>OX387411.1:2680136-4020205 GCA_947563765.1 Anarsia innoxiella
AGCCTCTCCCATGCCTCTCCAAACACTCCTGTTATTAGTTGCTTCCCACCAATCTTCCCTGGATGAGCGTAGGTCGTCACTCCATCGTTTTTTGGGCCTACCTCGGCGACGTTGGTCGTCTGGTACCCAATTTGTGGCTATTCTCGCCCAGCGCTTCGTAAACGTACAGCCTCCATAAAACTGAATTCTACAGGACCTAAATTTAAAATAGAAAAAGGAATCAAACAAGGCGAACCACTCTCCCCAAATCTGTTCACATGCACCCTGGAAGAAGTTTTCAAAAAGTCTTTATAGTACAAAATTTCCATCAAAAACAATTTTCATAGAGAGTAACATTCAAACTGTTGTTAAAGCTTTAGGTACACCTGTTATTCGAATAAGTTGCCTCATAATTCTAACACAAATACTTATAAGGCCCTTAACGATCTACGGAATTGCCCCGAGTACCCAACGGTTAATGGAATTACCCTGGGTCTGATAGAGAATCATAATCGGACTAGGCAGTGGTACCCAACCTTTGGGGGACTTGGAATATTTGATTTCTATGATATAGTTTGCCAAAGATTGGCATAAGGGGTCTAAGTTTATATTATAGTTTAACATTTTAAGAATAAAATAAATGTTTTGACTTATAAAAAAAATAACTTTTTTATCAAAAAATCCCCGACTGCGTTAAAAAAGAATTTTTTTATTTATTTTGATGTATCCAGTGTCACATCCACGTGTCACATCCAGTCAAATCCAGTGTCACTCTCGCTGTAAATACGGATCTTACGACATCTTTCAAGCTAAAATCCATCAAGCTGTTTAGGCTGTAGGGCGTGCCAAATAAATAATTAGTTATAGGTATAAACTTACAAACATACATATACATACTCTCTAAAATCATAACCCTCCTTCTGGCGCAGTGAGGTAAAAAGATTCTTGCAGTGGCCCGCAGGTCACTTGTTGACAACCACTCGATAAGTCCCACATATGGGTCGAGTAGAAACACGATGGTATTAAATCTGTTATTTATTATCAAAATGTTTCAATAGGCTTTGTGTTTGGAGGCTGTGAGCGTTACACGTGGGTGCTGTAGGTTTTGAGTAATGATATTTAAGACCTAGTTTTAGTGCTTACATTAAACCGCTGGAGGCTGACAATGGGGATGATGACTACGTTCGAAAATTCAAAAAATAATTAGTCCGTCTTTTAGGCTATTAAAAATATATTGAAACACGTTTTTACCTGATCAAATACATAAATAAATACAAAGATACAGAGCATCAAAGTTACGGAGTGGGGGGTATTGACGTCACTCCTACGTAAAAATCGTACTAAGGTGTGACGTCATGAGCAACTTTAACCCAGTGTATCTGTATCATTTTTAGTTTAAGAGAAAAAATAAAAAATACGTGTCGAATATTTTAAAATAATCTAAGTATGTGAGGGACTTAAAAAAATTTTTTAGTTATCATGTCCATTTGCTTATATTATGAGCCGAATTTGTGAGCTGAAAAAGAAAGAGAGAAACTTAACAACTAAAGGTAGAAACAGATTGGGGATGAAGTCTGCTAATTTAAAATAGCCTGTTGTGTGTCGGCAGTGTCAATGGCATTTTTTGACACATTTGGTATTCTGCTAAACAATGGCTTACACATTTGAGTATAGAATATAGAAGCCATACCGTCTGGATCTGCGTGCCTGGTCTGGCGCAAAATGGCTACCTTTTTGTGTGGAATTTCTTATCGTTTGACAGGTCATCTACGAAGAAAACTATGAAAAACTTGCGCCAACGTAGGCACGCTGTCATAAACTCATTTGTATATGAAAAAAATGGGGCCACTCTTTATATTCCTTCCTCATTGGCTTACACTGATTGCGACCAAATGTGTCAATATTAAATATTTATTAAATATTATTAAATTAAATATTATTAAATTAAATTAAATAAAACACAACTGAGAATATTGTAAATGGGCATGATGACTAAAAAAAAAATTTAGTCCATTACATAGATTATTTTAAAATATTCGACACGTATTTTTTCTTTTTTCTCATAAACTAAAAATGACAAAGATACACTGGGTTAAAGTTGCTCGTGACGTCACGCCTCAGTACGATTTTAACCGAGGAGTGACGTCAATACCTACTCCGTAACTTTGATGCTCTGTATCTTTGTATTTATTTATGTATTTGATCAGGTAAAAAACGTGTTTCAAATATTTTTGGACTAACTATTTTTTGAATTTTTGAATGTAGTCATCATCCCTATTAGCAGACTTGGGCCCTTGGTTCTACATACGCAATGTACGCGACGCATTATGAAACAAAACCAAAAAAAAATAATAACAACAGTTTTCACTCGCCGCGTTTTCTTTTAAGAAACTTGAGAAAGTCTTTTAACAAACTTACTTTAGAAAAAAGAGTTTATAGTTTGCTCCTCTTCAAAGTTTTACTTCTTGGAGGGGTGTCTAAATTGCTTTTAGAGTGGAATAAATACTCTTTGCTTTGCTGACACTTAAGTTTGTGTTCTTTAAAGTTTCATTGTCTTGGTTTTGTTTTAAAAATAAAAGTGGGGCTACCATTTTCTTTGACATATCGAATAGTGACAGACATCCATCTGACAGTGACAGCGACTTGACGGATGAATGATATTCTAGATAGTTTTCTTAACTGCTTATAGAAAGTTGAGGGGTTATTAAAAAGAGACAGGTATACCTCTAATAGCTGGGCTATTTTGTCCTACTATTTGGCAAAAGCCCTTCCTTGAAATATGATTGGAAATGAATGATTGCTATTCAATTAAAAGAGAATGTAATTAGTAAATTAATGTTTGTGCCTGTGTGTTTGGGTTTTCATATATTTTACATATTTATTTTTCGGACTACAGAACGAGATTTTGTTTTTTTCTGTGCTTTCCGCTTGCTTAAAATAGTAAGCACTGTCTCATGAGTTAGGATATAATGGTATCTACACACCAAAGCAGCCGGCTTTTTTGACAGCTGTCATTCGTATGACGTAAAGCCGCCGGCCTAGCCCGGTGGCATGCCTTCGGCTTTGTGTAGATAGCATTACACATACTGACACTTACAGAACTCATTTACACCGTAATTTTATGAAACACAATTCACTCCCAAAACTGACAACTATGTGATTAATTAATCAATTAATTACCTCCACTAAATAAATAACCTCATGAAACATTTGCAATATGAATTAAAATTACCTACGTAATAAAACCAACTCACGTGTTAAACTGATAAAATATTTCTCTCGCAGCGTTCCCAATTTGAATTCATCCAATGCGGTATTGAATTTAAGATAATGCCATTAATTTTATTGCCAGCCATTAAGTGTTGGACCAAATCCTCTTTTCCGATGATTAAATTGAGAGCAAAATGATCACGTTTTATTGTTTTGAGGGTTTCAATGTTGTTTGTGAAGTATAAAAGGGTAAAAGTACATATTTAGTAAGCTGCCTTATTTAAGTATACAAACAAAATGGTTTTAAAAAAGGTTGCTAATAGCTTATTGAACTTGTCGTAAAAGGAAACTCCAATGGCAGAGATAGCCTAAAGATGCAATTTGAAGTTGTCAAATACGCTTACTACACTACTGCGCAACTAGTTTGAAACTTTTCGTTTCAGTTGCGTCGTGTGTGGTTTCCTAAAGGAGTCTATAGCAAAAACTTCGATGCAACTCAAAAGTATCTAGCAGTTTCAGTTGCGTTGCAGTTGCGTTTCACCGTGTGTTCTGCCACTTAGTTTTACTCGCCTGGCGTGACTGGCATGTCGTATATTTATTGCTTGACACTTCTATGTCATTAGTCAGGAATCGATTATGACAATTTAATACAAACCGTTTTACATATAACAAGTAGGATTTGAGAGTTCAACTGACGATAAGAGAGAACGAATTTGACATAGACAGGTGTCACTTTTGCTGTCATTGTAGAGTCCTTTTCACGAAAGAAGTCCCCTAGCCGCGGCGCTGTATTTCATGTCAAAATTGATAATGTTGCCATTTATGAGTACAACATCTACCTATATTGTGTTTATTTCATTTGTAATTTATTAATTAATTAATATTATTTCCTGCATATTTCGACTGTTCTGGTCATTCAATGAGTAGATTGGTATATATTTTGATAAAAATGTCTACTAAGCTATATTTCTGTTATGTAAAAAGTGTATTTTTATTTAGATAAGTAAGGGGTTTTCTACCTACTATCAGGGAAAAGGTCAGAAAATAGGGAAAATAGACCTGTCAAATTTAGTTCCAAAAATATCCGGGGGACTTCTTTCGTGAAAAGCACTCTAACAGTCGTTTACTTTAATATTGTGAAACTCTTTGAGTATAGAAAATATAAGGAGGAACCATACCGTCTGGATCTGCGTACCTGGTCTGGCGCAAAATGGCTACCTTTTTGTATGGTACTTCTTATCGTTTGACAGTTCATCTATCAAGAAAAAAAAAATCTTGGCACGCTGTCATTAACTCATTTGTATGTGAAAAAAAATGGGGCCACTCCTTATATTCCTTCTTTAATGGTGAAACTGTAGCAAAATTGTGATAGCAATATTATTAAAGCTAGCTCTATGTGATACTTTTACGTATTTTATTAAAATTATTTATTAAACTAACTAAAAATAAAACTAAATATTTATTAAACTATAAAATAAAATACTCTAGCATACAATTATTATTTTTTATTATTTATTGTTTATTGTAGTGACTATCCTGCCTTCATGCTATCACTTCTCTCTCTGTGGGGTCTGCAGGAAGAAATTTCTTTTAGAAATATGCTGTACTTTTTGTATAACTTATCTTTTTTTCTGTATCTAAGTACTATCATCTTACAATAAACTGCTAAATAAATAAATAAATAAAATTTCCATAACGAGGTCTGCACTAACAACGTAATTTTCACATCACAATATTACCGCTAATTAATTTAAAATGATACAAACAATATTGTTGGTGCATCGCGTCGTTTCCAAAACAGAGCAGTGGCTCTACTTAAAGTTTTATTGACATGTAACATGTACCCGGGCGACCATTCCCAATATTCAAAAACATCTGTTTTGCTATGGTTATCTAGCCATCCGAGATCGACAGTACTTAACTTTACGTAGTTGTCACTTTTGATTTATCCTTCAGACGAATCCCATAGATAGATTTTTCTGACACCCGTAGGTTTATAGGGACGAAAAATTATAAATAACATATAATAGACAACTATTTCTATCTACAGTAGGGCGAAAGCAGAGATTAGAACATTAGGGAACGGCCGCTAGGTATAATTTTCTCTTATGCCATCTTGGACAGGAAAAGAACAAGAAGGCCTCTCTGGTAAAATACAGAACAAAGAAGTGAAAGAAGTGTATTTGGATTGTAGCAATTGGAAAAAAGTGGTCTCTGCCTACTAACGGACGTCCACTGCTGAACAAAAGCCCAAGGATCTCCACAACGTCCGGTCTTGTGCTGCCAACATCCAAAGGCTTCCCGCGACTTTCACCAGGTCGTCGGTCCACCTTGTTGGAGTCCTGCCGAAACTGCGTCGATGCGTGGTCGCCACCTATGCAAAAATTGTACTAAGGCCCAACATACGGTGAAACGCAACTGCAACGCAACTGAAACTGCTAGTTACTTTTGAGTTGCATCGAAGTTTCTGCTATAGACTTCTTTAGAAAACCACACATGACGCAACTAGTTTGAAACGTTTCGTTTCAGTTGCGTTGCAGTTGCGTTTCACCGTGTGTTTTGGGTCTAAGATAAAACATTACGTCGCCATCTGCGGTAGAGCTACTGGTTTGGTTAGTAATCTGTTTAAATCAGTGCCCATCTATCATGATTTCATTAAAATTGTGTACGTAATACCCAGCTTTGCTAATTAGAAACACATTTCATGATTCGTGTATAAATAGATGCTTTGGGTTCCAATTGCAAATTGGGTTTTGAAATGATTGAAGTTTAATAAATTATGAAACACACAGTAAACAAAAGGTAATACCAGCTTGTCGGTTATTTTGCCTCGTGGAGACGCGCTGGAAGATATTACTTTTCCTGTAATTATTTTATTTCATTATAACAAAACATAAAGTATCTAATTATTATTAATTCATAGAATTGCTATAACGTTTTGTAAGAACTTAAGAGCTTATCTTATACATTGTTAAAATTCTTAAAATTACCCGATATTATTTTACACTTATTTTTTACAACTTTTATTGAGTCTGATTAGATAGCCCGCATCTCTATTTTATTATAAATTTTATCCTAAATATTGCCTTATAGATGCTGCTACCTTGAAATTAGGCTGTCTGATTCTGTAGAAATGTCAATACTCAATCATTTATTGCACACCACCGGTTTTTACAGATCTTATAAACAACATAAAGTAGGTACCAAATGTGGACCCTGATTAGGGCACGGCAATTTGTATAGCAAAGCTACGAACTTAAAACTAAAATGAGATGAGTTTCTTACAACAATTTTGTATTGTCATAGCCTCTATGTAAGACATATTTATTTAAAAGTTTATTGTAAGAAAAAGAAAGTACATAGAGACAGAAAAAAAATGTAGTGATACATGAGGTAGGTACACATATTTCTAAAACAACTATTTGTAAAGAATTGAAAACGAAAAATATGCTTCCCGGCTAGTTATACATATATATATATATATATATTTACTTTAAGTATATATATATATATATATATATATACTTAAAGTTTACGAGTAGGTACCTAAAATGAAAAGAGAATGCTCAAAAAATACCCAGGTCCGGCGCAAACGAAAAGTATCTCAGTTTATTAGTATGAATGAGTAATGAAATGTGGCATAAGAACCATTGTCCAAATCGGTGGCTAAATGTCAAAAATTGCTATTTGTATTTTAATAATTAGTAATTACACTTAATAATAAAATCAGTCAAGTTTCTTTAAGAGTGCAATAAAGTCTTAAACTGCGTGTCCCTCAGGAATCGATCGCAATGCTAACAAATTTAGTTGGCTTCCGCCCTGGGGTAAGCACATTTCCTAAGAAGCCTTATTCTGGAAAGCTCTCTCTGATTGGCAATTGTTTGTGGCCTTAATTTAATTACTTTTTTTTAATTAAGAGACGTGTAATGGTTTTATACTTACTATAAAAGCTTTTTACCCGACTGCCAGGAAGGGTTATGTTTTTTGTTTACTGAAAAAGTTTTATGTTGATCACGCTTAATTTTTTTTAAAGATTCAAGGACAAATGAGTACCTATAGGTATTTTTGAAATGCTGTATTGGCCGGATAACATTCAACAATATGTAGGTATTATTATGTAAGTAATACTTCTTTATTTATGTACCTAGGTATATAAAATGTTGACTTGAAAACAAGAAAGATCATTACACGAAAATTATTGTAAAAACAAGCAACTTACGAGTTGTTAAAGTCTTACAATCGTAGCACAAAGTACACTCTACGTTCAATTCAAATGAAAATAGTTTACCTACAGAAGAAAAGAAACTTGTTCCGTCTAGATTGTCTTTTGTTTGAAAACATTCACTAAATTCCAAAGAGTTTGTTTCAAATAAGTTTGTGTTCTGTATTAATTGTTTTGTCTTGTTTTCTTTCTTTTAAGCAAATGTTTCCTTTGTTTTAAGCAAAAGTTCTTGGCGCAGAACACGTAAACATTGAAGTGATTTTTAATATACATTGTATATATTTTTTTACATACATACATATCTGTCACGCCTCTTTCCTGGGTAGAGACTCCTTTAAAACCCAAAAACGGTCTCCTCCGCTCTTCTAAATAGTCATCGAAAAAGGTATTTTTATGGTAGTTCGACAGAAACAAAAAAATCATAAGAGTGAGTACCTATAGGTACATCAGTTTAAAATTACCTTATTACATTTTTCGTGTACCTACCCTTTATAAAAACAAATGAATACCTAAGTACGTTACTTAATGAATTCTAATGGTATCTATACACCAAAGCCGCCGGCTTTTTTGACAGCTGCTTTTCGTATGACGTAAAGCCGCCGGCCTCAGCCGGCCTACCCCGGCGGCTTTGGTGTGTAGACAACATAACATTTTAGAAAATAATTATTACGCCCACACTTCTAAAACTTAATCCCGAATAAGGCTTTCTTAGTCTTGAGGCTAATTTCATGCAATTACTTGTGGCCTCCCAAGAGGATGTGATTGACGTGAAATTTGCGAATCGCACGTGAAAATGGTACGGAATTACCTTCGCCATGTTTGATGTAAATTTAGTTTAGCGACACACGTATTTGTTACAGGCATTTACATTAGCAAGTTGGAGTTGGATTATAGATGGCGCTGATTGTCGTTGCTGATGTATTCTGTGGCTTTACACTCGTGTTTTGTATATTAAAAAAAAAGAAAGTCAAGTGTACTCTAAACCAACGTGCATGTGTTAGACTGATAAATGTCAATGAAGCGAAAGAAATGAACTAGATCGTAGCAAGTGGAGGGAAGTGGCCTCTGCCTACTCTGATAGGAGAGAGTCGTAACAGATATGTATGCAATATGCGTGCTGAAGCAAACCGTATCCGGCAAGTGTGAATAGCCTCATATACATTGCTCTGCCACGACTTTTTTGACATCGTAATCCGACACATGAAGTGAAACAAGGCTTTTAGGTCTTCCTCAGTTCCTTGCCCGATTGTGAAATTTTACAAAGTAGCCTTTATTTTTTTGTTAATTACTCTCAATGCTACATGAATTCGGTATATGTCTGGTTCTCTTAACGAAACGTAACATTCTCTAAGACCCAGAACACACGGTGAAACTAGTTTGAAATGTTTCGTTTCAGTTGCGTCGTGTGTGGTTTTCTATAGAAGTCTATAGCAGAAACTTCGATGCAACTCAAAAGTAACTAGCAGGTTCAGTTGCGTTGCAGTTGCTTTTCACCGTGTGTTTTGGCGCTTAACGAACGTTATCTTTGCTAACGGCTACAAATGCTTTCCTTGAGAAGACTTTTACAATAGTTAGTACCTAAGTTGAGTTGTATTGAATCGTTACCCAGCTTGCTACATGAACGAAACCTTACTACGGCAAAGTTTAGCGTACATTCGCTTTTACGTATTTTGAGGTTGTTTCGCTATGAACCCATAAATTATTAGCATTGCGCTTGATGTGTGAAACGCTTAGTTATTTAAGAATTTATGTTGGAGTCGGAATACGGTTTATTAATTCAACTTCAGGAAGGTAATTTGTATGAACTCTTGTTAACGTAAAATTTTATACAGCTGGCATTGATTTGTATTTAGTCGGTTTATTCAGTTGAGTGGTTGTAAACGGGGAATTGTATTGCAGTTGTGCGTGCTTTATGCTGTTTACACACCAAAGCCGCCGGCTTTTTTGAAAGCTGCCATTCGTATGACGTAAAGTCGCCGGCCCAGCCCGGCGGCATGCCAGCGGCTTTGGTGTGTAGATACCATTAGGGTCTTGAACTATTCACATCTAGCAATGTCGAAATCTCTAAGAAACAATTCAAAATGACCCGTTCCTTACCAACTATATATGTGCGACTATATTCTTTACCAACAACAAGACATAAGAAATATCACAACTAAACAGATTAAAAAAGATATAGCCACAAGCCATAATAATTCCGCACGACCGAGCTTTACGTATTGTTATTCGAGCAATAAATTCTACTAACGTTGTTGAGTCAGTAAACCACTTGTGCTTTCAATAATTCATGGTTCTCCTCCCTCCCTTTAGAGGGGGAGTGATTCAATAGTAACATAGATTGAAGATTTATCGGTTTAAGCCTTCGGGGATTCGTATGAATCAAATAGCGATCACGGGAAAAGTGTATGAGGAAAACATTGGATTTGCTGAGTGGGGCTTATGAGGCGACGAAAATGTCTGGTGGATTGTGTAAGTGGGCCAGTTTTTGAATGGAAAACCTAACCTAACCTAATCTAACCTAACTCGTACTCTCCGTCACTTCCACTTACTTCTTAGTTCACATATTCAACACCTGCTGTTTTGAATGTGGGTTAGGTCACTTACGCACTGGCAGTTACAGCTCACTTGCGGGTTTTTCTTAAAAATCGCGGTAAATAATGAACTTGTGATTTTGGATGCCTGGGGTCGCGTGGAAGACAAATAGCATAGGAAGCTAAAAAAATCTGATTTTATGAAGAATATTTAAAAAAAATACGAGAGTGATTAAAAAAATGGCCTATCATTTATCACACATCTCTACTTCGGTATATTTCTCGGGTTACTCTGTGTCAAAATGCTGCAGCAATGCAAACGAACGATGCTGGATGATGGATATGACAAATAGCCAGGACTACCGCTACCACCACAATATATGAGACGCAAGCTGGTACTAAATTTTGACTTATAATAGCACTGAACAATATAGAGTCCATCTAGTGATATATGAGAATAGGAATTTGACTTGCAATATTTTTGCTTTCAGCGAAACATTCGTAGTGCATTTTTTGAAAAACGGCGCAACGTAGAATCATAGCTTGTTATAGAAATGTGTGACAGGTGTATGTGGGGGACTTAAATATCTGCTTTCCTTCAGAAATGTACCTGTGATGTACCTTAATCGAAGTTCAATGTACCAGTGACATGACACATGCTGAGTGGAGACCATTTCCCAGTCTAAATTACCTATCTTCGTTCCGTTTTATTCTTCAAATTATTTTTAGAGTATATGTTTTAGAATTAAGTTATTTTTTATTTTGTGTTATTTTTTTCAATTGTAATTTTATTTGTTTTGTTTTTTGTATCAATGACTGGGAATAAGTACTTACTGACTTACCTCTAATCTTGCACGTAGGTATCTCAAATGTTATCTTTTAGTTCAATATACAATCTTTTTTTTACCAAAAAACCACAAATAAAGCATCAAAATATCTAACAAAACTCACAAAATCCTAACCTAATTACAAGACAACCTCCAAACTATTTATTACAAGCAATAATGCCACGAGTAGTTAACCGTTAGAAGTGCCAACTCACTAACCGTAAACGAAATCTGTCCTCAAAACGTCCGGATAAGTTTCCGTACTGATAAAAGTCCCGTGTCCGTATTTTGGAAGCGTGACGCGGCAGTTTAATCCATAATAAATAGAATAGATAGGTTAAAAGGTGGCTTTGGCTTGAATAGTCATTCAAATCATATTATATAAAAAAGTCATGTTTTTCAAATTGAAAACGCATATTGCAGAGTCGTTATAGTCCATTACTAGGATTCCCAATCCCAACCTTACTCATTCTGCCGTGATTCTGCCATTACTTTAAAATAAATTAGTAAACAGTAGCCCGGGCTTCGAGGTTTTGGTGGTTCTTACGCACCTGTGGTTTGGAACCGCGGATTTGGAACAGTTACATAACAAATGTCAAACAAAAAAAAAACAACCGCAAATGCGTAAGCGGCTTAATCCTTTTTTAATTTTTTTTTTTCAATCATCAAGATATTCTACCTAACAGACGCTAGTAAAAAAAAAAGAAAATCTAATCTGATAAGTTGTTCAGAATAAGAGCAAAACCCATGATTAGTCCGGGCCGGAATGATCCCGTAGAATTAGCCGTAAAACCGTGAACGTACGAAATTGCCGTTGACTGAGATCATCAATTTGTTCAGACTGATACGAAGTACTTAATGGCGTTTTTGTCCTCTAAAGGCGCGTATTCATTAGCTAGCTGTAACCGTAGCCGTTGCATGCACTTTTTTCTACAACTGTACTAGTGTTGCCGAAAAATCGATAGTTTTACTATCGATTGTTAAACGTCAAAAACATGTACCCTATCGATAGATCGATAGTACTATCGATAGTATCGATAGCTCTTTCGCTGCAATAGTATCGGTTAACAGCAATAATATCGATAGTATCGATAATTTCGATCGCTGCCGATCAATGAACTATCGATAGTATAGATACTATCGATAGTTTTGCTCTATCGATAGTGATATTTATTTCAATAGAATTGCATTCAGTGTGAAGGTATAATGGGTGGTAGATTCGAAATTGCTGGCCAACTGACTGACCATACTTACTTTATATTCGTCCGTCTTACACTTGTATGTGGTCATGTCAGATATTCTACCACCCATTATGCCTGCTTACTGAATGCAATACTATTGAAATAAATATCACTATCGATAGAGCAAAACTATCGATAGTATCGATAGTATATTCAATATTGGAGAGCAATACTATCGATAGTATCGATACTATCGATAGTTCATTGATCGGCAGCGAACGAAACTATCGATAGTAACGATAGTATCGATAGGGTACATGTTTTTCGACCTATCGATAGGCTATCGATATTGCCCTATCGAGCGGCAACATTAACTGTACTAGTAAGTAGTGGACTACGTGAAGCTACGCGAGTATTACTACGACGTAGTAGCAAAGTAAAAAAAGGAATCAAGTATTTTTTTAAATGAAAACTTCACATAATTATTTTCTGAAAATAACTGACGTTGGAAAATCTGGAAGTAACACCTCACAGTTGTAATGCGAATAATTTGGTGAACGAACTCAATAAAGAGATATTTATTATAGGTATCTACCTACCTACGGTTAACTTAACTTAAGTAAATTTTTAATAATCGAAGTTACATTTTTATGTAAGGTTTGTGTTCGGAAAAGAAATAATTGAATTTAACAAAGCTAGTGATGTGAACGAAATGACGACTAGTTATGCGTACGACATCTAGTGCTGAGCCGAAACAGAAAGTACTTTAAATACTTTCACCCCGTACAACCACCGATCGCAGGTCTGTTACATGTGCATAGACGCCCTTAGTACCTAGAACCACCTAACCAAATCCTGCTATCAAAACCTATTAAGGGGCCACTTGTAAGTGGTATGCATAAGCTGTGATAAGTGCTGAACAAACTAAGGGAAAGTTCGCTTCTGTGCAAACTAGTTAATGCCGCCGCAACTTAAGTATGCTTTTAACAAGCCTTGAAGGTTTCAAACAGCTGGTCAATCTCTCGTTTGACGTCACAACGTAACTATTTAGGCCCGGTTTTTCAATAGTCAGATAGAATTTAACTGACAGATAAACCTATGTCTATTTCATGACACATGCCATTTTAGACAGTGACAGGTATAAAATATTCTTAGGAGTAAATAAATGAAAATTGAAAAACCGGGCCTTAATTGTAGGGTATACTTAATCAGTTTTTTTTGTTTATTTCGGTGTAATCTTTTTACAATTCTTTTTCTTTCTTTTTTTCTTTCTTTTTTTTTCTTCTCTTCCTGCAGTTTGTCAACTGGGACATTTAGCTGGAAGTAAAGAATGTTATTGGCATGAAAGGTACACTCACCCTGGAATGTCCATTTTGTTATCTATGTCTCTATTACGTGACGAGATCCTATGGGGCGCACTTTTTGAGTCTTCTAAATGTTGAATTTGTTCCTGCAGACATGAGCTGCAGGGCCAGCTCATTTGGATGATTTTGGATTCTTTTCTTATAGGCGTTGAGTCTGTTAATAATTTCCTACTTGACTGTAGGCACTGACAGCTCATGCGATGCAATTGATTTGTTACGTATGGTGGTGCGTCGACTATAAGACGTTTTGTAGCATTTCAGACCCCATTGCTGGGCAAAGATCTCATTACTACAGTCTCCAGTAAGAGCCTGTGTGTGTAGATGGGCTGTAACGTCTCGCAATTGCCTTGAAAATGTATCGAGATCGATTTTGCATAATTTAAGATGTCTGCCTCGGCATCTGTCACTATCTATGTACTAACTTACATACATTTGACTTCTTTCTTAAAGTAAAATTTTCCTTTCTCTTGCAAAAAACTCACCAACCTTCTCTGTCAACAGGAATTCAGAAGAGAAATTACAGTCAGCAAGGGGGCAACCGTAATAATTTCTAGTAAGTGTCACCTAATAAGCCGCGACACTAAACTCTACTAAACAACACCCTTATAGTGGCAAAAGTGACGTTTTCCGGGCTTTAGTGCCCCACGGGAATTTATTTTTTTATGTACTACAGGTGATTTGTATGAAGGTTTAACGAATAGCTTTTAGGTAAAATTAAGTGGTTTTGGTATTATTTTTGTAACGTAAAGTGTGATATGTATTTCGGAGTTAATAAAATACCGTGAAGTATAAAAGTAGCGTAAGAATATTTGTCCTAGTATTAATTAATTAAATAAAATATTGTTATTAATATCCACATACACATAATACAACATTTCATGGTAAAACAATCTATACGTCCACATATATATTGTCTACTTGCTGTGTCTTGGATTGGATCCAACCACGTTTAAAGTGATAACAAAAAACCGTTTTACTCCGTTTTATAGCGAGATATGGTAGCTAAGCATGGCACTCCGTGACAAGACGTTGTCATGCGTTTGTCACGCTTGTACGTCTCTGTCTATAGTTTTAAATGTGATAAGGACAGCATACGTGAGATAATTGTCGCGGCATGCCGTGCTAAGCCCCCAACGAGAACAAGCTCTACTCAAATATAAAGTCAAAGAGAATTTAAAAAATACAAGAACCCATTTGGAGATCTTTCCCCTACTTCTTATTCGTAGTGCGTCCTCCTAGGTAACTTGTACCAATTTGGCGCGCACACCTACTTACAAAGTAATGGGGTAAGTTAGCCGACTCGGTCCCGTAAAATAATTTAGTAACCATTCCGTGAATCGACATCTTTATAGGGCTGTTAACTTTTTAATTTATAGCCCGACTACCTAGTTGCGACATCATGCTGGAATTTCATTTACTCGAAGGCCGCTTGAAAAAGTTAATTTATGCGAGTTTTTGATGTCTACCTATTTATTTGAGTTATGAGCGTGGGAGGTAGTTATTGCTTAATATAAAATTTTGTTAGGTGTATTTTCAAGACGGGTAATGATGAATTTGAAAATATTTGGAATTTTAAATTTTATTGTCGAATTCTTGTTAGTATTTTCGATAAAAGAATCAAATACTCTAATAGCACTTTGATTGAGCTTTATGACGAACGCTGTTATGAAAACAAAAGTTTTAGCGCAATTTCATAAAAATCTTTAGGTAAGTCGTAATCACGCTGACCACGACCGGTAGGTACTTGAGAAAGATCCCCTAACATGTTTGACAAAGATAAACCAAAAATCAGTACACAATAGCTTAATAAAATTATTACCTAACAAATAAATTCGAGCAGAAAATTATTAGCAAACACATTTACCTACTAACCGACGCAAGGCAATATTGGAACCCGCTCGGCAAGAATTAATTTGACACGCAAATGGCACGTGATTTACAATGCTAAATGACGTCATGAGATGCATGCTCTATTTGTTGATTCATAATATATTTGAGAGCCAGGTAATTTTGATAAATATATTCGTATCTATTCTACTGATTAGTAAGGTTCCTTCATTCATTTATTGAAGATCCTTTTGTCAGTGGAGCACTTAATCACCATCTTTACCTTTGTTATTATCTGTACCTACGGATGCTACTACGAATCGTGGAAGAAGAGGAAAGAGGCCTTTGCCCAGCAGAGGGACACCGATGGCTGAATAAAATAAAATATGTATGCCTAGATTCTCATCGCTGTACATAAACATCTTGCACAAAAAAGTGCGTTAAAAACCTTAATTTTTCTTACGATAAGTTGCAACGGGCTGTAAACATGCAATATATAATGTAATAGGTATATAATTAATAAATACAGGCACACTGACATCATATAAAAGTCTTAAGTGCTTGCACTTAAGGCACTCTGTTTAAATTCTATTGATATTAAGGAAAGCAGAGGCAGTGTTGAAAGCTAAAGAGCTATAATTATTAAGATGGTACCTAATAATTAATGGTTTTGTACTTTATTGCGAATATTTTGATCGTCAATCTGAACTAAATAGGAACCTACTAGTTCAATAATACCTACAAGTACCTATAAACTCGTATGGGTTGTAATTCAAGACAAAATAAGGGCAAATTGCTTTTAAAGAACAACTATTAATAAGTACCACAATATTATGAAATATATTTAAAAAAAAAATACAGTCTCCACACTAAAGGTGTCATAACTGTCGATGTATTCAAATCGCCGTGCTCTAATCAGGGTCCACATTTGGTACTTTAAGTTATTTATAAGATCTGTAAAAATTAAGCCTATGAAGTGCAATAAATGATTGAGTATTGAGTAAAACTATTTAGGTACCTACCTAAAGATAAAAAAATACATATTTAGACGTATTCCTTCGCAAAAGTAGCATTTATATATCTACAAAAACATGTTTTAAATAATAGCAATCACAATTCACACAATATTTTTCACCACTCGCAAACGTATTGTATGAACGTATAAAAAATCGCGCACATTAGTCATAAGGCTCCTAAATCACCTTTTGGTACGAATCGTATTTATCACGGGAAGCAATGTATTACATGCAAACGTTGAAATAAATCGCTTATTTGATAACGATTTGAAAATACGACAGGATGCGAAATGTGGTGGAATGGAAATCAATTGGTTGTTATGTAACCTCGTGTTTTCACTTACGTCCTGCATTGAGGATAGGAGTTCTATAGAGTGACTTTAAATTAGTGAACGATAGAAAAGGATATGCATGTACTCGTGATAACAAACAACTTTTACTATGGGACCAAGGTCGAAATCATAAAAAAGAAATTGTTCCCCCATACTATCAGCTGATACATTTTGTATGGGGAGTTCAAATTTTTTTGAATGATTCCAACCTTTGTCCCAAAGTAAAAGTTGTTTGTTATCACGAGTACATGCATATCCTCTTCTATCGTTCACTAATTTAAAGTCACCCTGTATATTTATATCGGATACGAAAACTGAATATTTTCACTTTAGAATGTTTGTATACTAGAACATCCGTTTACTTTACCTAAGAACTATGTAGTAAACCAACTATATGTAAGTATTTAATTTATTTATAGGTACCTATAATTTTTAATGGCAACTACCATGGTAAAGTAAAAGTTACTATTGTTGTAATATTGTACTATAAAGCTCTATCTATACGGACAGGAGGGAAAAAATACGTCGTCATGACAGCGTGTGTGAACGAATCCATAGAAAATGTATGGAATTATATTTTTTCCCGGACACGGCCCGGACACGTTGTCATAACGACGTATTGTTTTTCCTCCTGACGGGCCACGGTCTGGACACGTCCCGGGCACGGCCCAGATCTGTGTAGAAAGACCTTGATTTTAAACGCCCAGACATCATCTGTGTAGTCAATGGTTTTTTCATTTAAATTGCTCTATAAATGCCTAATCGGCAAATGTCAAAAATGATAGTCGATTATCAGGTACCATATTGAAAACTTTTTAGCCACTAATAACATGGAAAAAACTATCAAATATTTAAATTTTTCTAGTAAAACCTTCTTTTAATTACATTTTACAATTTTCAACACTTTTGACGGAAATAATTAATATTATTAATTTAAACTTTATTGCAGTACTCTTCTATAATCAAAAATGAACAAACTCTGACGCTTTCAATTATCTTTTGAATACATCGAAACAGATTGCATTGTATCAATCTTCTATATACCTACCTTTACACATGTATTTCAAACCTACCTTTGTTCGAATGATTAATGCTGACACGTGTAATCGAAAATTACTACAATCTACCTTCTGAAACATGAGTGAAATGAAGTTTGTTCCTACTTGTGAAGGATTCGTTTAAAGAAAACGGCATAAGTATATAAGGTTTAATTTGATAAAATCGTCTAATGTCTTTGAACTAATTATACATTGGACAAAGATATTTGATAAATGTACGAGTAATACAACCGTAAGCTAGAAACAGACTTCTCTTCTTCTTTATCAGCCCATATATGTCCCCACCGAGGGGCACGAGCCTACTCTCATACAGAGAGTGATTAGGCCGTAATCCACCACGCTGGCCAAGTGCGGGTTGGCGGATTTCACATACACCTTTGAATTTCTTCTCTGGTGTATGCAGGTTTTAAACAGACTTAGATCCATATAAATAACATGATTAGAATCACATTTGTCATACGCAACGCTGTCCGATGTTTCTATTACTGATTCGACTAGTGTGATACGTTTTAAGCTGGGTCTACGCTAAACAGGGGCCCGAGTCTACTAATTTACAATATCCTCAGTTGTTTGACGGTAGAGTGTCAATGTCATCTTTTGACACATTTGGGCGCAATCAGTCTAAGCCAGTGTAGGCGAACCAATGGCACGCGTGCCATTGATGGCACGCTACACAATATTTTGGGCACGTCGCAGAATTAGGTATTTTAAGACGATCGAATATTTTCAGAGATGAATAATATTAAAAACTCGGTTAGAAACCGTTTGACAGATGAATCTAGTTCAGCATGCATTTTGCTAAAAGTAACATCTTACAACCCTAACATAAATTATTTGTCATCTAACCTGCAGCAACAGAAGTCACACTAATTTTACTGAAATTTAATATAAACATACCAAAATGTACCTCTTTTGCTTACTTTATTTAATAAAGAGTTTTGATAGTATTTATATTTATTATTTTCCAAATAATCAGAAAGTCAAAATTATTTGATGGCACGCGAATGACCCCATTCAACTTTTTTTTAGAAAAAATGGCACGTTGATGCATAAAGGTTCGCCTACCCTGGTCTAAGCTATTGTTTAGCAAAATACCAAATGTGTCAAAAAAATGCCCAGTTGTGCATCGGCACAACTGGGAATATTGTACCTAAATAAACAGATTTTGGCCCTCGAGCCAGTCTGGGTCGTCTAATAAACAATATGAAATAAATAAATCCTCAAAAAATCGTACATGTCTGTTGAAAATGATATACTGTATGGTAATTGACAGCTTTATTTTAAAGGGCGATATCGCATGTCAATTCCACGGATCCAATTTTATTGTTTAAATTGATTCTCTTTTCAGTTACATTTTCAACGTTATACTATATTAAAAATAAAAATGGGAGGAAGGCGATTTGTTACTTGTTTAAGCAAACAACTTTTATAATATTGTAGCTGACAAAGTACAACTCATAGGCATTATTTTCGTTTATAGTCGCGGCTGCTAGTTTTTCAATAACACTCCAATAAGCGAAACGTGTGCATCAAAGTTGGTTTGTTCTGAATTTTGTGGCATGAAGAATACAAGAGACACTCGTATGCATAGCAGACGTTATGCACCGTTCATTTTTTGGCAACACTCCAGGTTGAAATCAGGGTTGCCAACATAAAAATTAGAAAGGGTCATTAATTATGTCAAAAATATAACCGAAAATTATGTTCGAAAGAATAACTTGCAACATGTACCGATATTTTAAGTTCGTAGCGCAGATATTATTAATTAAGTAAAAGCATTTGCTTTTAAACAACTGTACCTATATTTAAGTACGTTTAATAATATACTATTGAGGAGTAGAGTTTGGATTTAGTGTCTTAACTTGAAAAGTACCACGTGCACAGAAAAAAACTAATGACTAATTAAATGAAAAACAAGTGAAAATAACAGAGAAAATGAAAAAGATCGTATACACTTCACCAATTAAAGCAAGAAGTAAGTACCTACTTAAAAATGTCTAAATACCTACCTACACAAAACGTAACTAAGCGAGGCAGAACTTTACCAACCCTTAAACTTTTGTGGTCTTGTTCTAGGTCACCTCACAGCTCTATCTATACCTATGTGAGCATTATATATGCGTACCTAGATGTATCTAGTACGTGCTTTTTCAATATTTCAGTCTGAATGCTCCTTCTACCCATTGGATCTTCGTATGGTTGCATTTGCAATATTACTTACACTAAGGAAAAGTTTCCCTAAAGTTCAGTTATTGGATATTTTCACAAATGGTTGTAAGGGCGATGTAAAGCTGGCTTCTCACTGCGCGTGTTTAGCCCGCGCCGCGCCGCTCCACGCGCAAGGACGCGCCACGCGACACACCGCGCCACCCAACGGAAACTGGCGCGGCGCGGCGCGTGCCTTCTAGCTTCAAACCACTAAAACCACTAAAAGGCGTTGGTGGATGTCAACGTTCAATAAGAGCCGGTCAAGGTAATCATTGTTTTTATTTTAGGATAATTACATAGGTACGTAATTTTTAAGAATCCTATCAATATAAACACGCCGCGCCGCGCGCGCCCGCGCCTAAACGCGCGAGCCCGCGCCGCGCCTTTGAAGTTACCGACTTTTAGCGGATAGGTCGCGCCGCGCCGCGCTCTTCACACTGCGCGGGGCGCGTGCGGGCGCGGCGCGGCGCGGGCTACCACGCGCAGTGAGAAGCCAGCATTAGACTAGCGTTTTTATACGCGCGTGTATGCTCGATTCTTGAAACGTATATTCGCGCGTCTTTTGCTCGTACGAGCGATGACGCGCTTCTTAGCGCGTATAGTCCATGTTGATACTGACACGACACCACCGGTTTGAGCGTATACGCCCGTATACGTGTGTCCGATCATTGAAGCGCGTATGTAGCACGCGTGGTCAAGGGTATAATGAAAACGACCGTTTACGCGCGTATAAAACGCAAGGTCTTAAAACGCCCTAAAGTTTGGTGCAATTTAGATTTGAAGCGCGATTAATACTTGTATTTATGCTGTTTCAATATTCTTTGTTTAAGTATGTGCTTTTCCATCAGATTCGCCGCTGCAACCTTCGGCTCGCGCGCTTATTCATAAATTTGCATGCAGTTCCATATGAAACTGTCATTAGCGAATTACCAACCGAACCACAAACGCAGTGGAAGTGCCCTATATCTATTGATTATTAGGGAAACGAAAGGAAAAAGCAATCCAGACTGAAATAGACTTCCATTACAATAGTCTCCTTAAAGAGTACAATAAAACCTAGTAAAGTAACCCACACCAAATTTTATATCCAGTATATGCCCGTAGGTAAGGAAGTATGCCATCTTTAATGCCAAAGAAACGTGTCGCAATTAGGACTGTCGTAAAAACAGGCAGTAAAATAAGGTGTTACTAGAAGTAGGGTAATTGCTTACCTACCCCTAATTCTTGTTGAGGGCAAGAAAGAGATAGTCAGGTAAATTAAATACTTTTCACTTCTTTTTTGTACGGAGAAGGGTTCTTTTGTTCTTGAAATTGCTAGGTATTCAATCGAAATTCCTAGGCTTCCCAATTTTTACAAGACATTAAAAAATACTGTTTCATAATGAAAACGATTGCGGATTTTAAATTAAGAAAGTGAATTAAAAGTAAAAAAGATAGTAATGGTTGATTAAATTATGTATTTATTAAATATAGTACTATAATAATATGCTCACAACAATAACATACTTATTGGTTTACATTAACTTATAACATTATGAAACTTATGCCGCAAATAATGTAGGTATGGTCAAATCTAATGAAAAAAGAATGCCTCACTTTAATAGCTTTAAAATATTCGATCACGTTCAAAAATAGAATCACAACTACTTACGTCATTAACCATTAATAACCTCAAATCAATGTTAATGTTTACATTCCACATTAATCCATAGACAATACGAAATGGACGTCAGGCTACAAAGCCATTGGGGACCTCAGTCAATCTTCGTGAAGGGTCCCTAAAGCCCCTGATAAATAGGTCCCCCTAAATTAAGGAAGGTCAATCGGGATTATAAGCCATTTGACAGATCCGACAGGACTACTATAGCTTCTTAATGCCTTTGGTTATATACATAGGTAATATAGAGTAGGTGAATTAATAGGGAATGAAATTGTTAATTAAGTAAATGATTAGTAACGAAAATGAGGAAATTAAAATGTTACTATTTATTTATTTAGATGGAAGATTGGAAATGATATGAATAGGTTAGAATATTGCAGTGTGCACAGATACTTAAACTTAGAACTATGTAGGTCCAGACTTAAACAAATGGAACAGAAGTCCTCAAACTAGGCAGAGTTTGTCATAAAACGCGTAATTCGGTTGGCTTTTATGTAAATAGTAAAAAATAAGAAACTTCAATAACCTATTGGATTAAAATAAATACTTAGGTTCAATTAAATACAGTTCAAAACAGGTTCTTCTTATGTAGCCATCACTGTCTCACTGCTGGGCAAATGCCTCGCTCCTCTTTTTCCATGATTGATACTGAGAAGCCTCTCCGTAGGTTTTTTTTTGTAATAGCCTAATGTGTCCCACTGCTGGGCAAAAGCCTCCCCCGCATTCTTCCATGCCTCCCTATCTCCGGCAACTCCTGGCCAGCTTGCCAAGTATGCATCCAGATCGTCGCGCCATCTCCTCTTAGGCCGACCTCTACCTCTGTGGCCGTCTAGCGGCAACCAGTTGGTAGATATCTCCCTAGGTAGGTACCAATAAAATGTATAATTACGTTTACAACTAGGTTTCCAATCTAGGTAAGGCCTTCGTGATTACTCACTTGACAGCCAGGTCAGGAGTTTGATGGGTCATAATAACAGGCATTGTATTGTGTATCAAAATTGTACTATGAATATAGATGAAACTGACCGTTTAATTTAGATCGTTGTTATCTTACCACTTTAGGGGTGTTTCGTCGGGGTTTGGGGAATAGTGTTAGTTGGTTTATGTTACGTGATAAAATCTGAATAAAAGATATTTCATGGGATTTCCTTTGAAACCCTAAAATGGGTCTCCTCCTTCTCTCTTCTAAATAGTCCCCGAAAAAGGTATTTTTTATGGTAGTTCGACAAAAGAAATACGTACCTATAACTCAGTTTAAAAATATCTTATTACATGTTTCGTGTACCTACCCTTTATGTAAACAAATGAATAACTAGGTAACCTATGTTATGTATACCTAGGTATACATAACTTAATGAATTCTAATGGTATCTACACACCAAAGCCGCCGGCTTTTTTGACAGCTACCATTCGTATGAAGTAAAGCCGCCGTTCTAGCCCGGCGGCATGCCGGCGGCTTTAGTGTGTAGATAGCATAACGCGTTATTTTTTCATAGCTAATCCTAGATTCGTAAGTGTGCAGTTTTGCCCAGAGAATAATCTAGCAGGAAACTCTGTTGGGTTGGTCCTTTCAAATAAAGTCTAATCGTTATTTCCACTGCAAAGTCAAGGTGAAGGTCAAAGTGCCTTAGTTTAGACCCGCAAAAACATTATATCGGCCACTTTTACGCAGTCTCACGTTCGGATTCTCTGAAATATCTATCCTATTTAGGGTTGCCCAATATGTTTCAACTCGGGGTTTCTCAAACTTATTTACCTACTACATAGGTAGAGCTTTATTTTATCTTGGAGTCAAATTATACTTTATAACGGTAAGTATAAAGTGTTAAATGAAGTAGGTTTAAAAGTTAAACACACACTTATTAATCTTATTCCATGTCAAATAATTATTAAAAAAATATATTCATAGCTCTATCCAAACTGAGCCATTTGCATAAAAAGTATGCTAACGCTCCCAAAAAAAAAATGTTGACACTTTTTTATAGTTGACTGACCAAGAAGATAATTTTACGGGTATGTTAGGGCAATTACGCATCAGCGGTTTAACCGCCGAAGTGATTTATTACGATAGATGATAGTTAAGCGGATTTATCTTAATTTTATTTTCAACGCAAACGGGTACGTATACGGTAACGTATTTAAATTTTAAATATTCATAATCTTATAAAATAAATCCGATTCTAAAGTAGACAAGTACCTAAGTCAGTAGTAGTTTAAATAAAATAAGATTTTCAAAAAATAATTTCTCGGTAAAATATAAGGTTTTACTTTAATTCATTTATAAGTCAGGGAGCTGGAAAATTAATTTTATTCTTGAAATAATATTCTGACAGCTGCTAATGGCCTGTTCATTTGTAGGAGTGGCGTTTTGTGTTATTTATTTACAATGTAGGTAACTTATAAGGATTGTGTAACTAAAATAACTTTAATTAAAGCTCAGAATTGATGTTCTAGAGGCTACGTGTAGGTGCGGTTTATTCGCTTCTTGCGAATCCGGGTTTTCTTACCTTACTTGTTTCATTCGCAAAATTTCAGGAATGTTACATTTGATGACGTCATCACGTTGTATTCTGTTGCTCCACGAACAGTAAATGCAATGTAGATCAAGTGGGTACAAATTTGCGGGTGACGTGGGGGCTAGTAGGTACGGAAACTTAAAGAGTACTATCTTTCCTTATCATAGAGAATACAATATGGTATATTTATATAAATTATAATATTTATGTAGGTATATTTATCGAATATATATGTGTAGGTTTATACTTATATATTTATTGTTTATTGTAGGTTAAGTGACTATCCTGCCTTTATGCTATCACTTCTCTCTCTGTGGGGTCTGCAGGAAGAAATTTCTTTTAGAAATATGCTGTACCTTTTGTATAACTTCTCTTTTATTTCTGTCTCTATGTACTATCATCTCACAATAAACTGTTAAATAAATAAATACTCTAAAAAGTATCTAATGCTTTGAATCAACACCAAATCCGCCGGCCATTTATGATGTCACTTATGATTAAACATTTTTGAACAAATGAACGCCTTGTTCACCGGTTTTATGTGTGTATACACACTACAATAGTGAATAAAATACAAAGTTATTTCTCAAAATAGAATCTTCAAAACTGTGACCACGTCTGTCTTCAAAAAGACATTCATTTCCTGAAACGATATGTTACTGTAAAGCCAAAGCTTTGCACAAAGGGAACTGCCAAAAACAATCTCCAGACTGCAAATTTATAAAGCAAAGAATGCAATTTCTACCCCAAGAGCCAATGTTATACGAATCCTGATTTTCTCGACTTTAAACTCAAAACAACACAGTTTATTTTCGTTAAACAACAAGTTCAAATTTCTTTCCGTCGTGACAATACAAACAGTTACTTGCAAACTGTGAGGTTGCGTTAAAAAACGTGATAAAACACGCGTAAAGTTTATTGGAAATTGAGCTGTAACTGTTTCACTTTAAAGTGGAGGTTAAGTTGTGTATCTAAATGGTCTCATTTTTCCTTTAAACGTTGAAAGATAAGTTGAAATTACGAGGGAATTTTCTGTAACTAGTTGCTTTCTGTTCTTGACGATACAATTTCTAAACAATATTATGTTATCAATTTTATATTGTGCTCAACCAGCTAGCTATTAAGTGTAATCCGATTTGTCATTGTAAAGAAAATGTTTTCCATTATTGAGAATAAAAACTAACATAGTCCTAAATATTAATGTACTAATATACAGGGTGGCCCGTCGATTGACGTCCAAAAGAAAAATTTGGATTCCTCGTGTCATGGGGTATCCGAATCAACCCCATGTATGTTCCGCGATTTTTTACGGTTTCCGAGTTATGACGTGTTTTCTGATTTTTTGAGATTTTTCAACCAATCACCCTAAAAAGGTTCGTAGAAAAAAAAGTACAACACTTTTTTATAATTTTATTTTTGCATCAGATGCTTCATGACGCGTAATTTTATGCATAAAATATTCAGCTTCTTAACTTTAATAAAAGTTTGGGAAATGTAGGTCGGAAGAGGAAAAATTGTATTGACTGAAAAATAATCGAAATCTTCAAACTTAAATTAAGAGGTTATAATGATGGCTTTATGGATTTTAAGCTAGCTTAAAAACTGCGCCAACTTCTCAGCTTTCATAATCATCGAAAAAAAATGGTACTTAATGGGGGTACTGTTGCTAGAATCAGCCTTTAAAGAGAGCAAGGTGGAAAAATTTCAGAATTGGACGTTTTCGAGTAATTTTTTTTCTTTCATATTTTATGATCACCTAAGCCTCAGTAGGTTTAAAAAGAGTGTCATCTTACCGAAAAGTACAAAAAAGGAGCCAAGATTGTCACATTTGGGGGTTTTAGAGCACCTGTAAGAGATGAGTTACACCTTGAGAAAATTATGCAGATATGCCTCATTTCTAAGGGGTTGCACAAAGAAACGGCCTTGAAGCGGCACGACTAAGGGCTCTCAGGCTCTTGGACTATCTGTCAAAACGCGAACGCTACGCGTATGGCTACGCGAGTAAAACGCGTGGGCGCATTTTGGTAGCGGAAAAAAAACGCGTACGCTCCGCAAATGCGCCTACGTCTGCAATATCTCTTAGAAAATATTATTTTGCCCAGCAGTGGGAGATAAGAGAAACCATTTTGAATAAATCACTCGCTTAATAAGCGAAATAAGAAACCTGCTAACTTGATTAGTACATTTCAAATAAATGGATGAGACTCTTCATTTCCTTCGGGAGTTCTTTACAACAATTCTTTCTTTACTTAATACAATTTTTACTTTCAAAAACCACAAAAGATTAGGTACTAACCGTTGAATGTAAAAAGACATAAAAGTATAACTTCTCATTCCTCTTGAGAGTCATTAGGAACTTTCGAAGACGAATTTCATAATTTTTCAGAAATATCTCTCGACTATTATAGGGTCAACGAGAGAATGCGTTCCTGACACATGGTAGTTAGACGTGACTAGTGATGTAACCTTACGTAACATATTTTTTATTACCTACTTTAAAAAAGATTCTATTAGATACCTATTATAAAGAAACAATAAGCAACCTAAGAAATTGATATCACAATGTGGTTCGTTATTCTAGAAGAAGAGACATTAGGGGTAACACAGCTCTATCGACCTTGAATGTTTTTAAACATAGTGCTCACTTTCAAGCTACGCGGTTATTTAATAAGCTTCCAATGGAATTGAAATCTGTCAACCGTTATGCATGGTTTAAAATTAAGCTTAAGCATTGGCTAGTACAAAAATGTTTCTACTCAGTCGAAGAATTTTTAAACTGGAATAATACTTGAAAGTCATTAGTATATTTAATGTAAGTTGTTTTGTGTAAAATTTGTATTATTTTCTTATTATTATTTTCTCTTTATGTGTTTTTTTTTTAATTATTATTATTATTAAGTTGCTAAGATTAAGAATATATTCGATGTAAAAAATGTTTTGCTATGAATAAATAAATAAATAAATAAATAAAAAATAAATATTCTCGTTTGTAATTTTTACCCGACTGCGCCAAATCAGAAGGAGGGTTATGTTTTCGAGAGTATGTATGTATGCGTGCCTAAATATTATACATATGTATATCTCTACACCACATAAACAAGAACAGATAACATATTTTCGGCCAGTTCTAGCAAAAAAAAAACAGATCTCGAAAATAACTGTACGCACTAAAAATTATAATACATTTCGGGCTTTCGGAAGAAAACGTGAAGCGTTTTGTCCAAAAAGAGAAAATATTATACCTACATACTTATAAACGCGCCACGATTTCTTTCGAATGTCCGAAATGTCTTTATATTTTTATAATTTTTAGTGCGTGCTAAAAGCGTGTTTTCTTATTTTTTTAAACTATTATTTTGATATACCTACATAACCGTTAATCGTTACTTTTCGTTAATTTTGACTGTTATTTTTGTCACATCACTAAAATAAAGACCGGCTGCTAATACCTTGTAGCAGCGCAGTATATTTTTTTGATAATTATTGTTTTCTTATGTTTAAAATTAATACGTAGTGCAAATTTATGTAATTATTTATAATTTGACATATAATAATGTAGTTTTTATAGCTTGTTACTTGTTAATTGGGCGAATAAACTAAAACAATATTTTATCGTAAATTGAGCGCCGCCTCAAAGTTATATCGGCAAGTCAATCACCACCTGTCAGGAACGCATTCTCTCGTTGACCATATAATAATGCTTGAATGAGAATTGTTTTTTAGAATTATTCATGACTCCGTCAAGTCAAATTTTTATTCTACATTTTCAATTAGGTAGACCTTTCTCTCGTGGTTTTAAATCATAAAGTTGGTAGAATGCTTTAGAAATCTCACTATTTCTAAAAAATCCAAAATTTCAATTTCGTTCAATGTCAAAACTCGTTTTAAAATATTAATGAAATTGTATTTTTCAGAAGAAACAAAACAAAACGATAACAAAACATAAATATTTAACAGAATAAATAAATAAATAAAAACTCCTTGGAATACCAATCGCAGAAAAAATCGCATCGTATATTCAAGCCTAAACCTCAGTGCGCAGACTAGTACCTATACATTTTCACGTAGCTATACGTTCGTCGTAGCGGCAGTATCGCGTAGGCATCCATGAGCACTGCTACGTTCAGTGGCTACGATTAAAAAAAACCGCGATCGTGCACTGTCCCTTAGACCCGTGTAAATATAAACTTGTGTAAAAATTTTATTCGAATTTTAAATATATTTTTTTCTGTGTGCCAGTGTTTTGTGTGGCTTCGCAAAAAGTTTTCCTGTACAAAGGTTGGTTACTTTTCGTTCTAATTGGATTTATTCGTGTAAATTGGATGATGTTTTATTTTAATTGTTGATCCTGTTATTTTTGTAACGCATGTAATTTTGTTTTTATTTAAATTTTGGGTTTGTTTTAAGTTAATTTTGTGGCGAATGTTTTTAAGCAAGTATTTACTTTTCACATTCGTATACCTGCTCTACTTCGCTTTAATTTTTTTATTATTTTCGTAAGTACATTATTAAATTAATTATTTACTGTTTCATTAAAATCACAAGGTTTTTTCAGTGTTTACCATTTACAGCATCACTTTCAAATTGCGTTTTCAGTAGGGAAATTTGTATTATTACAATTTGGACTCTAAATCAAAATAATGTGCCTAGGTAGTTTGGAATCGGACTTAAATATCTTTCATGAATAGAAATTCGATTTTATTGAGTCAAAATCAAACTTCTTTCTTCTTCTTTATCAGCCCATATTATGTCCCCATTACATTAGCTAAAAAAATCACCACATACCTACTACTCCTACTACTGAAAAAAAAAATTACTCAACAACTTCAAATTACCAAAGAACAAAAGAGATATCGTAAAAAATCGTCATTTTCTTCAGCCTTCCTATATACCTAAGTTAGATAGACAACAACGAATTCAGACATTCAGATAAATTGAGTTTGGGTCAAACAGTGTTGTCTCAAGGAATCTGTCAGGGGAATTTATGTGTCAGCTGTCAACTGTTTGAAAGAGCCTTTTCCACAGCTTTACTTTATAATCTTGGCGATTGCGGCCTTAGGGACAAAGGAACTCAAATATGGTGAGACTGTGTTGTTTTCGTAAGAATAGTTGTTTAGAATTTGTATTAAAAATGTAATTATTTGAAAAGAGCAACCACACAGAGTTTCTTGCTAGGTTCTTCTCTGGGGGAAAGCACTGTACTTTGCGAATCTAGACTAGCTTTTAAAAAAATGTATATTATAATAATGTAACGGTTTCAAGAGTATTTTTTGTGCTTATGTTATACATTATTTTTGACTTTGACTTTGAATTTTAGATAGATTATTTGTCTTAAGGAACATGCATCTAATAGAGCGACTTATTACTTATTATACAAAAATGTCATCATCAAAATAAAATAATATGTAAGGTAATTGAACAATCTGTTTACTATTTATTGAAATTTATTTAGGTGTAGGTGTAAGGGAAATAACGAGAAAAGATGTGAGGGTAACGCCATCAATTACACAAGTACAGAGAAATGAGGAGGGGGGCAAAGCAGGACATTTATATATATAAAAATATATTTTAAAGCATGTAAAAAGCATTTATTAAGATATTTCTTTTAGAATAATCTAATAATAACAGAATTATAAATATTATGATATTTATCGTATTTTAATCATAAATAAATAACGTTTCAATCTAAAACAAAATTCTGAATTAATTACTTGTTAATGTAAAGACAACTTTATTTTTTACGAGTACAACCCGTCGGAAATATCTGCGGACCTGGTTTGATGACGTCACGCAACTCGTACGTACCCGTCACGGTACTGGATAGGCGAAAACTCGGGGGAAAGCGCATTCCAGCGAGGTCCGCAGATATTTCCGACGGGTTGTACATTAGATACTTCGTATCCTAAATACTATTAACATTTCGAAATCAATTTATAACCGTAAATAACCGTCACAATCGAACTTGACATAATATTTTAAATTCCAACATCAAATAACAAAAAAGAAAACAAAATAAAACATAAAAATAATACCACCGCAGTAAATAACGAAACAACGTTGGCTATAAGAAAATATTTCACGCGACCCAAGAGGTTTGGGCCCTTCCACAGATATGAAAACCTATCTGTGAAGTTTTATAGGTTACCGTAGGACGAAATTTAATTAGTTTTCGATATTGGGGTCGGTATAAAAGTTTATTTAGGAACTCTTGGTTGGGATACGATAAAGTCGCAAAACTCCGCACAAGGTTTCTCGTATCACTGTGATCGTGACGAAATTTTAATCTTGCGGATGAAAGATTTTGTAGATTGTGTATTGTTTTTCTGATAGCATTTTGTTTTGACTTGCTGCTTGCGTTTTTTGTTTTTTTAAAGGAGTGATCACTATTTAGATGCATCTATACGTATTAACAATTGGGTAATAAGTAGATATTTATTATCTAAGACCAAATAAAAGAGGGAATAGAAGTTGTGTCGTATCAGGTGCTTAAACGGACAGCAGAGAATAGAGAAGAGTGGCGCAGACTCCACCGACAAGAGCGACGCTTTTAAATTTATGATGATAATGATGAAGCCTATAAACTCAAAAAGACTTCCGATGTCAAAATTTGAGATTTTAAAGATGCCATGAGTGACCTTAACCGGTGTGCATGTATGAGAAGTGTTTTTTCATTTTGGCAGATAGAGGGAAGTAGCTCTGCCTAGTCCAATGGGACAGAGGCGTGACAGATATTATGTACGTCTAAGTACCTAAGTATATTATTTATGTAAAATTGTAATGGCTGATCCTTAATTGGTAAATCAACTGTTTTTGCAACATTTTACATCATTTTTGAACGAACTGTTCTGTTTTATAAATCAACAAACATAAAGGTATAATCATTACATTAGTATGTTTTATTTATCGTTGAAATCTCTAGAACACTATTATATACACAACTACTAAAAGCCTATACGAGTATTTCATTCTGAACAATAAAAACTGGACAAGTGCAAGTCAGGGTTGCACACAAGAGGTTCCGTACTTTGTATCTATTGGTGAATATTCCAAGCTATTGATAACCGTTATTGAAATATTAAAAAGCAATAAAAAAAAATCTTTCCCACAATTTCTTAATTTGTTCTAGTTTAAGAGCTCGTTTCACGACTAATAGATAAAAAATACAGATATGTTATACCTGTCACTGTCTATAACGTCATGTTTTATGAAATAGACATAGGTGTATTTGTCAGTACAATTTTCTCTGTAAAGGTCTATCTACACAGATCCGGGCCGTGCCTGGGACGTGTCCGGGCGGTGGTGGCCCGTCAGGTGGGAAAACAATACGTCGTCATGACGTGTCCGGGCCGTGTACGGGACGTTTAAGGGAAAAAATATCATTCCATAAATTTTCTATGGATTCGTTGACACACGTTGTCATGACGACGTATTGTTTTACCTTCTGGCGGGCCACGGCCCGGATACGTCCCGGGCACGGCCCGGATCTGTGTAGATAGACCTTAAGTGATAAAACGGGCCCTAAGCATTTCTTGATAAAGCAGTAAACAGAAATTTTGACTCTCTAGTAAGATACACTCTGAGGACTGTCAGAAAGACAGCTTTAGTAATAAGGTTCCACTATCTACCGTACTCTTTCTGTACGGAACCCTAAAAAAGCAAAGCAAACACGCTACCTTGCTGCCAAATATTGACTCTTTCATGGCGCTATACAAAAACTTCACTGTAATTAAAAGCAAACAGTAATAGCTCTGGCAATAATATAGGTAGTCCACAATAATAAGTGCTTTTGATGAATAACACGCGAAACTGTCACGCAATGTCACCTTTGTGATATTTTACGCGGATTTTTTTTAGTCAGCAATGATGATGAATTTAGATGAAGCGAAAGAAGTATGGATTGTGTAGTGTATGGCGGTAGATTAAGATATAGTTAAGTAGGTAGTTGTAAATATGTAATGTCAAACGTCAGTTAATAAATGACTGTTAACTAAGCAGCAGCGTGTTCTTTCCTAACTTCCAATTTCCAATACATTATAGTGGCGACGAGCATTAAAAAGTGATTTATAAACGCGGGCAAACCCTTAAAAACAATTATCTAAAGCAGTAACATGTCTATCGGCAAATTAAGTGAGTTCGACGTAAAGGCGGGTGTGTGGACCTCGTACGTGGACCGGCTACGTATGTACTATAAAGTGAACGATGTGGACGAAGAAAATATGCTACCTATTTTGATTGCAACAATGGGTGATGAAGCATATGAGTTGCTGGTTAATCTGGCTAGTCCAACACCACCGTCGGAGTTAACTTTTGATGAGGCTAACAATTTAATGTGCAATCATCTGCAACCGTCTCCGTCTGCCTTAGCGGAAAGGTACCGGTTTAGACAGAGACGGCAAAACGTTGAAGAAAACGTGGCATCATACGTGGCTGAGTTAAGGAAGTTGTCGCGTTATTGTGGTTTTGCTGATAAATTAGATGAAAATATACGCGACCAGTTTGTGTGTGGGTTAAAAAGCGATATAATGAGACAGAGATTATTCGCAGAAAGTGACCAAATATCTTTAAAGGATGCGATAAAACTTGCAACGTCATTGGAATCGGCGGAGAGGGACGCGGCTGCGGTAGAAAAAACGGATTCGCCAGTGCAGCCGGGAGCGAGCGATGCAGGGCTGCATGCGCTGGGGCAGGCCGCGGGGCGCGGCGGGCGGCGCGGGCCGCGAGCTGGCGGAGCGCGACCGGCGGCTGCGGGGGGCAGCCGGCCGGACGGAAGACGCGCGGGAATCTTCAACCGCAATGGAGTCAAATTTTATTGTGATGCGTGTGGAGCGCGCAATCACAACAGTGTCGGTTGTCGTTATCGTGACTTCGTTTGCAGAAAATGCAAGCGTACGGGTCATTTGCGGCGAGTTTGCCCGGAACAGCGGGCGGAATATGCGTCCAACTCGGGGCGCGCGGCTAAGCAAGGGATGCACTACGGGGACGCCGCCGGCGCTGGGTCGAGCGACGTGTCCTCTCTCACTGAGGAAGACGCGGAGGACCTTGAAGAGGACTTGCATCACCTTTGCTTGAGCGACTACAAGGCACGTAAACTACCTATTTTGATTGACGGTATAGAAGTATGGATGGAAATTGATACAGGGACTGCTATATCTTGTATTAGTACCTTGACTTATTATAAATATTTTAAACATTTGTGCTTGGAAAATGATAATACAGTGTTAAGATTTTATAATGGGTCCAAGTTAAAACCTCTGGGTATATTAAGACCCGTGGTCCGTTACAAAGACCAGGAGAAAGTATTGGAATTGTTTGTTATTGAAGGTGGTACTACTACATTAGTAGGTAGGCAGTGGTTAACTGAATTAAAAATAGATGTACCACAATTCTATTGTAACTTTATAAAACCTCAAGATAGGGATTTACAATTTAATGATGAACTGAATAAAATGGTCGACAGATATAAGGAGCTGTTTAGCGGTGGGCTGGGCCGGTACACGGGCGGAAGGGCGACTCTGCGGGTGCGGGAGGGCGCGGTGCCCGTGTTCCACCGCGCGCGGCCGCTGCCGTACGCGCTGCGCGAGCGCGTCGACGCCGAGCTCGACGCGATGCTGAGCGCCGGGATCATCGAGCCCGTCGACTGTTCAGACTGGGCGTCTCCACTGGTGCCAGTTAATAAACCGGACGGTACTCTTAGAATATGCGCTGATTATAAGGCGACTTTAAATCCAGTTTTGCTGATCGACCGTTTTGCGTTACCTAAGATAGAGGACGTTTTGGTAGGACTTAGCGGGGCCCAATATTTCAGTAAAATCGATTTATCTCAGGCTTACAACCAAGTCGAGTTAGACGATTCAAAGCTGTATACGGTGATCAATACCCATCGTGGTTTATTTAGATATAATCGACTAGTGTTTGGGCTAGCTTCAAGTGTCGGTATATTCCAACGCATTATGACAAATATAGTACAAGGAATATCTAACGTACAAGTTTTCTTAGACGATATAATTATAGGCGGAAGAACGAAAGAGGAACACTTATTAGCTCTAGAACGAGTTTTAAAGCGTTTACAAGATAACGGATTAAAACTTAAGAAATCTAAATGTGTATTTCTAGTTAATGAAGTAACGTACTTAGGTAATATTGTTACAAGAGAAGGTATAAAAGCGGATACAAGTAAGTTAGAAGCGATTCAGAAAATTAAGAAACCGGGGTGTGTAACAGAATTACGCTCTTTCTTAGGTATGGTGAATTTCTTTGCAAAGTTTGTTAGAAATTTTAGTTTTGTATTAGTACCACTTTATAAACTTCTGCGGAAGGGGGTGGAATGGTGCTGGGATGATGATTGTGAAAACGCTTTTAGGGAGGTGAAAAGAGTGTTAATGAGCACTGACGTGCTTGCGCACTACGAGCCGTCGCGGCCCGTAATAGTGACGTGCGACGCTAGTCCGCGCGGCGTGGGCGGGGTGCTGGCGCAGCGGGACCGGGCTGGCCGCGAGCGCCCTGTGGCTTACGTGTCACGTGCGCTCACGCCGGCAGAAGCTAATTATTCTCAAATACATCGTGAAGCACTAGCCATTATTTTTTGTATGAAAAAATTCCACCAATATTTATACGGACGTCATTTTACTCTTAGAACTGATCATAAGCCATTAGTATCCATTTTTGGTCCAAATACCGGCATACCTACAATGACAGCGAGCCGAATGCAACGCTGGGCTGTCATACTTTCGGCATACGATTACAAGATCGAGTACATAAAAACACAGGATAATTGTGCCGACGGCTTATCTAGATTGCCACCTGTTGCCCGAGTAAATAATAATAGGGTTCCGGAACAAACATATTTACATTTTGCACAAGACGCGCTATTGCTAGACTATCAAGAAATTAAAAAACAAACAAGTAAAGATCCAATTTTAGGCAGGGTATTAAGTTATATCCGTGATGGTTGGCCGGCGGAGTTAGAAATAAAGAGTTTGCAACCATTTTATAATAGGAAAAAAGAACTTTACGAGGAACTCGGGTGTGTAATGTGGGGGCACCGAGTTGTGATACCTGAGGTTTGTAAGGAAACAGTTTTGAAGCTGATACATGAACCTCATATGGGTATTGTCAAATCGAAAACTATCGCGCGTAGTTACGTATGGTGGGCAGGCATTGACGAGGCGGCGGAGGCAGTGTGTCGCCGTTGCAGCACGTGCGCCGCGGTAGCCGATGCTCCAGTCGCGCGCGCGCCTGTGTCGTGGCCGTGGCCGGCTCGGCCCTGGCTCAGATTACATTTGGACTTTTTAGGCCCCCTAAAGGGTAACATGTACCTTGTTGTGATAGATAGTATGAGCAAATGGATAGAAGTATTTAATGTACCTAGTACATCCGCTAGCAGTACCATTGATAAACTTAGGGAGTTATGGAGTCGGTTGGGAATACCAAAGCAACTTGTTAGCGACAACGGTCCGCCTTTCACTAGTAAGGAGTTCCAGGACTTCGTAACAAAAGACGGAATTAAACACATTTTCACTGCACCATACCACCCGTCTTCTAATGGGGCGGCGGAGAACGCTGTTAGGACAGTAAAAAGGGTTATCAAGAAAGCACTTATAGAAAAATGTAGTATAGAGGGAGCACTGAATACCTTTTTACTACATTATAGAAACACCGAGCATTCTTTGACTGGTGAATCTCCGGCTATGTTATTGATGGGTAGGCGTTTGCGAACTAGGTTAGATGTAATTAAACCAGACAGAGACATTAAGGTGAGACAGGGTCAGCAACGTCAGGTTGAAATAGCTGGGGGTACACAAAGAACCTTAAGAGTAGGAGATGAAGTTTGGTACCGACAGTTTTTGAAGGGTGAAAAATGGTTACCGGGGAGAGTTACGGATACATTAGGACGGACTAATTTTAAGGTATTGGAAAGTAACGGTAAACAAGTACATAGGCACATCGATCAGCTAAAACATAGGACAAGAAGTTCGCTTGTTTTTCCAACGGATATGACCGTTGATAAAGACATGATAGTATCCGACGGAAACGTGGAGGCACCAGAAAAAGATCAGTCGGTGGCCTTGGCGGCCTCGGGCTCACCGTCGCGTAATACTGAGCTAGACGGTGTGGGGGAGGAAGTGAAGACCGCTAGTAGTAGTAGCACGCCTGAAAACTGCCCGCAGCAGAAGTCTCCGCCCGCCCGTGTGTCGCGCTCACCCCGCCCAATAAGAAAGTGTCGGTTAAATAAGGTTGTAAATTATAAGTGCTAAATTAGTTATTAAGTATAAGTTGTAATCCTTACATTCTTATAGTTTAGTTCAAGGGTTTCTTTATATTATATTCGATTAATTAGTTCTTAAGAATATATTGTTATTTAAGGGTGGAGGGATGTAGTGTATGGCGGTAGATTAAGATATAGTTAAGTAGGTAGTTGTAAATATGTAATGTCAAACGTCAGTTAATAAATGACTGTTAACTAAGCAGCAGCGTGTTCTTTCCTAACTTCCAATTTCCAATACATTATAGATTGTAGCAAGGCCTCTGCCTATCCCGATGGGAGAGAAGTGTGATATGTTATGTATGTATGTATATTTCAGCTTAGGAAAGGATGAAGCTTCTCAGATGTTTAGCAGCAAGAGATATAAAACACAAAGAAAATAAATGTTAGCTTTAAGAAATCTTTTGTATAAACATAAAGTTGGTATTATTTTGGTTTTCCTAATAAATACATTTTAACTTTTAATTCACAACTCTTTCTTCTTTTATAAAAAAACTAGTGGCCGCCTGCGATTTCGTTCGCATTTATCGTCTTATCGTAGAAACCTTACGCGATAACTTAAAATAATATAGCCTATGTGTTATTCTAATGTATAAGCTACAATATTGCCAAGTTTCATCAAAATCTGTTCAGTAGTTTTTGCGTGAAAGAGTAACAAACATCCTGATATCCATCTATCGACCAAAAGATTGCGATTTATAATATAATTAGGATAATAGAGACAGTTGTTAAATCATTTTGTGGTTGAAGTCAGTATCCTCGATTGCAGAACGTGGGATTAGTGTTAACCACAAAGTGGTAGAGTTAGGTCTAGAATTCAATTACTGAAGCAATAGCTTCATAACCGCCTATCTGATAGGGCGTCATCAGGCGTACAGGTCACTCAGGCGTTTTTTGGACTTTTATAGGCAACTGTACATCGAAACGTTTCATCGAAAATGCGTAATTTTAAACGAATATAATATCGAAGGTATACATTTTAAATTTTTACTCGACTGCGCCAGAAGGAGGGTTATGTTTTCGAGAGTATGTATATTATGTATGTATAAATTCTTTGGCACGCCCTTTAGCGTAACGGCTTGATGGATTTTAGCTTGAGAGGTGTGACAATGACACTGGGTACATCAAAATAATGCGTTTTTTAAAGGTAAGGTTAGGTTAGGTACGTAGCTTGCTGGTTTAATATATAAAAAAAAGTATTCATACAAAGTGGGTATGCATAGCCTTGTATTTCAACTGTCCTAGTTTTGACGTGACAACGTCTTATAATTCGATGGAGCCGGCTGCACGCACGAAAAAACATGACTCATGCGGCGTTACCTCGCTCTGAGGCGTTCCATTTATGGCTTGAAGTGCAAGCGAGAGCGCGGATCGGGCAACAAAGAGGCACAATCGGCCGCGTTCGGCAGCATTAATGACGTTGTCACGTTCAACTATCGTCAGTAAACCGACTTTACAGACAACCGATTTTTTTTGGTAAAATACGATTACCTCAACTCTTTGGTCTTTTGCTGTCAGTGTATCCCTGTTATGACGTCAAAATGTTATGTTTAATAAACTTTCGTGCGTATTTTGTAAATAAAAAATATAATGCTACCTATTAGTAATGTTGTCTTCGTAATAACGTACGGTACTGCTCTTTATACCTCCGCCGTTCAATTATATGTACTATTTATCTAGAATAACCTATTAGTAGCTTAGTTGATCTAAATTAGCCTAAGTTGTCATGTAAAATTTTTAAGCTGTTATTTATCTAAATAAATAAATAATATTTAGTCACACACGATGTGCAGTTCACCCGATTTATCGATAACGTACTAGTGGTAAAACCGTGAAACCGTTTTGTCATTTGACATAATAAACGCTACCCTCTGAGAATTTAGCGATATTTTATATTACACGTCAACGACTCAGGGGTAAGCACGTAGGTGCACAGTTTGCACAGATTTTAATAAATTTCATTTATTGTAGGGCGTTTTCAGACCTAGCGTTGCATACGCGCGTATACGGTCGATTTCAGCATACGTGCGTACCTACACGCGCTCTACATACGCGCTTCAAAAAAGCGAACGCGCGTATAAGCTCAAACTGGTGGTGTCGTGTCAGTATCAACATGGACTATACGAGCTTAGAAGCACGTCAACGCTTGTAAAAGTCTATATCTACACAGATCCGGGCCGTGGCCCGCCAGGAGGGAAAACAATACGTCGTCATGACGTGTGTGAACGAATCCATAGAAAATGTATGGAATGATATTTTTTCCCTGACACGTCCCGGTCACGTTGCCATGACGACGTATTGTTTTCCCTCTTGACGGGACATGGCCCGGACACGTCCCGGTCACGGCCCGGATCTGTTTAGATAGACCTTTAGAATAAAAGACACGTGCATACGCGCGTATAAAATGCTAATCTGAAAACGCCCTTAGCTTCCAATTTTAAATTCGTCAGATAATATTGAAAAACGCCTTTCCACAAAGATTAACGTTTTCAACAAAGAGTTTACAATGAAAACCATTATGTTGAAATTAACATTTTGTGCAACAATAAAGGTTATTTATAGTGGAGTCAGGACATGCGATATATCAGCCGGGAAGTTGATTAAACTAGTGCACTGTAATACATGATACATACTTTACTAGCTTTTATAAAGTGAATGTTTCTTTGTAAAACGTCACGTTTCCGAGATATAGGCTGTCAAAGATAGATTAGTGGCGCCAGTGTTGGAACATGAAAAACTGTATTTTGGTGTTTAATAATGGCACATATTGCATTGGAAATTGATACTAGAAGTTAAATGAAGGTTCCTGGCTTATTTTAGCGACCTCCCCCTCCCTCCCCCCAAGATGCTCAGCCATTAATTTTTATCGTTTTAGGTATAAATATGGTGGGAATTTATAGTGGTTTGAAAATAACAGTTTTTGAAGCAATCCATGTAAACTCCTGATACTATCCCCCCTCCGGTACCCCCTGGCGCCACTAGTCTATCTTTGACAGCCTATATCTCTGAAACGTGACGCTTTATCAATTTTTTTTCATCTATAGGTTCTTTCAATTTGTATTGACCTGAACTAGCGATTAATGAAGGTTTCATAGACTGCCGCCATTTTTGTCGAAAAAGGTACATACACGAGTTTAGGTAGGACATTATATTCAAACACCTTTGGCAATATTGTAGTTTATGTATCAGAATATCACATTGGATATATTACGTATTTTGAGATATCATGATTGTCTTCCAAGATATGACAAAGAAGAACGAAGGTATGAAGTCGCGGGCAGCCCCTAGTTCTATAAATATAATAAATGTCAATGTTTGTGCCGATGGATAGATGGATGTTTGTTACTTCATCACGTAAAAACCACTGAACAGATTCAAATGAAGTTTTACAGTAACTTAGCTTGGACATCAGAATCACACATAGGCTATGTTATTTGCAGATATTTTGTGTTTCTTCAAAGATATGACGATAAATGCGAACGAAGTCGCGGGCAATCTCTAGTGACTTTATAAACGCGGAGGTTCATAAGGTGGAGGGTAATTATGTATGTCGAGTAATTCTCATAATCCATACTAATATTATAAATGCGAAAGTAACTCTGTCTGTCTGTTGATGGCTGGCACATGCGTTGAGACCTGTGTGAAGGTGCTGCTGTGATGGCCGGTCATGTCATGCGGATCCCATCAAACTAAGCATTTCACTTCTTTGTTTCCCATTTGCTTGCCTTACTTTTTCCTGGATATTGTGGGGTCAAATTTTTATTATTTATTTATGGATAGCTGTTTTGAAATATTAATTTGGTTATATGTTTCTGTGTTTATGCCTGAGATTTGTAAAACTTAAATTAAAAAGAGCAACCCTACAGAGTTTCTTGCTAGGTTCTTCTCTGGGGAAACTGCACTCTTGCGAATCTAGCATTAACTTTAAAAAATGACCCGTCTTAAGTGTTGTCAAAACCTACAGGATTAAATGATTTTCATTTCATTTCATTTCATTTCATGTCTGTCTCGCTTTCACGCTAAAACGGCTGAACCGATTAAAACGAAATTTGGCACACAGATAGGCTATAGCCTGAGAAAGGACATAGGCTACTTTTGATTTCAATAGCGCAGGTTAAGCAAACGCGACGCGAGCGCCGCCAAACTCAGTATTCCACGCGGACGAAGTCGCAGGTACAGCTAGTTACTTATATGTACCAAATGCGGCTTTGTTTTTTGCTCTGGCATCACTCATCAAACTCACATGAAACTTTGATGAGTGAAGAATGAGCCGCGTTTGGAAGATATGAGTGATTATCTGAATTACCTAACATACATAACCCTCCTGCAACTTACGAAGTTTAATTCAAATGGAAGCAACATTACAAATGTTTTTTGATAGTGGCGGAAGGGAAATTGCGTAAATAAAATGACAGTTTAGATATTATAGAAATATCTATGTTATTAATACGTATAACAACAAATACATTTTCTATTCAATCCAAACCGTTCAAAACTTTTTCTTTCACTTTGTAAAAAAGAAACTTAGAAATAAGAACACCGAATGAAAAAAAACAAAAGAACAACTTAAATACTGGCAATAAGGCAACGAAATAAAAAGAAGTTTCGTCCAAGAAGGTGGATAAAGGAAAAAAAAATACGACTATCACGCAACTATCCGTGGAAACGCCATAAGGTAAAAGAAAAGGTAATACGAAATCAAAGGGAGACGGCAGAATTGGTATCCGGAATAAATCGGAAAGGAATCAGATAGTGGAAACTTGGCGCTTGTCTTTGTTACTTTGATACCTATTTTCTACTTACAAAAAGGTGAAAGTGATCTCTGCGTAGCCAAACAGGAAAGAGGCGTGATATGTATGTAAGTATAATAAGGTGACAGGTGAATATCAATTACATTTTGTACCTACAGTTGCAGAAGGATCAAGTTATTTATTAAACATCATGATATCTCATTCAGATTTTTGACAATGACAGAGAAAGATATATTTACTTAAAGGTGTAATGAAGCGTTACTTATTGACCTTATTGACCATTCCTGCAATTGGCTGTCAATTAAATAAGTACGAGATTTCAATGACATTTATTGTGTTATGGTATCTACACACCAAAGCCGCCGGCTTTTTTGACAGCTGCCATTCGTATGACGTAAAGCCGCTGGCTTAGCTCGTCGGCATGCCAGCGGCTTTGGTGTGTAGATAGCATAAGAGCCAAAACATAAATTCATGACACGACGTCGTCGTGTCGCGTCCCGTCGTTCGCGTCGTGTCGCGTCGCGTCATGTCTCGTCGCGTCGCGTCGCGTCATGTCTCGTCGCGTCGCGTCGCGTCATGTCTCGTCGCGTCGCGTCGTGTCGCGAATTTATGTTTTAGCCCTAACTATTTTTGGAGCTTTCCGAAAACACCAACTAAGTAATACCAATAAACCAAAAGGACTTAAAATTCCAAATATTTTGGCGAAGGTTTTACGACCGGTCCGGATATGGAGGCTTAAGAAAGATCGCTGGATATTTCCCCGGGTAACAACCAAACAGTATCCCGGATTTGTCTTACTTCCCACTTCCGCGATACAATTTTTATTATTTGATGGATGGGTACAAAGAAACGGGATTTCTTGTTAGCTGTTACGATTCTTTTTGTGTCCAGTAAATGCATTAGCTTTGATGAAACCTTTTTGTTCTTCTAATTTTGGTTTTACGGTATATTTGTTTGAGCTACAGACTTTGTTGTAGATAATACACTTTGAGAAATAGTTCTGTCTCTTTCACATCTATGTGATAACGGAGACATCAATAATATACTTACTTAGTTTTCGTTTCATTTTGGCGCGGTTTTGACCCGGTTTCAAAACCGCGTTAGAACCCTTAGGGCCCATTTTTCCACTTACAGATAAACTTTAATTGACAGATAAACCTGACGTCTTAGTAAGACAATGACAGGTATACAATATCTATCTGTCAGTTAAATTTTATCTGCAAGCGGTGAAACGGGCCTTTTCTTTTATTTTATATTTAATGTATTTGCTTTTGTCTCCATTATTTTCTAATTTTCTTGTGACATCAGTCATCGTTTGTCTATTAAAAGTCCATCAAGAATAACTAGGTAAATACTCGAAATTTTTTTAATGTTTACAAATTGATCAGTTTTCTTTGGTGTTATATATTTATCTATGTATGTATATCAGTGTCTGATACCCATAGTACAGGATTTGCCTAGTTTGGGGTCAGGTGACCGTGTGTGCAACGTCCCCAAATATTTATTATTGACTAGCTGTCCCGGCGAACTTTGTCTCGCCTTAGAATGAACTTTATTGTATGGGAATAAAGTTCAAATTGACTCTACATTTTAGTAAGAAAACATTTGTATGGGAAAAAGAAAAGGTCTGTTTTAGGGCTTTCCCGGCAATTATTCGAATTTTTCTCACCGTAAGAACCTTCTCCTGATAATAACGAACAGAACAAAAAAAGAATTAGCGAAATCGGTCCAGCCGTTCAGGCGTGATGCCGTGACAACGGAAAACGGGTTTCATTTTTATATATACAGATTTATTCTTTAATAATTTTTCATGTTTTCCTCGCGCCATACTGAACTTATTTCCTTTTTTACCAACCCATTGTTTTTTACCTATTTCATATAGGTACTTACTTTTTACATTTTCAAATGATTTTTGTATTTAAAATGGTATTTTTCGAAAACACTTTAAAATATTCTCAATATTACGCCAAACAATACTTGTTTACACTTATTAAGAGCCCAATCCGATTTTTTATCGGAAAATATATTTTCTTATCGGGCTCAACACCCGACAATGTGAACAATACATACATAAATATCCGTCACGCCTTTCTCCCATTGGGGTAGGCAGATACCACTTCCTTCCACTTACTACGATCCAAACACACCTCTTTCGCTTCATCCACACTCATGAGTCGCCTCATATATGCCTGTCAGTTTAGGGTACTCTTGACTTGGCCTTTCTTGAGCAAGTCCCCGATTTGATCGAGGTACGTTCGTCTTGACCTTCCCTTCCCAACTTTACCATCCACTCTTGCCTTGTATATCTCTTTTGTTAATCTCTTCTGTTAGTGTGAACAAATTCATATAAAATACTCTGTCTAATGTTCATGTTTAGGTAAAATACCTTTCAGTACTTTAAATATAGAACGATATTATGAAACAGCAACAACCGTTAAAACATCAATTCAGTAAGCATACAGCTTTAATGATTGACATGTAAACATATTTAGTAGGTACTCAATTTTACTTGTTACTGGAAAAATATACATGCACGGTTATTAAGGGTGATATTCACTTGTTTTTTTACGTAGTTATGTAACTTTAGGTTGAAGAAATTGATGCATAAATGTATATTAACAAAAAAACCGGCCAAGTGCGAGTCGGACTCGCGCACCGAGGGTTCCGTACAAACCTGCAAGGTTTACAAAGTTCGTTCATTACGACAATCGAGTCATAACTATGGTATTTTTATTGCAAAATGAAATTCATAACATTACAATGGGGAAAGATGGAGGAGCATAAATTTAAGACAAAGATCTCTTTATCGTTTAAGTAATCCTTTATTTTATATTAACACATATCATTTATCTATAATATAACTGAAACACTTATACTAGCCTTGCAGCAGACTTGCGAAAGTTCTTTTATTAAAGTTATTTATTTACTAAGTTTTTTAGTCACTATTTAGAAATCTGGTTCAAAAATATTAATTAAGTATTAAATTTGAACCAGACCTGTAAATGGTGACTGAAAAAGGTGTGAATAGCCCCGCGTGCCACCCGTGCCACCAGCGTCCCATCAAACTTCGCCAGTAGAAACAATACAAGCAAGCTGTCTGATAATAACCAACAATAAGAAATATAATAATGTCATTGAATTTAATTATAAGTATAACACTTTAAGCAGTTAGGACGCATTTAGATTATACAGCTACATTCACCAAAACATCGGGATTGAATGACGATGAGTGAGGTCGTCTTTGCCGTTTGAAAAATGTTGCCCTCCCCATACATAGTATAATAACTCGCGGTCATTGCTGTAACTACAATTATGTTTACAATCACAATTTTTTTGGTGGTATAACTACTTAAAATTTTAAGCTTTTCGGAATTTTTCTGTTACCTGTGCTGTAAGCTATTGCTTCTTACCAAATTTCGAGATTCTATGTCAACGGGAAGTGGTCTTTAGGTTTTAATTCCCTTGCGTGTAGTTGCGAGTTTCAAAATATGCGGTATCAATGGTTGTACTTTTGCGTTTTGCGTTTTCGGGTTGACTTATAATTTTTTTTTTTTTCACGGGTTAAAGGCAATTAGATCTAAGTATTTGATATGAATTTCAACTTGATAGCTCTACGCGTTCATGAGGAAAAAAGTAATAAGTTTATATTTATTAAAAAATATATATTTTGTAATGTAACTAAAAATTTAAGGTTTTCGGAATTTTTCCTTTATGTGTGGTATAAAACGTTGCTTCATGCCAAATTTCAAGATTCAAGGTCGACTGGAAGTACCCTTTAGGTTTTGATTCCCTTGCAAGTACTTGCGAGTTTCAAAATATGCAGCTTAAATTGCTGTTTCTTTTGATTGCGTTGACATAGAAGTTTGATTTTGCTACAGCTTAAAGGTATTATAGACCTGAGTATTTGGTATGAATTTCAATTTAATACCTCTACGCGTTTATGAGGAAATGGGTAGTAAGTTTAAGATTATTAAAAAAAAAAATATTTTGTGATGTAACTAAAAATTTATGGTTTTCGTAATTTTTCCTTTATCTATGCTATAAGACGTTGCTTCGTACCAAATTTCAAGATTCTGAGTTCACGGGAAGCACCCTGTAGGTTTTGATTCCCTTGCAAGTGTCGAAAATTTGCGGCATAAATGGCTGTATCTTTTGATTGCGTTGGCTTAGAAGTTTGATTTTTTCACAGCTTCAAGGGACAGTAGACCTGAGTAATTGATATAAATTTCAGCTTCATACCTCTACGCGTTCCTGAGAAAAAGGGTCTTGACAGACGGACGGACGGACAGACGGACAACAAAGTGATCCTATAACGGTTCCGTTTTTTCCTTTTGAGGTACGGAACCCTAAAAAGACTAATATGACATATAAAAATAGGTAGCTAAATATACTTATATGTATTTTTTAACGTCGCGTCGTATCAGGAAGTCAAATTGTTGGCAGAAGAGAGACAAAGATGGCGATTACTCCACCGACAAGAGCCTGGCTCTTAAATATATGATGATGTATTTTTCAAACCTGCCTTAATTAATTATCTTTTACTTTTATTTCAAGTCTTGTAGACAGTTAAAATTAAAATACTTTAGTGTACTAACAAATAACAGAAGGCCATTACAGGTGTTTCTTTTTTCAATTGAGCATCATGATACGTGCCATGTCCAAGGGACAAAACCCCTTTTTTACTGAAGTCATAATGAATAAAAAGAAACCACTAATGACCTAACGAAACACCTATTAGACTTCCATTTTTCACTTGTAAATCAAACACACAACAGATTGATTTGTTATTGATTTTCGAAGCACGAATTGAATATTTCGGTAAGTCCCTAATGTTCTGTAAGTAATAAAGAATGGAACATTTTAATATTCCAAAAAAAACGTCGTTTTTAAAACTTAGCGTTAGACAATATTGACATATTTTTTTAATGTCATCTGATTTCTAGTTATGATATTGTCAAACGAACGAATCATATACCTAAGAACCTCTATTTTTTGTAATGATGGATTACGTAGGTAAAAAAAAAAACGAATACATACCTACTATAGAAAATTTAAAAAGAAATAAGTTTAAAATTTATTTTTTAATCGACAAACACAACAACTAACAATCATTCTTAAAACTAGAATAAGAAATATCTAGACTTGACAAATACTAGATATTTTTTTAGGTTTGAAATAGAACACGACAGCTTATATCCTTAAAATGGGATAAAAAAAAAACATTTATGTTCCAAACTGAAAAATCATAATACTTTTTATTTATTTATATAATTAATTTTGTAACATGTTTAATAACTGTTGAATAAACAGCAGTTATTCAATTGCAAGTAAATTGTGCTGATGACGCCGGCACTCGGCAGTGACTGGATAATTGCGGTAAAACCGGAAAGTAAATAAGTTTATTTGTACAACACGAACCAGTGGAATGGGGCGATCGATTAATTGAAAATGCACTAAAAAAGTAGGTGCAAAACCTACTTTTTTTAGTTGAGATTATAATAGTCAGTAATTGGCTGGTGTCACAGACTAACAATCCCTTGTCTAGCGCCTATTAAAATACCAAAAACATACATGTGGAATGAAGATTACTTATGTAAAACCATATAAAACCTGATGTTTTGTTATTGAAGATTAATTAAAGATTATCCTATAAATCATCTTCGTTTTGAAATGAAATGAAAATGCAATAAAAAATCATTTAATCCTGTAGGTTTTGACAACACTTAGGACGGGTAATTTTTTAAAAGTTAATGCTAGATTCGCAAGAGTGCAGTTTTCCCCAGAGAAGAACCTAGCAAGAAACTCTCTAGGGTTGCTCTTTTTAATTTGTTTTACAAATCTCAGGCATAAACACAGAAACAAACAATAAAATTAATATTTCAATAGAGCAGCTATCCATAAATAAATAATAAAAAATTGACCCTGCAATATCCAGAACAAAGTAAAGGTTTTAACTTAACATCCCACATATATACATATCTGTCACGCACGCCTCTCTTCCATTGGGGTAGGAGGTTCCTCCAGCAAATATATTTATAAACCAGTGACCGAAAATTTCTACGTACGAATAGTCGTTTTTAATTTCCGGTGACGTATATTATAGTTTTTTCATTTATCGTAACTTAATGGTACAGGTAAATCTCATAAAATATTTTCTGTCTTCAATAAAATATACGAGGAAACAATTTTAGTGAGGTTAGGTTTTCTTTTTTCTGTTTCTTACAATTTTATTTTTTTGGGGAATTAATTCGTAATTAGTGAGTATCGAATATCGATGTTGTAAGATATGTTAGAAAACATTTTATTTGATAGGTACTTAATTCTTCACATTTAGGTAAGTTTGTATATACTTAGATTTCTTGATGCTATTATATATTTAATGAAATCTTTTATGTATTTTTGGAGTTCTGATCATAATTATAGGGCTGAATATACGCCGTATTCTGAATATGCTGCGTTTAAAATATATTAAACATATATTTTAACAAAGTTTTAGGTCCATGTTAAATAAACCTTACGGTAAAGAAACATTTTATTTATTTACTTAATAAAGTACGATATAAACTAAAGTGTCTTGTTCCTTATTATCTAAAGAGCTCGTAAAGTGTAAGAAGCTAGGCCTTCAACAATATTTAGACCATAAAATGTATATAGCTGCGTGTAAACCGGCCCTACTACGACTATCACTAGAATAACCTACCGAATAGGCCTTTTTTACTTTCAATTGTGTCATTTTTATCCCCGAAAATGTCAAAACCACTCAAATGTGACACATAAAAAATAAATGAAAGTCAACAGTTAGAAAATAATGACGTTGACAGTCATTTACATAAAGTATGGTTTTATTTAGCACAAATTGATTGAAATTGCACCCTGACCTCTTTTCTGTCGCATCTTCCAACCATAGAGATAGACAAGCAATAAGCCAGTAGGTATAATTTGCCAGTGTAAATCTTCAGCGATTAACTGACTGATGCCACTTAGACATAGACACATTTATTTCTTACAAACACAGTACAACACACAACACAAAGTTAACAGTTCACAATTACATTTTAAAACAGCACACAGATTTACTAAACAAAAAAAAAGGAAAAAAAAACTAAAATAACAGAAACAAAGACTAAAATAAACAGAAGAAAGAGGTAGGGTGTATGTCGTAGTGCAATGCAAGGGTAGCTACATCTCAGCACGATACCATTCTAAATACAAAGAGTTACCTATTTTTCGCCTTGGTAGGTCAAAGTGATAAAATTCCGTATCGGCGAAGTAAACATAATGAAATATAAGTCATTAGAGTCAGGCAGAACCAGAAATTTATTTAGATAAGACTAGAAATGCCTCTTTGTTTTCCAAATACCTTTACTACCCTCTCTATCTACCCTTTCATGATTAATTATTCAATCTCATACAAAAGGATGATAAATTACTCGCTGGAGGTTAATTATGACTTGATGCCGATCTTATAAATGGCACCATTGTCATTTCTACCTGCCCGAACGTTATACATCAAAACAATGACGTCAAATAAATTATTAGGTGTCTGGAAATGCTATTCATAAAATATGCTCTATTTTTAGCTTTGTTTTTTGTTTTATAAGCTACCTACCTTAGCTTATAAATCAACAGAAAATGTTCATAAACACGTGGATATTCGTATGATCGTTGAGTTTGTTGTAATCAAATTGATAATCGACTCGTAAGTTATTATATTATGTATAACAAGAAGTCAAATTGTTGGCAGAATGGAGGCAGACATGGCGTTCACTCCACCGACAAGAGTCTGGCTCTTAAATATATGAATGAATGAAATAACAAGAATGTTACGTTAATAAAATAAATCATTCATTCTCCCCAACTCTAACAATAAACATGAGAAAATTGTATTTAAACTCTGTTTTTTTATTTGATTGCTAAAGTTCATGCGCACGATACTCGAAAAGGCATTCTGTACCTACTTATGTTTAAAATAAAATTTATCAAAGAAACAAACGCTTAAATAAAATAATAATATATATTAATATGTTGGCTTAAACAAGCAATATATTGGCTTACAATATATTGCTTGTTTGCGACAATAACGTTACATTTCAGAAAAGACACTCATACTTTATTATATAGCTATTAGTTTATTAGACAGTATAATTGATCAAAACCGACAGTTTATCCGCGAAGTCAAAACACCTATCCATCCAGATCAAAATAAATGAAGCGTAAATTACTTTACCGACACCAATTTTCTTAAAGGCTTCCCTTGAAAACAGCCTTAGAATATTCAAGATTTCATTATAGATTGATACGTTAATATAAGCGTTCAGCCCTCGAAATAAGGCTTTTGTTGCAATGATAGGAAATTTCACGGCAAATTAAACAAGTGTTAACATCGATTTTGTAAGATTACAGTGGTTTTGGTTAAAATATTGTTTGGGAGAGATGTTTACCTTTTTGGATTTTTGGAAGGAGACTTAGCCTTTTAATATAAAGGTATGGCTATAAATAAATAAAGGCAGTAGTTCTGTCAATTTATGCTAACAATGGTTCTCGATTACAGGGACAGAGTGCCTCTGGTACATTCTGTGTAGCTCTGGTTGCGATGTCTCTCAGGGGCCAAAGTCTGCTAATTTAAAATAGCCTTAGTTGTGTGTCAGCAGAGTGTCAGTGGCATTTTTTGACACATTTCATATTCTGCTAAACAATGGCTTACACTGATTGCCACCAAACGTGTAAAAAAATAAATTTACAAGTCTTATTGTAACTCTTCATCGATAGCAACGGTGAAGGAAAACATCGTGAGGAAACCTGCATACACCAGAAAAGAAATTCGAAGTTGTATGTGAAATCCGCCAACCAGCACTTGGCCAGCGTGGTGGATTACGGCCTAATCACTCTCTGTATGAGAGTAGGCTCGTGCCCCTCGGTGGGGACATATATGGGCTGATAAAGAAGAAGGAGATTGTAACTCTGCCGACACACAATTGAAAATATTATAAATTAGTAGAGTTGCGCGCCAAGTATATAAAAGTACGTTCTTTTAGATCTACACTTATGCCAATAGTGGAGGCTTAATAGTTGTATAACTAATTCCAAACACATATTAAGGTACTTTTCCTTCACCGTTAGCAAGTGGTAATCGAATAAATTGATCCGTACATGAGAAATAAACTCAGAGGTACGTGCCCGCGCCAGGATTCGAACTCGCGCCCTCGGAGTTCGAGGCAAGCGTTCTACCAACTGGGCTACCACCGCTATAAAACCATAGAATAGTGAGGTGAATAGTGAGGAAACCTGCATACACCAGAGAAGAAATTCGAAGGTGTATGTGAAATCCGCCAACCCGCACTTGGCCAGCGTGGTGGATTACGGCCTAATCACTCTCTGTATGAGAGTAGGCTCGTGCCCCTCGGTGGGGACATATATGGGCTGCTATAGATAGAGATAGATAGATTAAGGTACTTGTTAACTATGACGCGAGAACACCTGCTAGTAACACTTGCTATCTATTACTATTAATTAACAACTATTTATATGGATGATGGCAATTGCAGTGCCATGCCATAATTCATAATGATTAGTTGTCTTAAAGGAATTTCAATTGGTTAGTTATACGTACATAATACAGTACAATTAATAGGGATGATCACTACATTCAAAAAATCAAAAAATAATTAGTCCGTCTTTAGCTATTAAAAAATATTTGAAACACATTTTTTGCCAGATCAAATACACAAATAAATGGGTGTTTCTTCGATTTGGGATTCTTTAGTTGATTCCACTGGTAAAATTTAAATATTATTTTATTTTTAAATTGAGAATAAAATTACAAATTAGAGAGGTCAATAAACAAATATTTTGAATAGGCACTCATTTCTTATGTATGGATCCAAAGATATATGATGTTAAAAATGTACGCCCAGGGGAATCAATAATAATGCAATATAAAGTATAAAAAAGTTTCAATTTTGTTAAATAAAATTAAAAACAGTTAACGTACCTTCGAATTTAGGCTTTAAAATGTTATTGGGTATTAATACAAGTTGCTGTGAAGTTGCTAATTCAAAATCTTTAAATAGGTGACCGAGCTTTGAAACGTCCTCCCTTAATATGGAAAACTGTTTTTTTAATAATATCAAACATTATTACACATAACGCTATTTTTAGAAATCAATATAAACCGTTATTTAAGCAAACTGTATGATTTTATTAGTATGGTCTGGTCATTAAACCAGTGGAATCAAGCCAGTGGAAGCAAGAAATATCGGTTTTTTGTCGTTTTACATAAATTGGATTTAACTAGCGTAATGATGTTTCCAGGCTAGATAATGGGCACCCATGCGCTTATTCATAGCTATATCAAGCTAGTCTTGTAGTACAAAATTAATAAGAAAACATGAACATAGTAATCAATGATCGTACAGAACAAAGCCAGGGGAATCAGATACTTATCTTTGTATTTCGTGAACGGTACAACTTCACGCATAATCTACCCCCTCGATACATAAAATGCATCTCACAGTTCGCGTGAAAATAGGCAGCGCCTATCCAAATGGCTCGACTAGGGTCGTATGCGCGATTTAGTGACGTGTCAAGGTAATCACACTTTAGTGCCGGACAAAATTAAAATGACTCGAGAAATTCAGTTAATTGTAAAATACGTGTAAAATTTATTATGATGCGTAATAATTAACTATTCTACAATAAAATAAAAACATGTATGAATCTTTAAGTATATATGATAAAAAGATTTTTAAGGTTTTCTGAATAAATCGGGAGAGCGGACACGTCAGTGGAATCAATTTTTAGGGCTTTGAACTATTTTTTAAATACCTTTCGATTTGAATTCATGTATTATTTTTATTTTCCCAAGTAGATAACACCTTAATCTATAGTTTAAAACATATTTTATTGACTTTATAATTTGAAACGTAGGATTTAAGCCCCCGGACATCAAAATTCTCGATTCTGAAGATTCACCCAAATACAAAGATACAGAGCATCAAAGTTACGGAGTGAGGGGTATTGACGTCACTCCTACGTAAAAATCATAATGAGGAGTGACATCACGAGCAACTTTAACCCAGTGTATCTTTGTCATTTTTAGTTTAAGAGAAAAAATAAAAAATACGTGTCGAATATTTTAAAATAATCTATGTGATGGACTAAACAATTTTTTTTTTTTGATGAAACATTTGATCACGTGTTCTTATTCTCTAAACAAATTTAAATGCAACTTAAAACCAAACTACTAAATCCTCAACATGACAATATAGCAAGCCGGTTGCACCCCAAATTTTATTGAAAGTAAAACGTATAGTTATGTCTCCACCAATGCGCTTTCACGTTCATCTTGCGTTTTCATTTGACGCACGCCCGAAAAACCATAGCGCACGTCTCAAAATGTGTCATATCAGCGCTTGACGCAAAACGAAACGAAAATTGAATGGCAAGTTAAATATGAAAACGAAAACGAAAGCGCGCTGATAGAGACATACCTAAGGGCCAAAACATAAATTCAGGACACGACGCGACACGACGTCGTGCGTCGTACAAGCGACGTGAAAATCCATCGTGAAAATCCACGACGTCGTGTCGCGTCCTTTCGCGTAGTGTCACGTCGCGTCGCGTCGTGTCGCGTCGCGTCCTGTCGTGTCGGTCGTGTCGCGTTGTGTCGTGAATTTATGTTTTAGCCCTAATGACTAGTTTAAAAAAAAATACATTACTTATAACGAATTAGTAAAAGAAAATTTGCAGTGAAAAAAAATGTGACTAGACTATTTAAACATATTATCGTGTGAATATAAATGTAAATTAAAAGACCAGGCGTATACGAAATCACCGGAAAAAGTCAGTCGTAACTATTTTTGCCATTCCCAAAAATAATGTTCAGCTTATGCGGCGGGAAGTGATTTGTGGCCGTTTCAAAAGAACGTAGCTCGTTACATTTGAGATATTAAGGTAAAAGCACCTATTACCGCGGTATTTCTTGGGATTTTGACTTTGAAGTGTAATTTTTCGTAGTTCATACTATCTTGGACAAATTTGTATATTTTTTTACATTTTACAGACTTTTGACAATAGGTATGGATATTTGATTATTTTTGTCTAATACGAAGCGTTATATTTATAATTTCTATTTTAAGTCAGCAATACGAAATCCTCTATTTCCGAGGCAATAAATCTAATTCCGCGGTATGTGTCTCCTAATACCGAGTGTTGAAAAAAATTAATACTTTTTTTTATTGGTTCCGTATAAAATAGATAAAATGATTAAAAAGTATGCAAAAGATTTTAATTAAGATTATCTTGATTAATTAAAGACGGTTAGATAAACTTCTAATGATTAAAATACCGAATATACAACATTCTTATATTTTTTGGATTTTTTTATTAATTTGAAATTTATTGGAAAACAGCACCTGACGATTCATTGACGGAACCCTAAATTACAAAATCAGCTGTCTTATCACTCGGTAATAGATTCTATGAAAACTCTATTTCCGAGTACTGGCACTCGGTAATAGATTCTCAAAGAATGTATTGCCGAGGTATGCCGCGGAAATAGAGGTTACACTTAATATTTGTAAATGTAATTCCGACCCATAATAAACTAATAGAAATATTAAATCTTGATGCTTATTAGCTTAAACAGATATCGAACTTAATATAAAACTATAGCACTAACATCAGAATATACTAAACGTTATTTTTTTATCGCATCGAAATTGCCAATATTTTTACGACATTTTTGACACCCAGTACAAAACAACATTTTAACTACTACAGTTTTATACAAATGAAAAGAGTTGTACGAGACTTTATATGCATCCGAAATAGATTTTACGTAGCAGTAATACTTGACGTTTGACATATAGTTGATTACTTCTTCATAAAACAATTATTTAAAAAATAACGATCAAAATATCTGAACTCTAAATTTATCTATTACCGAGGGTTACCGCGGCATTAGAGTCTTCCATAAATTATTGGAACCTATTTCCGCGAATTTTATTTTTCTTTATTTTAAAGAGTTAAAAGCAATATTTCTTTATAAAAAGTATATAAAAATAATCTTAACAAAACACTTAATCAAGTAATTAACACCCAAAGAAAATCTAAACGAGTTTTCTTAAAAATAAATCGTAACGAAAATGTGCATATAATTGAATGAATTGGCTCGAAATTGTATGGAGACGACCTCCTCTTGCGCTGGCATCGAACAAAATCATTGTTTTTGTTGACTTCGCACTATGATACAAACTGCAAACCCCGTGGTTTGGTGTAAAACACTACAGGCTAGAATTTGTCCAACATAGTTTTGCATTAAAGTTATTGGAATTAATTAAAACAAGAAATTATCTTATACCTCGGAAATAGGTGCCATTTTTGAATACCGCGGTAATAGGTGCTTTTACCTTACATCAGTCTTAGACCTACTCCAGTCATTTAGGCCTTTATGATTCCACTTATTTAAAATTACGGTTTCTACGACTATTACTCAGGCCAAGCCTAATTTCTCAATTAAGAAATAAATTAAGTACTAACCTATTTAGTTTTCATTGTATCAATCCATAATAAATCTTGTTAGTAGCAAGATACAAAGATATTAAATATTGAATATTTATCCGATTGAAAAATCAGACCAAATAAAATCAATATATGAAAAAGGTGATTTTTATTGACCTCCTTCGTTGTATATTATCTATTGGCATTAGTTTTGATCGTTTTTATGGTTTTACGGGGGAATACAATCGTTTTATGGGTAGTGTTTGCAAAAAAAATATTTTTCTAGAGTAATTAGGTACATACCTACATATTTAAAAATTCTCAGTTTTCTATTTATAAAAATCTTCTCTGTGGAACGACCTATAGTAGTTAGTTATACACTTAGCCATTTGATATCATGACAGCCATTTGTCAAGAAGTTTTCGAACATTATTTATGTCGTAATGTCTTAATGGAAAGAAAAATGACGGAATAAAGTTGAGTCTTTTGTTTTTATTCCATTGGATGAATAACAAAAGATAGTCTGATAATTTAGTAATCAAAAATGTATTTTAAAATTATAGCGGCAGAGTATTTTCATGATGTTCATGATGTTAATTATTTATTCACCGTTAATTTAAATATCAGCCGCTATTTATTATAAGTTATTTTACCTAATTAAACTAGTCTCATTGATTTTTACTTTTAAATTAATTTATGGCCTAAAATTTGCAGCAACCAGGCCATATAAAAAATACATTTTTCACACATATTAATCCTAACCAGTAAACAACATATCCTGTATAATACAATTTCATAATTTTGTTACTCGAAGACTCAATTAACTATTACATAAGTAAAACACAATTTCTAAATGAAAACTGTTGCAAAACATCGATAAACTTATTAGTACGAACACTTCAAACAAATCCATGCTTTTACATGATTTCCTAGTAAGAATTTAATCCAGTTAATTCAGCAAGATTGCATCGTAAAACCTATATGGAATCCATTACCGGGGATTGACGTGTGTGTGCTTTTCAAGGCACGCAGTTAACCATTCAGGGAATTTATAGCATTGGCGATTTTAATTGCTTTGTATTTAAATTATAAGGTCTATCTACACAGATCCCGGCCGTGCCCGGGACGTATCCGAGCCGTGGCCCGTCAGGAGGGAAAACAATACGTCGTCATGACAACGTGTGTGAACGCATCCATAGAAAATATATGGAATTATATTTTTTCCCTGACACGTCCCGAACACGGCCTGAACACCTTCAAGACGACGTATTGTTTTCCCTCCTAACGGGCCACGGCCCGGATCTATAGATAGACCTATACTTCTCACTTAATGTAGGTCGGGTGCAGTTACTGAGACTTGTGGCCCAGCGTTTTATACGCAGGTGTTCATATTGGTCGTACCTATGCACTTTTGTGGCCATTCAGGGACTTTATAGCATCGGTGACTTTAATTGCGTTGTGAAGTAGATACGTTGCACTTCTCACTCAATGTAGGTCGGGTGCAGTTACTGAGAGTTCTGTGGCCCAGCGTTTTATACGCAGGGGTTCATACTTGTCGTACGCGGTTTGGTCATCATCATTTTATTTAAGGATAAGGGCTTGTTTCACCATCTACGGATAAAACTTATCTGACAGATATTTTATACCTGTCTCTGTCTAGAACGTCATGTTTTATGAAATAGACATAGGTTTATCTGGCTGTTTAATTTTATCTGTAGGTTGTCGGTGGAGCATCATTTAGGCCTTCTATATCTTCTGCCAGTGCTTTGACCTCTTGGTACGACATGACGTTAACTTTCTCCTACACTTGAGGGAAGTAGGTTTTGGTGACCGATGAAAAATGGTGTTTCAATTTAAATGACAGACAAAAGGTGATCAAGAAAATTAAGTAAGTTCAGTTTTATAGTCATATCAGTTTTAAAATAACGACGAATTTAAAACCAAAATACTTCCTCTAATAAATCCAGCTAATCACCGATGTTTACTGCTCTCGGATGGAAATATCCGAGTCTCTGTCTAAATTATGTAAGTGACAAGGATAAAACGATACGAGGAAGGGATAAACCTAACTCGAGATTTTATAAGCGAACGCGTAAACAGCTCTTATCTGCTCATTTTACATTTATAACGTGACATTAGTAATACCAGATAAGACGCATATGAATATGTATAGGTTACGTTTTAAGATAAAAACATCTTTATAGTAACATATCCCGAGAAACCAAGACAAACACATAACAAAACAAGGCACTAAAACCACGAAATCAGTTCCACACTCGTGCCCGCTCAAAAACAAGAGAATCACTACACATATCACAAAGGTAACTTAACTTTACTGTCGTACAGTCAGCCTCGTGTTAATTCGAGTGCATAATGAACATTTAGATGTGTTTGTTTCGTTTGTATACTCAGCCAAACATTTACTTAGGTACGTTACGCTTTTATCGTATTAGAACACAAATTGTTTACGTTACAAATGGAAGTTCGGCGGGACTTGAGTGCGTTTGAGAGGAATATCTTTGAGGACTTTTGAAGTGTTATAAATAATGTAGTTTGGGATGATCGGGGATGATGACTACATTCGAAAATTCAAAAAATAATTAGTCCGTCTTTTAAAAATATTTGAAACACGTTTTTTACCTGATCAAATACATAAATAAATACAAAGATATAGAGCATCAAAGTTACAGAGTGGGGGGTATTGACGTCACTCCTACGTAAAAGTCGTACTAAGGTGTGACGTCATGAGCAACTTTAACCCAGTGTATCTGTGTCATTTTAAGTTTAAGAGAAAAAATAATAAATACGTGTCGGTTGAATATTTTAAAATAATCTATGTGATGGACTAAAAAAATTTTTTTTGTCATCATGCCCATTATAATAAAGGAACTAGCGCTATTTGCACGCTTAATCACATAGGCATAAATAAAATGGTAGAAGAAACAAAACAATAACAAAAAATTTCATTTGTTTCAGATCCTAAACAACAAAAGTGAAAGTTTCAAGTGAGAAATTCCAAATTCAAATCAATGACTTGACGTTCCATTTTTGAAAATGTCGTGTCCATTTCGGCGCGCATCGTCGCAGCACCAGTTTGCAAATGGCGGCGCTGTGCCCAAGTCAGAGTTCAGAACGAGACAGTCTTCTGTGCACTTGCCTGGGCCAGAAGAGGACGAAGGCGAAAGAAATACTCTGACTTTGAAGAACTTGAGTGAAGCGTTGCAGCTGCTGACTGCGCCTTCGGTAAGTCTAAACATTAATTTTAATTTTCAAAATTAGTTTCCAGAGGTCCATGGAATTCGGAATGAAACGACTGATAACCCAATCCAAAAAAATAAAAATTATTATCAATCCGGTTAGGATTAGCCATCTTGGTTCCGGCAATCTACGTACAAAACAAGTTCTTTGATCTGACAGGTTACAAATGGCGACTGACATTTCAAAAACTACAATCTCAAACACTCTTTTCTGAAAATCGGGGCATCAACTCAGAAGCTCATACTCTTAAACGTAAAAATAAAACATTAATTTTTTAAAATGCTATCCTGCCATTTTGGATCTGAGATATAATTTCCCTGTATCAAAACTCCTAATCTGAATCTCCCGAAATTCTGTTCATTAGCCAATCGCATTATCAAGCACTTATAATCTAAAAGAAAAAAATACCCTCGTTAACGAAACAGATAGCAAAAGCAAACATGAAAACATCTCTTATTAAACAGAACTCGATCAAGAGCAGACACGTAGTAATGCAATCAGCGTTAACAACCGGTTCTTAATCGGGAAATTTCACAAAGCGACGACCTTTCCCCAGGAGATAAGGTCCGAAATTGAACGCGCACTGATCAAAGACACAGGTACAAATGATTAGAGGGAAACTACTAGGAAACTACACAAGGATGGGGGTTTTATTAAAGGAGGATTGGTGCATTCTGTGACAGAGCTGTGTGACTTTACCGTATTGAGTAGGCAATAAGAATTGTATTGCACAATTGCTCGCGGTTTATCATATTAAGCCCACAAGTTGTAAATAAATGTTGTTGCTATTGTAAAAATAGTTGCCCAAATTGGCATGAATTCTGGCCCAGAAATAAAATTCTCTACGAAGTTAATATTTAAACTAACTTTATACTGTAGTTAAAATAAAATAATATTTACAACACATACAAACAAAGCGTGTTATAAATAAGATTGAACGTACATCAAAGCGCAGCTTCCTAAAAACTTAAAGAAACCACTAATGAGACAACAAGATTCGAAACACTTTTGCTAATTGACTTGCTACTCGAACATGATTTACGCCGAGATCTCTTCACTAGATGCTTGAATTCGAATTTCAAAGCCACTCTAATACGACTTCAGGTCACGTCAGATAAAAACTTCTTGGTGAAAAATATGTCAAGGTTTGGATAGCGGACCTTCGAAGCGACCCCCTTCGACCCGCGTTACCAATTGCGTTACTTGTCTGTCTTAACTTTAGAAATTAGGTTTCTTGTGTGTGTTTTACATCAATGATAATGAGTACATAGATTATGAGTACATAGATTATAATAGTCCCTCCGATCAAACTACGAGTTTTGTTTAAATTCACCACGGATATTGTCTGGTATTTAATGCAAATTTTCGAATGAATTGGTAGTATACAAATGATCTAGCGTGGACCAAGATTGTATAATTGAGTAACAAATTTTCTCGACGATTTTAAACGAGAGAAACACTTATTAAATAATAATATTATCAGATATATCTTTCAACATATACTTACATTGAATGGAGAACTCACTTTCATACTTTCTCATATATCGTGAAAATCACTGCCATTTTCACCTTGTTTATTTAAAACTCGTCAGGTCTAGTTTATATTAATTAAACATTGAAATCTGTACAAAGTATACTTTCATCTGTTCTGCAGTAAGGGCAAAAACACACGGTGAAACGCAACTGCAACGCAACTGAAACTGCTAGTTACTTTTGAGTTGCATCGAAGTTTCTGCTATAGACTTTTTAACTAAAACGAAACGTTTCAAACTAGTTGCGTTGAGTCTATACTTAGCAGAAACTTCGATGCAACTCAAAAGTAAATAGCAGTTTCAGTTGAGTTGCAGTTGCGTTTCACCGTGTGTTCTGGATCTAATACTCTCGAATTTTGAGTTATTCAAAGAATGAAATATCATTTAATTTGCATAAACACCTTACTGAATTCATGTGCAGAGGAGTCACTGAATATTTAATATTATTTTACGAGCATAGTTCGTCTTTATTAAAACATAACTGTCTATCGTATCCGTAGTCTGACATTTGATATGGGTACTCCCGTTTAGAAACCCTGGAGGCGTCTTATTTTAGTTACTAAGAAAGAGAGTGTAAGAACTAGTTTTTTAGGTTCATTGTCGTGTCAAAGTTACGTTTTTAAGTCACAAGATGGTGTAATGGCCGTTCTGAATATTCAAAGACAGATAACTGTCTGAGATCGGCATGTCACGGATGTCACGTAGCTGTCACTTCTGATTTATCCTTCAGAAGAATCCCAGTCTTTTTGACAGCGGTAGGTTTGTAGGGACGACAAATTCTAAGACAGATAACTATTTTGTACTGAAGAGCAAAATCAGAGATAAATAGAATTAAGTATTTACCTACTTTAATAAAGAATTTATTGGAGACCTATCGAACCCTGAATAGCGATGACTTGTGTCATGCGGGAATCCCTATGATAATTATGAACCGGCTATAAAACTTAAGACCCCGGAAAAAACGCTTACTAACTGATACCAAAGAAATGCGTAGTTATTCTTTTGATAAGAGAAAATACCTTATCAGCAGATTTTTCAATCTTCATGGCTTAAGGTTCGAAAGGGGTTTCATATCTCATATTACTTTACTTTATGAGTAACGAAAACGAATGAGGATATTGAGCTAGGATTTTATGAAACGTTATTTGAGAAATCATTTATATTTTAGCATGCTTTGTGCAATGAATGGGGATGATGACTACATTCAAAAATTCAAAAAATAATTAGTCCGTCTTTTAGGCTATTAAAAAATATTTGAAACACATTTTTACCTGATCAAATACATAAATAAATACAAAGAAACAGAGCATCAAAGTTACGGAGTGGGGGGTTTTGACGTCACTCCTCGGTTAAAATCGTACTGAGGAGTGACGTCACGAGCAACTTTAGCCCAGTGTATCTTTGTCATTTTTAGTGTAAAGGAAAAAAGAAAAAAATACGTGTTGAATATTTTAAAATAATCTATGTGATGGACTCAAAAATTTTTTTTAGTCATGATGACAAAAAATTTTTTTTGTGTCTTGAGATGTTTTTGTTCTAAATGACAATTAACATTTTGGATTCTTCCAATGCCAAGTGAAGCAATTGCTAATAAAATAATAATTATTATAAGGTGACTTTAAATTAGTGAACGATAGAAAAAGATATGCATGTACTCGTGATAACAAACAACTTTTACTATGGAGCCAAGTTCTAAATCATAAAAAAATAATTAGTCCCCCATCAACTATCATCTGGTGCATTTTGTATGGGGAGTTCAAAAATTTTTGAATGATTACGACCTTGGTCCTATAGTACAAGTTGTTAGTTATCACGAGTACATGCATATCCTTTTCTATCGTTCACTAATTAAAAGTCACTCTATACTATATCCTACTAATATTATAAATGTTAGTGTTTGTGCCTATGAATGAATGAATGTATGTTTTTTTCTCTTTATTATCAGAATAACACACAGGCTTTATTATTTTGAGATATCATTATTGACGTGACAACGTCTTATAATTCGATGGAGCCGGCTGCACGCACGAAAAAACATGACTCATGCGGCGTTACCTCGCTCTGAGGCGTTACCTCGCTCTGAGGCGTTACCTCGCTCTGAGGCGTTCCATTTAAGGCTTGAAATGCAAGCGAGAGCGCGGATCGGGCGACAAAGAGGCACAATCGGCCGCGTTCGGCAGCATTAATGACGTTGTCACGTTCAACTATCGTCAGTAAACCGACTTTACAGACAACCGATTATTTTTTTCTAAGATATGACGATATACGCGTACGAAGTCGCGGGCAGCCGCTAGTTGTACTTTAATTATACAGTTTATTGCAAGACAGTATTCCTTACCAATACTTACCATCAAAATACATTAGATAAAGTTACTGACAATGATATTATATATATATATATATATACTAGGTGCAGATATGTTATATGCGCGCACATTTTGAAGACTGTAAATAGAACTATTTAAGACAACTTGTAGCTAGTCTCAGTTAGTCTGAAGACATTAATGTCATTGTAATCATTGTTCGGCACAGATGTAAAACGCCAATCACTATAAAGGTAACATATCTGTACCTATAAAAAATCATTGGTTACTGATATAAGTACGATAAAGGTCAATATTAACAATATTAGCATCGAAATTGTCAAAATAGAAAAAGGCTCACAAATCATGTTCAACGGCTGAATACAAAGTACAAAAGATGAACATGTAGGTACTCTCGAAGATATATTAGTTTATTCCTTGAAACGGGTATTCTGACCACTTGCAAATCAGCAAGTTTCCTCATTTTTAGGATTCCGTATTTAAAAGATAAAAAAGGGACTATTACAAAACGCTGTTCATCTGTTTATCTGTGTGTCCGTTGCCAGGCTGTATGTTATAAATAGTGATGGCTAGAGTATTAAAATTTTCACAAATTATGTGATTTTATTATCATTATAACAATATAGGTACAAAGTAATGTGTCTACACATAAAAGACGCCGCTGGCCCGGTGGCACAAACCCGGCGGCTTTTGACACCTGCCATTCGTGTGACATAAAGCCACCCCCGCATTGCATTGCTTTTGCATTGGCATTGCCCGGGGGGTTATGCCACCGATCTAGCGACTTTTGTGACTGTAATGGTATCTAGACACCAAAGCCGCCGGCTTTTTTGACAGCTGCCATTCGTATGACGTAAAGCCGCTGGCCTAGCCCGGCGGCATGCAAACTGCTTTGGTGTGTAGGCAGCATAATACTGTAGAGCTAGGTAGATATTGAAAATTGTGTACCTAGCCAATGTTTTCCCAGTCCGACCCGAACTTGACCCGTTTTAATATTCCTGGCAACAAAATTCGGCAGTTCACGTTTCTATTACTCTTTTGGCAACGAACTAGATAGCCCATAACAACCATTTATTCAAGGTCTCTCTATTGATAAGATCAACAACAATCTAGGTGTCTTAATAAGTTTGCTATATTCGTCTCACGTCCTTCTGAGTGAACATTAGTGTTTCAAAGTCAATACAATGAATTAGTTTGTAGATTAATGGTTTGAGACCACCCACGTAGAGTACTTATAATGGTTTAATCACTGTCAGCTGTTATGTAAAGGAATCCGTGACCAATTGTCTAGATGACAAACAACACTAGTACATTTAACATTCTAACAGACTAAATTGAAATATAAAAAAAAACTTGACTGTCCAAGTAAAATAAATCATTTAATCAGAAAATTACTATGCAGTGGTCATTTAATTATAGGTTCCATAGTAAAAGTTGTTTGTAATCATAACTTTAATTACTTGTTTAAATACTTGTATTTCATTATGAAACACCCTACATTTGCTACCTAGCAATAAGGCCGCCTGTTGCTTTTTATATTCTTGTTTGTGTCTATACCTTTTTTTTTTGTGCAATAAAGAATATTTGTATTGTATTGTATTGTATTTACTTTGTCTTGAAATAATCAAATATTATTTCTACATTACATATTAATTAAAATGTGAACCGTAGTTTTCTTATACATAATTCTGTAAGCATATATTTACATATTATAACAAAACTTGTTATAAGTTCGCTCGGACAAGTTGACAACTTTAGATTGGTTGGTTTAACTTGTAAAACCTTACTGAGTAAAGTTGTTTGGAGCTATTTAATTCGGTCGGGTTTCCGCTTGTAATCTGGATTAAGTTTGTGACAGAAATTGCAAAAAAATAATTGTTTAAAATGTAGTGATAGCAGCAGTTAACTACATCATAAGTTAGGTAGTGTTTGACAAGTATTATTAAATACTTTCAAGTATCTTTTTATATTGTCGGAAATATATGGCATTGTGATAGTTTAATTTTAGTTTTGCGACTAATTTGATATATTCTTCATTGACATAGATTAAAAAGAGTAGCGGTCCCAGTTTTGAGCCCTGTGGAAACCACATCTTTCACATTTTTTATGTCTTAATTTGACTTAATTTGGCATTCTTACCTGATTATCTTAAAGTTACTTTGGCAATACTTTTAGAATAGTTTTACAAAACCAATAAAGAAATTTCCACGCTCCCAATATGGCACAATCCCTTGGTATGTAGTTTCCTTATGAATTTTCCGACTTCCTGCTTTTGTAAGAGTTTCGCAGTTGAAGTGAGACAGAGACTAATCCAGTTAAAATGGCTTGCTAGAATATTAATTTATATATGTAATTTTGCATTTGATATTATACTCCACAAACTATTTATTGATTATAATAACATCATATTTAATTATTTAATAATAACTGAGGGGAGCTTCCATACAACAAACATGACTTCTTTACGCAAGCCTTCACAAGCGAGTACGACTCGCGCTTCGCCGGATTTTTATACTTGAGATGTTGACCCCATAAATCTCGGCACTGGTTTAGATTCCATTAAGACAATTTAATGTCTGCCTAACTAACGACCGTTCCCAATATTCTATCTATCTCTGGTTTTGCCCTACTGCAGATAGAAATAGTTATCGATCTTAGAATTTTTCGTCTTTATTAACCTATCGCTGTCAAATATCTATGGGATTCTTCTGAAGGATAAATTAGAAGTGACAGCTACGTGATATCCGTGACATGCCGAGTTCAGACAGTTATCTGTCTATGAATATTGGGAACGGCCGTAAGACAATTAATGTCTGCGTAAGCTAATCTCCAATCCGATGTTATCGTTAAGCTATAACCGTCGATCGATCGCCCGTTACCGTTTTATTACGTGCGCCGATCTAGTTGAGTGTCACTGAATTAATTGAATCCGATAAGGACCCGAGTGTGTTACGCGAATAAATTAACAGCTTTATTTTTAAACTAGAAGCTGCTTGCCACTTCATACGAATTTATATTCACACTAGAGGGCTGCCCGCGACTTCGTAAGCATTTATCGTCATATCTAGGATTTACATAATACCTTAAAATAATACAGCTTGTGTCTTATTCTGATGTGTAACCCACAAAATAGGAAAGTTTCATTAAAATCTGTTTAGTAGTTTTTGTGCGAAAGAGTAACAAAAATTCTCACATGTATCCATCAATCCAACCATGGACATCAATATTCACATTCATTTCTCACTCTCAGTTGCAAAAAACACCACTCAAGTTATTTATCCATAAGAACATCAAGTCGTCTTCGTCTAAACTATGGATAATGACAGTGTCAGCTATAGCTCGATTGAAAAGTAATGTTAGATTAATTGACTTATTATTTATTACTTATTATTTAGAATTTAGCTCAAATTTAGCTCAAAAAAAAAAACGAAAATCCATTGACATAAGCATGATTAATATGCTGATATGAGCATGCTTAACATGCTGATATAAGCATGCTTAACATGCTGATATAAGCATGCTTAACGCTTATGTTTCTGGTTAATTATTAGATACAGGTTACAGTAATCTAGGAAGTTACCGCATAGCTGCATTGTAATTAGTTGTGATTATACATCTAAGAGACAAATAGAATGTTAATTTGATTGAGTGGCATTGGAACGTAGATAGGTATTTATATACTGGTCAACTCAGTTAATTGTTGTTCTACTAGCATTAAAAATGTCAATGTTTGTTCCGATGGAGATGAGAATGTCTGTAACACTTTTACGTAAAGCTACCAAACAGATTTTATTGAAAATCAGTATCCAATATTGTATCTTACATTTTATTAGGAACAACACAAAGTCTATAACTATTAGTTAGAGAAAACAAATTTTAAGTACACACAAATCACGCGTAGGAAATCGCCAGCAAAAGCTAGTATACCTAATGATGGCGAGACTTGAAGTTCTGGAGTAAAATGTCTTATAGTTCTAACATTAATATTTGTATGCTAAGTGCTATTTGCACGCAGTATTCTGGGCTTCAAACGAAGTGACCGAATACGCAATACTACATTGCGCTCCTTGACAGGGATCGCTGACGTGGGCAACAAAGCTGCCAAATTAAAATGGAGTTGGGCCGGTCATGTTTGTAGAATGCATCCAGATCGTTGGGCAAAAATAACAACAGAATGGGCGCCACTAGATGGTCACAGACGCCGAGGTAGACCTCGAAAAAGATGGAGAGACGATCTGGATGCATTTTCACGCGAATGGCGGGTCGCTACCGGAGACCGTGTTAAATGGAAAGTCGCGGGGGAGGCCTTTGCCCAGCAGTGGGATCTAATTGGCTAACAAAAAAAAAAAAGTGATATTTGGCTACGAAAACATGCCAAGAATAGTTAATATATTTTTATTTAGTTCACGTAGCTAGACTTGGATAAATATATCAAAAACTATTTCTATTACATCAATATGAGGAAAAACGTTTTCCTTTTTGTTTGACGTGGATAGTGGGCCCACAATTTTCCCAATTGATAGATATTTAGATATATTTATTTTCCATTTTCCTCCTCAAATAACTAAAGCCTAAACAAATTCTTTCTTATTCGTTTCCCGACGCCTTATTATTTCAAAAAAGTTTTTTATTTTATTGGATTTACTGTTGAAAAGCATTCAATTAAAACTTTCCTTTGAATGTTTTTGTTTTCTCAACAAATTGTCAGAAAAATAGATTGTTCTTTTTTTTTTTCATGAAACAATTTTGCTTGTGGGTATTTTGTGGTAGCCCGGGGCATACTGGGCTCTTTTCACTGCTTCGTAACGTTTGAAAAGGGTAACTTTATTTGATTGATTAGGTTAAAGTGCAGATGGCTATTTACAGAGAATTTCAATTACATTTTAATGATTTTTTGGTTGATGAATGGGGATGAGGTGAAAAAGGTGTGTTTGGATGTTTTGGATCGTAACGAGTTGAGGGAAGTGGTGTCTGCCTATCCCGATCGGACATAGCTGAAAATTACACACCCAGTTGAACCAATAACGGCCGTTACCAATATTCAAAAACAGATAACTGTCTGAGATCGGTATGTCACGTATGTCATGTAGCTGTCACTCCTGATTTATACTTCAGAAGAATCCCATACACTTTTTGACATCGGTAGGTTTATAGATTTATAGGATCGAAAAAATTTAAGACAGATAACTATTTCTATCTCCAGTAGGGCAAAACCAGAGATAGATAGAATATTGGGAACGGCCGTGAGAAAATAGCTAACACACGGTTGAGCCGAAAAGTAGCCGATCCTCATTTTGTTCGAGGCACCCACAAGCAAAAGCACCCTATATCTTTACATTTAAAAAAATAAATTTGCAATTTAAAGTGTTTTAAGATACCACATTATTATGCAGGTATAGTAAGCATCATAAGTCGATAAACACATTTAGATTTTCAAAAGTAAGATACATCATTATTAGACATAAAACCTTACTTATTTTCTATATTTTGAACCTTATTCGATGTTCATTTAACTCTGGAGTATTTTTGCTAAGCGATTTTTGTCTAAAATGATGTATATTTTACACTTTTGAAAATCTGAATGTGTTCATTGACTTATGATGCTGACAGTACCTGTCTCGTTCAGCAAACCACTTAAACCAAGTACTTCTTAATTCTGCCAACTAATATTCATAACCAAAGTTTAGTACGTTTTAAATTCACTCGAAGGATTCCATTCAATTCTTTTGTTCGGATTCTTTTCATAAAACTCTCTATAGAGGGTTATAAGTCATTATTTTTTAAAATAGAATTGGATTCCGGTTCATTAATTTTGTCTGCGTGTAATAAAATACTGCGTTGAGTTTTCTCATACATTTTTTAAACTATTATAATCGTTAAAGTTTCGTGATTTAAAAATAGAAGTTATTTTTATTTAAGAGCATTGGTGCGATGAATTTTGGCACTATGCGTTAATTCTGATCTATAATCTTATATATATATATATATATATATATATATATATAAGATTATATATATATATATTTATATATATATATAAAAAAAAAAAATTCTGATCTATAATCTTATATATATATATATATATATATAAGATTATATATATATATATTTATATATATATATAAAAAAAAAAATCAAAAAATTAATAAATTTAATGACACACCAAAGCCGCCGGCATGCCGCCGGGCTAGGCCAGCGGCTTTTCGTCATACAAATGGCAGCTGTCAAAAAAGCCGGCGGCTTTGGTGTGTAGATACCATAGATTTAAATAAAGAATATGAGGAATTACTTTATATTCCGATCGCTTTTATTAAATTCGCAATAAATTAAGCCACATTACATGGGCCCTCATGTCTGTCTTTTATCATTAAACACATAATATGGGCATTTTTTATGGTCATTTATCTACATTAATTGATTGTTTACAGATTAAGCACCCGTTTAACTATGTACAGATAAAAATCTGACAGATATTTTATACCTGTCTCTTTCTAAAACGTCATGTTTTATGAAATAGAGTTCTAGTTTTATCTGCAGATGGCGAAAAAGCCACATAACATGGGTATTATTTTATTAATGGTCATTTATTATCTACATTAGTTTATAGTTTACGAGATATATTGTCGGCGCAAACAGGCCACCGACGGTGGCTGTCGCGAGCTACCACCACAATGTCAGAAGCGAGCAACTTTCGAGCGAGCGTGCGAGTGAGCGAGCGAGCACTGCTGTAGCGAGTGGCCGCCACCGGCTACACGTGTGCGGCGCCGCTACACAATTCATATGAAAAAGCGAGTTAGGTCGCCGTCGCTGGCCACCGGTGGCTGTGGTCGGTGGCCCGTTAGCAGCCTTTCAGTCTTTCATGTTTAGCGTATTAAAGCTTTTTTTTGCAAAAACCAGGCAACATCCACCCCATAATTAAATTCCAACCAATCTTAGCATAGCAGTAGGAAAAAGCGAAATATTCGTTCAATTTCGGCCATTAGTAACTCGATACGCCATCGCTTTTGCACCCAGCTTTGTCTACACACAGTCGCTTCCGATCACTTAAGGTATTCCGTTACTAGAGCCTATGTTTGAGTGAATCTATTGTTATTTACTTCAAATGATATATAGAAATATAAGTATGTAGGTACATTTTAATATATGAAGTTTTATTTTTTATGTTCTACCGGTTTGAGACAAAAAATACAATATTTTTTGATAATTTTCTAAGGTTTTCTTTAACGAAATAACTCGTTTAAATCCCAAAAAACATCGATTGAAATAATAAAAACAAATCTCATGTTGATTTGCTGATAAGCATTAGTATGCGATGGGAATACAGTATCCTATTATTTCGACCTATGTTTCTTGAAAAAGGTTGTTAAGTATCATATACCTATGTATATAATATAACTATTAGGTATTTACAATTAGTTATAGATAACGCCAATTGATTTAGGTAGGTATAAATCATATCATGGAGCTTTGAGTATAGAATATATAAGGAGGTGCCATACCGTCTGGATCTGCGTGTCTGGTCTGGCGCAAAATTTTGTATGGAATTTCTAATCGTTTGACAGGTCATCTACCAAGATAACTATGAAAAACTTGCGCCAACCTTAGCACGCTGTCATAAACTCATTAATTTAAAGAAAAATAAATGTGGCACCTCCTTTTTAACCCCCGACGCCAAAAGAGGGGTGTTATAAGTTTGACGTCGATGTCTGTCTGTGTATCTGTCTGTCTGTCTGTGGCACTGTAGCTTCTAAACGCGTGGACGGATTTGGATGCGGTTTTTTTTAAATTAAAGCTGGTATTCCTGGGAGTGTTCTTAGACATATAATATGTAAATCGGTTCAGCCGTTTCAAGGTTATCAGCTCTTTTATCCGCTGTGGTAGGGTTGTAGATCCAATATAACAGCAGATATATCGTGTTTGGATTCGTTTTGATTAGTGTTTAATTCGTAATATAATGCAATAGTGACAACAGATGGAGCTGATGCTGGAGCCAGGATTTCCAGCACTCCATCCATTCTTCAAAAAAGTAACAGCAGATATGTCGTGTTTGGATTCATTTTGATCAGTGTTTAATTCTTAATTTAATGCAATGGTGACAACAGGAGGAGCTGACGCTGGAGCCAGGATTTCCAGCACTCCATCCATTCTTCAAAAAAGTAACAGCAGATATGTCGTGTTTGGATTCGTTTTGATCAGTGTTTAATTCTTAATGTAACGCAATGGCAGCAACAGGAGGAGCTGATGCTGGAGCCAGGATTTCTAGCACTCCATCCATTCTTCAAAAAAGTAACAGCAGATATGTCGTGTTTGGATTCGTTTTGATCAGTGTTTAATTCGTAATATAATGCAATGTCGACAACAGGAGGAGCTTATAATAATTATTATAATAAAGGTTTAAAAACTTTGAAATAAAAATTTAATTAAAAATTTAAAAAACCCCCGACTATAAAAAGTAGTGGTGGGCCGAGTACCAGTTTTACCGAGTAACCGAGTACCGAGTATTACTCGGTTTAAAGTTTACCGAGCCGAGTACTCGGCCGAGTTACTCGGTATACTTGAAGTAGGTAGAATTGCGCGCTAACAAATTCGGGAGCAAACGGTGTTACTACCCTCCCTCCGCAGCCCGCTTATTATTCGAATGAAATTAATAAACCGCTAGGTCTAGGAGGTAAAAATTTGATAAAACACTGTTTATGAAATTTTTTCCTAAACAATTATAGTTTTAGCAGCTTAAAACATTGCTCTAGCTGGGTAAAGGCCATAATATGTACCATTAGAAGGAATTAGACTATGATGTACCAAGCAGATCCAATGCGCAAAGTAGATTTATTCGCACCGAGTACTCGGCATTTTTACCGAGTTATTCGGCCGATTACGAGTAGTAAAAAAAGTGCCGAGTACGCCGAGTACCGAGTATTAACCGAGTACTCGGCCCATCTCTAATAAAAAGTAACAAATAAAATAAATAGTATTTTGTCAACTGAACATCGCATTATATTTAATACAAATTGATAACTTTCATACAAACTTTATTTTGTCGGGGGACCGCTAAGTAGCTAGGTAGGTACGAAAAAAATATATACCTGTCATAAGTAATCATAATGAGATATCAAAATTAAAAAAATTATAGAATGCGGTCCCACGACGAAATAAAGTTTGTATGAAAGTTATCAATTTGTATTAAATATAATGCGATGTTCAGTTGACAAAATACTATTTATTTTATTTGTTACTTTTTATAGTCGGGGGTTTTTTAAATTTTTAATTATATATTCTATACTCAAAGTCATGGAGTAAAACAACATCGCGTGTTTAGTTAGAAAACACAAACCTAATAAATATTCTAATCATTTTGATAACCAAGCATTAAACAGAACAAAAAGCGAATCAATACAGCCACTTCCACGGATTTTACTCTCATAATAGCTTTAATCCCCTAGTGGGCAGAGAATTGGATTACGATAAAAGGGAAAATCCATCTAAATAGCTACTTAAACTGCTACCCATTGCCCATGATCCTTTATGGGGCAGATATGGGGTACAAGTAATCTGCTTGTATCATCACAGAAGACGTACAATATTATTACTTACAATAAAATACATTATAACAACAACAATACAATACAATACAATACAATACAATACAATACAATACAATACAATACAATACAATACAATACAATACAATACAATACAATACAATACAATACAATACAATACAATACAATACAATACAATACAATACAATATAGGAAAATATTTTTTTAATGTATAAATATAAATATTGGGGACATTTCACACACGGTCAGCTGACCCCAAACTAGGCAAATCCTGTACTATGGGTATCAGGGACTGATAAACATACATAGATAAAATAACACCCAGACACGGAACAAACATTTATGCTCATCACACAAATGTTTGTTAACCGGCGGGGATCAAACCCGCGGCCCGTGCATATGAGGCAGACTCACTACCGACTATGCTAACTGGCATGTCGAATGTATGAAAAGTTATTTTTATTTTTGAGAGTAGTTGCCAGCGAGATGAGCCTGACAACTTCATGGTTAACTGAACAGCGGTTTATGGTAGAGAATCTTAGAGAATGAGGTGAGTGGCCTTTGCCCAGCAGTGGGACACTAACGGCTAGATAAGTTATAGTTGCCACGTTTTGGAGATTGAAATGTCACCATCGTCGGTGATTCATGTTGCCGTTAGATTATCCGCTTGCCGTTCTTGCCGTTTTTTCCTCTTGGCTACTTACGTCAACTCAGGCAGTGAAGCGTCTGGAAACGTCAGCAGTTTGATAAGAACATACTTTCAAAAAGTGTACGAACGATGTTCTGATTTTGAATAAAAAGACTTTATCTGTCTTCATTTCTAAAATAAGTACTTTTATCTAGTCACAAAATAGGTTTAAAACAAGGCTTCGTGTAATAAAACCATTTCTTTTATTATCTTACTAAATACTCTTGACTTTATGACCAGGAAGTCTGTTTCTTAATTAAATTCCTTAATTATAAACCGGGCCATTAAAAAATGCTGAAGTGTTTTTACAATTTTACTTTTGCTCTGTCTGTCGTTCTTTACCTAAATCCAGGAATGATTCTAAATTAGATCATAGTTATTGAATGGATATTAATTACTTGAAGCGACTGATGAATTTGAATGAAGCAAAAGAAGTGTGTTTGGATCGTAGCATGTGGAGGAAAGTGGCTTTGCTTGCCATTGTGGGAAAGAGGCGTGATAGATATGTTTAGATAGATAGATAGAAATACTTTATTGCACACAAATAAATACAGACATAACTTAAAACTATAACATTTTGCGCAAGACCTTTGGAGTAGGATACGTTTACAGTAGAGCGTCGCATAAATAGATAACAATGCTTAAAATATATAAAAATTTATATATATGTTTTGTATTTTATTTAATGCTCTTTTTGATTTTATCGAAATATAATATTGTGAGAAACATTAAATCAGTGTAATGCTATGAGCGAATGCTATGAGGAATGCTTATTTCTTCAAAGTATAGTTGATAAGTTTTCTACGTAAAATATTTTTAAAAATATGGACAGCCGCTATTTACGTTCGTATTTCATGTGCAAAACCTCGCAATTTTAAATTATGAATTGAATATACTTTCCTCGCCCCAACTAACCCTCGTTGATCGAACTAATAGTCCCAACGTAAAATAAATTGAGCTGGGTATTACGGAGAGCGAGGCAAAGCTAACCCTGTCAACTCCGATAAGGCTTCTTTAACCTTCATTTATGTCTGCTTGCATTACTTCACAATTTAACCGGATAACTTCCACGAGTTATAAATAACTGGGTTATTTATAACTATGTTGATGATTCAGTGTTGTATTTTTGTTACAGAACGGTTTTTTATACACATACATATCTCTACACATACATACATATCTGTATAATTCCATAACGAATTATAAATAAAAAAACTTCAATGGTTTTGAATCTTTGAACTGTAATAATAATGAAAAAAAAAACAAGAAGCTGACTTGACAATTTGAACTAAGAAATTACAAAAGAGTTTATAAACAAAAATATAGAAAAAGAGTTTGAACATGCCGCCCGCCATGGACTAAGTCCATAAAAAAAAAACAAATAGATAATAATTAAAAAAAAATAAAAATTCTAACCTTAAAGCACAAAATAAAAACAAAACAAGTCTTCTGTCCAATTAACAATAAAAAAAAATAAAAATAAAACAAAACACATCTTTATTATAATGTTATCTAAACTAAGGTTAAAAAACTAAAAGCCATTTGTTAATTATTACTTTATTAAGCACAGATCTATCTGGGCAATAAGATTAATTTTGAAATAGAACGCTTTATGACACGATCTTTGCATCTAAGGCTAACTACACGAGTTAACCCGTCTGCTCCGGGATGTTTGGTTTCAATGATACCAAGCAACCATCGTGCTGGCGGCAAACCGTCTTCCTTGACGAGTACAACATCCCCTATCTGAGGTTCAGGTGTGATATTAGACCATTTGTATCTATGTTGTAATTGTGTAAGGTATTCTTGCGACCATCTACGCCAAAAGTCTTGGGTCATTTTTTGTATAAGATGCCATCGCTTCAAACTTGTTACATTTGATGTTTCGTAATTTTGATCAGGTACAAGTATCAAAGGTTCACCTACCAGAAAATGTCCTGGAGTTAAAGGACCTACGTCGTTTGGTTCATTCGACAACTGTGATAACGGTCTCGAATTAAGAACAGCTTCAATTTGAGCAAGTGTCGTAGTCATTTCTTCAAAAGTTAAAGTACTTGCTCCAATGACTCTCATGAGGTGAAACTTTGTGGATTTGACCGCGGCTTCCCACAATCCACCGAAATTCGGTGAATAAGGTGGAATAAAATGCCACTCGGTTCCGTTAGATGTTAGCCATCCCTTTATTTCCTCGGAAATGTTGGATCTTTCTGCGTTGAATAATGTTACAAGTTGACGCGCAGCTCCCACAAAAGTGGTGCCATTATCGCTCCAGATTTCCGCTACATGGCCTCGCCTGGCAACAAAGCGTTTAAAAGCAGCTAAAAATGCTTCTGCAGTCAGGTCGCTTACCAATTCAATATGCACAGCCTTTGTTGCCATGCAGACAAATAGACAGATATACCCTTTAGTAGCACGATAACCTCTGCCCTTTGCAATTCTTATGCTGATTGGTCCTGCATAGTCTACTCCAGTTTTAAGAAAAGGACGATGTTGTGTGACTCGTGCTACTGGTAATTGCCCCATCATCTGTTGATTGATTTGGCTTGAATAACGCACACAAATAGCACATTTATGAACAAACTGACGGACTAAACCTTTAGCTCGAATCACCCAATATTTTGACCGCAGGTAATTTAACATTAACTGAGGTCCTCCGTGCAATGTGCGCTGATGAGCTTCATCCACTAATAAATAAGTGAAATGGGAATTGTGAGGAATTATGATTGGATGCTTGATGTCTTCTTTAATGAAAGCGTTATGTAAACGTCCGCCAACCCTAAGAACCTTATTTTCGTCGAGGTACGGTTTCAACGTGGCAAGCTTACTTTTTTTATTAATTGTTCCATTTGTCTCAAGTTCTTTAATTTCTTCTTGAAATTTATTCCTTTGGCATATTTTTACGCATGAAAGTAGAGACTCCTTTATTTCTTTTACTGTTAATTGTTTCCCTAATCTAGTACGGCTCGATTCTTCAGATTTTTTCCAGAGTAATACACGACGGCAGAAAGAAACAACATGAGTAAGTTTTCGCATAGAAGAATAGCGCGAAAAAAACCTTTCACCTTCACTAGATTCATCATCAACAACAACATGACAAAGTGGTCTAGCTTTCTTTTCTTCTAAATGAGTGTCCCCTGTATTAGCCTTAACATATTCAATTTTTAAATTATGTAACCATTGAGGTCCGTATTTCCATAAATTATTTTTGACACATTCTTCTGGGAGTAGTCCTCGAGACGCACAATCAGCTGGATTGTCCGCACTTACAACATGCGACCATTGATTACTATCAGTGATAGTAAGAATAGTAGAAACGCGGTTACCGACAAACGTATTCCATCTGCTCGGGTGACTACTCAACCAAGCAAGTACTATGGTGGAATCTGACCAGGCGTGAATGTTTCGTCTCGGTACATTCAATACATGAGCTACTTCAGTTAAAAGTTTCGCCAGTAAAGTAGCGCCACAAAGTTCTAAGCGCGGAATAGATACCTGTTTTATAGGTGCCACTCGTGTTTTAGAAGTTATCAGATGAACAAACACTTTCTTATCACTATCTACAACGCGACCATAAACAACAGCAGCGTACGCAAGATTAGATGCATCACAAAATCCGTGTAACTCCAAACCATCTAAACAATTCATCCAACGAGGAATAACAAACGATTCTAACTTTGGTAATTCACTTCTAAAACCTACCCACTCTGCAAGCAACTCAGGTGGAAGTTGACTATCCCAACCAATACCGGACAACCAAAGTTTTTGTATAAAAATCTTAGCCTTTACTATTGATGGAGCTAACCAACCTAGTGGGTCATAGAGCTTAGCTATGTCCGATATTACCTGTCGTTTAGTCACCAAATTTTCAGATAACGATGGCAGTTTCACTTTAACATGAAACTCGTCTGATTCACGTCTCCATGTTAAACCTAAAATTTTTATCACATCGTCAGTTTTAATGTCCAAACCTTGACTAAAACCCTTTGAATTAATTATCTCAATTAACTCCTTATTACTACTCGTCCACTTCTGTAGTGGAAAGCCTGTTTTTCTCAACATCTCTGTTATTGTTTCATATAAATCTACACCCTCCGCCACCGAATGACAACCTGTCATTAAATCATCTACATAAAAATCGGAAAGCACTCTCTGTGCTGCTTCGGGAAACTGCGCGCCTTCGTCACGTGCGGTTTGCTGTAGAGCTCTAACAGCAAGGTATGGAGCAGCCGCGGTTCCAAAAGTTACACGCAACAATCTGTATTCCTGTAAAGGATCAGTCGCTTTTTCGCGCCAAAATATGCGCTGATAATTTACATCTTCTTCAGCTACTTTCACTTGGCGATACATTTTCACTATATCTGCAACCAAGGGAATTGGATAACAACGCCATCTCATTACCAGATGTCGTAATTCAGATTGAAGTCTAGGACCAATCATTAAATCACTATTTAAAGATGCTCCATTTGTGCCCTTGCATGAAGCGTCAAACACTACCCGCACTTTGGTAGTATCTCTATCCTCCCGTACTACTGCGTGATGAGGTAAATACACAGCATCATTATTATTCTGGTCAAAACATACTTCCATATGCCCCATATCCAGGTACTCATTTATAACTTTGGAGTATTCTGCCTTCAGAATAGGGTTTTTTAAAAAACGTTTTTCAAGCATAAAAAACCTTTTGCGAGCAATATTGTAAGATCCTGACTGCTTTGAAGCAGGATTTTCAGTTTTGAAAGGAAGTTTTACAATATATCTTCCAGATTCATCTCTGGTGGTGGTGGCAGCAAATAACTCTTCACATGCCTTTTCCTCTTGACTTAAAATGTTTTGAAATAACGATGGTTCCGATTCCAGTTCCCAAAACCTTTTTAGTAGCATGTCATCATCACATTCATCGACTACAACCTTATGACAAAAAACAGTCATAGCACTTGCTTCATTGGGATGATTGGAATGCTGACCATGATTGGGATGTTGAATTCGACCAGATAAAACCCAACCAAACCTTGTTTTTTGTGCAATGAACTGACTATCTTCAGCTTGCAATAAACCCTCCATTATTATTTTTGCATACACTTCCGCTCCCAAAAGTAAATCTATCCCACTCGGAGTCTGAAAAGAGGGATCCGCTAACTCAAGTGATGTAAGTTCTTTTATTTGAGTTGTATCGACAGATACCTTGTTGCTTGGTAACAAGGTTGTTAACTTGTCTAAAACATGTGCCTTTACTGTTATCGAAAAACTATTTCTACATCGTGAAAACAATTCCAGTTTGACTGAATACTTAGAGTAGGTAGTCTTCGAGCTACCCACTCCAGATACTATTACAGACTCTTTAGTCTTCTTAAGGCCAAGCAATTGAACCGCCGCCTCAGTAACAAAAGTCGCTTGTGATCCTTGATCTAACAAACATCTCAATACACTAACAGATGTGCTGTCAGCTTGTCCTTTGACATCGACTAACGCGGTAGCTAATAACACCGTGCTGCGAGAGGTTGAAAAACAGCTTGTCAGCACGTCAGGAGTTTCATAAAACTCATTACCTTCGGTTTCTAAATCATTGCTCTCTGGCGGTAAGAAACAATCCTCGCCCTCTGACGGTAATGGAGCTTCATCGCCTTCTGGCGATGTTGAGCTGGTTGCAGCTGCAACCACTTTTTTGTCTTCCGAGTTTTCTAATCGCGATGCCTTGGGATGCAGGAGAGTATGATGACGCTTTTTACAGACTCGGCAAACAGTTGACACTTTACAATTTGTCCATGAATGATCAGGACTCAAACAATTAAAGCAGAGCCGCCGCTTATGTGCAAACTGTCGTCGTGTGTCACTGCCTTCCTTTCCGAATTCTGTGCAATTTCGTAAATTATGCTCATTATCACAAAATACGCATTTGAGCACTTCTGTATTACTCGAATATGAAGCCTTTGTAGTGTTGTAATCAGATTGAACCCTTCCAGATAATTTATATTCCAATGATCGAAACCTTTTTTCCAAAAACTCTTCAAGATATTTATACTTTGGTAATTCCTCCAACATCTCAGATAGTTTATCTTCCCATTTACCTCTTGACACTGAATCCAATTTTTGACTTATCACGTAAACTAATATCAAATCCCACGACTTAACGTCCACTCCTAAATTTTGCAAAGATTGCAGACATTCCCTTGTTGTGTCTAACAGTTGTCGAATTGCTGTAGCTGACTCTCCCGATAGAGGACGCTGACTCATTAAACGCCTAATAAGAGAGTTTGCCATCGATCTCTTATTTTGATACCGTGATACCAATCGATCCCAGCAAATTTTGTAATTATCGGCTGTGATAACAATAGACCTTACAAGCGCTTCAGCGTCACCAACAAGGGAGCTTTTTAGATAATGTAACCTTTGAACGTTGTCAAGCGTTTCATTGTTGTGAATTAGGGAAGTAAACAGATCTTTGAAATTAATCCACTCGGAATACTTACCCGAAAACTTAGGTAGAACTATTTCGGGTAACTTAACAAATGGCTTTCGTTTTTCCGAGTAGGTCTTTGAAACCTCAGCGTTAGAAGGCTTGGGAGTGATTTTAATTAATGTGTCCATAAGCAACGCTTTGTAGCTCATGTAATCTTCTTCGGTGTTTTCGTACATGTTGGCTGTTGCATACTCGATAAGTTGCAAAGTTTCGCGTTTGAATTCGAACACTATCTTGTTGTGATTGCTCATGAACACATTCCACATTGACTCCAAACTCTCTAACCGAGTTTGTACATAAGATATTGTTATGCGTTCTTTTGGAGATTTTTTAAAATTCACCCAAGAGCTTTGTATACGCCCAGAGATGTCTTCCTGGTTTTTTAATAAACCCTCAGCCATTTTGCCAACAAGGGAACAAGAAGAACTTAACTTTCAAAAATCCACACGCTGATGAGCCCGCTGGTCATCTAATGTGGTTGAAGAAGGCACGACGTCTGCTGGACGAGTCAACGAGACCCTTCTCCTGCCCGCAGCAGCACGTGTGATGGTCTTTCCTCTTCGGTGCCTGCAAGGGCGTAGCCCCCGCACTGGTTACCAGGGCTGCCTTCTGGCAGCTGAACTAGTACGCACTGGTGATGTTTTTTCATGCCAAAACCGGCTCCGATAAAGGACCATTGTATAATTCCATAACGAATTATAAATAAAAAAACTTCAATGGTTTTGAATCTTTGAACTGTAATAATAATGAAAAAAAAAAACAAGAAGCTGACTTGACAATTTGAACTAAGAAATTACAAAAGAGTTTATAAACAAAAATATAGAAAAAGAGTTTGAACATATCCGACACGCCTTTCTCCCATTAGGATAAGACCAAGTTAAGATTACCCTAAACCGACAAGCATGTATTTATTTATTTATTTGTTTGTTTGTTTATTTATTTATTTATTTATTTATTTATTTATTTATTTATTTATTTATTTATTTATTTATTTATTTATTTATTTATTTATTTATTTATTTATTTATTTATTTATTTATTTATTTATTTATTTATTTATTCATTCATTCATTCATTCATTCATTCATTCATTCATTCATTCATTCATTCATTCATTCATTCATTCATTCATTTATTCATTCATTCATTCATTCATTCATTCATTCATTCATTCATTCATTCATTCATTCATTCATTCATTCATTCATTCATTCATTCATTCATTCATTCATTCATTCATTCATTCATTCATTCATTCATTTATGTATGAGGCGTATGATGAGTATGGATTAAGCGAATGAAGTGCTGTCTGCCTACATATGTCTAATGTACAATTTTTATTATAAGCAAACAAAATGTCAATCAACTGATGGTTTTTTGTGTTAAAAGCTAAAAACGAAACATATTTTTGGGAAAATGTGTCTGTGGGAAAGGTTCATAGGTAGCTTCAGACATTCCTCACGAAGTACAAGGGATGCTATCTATGACTGTTACAGAACAACTTTGCCGAATACCTACGTTTTTATACATAGGTTCTTTCAAAATTCATGATCCCTAGCTCTACAAAAAAATTGAAAGAAACAAAAGATACATACTTAATAAAAGTTTTTTCTTTGGCACCCAATTTGCCCAAAAGAAAAAAGAAAGGTATTCAATACTTAAAACAATACAGACAAAATATTATTTACAAAGGGACGAAAACAGCGTAAACTTTCACGAATTGAAATCCCATCGAACGTAGGGATAAGAAAGTTAAATAACTCAGAGTTTGCCAGTCTTTTGTGGATTAGTGAAATGAATAAATATCGGTTTTCCAATGAAGAAAGATGAAATCTTGGGCTATCATTCCTTCTGTTGAGTCTTTTGAATTGTCTAATGTTTTTGTTATTGAGTCATTTGGTTATATATACTCATAAGCGTTTGTACCGTTTTCAACACATTGGTGGACACCATGTGGACATATTGGTGGTGGATTACGACTTAATCACTCTCGCATGAGAGTAGGCTCATGCCTCTGTAGTGGAGACGTTAAAAGGATTGATATGGCGTAAAGACTTATTACCTACATACATACGTAAATACATATTCGTTGCGCGTCTCTTGCACCGGGTATTTCGCTCCACTTACTACGATCCAAACATACTTCTTACGCTTCACCTAGTTATTAAACTGACATAAACCTTAGATATAATATAAATAGCTTCTGAAAAAATTCAACGTGCTTCAATTTCCGTGGTTTCGAGTCATGTGAAGCTTATTTCCTGTTTTGTTTCAGAACGAGTGCCTCCACGCCGCTGTGACGTCACTCACTAAGAACCAGGCCGAACAATACGACAAATATAACTGTTTGTAAGTTTATTTTGTATTCTCTTTAGTTAAAAGTTTATTGCAAGACAATAGTACACAAAAACAGAAAAAAGGTAACTAACATGAAACCGGACTAGAAAAAAAATTAAGGACGAAAACCGTCGTAAATATTTGGCTAACTGACGTCATGCTCCTCGTACGTACTCTTCACGGTGAATGAATCCGACCGATTTCGATTACGGCGACCGCTTACGCCGAACTCTGCTGTCGTTGGTGTGCTCTCATGTGGCTGATGTAGCCGATCTTTTTAGAAAATATTACTCTCTCTCTCTCTCTACTCTCTCTCTGTATGTAACTCTTCACGGTACCGGATAGACGAAAGCGCTATCCAGCGAGGTATGCAGATATTTTCGACGGGTTGTAAACTGCTCTGTCGATGTTTAAATGTCCAAAACACGACAAGTAGGAACCAACATGTTACCGTTAGATTCAATTACTATTATTTACTTTTCATCTAAGTTAATGTTTAAGATATCTATGCGTTTTAAATTTGGAATGTAAATATTTATTTTTATTCACAGACGAAGATTACCTGATGATGTGAGGACATGTAGAAATTATACCTATTTACAAGAAATTTACGATGCGGTACGAGCGACTGATAGTAAGTATTTATTTACTGAGTGTAAAGTAGTAAAAAGCTATGTATTTTAAGGTATCTGAGTACATTTACTTATTTAGATAATTTTAAATACCAATGATTTTAGAACCCATTAGAAGTAACATATCGTTTTGTAACAAAATTCTGTCAACGTAAGCAGTCATAGGACAAATTAATCAAGAAAAACGGTCTTTAAATAATTGTGGCAAACAATGTATAATTTAACTCAATGACTGTCATTTTGTAAAAGACAAAGCAACAAAACCCCAACAAGTTTTTCATTCAAAGTTTTATATTTCCTCAAAAATATTAATCTTAAACGGTTTGATCATCGACCCTTACTACGAAATTAATGGATTTTTTACAAGTTTGCCCAAACAAAAAGTTTAAGGATCAGATGACGCCAAACAAGAACTTTTCATGCCCTTGTCGCTTGTATAACAGGATATTTTTAGTCTCAAAATATTAAAACTTGGGCTACTTTACAAAGTTGGTCGGTTCTTTGGTTCATAAAGTTCTAACTTTCAACGCTAGTGATATAATTTGATATAATTCGAGTTTCATTTACATTTTAGTAAAGTGGTTTGTTAGGTGTTAGAATTCAACGTGTTTTGAACCAGTTAAGCGTAACACCACTTAAACTTTGAAAATAAAAAGATGAATATAAAATTGTTATTTGTAAAGAAAAGTTTCAATAATGTTAAGTTGTTTGACACTGTTTCAGATAATACCTTGTCAATGCAAGTGACAATAAGTGTTACCATAATAAGAAAAGTAATTAGAAATAGTATGATAGGTATTCCTATGAACTCCTAGTACTTAGGCCGTGGCCCCAGTAGGCAAACTTTTAGCGGCCGACTGAGTGAGCCGCAAAGTGGCGAACTGAAATTTGAGTTAGCTGCAAACTCAAATCAATGAAATCACCGGTTTTGGTGGGAGTCGGCCGCTGTCTGAGATAGTCAGCGCGCGTAACGCTGCAAACTGCGTACAGTGAGCGAAAACTAGCCGACTGTGGACACTCCATATCAAATATATGGAAGGGCGTACTAAATCGATACGCCGCAATCTAGTCAGCCGCTAACAGTCTGCCTACTGGGGCCACGGCCTTAAACAAACAAATTTAATACTAATTTCTTGGTAGCTGACCTAACTTAACTACCTTATACGTTAACGTTAATGAATTTTCTGATGAAATACCACTAAAAATGACAATTTCCTAAAATTTTGCTACAAGCGCATGTTAGCTCAGTAAGTTTCTAGGAATTACTGCTCTATTTTATTATATGAGACTATTATATAAATGAACTCCGACCCAAAACCGAATGAGACAATTTTATATGAATAGACATGTAAAACGTTGCCCTGGAAACTTCCGTCTTATACAGGGTGGCCCGTCGATTGACGTCCAAAAGGAAAATTTGGATTCCTCGTGTCGTGGGGTATCCGAATCACCCCCATGTATGTTCCGCGATTTTTTACGGTTTCCGAGTTATGACGTGTTTTCTGATTTTTTGAGATTTTTCAACCAATCACCCTAAAAAGGTTCGTAGAAAAAAAAGTACAACACTTTTTCATAATTTTATTTTTGCATCAGATGCTTCATGACCCGTACTTTTATGCATAAAATATTCAGCTTCGTAACTTTAATAAAAGTTGGGGAAATTTAGGTCGAAAGAGGAAAAATTGTATTGACTGAAATATTATCGAAATCTTCAAACTTAAATTAAGAGGTCAAAAAGATGACTTCATGGATTTTAAACTAGCTTAAAAAATGCGCCAGCTTCTCAGCTCGTCGCAGTCACAGTCGTGCCGCTTCAAGGCCGTTTCCTTGTGCAACCCCTTAGAAATGAGGCATATCTGCATAATTTTCTCAAGGTGAAACTCATCTCTTACAGGTGCTCTAAAACCCCCAAATGTGTCAATCTTGGCTCCTTTTTGTACTTTTCGGTAAGATAACACTGTCTTTAAACCTACTGAGGCTTAGGTGATCATAAAATATGAAAGAAAAAAAAATTGCTCATACATCCAATTCCGAAATTTTTCCACCTTGCTCTCTTTAAAGGCTGATTCTAGCAAAAATACCACATTAAGTATCAATTTTTTTCGATGATTATAAAAGCTGAGAAGTTGGCGCATTTTTAAAGCTAGTTTAAAATCCATGAAGTCATCTTTTTGACCTCTTAATTTAAGTTTGAAGATTTCGATTATTTTTCAGTCAATACAATTTTTCCTCTTTCGACCTAAATTTCCCCAACTTTTATTAAAGTTACGAAGCTGAATATTTTATGCATAAAAGTACGGGTCATGAAGCATCTGATGCAAAAATAAAATTATGAAAAAGTGTTGTACTTTTTTTTCTACGAACCTTTTTAGGGTGATTGGTTGAAAAATCTCAAAAAATCAGAAAACACGTCATAACTCGGAAACCGTAAAAAATCGCGGAACATACATGGGGGTGATTCGGATACCCCACGACACGAGGAATCCAAATTTTACTTTTGGACGTCAATCGACGGGCCACCCTGTATACGTCCATAGATTCAAAATACGCCAAATGGAACCAGTTCTACGGCACATCTAAAGTTATAAACAGACTCATCCACCGTACGCAACGTTGCATGTGACAAGTGTGCTTCTAATTATATTATTTCCCCGACTTGACGACGAATTGCAAATTTTAGATTTTTTTTGTACCATACATTTTTACATTCTAAAAGTGATTGATAGAGTCATTCACTCTTTATCGTTTCTCTTTAGTGAGTATAGGGCTTTAAAAATAGACAAATTCATAGTAAGCAAAAAACCGATCTGTTAAGTGTCCTGTCATGGGATTCGACAGACACGGCAATTTTTTTATTAATTGTCAAAGTCCTGTACTGGGATTCTCAACAGACTAGGGGATAAGCAGATTTTACCTTTTTATTGTCTAAGCCTCAACTTCACTCTTAAACTGTATTTTTAAATTTTACTTCATACACTGTTTAAAATCAGCTGTCAGAGGCTGGGAGATCCTGGTGTCCTGCACAGGCTAGCGCCTAGATTAGGTACCAGGTCTCCCACATACAAATACCTAACACACAAATTGTAAGATTTATCTTGTACTATTGAATACCTATTTAATTTTATGTGGGAAGATAAATAAACATTTATTATTATTATGAATGACTTTGCGTAGGTACGTGAGAGGTGAGAGTCAGTCCGTTTCTAACTAAATTTCTCATTCGTATGTTAATGAAAATTATTTTGTTTCAGGTTTATGCACTGAGGATTTTATGTCAAAATTAGGGGAATATTTAATATTAACGGCTTTCTCACACAACTGTCGAATAGAGAGGGCTTTTAAATGTTTAGGAACTAATTTGACTGAATTTTTGACGACGCTGGACAGTGTGCACGACGTCTTACATGATCAGGTAAGAAAAATACCTTTTTCGGGATGACTCTTTGATCATACTTACAATTCTATGCAAATAACAAGTGCAAGGGTACATAATAGTCATAAAAACCGGCCAAGTGCGAGTCGGACTCGCGCAGGAAGGGTTCCGTACCATTCACTATTGATATCGAGCAAAGAAGGCAAAAAAATCACGTTTGTTGTATGGGAACCCGCCTAAATTATTATTATATTTTTAGTATTTGTTATTATAGCGGCAACGGTAATACATCATCTGTGAAAATTTCAATGCTCTAGCTATAACGGTTCATGAAATACAGACTGGTGACAGACAGACGGACAGACAGACGGACAGACAGACGGACAGACAGACAGACAGACAGCCAGACGGACAGCCAAGTCTCAGTAATAGGGTCCCGTTTTCACCCTTTGGGTACGGTACACTAAAAACGAATATCAGGCAAATTGTGCACTCTAGTAAAAACAAATTGAAACTTTGGCAACCGGCCAATATTTACAAGACCTGTAATGGTAGGGGGTCACGGACTGACGTGGCTAGTTGGCTACGACGGCGGCAAAGCTGGCAAATGAAATGTATGACCTTTTCACCTACTTATCACAGAAACTGACTACTTAACCTTTGCGTGAAAGTGCATAGTATTTTGTTATTTTGAATTAGAATTAGAATTTGTTTATTGCAAGTCACAGGTTGGGTAAGGTGTTACAAAGTCATAATGTACATGTGACGCCCTGTAAGGGCACAGCAAACAAGAGGGCAAGTAGGTAGTTGCAAGTTACTTAAAAACTTTATCTTAAAACTATTAGTAAATTATAATAAAGTATTATACAATTAAGAATTTTGAGACTTGTGGCGTAGATTACTTGGTTTGTTATGGACTAATTTTAATTATGCGAATCACCGTTAAAACCACTCAACTGTGTTAACCAACTTTTGAAATGAACGGGTAATAGCCACATTGGTTTGTATTGGGTTATTTGTACGTACGGTTAATGGTATCTACACACCAAAGCCGCTGGCTTTTTTGACAGCTGCCATTCGTATGACGTAAAGCCGCCGGCCTAACCCGGCGGTATGCCGGCGGCTTTGGTATGTAGATAGCATAAGTGGTTTTGGCAGTGATTTTAAAACATATGCTTTTTTTTATGATACTTTATTTGAATTTCATTTTCGTAGTTCAAATGAATTTGTAAAACATCTTCTTTAGCATTCAAATGATGATCAATTTGTTCAAACATTAAGATCATAGGTACTTGATTTACTTAACATAAGACTTTATCCAGAAGTAAATATTTATGAACTCTCAGTAACTAGAAACTAAAAGTAAAAGAGCAATTAATACTACAGCAAATAATTTTAATGTCAATATTACATTAAAATTATTCCACGAAAGACAATTTCAGTCTGCTTATTACACTCAATATTTTATGCAAATTTTAGTTGGAAATTCTCACAAGAGTCATCTAAAGTTTAGACCTTGGAGTTTTCCAATCCAAATTTTATTACATTCGAAGACAGAAGTGAAAATGTCTTGACCCCGACATTGTTTTTGAAAGTGGGACGGAATTTATAACCTAATTTCCTTTCGAGATGAAAATACTTAATATTTTTTCAGCATAATCAAGTCGCGGTTTGGTTTTTATGTACTCTGGATTTTATTTGTGTTACTTATTTACATTTTTGTTAAAAGAAATCATGAAGGAACTATTGCAATTATTGTCCTGGAAAAGTATTTTTAAGATTGATCACGAGTTTTATGTTAGGAAGATTCTTTCCTAGAATCCATATTTGTGTTCCCCCCGAATCAAACATGATCTTGCTGCAAATAATTTATGTAGTGTTTTACGCATTAGAGTTTCAACTTGCTCCTTAAATATAGGAGTGGTTCAGCTGCTTGTGCGAGGAGAGCACCTATCAAGATAATATATCGATATATTTTTCACATATCTGTCTTTTCTATTGAGACAAATATGTTTCATACTTTGTATCTTAATTGCCACGCCCGCCTTTCTCTCATCGGGGTATCCAGAGACTAATTCCCTCCATTTGTTGCGATCCAAACATACCTTTTTCTGTTCATCTACATCCATACAATCGTACTCGTACTTTAGGGTACTTTCTTTATACACATTAATAACCTAAATGCTTTAATTTACCAACAGGATGACGTCCAAAAAGACGAATCAGCAGAATACGAGGCCGCGTTTGTCTGCACGACGTCTCATGAAGGAAAGATCGAGCTCCACTTGACGACAGAGAGTGAGCCAGTGGCGTACCTTCTTGTTGGCAGTTTAAAAGCCATAGCCAGCAAATTATACGACACACAGGCGGATATAAGACTGATGAGCTACACTAATGATCCTAGGAGATTTAGGTAAGTTTAAAAAATATATCGAAAATTAAAAGATAAAAATATATCAGCTTTTTTAAGAACTAGTCTTACTCAAGTTTATTATTGAACATAGTAATGATATGCATGTTCTTTGTCTTTCAATAACGAAAAACTCTTCTTTATCTAAATTAAATCTTGATAACTGTGAAATTAGGGGTCAGGCCAAATGTGTCTTATTTACAACGCTAATTAAAAGCACAGGAACGTGTTACTTATGTTGTTACTTTCAGTAACAAAAACAAAACACGACGGGAAAAGCAGGAAAAAATGCACAAAACAGAATTTAAAGTTATTTCTTGCCTCTAATTACACCCGTCTACTGTCAAGATGGAAATATATTCACGGTTTGATTCTTGGGCATGGAGACGTGGCACGAGAATAATTTTGGAAATAAACTGGACGTCCACGGACATCGTCCTCTTAATATTACATCTCTAAATGTCAATACTTGTGCTAATGGATGTTTGTTACTCTTTCACGCAAAAACTACTGAACAGATTTTGTTGAAACTTCGCAGTATTGTAACTTATGCATCAGAATCACACATAGGCTATATTTTAAGATATATTTTTTTCCAAGATATGACAATAAATGCGTACGAAGTCGCGGGCAGCCTCTAGTCTATTTTAACCCGAATAACTTTCCAGGTACGAAATAAACGCAGTCCCACGCCGACAGAAATCGAAAGAAGACAACTGCGAAGTCTTAGGGGAGGCCTCATCGATAGCCACTTCGAGTAAAGTTACCGACTTGAAGATTGGTGTTGCCAGTTTCTGCAAGGCATTCCCTTGGCATTTCGTGACTGACAAGCGGTTGGAACTCGTTCAGTTGGGTAAGTGATTTTCTAGAATTGTAGTACGGTCTTTTTGTGTATAACACCCTGAACGACTTTTTAAATTGGCCGCATTATACTGAATGGATGACATTACAAATATTTGTCATCGATACAGTAATAATGTGGCCAATTTCAAAAGTCATTTAGGGGTCACTCATTTACATTAATACGCTTAAATTGAAAAAAGAATTTTGAAATTGTTTATGGAACTCGAACTACATACAAAAGCTACAAAATTCTAAATTTATTTCTCTCCAAAGTGGCCGGCACTAGCCAAGTAAATTTGGAAGACCTTAAAAGTCTGGATATTTAAATAGCTATCTATATTGGGCATGTCTGCAGCCAGTGACCTAGAAACACCACTGCAGGCTATAAAGTTCACAGAGACGGCATAAATTTAGACACATTGCTTAAAAATTGAAGTGGTTTTTCTGAGAAATGTAGGAAATACTTATGCCATTTCTGTTGTGCGTTTTAAAATGGACTTATTTTTAATTGAATACTAATATTTTTACTAGAGAATGTCTGTGACTTCATACGTCTTAGAAATGATGTATCTACTACAGACATGCTTGTTATGTTTCCGTAATACGTGCGTGTTTCTGTACATAAGATGTACCTAACTATGTACTTATAGTAAACTATTTAATGTATCCTAAATATAGTTAGCTTTACTTGTATTAACATTGGCAGACACGACAATGGTAGTTGCCATTAAAAAAAAACATAAAACCGTACGCAAACCAATAAACATCTGAAAAAGCTAACTGACATAAGCAACGAAATATAAAATAAAAGTTATCGACACGTTTACTATGCCACAGCAATAACAATGCAGTTTGGGTTGAAATCCTTTATGTCGTCATAACTCATTATTGCTAATCTAAAAGACGGTCGTAAATCTGTGGCTTGGAAGCTTTGAGTATAGAATATATAAGGAGGACCCATACCGTCTGGATCCGCGTGCCTGGTCTGGCGCAAAATGGCTACCTTTTTGTAAGGTAATTCTTATCATTTGACAGGTCATCTACCAAGAAAACTATGAAAAACTTGGCGCAACCATGGCACGCTGTTATAAACTCATTTGTATATGAAAAAAAAATGGGGCCACTCCTTATATTCCTTCCTTATTGCTTGGGAGTGACGTAACGCTTTTATTCCACTTAAAGTGGGGAGACCGGGGAATTAAGATGTTATGTGTAAAGAAAATGTTGTAGCTGAGAATTAGCTTGTTTATTAGTGTTTGGATATTTTAATCCTATTTTAGAACTGTTAATAAGTAACTAGTTTTTGAATGGGCGTAAAAGAAGTATAATGTTTTTGGCGAAATTTAGACAAACAACATTATAATTGATAAACTAACATTTAACGAAGCAAATTAATGAATACAACAGAATCCGCAGTCCAAACTTGGCAAAAAAACATCAAATGAAAAACTAAAAAAAGACTTTTCTGTGGTCTTGGAAAATTATCATCAAAATCTGATTTAAATACTGAGGATGAAGTTTAATGATCTTCTATTTAAAAAAGTATATGACGTTGATTTGTTATTTTTGAGATCTCGTAAGTTTGAAATAAAAAATATTATTAAAACTTAAGTTTGATAATTTTCAGAGAAGAATCTAGAAATAAACTCTGATGGGTCATTGTTATCAAAATAGAAAAATCTTGTGCTACCGTTTTCCTGTGGAGCTTTACATATTTTACTATCTACGCAAAACACGCAAAGTGGAACCAGCTGAGCTCATATTGGTTTTTCCTTGCACCAAAGAGACGCGGTTCTTTTGTAAAATTTTGTCTATATACATATATTATCCTACCAATATTACCAATGCATTTCAACATTTGTGCCAATGGATGCATGGATGGATGTTTGTTACACGTTCACGCGAAAACTACTGAATAGATTTTAATGAAATTTGGCAATATTGTAGTCTATACATCAGAATAACACATAGGCTAATAATAATAAAGATAACATGTTTTTTTTTTTTTTTCAAGATACAACGATAATTGCGTACGACATCACGGGCAGCCACTAGTAATTCTCGAGTATATTCGCTTGTCTATTCAGCCCACATTCACTCGTTGTTTCATTTGAACCTTTTTTTAACACCATTGTTTAAGATAACATAGAATTTCACATTCTTCTAACACGAGTTCATTAAATTTTCATACAGCTAATTGCGGGAAAGGTCTTTAACGGTAACACACCATAAAACCTGTAGCTGATACCGTCATTGTCAAAAACAAGACATTACTGTTTCTGATACTGTCTATTACCTGCGGCTAGTACTTTTATTGATTCAGTATATATTACATAGGCAAGTTCGATATTATGTCAATTTTGACAGTTCGAATCAGATTTTGATAATCCCCGATTCACTCTACCCAAAAATTTCCGTAAGTAATTTATTTTGATTTTCTCCAAACTAATTAGGTATCCCAATTAATGAGGCACTTAGCTCAAGGGTCTTAAGGACAACTTTTTATGCCGGTTTATTTAGGAGCGTCGGAACAAATTTCTTTCATGCGCGATGTTTCGCCAGTCTTTCCCTTTTTCGGGATCCAATGAAAGGAAAAACGTTTGATTAAGCATGGAATAAGAAATTCTTTCAGTCGTAGGCGGTTTTGTAATTTCCTTGGATCGTTAGACGTATTTTTAGAATGAAAAGATGGCTACAAGGATCGTGAATGAGTCTTTACGCTTTTACAAGTAAAAATTTTTCGCGATTCGTTACGACAAATCGTCTTACGCCCATCACGTTTTTCATGTCAAACATGAAACTGCGCAAAAAGGTCAACTGCGTAAAAGCCCTAAAAGAGCGTCTTACACTTCCGTTCCAACAAAAATGTATATTAAAAATATGATAATGAACATACTCATGGCCACGACAGCCGGAAACCACTCGACCTTCTTTTGTTTTTCATTTCATGCCCGCGTTGAAAAGTTTCGGGAAAAAAATGACGGCATTTTTCTTGGGTTGTAGAAAAGGCTAATATTTATTTATATACATAATATAAATGCATTTATACTTATATTTTGGATTGACATGATAACCTATGTCCCTATGAGTTATTTTGATGTCCAACCACTGAAATTCCATTAAAGTCTCTTCAGTGGTTTTTGCGTGAAAGAGTAACAAAAATCTATCTATATATCCATCATCTATCCATCCATCCATTCAACGATCGGCACAAATATTCATAGTATTAATAGATTAAACGATGTACCATCTTCTTCTGTTTCCTGAAAATGAGTCAGTTATAAGTGTTATACGTTAGTTTCCGTTAGATGTGAACCGATCCTAAGCTTTTCCTCTTCGACAAAAATAGGTAACGTAATATTGGCATTATTTTTCCAACAGGAGGCGGATTTATGCGATTATTCGCGACACATCTAGCCACGCACGGCTCATCCCTCGGCACCTACTTCAGGCTAATAAGGCCGAGAGGTGTGCCCTTGGACTTCCGTGAGATTCTGAAGCGGGTCAACACACCTTTCATGTTCTGCCTGAAGATTCCTGGCTGTTCGCTGGCTGAGGTAAGTTTCAAAATATAAAAAGATATATTTTTTATTATTTATATACTCGTTGCAATTTTATTAAGAGTTGCTTAAGTGTAAGTTCTTGAGGTGTCTTTTGTTTTTGGTCAGGTCATATACTATTGTTATGGAATATGCATAATATTATTTAAATAATAATTTCTATGTTTTCATTTTTAGGCTAATTACAGTAACTTGTACACCCCGTAAAATGATTTTAGTCAGAAAATAGTATTTAAAGTTTTAAGTTAGCATTATATGTAATGACCTTTCAGGCAACGATTTACCGCATTAACCTCGCTTCTATTTGGTAGCAAATAATTGAAATCAATGTTAGTTTACTCGTAGTTCCACGTAAATAGCCCCGAAGGAATGTTTCCGTGAATTTGCTCGCCATACTGAATTTTGTGTTTACTGCGAATCCAGATTGATCCGGATAATTTGATGAAACTATTTGAATCTGACATTTTCTTCTTAATTCTTTGAATCTGACATTTGAAATTAATAACTGAAATATATTGTAATAACAACGATATCTATTAAGGATATATTATTATCGAAGTTTATTATTTTATATTTATTTTTGTTAGGTACTATCGTAGTTTAGTGTAATATTTGTAAGATTCTTAGGTATCATGACTTATACATATAATGAAAAATTAAATGTTTATAGTATATCTATAAAACCAGATTAAAACGTGATATAATATTATTTTTATTATGAATTTACGTACATTACATGTACCGTGCCATGTCGCGTCGCAAAACTACATTAGACCTTGGATAATCTTTACTACAAGATACACATAATATTTATTACCATACTATCCAAACAACGAATTCACTTATTTATTTAACAGTTTATTGTAAGATGATAGTACAGAGATACAGAAAAAGAGAGAAGTTATACAAAATGTACAGCATATTTTTAAAAGAAATATCTTCATGCAGACCCCACTACTGAGAGAGAAGTGATAGCATGAATATTTATTATATATTATTATTATTTTTATTAACGTAAACAAACAAACTTTACAATGGAACAAATGAAACTAGTTGTGTCACCACTAGTGTCTTTATTCGTAGATTGTGTGCATAGTGTCCTAGAGTCCACTTGAAGCGAGATTCTGCCCTTAAAGTGGCTCTTGACCGCACCATCGTTAAGTGTGTCAACACTCCATTTGTGATAGACCATTATGTAAAGCTATGTAAGATGAAACTCTATTGGGATTGGAAGGAAAGAGTTTGATCGAGGTGTTGTAATTGGCCATCAAAAATGAAAATGAAATTGCATCTGAAATGAAACACGGGTGAATCCCATGTACCCAAAGAAACATTAATGATTTACTATTATTTTTTTATGTAACTTGCATGATTACCTATCAATGACTGTATTTGTAAAATCCATTTTGGTTTTTGCGATACATAAGCCTGGAGTTTAGTGCAGAGACCGCGGTCACATGCAAACTGTACCTTTAATTACCTTTCTGTCAATTTTGTTTCTGTCAATTCTGTTTGTTAATATGTCTCAATAGCTTAATAAGCTATTGATAAGTATGGTTGTTCGGGTCAAATGTAGTAAGCTGAATTGGAACCACTTCCCATTATCCCAAGTATATAATTTTATAAAAATATGGGCACAAAGCTAGATCCCCAACAATGCCAGTCCACTTTCAAATAAATATGTAATTTCAGCCAAGGTTCGCGACAAAATGTCCACCACGACACTATTCACAGGTGCTTTTACAAAATTTAAAGCAAACATGCTTTGGGTTTCCTACAAAATGTATTTGTGTAAGCTCTCTTTGCACTTAAACTATTCAGACGTGTAATGTTAGATGTAGTTGCAATGCAATAAGATTGCAAGAAGAATGGTTGCGGAAGAAGAAATGAATATGCTATTAATATATATTTTGGATTTTAGGGTAAAACATATTTTAAAGAGTTAAGAATGAAATTAATATAGAAATAAAATGTCAAGAAGTGCTAAAACTTGGTTATTTTCATGGTTATTTTAATTTTTATTTTGAACGTGGATTTTATCAAGTAGTTACAAGTAGTTACAAAAAATGCAAAATGTGCACGCACAGTTTAAGTACAAGTTTTATTCGACTCAAAATTAAAAGATCTATCAAACTCATATTCGTTAAAAATGAACTTACATACCTACATTATCACCACGAATAACTAAAAGTGCTACCAACATACTACGCCACACAAACGAGGGGTATACCCACACAGTGTAGAACAATATTGTGCGAGCCTTGCGCTCGCTTTGTGCACCGTCATAATGAAGAAATTCCAAGGATGACGTAGCAAGATTGTGAACACCCAGGCCTGCCGCGGCCAGATATTTTTGCTTGTTAATAAAGTGAAAGTCAAGCCTTGTTTTAGGAGTAAAATTGCCTAACAATTGTGTTTCTGTAAGGTTTTTGTTCCTGGCTCAGTGAGTGCAGGGTTTCAGAGGGATTTTCGTAGAGATTTCTGTTTTAATTGATTACGTTGTCGAGGTTTTAGATTTAGGGTGGTCTGGTAATTCAAATGTATAACGTGACTTTATAAACGATCGTCTAGTAACGTTATGGCTTATAGCCGGTAGAACAGCAGAATTGATATCACTACAAGTAATCAAACAATTAAGTATTGGAAGAATTGATGTGATAAACAAAATATAAATTTTCATTTTGTAAAAGAATTTTCCAGAAATATTAGGACGAATTTAAAGACAAATTCCTTGCTCTTGATAAAAGGTAACAATTTTCAAGGAATATTAGGACGAATTTAAAGACAAATTCCTTGCTCTTGATAAAAGGTAACAATCAAAAGAAATTGACACATTCTACGCTACGTGCCCACATTTTGGTCAATTTGCTATGACTTGTCTGGGTATAAATACTTACATAGAAAACATTTTTTTCCCTCAAAGCCGCCTCGGTCACGTTCTTAAGAACAAACGAGGTAAAATGAGGTCTGAAATTGAGGTATCTTTCTCACTTTTTTATTCCCATTGCGGTTTTCACTTTTACCTTTAAAAATACCAACCTACACAATTATTTTCCTTCCTACCTAAAAGTACATTTTACTTGCGACAAGCATTACAAACTTTTTTGTTTTTAAAAATCCTCAAATATTCTTCAGCTTTTTTATTACATTGTCAGAGTTGACTTTATTTGGGGCGCAAAAATTGTAATGGCATATTAACACAAGTTGATTGACCTTGTGAAACTTTTGTTCGATTAAAACTGAGCGATATCCACGATTTGGTAATATGGAACGGCACCGAAATTGGCAGAAGACAGGCCTGAGTAGCAAACTCTTCAATGACATGAGCCGACTGGAATCGGTTTTGGTGGGAGTCGGCCGCTGTCTGAGATAGTCAGCGCGCGTAACGCTGCAAACTGCGCACAGTGAGCGAAAACTAGCTGACTGTGGACACTCCATTTCAAATATATGGAAGGGCGTACTAACGCCCGTTATTAATAACCTATCCTGATCCGTTTTTTACCAAATCGAGATTGAAAAAACAAAACACAATTGTGTTCTTGACATGTTTTTGGTACACAAGTGACAATTGTGTTTTGTTTTTTCAATCTCGATTTGGTAAAAAACGGATCAGGATAGGTTATTAATAACGGGTGTTAATCGATACGCCGCAAACTAGTCAGCCGCTAACAGTTTGCCTACTGGGGCCACGGCCTAACTCTTCTTATGCAAATTCTCCTGTATATTGTTTTGAAATGAGTGCCACGTGATGCCCATGACCGTACCTGATACGGTCATGAGCATCACGACACTACTGTAAAGTTTCTCTGTGGTTTCGAGTACACTTCCAAATAGGTACTTTGAAGAGACTACCCTTTGTAGCAACCACTTTACAATGTTTACCTTATAACATTGTGTCGAATAGAACTCGGTTTATTTTGGTCAGAATTGGTTCGACCCGGTTCTTGAAAGAACCCTTTTGAGCAAAAGAATGTAGAGTTCTTTGAGCCTTCTCTTTTCACTTCTTTAGTGGTTTTGGGTTGATGTTTTGTAGGCTACTTGGCCCTTGTTTTGAATACAATTTGAATAAAAACCTTTTTATCACTTTATTCTTTAATTAAAAGAGTAAGTACTAAGTACTAAAACTCCTTACTTGATTTTAAAACCAGAATAAAAAGGTCTTTCACAGATTCCTTTTAGATTACCGTTTTAAATGTAGGTACAGGCACGTATAGGTAGGTTTGTACTTTGGTTACGACGTAACCTGTGACTTTAACCTTAATTTGTAATCCAACGGAAAGCGCCAATATTTTGTTACACCATTGAACCACGATTATAATTGTTATTTTACACAATCTTACCTAAATTCCCAAATATAAGTACTTACCTATTTCCTTTAACAATCAATCCTACTTTTAGACAATCGTTATCCAAGAGGAAACGTTCCGGCTATCTCAATTCCTTACTCAAACATAGTTAAGGACGGACAAATAAGAAATATTTACATTCCCGACAAATTCGCCGTAACAAGACTATCTGATCCCAGTTTTATTTTGGGCTTTCATTGTCTGATAACAACAGGATTTCAGCCCACGTTTTCACAAAATGGCGGCGGGAAAACTCTCTTTTTTTTTGATTTTGTTTTTACGTAATTTCCACATTAAAAGTTTTCCTACACTTGGGAAAATACTAAGTAGGTTTTAAGCTTCACACCTGGGGGCCAAGTCTGCTAATTACTAAATGCACCAAAAGAATCGCGATAGAAAAGCGAAAGAACATCAGTCGCAAAATTTTACCATTTCGGTATTCTACTAACGGTTTAAGCGACTGCGATTCTACCGAAGTGCGTTAGACCGCTTTTGAACTACTTTTGATCACTTCAGTCGCAGTTTATAAGTTGTTAAGTCGGTAGATATATAAATGCGTGCTTCTGCATAGCTTCTGCGATTCGACTGCGATGTGATTGCGTTTGGTAAAACTTTTAGTAGAATACCAAATTTGACACAATATAAATCAATCGCAATCGACAATCAAACGGATCGCAAAAGCTTAGCTTAAATTAGCAGACCCCTGAAATGCGATAATTTATCAAATATCCTAATAACTAGATATAAAAACAAAACAATATTTGGTTAAGTACCTAATTCAAAAAAAGAATGTAGGTACCTCAACTCGAAAAACATTAGCCACGGATACATTAGCAAATAAAATATGCATGACTTGAATTAAATACATTAATTTCTTACATGTCGCAAAACGTTTAGGATCCAATTTGACCTACTTGGCTCATAGAAAGATCTTCCTGCCAAGCGTTGGCAAAATGCTATTTCTGCCAAGAAATACCTAATGGCGATATTAAACTTGTTGTTTACACTCTAATTGTTGCCAAAAAAGTAAAATTTATTGACATTTAAATTGGATATTTAGATATTTCTATTTTTCAGTTGATTATCTTTAAAACTGGAAAAAAAATCTTAGAAGAAATTCGGAAAGAAAATCGGATCTGATCACATTGTCGATTTTTTTTTCATATTTCGTTCCATATTTTTTGTCATAGTGACACTGTATTTATATAAAGAAGACATATTTATTTTAGATACTACCGTAACTTATCCGCGACTTCGTAAGCATTTATCGTCATACTATCTTGCTGAAACATGACATTTCAAAACAATAAGTACAGCATATAAGGGGCCGTTCAAGTATTACGTAAGCACTATGGGGGGGGCGAGGGGATTCTTTGCTTTGCTTATTTTGGATGACATGGGGGGTAGGGGAGTCTAGATGATGATTACGTCATCGGTAGTTATTTACTTTTTTACACGAATGGCAGCCCTCACATTGTCTTTGCTTGAAAACGAAACGCATTTTCGGGGATTCCCGCAAATAATGCATACGTTTAGGCACTCGCTTTAGAACCGAGTATTTTCTTATTTTTAAAATTATAATTATAATATTAAAAAAAACAATATATTAATTGAAAAATGTTTACGTAAGCATGGGGGAGGGGGTAAGAGCTTTGCTTACTTTTGCTGACAAGGGGGATGGGGGGGTAAATAATTGTAATAAATCTGCTTACGTAATACTTGAACGGCCCCTATTATATTCTGATGTCCAACCAAGCTACAATATTGTAAAATTTCATGAAAATCTGTTCAGTAGTTTTTGCAACCTCGCATCCATCCATCCATCGCATCGGCACAAACTTTGACATTTATAATATTATATAAGAAAGAAGTAGATATATACGTTTAAACCCCCATCTAACCTGACCCATATCGTTGTCAATTATCCGAACTATCAGTATTATTGTCAATAATAATCAAACCGCTTATTTATCAACACAGCTCTATCAATGGCTTACCCGTATGTTGTGATTCAATCTATCACGGTCCGCGTTTCTATTGTGACCAAGGTGTAACTAAAGCTATTATTACATTACGATAGTTTCAAACACCAATGTTGACCAAAGTGCTAGTCTGTTTGTTTGCTTAGGTAGACACTCGTATATCCTGTGAAATGTATTAGATGTATGTACATAGAACATTTGCATTTTATTGTCTTTTAAATATTCAAAATACGTATAACATATATATTCTTCACGTCTCTCTCTCTCTCTCATTGGGGGGTCATTGGGTTTGGCATTCAAAGTAATTTTATGAATATGAAGTTTTACATAAAGTTTTTTAATTAATGTATGAGATCTGTACAGAACTTCTTTCACGTAAATTAAAACATTTTTTATCTACCTACAATGATTAAAAAAAACAATAAAAAATCAGCACCATTTGTGGCTAATATACCGTCTTTGGCCATTTAATGCTTAATTAAACGATATAGAAAACACATTAACAAAACTTTGGAAACTCGATTTGCTTTAAGATGAATTTTTGGAAAATCAATAAAACAAATATTTTATTATTATGATTATTTGTGGCGGGACGAGCTGGATACCTTCTTGGGTACCTGGGCGGAGGAAGCTCAAGAAAGAAAGTCTTGGCGTATGAGGAGAGAGGCCTTTGCCCAGCAGTGGGACACGAGTGGCTAAATAAGATAAGATAAGATAAGATTATTTGTAAATTAATTCAAAAGTCAGCTGTCTAAAGGTGGTCTTAGAGTGTCCAAAAACGGTACTTCTGCCCTGTATCTTTTATATACCTAGTGGAAAGGTACCTATACGCAACGCAATCGTATTTTCACACACAATCACATCAAAGATTGTCTTCCCCTTGTTCCCAAGAAACCTGATTTATTTTGGCGAAGCGTGTCATATTGTTTATCCCATTTCCTTAAGCTTGCTTTCCGTAGTTCCGCCTGCCATTCATTCTATCGATTCGATTTCGGTGGGGAAGTATGTGAGGCTACTTTGAGTTTACTTACGACTGTACCCAATATTTAAAGACAGATAGCTATTAATCTGTCTTTAAATATTGGGAACGCTTGTAAGTAACGGACTAACTCGGACGGCTGTCCAAGATCGGCAGTACTTAACTGCCACGTCGCTGTCACTTTTGATTTATCCTTCAGAATTTTTTGACACCGGAAGTTTTTTAGGGACGCAAAATTTTAAGACAGATAACTATTTCTATCTCCAATAGTGAAAAACCAGAGATAGACAGGATATTGGGAACGGCCGTAAATGTCAACAAAATTGACTAGAATGTCTACTATTAGAATGCAGAAAATCTTTACTAAGTTCACATTTGTCTTAGAGTAGGACTACAATGTTTAGCTACTTGTAAATAATGTCCCATTCTCTAGCTATATGCTATTGAATAGGTATTTCATATTTACACATACACTTGTTTACGTAATAATGTTTGTTGGAACGTTATAACATAATCTTGAAATGATGTTTGACGACTTAGTTGATGCACTGGTCACCATGCCTGATACGAAAAGGGTTTTGGGTTTGAATCCCAGCTGCGCAGATTTTAAAATGTGTGTTTCAGGTCTTGGTGTTTAAAGAAGAGTCCTACTTTTTTGTATATATTAGAAACAAGAGGGGTTTGGTGCCTTGGAACATGACACTCACATAATGATTCTCACAAACAATACATACATATCCGTCACGCTCTTTTCCAACGGGGTAGGCAAAAACCACTTCCTTCCACTTGCTACGATCAAAACACACTTCGTTCGCTTCACAAACAATAATAATAAAGACAAAAAAGTAGACTATACCTGTGATAATACTTAAAAAAATAAAAGTTACCTTCAAAGATACGGACGGAACAATTAATAAAATAACAAATGAGAATCAATTCAGGTTCATTCAGGTTTCTCACAGCACATTAAACACGCATATAAAACTACAGGGTCTTTTAATCCGCCTTTGTCCTCAAAGCTTTTAAATAGTGCATTAATCAGCACTTGTGCAAATAAAAAGAAATCTTTTGTACCCTCAACACGCCATTAAGCCTTGGATGTTTTACTTTTTGCTTTCTCTCGAAGCATCCGTTGTGCTTGTGTAGGCCTTTTAATATTCTAAGCTTTTCACTGACTTATTTGAGTGCACCTATAGATAAAATTTAACTTACAGATAAACCTATGTTTATGTCATAAAACAATACGTTTTAGACAGACATGAATAAAATATCTGTCAGATAAACTTACAGATAAACCTATGTTTATGTCATAAAACAATACGTTTTAGACAGAGACATGAATAAAATATCTGTCAGATAAACTTACAGATAAACCTATGTTTATGTCATAAAACAATACGTTTTAGACAGAGACATGAATAAAATATCTGTCAGATAAACTTACAGATAAACCTATGTTTATGTCATAAAACAATACGTTTTAGACAGAGACATGAATAAACTATCTGTCAGATAAATTTTATCTCTAAATGGTGAAACGAGGCCAAAATGTAGACAAATAGTTTTTGAGATATCTATTTATTATAGTCTGTCAAAAAAGAGTAGAAATTAATGGCAACTCTGTTAGTGTCCTCCTGTTTTTCTAAAGGTGCGTACAGACCATGTAACATAACATGTTATTTAACATTGTCATATAACATGTTTTACATAATGTGGACACTGAATGTTATAAAACAATGTTATTGATATGTACAACAATGTTATATAACTTTGATCGCGTGGAGGTGCGTAGTAGTGCGTACAGACCATGTAACATGTTATTTAACTTGTGTTTTATAACACGTCCACACTATGACCTTGTGATTCAACATTGCAACATAAAAATATAACAATGTTATATAACAATGTTATATGTATAACATTGTTATATTGCATTGTCGTTCATAGTCGAATGTCTTTTACAGACAAGCTAGGCTTTAATATGTTAACCTTAGGTAAATAAATGAACTGGCTGGGATGTAAGTATATTTGCTTGTGTGTTTCCCTCAGGCGTCGCCCTTATAAGTCTGTTCCCACATAATGTATATCAAAACCTACTATAGGTTTACTTTGGTATGCTTTTACCACAAAAATGTTTGGATTAGAAATATATTGCTGAAGTTGGTTCTTGCTTTATTAAAATGTAACGTTGATTGTTTGTTTTGCTCTTTGCGAGTTTATTAACTTTGTGTAACAATAACATATATACATATGTAACCACGCCTCTCTCCCATTGGGGTAGGCAGAGACCACTTCCTTCCACTTGCTATGATCGAAACATACTTCTTTGTAGCGGGTGTAACAGAAAGTGGGTTTAATCCGAAACACGGCGATAGTCCTCATGAAACTGAGCCACGTTCCCCAAGGAAGAGGGGTCGTAACTCGAAAAATTAAATTCGCCTCCCGATACAAAGTGCACGATCAGCTGATCGAGTAACTATGGGCGAACCAAAAATTATTGTCGAGTATTAAAACAATGTAATCCTTGTTTTAATCGTATTTGTTTGGAGATACTCAGTTTTATAAGCGGATTTACGTCTCGATTTTTCGAGAAAATTCAAATCTTTATTTGCACACTATAGGTATTATACGATCTTTATAAAAGTTAGAATGCAGTCTGTAGGTATCTTGTAACTATTATAAATTCGTCTTCAGTTTACGTCGGTTCCATATACATTCATTTAACTATTTCCAGTGCTAGTGCCAATTCAAGCCAACTCATACGTCCAATATTCGGACCGATTACTCGTAATATAATTGTATAGCAAATACAGCGCAACTTGACGACAAATTTCGATATTGCAATTTGAATATAGTTTCATTTGAGCAATATCCGGTACTGCTATTAAATCGAATTGCTCGAGATAGTTTCAAATAAAATTCATGAAATTCTGAACGGATTGTGTTTTGTTTTTATTTCGAATTCACACCCAATTTGCACCTACAAATAAAATGCTCCTTGAACTGGTGAAAATTTAGATCAAATCACATAAATGCAACTGTCACTAATTTATATTCTATTAGTATGCTGTTTATATTCTATTATGTGGGACATGGACCCTGACGCAAAGAGATAGAGAGAGACTGGAAGCTTTTGAAATGTGGTGCTGGAGGAGGATGGAGAAGATAAGCTGGACAGAGAGGAAGAGTAACGAGGAAGTGTTAAACATGGTCAACGAGAAGCGCTGCTTGTTAAGAACTGTAGAAAATAGAAGAGGAAAGATGATAGGACACTTGATACGACATGACGGTTTCTTGAGAAACATTATTGAAGGAAAGGTTGAGGGAAAGAGAGGCAGAGGAAGACCGCGACGTACTTCACTCAAGTGAAAGACAAAGTTAACGTCATATTGTATCAAGAAGTTAAAGCACTGGCAGAGGATAGGCCTAGATGGCGAACGCTCCACCGACAAGAGTCGAACTCTTAAATTAAATGATGATGATAATAATATAAAAGTCCAAGTTTGTGCGGATGGATGGATGGATGGATGGATATGAGGAGACTTGTTTCACGTGAAATTACTGAACAGATTTTAATAGAACTTTACAATATTGTTATTTGCACGAGATAATAATACATAGGCTATAGGTTAAAATAAGTTAAAATTAATAATATTATTTAAGACTATAAATACGAACGAAGTTGCGAACAGCTTCTAATCTACAAAAACTTCTGTATCTATGATAAATAAACATATTCAGTGGCAACTTTTGTTTTTCTAAAAAAAATATAATACTTATCATTACCACATTATTAATCAGCACTTTTTGTCAGCAGGGTCTCGAAATAAAAGGTCAGATGGTGTTCTGTCCGGAATCCGAGTCACTTCTGTTCGTCGGGTCTCCATTCCTCGATGGCCTGGAGAAGCTTACTGGGAGGGGTCTCTTCATATCTGACATTCCACTGCATGATGCCACCAGGGATGTTATCCTGGTTGGGGAGCAGGCTAGAGCGCAGGTTTGTTTTTTTTTATTGAATTATTGTGAGATTATAATTGAATAATTATTTATTCAGTACTAATCGCATAGTAATCGGCGAGCAACTTATTTGTGATGGCAACATTTATAATTCCTCTCTAATACGCATGATAATAAGCTTATTGTTTTAGGCATAGAGCATTTCTTTAATAAAATTAATCTGAGATTTATGATAGGCTTTTAAAGAATACACAAATTTAAAAATAACTACTATAAACTAAAAAAAAAATGAAACCCTAAAAAGAGATATTCTAAAATATTTGAATAAATATACACATTTAGGCAAGTTTTAAAACAAATGTTTTTTTTTGTAACATATTTAGGTACCTGTTTCAAAACAATGACAAGAATAAGCAAAACATTTCTAATTTTATATTTTAATTTTTGAAGCAAAATATTTATCTTCTTACAATGAAAGCGATGGTCTTAACAACCTTAATCTGTAAAGACTGAAAGCTAAATGAAAGAGCCTCTTTGCTTCTTTAAAAATTTTTTTATAGGATTATCTTCACAGACAATCTTAATCAAAATTAGATTAATGTTTCAAATTAAAGAGCTCTTTACAGGTGCATGAAGATAATTCTTATTTTTAACTCTATTAGAGTTGGTTAAGGGTGCCTTTCCACCAGAGATTTGCTATGCTACGTTGCTGTAGATGCGTTTGATATCCATCAAACATATTCATTGAATATGAGGGCATCCTGAATACGATTGGTGGATATTAAACGCATACATAGTAACGTAGCATAGCACATCTCTGGTGGAAAGGCCCTAAGGCCCTAACCCTAAGGCTCTAACCCTAAGGCTGGCCTAAGATGCCAAAATCCTCCATAGGTTCTTTTATCTTTTTATGTCCTAGAAACTAACCCTTTCTATAAATCGCATCCATCATATTTGTATGGAGCCTGTATAGTAAAAAAAACGGTATCTATTAGACTCAACATCCCCTATTCGAGCTAGTATGGAGAAAAAAAAAGTTGGCGGCCACTGATCAAACTTACGTCAATCGATAGAAAAAAATATTATAAAACAATAGTATTTTGGACTATTCTCGAAAGTGATATACTTTCGGAGCTATAGAACTTTGAAAATGAAAGAACTTTGAAAATTGTTACATGCAAACATGTTGAGTGTAATTGATACCGAATTTTTTTACTATACCAATTAGGTTGGATGCTCTTTACATGAACTCTTCATTAATTTATATGTTGGAATTATAAGTTGAAGCGGATGACTTTTTGAAGCTCTAAACTACCGGTCAACCGCCAAACGCGGATAGCGTTTATCAGATAAAATCGAACCGTGCTAGGTGGTTTAACAGCTGGTGAATCAACACGCTTTCATACTCCTGTATTATTAAAAAATGGATTGCATGTATCAAAACATACCTATAATGGGGATGATGACTACATTCGACAATTCAAAAAATAATTAGTCCGTCTTTTAGGCTATTAAAAATATTTGAAACACGTTTTTTACCTGATCAAATACATAAATAAATACAAAGATACAGAGCATCAAAGTTACGAAGTGGGAGGTATTGACGTCACTCCTACGTAAAAATCGCACTAAGGTGTGACGTCATGATCAACTTTAACCCAGTGTATCTGTGTCATAGTTTTTAGTTTAAGAGAAAAAAGAAAAAATACGTGTCGAATATTTTAAAATAATCTATGTGATGGACTAAAAAAATTTTTTAGTCATCATGCCTACACTTACGGCTTTTAAAGGCTTGAGCTTCAATATAATTTATTTATATCATTTTCTAATAAAGCTCCGCGGAAAAGGAAAGCTCAGGAAAGCTGCTTTAATACCTCAATCGCTTTATAGGTTTTATAATTTTATTTTCAATATTCTGGGATCGAAAGGATGCTTAGAGCTTTGCCAACACAGGATTCCATTCCCAAGGGTTTATTAATAAGATTCTTATTACGAAATCAATTTTGTATTGTTTATTCAGTGACACATCAGTAGGTACTTGGGTACAAACAGTCATTGATTAAAAAGAACGATGATTCATACTTTCGATATATATACAGTATCGAAATCGTATTGTATTTTTACATATAATAAAATAACAAAGTATAATAATATGAATGAAAGAGATTTGACATACTTAGTTACTCGTAAGTAATTGAGATGTATGCTAATTTTTGAACTTATGCGTTAGTATGAAAATTATAACGCTATATTTATTTTCAAGTGCGGTTCAACCGCGTCAAATTGCGGTTCTAAGTTCACTTTCTAATAAGGTCCGGAAATCGACATTCACCACGACATAGGTACTGCTTTAAATCTATGTTATTTACATCCCAAAGGTAAGTTTATAGTTTGAGAATATCTGTTTACATAAACAGAATTTTAGACGTAGCAAACTCAATACTGAATTCAGAAGCTGTATAATATTTTTCTAGCGGCAGCATAACAATAAAAATTACCTCATTCCTCGCGAGCCTTTTGTCTAAATTCCTAACATAGAAATCCATTGAAAACAATGTCATCAACTAAAAGCAGGATGCGAACTTTTCTGCTGGTAGGCCAATAAAGTTCGTTTGTTTGTGACACAGGACAAGTCTGCATACGTCCCCTGTAACATAGTTTATAGTTTTTGAACTTTGTTGTTGAAAATTTTGTTAGAAACTGTCAGAAGTTTTGTTTATTTCAATTATGTTGGGTTTGTTTCATGAGTTAATATTATTTTGTGCCAAAAGTGTACGTTACAAATGTAAGATATTATTTTATAGTTTGCTGAGGTAATGCTGCTTGTTGGGTACTTTGCCTCGTGGGGACGCGTTGGAAGACATATTCTTCTTGCAAATATGTATTTTATTCTATGTTTGTATTGTTTTATAAATAAAAGTAAGTAAAGTTGAGAAGTGAAAAAAAAAGTTGCTAAAATGATTGTTCAGTTTAGTGTAATTATTTTACAACTTCCACATATGTATAAAGACAAGTTCCCCAACGAACTCTAGGGCCCAAGTCTACTAATTTACAATAATCTAAGTTGTGTGTCGGCAGAGTGTCAATCTCAATGCAATTTTCTTGCATTGAGAATGCAATCGCAATTTGTTTAGCAGAATACCAAATGTGTCAAAAAATGCCATTGACACTCTGCCGACACACAACTGAGGCTTTTTAAATTAGTAGACTTAGCCCCTGAGCGTTGCAAAGTTTTCTAAATTTTCTCCGTACCACTGAAACTAAACACAAAGGCTATTACAATAAGCTCGTGAATTCAAAAATCATGCTCTAACATACCAGAGGGAAACGCTTTCCGAAGCGCATTGCTTAATGGCTATCCATTAAAAAAATTTAAATATGCAAAAAGGATGTAAAATCCCTAAGGCTTCGTAAGTAAATGCTTTCAATGTAAAACTCTAGTTTTAAAATTTACTTTTTTATGTTTGTACACTTCAATATAAAAAGCACTTAAAAAGTTTTTCCTGGTACAAACAGTGTTGACCTGAATTTTATTCGAAAAGCGGTCTGTGAACTTCAATACCTACTCTTGGAAAATAATGATCACTCAAAACACAGCTAATTAGGCCATAATCTCAACATAAAAGGGTCTTGTTAAATTAATGAGGCACAATTACTTGGTAATTTATTAAATTAAACTTTAATTATGCATTGGTAAATATTGAATTTAAATGTGTTGTGTGTTTTATTATTCATACTTTAACCTTATTTGAGAAAAGTTCTCGAATTTATCCTAAACGTTTATTGTAATTTTTTTTTTTTTTATTGTGATGTACACAGTGTCACTCTCAAAGTAAATACGAATCTATAACGACACCTCACAAGCTAAAATCCATTAAGTCGTTCAAGCTGTAGAGCGTACCAAAGAATTAAACATAGGTACAAACATACATACATACTCTCGAAAAACATAAACCCTCTTTCTGGCGCAGTCGGGTAAAAAGCTTGCTTAAACTTGACGACGTACATTTCATACTATTTAATTTAAAAATGCAATAAATTTCACACGTTACGTTTCTTCTCAGGACGGTCTCCGAAGAAGAATGGATAAGCTGAAGAATTCTATAGAGGAAGCGAGTAAAGCGGTCGACAAGGAACGAGAGAAGAATGTCAGCCTCTTACATCTGATATTTCCACCTCATATTGCTAAGCGGTTGTGGCTAGGTGAGTTCAAGATTACTATTTAAATAATTATTATTTTATTACTAGCAATTAGGTACTAGCTAAGGTACTAGCAAATAATTTAGAAATATACTTACTTACACAGGTTTAAAAAATCATATTGTTGGATGTGGGCAGCGCAAGACCGGTTTTTGTAGAGATCCCTGGGGGATGCTTTTGTCCAGCAGTGGACTTTCATATGCCAACAAGAACAATGAAAACGAATGTTTAATTTATCGCTGCTTTATTTTTAAAGTAGTAATTTGTCGCCTTAAAGAAACAAATAAAGTGTGCCGTCTACCAAAAAATTACCAAATCAGAATTATTATAAAAAAATCAAACCTTTGTGCATCACTCTTAACAACTAAGACCCAGAACACACGGTGAAACGCAACTGAAACTTTTCTAAAGGAGTCTATAGCAGAAACTTCGATGGAACTCAAAAGTAACTAGCAGTTTCAGTTGCGTTTCACCGTGTGTTCTGGGCCTATATCAAAACTAAACTTTCCAAAAAAATATGAAACGAAATTTCGAGAAGGTGTAATATTTATTACCAACAAAAAAATAGCAGCAGCGTATGATATTACGTCAATCATTCTTCCAAAGAATAACAAAAAAATAGTCTTGTAAAAGCTAAAGAGAACAAATAACGGAAATCCAACATTGAGTTGAGACTGACATCTTAATGCGGAGGTATTCCCATACGATCCATGGTAATACCGCCTTATTTTGAAGTGTTCAAAAGATTTTTAGATTTTTTTATTTTTTCTCTGAAAAAAAATTCAAAAATATTTTTAAAAACTTCTAACTTGATATCGAACCAGTAGGTGTCTCTGTTTTAGGAGACACATATATCACGGTTATGGATTAGTTAGGTATGCTATAATAGAATCAAATTGCTTTTTACAAAATTCTATTACATAGTTACTTACATACACGACAACCTTATAAAAGCGTGCTAAAAATTAAGTCAATATGTTTTGCTTTTAACACATTCACCTTCTTACAAAAAAGAAAAAGTAAAAAGTAGGAAAGTAGAAGAAGAAGAGAAGAAAGAAGAAGAATATGACGAAGTAGGGAAGTTTTTAAGTAGATTTAAGATTGTAAATATTTTAATTTAGATTATAAGAATTGTAAATAGTTTTTAAGTTCATTTGTTTACTTTCTTACAAAAAAGGATTGATAACATAATATTTTTCAAGTGATCAGCATATTAATTCTCATCTAAAATCACTGTAAAGACAATTGAACTGCAACTCAATTTTGAAAACAATGATAGGGACGGCCGTTTATTTAAAAAAAAATGGTTATAGGTACTTCCTTTCTTATCAGCCCTTTTAACGGCCCCACTACAAGGGCACTAGCCTATTCTCATACGAGAGTGAAAGCAGTGTAGCCTAGTTGGTAGGTATTCTTATCTATTATAATATGACGGTGATTTTAAACAATTTTAATAAGAGTTGTGAATAAAAAGTAATAATTTTCTTTTCGCTGGATCGAATGGGAAAAAGTCCTCATGCATATACATACACACCTACATTATTCGGTCGTATACTCGCTCGGAAAACGGTGTAACATGCAAATTGGATTAGTCCATGCACATATTGTGAGTCAATCCTGAATAGGGTTACCTGTGGAAAATTGGCTCGCTAAAAATAGACTTTTGAAAAGGTGTTAGCATTTTAAAACAGGTAATAAAGGGTTTTTTAAAATCTGTGGTGTGTTAAAGCGCTTGGTGGCTGTTAGGTATCACATTTTAAGACAGGTAATACATATATTCATTCTGTATTCGGCATTCTAATGTTTTATGAAACACGAAACATTAAAAACCTATAATTATTATTTCTATTAAATGTAACTGAAACTTAAGTCACTTAATTAGTAGTTTTGACTGGAGAAGAAAGAAATGTCTGCTTTTTTCCCATCATTACGAGTATCATCATCTCAGCCTATAGCTGCCCACTGAGCATAGACCTTCACAATGGCTTTCCAACGCAACCTATTCTATTCTACGTATTTATTCACCATAGCCTTGGATTCAGTCTCCGTACAAAGTCACCCAATACGAACACTGATGTACCCATCAAAGTTGCCAACTTTAAATAAAACCAACCTCCCAACAACTACGTAGCAACCCTATATACGAGTAACTGTTACGTTTCGTTTAAGTGAGTTTTTCCCCGCTTTATCCTCTTGTCAAAATGTCTACATTACGTTCCCTTTATTGCGCGAAATGATATAGCGGTACAGTTACGCTTGATTCCTTGCTGATCCTTTAACGTCATTACCAGTGCGAATGGTGTACCCGTTTTCGTATACAGGATGTTACTACACTCGTTTTACATATTTCGGTTTGCTGTGTGCTGTATATTTTTTACCAACTAGTTATCCGCCGGTTAGCGGGGCGTGTGGAAAAGCACTTAGCGCCTCTTCGCACTATTCGGTCAGCCGTTAGACCGCATTCCAGCTGGCCGCATAGTGCGTTGCCTCGCTTATGCTGTGTCGATCTGAAATACAGTACAGTGATAGTATTCGTGAAATTTAACAACTTTGTTCAAGGGACAAGGTCTTTTTTTGTCATTTCATTAAAATTGTTTTATCAGATAACACATAACAAGTATGGTAGCTCCAATTTAAAAAATAATATATTTCGACCCTTCACTGGAAGTATAATGTTCTTTACAAATATAATCGCTATCATCCTGAGTACACTCTTCTATTACATCCTGTGTAATATAAAAAGGGTATTATTTTCTCATTTCCATTGTCATGATTTACCGTAAAGATATTGTGTTGTTTTGTAATTGAATTCAAAGCTGTTGCCACGTGTAGAAATTTCATTAGCTGGTTTTATACGGGGTTACAGGAGAAGTTTTCTTTGTGGACTGTGATTATGTTTTCAAGTTTTTGTTTTTGGAGGCCGCGGGTAATAAAAATACTTTTGTAGCGTTGAAGTTATTATATTGTTCTAGAACTTTCGAATTCATAAAGTCACTGACAAGATATCAAAACGTGTCAATGACGAGAGAGTTTTAGTGCAACTATTACGGCGCATGTACCTACACGATAAAAAAATTCTCCAGGCCTACGCAAGAATTCGTGTCGTAACTAGAAAATAACTGTGTAAACTGCCCGCAGCGGCGCACGAAAAAAATCTTGTCTGCGCTTGACACGACGCGACGCGGTGAACGTTGTTGAGAGCAGTGGTTTTTCGTGTAAAATAGACAAAATTCTTGTCGTGTACACGAAGAGACAAAATTATTGTCGTGTCGCTGCGTGCACGCTGCGCGTCGCGAGTCGCCACCGTGCGCACTCCGAAATCAATATCTTCTCTTTCGTTCATTATCATCATCTATCATCAATCAAAATTCCACCAAACTAAAGAAATTGGTTCCAAAACTTCCAAAATACTTCACATAGTTCCATCCAACTACCTATACATGTAAATTTGGATGACCAACCGACGAGAAAGTTTACATTACGGAGAACATTGCTTACTGAGTTAGAATACGATGTTTGTTAAACTCGGAATAGTTTATTTAGATACACAGATAACTACAAGTTGGCTTACCTACTTTTTCTCATTTCAAGTGTGGACTGGTTTAAACTTGTCTGTTTTTAGACCCCGCTTTTCAAAATGTATACGGCGTATTACATTCACCACACTACGATTGATCATGCTGACAATGACATGCAAAATGATTGTAGCTATTATTTTTACAGCTACTGTTTTTGTTCACTAAGTACCTTTTAATATATTCCATCCAACTTATAGCACACAAGAGACACTTACCAACTAAAAATTTAAAATTCCTCTAAAGTGCCCGTAGAGTAACAACTTTGAACGCACGAGGAGCGTTTAATAAGTTTTGAGGATGAGTATGGTGCCGCTGAATTTTATTAAATAAATATTTTATACATAATATAATACATATTAATGGCCGATTTAATTACCCTCTCATAATACTGTGCCATGGGCATCACGTACTATAAATAATTACATGTTATGTTTATGATTATTATGATAATTACAAGTTATTACAATCAATGATTTGACTTTGACTTATTGGTCTTTGCCTAGCAGTGAGACGCAATAAGCTAACTGTTTCTGCATTTTTCTATATATTGTTCTTCAATACTATAAACACATGAATATTTATTTCCAAGTCTATAACATTCTATAATCTTTGCAGCATGAATTCAGAAATAAAGAGTTTCCATTTCCAAAATAATAAACATCTTTAAATCATTTCTTTAATTCGATTTGTAATAACAGGTTTGAAACTGAGAAAACCAGTTTTAAATATAGTTCTAGAACTAATCCAGGTAAATGACGTTTCGGCAATAGACATATGATTACGAACATGACATTAGTCTCATTTTCATATGGACTTAGCACAGTTTGGATCATATTCTCGTGTCCGTCTGAATGGTGGGTGTAAATTTTTCAGAGGTACTATTTAGGTACATTTATTTGATACCTGTTCCAAGAAGCAGTTTAAATGAATTTAGCAGATATGGTTACTATACCCGCCAACGTGACGTCAAAACCGCGGGTGTATAAGACCATGTGCTTTTCCCTTAAATCCTTGGGGTACAATTTATTTAATGCAAGGTACAATTTACTACTATTTAGATTAATATTCGACAACAAAATTTACACCCACCATTCAGACGGACACATATTCTCAGAAGTTATGAAACAGCCTGGTATGTAGGTATAATACATGGCGAGTAGAGTGTACTACTTACCCGCAGGTGTGGTCTAAACTTTTATAATTCCATAAAGTTTACTACCCGAGCCAGGAAAGGGTGTGCTCGTATAATCAAGTACATACAAACACTGTTCACCCGTTTCATATTATATGCGCATACATTAGTGCGTACTTTGCTTAATTGGATGTGAAAAAAAATTTATCAACTTACGTAACCTGCCTATAAAATTAAAGAACTCATCCAGGGAACATTGGTCGTCATTCAGTCATTCACATATTTAAGAGCCAGGCTCTTGTCGGTGTAGTAAACGCCATCTTTGATTTTCTTCTGTCAGCAATTTGACTTCTCGATACGACACTTTCACTTGAGTGAAGTAAGTACGTCTTGGTCTTCCTTTTCCTCTCCCTCAATCTTTCCTTCAATGATGTTCTTTAAAAATTCGTCGTATCTTATCAAGTGCCCTATTATCTTTCCTTTTGACATGCTAGTCGCGCCAATAGACCCAGGACACACGGTGAAACGCAACTGCAACGCAACTGAAACTGCAAGTTACTTTTGAGTTGCATCGCAGTTTCTGCTATAGACTTCCTTAGAAAACCACACACGACGCAACTGAAACGAAACGTTTCAAACTAGTTGCGTTTTATCGTGTGTTTTGGCGCTTAGTCAGCAATTGGTTAAACCAAATGCAAAAATATTCGTATTGAATGGATTAAATACCACCTTTTTGAGGTTGCAAAAGTGGTGAAAAATAATCAAGTTTTCTTAAACGTGGAATGGTAATTTAAGTTAAAATTACAATTGTTATTTCAATGAGATGATCAGTTTTCAAACCTGAAACTTATAATTAATTAAATTGGATAATTTAAAACTTTATTTTTGTCTGTAATATAATACAAACTTTAAATCCGAGTTCGTAAGGAGACCTTACAAAAGTTTATTTAGAATTTGACTCTTGAAAACAATTAAAATGAGGATTGTTCGAGTCTTTTATTTCAAACCTCTAGATGACTTTGAATTGCAAAGGTTTGATTCAAATAACATTATTTTTAGAATAATGTTCGTCTTTTCTGAAACAAGCTGAAAGATTCTTAGGTTTATTTTGACGAAGCCTGTTGCTTCCGACTAGCTTTTGACTCAATAATAACAATGCCTGTTATAATTTATCTTCTACTGATGTGCCACAGACTGAAAAATACACTAAATATATCTTTTTGGCCAGAATTTCACTGGTTCATCAAACTTTGTCCGTGAAACTCTCGCCTAAAAGTGCACTGCTGGACAAAAGCCTCCCCCAAGATTCTCCATAACGACCGGCCTTGTACTTCTCATCTGTTACTGAGTATAAAAGGTCTCTTCTTTGACATATACCTATCTAAAATAACCTAACCTTTGTCTCAAGCTAAAATTCATCAAGCCGTTTAAGCTGTGGGGCGTGCCAAAGAATAATACATACAAACATACATAATATCTACATACTGTCAAAAAACATAACCCTCCTTCTGGCGCAGTCGGATAAAAATATAATACTTCGAAATGTAAATCTGCTTACTTAGTAAAACCGTAAAATTCTTTATGAAACTCGAGCGCCAGTATACTTCCACCAGAAACTTTATGAGGTTTCCGTAATTTGTCATTTAGCGTTTTTCCGTGTTTAATAATAAGATTTAGGATTCTTTTTTTATTACGCGACGAGTGGTACGTAAAAAGTTTATTATAAGTACGAAACACTTTTTTATTTCCATTTTTTCTTGACTATGAAAGATTGAGTACCAAAAAAGGTGTGGTATCGAGGGACAGTCATAATCAAGTTAGGGCTTTCTATTAAATAAAAATTGAGAATTCCTTCAAAAGTAGTAGTTTTTATTCATTCAATAAATGTGGTCCGACACAGTGACACCAAAAAAAACAAAGGAACACACAAACGGTAAGTTTGACAGGTAGGTAAGTTTTTTTTAATATATACTAGCTTAGAGTAACATTTTATAACACCAACACTCCCCCTAAAATTTTACATTCCAAAAAACTTTACCAAAATTACTTACCTCAGAAACTAAAACTTTACCAAAATTACTTACCTCAGAAACTAAAACTTTACCAAAATTACTTACCTCAGAAACTATCTAACTAAACTATTTAACTCTAACATAAATGAAAAATATAAAATTCTAACACATAGAAATCAACTCAATATTTGGTTTCTTAAAGTTACAAATATAGAAGTAGACAATGCCTTAGTTAGGATATCTGCCAATTGATTGGCACTAGAAACATATTTAATATTAATCACACCCTGTTCTACTTTTTCTCTAATAAAATTATATTTGATATCTATATGCTTCGTACGCTTATGAAATACAGGGTTATTTATCAATTTTATGGCACTCTGATTATCTATGTGTAAAGTTAGGCAATCATTTATCTCACCTAAATCAAATAACAACTGTTTTAGCCAGATAATTTCTTTAGCTGATTCAGCAGCAGCTACAAACTCAGCTTCTGTAGTAGAGAGAGCAATGGTCTTTTGTTTCTGACTAGACCAAGTTATAGGTCCACCGTTCATCATGAATATGTAACCAGATGTTGACTTTCGAGTGTCTACATCACCAGCAAAATCCGAATCTGAATAGCCAACAAAATCATTGTTCTCTCCATATCTTATAGACAAATTCTTTGTGCTTGACAAGTATCTTACAATACGTTTCGCAGCATTAACATGTTGTTGCTTAGGATTGTTAACATATCTGCTTAATACATTAACTGCATAACAAATATCAGGTCTTGAAACTGAGCTCAAAAACAATAGAGATCCTATTAACTCTCTGTAGGGAAAATTGACAACTGTTTCCTCATCAAGATTCTTAGAAATAACCACATTCACATCAGCCGGAGTACTGACTGGATTTGCATTCTTCATATTAAATTTCTCAATTATCTGTTCAATATAAGTTCTTTGGTTTATTTGAATGTGATTATTTTCTTTTACAATTTGCATGCCCACAAAATATGTCAAATTCATTTCTTTTATCTTAAAAGCTTGTCTCAAATAAGATAGGATTTCTTCAATTAAACTTTTGCTTGAGGATACTATAAGAGCATCATCCACATAAATTATTAAGAATATTTTAATGTTATTAAAAATTCCTATAAAGAGACAACTATCAGCTTGAGACTGTATAAAACCATATTGTTTTAAGAAATCTGAGAATTTTTTATTCCAACATCTAGCTGCTTGTTTAAGCCCATAGAGTGATTTATTCAGTCTCAAAACAAATCTCTTGTTTACATTAACACCTTCAGGAATTTCAATATAAATTTCATCCTCTAAACTACCATTTAGGAAAGCTGTTTTGACATCAAATTGTTTAATTTCTAAATTATGTTTTGCAGCAAGAGAGAGAATAATTCTAATAGAATCATACCTTGTTGTAGGAGAGAATATTTCTTGATAGTCGACACCTTTTATTTGAGTGAAGCCACGTGCACATAGACGAGCTTTGTATCTTGTTATTTCTCCACTCTCATCCCTCTTCAAAGCAAAAACCCACTTCGTCGTAATTGTTCTTTGATTTTCTCGTTTAACAGCAGTCCAGGTGTTATTTTCTTCAAGAGATTCTAACTCTTCTTTTACAGCTTTAACCCATTGATCTTTTTGAGGACCTTCCAAGGCTTCTTTATATGTTTCAGGAACAGTAAATTCTATGAAATGTGCTTCGTAATTTGCATTCCTTCGAGGTCTCAAATTAATCCGATCACGTTCTATATTTTCTAAAGAACGAGATGGTTCATAGGTAGGGTCATCACCATCGTTGTTGCAGCTATGAAGACTATCATCAGAGTTTCTATCTTCATTTTCTCTTTCTAGGTTTTCTTCATCCTCTTTCTCTAGATTTACTTCATTTTCTTTTTCTAGGTTTTCTTCATCTTCTTTCTCTAGGTTTTCTTCTTCTTCTTTATTTCCTGTGTCTTCTTTTTCTTCTTCTTCTATGTAAATTTTTGTAATGTTTTTTCTCAATTCTGGTACTTTATTCTCATCAAAGATTACATCTTTTGAAATCTTGACTTGTCTTGTTCTGTAGTTGTACATTCTGTAGTTTGTATTATCATACCCCACCAGGATCATCTTTTCACTTTTCTTTTCTAATTTAGTACGTAGTTGGTTAGGTATATGAACATAACCCTCACTCCCAAAAACTCTTACATGTCCCAGTGTAGGTTTCATTCCAAACCAGAGCTCATAAGGTGTCTTGTTGGGTGTCTGGCTGGATGAAGTTCTGTTCAATAAGTACACAGCAGTGTTCACAGCCTCAGCCCAGAGATTCAAAGGTATATCTCGAGCGTATAACATAGAACGAGCACTCTCGACTATGGTACGAAGTTCTCTTTCCGCTCTGCCATTTTGCTCCGGTGTGTAGGGGGCTGTAAATTCATGTTCTATTCCTTCTCGATGCATGTAATGCTTCATTTCTTTATTATCATATTCTTTTCCATTGTCTGTATGCAAAATTTTGACACTGTGTGTAAACTTATTCTTGATAATCGCATTGTAGCGTTTGAAATATTCATAGACATCACTTTTATTCTTCATGAAGTATACATGCCGGTAACTTGTTGCAGCGTCTTTGAACAAAACAAAATATCTCATACCTCGTACTGATGTGTGGTTTATGGGGCCACACACATCGCTGTACACCAAGTCACCAGGCTGTAGTTCCCCTCTGGTTGATTTTTTATATGATTGACGACATTGCTTTCCATAAGCACATGCTTCACACGTAAATTCTTTCATTTCACTGTCCTTTAGATTTAAATCTTCAACCACTTTGTTGTCACTCATGTTTCTAATTTCTTTTAAGTTCAAGTGTCCTAGTCTCTCATGCCACTTTTCAATGTCATTTGATTTACTTTGCACCAGGTTACAGTTCACAGGATTCACCACTCTAATGTTCAACTCATATAGGTTATTTGTTTTCATTTGTCCACTCATTACTGCTTTATTACCTTTATAAATTATAGCCCTGTTTCCTTTCTTTGTGATGGAGTAACCTTGACGCATTATCACACCTTCTGAGAATAAATTTCTTCTTAACTTTGGAACATACAGGACTTCATTTAACACACTTGGCTCCCATTGTCCGTCTTCATATCTTTCAATTAAAATTTTTCCTATCCCATGCACTTCAATAGTTTGTTCATTGCCCAATGTTAATGACTTCTGACTACATTCTTCTAATTCAGTAAAGAATTCTTTTCTATATGTAATATGAGCCGACGCACCACTGTCTAAGATCCAGATTATGTCATTGGAATCTTGTTGCTTTTCTTCTATATGAAATGCTAGCATATTCTTCTCAACTCGTTTTCTTGGGGCTCGACATTCTTTAGAGAAATGCCCGCGCTTTCCACAGTTGTAGCATTCAAAACGATGTTTTTGAGGCTTGTTTTGATTAGCACTGCTTCCACTGCTACCGGATGCTATAGGCTTCGATTGTTTCCTGTTTCTTGCATTGGCCACTAAAAAAGCTGTTTCTTGTTCTTCTTCGCATGTCATACTAGCTTCTTCATCCAGTAAACGAGCCGTCAAATTTATTATAGTTTGCTGCTTGGGATCTAGGGACATCCAGGCTTGCCGCAGTGTTCTATACTTTGGTGGCAAAGTTCCAAGTATCTTCGTCATGATGGCCATATCGCTCACGCTCTCGCCACTCTCTCTAAGTTGTTTCGCTAGATTTTCAACTTTAGAAATATGTTGTGCAACACTATCACTTGGTGACATCTTGTACTGGTAAAACCTTTCATGAATAAGCATTTTATTTAGCTCACTCTTTTGTTCATATACAGACTCCAATTTGCACATGATTTCTTGAGCGGTTTCACAGTTTTCTATGAGCGTTATTTGTTTTAAATCCATGTTCGAGGTTATAACAAACATGGCGACGCCATCTTTCTTCAACCAATCTGCATCATTTTCTTGTTTAAGTTGTGCAATATCAATTCCCCTTGCTTTCAATGCGCATTTTATTTGGAATTTCCATTGACGAAAATTACTTCCATCGAATTTCTCCACATTCATAGACCGCGAGTCCATGTTGAGGTTTCAATAACTGTTCGACGGGTTTCTTGAATTTTACTACTCTTGATTGCTCTTCAACTGATGAAGCGTCGTCCTGGGCCCATAACCTAATCAAGTTAGGGCTTTCTATTAAATAAAAATTGAGAATTCCTTCAAAAGTAGTAGTTTTTATTCATTCAATAAATGTGGTCCGACACAGTGACACCAAAAAAAACAAAGGAACACACAAACGGTAAGTTTGACAGGTAGGTAAGTTTTTTTTAATATATACTAGCTTAGAGTAACATTTTATAACACCAACAAGTCAGAGGGAAAGTTTCGTACTTTCTTGTATAATAGATAAAATAATATGATATATTACTTGTTATGTACCTAATTTAAGGCAGTCTTGTTTTCTTTTGATATATCTCTTTTTCTTTTATTTTTAATCTAGAAAAGATTGCAATTGTACACCTTAAATTAGAAACTGACAACGTACTCGTTGTCTTATAATAATTTTCAATTTAAAGCACGTACCAAGATACATAATTTAAAAGTGTGACGCCCCTTTTTAAAAATGATTTTGTGCTACTGTCTCTTCATATTCGACAACGATGACTTCTTTAATGCCTGTTTCACACGAGGGCAGAACATTGAGGCAAAACAGTAGGCAGCACAGTACTGCTGCTGTATAAACGCACAAAATATTACTGTCTTCAACTGCCTTGACACTATTCTGTGCGTTTAAACAGTAGCAGTACTGTGCTGCCGACTGATCTGCCTCACTGTTCTGCCCTCGTGTGAAACCAACATAAGTCTTCTAGTATCTATAACACCTTTTAAAACGAAGAAACTCAATAAACGTTTCGTTTCAGGTGAGAAGATCGAAGCAAAAAGCCACGACGACGTGACAATGTTATTCAGTGACATTGTAGGGTTCACGTCGATATGCGCGACTGCTACTCCAATGATGGTCATTGACATGCTGGAAGACCTGTACAGCGTGTTTGATATCTTCTGCGAAGAACTTGATGTTTATAAGGTAAATACATTGATACTGATAAAGATACAGTCAACCTGTCACGTCCCACTGTGCAAAGGCTTCCTTGAAACATATTGAATACTTGAGGCCGCCCGCGACTTCGTACGCTTTTATCGTCATATCTTGAAATAAAATCATGATATCGTAAAATAATATAGCCTTTGTGTTATTCTGATAAAAACTACAATATTGCCAAATTTCATCAAAATGTATTCAGTAGTTTTCATGCATCCACTCATCCACCCATCCATCCATGTATCCATCCATCCATCTTTCCATCCATCTTTCCATCCATCTTTCCATCCATCAATCCATCCATCAATCCATCCATCCATCAATCCATCCATCAATCCATCCATCAATCCATCCATCAATCCATCCATCAATCCATCCATCAATCCATCCATCAATCCATCCATCAATCCATCCATCCATCAATCCATCCATCAATCCATCCATCAATCTATCCATCCATCATCCATCAATCCATCCATACATCTATCCATCCATCCATCGGCACAAATATTGACATTTATAATATCAGCAGGATATCCTGTAATCTTTCCTGTAATATTGTATACCTAATGTCTGTTCTGTGCCTGACTGGATGGATGGATGAGACAATGTTTCACACAAATATCACTGAATCGATCTTAATGAAATTTTACAATATTGCAGCGTAAGCCATTAAGCTATATAATATCGTCAAAATATTTTAAGATATTGCGATAAACGCGTAGGTAAAAAGAGGAAGGTGGCAGCAAGTAATTTATACAAGGCAAAGTGGAATTGGGTCAAGGACAAACATAGTGAAGCAATGAAAAGCAAAATATGTTTATTAATCTACATTTTTCTTGGCATACCTGCATGTTACGTAGTAGCTATGACCTTCCACCTTCTTTCATTATATTAAATGAGTGTTCAATTAACAAGTTGTTGGAATTTTATTAGAAAGTATCACATTAAATTATGTATGTTTTTTTTTCATAATGCGCTGGAGTCAATTTCAATTAAGTATAGTGGCTTTTCTGCGAATTTTTATCGTGACTTCCAGTTACAGAATATTTTGTATGAAAAAAAATACACTTGTTGGATGACAGCGGTGCTTAAGTACATAAAAACTGTCGTTTTATAAATTACCGGACAAGTAGAAATCAAAGTTAAATTATTTTTATTTCATAAGCAATTCTATTGCACTTGAATACCAACGTATTATCAACATAACATACCTATTTTTTTTAAAGCTAACACTAGATCCGCGAGCTAGCAGTTTTCCTTATCGTAGAATATAGCAAAAAACTATTAACACATACCCCAAAACAAATATTACAAATGAGTTTTATTTATAGTTCTAGAACTAACTCAGATAAATGAAGTTTCAGCTAAACACTAAACACTAAACAACAAAAAAATACATTAGGCCTAGAACTATGTTTAAAACTCGTTTTGTATTAAGGGGACAGACATTAACTATAGATAGGTCACAGGATGGGTAGACTTTGGTAAAGTATCTCCAGATGGATTTTTCCATCTAGCTAAAGTCGCATTACTTATTTATTATGCTAAGAGCCTACAAGATGACCAACTTAAATACACGTGCCATCCCCATGCATTCCTTTCCTCTAGTTGTCTTTTATGATACTCACGGGATAGTTAACTTGTCCCAACATAATTATGTTAAAAAGGATGTACCGTTAAGGGACAACAACGTAACGTTTATTTTAATACGAAAATATACTAACTTATCCTACTAGTATTATAAAAATATTAATGTTTGTGCTGATGGATGGATGGATGTTAGATACTCATTTAGGTACGCAAAAAGTACTGAGATTTTGATAAAATTCGGCAATATTGTAGCTTATCAGAATAACGTATAGGCTGATTATTTTGAGATTACATCTTTTTTTTCCACGTTAAGACGATAAATATGTACGGAGTCACGGGCAGTCTCTTGTACTCTATAAGTATTCTTTATCTACTTTAAGGTAATTGCAGCTGTGGGTATACTTACTGTTAAAAAGCATATTTATGGTTATTATTTTTTGAATTCGGTCTTTTTTCTATTAAAAGTAAAAGCCAAAGTGGGAATACTTAGTAATAACTTCTCAGATATTGATCGGCCTAAGAGGAGATGGCGCGACGATCGTACATACTGGGTAAACTGGCTAGAAGTTGCCGGGGATAAGGAAGGAGGGAAAGATGTGGCGGATACAAAGTATTTATTAGAAAAATAAAGTGACACGTTATGGATTTCAGTTACCAGAAGTAGACTTTTTAAATGATCTAACTTTAATGAGTTAGCCTGGGCGCATACATTCTGATTCCAGATCAGGTCTCCGTATCAGGGTTTCAGATTCGGAAACCTAAGCCTAGGCGCATACACACGGTTCTTACTTTTTCATCAGGAAAAATTAAGAACAGTGTGCGCCTTGTCTTGTCAAACATTTTGTATGCACGCAGAGCATTCAGGTTTCCGAATCTGAAACCCTGATACGGAAAACCTGATCCGGAATTCATATGTATGCGCCCAGACTTAGGCTGTCTACCACAATGCAGCGCGGAAACGCTGCTGGAGTGTTGGGTACCTTTGCATTAGTAATGACAAGAGGCGGCTTATTTGACTCTTACGGCCGTTCCCAATATTCTTTCTGTCTCAGATTTACCCTACTGGAGATAGAATCAGTTATCTATCTTAGAATTTTTCGTCCTTATAAACCTACCGGTATCAAAAAATCTATGGGATTCTTCTGAAGGATAGATCAAAAGTGACAGCTACGTGACATCTGTGACATGCCGATCTCAGACAGTTATCTGTCTTTGAATATTGGGAACAGCCGCTAGCGACGTTTCTTTCACAAAAGATTAAGATTTAAGTTAGTTTAAGATAGGTTAGTAGAGGCATTTCATTCTATATTTTCTTGTAGGTGGAAACAATTGGAGACGCATACTGTGTGGCTAGCGGACTACACAAGAAGATTGAGACACATGCACCTCAGATAGCTTGGATGGCGTTACGAATGGTGGAAACCTGCGCACAACATCTTACTCATGAGGGGAATCCTATTAAGGTAGGTTAGAGACACAAATGCATGCGTTTATGTGGCGACTGAAGAATTTAAATGAGATGAAGAAAGTGTGTTTGGATCGTAGCAAGTGGAGTGAAGTTATCTCTGCCTATCTCGATGGGAGAGAGGCGTGACAGATTATGTAGGTAATAGGTATGTATGTGCGAGTATATAAAGAGATTGTTATTTTTGTTACAGTCTAGGTATGGTATTTACCCACCAAAGCCGCCAGCTTTTTTGACAGCTGCTATTCGTATTCGTATGACGTAAAACCACCGGCCTAGCCCGATGGCATACCGGCGGCTTTGGTGTGTATACAGCATAAACATTCTAAATTACAATCTAAAATATTGACTATTTCTAATGTAATACGAGTACATTGGACCTTACGAGGCTTCGGTATAATATAAAAAGTTTCACCAAAGCTACTATTAGCGTCGTTTGACGTTTGATATAAAAACTACGCCGATTCAACTTCAAACTGAAAGTGCATAAACGTCTTTAGTGCGAAGATTTATCGCTGTTTTAAGACGCAAAAAGAGCATTCCAATGTACATGTAGCGTAGTTTTTATATCTTATAGATACTTTTTAGTTTGAATAATAAAGAAAACAATATTTGTCAATTGCCACTGACGTTGTTTTTATACTTTAGAAAAAAATATAACATCATCATTTAATTTAAGAGTTAGGCTCTTGTCGGTGGACTGTTCGCCATCTAGGCCTATCCTCTACCAGTGCTTTAACTTACATACGACATGACGTTAACTATCTCTTTTACTTGAGTGAAATAAGTATGTCGCGGCCTTCCTCTGCCTCTCTTCCCCCCAACCTTTCAAAAAATATATAAAACCGAGGAAATAAACTGTTCTATGTTCTTTACACTCGCTCTTAGTCTGCTGACAACCCTTCACTTGCATTACTACCCATATAATACCTAATTGCTTTATCAATACTTTCTTTTCCAAATAGATGCGCATAGGCCTTCACACAGGCACGGTGCTGGCTGGAGTCGTAGGCAAGACCATGCTGAAGTATTGCCTCTTTGGACACAATGTGACCTTGGCGAACAAGTTCGAATCCGGCTCTGAACCCCTGAAGATCAACGTCAGTCCTACTACTTATGAGTAAGTTATTTTTTAACTATTTTCGTTATTTTTATTTTTTTATTTATTTGCTAGGTCTGCTAACAGGTTATACATCATCAGTCTTAAAAGAAGAATATTAAAAAAGAAACAAAAGAATCTGTGAGTACCTAGGTAAACTGAGGTTTCATACATACTTATATAACTGTATATCAGTGTAACTACCTACTGTTAAATAATAGGCCTTTGGTGAATATTGAATAAATTTATTCTGTCTGCTCACATGTTCACATATTATAAGAGACATATTAAGAGAACAAATAGTTACTACTATAAAAATATACATAAACTCAAAATTAGTGTTGCCATAGTTACACGGATAAAGCCAGCTATTCACTAATGGATTTACAAGAATTAATAGACAAATGTTTATGTTCTGTGAACACCTACTGTAACTGTACCACTTTATGTAATGAAAAATTTTACATTTTTTTGTTGCTTCTTATATTCTTGTTTGTGTCTGTAGTACCGCATATCTTTTTGTGCAATAAAGAATATTTGTATTGTATTGTATTATATATATTTATCTATGCAAAGTATTAAAACTAAAACAATTATGAAAATTGATCCGACCATTTTTAAAAAAACATAAAGCCCGTTGTATAAAACTCACATCTACCTAAAAATCCTCTTATAATAAAGCACGTTTCGGACATTTGTTAACCACATTTAGGGAGTCACTTTCATGCTTCAGAATATTCTAACAGGGAGTGGGCGAATGTTTTAATTCATAACAACGTTGATCTGTCACGGGGTTAAGTAATCCCAGATTATCTTAAAATGCTTTCACTCCGACATCTTTTTTATAAGGGTTCCGTACCCAGAGGGTGTAAACGGGGCCCTATTACTAAGACTCGGCTGTCCGTCCGTCCGTCTGTCATGTCACGAGGCTGTTTATTATAAACCGTTATAGCTAGAGCACTGAAATTTTCACAAACGATGTATTACCGTTGCTGCTATAACAAAAAAATGTTAAAAATAGAATAATAATAATAATTAAGGGGTTTCTTCATACAACCAACGTGATTTTTTGCCTTTTTTGCTCGATGTTAATAATGGTTACTGGTAAACATTATTATTATTATCTGGGCTGCTGTTAACCTAGTGAATGGTACGGAACCCTTCGTGACCGTGGCCGACTCGCACTTACCCGGTTTTTTATTCTCTCCTTTACTAGATAAAGTTGGATTTTATTCCTTTCTTTGTTAAGTTGTTCGGAGTTTCCTTGTGAAGTTTCTTAGCGGTTTGCTCTTAATTGTACCGTAGCTAAGTTGCTCCAGTTCCTTTAAATGCCGTCTTAAAACTTGTCAGGGTTTAAAACCCTTTTATTTTAGTGAGATTATATTCATTGTTTTATTGTTGGGCTTAATTTTTTATTTCTATTAGATACTATTCTAAAGTTGTTTATATGCTCGGAAGTACGAGTTAGGCCCAGAACACACGGTGAAACGCCATTGCAATGCTACTGAAACTAAACTTGTCAAACTGATTGCGTCGTGTGTGGTTTTCTAAAGAAGTCTATAACTAGCAGTTTCAGTTGCGTTGCGGTTGTGCTTCATCGTGTGTTCTGGGCTTAACGAATGTTATTACGGGAATCAGAGAGTGATACACTTTCGTTTCTAATCTTACCTAAGCAAAAGGGAAGATTGGTGGGAAGCAGCCACCGACAGAAATCTGTGGTGAGGCACGGAAGAGGCTTTTGCCCAGCAGTGGGACGATATAGGCTAACAAGGGTAAGGTGTTACAAAGTCATAATGTACATGTGACGCCCTGCAAGGGCACAGCAAACAAGAGGGCAAGTAGTTGCCAGTTACTTAAAAACTTTATCTTAAAACTATTAGTAGAGTTTGAGATGTGCTAAATTCTTAATTCAGAAACCGGAAAAAAATCTCTTCTCTTTTGCGTAAAATCAATGTAATAATACGTCTACATTATAATATAAGTAATACGAATTGCGTCACCATACCCAAAATAACATTACCACATTTGTCAAATAACACCTGAGGCACGCGTGTCCTCAGACAATATTGATTAGTACAAATCGCATTAGGTACGTAGGCGTAAACACGTGTCTCGCCTTTGACAATGTACGTTGTGTAGATCATTAATGTTGGTATTTTCGGTATGTTATGTAGGTATAGCTTTTGAGAAATGTTGTATTATTGTCTTAGTTTACCTATACCATTTACCTACCTCCTGTACATTTAACACCTCCGGTCAGCTGTATTGTACCCCCTGTGATCGCATTTTTAAGACCAAGTTCGACTTTGCAAGCCACATCAGAGCCCACCATCCACTTCAACAACAATCGTAAATGTAAACCTTTCTGGAGTCGCCGTCGCCGGACACGGTGTAGACGACATGATTACCTACATGTATTTAATAGTTCAATTCTTAAGTAAAAGCTTGTATTCATGTACCGAGTGTTTATTAAATAGACTATCTACACATTAAATTAAACTGACAGATAAACCAGTGTCTATTTTGATAAAACATATCCTTTTCTGTCGTTCACTAATTTAAAGTCACCTTGTAGAAAATATTACATACCTATACCTAAATATAGTCGTTAGATAAAAAATCAGTACGAGATAAAATAATAAAAATGGCGAGATATCAATTGAAAAGCTTCTCGTAGCTTTACAAAATAATATGCTCGACAAAATTGCTTTTTCTCACAAAACAAATATTATCCCAGAAGAGTACATGAAAAAGATTAAAGTGTTCTGTAATCAGAATTCAGGCTTTGAGCTATTTTATCGAAATATATTTTAGAATATGGTTCTTGATCTAGTTTAACAATATCTTTAAGCACATATCAAGATACAATTTTTTTTATAAAATTTTAGTACTCACCAATCTTTGGCTTAAAAAGCAATAGTAAAAAGGTTGTAAGTGGTCATCTAAATCATTCTAAAACAATGGAAAAATACACGTATTTTTTAAACTCATTTAATTAAAATGCTTAGGTACCTAATTAAAAAACTAGTTACCTAGTCATTTACACTATAAAGTTCAAAATTGTCTTTCCTGTTTATGCAGACCAAAACTACGTATTATGGCACAGATTATCGCATATACGAATACACTAAGTTCAAAAATTACCTTCCAGTCCAGTGTCCTTAATTTTTTGAGAATAGGAGAGAATTTCTTTGTTTTCTTTTATGTCCATTTTATTGAAATAACTTTTACGCATTCTTTGTCACAATAAACTATAAGAACTCAGAATCAGTTTCCCAGAAAAAAAGGTCGAACCCAAGTTGGTCGAGCGCGCGATGTTAGTAGTAACATCATAAGGCCTAGTTCCCACGACAGCGGAGCGGAGAGGTGGTAGGAAGTTGGTTGGTTACTTACAGAAAAACTGGGAGGAAAGTAGGATAGAGGAGGTTCGCTACTTGTTTTTGCACATAGTGTTTTGTTTTTCACAAATAAAACTGTTGACTAGTGAGGGACACCAATTCTTATTTGATCGATAAAAAATGTTACTAAACCCACGTTTCACTATTTACAGGTATTTATTTGACAGATATTAGGTGTTACATATTTATCTATGTATGTTTATCAGTCCCTGATACCCATAGTACAGGATTTGCCTAGTTTGGGGTCAGGTGACCGTGTGTGAAATGTCCCCCAATATTTATTTAATTTATTTATTTATTTAATTTATTTATTTATTTAATACCTGTATCTGTCTAAAACGTCATGTTTTATGAAATAGAATTAGGTTTATCTGTCAGTTAAAATTTATCTGTATATGGTAAATCTCTATTCTATTTGATAAGCGGTGTATTAATAAACATAAAGAAGAGATAAGAATAACGAACTCTATAAATAGAGTAAAAAAAAAATTGAAAAGAAAAATCTTCTATATATCTATATATATAAAAATGAAACCCGTTTTCCGTTGTCACGGCATCACGCCTGAACGGCTGGACCGATTTCGCAATATTTTTTTTTTAAAAGTTCATTGAAGTCCAAGGATGGTTCTTACGATGAGAAAAAATCGAATAATTGCCGGGAAAGCCCTAAAACAGACCTTTTCTTTTTCCCATACAAATGTTTTCTTACTAAAATGTAGAGTCAATTTGAACTTTATTCCTACACAATAAAGTTCATTCTAAGGCGGGACAAAGTTCGCCGGGACAGCTAGTAAAAAATAAAAAAATAAATAGAGTAGGTATAGTAAAGTAATACGTCTCCGCTCCGCTCTAGTGTAAACATGGCCTAACAAAATGGTAACAAAAACTTTTCTTCGCAGGTGGCTTATCAAATTTCCTGGTTTCCAAATGGAGCCTCGAGATCGGTCTTGCTTGCCGAATTCGTTCCCTAAGGACATCCCTGGAACGTGTTATTTTCTGCACAAGTACTCTCATCCAGGGACGGATCCAGATGCTCCACAGGTATGGTTTTTATGTTCGCGGAATTTTATCCTGCTTTATCCTTTTAAGATTTTTTTTGTTTCTGTGGTAGTATAAACAATTTAAACGAGACTTTATAGCATTATTATTTGGTAGTGTATGCCTTAAGTGTTAGTAGACTAATATTGAATTATTGCTAGCGTTAAAAAATAAGTGTTTTCGCAACTCAGTATTAATCTTGTTTTAATGTTTGTACGTATTATATTCTAAAACTATCCATAACGTTTTATTTATTTGTTTATATTAATAACGGAGTTTATAAACCCAATTATTTACGTTTTCCCTTTTGTTGTTGTGTGTACACACTAGACTCTAGTGTGTAACGAAGCTCTAGTCACTAGTGTAAGTGTGTGCGTGTGTGTGTGTGTGTGTGTGTGTGTGTGTGCGCGCGCGTGTGTGTGTGTGTGTGCGTGTGTCTAGTGTGTGTGTGTACACACTAGATTCTAGTGTGTAACGAGGTTCTAGTCACTAGTGTAAGTGTGTATGAGTGTGTGTGTGCGCGTATGTGTGTGTGTGTGCGTGTGTGTGTGGTACACACTAGGATCGAGTGTAAGTGTGTGTGTGTAGTGTGTCTAGTGTGTGTGTACTCACTAGATTCTAGTGTGTAACGAGGTTCTTGAGACTAGAACCTCGTTACTGTATTTGTTCGGCAAATTCGAAAATGAGTACGCTCCCTAACGCGATTACTATGTAAGTATACTCATTCGCAAAGAATTTTCAGCATCTCCACAAAATCACAAATGTTTCGAAAATAACTGGAGTGCGTCTTTTCTAAGCTCAGAATGTAAGAATTTCTTGTTACAATAATAAGTTGCGTTCTTTTCAAATTGACATAAGTACCGACCCTTCTGTTTCCTACGTGACTTTGCATTCAAGGTTCAAAATGGTGTAGCGAATAAATGTGAGAACATTTCCCAGTGCAAAATTGCTTTATTGCGTAGAATAAGGTGCTTTTCTGGCTTTTTTCAGTATTTTTAGTCAGTTTGTAACATTACGAATATTTTTTTATCCTTTTACACGTAAGGCTTTTTTGTTTTTCGCTTTCCACTTAGCGCCAAAACACACGGTGAAACGCAACAGCAACGCAACTGAAACTGCTAGTTACTTTTGAGTTGTATCGCAGTTTCTGCTATAGACTTCCTTAAAAAACCACACACGACGCAACTAGTTTGCAACGTTTCGTTTCAGTTATATTTCGTTTCACCGTGTGTTCTGGGTCTTAGATAAATTTGATTTAGGTACCAGTTCTATCGATTTTAAAGGGGTAAAATTACCAAAGTAAAAAAAAAACTTTTTGTAGGCACTTACCTAAATATGAAAAATCTTTACTTACCTATGTACTTTAGTCAAGTAGCTTTAAACAACTTTGTACTAGATCTTTAATAGTAATTTAACGTGAAGAAAGTTGGAAATAAAGAGTGCAATATTGTTTATTGTATAGAGGACTTACTAATTCCTACTCTACGTAATCCATACTAATATTATAAATGCGAAAGTAACTCTGTCTGTCTGTCTCGCTTTCACACTAAAACGAATGAACCGATTAAAACGAAATTTGGCACACAGATAGGCTAGCCTGAGAAAGGACATAAGCTACTTTTGATTTCAATAGCGCAGGTTAAGCAAACGCGACGCGAGCGCCGCCAAACTCAGTATTCCACACGGACGAAGTCGCGGGTACAGCTATATTATATAATATGTCAATGTGTAAAAACTACTAAACAGATTTTGATGAAATTTTACAATAACTTAGCTTGGACATCAGTATAACACATAGGCTATATTGTTTTCAGATATCACGACTTTCTTCCAAGATATGACGATAAATGCGTGCGAAGTCGTGGGCAGCCTCTAGTTACTACTAATTCGTAGGTTATTAACTTGAGATCTTGACAAAACGGGTTCGTGGCCACCAGCCCCGGTATCGGTTCAAATTTGCAACCGATACCGAACGATTGTTGTAACGGATACCGGGGCTGGTTGCCACTCGAAAAATGAAATTGAATTCGTTACAACTGATACCGGTATACGTTGCATCGAGCAAAATGTTCAGAAAATTGTGGCAACCGATCCCGGTACAGGTTGCAAGTAATTTGATAGTGATACATCATACTTCTCTTACATTAGGTAGGCATGTTTTTAAAAATTTCGCTTGAGATAATAAGCAAACTTCTTTGTTGTTTACCGCCTCGCCTCGCTCACAGCACACCTCGGACACTGCCTACTAAAATGTACGAAGCAACACGAGCTAAGACTGTGCGCGAAGCCACGCCTTTTTTTCAAAACACGTGCTTATACAAGGTGACTTTAAATTAGTAAACTATAGAAAAGGATATGCATGTACTCGTGATAACAAACAACTTTTACTATGGGACCAAGTTCGAAAGCACAAAAAAAAATTGTTCCCCCGTACTATCAGCAGGTGCATTTTGTATGGGGAGTTCAAAATTTTTTTAACGATTTCGACTTTGGTCCCATAGTAAAAGTTGTTTGTTATCGCGAGTACATGCATATCCTTTTCTATCGTTCACTAATTTAAAGTCACCCTATAGAAATGGGGTCAAGTCTTAACTCTTGAGAGTTATTTCCACAACGTAAATCCGGGTTGAAACAAAACTTTGTAATTTGATTCAGACCATAGATCATATCTGTTATTATTAAACTGTAAGCTACGAGTATAAAAACTCTTTAAAAGCAAAACTCAGAGTTGCCAGCTTTAGCTTCAAGCTTTTATAACTTAACCCCGTCTTTTAAATTAATGAAAGAATTGAGCTTCACTTAAAAGTTTATGAGTATTTTATGTTAAGAATCTGTGGATTGGTGATTTACGACTAATTTTGTTAGTTTGTGGCTTCTAGTGCTTTAAGGTTTTTGTTTTTATTCTGTTGTTGAGTGGGAATGTTGCTCAGCAGTAGAACACGATATATACTAACTGCATCTATAGTGTAATGTATGATTTAAGTATTCGTGAAGATCATGTATGTTTTTAAAACTTAATATATAAATAATTTTCGAAATAAAAATAATATTGCTACTGAGGTATACTAGTTCCGATAATTGAAACTTTTAGTTATGATATGACTTAACTACGTAGGTTTTAATTTATTTCACGTAGGTACCTATCTGTTTAATTAAAAAAAAACATCCAAAGACTTCCTTTAGTATAAGCACAGATTACTTAATAGTTACTACGGTATAAGTCCGTTTTTTTAGACGAAAAACGGTTTAAACAAACAATAAATATGGTAATCAAGATCAAAAAAAGCAAAAACCTTCATAACTTTATTACCTAGAGTTTATTTAATAACATTGTTATTGCTTTCGATAACAAGCTATGAGACGGAGAGCAGAAACTTATTTCCTGCCCTCGAGGTTAATCGTTATTAACTTTTACCAATAAATAAGTTGTATTTTTCTTTCGCAGGTTAAACATATAGAGGATGCATTGAAAGAGTTCGGTATTGGACAAGGAAAATCAAGTGATTCCAGTACTGAGGTTACCGATGAACCAACTTAGTGTAAAATGTAAGAAAATTTGAAAGAACGTAAGAATTTTTTCAGCGGGCGAGCTAGCAAGGAAGTTTCAAATCATATTTTTACATACATCTGTTCATACTGCTACAAATGGCTCGTCGCAAGGTAAAACATTGATTGTTTTTTATTAGACGCAACTAGCAGAGTCTTTAACATATGGCATACTTTCGAACTAAATTCCGGAGGTGAAAACTGCTATCTAATTTGGTTTTAAAAAGATCACGTATTTCATGTCATATATACGTATTATGTAACTTAAAGTTCTTTAATTCACATATTATTTTAGTTCTTTAAAAGTTCTTTTTTCCTACTAAGTAAAGATTGATTCGAGTTTGGGCCTCGGAGTGAGACTAGGTTTAAGGGCTGCCACACATTTCCCGGAACACGTCCCTGACGGAACACAGAAAAAATAGGTTACATATAGATTGTATGAACTTGTTCACACAGATCCGAGTCAGGCGTGTATACTGAAACGGATAACTTTGAACACGGATAGCCCTGACCCAGAAATATGTGGGTACCACTTTAGAGTCTAGATGTATGACGAAGATGGTCTGTCCTCGATCTAAAACTTATATGTCAAAAAATCGTCCAACCACCTCGCTGGCTCGCCCGCTAGCATTTTAAGTCTGTGTAAATCACAAACTGGAATATGTAGTAAATGTAAATAAAACAATCATACGTTCGCTTCGTAAGCTGTTGATTGAAAAACTTTGTTCATTAAAAATGTTTTTGGTGTCAGGACAAGGACATAAGGAAACGAGTTTTATACATACCTGTCGGTATAGGTCGGTATGGATCGGCACGAGTTGGTGTAGGGTATCTGACATAAAGAAACAGGTAAAGTATAAAAATTCAAGCCCGAATGATCCAGTCCGGGTACTTAACCGATAACCGACAAGTCGCTGGACATGTTTCTTTGGATATTTTACCTGTTCGAATCGGTACTGACCCGTACTGACAAGTTCGTTCCGGGAGACTGTTTTTTTATGTCCGTACTCTTAGTATTATATGTTTTGTCAAAGACGCTGTGTCAAAGGTGTTCACTTTGATATATCGAATCAAATAAATAATAAAAAAAAACAGGAATTGGTTCAAATTTTCAAATTAAAGCCAATTCCTGTGGACATATATGTCGTATATTTGGTAAACTATTTTGAAAATGGAGCTAAAAATATAAATGGTCGAATTGAGGAACCTCCTCTTTTTTTTGAAGTTGTTTAAAAACAAAATAAATATTTTTTGTGTGATATCTATGCAGTGGAGATGATTATTTTTAGATTTTTTTTCTGTTTAACGACGTCGATATACGTCGTCGTTCTTTTTTAAAATAAAATGGTTACTTTTTCACTTAAAAAAATAAAAAAAAATAACTTAATTTAACGAACAAAATACACAGCGTCTTTACTCTTTATATTCGTTTTCTATTGTCAACTGCTATTTAGATCATAGGTATCTAGTTAAATGTCTGTTCTTTATTGCTGTTGTGAAAGTTTACTGACTTTGTATTAGATTGAATTATATTATATTTGTACAGCTGATAATTTAGGTAATATAATTTGGAATTTTCTTTTATTATACATAACGCCTGTACGAATAATATTGCAAGCTTAAACTTATGTTTTTGGATGGTATTCAAAATAAACAGTAAATGTTTTAAATAAAATAATTGTGAAGCGATATTTGTCACTAAATATAGGTAGTTTATATATAAAAAAATATATTGAAATAAAAACTATCTAGTATAGATCAGCTTTGAAGCAAACATACATAAAACATCACCAAACGTGTGGTTAGAACGAAAGAAAATCAAAAATAAATATTGCAAATATCTTCGTAAACTGTTAATTGGTCTCTAGTGCTGGGCATTTTCTTCTAAGATTCCTTCTATTGGTAGTATAAAAACATACTAGGATAATGTAATTATATAATAATTTAGAAATGCTTGGCTCTTTTCTATCCTCACTGAACGTACCAAAATGTAAATGAACAAAATTTTCTAAAATCTGTAAATTAATTTATAGTGATCTATGTGAAGCTTTACAAAAATCGATTTTAAGATGTATATATAAAGTTGAATCTGGGATAATTACGACTTATATAGTTATAAAGCAAGATGCTGTAGATACTCGTAGTTTTTAAATGTAATGTCTGCCCATTTTGGTCGTATGAAGACAAAAAAAAATCATATATACAGGGTGTAACAGAAAAGGGATAGTAAGCCGAAATACAGCGATAGTCCTCATGAAACTGAATAACTTTCAACAAGGAACATGGGTCGTAACTAAAAAAAAATTTTTGGGTGGCCCATACTTACTCGATCAGCTGATCGGACATTTTGTATGGGGAGGCGAATTTTTCTTTTCGATTTACGACCCATGTTTTTTGGGGAAAGTTGTTCAGTTTCACGAGGACTATCGCTGTGTTTCGGCTTTATATCCCCTTTCCGTTACACCCTGTATAAAAATATATATATTCACAATTTCACATGACATTCCTAAAAAGATTACTTGTATTGACTTCTTTGACTAAAACATAAAAGAACTTCCATTTACCTGTTTTATACAGAAAAAGAATATTAATTTATGTAAGTGTATGAAATACTCTATCCATTTAGAAATAAATGAATATATTCACGCGATGCCATCGTCAATACGTACACGAGGTTTACATTGCCTGCGTGCTATAAAACATTAGGAAACTTGGCCTATTAAGTCTTCAGTGTATCATAAGTTAAAGCCATTTTTTCCATTTGATTTAAGTTAGGTATATTCTATTTTTATGTTAGACTTACCTCTAAAAGGCATAAATAAAGTTTCTTAATAACGAATCAAAATACGTCTCAAATGCCAAAAATACAGCTAATTATTGGTAATTGTTACTTAAAGAAAGTCAAAATTCAAATATCGATTTCATGTACTTGCAATGAAAAACTACTTAAGTAACAAAATTAATAATTTCTGGCGTTTTAAATTACGTCGTCTCATATGGAATACCTTTCATAATTATTAATTACACAAAGCGCTCTGTTATTTACCTTGTAATTATTGAAACAAGATATAAATTTCAGTGTTACGTGTACTCATTACTTTAATATTTATAAGGTAAATTAATCGTTGTGAATTTACGAGGATATTACATGTAGCTAAGTCAAAAAGTAATATACGTATTAATTAGCTGACTGGGTTTAATCTCTGAGAATCCACATGGAAAATATTTGAGGTAAGTCTTAAACGGGATTTGTTTAATATTTCAATATATTATAATCACAAACCCCCTTATTACAAAACGAGTTTTAAAGATAGTCCGACGTTAGTTCGTTTATTTTGACGTTTCGGCTATGGACAAAACTTCAAACTAAATGAACTAACGTTGTACAATCTTTAAAACTCGTTTTGTAATGATATTTATTCGTAGTTCTCTAGAAAGATGCAAATGTAAAATTGTCATTTTGAAAATAAATAGGCTTAAGCTTTTAATACTTTAAGATCTCTATAAGTAATATACATTCTCATGAGAAAGCGTACGTTCTAAAGTAGTTAATGTGCTTACGTCACTCATATTTTGTATCTATTTTCGAATTAGAAAATGTCTCCATTTTTTGTTTTTTATATATATTTTCAATATTCATTATGAAGTTGGTAATCATGCGAGACGAGGCTGTAAAATAATTAAAAAAAAAAAAAAAGAAGATGTAGGTATGAAAATATATAAAAATCTGTTCAGAATCTGAAAATAACAAAAGACTAAATGTCTTTTTAAACTGAACAACTTTCCCCATGAAATGGGTCGTAACTCGAAAAAAAAAATTCGCCTCCCCATACAAAATGTCCGATCGGCTGATCGAGTAAGTATGGGCGATACAAAAATTTTTTTCGAGTTATTACGACCCATGGTTCTTTGGGGAAAGTTGTTCAGTTTCATTAGGACTATCGCTGTGTTTCGCCATTATACCCCCTTTCTGTTACACCCAGGATAGAGCATATTGTCGTACTCGCAAGAGAACCAACTTAAATATACATTATAATAATGTCACACATTCCAAAAGTTGCACTTTTTAAATTTGCAGTGTTGTGATTTGCTCTACCTATAGCGTAATTAAAAATGTACTTAATATATTTAGCGAGATATCGTATTGTTGCTTTTAAGTCGTGACTGGGTGAGTATTTATCGAAGTAGAGAACGATATCTGGACGATATCTGTCAGTCCGAACCTACTTATTTTGTGTTGGATACGATTTTTTATCATACTTTCTTCATTATCATATAACGTATATTATCTCACGGTTCGTTCCTATCGGGGTAGGCAGATACCACTTCCTTCTACTTGCTACGATCCAAACACACCTTTTTCGCTTCATCCACATTCATCACGCCTCGTTGATGCACGTTGGGTTAGGGTTCTCTTAACTTGGCCCTTCTTTAACAAGTCCCCGATTTGATTGAGATACTTTCGCCTTGGTTTTTTAACATTCTCGCCTTGTAATTATCGCTTTCGTTAATCTCCCTTTGTTAATTTTTTCTACATGCCTAAACATTTTTTTTATCAAATATATGAGCATATTTTTACATATATGAGGGATAATATAGATTTGAATCAATGTGGTTTGTTTCTTTACATATAAAATGATTTGCCGTTAAAGCCTCAGCCATATAACCAGATTAGACACGCGACAAGAGAACGAGGTCTTCTTCGGTAAATATTCACCCTAAAGCACATATCCCATAGATTAATTTAATCGGCATCTAGTCAGTATATATAAGGCAGCTTCTAGTCATCTTAGAGTTAAGTCGTGAGTAGTTATTATGATATATAAAGTAGGTATATTAATTGTTCGGTCGTGCGATTTTATTAAAATCACTGAAATTGATGTTTGACTATTAAAATAAATTAATTGAATGAAAAATAAAGATATAATTTAAATATCCAATATTTTCGAATATAGAGACTGTAATACTTTGCAATAATCCGAAATAAGTGGATAGTAGGTACTCGTGAACCTAAACATTTTTTCTTGGTAATAAAAAAAAAAGACATTGTATTCTCCAAACGTGTTGAAAAGTTTTTTTTCATACCACGAGCGCTATTAGATTATCAAAACAGTAATTGTGATTTAATAATATAAAAACTGTTCTTTGGATACATAATATAATTTATTTTTTATAGTCAAACCCTTTCTAGAATGTTCTGATTAAATTATAGAAACAAAACACGGTACCTGTGCGGGTAAATAGAATTATCAGCACATTAAATGTTAAATAAATGTTCAACATTATCCACTATATCATTGTAATCATTCAATATCAATATAGTTACTTCAAGTATTTGGTATAACCATTTAAATATAGACAATATTATTATGAAATAAAGGATTAAAAAACAATAAATACGTTTTTAAGTAGACTGTCCACTGGATGAGGAGCCTCACGAGGCGCATTGTCCAGTCAATACGAGGTCATTTTGTAGTTTCGCTGATAAAAGTTTCCAAAAGTTTATTTGATACTGAATATCATAAATGGAATTCTGCATCTTTTTTGTGTCTGTAATAAGATAGTGAAAATTAATATATTCTTCGTAAAATAACTTCAACCTACTCGTAAAACATGTAAAATGCTTCGTAATAAAGTTTAAAATTCGTAAACAAACGAGCTTGTTATAACTTACAAATAACTTTCTGAAACATATAAAAAAGTTTTTAAACAATATTTTATTTATTGTTTTTATTTAATGTAAATATTCTATAAGCTACACTTTTCATGTTCAAGATCCAAACTTTGATAAAAAACAATTTGTAGAGAGCAAACTTAAAAAAAATACCTATTTTCTTTATGTGTAATGTATGATTGCGTAATAATATTTCTATTTAATAGCTTAAGACACAGCCTTCTATATTTAGATGTTAAACATAATGTATAGCCACAATCTTAAAATGAGAAGTAACGTTTAAGATGCGCGTACATTGGACGTGGTGCCTCGCGAGGCAGGCAGTTAACAGATGGCCAGTTTGAGTAGACCTTTCTATAATTTGGGGTTGCTTATCGAGCGGGAACCTTTTTTAACTGGCCAAGCACTGCTTTGCAAGGTTTCTCACTTAAAAGTACATAGCCTATAAATGTAAGCTATTTGTATGTCACGCTATTTCAATATTAGTAAGAATTTACTTTCAAATAGTCCTTTTTGATGAAAAACTGTATCTATGAATGCACTGTTAGAAAAAAAAAATGAAATAAAATGTTTCTTTCGTAAATCGTGTTTTATTATTCAATTAAATCGAAATTAAATATTTACAGTGCTACAAGGATCTTTTGGAACGTGGCGGAAATCGGAACTAACGATACCTATCATCTAAAATGATTTACCACCCACGCTCTCCTGACAATGTCACACAAGTGCCAAAATAAATCTTTGTAGCACTATAAACCCAATTTATTTTTCTGGCTATCGTACCGAATACGTCTTCAACTTTTAGATAAAATCAAAATACCCTCTTAAATAAACCTTTAATTCACTGACAATATTTAGTTACTTAATCAATTCCCTGGGCGGTTCATTAATTAACGAAACAGTGATTAATTGTGAAATATTGACATTGAGCTCTGCTATTATTACTGTCTGAGACCAAGATTACTAAATAAAGCTTTTATAAGTAGAATTTGATTCATTTTGAAGCGATTTTAGAATTATTCGTGTTTGGAATTAACAATTGTGCACAGATTTAAGTTAACTATTATCATGGACGTTTAAAAAAAATCGGACAGAATTTCTTCTAAGACAGCAGTATCACAGTAATGGCAGCGGCTGTCTATGTGTTTTTCTATCGTGGGTTGCCATGTTTGTCAAATTTACCCATATTTAATGTTTTGAAAACAAATACAATTTATTATTTTCCGATAGTATTTAATTTACTTCTATAAAATTAGTGTAAAATGTTACACTTGACAAATGTGTCAACGTCTTAATGTTCACTCTTCCGACATTTACCTATATTTTCAAGGACTGGTTGTCTTTAGGCTAGTACGAATTGTGAAAATAAAGAGGTTAACAATAAAACAGAACTCGAGTCTATGCTTAAAAAAGTTTTTGTTCTTTATGGTATCTACACACCAAAGCCGCCGGCTTTTTTGACAGCTGCCATTCGTATGACGTAAAACCACCGACCTAGCCCGGCGGCACGCCGCCGGCTTTGGTGTGTAGATAGCATTAGATTCCAAATCTATGTAACAGGTGATCCAACTTAAGGGGCCATCTACATAGAAAACTTCCAAAAAGTTTCTTCGCTAAGGGATTAAAGTTTGGAAATACGGAATCAGGAACAAGTTCTTTGTGAAATACGAAATCGGGCATTTCGAATACAGTGCCGAGTTGATACTAACTAACTAAGGTTCAAAGATTCGTGATGGTGCAAAATATGTTATTACAGACTTAAACTTGCTTGAAGGAAACTTTACTACATACTAACAAAACAAAAGAAGATATGTACCACTAAATTATTTATTTTTTACACTTAAGGTTAGATTCACCATGACATGACTAATCTTTTTCGAATTTATTTATCCTTTAATTTATCAAGCAAAAATTTGTATGTTTGCTAATATAAGAAACATACTGATAATTTATGGTAATTTAATATTTTCTTCTTACAAGGCAGCGCAAATTAATGTTCATCTTGACTGCCCTGCTCTTCAGATGACCTTGCAAAAATAAAAGGTAAGACAAATTATATCAATCCCACAGCACGAAACCGCCATCTAAATTGATGTATAGATACCCGCTTGTGAATAAATGCACATCAAAAAACATTCCTATCTCTTTCTATTTCATTTAGAACCTATGCGTCAGACAGTGACAGCAATAATACCCGACGTATAAAATCAGTAATGAAATGACGAAAGGTATAACTTTGGAAACCTTGAACGTCAAGTTTTCTTGAAATTATATGTATACCTACTTAAGTATGATTGATTTCGATAAAGTAAATAAATAAAAAAAACTGCAAATTGATTTGGTAAAGGACGTTTATTTTACTGAAGAGAAAGAAAAATTAAAAAGTGATAGTATCATAAATAGTATAATATTAAAAATGTAAGTTAGGTATAGTAATTTAATAAACTAACTATTCAGTACTTAATTCTAGTAACTCAATACGTCTTCCTCTCTCTGTTTGCCGTGCCCTAAAACAGGGTCCACAACATTTACTGTAAATTATTTTTAAGACCATTTTGTAACTTTGTGGGAGCGCAATAAATATTATGATTTTTAAACCAAAGGACCCAAGAAACCCAGGAAAGAAATTCCTGGCGCAGACGTATTAGAAGAGCCGACCCCACCTAACGTGGGAATGGGCAAAGATGAAGAAGAAGATGATTATTAAACCAAAGAAAACTTACATGAAGCAAATGTAACATTTGAACAGTTAATTGAATAGGTATCAAAATTAAAATTATAATGATTTGCTACAGACCTGCTCCTATATTAAAGGTAGTCTGGGAATTCTGGATTGCTTTTAGCAATAAGGCCACGTTTGCGTGTAGTGTTTACGTGTTGTTGTAATTTTTATATTTGATAGACAATAGACTAATATATATATAAAAATGAAACCCGTTTTCCGTTGTCACGGCATCACGCCTGAACGGCTGGACCGATTTCGCTAATTATTTTTTTAAAATGTTCATTGAAGTCCAAGGATGGTTCTTACGGTGAGAAAAATTTGAATAATTGCCGGGAAAGCCCTAAAACAGACCTTTTCTTTTTCCCATACAAATGTTTTCTTACTAAAATGTAGAGTCAATTTGAACTTTATTCCTACACAATAAAGTTCATTCTAAGGCGGGACGAAGTTCGCCGGGACAGCTAGTATTGGAATAAATACCTATGAACATTAAATTAGACATAGCTATCCCGAATTATAAAGTATTTGCGAATATACCTTTAAAAAAAGTATCTAAGAAAAATAAAATATAGGTGTCGGAGAACATTTGAGATTACGTTCATGAAGGATATTTTGGAATCATTTGCAAACTTTTTACTGCTAAAATGCCAGAACTGGCTTGTTTCTGACTGGTTGTCAGTTTGGCGCTTTCATATTTGAGATGCTGTCACGTATGATGGATTCTGTTGGGAATATCGGTCAAGAAGAGACATCGGAAGACATCACGTACATCTTGTTATTTTCTAACGTGATTTGGAAACTACGCAATAAATCTGGTTGTTCAGTACACGCCCACATTATTATTTTAACGAAACTCCTTATTATGGACGAGCATCAAGCTTCATAAACGCCCCTTCTGATGACTCTTCGTCATAGGTAATCTAACATATTGGTTATTACTAAAGTTCAATATTTAAACTATAGCAAATGTACTGAGCTTAAAATTATGTTGCTCTAAAAATATACGGGCCAATTTCAATGTAGCTAAACAGTTATGAATATTTATAAACTCGTGGTTACCATCATGATATACCTAAAATGTAAATATTTTAGTAGTGCAGATACCTTTGACTGTAATAAAACGACTTGATGATTAATGGTAAAACATTTTTCAGAAAAGTGATAGAAAACAGAGACTCTTACGTCAATGTACATGTTTATCAAATTTAGTCGCTAGATGGCGTTAGTTGTATTTTTAAACGCGATGTTAAGTTTTTTTGCTTATTTATTTATATCACTTATCAAATTAAATTACGCTGGATTTTAAATCACTGTACATATAAGTAATGATTAAATAGCCGAAAAAAATTCGCGTTAAATAAAATTGCGACAAATCTTCCGTATAATCTGTAAACGCGGATGATGTTTTTCAGGGGCCTATAAGCTTCATTTGTTTGTCAGCAGAGTGTCAATGACAGTTTTGACACATTTGGTATTGTGCTAAATAATGGCTTACACTGACTGCGACCAAATGGATAAAAAAATGACACTGACACTGTCATTGACACTCTGTTGACATACAACTGAGAATATTGTAAATTAGCGCACTTGGGCCCCGATCAAATGTCAAATAAATTCACTAGTTTCAACTCCTTACGCGTTAAATCTTAGATATTTAAGTAGCTCTTCCCTTCGACGCTTTGAGTATAGAATATATAAATAGGAGCCATACCGTCTGGATCTGCGTGCCTGGGGCCGGATTCTACTAATTACCAAATGAAAAATGGTGTCTCTCTAGAATGTGAATTGTAAGATTTTACACATTTTCGTATTCTCTTAAGAGATAAGTTGACAGTGGACAACTATCGGCCGTACATTTTATTACTTTACGCTTTAATCGGTATTCTACTCCGCAATGTCACATAAGTGGCAGTTACAAACGGTATTCTCTTCGCTATTTGACAGTAGTTCTCTAATGGCATTTCGTTCGGTCGTTCGGTCGTTCCGTCGTTCAGTCGTTCGGTCGTTCAGTCGTTCGATTGTTCGGTCACCCAAACACTATTTCGGTGTTTTTTTTGAAAATTAACGTGCAATTTATGCAAAAAATGCATTTAAAGCTTATAGAAATAAATATTCTGTATTTTAAAGTATGTCTAAGCTTATTCTAGGTCGAAAAAATCAATCAATCGGTTGATCAATTTCTTCGAACAATAATTTTATTAAATATTGGCAACATCGACAACTAAATTCCTCGTTAAGGACAAATGAAAGACAAAGCCCTCTAGAGACCATTAATCGACTATTAATCGTGGCACTTAAGAGAATACCAAATTTGTGACCTATTACTGTAGAATGTTAATCTGTTGGCTATAGTTTGGTCGCTTAACTTTATTTAGCGGAATTGGTACCCTGGTCTGGCGCAAAATGGTTACTTTTTGTATGGTACTTTAACGTTTGACAGGCCATCTACCAAGAAAACTATGAGAAAACTTGGCGCAACCTTGGCACGCTGTCATAAACTAATTTATAAATATGAAAAAAAAGGGGCCACTCCTTATATTCCTTCCTCATTGCTTCGACGTAATAAATCGTTTTCAAAATAACGCTTTATAAACTTAATTATTAACGTTTAAACTATAGTGAAACAGAATAAACAAGTGATTAGGTTTATTAAAAGTCGTATCATGTTCCCTGATCCGGTTTATAACCGAGTTTACGCTGTGAAGTTTTGATAGGAGCTTAGCATGTGATATTCGTATTCATACGTAAGTTGTGGGATGACCGTTTCGTTTTATGTCGGGTAAAGGAATTTTGTTTTCAGTTGAATTGTTTTTGATGATGAATTTTGAAAATTTGGTGTGTGTTAAAAACAGTTTTGTGCGTATAGTGTGTGTGTAAAAATAGTGTGTAGTCTTTTCTTTCTAATACATTTTATGGAAACAAAATTGATGAGAATAGAGATTTTTATTTGTGTTAATATTATTTGTTAGAGTTTTAAAAAAATAATTGTAGTTTAAGAATTAGAATAAATATTTTACTGTCAATAATGGTTTACCTTTTTTTCTTTTGCAAGGTTTTAAAACGATAATGATAGCTTCGATATTTTTTAATTAAATTAAAATGAGATTTTAAAACCACTTTCCTTAAATTGGTTGTAGAAATGAATCCCGTAACCCATTTGGAATTAGGTAAACATGAAACCTAAAACATGCTCTTCCTGCTAATCCTCGCCCCGGGCGAGCACACGAGAAAAGGGTTATAACAGAATTAATTAACACGGGGTGAAAGCAAATTCTTTCATCCCTAGGCTGCCAAAGGACCCAAGAGTCTTTGAAATACAATTTCTGATAAATATTTATTACGTTTTTCTTTAATCGGGTAAAAGCCAAAAGGTGGCTTAATGGCTTGAGATTCGTCTGGGACCGGATTTAAAAGTAAATTTTAGACCAAATACGAGTGAATATTGTCAATTCAATCACGAATTTTTTTTTCTAATTAGGGTTGCCAATAAATATAACAATAGCACAAAATCTATAGAAAAGTACTTTTCTATAGATTTTGTATTTATTTGGCAGAGTTGAAATTAGACTGAATTTAGTATTAGTGTTCATCACATAATAACTGTTGACGACAACGTGGTAACAGTTGACGACAACGCTATTACGTTGCCAATAGTTATCAACGTATACACAACTTTTGTTGACGCAATAACGGTTGTCAAATGACGCGTTGACAACACAGACACTGTATATTACTATACAGTGAACATAATATACATGTTTCTGTCCCAAGGAGACTCTGTTAGTTAATAGACTCTCGTCTGTGAAACGACTTTCATGTATCGTTTTATCAAGATTAAAGTATTCAGAAGATTTATTAGTCTAAAAGCTGACAGCCGTGTCGTTCGTGCTTTAAAACTAAGAAACTTAAAGAAGTTTTGTATGTACTTATATTTAAAAGTTGAAGGGTAGAGAAAGGTTGAAAGGAAGAGGGAAAGAGATGAAGACGTACATATTTCGCTGAAGTGAAAGAAAAAGTAATCGCCGTGGTGTCAAATCAGGAAGTCACATATCAGGATTAAAAGAAAATTTTATTCAGTTTATCTGAGACACACAAAATAAAGGAAGAGAAGAAGAAGGAGGAGAGAGGCCTTTGCCCAGCAGTGGGACAACAACGGCTAGATAAGATAAGATAAGATAAGATAAGATAAGATCTGAGACACACAAAATTTCTATTCTCTTTATCCTAAAACAAGGGGACATCTAAATTAAAATTACTTTAAAATAGGTATAAAAGATACAAAATGAATACAGTTCTAAGGACCCGTTTCGTTCACAACTTACAGATAAAAATTATTTTACAGATTTTATACCTGTCACTGTTTAAAACGCCATGTTTTATGAAATGGATTTTTTTTTTTTTTTTTTTTATCAGTTAAATTTAAGCTGACTATTGAAAAATCGGGCCTAAAACAAATAAGATCCAAATGAACAATTCTATGTTCCAAATTAGGTAAACCCTTAAACTGTAACTCCAAGACTGCCGTTTCGTCTCTATTGATTTTCCTCGACCTGTCACCTCGGATGAAAAGAAAGACTGTCCCCCATGATTGGGGTGACCTATATTTTTTTCATAAACACTTTCACTACGGTTGTTATCGCTACTGAAATAAATAAAATATTGTTTGTTGTCTTATTGACGAATAAATTCTATCTGTATATTTATCTATACGATACGTGTATGTATACTACAGTTTTAAATAAATAATACCCTGTCAACCAAGTTAAAGTTAACCGTCTTCGGTCATTTCTAACTTGGCCAAATCTTTCAAACATATTTTTTTATATGGCCTACCATTGTAAATTCTGCCAATGTAAAATGAAGAAAAGCTTATTGTAATAATAGTAATAATAGAATAATAAAACATATTGTATACCTATTAAACGTATAATTCACACTAAAATATAAATAAAACTATTTAAACCATTAGTAATTTTAACTTAGTATATAAATTTTGAAATAACTATGTTTAAGTTTAAGTAATTACAGTTGTTGTAACTGATCAAATTTTAGTTTTAAGTTCGTAGCTTTGCTACACAATTCGCCGTGCCCTAATCAGGGTCCACATTTGGTACTTTAAGTTGCTTATAAGATCTGTAAAAACCTGTGGAGAGCAATAAATGATTGAGTATTGAGTATGTATGTACCTATAATTATACAGCTATATCTCGGAATTCAGAACCTCAGGCGCACTGAAACAGATTTTTTTTATGAAAAATATTATTAATTCCTATTTCCTAATGAAAAAGACTCATCAATTTCGTCCTTACTAATTTAATTAACGAAATTCGATTAACAAATTTTAATCGAATTCCAATTACTTAGAACATTACAATTCAGTAGAGATAAATCAAGTTCAAGGACTTTTAATCAACTTTTAATAGGAAATGAAGTTTGTCATCAATTATTATTTTCCTTTAAATCAGTTGCAGGAAATATCCATTAAACTAACGCTGTATTAAACTTGGGTTCGCGACACTTACGTACGGCGCGGAACTTTCAGCGACTATTCTGCTAAACAATGGCTTACACTGATTGCAACCAAATCAGTCTTATTACAAAAAAATGAAATAAACCTGGTTTAGACCAGGTCTAACTAGTCTTGGTTCAAACCTGGACTAACATTTCTTATTACAAAACAAAGACTATCCAAAGATTATGAAGTCTCATCGAAGTCCACGAATTGTCTATGGAAATTGTTATTATTTTTCAAATATTGCGGCAAGAAGGCGGCAAGCCATAATTAAAAACCTCGTTTTGTAATAACGCTGATAGTGTCCAAAAATGACATTGACACTCTCATTGAAACTGCCGACACACAATTAAAAATTTTGTATATAAGCAAATTAATGTAGCTATGTATGTATTCTGTATTATTTGCACAACCCGCAACCGTTATTACCTATTTCTCGCTATTTCTTACCCTGGAAGATATTGCTACCTAGCAATAAGGCTGCCTGTTGCTTCTTATATTCTTGTTTGTGTCTGTACCTTATATCTTTGTGTGCAATAAAGAATATTTGTATTGTATTGTATTAATGCCCCTGATATACATAGTATTATCCTATATAGGTACAAATATAGCAAGTTCATTTCGTTCCACTGAGTATGCGGACTTCTTGGAACGTGATAGTTAAGATGGCGAGCGTGATGATATTCATCTATCGATATGATTCCAATGCAGAAGCATTACGTGATCACGAGGTCTGAGTATTAATCGTATCGCTAGATAATATTTAACGTTCTCTTTTGTCTCATGTTTTATTGAACTGGGAATAAATTAATACTTTAGATAGATAGATAGAAATTCTTTATTGAACACAAAGAAATACAAATAAAACTTAAAACTAAAACATTGTGCGCAAAGGCGGCCTTACCACTAAAAGTGATCTCTTCCAGACAACCTTTCTTAACTTTACTTAGTGCCTATTTGACAGTCTACAGATAAAATTTAACTGTCAGATAAAGCTAAGACTATTTCATTCAAAAAGTGGCATCAAAATTTTAATGAATTTTGCCTATTTTTGAATAGGTAAACACTTCATTTTCATTTTCATTCAACATGACGTTTTAGACAGAGACAGGTATAAAATATCTGTCAGATAAATTTTATCTGTTAGTGGTGAAACTGGCCCTTAGTATTGCTAGCTCTTTCCTATTATAAAAGAATAAAGATAATTGAATTTTTTTTTATGAAATGAAATGAAATGAAATGAAAATCATTGAATCCTGTAGGTTTTGACAACAATGACCCGTCTTAAGTAGACGGGTCATTTTTTAAAGTTAATGCTAGATTCATATGAATTACAAAAACTTCACCAACGCATCGTAGAATAGTGAGAAGAGAGAGACGGAAGATGTCTATCGCACCATTTTCGTCAGTCACTAGAGTCACTAGTGCTGTTCTCTTCACTGTTACGAATAGTGATGCACGTTGATATATTCCGGGTAACACCAAATATTAGGTATTTTACAGATATTATTATCTATGTATTTTCAACGCTAAAAGTCTAACTACACACATCCGGGCCGTGCAAGGAACGTGACCGAGCCGTGGCCACAACGTGTGTGAACGAAACCATAGAAAATTTATGGAATGATATTTTTTCCCTGACACGTCCCGGACACGGCCCGGATGTGTTATATGCCGGATGTGTATTAGATAGCCCATTAGAAGAGTTAACTAAATCTTCAAAACACCTACTAAATTCACGTGGATTGCTAATATAATCAAATAACGTCTAAATTGATTATTTCATAATTGGATGACAAGAGTCCAATTTGTGCAGGTATTTAATTAACAATATTGCGTAGGTATCTTAGGGTGAAATTATGAAGAGTTATGTATCTCGCATACTTGGTGTTTATTAAATATTAATCATGTATTCATTTTCATGTATTAAAAAGCTTTGGAGTATGAAGTGAGAGATACTTATATAGAATTAAAGATTAAAGGCATATTTAATAATTTATGGTCTATCTACACAGATCCGGGCCGCGCCCGGGACGTGTCTGGGCCGTGGCCCATCAAGAGGTAAAACAATACGTCGTCATGACAACGTGTCCGGGCCGTGTCCGAAACGTGTCAAGGAAAAAAATAATTCCATACATTTTCTATGGATTCGTCCACACACGTTGTCATGACGACGTATTGTTTTCCATTCTGATGGGCTACGGCCCGGATCTGTGTAGATAGAACTTAAGTCATTTAGTAATTAAGCCAAATAAACCTAAACACAACGGTTGCAAAACTAACAATATTTTTAGGTATTTTTAGGTAACATGATGTATTTGAAATATTTTTAGATTAATAAATCATTAAATAAAATTAAAATATTCTTATTAGTAGAAGAATTTCCTGCACGAATTGTCATTGAATATAAAATTGCGATATATTAGACGAGTCACATCAAACTAATTGTTTTATTACAGAAACAAATAACAGTTTAATTAGAAAAAAATCACTCAATTGTATCCTACCGTTATTCCTTGAAATTTCATTAGCGGACAAAAAAAAGGAAAAGTCACCCGTTTTAAAATTGTAATTAACTTTATTCAAATTTGTCAAAGGCGTCACTCAGCCAGAATTAACTGAAGAATGATTTATTCAATCTTTTAAAGCGTTTTGACCTTTTTTCGTTAGATTTTTGATAGATAATATCTAAGATTTACACAATCTGAGATAGATTAAGCGCCCCTTTGCACTATGCGGCCAGCCGAATGTCTGACCGCATTCCGGTTAACCACAGTAAGAGCCGCAACCGCATCGCCGTGTGGATAAAAACTACTTTATCATACAAATTCCGACTGGCGGTATAGTGCATTGTCTTGCTAAGATCTTTTGCACTGCAGTTGCGATGTAGAAATTCTTCTTTGGAGGTTATGAAACCGTGCAAAAACTACGGGTCAATCACCTGCCATGTTTCCCATTTGTCATATCAAATGGAAAAACGGTTTCAAAATGTTAGGGACTAAACACAGAAAAAAAGACTTCAAAAATAAAATACCTATTTCAAACCGTTAATCTCTAAAAACTGAAGCTCATTACAAAAAGATAGCTCGGTTGAAAAGGCTTAGAAAAGCAGGTCAGAGGTCTAGAGCAGTTATTATAGAAGGCACAGACAATGCCGTAGAGACAATAGTCGCGCATTAGCGGCCCGATCCGCATTTTTGTTGACATCCCACCTTATTATTGTAGTAGCCCATAGTTTGCATACTGGAAAAAGGGTCTTTCATTGTTCTGCATACCAATTGTTTGTGAATAAATGGAGTAGCTTCATAATGTTCCCACGAAGTTATTTAGGGTACACTGATGTCACAGTTCATTGTTGGTTCATATTGCTTGTAGTTATTTTTAATGTCTATTAAAAAAGGAATAACTTCTTTAAAATTGTTATAAACATACTTAATTCAGGATTGTTAGATTCATTACGAATATACCTATTATTATATATGTAATAAATAGTTATTGTTTATGTTGATATAGGCTAACTTTAATTAAAAAGTACCTACCTATTTACGATAAGAAGTTATTCGTGTCCTAACTCTACTTGTAGTATCTTTTAAAGTATAAAATTAAAGTTTTAAGGGATTTCGGCCACAATTTTTTGTCAATATTTTTAATATAAAACCGTAACTATCTACTAGTTCAGACTATATTCGCTAGACACTCTATGACAAGATGACTAGACTCTATCGTTTTTTGTTTCTTAAAACCAAGATAAAACAGCTCCAATACGTAAACACTTCTTTAGACCGTTCCCAATATTCAAAGACAGGTAGCTATCCGAGATCTGTATTTGACACGTAGCTGTCACCTCCGATCTATCCTTCAAAAGCATCCCTTATTATATTTTTTGACACCGGTAGGTTTATATGGATGAAACATTCTAAGATAGAATCATTCTAAGAAGATAACTTTTTCTATCTCCAGAAGGGCAAACCCAGAGACAGATAGAATACTGGGTACAGCCGTTATACTTTTCTTTCCAAATTGTAAGACGTGTTTGTAGAAAATCGAACAAAATCCCGACAGCTCGTATCCCTCAATATCAATTAGCGCCAATTTTCGACGCAGCTAGTAATTACAATATCTAGCTAGACAGACATAAGTAGTGACTACCATTTAGGCTTTTACTAACTCAATTATTCAGCTTGACAAATGATACTAGATTAAAACACGGAATTAAGATTAGCTGTAACAAGGTTAGGTGTGGCTTTGGCGTGGCTATTCATGTCAAATTAATTTGTAAAAGTCGAACTGTATTAAGTCTGTAAAAATAAATAAGGAAAATTGTTTATAGGCACATTTTTTTGTATTGTTAGGTAATAAAAAAACTAAATAGGTACATTTGCTTTCTCGTATACATATTTCTTTTTGTGTGTTTGGATTGTAACAAGTAGAGCGAACTTAAATACTAAAAATAGAATGATAATTATAATAAAGGGGACTCCCATACAACAAACGTGATTTTTTACCTTTTTTTGCTCGTTAATAATACTGGCTTCTGGTAGACATTATTATTTGACTATAGTTAACCTAGTCAACAGTACGAAACCCTACGTGTGCGAGTCCAACTTGCTCTTGGCCAGTTCTCTTATTTAATATTTTAAATACATATCTGTGAAGCTATTTTGGATTTAAAACAAAACAACATTTTCTTTTAACATTAAAACAAATAAGAATAAATGTATTTCTTAACGAAATAGAGTTTTATTAGCGACGTAATATAATATTTTACAAGGAAAAGCTTTTTCTTGTATTGTTTCTGAGTGGGTAGAAACAATCGCTATGTAAACAAATATTTTGGTTGTTTTTTCCAAGTTTATTTATTTATGAAGCAATTAGACGGAAGAAATGCTATACTCGCCGGTTTTGGGATTCTATTTCTTGTTGTTTTATTTAAGACTAAAGGGTGCCCGTGACAACGTTAGCATTTATCGGAAATAACAAATAAATAGCCCATTTATTCCATTTTTACAAATTACACAAAATACATAAAATAACTACAATATTATAAAGTTTCATTAGAATCTGTTCAGTGGTTTTTGCGTGAAAGTGTAACAAACGTCCTAACATACATCCATCCATCGGCACAAACATTGACATTTGTAATATTCGTAGGAAGGCTAAGACTATCATTGTGTTATCTTAAGATCCAGAACACATGGTTTAGAAAACCACACACGACGCAACTGAAACGAAACGTTTCAAACTAGTTGCGTCGTATGTGGTTTTCTAAAGGAAACTTTAGCAGAAACTGAGATGCAACTCAAAAGTAACTAGCAGTTTCAGTTGCGTTGCAGTTGCGTTTCACAGTGTGTTTTGGCGCTTACAGTAACGGTACTTAAAATAAACTTAAAGAAACAAAAGACTAACACTCTCACCTAATTCTCTTCAAAAACACCTAAAACTATCTAGAATAAACTACGAAGATCATTTTCAAGGGTCATTACCTCAAGAAGTTTGACTAAAAACGCTATATATATTCCAAAAGAGTATTTTTCAGAGCAAATGAAGCGTGGGGAACCTCGTTCCATTACTATCAACTACGGTGCTATAAAGGAAAGTGAAGTAAGCAATAGCTTAGTAGTACGCCCGCCTCCAATCTTGGAGACGCGGTTTCGATCCCCAGCTTGTACCTCTGAGATTTGTTTCTCATGTAGAGGTCAGTTGGAGGATATATTCCTAACCTCCATCATCATCATAAATTTAATAGCGTCGCTCTTGTCGGTGGAGTCTACGCCACTCTTCTCTATTCTCTGCCGTACGTTTGAGCACCTAATACGACACAACTTCTATTCCCTCTTTTATTTGGTTCTTCGTGGTCTCCCTCTCCTATCCTCCGTTTTATCTTTAATAAAATGATGTATGGGCATCTGCCATTGTCCTTTTTGACTTCGAAAGTTTAATAAATCTAAAAATAAGTTCAACATTAAAACGTATTTTAATGTTTTTTTTTTATGTTGCCAAGTTACGTCCTTACATTTTTCTGTCGGCAATTTTTCGCCGACCTGGTAGAGAAGTAGTATAAAGAAGACTACCTTTTGTCTTCTTTATACTTTTCATTCCAAATCTTTCAAAAATCTATTTCAAAATACATTGTCAATTTTCAGAAAAGATTCCCGACCTAAGCTGTAAGATCGAACGCTGTCGTAGCAATATGCTACAAGTTGGCTACGGCGTAGCACAGGTGTGCAATTTTTAATAAAGCAAATTGATTGTCATTTTCTTCTGAAGGTTATTTTCGCTTGAATGATAGCATTTATTTATAAAACTCAACTTCAGGTGCTTGTTTATATTAAACTAGGGGCTGCCCGCGACTTCGGACGCATTTATCGTAATATCTAGGCAAATTTACGCAATATCTTAAAATAATGTAGCTTATATGTTATAAGTGAAAGAAGTATGTTTAGATTGTACCAAGTGAAGGAAGTGGTCTCTGCTTACCCTAATGGGAGAGAGGCGTGACGGATATGTGTATGTGTTATTCTGATATATGTATGTATATTGCCAAACATCAAAATGTATTCAGTAGTTTTTGGGTGAAAGAGTAATGCTATCTACAGACCAAAGCCGCCGGCATACCGTCTGGCAAGGTTGGCAATGGCAGCTGTCAAAAAAATCGGCGGCTTTGGTGTGTAGATACCATTACAAATATCCATCCATCGGCATAAACATTGACATTTATAATATCATTAAGATAAAAAGCATTATTATAATTTATTACATTACGTTAACTGACTTAATAAATAAAGACTTAGAATAAAAAATCCGAGAGTACATTCTTTCTTAAAAGCCTATTTTTGAATCATAAATCTAAAAAGACGGTAGAAAAATTAGTTGATTAATATATAAAATTTTGCCCCTCATTAATTAAGTTAAGCTAATTACAAGGGCTTGCATAAAGGGAATCATTAATTTTAATCTTATCCGAATAATTTGACTCTTTGAGCTTAAGGTTCATTTTATGAAGCAATGGTATTTTGTAATATTTCTTTAGTAGCGACCGCACGCGAGTTTGTTCACATTTATTTTCAGTAAGAAAGAAGCAGCATATGAACTGATATTAAATACATATCTTACTTTTTACTTATATAAATGTTAAGCCGATGGATGGATGTTCATTTCATTTCATTTATTCATATTAAGTAGCAATAACATTATCATAACAGGTCCAAGTTCCCAAATCGATAATGACAATTAACTTTATATAATTACAATTTGCAAGTTATTAATTCTTAAAACTAACTTAAATATCTAATAGTGACTTCTTTCATTTTTGGTAAAGTACAATTAAAAATATCTATTGTTGTTGCCGTTGTTGCCGTTTCACGCAAAAACTACTGAATAAAGTTTGATGAAACTTGGCAATATTGTAGTTTATAAATCAGAATAACACATAGGCATATTTTTAAGATATCATATTTTTTTTTCCGAGATATGACGATAAATGTTTATGAAATCGCGGGCAGAGTTTTAATAAATATTTCTTACAAAGATTTATATTTTTACTTTTTTTTTCTAAAATGCAAAATATTTTTATTTAAAAGGTTCTTTTACTTTACAAAATATACAGCAATTTGTTGTCTAAGTAAAGATTAAATATCACTACTATTTTGCGTTGGAGCGAAATAAACTTTGAAACTAAAAGCAAAATAATATATTCATACGTTTCAAAAGCTTTTATTTAAATTAGTTGTACATATTGAATAAAATAATTTAGTACGAGTAAATTATTTTACTCAAATTACATTATTTGGAGATCTAAATATCATTAGTCTTCATTTATTAATCATACTTAATAAAGTCAAATTTTCTGCCGATGGATATGAAAATGTTGGTTACATTTTCACGCAAACTACTGAACAGATTTTGATGTAACTTAGCAATGTGGTTGTAGGTTGTACATGAGAATAATACATACATTTTACAAAACAAGTTTTACATAAAGATCAGCTTTAAGAAGGGGGCAAGACTATTTAACACCTATTTACCTAAACAGGATGTAAGAGAAAGGGGTATAAAACCGAAACACAGCGATAGTCCTCATGAAACTGAACAACTTTCCCTCAGGAACATGGGTCGTAATTCGAAAAAAAATTTGGATCGCCCATACTTATTTGATCAGCTGATCGGACATTTTGTATGGGGAGGCGAATTTTTTTTTCGAGTTACAACCCATATTCTTTAGGGCAAGTTGTTCCGTTTCATGAGGACTATCGCTGTGTTTCGGCTTCATACCCCCTTTCTGTTACATCCTGTATATCAGTATTGTAAGATTAAGATATTGTGTGTTTTTTTAGATTTGACGATAAATGCATATATTATGTAATCGCAAGCCAGTCTCTAGTATGAAACAAACAAGCATCGGTTCTGAATATAGTTTGAGCGTCAATTATCAAGATTGGACGGCATCCGTACAATGACAAAGCAATCTCGATGAAACTTCATAATTGCAACCAGCGATGCGAATACTAACTGCAGCTGGTGCAGTTTTTAATTTAAAACTTAAACAACTTAAAGCATTTTGGTTTATTTTCTTGGTAAAGTAAGAGGTTTTATTATCTTAATATCTTACTAAAGGTTGCCTGCGACTTCTAACGCATTTATTTATTATTTATTTATTTAACAGTTTATTGTAAGAGTGTACATTGAGACAGAAAAATAGAGAAGTTATACAAAAGGTACAGCATATTTCTAAAAGAAATTTCTTCCTGCAGACCCCACAAAGAGAGAAGTCATAGTATGAAGGCAGAAGACCATTAATACCTATTTCTCGCTATTTCTTACCCTAAGGTTGCCTGGAAGATATTGCTACCTAGCAATAAGGGCGCCTGTTGCTTCTTATATTCTTGTTTGTGTCTGTACCTTATATCTTTTTTTGCAATAAAGAATATTTGTATTGTATTGACGTTCCTAGAACAGGTGAAGGAAAAGGCGGGTGTCATGTCGTATCAAGATGTTAAAAAGAAGGCAGAAAATAGGGAGGGATGGAAGAGGCTCCACCGACAAGAGCTTAGCTCTTAAATAAGAAGAAGAAGAAGATTGAAGGCAGGATAGTCACTACAATAAACAATAAATATATAAGTATAAACCTACATAATATATATTCGATAAATACACATACATAAATATTATATTTTATATAAATATATATTGTATTCTCTATGATAAGGAAAGATAGTGCTCTTTAACTTTCCGCATTAATTGTAATATCTTAAAAAATGATAAAAATAAAAATAAACCAGCCAAGTGCGAGTCGGACTCGCGCTCGAAGTGTTCCGAAATATTCACAAGGTTAACAATAGTCTAGTAATAATATCTACCAGTACAATAGCCATTATTGATATAGAGTAAAAAATGGTCTAAAAACACGTTAGTTGTACTTATTGGATTATTTTCAATAAACATATTTTAGTAAATTAATTTATGAATAATATTATAACTGACATTTATATTATTTTATAAATATTTAATATGATTATTCATAAAATAATATACATGTTAGTTGTCCAAAGAAGAATAGTCAAAAAAAATAAGTTCTAAAAACTAAAACCCGCCTACGGAGAATCTGCGATCTTAAAAGTAAGAAACAAGAAATAATCTTGTCTTCTTAACTACCCCATAATGCAAAGACGTAGCGATTTTCAGAGGAAAACCGTGGTCGTATGCCTCTGTGCCTAGATATTTATTACCGAGCAATTTCAGAAACTGTATAACCCACCTCTGTAATGTACGTACTATCGATTGCTTGCAGGCAACCATTTACATATAATATGGAGGCATACGACCACGGCTTCCCTCTGAAAATCGCTACGTCTTTGCATTATTGGGTAGTTAAGAAGACAAGATTATTTCTTGTTTCTTACTTTTAAGATCGCAGATTCTCCGTAGGCGGGTTTTAGTTTTTAGAACTTATTTTTTATTTCACACTTTTTAGTTAAACCAGTGATAACTACCTACCTACTATAGAACTTGTAATAAAACACCTAAATGACAACTATTTAAACTCCATGTTAAATTTGAAATCTAGGTATCTTTTCATCTCACTCAACATATTGTACTAGCGGTCATCCGCTACTTTGTACACGTGTTAGAAAGTAATCTACACTGCAGTCACTTTTCGAGATGGACAGAATTCAACGTGATAATAGGTATTGGGTAACAATACTAAAACATTGCAATTTTTGTGATTAACACTGAAAAAACTACACAAAAAGTAGGTATCTGCTCAACGCTTTCCGTGTCCATATTAAAAAGCGTAATTAATTTTGGATAGCTCTTTTCACGTATGAGTGTGGATTAAAGAAGCCTTTTATTTTATTTTGCCCAAAGTTCTTTACACACTGACTACTATATCCACACTAGAGTTCGATAAGTATTTTGTTTTATTGAAAAAACTACACGAAAAGTAGGTATCTGCTCAACGCTTTCCGTGTCCATATTAAAAAGCGTAATTAATTTTGGATAGCTCTTTTCACGTATGAGTGTGGATTAAAGAAGCCTTTTATTTTATTTTGCCCAAAGTTCTTTACACACTGACTACTATATCCACACTAGAGTTCGATAAGTATTTTGTTTTATTTTGGAGGGGGGCTGCGCCCCCCAACCCACCTCCTCTCCTCACACAGTGACAACTTTGTCCGCAATAGAGTTCCAGAAATATTTTGTTTTATTTAGGCGAGGAGCTGCACCCCCTAAAATCCCACACAGTGGTAACTTTGTCCACAATAGAGTTCCAGAGGTATTTTGTTTTATTTAGGCGGGGGCTGCGCTCCACAAACTGTGACTACTATGTCCACAGTGGAGATCAAGAAGTTGTTTGTTTAATTTAGGGAGGGGGCTGCGCTCCCTATCCCTCCAAACAGTAATTAAAATGTCCACAGTAGAAGTTCAAAAAGTATTTTATTTATTTAGGCGGGGGGCTGCGCCCCCCAAACCCCCCAACAGTGACTTCTATGTTCACAGTACAGTTCAAGTATTTTTTTTTAATTTAAGCGGAGCCCGCCAAACCCCATAAACAATGACTACTATGTCCACAGTGGAGTTCAAAAAGTAGTTTGTTTGATTTAGGCGGGGGGGCTGCGCCCCCCTATCCCCCTTAACAGTGACTACTTTGTTCACAGTAGAGTTCAAGGAGTATTTTGTTTAATTTAGGCGGGGGGCTGCGCCCCCCAATCCCCCCAAACAGTGTCTGCTTTGTTCACAGTAGAGTTCACGGAGTATTTTGTTTAATTTAGGCGGGGGGCTGCGCCCCCAAACCCCCCAAACAGTGTGTGCTTTGTTCACAGTAGAGTTCAAGGAGTATTTTGTTTAATTTAGGCGGGGCCTCCCAAACCCACAGTAGAGTTAAAGAAGTATTTTCTTTTATAATACAACCCCCCTACACACTGGCTACTTTATTCATAAGATGAGTGTAAGTTCAAAAAGTTTTTTATTTTATTTCAAACTTCCCTTTTAGGACACGGTTTATAAATTGAAATCACTAATGCAACTCATTATAATAAACAACTTTGAATATGGGATCAACTTTATCATAGTCGAAAAATGTTTGCTTTTTCGTACAAGTTGCTGTGTACAAAATGTACTTATTAAGGGACCGACAATTTCTGGAAGCCAACAAAGCTTCCGAAGCAAAATTTGTAGGTAATTTAAATTACAACGAGCCAAACCAGTCAATATAATTCTAAGGAGGTCTGATTTGGCAAGCTATAGGTAAGTAATCAGTAGTTTCAAAGTAATTATGATTGAAAAGACAAGACGTTAAAACACATATTTACAAGTAAAGCCGCGCGTTAAACCTAGTGATATATATCATATTTGAAATGTACTCGTTGAGCCCTTTCATTTGATACCCCACACATCATCCTTTGCAAAATTTTATATTTTTCGTCGTGACTTCTTGTCCACTAGTTTACAAGCAAATCCGTGCGCAAAACCTAGTGATATATTATATTTTTGGAATGTACTCGCTGAGCTCTTGATTATGATATTACACACAACACCATTTTCAAACTTTTATTTTTTTCATAGTGACTTCTTGCCCACTAGTGGGCAAAGTATTGTATTTATTGCAAAACTAGGTATCCTATGTCACCCGCCGTATTATTACGATTCTTTTGACACCTCATTCATCAAAATCGGTTCAGTAGTTTAGACGCTACGGTGGAACATACATACATACATACAAACATACATACATACAAACATACATACATACATAGACTGCCAAAAACATTACCCTTTCTTTTGGCTTTGCCGTAGTCGGGTAAAAACGGTACCTACTCCAGCCCTACGTTCATAAAATAAAAACAAAAATAAAATAATACGACAACAATATTCGAAAAGAGAAACAAACAAGTCAATCAACAAAGAATATAATTTTATTACTTTGTGAGTTGTTTCAATTTCGATACTGTACCAATTTCAGTTAGGTAGGTATATGCTTACTCAAGTTTACGCAGTCACGTTTATATTAGGGCTTTCACGCACTAGCGGTTGTGCCAAAGACACACACAGTGCGTTTTTATTCAAACAAATATAGAAGGCAAGAACGTCCCCACCAAAACAATTATAAAATAATAAATATGTAATTTTGCTGACACAAAAAAATGTATTTTTATAAATATGTATATGAAAACTACTTATCATAAATGATTCTGTCAATGTCAAGAAAAATTGTCATTTAGCGTTAAAAAGGTTTTGTTACACGACATGCGTGACATGGACATAGGTAACATTGCAAATATAGGTAAATATTTTTAAAAAAATCTCTCCTTTTTTATTTGACTTAGTAGAGAAAGTGAGATCAATTTATTTAAATTCAACGGTTTCTAATGTCAGTTTTGAAAAACTTCTTTCATTAAAAAATCAGACTCAAGGCTCAACACTGGAAGAAACGCGGAGTTCTCATACCCTCAAGTTTACGAAACGGTCCAAACTCCGAAAATAATAAAATATGTATGAATTCAGCTCTCCATTTCCCAATTTTGCCTGCCGATGCAAATATTACATTATTTATATAGCAATTAGGGCGGCCCTTGGGAAATGCGCTCGCATTGATTAGAAATTTAATTGAAAAGTGATTAATTCAAGGGCCGTGTGTAATCAATTGGTAGGGAAGGAATACGGTAAAATGTTTTAATTCGCTGACGTGAGGGCGTTTTATTAAATTTATGGAAAACGGTTACCAATTTTAAAACAAGTACCTACTTATATTTCTAAACAATTTCCGGAGCGGAAACATTTCAGTTAATAAAATTATACAGGGTGTAACAGAAAGGGTATATAAAGCCGAAACACAGCGATAGTCCTCATGAAACTCAACAACTTTTTCTAAGGAACATACGTCGTAACTCGAAAAAAAAAATTCGCCTCCTCATACAAAATGTCTGATCAGCTGATCGAGTAAGTATGGGCGATCCAAAAATTTTTTTCGAGTTACGACCTATGTTCCTTGGGGAAAGTTGTTTAGTTTCATAAGGACTATCACTGTGTTTCGGCTTTATATACCCTTTCTGTTACACCCTGTATAGATTTAGTAGGTATCTACTTCTTCAATGTTTTTATTTGTAAACTAGAGGCTGCCCGCGACTTCGCACGCATTTATCGTTATATCTTGGAAGACAATCATTATATCCCAAAATTAATGTTATTCTGATACATAAACTACAATATTGCAAAATGTCGTCAAAATCTGTTCAGTGCTTTTTACGTGATGAAGTAACAAACATCCATCCATTCATCCATCGGCACAAACATTGAAATTTATAATATTTATAGGATTGGTCAAATGGCCTGTAAAACAGCTTTAACATTTTAAACAAACAAAAAATGAAAAAATAAATAATTGACGATGCCAAACAACGAATAAAAATAGTTCAATTTTGGAACGTAGATAAAACTACGGCTGGCAATTGTTTATGTCCTTACACACATACTTGTTCAATACTCGGTTTGCCTACTTACCGTATGCTAAAAGTATGAAAATTAGTAGCGCAATAGACTAAGCAACTCTATTGTTCGTATCACATACGACAAGTTGAATTGCTTTGAGTATAGAATATATAAGGAGCAGCCATACCGTCTGGATCTGCATGCCTGGTCTGGCGCAAAATGGCTACCTTTTTAAATGGAATTTGTTATCGTTTGACAGGTCACCTACCAAGAAAACAATGAAAAACTTGCGCCAACCTTGGCATGCTGTCATAAACTCATTTGTATATGAAAAAAAATGGGACCACTCCTTATCTTCCTTCCTCATTGTTGAATTGCAATATTGCAATCAACTTTTTACATATCAAACTTCCAACGAAGTTTGTTTTATTTTGTTTCCTATTTTCCAACAGTTGTATTCCACAGTTTTAATTTACTTTGTATATTTGTCATAGGTTTTGCTTGCAAAGGCTTTTGGCGCAAAAAAATGTAAAACCTAGTGGGTATATTGCATTGTTTTAAATGAAAAATATTTTTCTTTGAAGCGTAAACCTATATTCCATTTTTAAACGACTTCAAAAAAAAGGAGGAGTTTCTCAATTCGACCGTATATTTTTTTTTTTTTTTTTTTATGTGTGTCCACGCAAAACTTCGTCGTTTATGAACCGATTTTGATGATTCTTTTTTTGTTGGAAAGGAGGTATCCCGAGGGTGGTCCCATGGTAAGGAAACCAGGATCTGATGGTGGAATCCTGGAGAAATCGAGGGAAACTATCGAAAAAACTGTATTTTCGACTAGTCTGTTTCTTATGTTTCTTCACACAACTTCGTCGTCCATGAACCGATTTTGATTATTTTTTTTTTGTTGAAAAGGGGGTATCCCAAGGGTGGTCCCATGGTAAGGAAACCAGGACCTGATGGTGGAAACCTGGAGATATCGAGGGAAACACTCGAAAAAATTGCATCGCGACTAGTGTGTTTCTTAATATTATGCAATAATAAGAATTTTAAAGCCCTAATATTTAATGAGGGTCTGACGTTGACCTGATGATGGAGCGGAAAGGCAGTCGAGGGAACTCGACAACGGTTTACAGCAAGTACTTTGTGTTTGGGCTTGATTAACTTATATTATTGAGACCTTTCATCTAAATGGGTTGTGACTGTTATTAGGGGTCTGATAATGAAAATGAAGGACAGTCAAGGGACACTAAAAAATGTGAAATAAAAAATTTTTGCCAAAAAAGAAACAACTTCAAAACAGAAACTAAAAAGTATGAAATAAATTAACTTGTACAGAAAATTTCGAGTTTATAAGTGATTAAAAGAAACATAAACAATTAAATAATTATGTCTTTAAAATTTTTGAAGACAGTGCCACCTGTTTCCTTGAGATGTGAAAAAGATTGAAGTACCTATATTACCTATATCTAGTTATTGTTTTACTTGGCACCGTCTTCAAAAATTTTAAAGGCATAATTATTTAATTGTTTATGTTTCTTTTAATCACTTATAAACTCGAAATTTTCTGTACAAGTTAATTTATTTCATACTTTTTAGTTTCTGTTTTGAAGTTGTTTCTTTTTTGGCAAAAATTTTTATTGTAGTCACAATGACATTTGAGAGTGGTATTCAATAAAACTACGGTATAAAAAAGAGCACTAAGATATGTATGGCCTTAATAACCAGTTCCTATATCACTTTATGCTGCCCGGGTGAATTTTCCCATTGAGCGAGCATATTTATATGAGTAAAAGTTACGAACAGTCACTTTTGATTAAGTACAAAATCACTTCAGATACTTGTCTTCACTTCAGGAACCTATTCTATTACGCAAAAACCACTGAACTGAAATTAATGAAACTTTACTATATGTGAGTGGTTGTCCAAAAAAGGAACTGGAGGGATGGGACACCGTTATTCACTTTTTTTTAAATCTGTGGTCATTTAGCTTTGTTTTGGTCAAACCAGAATATTTTAAGCGCTATTATGATTTTTTTTTGTGAGCAGAGGTAGTTTTTACGAAACTTCAAACGCGATTTACTAGAAACCAATTATTTTCCCTTTCTCTTTTTGATCAACCGCTCAAACAAAATAGTAGCCTACTCATCATCATGTCAGCTTATGGACGTCCACTGCTGGACAAAAGCCTCTCATCAAAATGAGACAAAAATAATATATTTTTTAAGAAATTGTTTCGTTTTCGTCAAATACATACGAAGTCGCAGGCACCCACTAGACTTATCAAAGAAATAATACTCAAGTATATTACCATGCTTTCCTTTGGAATACAATTTGTATAGAAATAATGAACGCGGCAGAAGTTTCACAACTCCAGATTTTGAAACAAGGAGATCGTTAAGAAAGTTAGATGTTGAAATATTTTGGCAGCACGTTACACTTGTGTGTGAATACATTATTGTTATATTCAGAATTTGTGAAGATTTTAATTGTTTTAAATAAATGGATATCAATAAATTCCGAAACAAGGGGAAAAAATGCACCCGGGCAAGTGCGAGGTGGACGCGCGCGTTCCGTACAAATAAAATGAAGAAAATCACGTTTGTTGTATGGAAACTATCCATAATATATATTATTATTCTATTTAGTATTGCCAAACCTCAAGTTAAAAAATGTTCAGTAGTTTTTGTGTGAAAGAGAAACACGCACATCCTCACATGCATTGTACCATAACCACAGATTACTTATTACCTAATAGTTACTACGTAACAGATACTTCACTCAGAAGAAAATATCCAATACCTACTGCTTTAACAGTGCGCAATAGCCCAACTGTCACGTCAGATACCACTGCATGCTAAAATGTGCCTAAATACTCAAACGTAAAGTTGTGATTGCTTCGCACCGCGCGAATCCGTCAAAATCGCGGGCTGCCTCTTCGATAAAATTAAATTAACAAAACGTTTTGTGACTATGTTATTGAGAACTATGAATATGTTCCGACTTATTTGGGGCAGTTTAAAATTGTATCGTTTTTAATATATCTATTTTTAAAATGTTTTTATTTTTAATTTTTAATGTCTTTTTATATTTCTGAATTCTCGGTTATTATTATGTTTTTCATTAAAAAAACGTTATTATTAAAAATTCAAAACAAACAAAAAAACGAATGGAACTATCAAAATTTGAACAATGTGCGAGCGCTTCGTTTTGACATCCGCGCTCCGCTTGGTCCGCAAGCGGCCCGCTGAGCGGTAGGTATTTATAGCGCGCAAGTCGGCGCAAGTACATAGAGTGACGGAGGCCTGCCATAACCAATAATTGAAAATGAAAAGTATTTTTATTCAAAAATATGTACTAGTTAATTACACTTTTTAGATGTTGTTTTTTTTTATATTTAGGTAAGTATAATATGATGAAACCTTCAGAAAGGAAGTCAATAAAATATCACAAGTTCTACACTTAATCCAATTTAATCACCACGTCCCAATTACAAGAGTTCACTCAACTTAAATATTTTTTTGGTGAGAATGACCGTCTTTTTCTGCTCAGCAATACTTTTTTTGTTATTCTTTTTAAAACGACCCGATGGTAGCGAGGAGTGTTGCTATTATTGAAAAATACACTGATTCGTAACTAGTATTAAACTTAACTTAACTTATTTAGCCACTCGTGTCCCACTGCTGGGCAAAGGCCTCTCTCTTCATACGCCAAGACTTTCTGTCTCGAGCTTCCTCCGCCAAGGTACCCAAGAAGGTATCCAGCTCGTCCCGCCACCTTTTCCGCGGTCTGCCGCGACGCCGCGCCGTTTGGCAGTTGGTAGCCATTGAGTAGCTGTTTTTGCCCATAAGTCTTCTGGCATGCGGCAGACGTGGCCGGCCCAATCCCACTTCAGCCTGGCAGCTGTTTTTGCCACATCAGCAATACGCGTTTTAGAGCGCAGTATGGTGTTTCTAGTATTAGTGAAAAAAAAAAATGGAATTATAAAGTAGCTGTTATACAAAGTAGCTGTTACAATGAGTAGGAAAATACTCATAGTACTCATAAGTCCCCAAGTTGCGGTAGAAAGGCGTAACAAATAGATATCCCCGGAAGCCATTAGCAAAACATACGGCTGTTACACAGAAATTAAGTTTAGAACAATGTTCCGGGCGCAAGTCGCGGTTGCGTACGAAACTGTAAGGTGACCATGTTGTTAGTTGATTTGTGGAACGTTGTGAAATCGAATTATTACAATTATAACAAGGTTAACATTGTCTTTGAGGACTGAAGATTCATAAAAAGAAATATTTTCAATACTTCTTAGAATATTCATAATATCTTTGTGTCTAGTTGCTACTGCAAAACTTATTCTTGGTAAAATAAAAATTCGAGGCTTTGTGAATTGTCCGCTTTACATCTAATTTTTATTTAGTTATCATTTAGATAAGGGTGGTTTCAAAATAGGTCTAGTAGAAAAATACTAAAACAGATCATTACAATCCGTTTATCAGTTACATATACCTATGTATAACTAATTTGTAAATAAAAGTCAATGAATCCCCCGATTAATTAGTCCTAACTTAGATATAGATAGAGGTATAGATATACCGTGGTCACCCTACTTAAAGAACAAGAGGCTTCATTACCAATTTACAAGTTTTCATTTTATTACAAGTCTCCTTGCTTTAAACCCCACAAAAGACTTAGTAATTGCTCTTACCTACGTATATACACTGAATTTTGCTTTGTCATTCATATGTCAACCACCGTCCTACTAATATTATAAAATGTCAAAGTTTGTGTGTCGATGGCTTGATGCGAGGATGTTTATCACGCGTTAACCACTGAACAGATTTTGATGAAACTTAGCAATATTGTAGCATACACATCAGAATTACAAATAGGTAATTAGGTAGGCCATATTCCTTTACGATATTACGTAAGTTTTTCAGGTAAATAGGTACAGTCAGCATCATAAGTCGACGAACATATTCAGATTTTCAAAAGTAATATACACCATTATTAGATAGAAAACCTTACTTATTTTCCTTATTTTAAACTTTACTAGATGTTCAATTTACTCTGGAGTATTTTTTACTAAGCAATTTTTGTCTAATAATGGTGTAATCACTTTTGAAAATCTGAATATGTTAATCGACTTATAACGCTGACCGTACGTACCAACTCTCGGTCAACCGTAAATCTTAGAATGTCAATATAATCACTGTAAAAGATTGTCTAGCTTGTTCCAGGAAGCGCAGATTGACTACACGGATTGGACTCAATGTAAAAATACCTTTCGTTTGCACTTCGCTCGGCGAAATGATGTTTCTATTTACGCAATCTGCAATTCAAATAATTCAATTCACTTCCCTGGCCATTGATAAGAAAAGTCAATATCACAGCCGTTGTTAAAAGTTTTAATGAAAAATCTTCCTACTTACAAGATACTTTTTCTTTACATGCTCGTGGTGGCATGAAATTTTGTACCCAAGTTTTCCTTCCATATTTCTTGCAAATCAGCCATCTTCCCGTTCGTGATGAACTTTGTTAAAGTAGATACCTTTTCCTCTCATTTCTGTATAAAAGCATCTTTACTCAATCTTTTGGTTAGTTAAGAACTTTAAGGATGCGTTGAGTTTGTAAAATGAACTTACAAGGTCTTTTATACGAGGTTTGATAAACAAACGAACGAAAGGTAAAGAAAATTGTTACCTAAATATTTAAATTACCTTACCTTTTTATAAAAAAACTAACTGCGTTTTAAAAAACACATTTTTTAAATTACCCAGTTTCACTCTCATAGTAAATACGAATCGAACGACAACTTTCAAGCTAAAATCCATCAGGCTTTAGAGCGTGCCAAAGAATTATACATACAAACATACTCTCGATAAACATAACCCTCTTTCTGGCGCAGACGGTTAAAAACAAATAAGATTTTTATGAAAATAAAGATAATTCGCAGGTTTACATACATGACTTAAAAACAAGTTATATCTGCATAATTTTGCGCGCATCACTGTTTGGCAGCAAAATACAAACTGCTTATTATGAAACTGAATACAAACCACAAATTCGCGAAAACAAACGTCTATTTCAAACACGTATTAAATTATTTCAATCTGTATTCAGTAAATTTCCGTGTATTTTGAATGTGTGGCTGTCAGAAATTGCGGATCGGAATATTATGTTTATTAAAACATGTTTAAATGAAAAGCAAGCAACAACAAAAGTATATTAATTTATTAACAGACAAACACAGTATTCAACAAAATAGGCAAAACTATGCTAATAACAAACCACATATAGCATAAGGTTTGTAACATTACAGCTTTAATCAAAAACCTAACCTTTTTATTTAAAATAACCCAACTGCGTTTATAAATACCTACTTATTTTTTATTTTGATGTACTTGGTGTCACTCTCACAGTAAATACGAATCTAAGGACACCTCTCAAGTTAAAATCCATCAAGCCGTTCAGGCTGTAGAGCGTGCCAAAGAATTATACATACATAGGTAGGTACAAACATACACTCGAAAAACATAATCCTCCTTCTGGCGCAGTCAGGTAAAGACAAGGTCGAATATCTACATATTAAACAAAACAATGCCAATATACCTCTTGTTAATGTAAGGAGTCTGGAAAACTTTTATTAAAAGGATAAAGTCAACAAATGAGTCTTTCATTGTGTATATTTGAGACTTATGAAGACGAGGATATAATAATATATTTATATGAGGATAAAATTACGATTATGAAAAAAAAATCCAGATTAGTGAGAGAAATACGTTCTATTTTCAAAAAAGAATCGTAATATTTAAAACTCGAAGTTTAAAGTCCGATTATTTTAGCAAAGTGTAATATTATACTAAGTAACAACGCCGCCGTGTTCACGTAGAAAATGTAAGAGCACTTTCAGTATTTCCAACTCTATTATGTAACAAAGGAAGTCACGTTTAAGATAACATCGCAACACAACAGATGCAAAAATGTGCACAAATGCTGTTCGTTTTTTTAAATTTAGAAAATGCTGGCTGAATAAACTTTGGAACATTTTAAAAATCTTTCCACAGAGACCGAAAACTGCACGAGGCTAGAATTTTGATTCGAAAATTTGAATTTAAAAGAATGGTCTGCTTTTAAGCTGACCCACATTTTAGAGAGTTCCTTTTTTGAATTAATATTTATTTTGTTATAGTAGGTACCTACATATACGAAGAAGATTTTTATAAACACAGCTACCTATATCATAAATAGTAACGACGAATATGTAAATCTTTGCAAATTTTTTGATAAATGAATTTACCTTAGTATTAGTATTTACTAACGATTGTTACAGATAATTTAAATGTTTATTTTTACTCTTATTTTTATAGAATATATTATATTTGTAATCTTTACAAAAACATTCAGAAATCATATCTCACTGTTGATTCTACATCAATACAAACAAAATTTAATCAATAAGTAAAGGCTATTGTACTTTTAAAACAATATAGATAACAAACAAAGGGACATTTCTAACGTTTAATATGAAATGTAACCCGAACTAATTCAAAACCCACTTACATTTGGGAACTCAAATAACAATTTCCGACATTTAACATTGGTCGGGTTAATTGCGAGAAATTGAATAGGATCTGACATTTAGTGTTTGTTAAATTGGTGTAAAGTATTTGTTAAGGAAGATTATAACTTATATCTTGTGATGTTGGGCGATGTAGAATTATTCGATATTACGATCCCTCTAATTGATGGCTTTTATTTGCTGCCTCCGTGGCTTCAACTTTTCAAGCGCATTAAAACACAGCGCCATTTTGATTATTATTATGTATTATGCTATCTACACACCAAAGCCGCCGGCATACCGCCGGGCTAGGCCAGCGGCTTTACGTCATACGAATGGCAGCTGTCAAAAAAGCCGGCGGCTTTGGTGTGTAGATACCATTAGGCTTGCACATTTTATTTCTGCCTAAACTTAGAGAAACCTTGATGAAAGATATTTACGTATGTACTTAAACAGTAGTAAAACAAAACGCTTATTAATATTTCTTTTTTCTTCTTCTGCTGTTCAATTAATTATGCCTTCGTCCTACCACAGTGTCCCTAAATCAAATACATTATCTGGAATTCGTAACAAATGTTACCACCGCGTTTCAGAGTACTAGTGCTGCCATCTATGTTTCCTTGTGATTACTATATCTTTCAGTTGACACGCAGTACCGCTTCAGTATCGAGTATTATTATTAATGAAATTAATATGTACAGTGGATTAATTTCACTTCAAACAAAATTTCTTATACATCACTGCGGATATGAGCGGTATTACTCACATTTCGGTTTAATGAAAATTGCGATGAAAGAAATATTCAGAGTGAAACGCATGAAATTAAATTCGAAATTGGATAGGCATTTCTGAGTTTTTATTCGTGCGCTCGTTTCTTTGAAAATTTTAATGAAAATAATATAGGTAGATATTTATTATAGCTATTTAATATCCCCCTAACGCCTTAAGCACTTATTTTATGAGTTAAATTATGATATCAAAAACGACACCTCCCAAGCTAAAATCCATCAAGCCATTCAAGCTGTAGAGCATGCCAAAAAATTATACATACCTACATACATACTCTCGAAAAACATAACCCTCTTTCTGGCGCAATCGGGTAAATACCTTAGTTGCTACTTTTAGTAATTTGCTTAGAATTAAAATACCGACGGCGTACAATAATGAAATTCTAACTAGAACATAATTTTACTGAGACTGCATACTGCTTACCTGTCGTGTTTAAATTAAATATGAAGGTGGTCGAATTAAAATACTAGATTCTCCGTTTTATTGTTCTATATTTTTTGTGTGTCATTTGTCTTTTTTATTTACGTTTTCAGTTATAATGTTCTTTAAGTAGGTAGGTTCTTATTAATTTAATTTAGTGTCGTTTATGACAATCATGATTCGTATATTAGCGTGTAAGTAATATTTACTTGAAAAAAGTTACAAATACAAACTTACCTAACTACTACTAACTAGGTACTACTAACGACTTCTAACTACTTCTAACTACTACTAACCAGGTACTACTAACGACTTCTAACTACTTCTAACTACTACTAACTAGGTACTACTAGCGACTTCTAACTACTTCTAACTACTACTAACTAGGTACTACTAGCGACTTCTAACTACTTCTAACTACTACTAACTAGGTACTACTGACGACTTCTAACTACTACTAACCAGGTACTACTAACTACTTCTAACTACTACTAACTAGATACTACTAACTACTACTAACTACTTCTAACTACTACTAACTAGGTACTACTAACTACTACTAACTACTTCTAACTACTACTAACTACTACTAACTAGGTACTACTAACGACTTCTAACTACTACTAACTAGGTACTACTAACGACTTCTAACTACTTTTAACTACTACTAATTAGGTACTACTAGCGACTTCTAACTACTTCTAACTACTACTAACTAGGTACTACTAACGACTTCTAACTACTACTAACTAGGTACTACTAACGACTTCTAACTACTACTAACTATTACTTACAACTACTTACGTATTTACTTACTTTACTTTAAGTAGTTAACTTTTTTTGAAACTTACTTTACTTTTTTTTATTTAAAATATTTTTACAATTCTTCAGATAAAAATAATCTACAATAAATAATTCTAATAAACAATTGTGATAAATATATAAAATATTGCTTATACCTACCTGAAACGTTAAGTTCTGCTTTGCCAGATTTCTTTTATTCTGAAATTATTATATATACGGTTCTAGTTAAGCTCTATCTACACAGAACCGGGCCGTGTCCGGGCCGTGGCCCGTCAAGAGAGAAAACAATACGTCGTCATGATATCGTGTACGGTTGGAGCGAAAACAATACGTCGTCATAACAACGTGTCCGGTTGTCATGACGACGTACTGTTTTCCCTTCTGACGGGCCACGGGCCAGATCTGTGTAGATAGACCTTGATATACTATACAGGATGTAACAGAAAGGGTATATAAAGCCGAAACTCAGCGATAGTCCTCATGAAACTGAAAAACTTTCCCCAAGGAACATGGGTCGTATATCGAAAAAAATTTTTGGATCGCCCATACTTAATCGATCAGCTGATCGGGCATTTTGCATGGGGAGGCAAAATTTTTTCTTCGAGTTACGACCCATGTTCCTTGGGGAAAGTTGTTCAGTTTCATGAGGTCTATCGCTGTGTTTCGGCTTTATATACCCTTTCTGTTACACCCTGTATGATATGATAGACTAGTTGTATTATAGTAAAATAATAAGCATTTATGAGGTTATATGCATCTAGGACTCATAAATCTAGAGCTAAGTGCACCAGCAAAGATACTTAGCTGCCGCTCATAACTTATTTGCGACGTAATCCTATTAAGCATATTTAGTTGCAGCTTACTAAGCTTAATCTGTCTGCCAGAGACAGCTTAAAAGCTCGAGTTATGATTAAATAAGAGCTTTTGTGATTCCGTATATACCTACTAGTTATACAAAGGCTTTGCTTCAAAGCTCATGTGGCATTGTTTAAGAAGTTATTAATTTATTTGGTTTGCCAACAGCTAAAACACACTTTACAGAATATATTTTTTGTAGCCTATTTTGTCCCACTGCTGGGCAAAAGCCTCTCCCATACCTCTCCACAGATTTCTGTCGGTGGCTGCTTCCTAGAATATATTATTTTAAAAGAAATATAAGTCTAGAACTATTTCATGAACATCAGTTCTAAAACTACTTTCAAAACTCGTTTTATAATAACGGGCATTATAATAATTATGTGTTTAAAAAAGATTTTTCCAAATACGGATATTGAAAAGTATGTTTATCAATCATTAAAGAGCATTCTCTCTTGTCAATGAAGATACATCCATCCAATTAAGCTTCCATTTTCCTCTTAATATAAATCCAATTTATGTAAGTAAAAATAACAATTCTAATATAAATGTTACCCTTTTTTTTTCTTGTGATATAAATAAATCCTATTTTTACCCACCCGACTGCGCGAGAAGGAGGGTTATGTTTTGCGAGAATATGTAGGTATGTATGTATGATTGTATATGTAATCCCTTGGCACGCTCTACAGCTTAAACAGCTTGATGGATTTTAGCTTGAGAGGTTTCGTTAAATTTGTATTCACAGTGAGAGTGACACTGGGTACATGAAAAAAATAATGCGTTTTTTAAACGCAGTCGGGCTTTTTTAATAAATAGGTTAGGTTATTTTATGAATAAAAGTAACATTTCTATTAGAAATGTGGTTTAGACAGGAAAATAATCAGTCTGCCTCCGCCGAGGACAATTTATTAGATGTCCCTTCGGGCCGAAACCGCAAACCGCTCCGGATGGTAACTACTAGACTTGTATCTCTACTACAGACTTGTTTGGGCCTACTCCTGGTTTATTCAAAATTAAAAGTTAGGTATATAGTTGAGTAGATTTAATAGTGTAATAAGAGGAATCAATCCACAGGATTTGTACCAAAACATTTTTTTCTAATAATAGGCATGATGACAAAAAAAAAAAAATTAATCCATCACATAGATTATTTTAAAATATTCGTCAAGTATTTTTTCTTTTTTCTCTTAAACTAAAAATGACAAAGATATTCTGGGTTAAAGTTGCTCGTGACGTCACGCCACAGTACGATTTGAACCGAGGAGCGACGTCAATACCCCCCACTCCGTAACTTTGATGCTAGGTAAAAAATATGTTTCAAATGTTTTTTAATAGCCTAAAAGACGGACTAATTATTTTTTGAATTTTCGAACGTAGTCATCATCCCCATTTATGAGGACATTCAACATTGGCATAAGAAAGGAATGAGTGAATAAAAATGAATGAATGAAAGAATGAATGTTTGTTTGTGAACATGTTATCAACTACGCAATACTCTTACTAACATGACTCTCATCCAAATGATTATTTAAAATGTTACTACTTAAAATTTTTTTCTAAAACCTATATAACAAAATCTTCAATTAGGTATACATAAACGTAGGGCAAAGGACAGTGGCTCAATATGTAACTAGCTTTATCCCACAACTTGGTCCGGCCGTAATGAATTATATACCTACTTAAACCTTTTGAATCACTCCATTCATTGTCGGAAACCTTATTGAAGACCGTTTGCGGTTTTTGGGTCTATCGCTTTTAGACAAACAGATGTAAGATTTTATATGTGAAATATACAGTTTAATTTGTAAAGGAATAGTATAGTTCTAGAACTAATCCAGGTATCCAGGTATATTTATCTAAAGCTAGTTTTGTTATAACGCTGACTAAGTTTATTTCTTTAACTTTCTACACTACTTATCCAGTCATCTGTTGACTGACAAATTTGCAAAATGGCGGATGTGGCGCATCTGTTGCGGAAAATTGCAAAAAATTTGCAATTGCAATTTTTTTAATTTTTTGTACCATAGACAATTTTACATTCTAAAAGTGATTGATAGAGTCATTCACTCTTTATGGATTTTCTCTAGTGAGTATACGGCTTTAAAAATAGACAAATTCATAGTACAGCAAAAACCGATCTGTTAAGTGTCCTGTGCTGGGACTCAACAGACACGGCATATTTAACAGTAAACTGTCAAAGTCCTGTACTGGGATTCTCAAGGTTTTTTCTTTTCTTTTGTTATTAATAATTAATTTTAATTTAGACTGCATGGTAACTTCGTGATAAATAAAAGATCATTTATCGTATTCAATAATCATGTTGGATACGAGTTGGTAGATAACTTCAATATAAAACTGTATATTTTAATTAACTTTCGAAAACAGCGCTCATGTAAAAGTAAGTACCTACCACTAGCAATATCCAAAATAACATAAAAAGACTCTACTAGCTTTATAATATTAATCATGTAAAAGTACACGAGAAAATCTGGAAAGAAGGCGCAAGTCATCACATTAACCACAGAACGACACTTTTTCATTGCGTCTTTCTAAAGGAAACGTTTTTTCTCAATAGCGGTTACAAGAGCCTTATTTTCTGCCCCTTAATTTTTCTTTCATTTATTGTTATAGTCGCTTAGCCTTGCCATTCAGTATCTCCATTTTATCTTGCTTCTAAAATAATATTTTCTTTATGTTAGGCTTTGATTTATCTCGGTGAAATTACTGTGGAATAAAGTGGAAGGTTTTTTGTATATTAAAAGACCTTAGGCATAAAAAAATTTAGTTAGCAACAGATCCTAGTACCTCTTTATGAGGGTTTCTTTAGTCAGCGCAAAGTATAAGGCCATTAAGTCTGCTAATTTAAAATAGCATCAGTTGTTGTGCTGGCAGAGTTTTTTTGCCACATTTTTGACACATTTGGTATTCTGCAAATCAAGGGCTTGGGCTTACACTGATTGCGACCAAATGTATCAAAAATGACATTGACACTCTCATTGACACTCTCATTGACACTCTGCCGACACACAACTGAAAATATTGTAAATTGGTAGACCTTGGGCCCCAATATCGAAGCGCAAATATCAAAATCGCGATCGTAATAGAAAACTACTCGACCGAGTCACAAAATCTATAACAATGTCAACATTTGAAGTGATAAGAACCGAAACGAGTAATTTCCTGTCATTCAACCAAGGCTAAAGACACAATGGAATTTTACCCTCAACTAGGGAAAGGGCCGAGGACCTATAGAAACCTTTTCAATGGTAGAAGCCGAAAAAAGGTGCTCAGGAATGAGTGTGACCGGATGGTCGAGCGATTCCGGTTGACACTAAATTTGGATTGGTACCGTATATGTTTGTTAGTAGCTATAATACATCGTACACTTCGCTGGTGGCAGTTCCAGTGTTTTTACCTTTAAAAGAACTCGATAGAGTCGAGTTATTCGTCATCTCGCACCACGCAAAACAAGGTAAAAACCTGGGTGCGAGTTTTTTGGGTGTGAGATGACGAATAACTCATCTCTAAAACCCAACTAAATACAAATAAGAAAATTGTGACGTTTACATGCTTTCATTCATAAAGTTGGGTTGTAATATTCAAAATTCAAGCTTTGATGATTTTTAGTAAACGTACAAAAATGTTGATTCTACAGGAGTTCTATATTTTCTATAGAAGGGTCTACGTATAACTATCAAATATTATTATACATACTTACGTACATGTCCGTCACGCCTTTCTCCCATTGGGGTAGGCAGCTAGCACTTCCTTCCACTTGCTACGATTCAAACACACCTCTAGGGTACCCTAAACCGACACGGGCATGTATGAGGCGACTGATGAGTGTGGATGAAGTGAAAGAGGTGTGTTTACATTAATATGTTTGTACCTTAAGTAGGCCTATACATATAAGAGACATAGTGTGACGATTAGGCATAATAGGAACACTAACAGAATAATTACACTAAATAATTCTATTGCAGCACTGCAGTTAGTGACAGATTCAGTTCCAACGCACTTGGAGCGCATCCAAATTCAGAAGTGAATTCCTAAACTATTCAGAAATGTTTATGGGCATTGTCTGGAAATTATTTATAGAACTGCGATTATGCCGCCTCTGTGGTTCGTCATTTTTTTCACAATTAATTTAAAAAAAAAAAAGAAGGACCAAGCCAAGAATAACCTAAACCAACGTGCATGTATGAGGCAACTGATGAATGTGGTTTAAGCGTAAGCAATGGTGGATCGTAGCTAGTGGGACTTTACAACGATTTTGCCTAATTTTATATGACACTGCTACATACATACACATGCTACGGATATGTACTGAATCTTTCGGTTTTTCCGATTGCCGAAGGGCTAACCCCTGCCTCCACATTCAGGTTAGGTTAAGTTAGTCCTTCTTATGCTGTCTACACACCAAAACCGCCGGCTTTTTTGACAGCAGCCATTCGTATGACGTAAAGCCACCGGCCTAGTCCTGCGGCATGCCGGCGGCTTTGGTGTGTAGATACCATTACGCACTACATACATATTAGAGATGCGCCGAATATGGGTTTTGCCAAATAACGAATACCGAATACTATTCGGTTTGAAACCCTACCGAACCGAATAATTCGGCCGAACTATTCGTTTGTTCTTTCACACTAATTTTGATACAATAAATAGGTAAAGTTTATTAAGAAAAGCGCCTTTGAAAAGCAGAATGGGTTTCTAAATTCTATCTTTAACTGTCACTTATTAACTTATCTTTATTTTATCATCTCCTTATAACTCTTGTAATACCTAGATGTGAAAATGAGAATATAAGATTGACTGCTCCTTGGTTTAAAATAATTGAATATGAGTTTAAAATCTTGTTTTATCAAGCAAATTTTTACTAAACAAAATAAACGAATAAATGGTCATTTTAACCGAATATTCGGTTGAGGTGCCGAATATGCCGAATACCGAATAGTAAACGAATATTCGGCGCATCTCTAATACATATACCTATCAGTCACGCCTCTTTCTCATCGGGATAAGCAAAGAAAACTTCCCCTCCACTTACTAAGATCCAAATATACTTGCTTCCCTTAATTCACTTTCATCAGCCACCTTATACATGAGCTGATATAATATGTCGTGAGATATATCGTCACCTAGGTAATCGGTCACCCGTATATGAGCTTTCTCCTTCACTTCATTCTATCGCAGAATCTGACTTTTACCCCTTTTATTACATTGGGAAAATGTATTTAGAATTTGTGTACGAAATATTATGTTAGTATGATACTTATATGTAGAAAGTAAATTTGGAAATAAGCCAAATAAAATCAGAGTTTTTAGTAAGACGTCTATGTGTATATTTTGTTATATTATTAAGATTTGTGATGCGGCAAGGCCTTCGCCCAGCAGTGGGATATACAGTCACGAGCAAGAATATGTATACCTATACTGTCCCATTTTCAAAGTACCATAACTACCACATGCAGTATTTACGAATATTCTATCAATTTTTTTATACTTAAACAGACACAGACCAAAAATTACGTAGAATGTAATTTTACGTTCAGAATAAATTATCATAAAGCAGAAAATAGACGTGTAGGTTAGAAATACCAAAGTTTATTCAATAACCCTATTAAGTCTCAACACATTTAACTGTCTACAGATAAAATTAAACTGAAAGATAAACCTTTGTCCATTTCATAAAACACGAGGTTTTAAAAAGAGACAGGTATAAAAATCTGTCAGATAACTTTTATCTGTAGTTGTTGAAATCGGCCCTAATATTTACGTACGAAAATTCCCAAAAATACACCGTTGGAAATCTCTATTTTCCAATAAAAAGCAGACGTATTCAGTGAAAGTAAATCACATGCGACACGAGACATGTTTATGAAAGAGCCTGTATTGTCATAAGTTTCCCAATCTTGTTTCACGCACGATAACATGCTTTGTTAACATTTGAAAGCATATATTTATTCTCATATTGTATTTTGTATGTTATTATAAATTTATGTAGATATGAAATATGATATGAAATTTATGTATATTTATTATTTTGCTTTTGTTACTTTAAATTCGTTACTAGCTAACTGTTTTAAATAAGATACCTACCATTCAGTTTGTAATTTGTTGTTCTTTGTTATTGGCTGTGTTGCATTTAATTAAGGTAATACATTAGAGAATAATGAGCTGTTAAGAACACTTTATCAATAAATAAGTAGGTACGGTCAGCATCATAAGTTGATTAACACATTCAGATTTTCAAAAGTAAAATACACCATTATTAGACGAAAATCGCTTAGAAAAAAAAACTCCAGAGTTAAATGAATATCCAATAAGGTGCAAAATAAGGAAAATAGGTCAGATTTTACGTCCAATAATGGTGTAAATTAGTTTTGAAAATCTTAATGTGTTCATCGACTTATGATGCTGACTGTACCTCTAATGTTCCTGTAAATGTTAAAAGATCGTGGATTATTAATTTAACCAAGCTTCGTCAATTATCTGGGGCTCAAGTCTACAATATTTTCAGTTGTGTGTCGGCAGAGTGTCAATGAGAGTGTCAATGTCATTTTTTGACATATTTGGTCGCTATCAGTGTAAGTTATTGTTAAGCATAATACTAAATGGACGACCTACGCTCATTCAGGGAAGATTGGTGGGAAGCAGCTAATAACAGGAGTGTTTGGAGAGGCATGGGAGAGGCTTTTGCCCAGCAGTGGGACGAAATAGGCTAAAAAAAAAAAAACTAAATGTGTCAAAAAATGCCATTGACACTCTGCTGACACACAACTGAGTCTATTTTAAATTAACAGACTTGGGCCCCTGTTTGCTTTGCATCGTCGTCTTGGTTAACTCTTATTCATCGGTATTTAAGGATTCAAATAACGTATTATATAGCTACTTAAATATACTATGACAATAAAAGAAATTCGCAAAAAAAAACAAATAGGTATATTATCAGAATTATTTCTGGTGAAACATTATGAAATACTTTTTCCTGGGTAATTTACGGTGTTGCGATCGTTCGCACTTTTACGGTGACATACATCGATTTGTTGCCTATTTGTAATAGATTTGACATTTCAAAAGAAAAATAATGTTGTGGTACATTTCCATCATTATTTATTCTGACTTATATTTTTATTGTGTTTAATTTTTATCGGCTTTTGCTTTTTCGGATCGCTGTTCAATTTTATATAGATTTACTTCCTTTTGTATTATACTGTTTCAGTAACAAGTTTAGTGTAACTGTTTAACAACGGTAAGGACTTGATCGCAATATTTATAATTACCTTTTGATTTACTAGAAGAATCGGGATAACTGTTGTCAAATATCCACAAAATATCCACAAAAGACATCCACATTGGATATCCGCAGAAATTATTAAAGTTCCTAATTCCTATGACTAACGGCCATTCCCAATATCCTATCTAACTCTGGTTTTGTCCTACTGGAGATAGACATAGTTAACTACCTTAGAATTTTTCGTCCCTATAAACTTACCGCTGTCAAAAAATCTATGGGATTCTTTCGAAGGATAAATCTAAAGTGACAGCTACGTGACAGTTAAGTACTGCTGATCTCGAATAACTTTGAATATTGGGAACGACCATATCCACAAAAATTAAAAAAATATCCTAATTCCTACGAATAAAGCTTCTTTAAAATTATATAAAGGAGATGAGAACAAAAACAACACTGTAAAAAAAACAAAATGAAAATTCAGGCAGACTCACTCATGACGTGTTAATCGCTTACAAAGATTTTAATTTAAAAATTTCACGATAGGGATTTGTTTTTCAACTTTTTTCCCAACAATATTCCCCGAGGCTGGGCTAACATATGAATAATGCAAAAATAACATGGTCCTGTATACTTAGGAACCTTCATACACGGTGGGAGTTTTATAATTTGGTTGGATATTAGTTTTTCCAACTTTATTTGCATAGGTTGGATTAGGTGTCTATTCTGGGATGTTATTTGCCATGTAACATTGTTAGTAGTATTTTTTAGCAAGTTGTTATGTTATGAGCATGTTTTATCCATGATTGACTTATGATATTGTTTTTCGTTGGTAAAACACGACAAATGTTTAAAATATGAAGAAACAAAATCTGTACCTGTGTATGTAGCACTAAGACCCAGAACACACGGTGAAATATAACTGCAACGAAACTGCAACTGCTAGTCACTTTTGAGTTGCATCTAAGTTTCAGCTATAGACTTCTTTAGAAAACCACACACGACGCAACCGAAACGAAACGTTTCAAACTAGTTGATGCAAACTTCGATGTAACTTAAAAGTAACTAGCAGTATCAGTTGCGTTGCAGTTGCGTTTCACCGTGTGTTTTAGAGCTAAGAACTATAAGTAGAGCTAAAAGCTATCCTTAGAGTAACATATATTTATATAACTAGCTCATTGACAAAAGACAAAAGAACATTATTATAAATACCTCTATACATTAACCAATAGGAAAAGCATCTGCAATACACTAATACAAATGACATTAATGACATAGCCAGAATTAATAAAAAAAACATAGAGGCCTATTTTAAGACCCATGTTAATAACAGCATCAAATAGGGTATAAATAGAGTATCAAATAACGCAAAGGCTACTAATCCTAGCTCTTTACGAACCTTGCTTTATTTAAGGCCTCTTCTGTGAAACTTCATTTTGCTAATGGCATCATTGCGGTTGTAGTATGGCAACCCTATTATTTCAAGGGTCAGTTCAAGAGCCCTCAGCTCGCCAATTCTGATCACTTTTACTTGCAAACAGGCTGTGAACTCAACGGTTCTGGAATCAGTAATAGTGCAAGTATACAGAATTGCCTTCCAGCTTATTGCTAATCTTGGCTGCCCTTCTTTATTAATGGTTATCAAATTTGACAAATTTTGCGGTAGGTAGTAGGAAAAGCTTCATGAATCTACGCGTAAAACAGTAACGCGCTTTTTAGTTTTGTCGTAGTTCAACCACTTGTATAATAAAATCCCTTAGACTAAACTAGAACGCTACATTTAGTTTCAAAAACCTAATCAAAATTAGCATAATAACCCAGCGAACTTTGTAAAAGGGTAATTTTAACTTTGTTCAATTTTAATTAGGTAATCGTTTAGTTTCTTATCTCCCTTTTATTTAGTCAAGGTCAAAAGTATAAAAGTACCTTGAAATTGAAGGCTTATTTTATAATTACCTAGAGGCGTTAAATATTTTATCTGAAGATTTTCAATTGATTATTTGCTATTTTGCGTAAGTATATAAATTGACTGCTGCTGTTATTGTTTAAAATCACTGTCTAATCTAGGTAACCTTACTTTTTAGGTACAATTCTAAACGTCATATTTTTTATATTATTACCAACATTGATTTGTATTTAGTCTGCTTATAAAGTCATTTTAGGAGACAGGCGGCCTCTAGTCTAGTATTAATAAACCGCAATATTAGTCCGGCGGCTGTTCGTGCGGGTTCACGCTACACAAACCGAGCTGAGCTGAGCACGAGCCGAGCACGAGCCGAGAACGAGCCGAGCACGAGCTGAGCATTAGCCAAGCACGAATCGAACACAAGCTGAGCAGAATCCAAGCACAATTCGTCTGTGGACCGACTTAAGAACTTCGAACGAGCGCGCGTCAAATGTTTCGCTCGTGCTCGTTGCGTTCCGTCAGCTGTAACTTTTTTGACGAACACAAAGGGATTTGAGGAGTGTGCTCGTTGTAGGCTCGTCGTACGTCCACGCTTGACACCGCGAACGACGAACCAGAATGGCTCGGCTCGTGCTGTGTGGAGTGTGGACCCAGCTTAAAATATCGCTAAAATTTGGGTCAGTAGATTTTACGTTTTATTTATTTTGATATTTATTTTGAAACTATTTAAAGCGTTTGTTAAAATATGAAATTCGCTTTAAATCCAATTTCTCTATTTATCAACGGAATATTAAAACTATAACTTGTTAACATTTTCTCATTAGTGCGAAATGGTTTTTTAAAAACATAAAAAGTTCTCATTAAAACCTAATACAGAGCGAACAAGTCTCATAAAACAGAGCCGAGAGTAACGCTCAAACCTCATGAATATTGCAAAATGTTTTGGCACGAGAACATTTTATAATGATATGGGTTCCGTAACTAAGTTAAAATTTATTAAGTAGTTTTATGACTATGTGCAGAAGACAAATTATAGCAATTATGAACAGAATGTTTAAAAAAAATATTATATTGAACTAGAACTTTTTCCGTGAAAATCTGATCTAAGTTTGTTTCTTTCAATTATCGACATAGTATCTGCATTTAAAATGAATTTATAGACATAATTACATTACGAGTACTAACATGATTTCAGAGCCACTATTTCAGTAACTGTAGAGCCTAAAACATTGTATTTACTAATGTAATTTTTTAAACAAAAAAATAAACATTTTCTCCTTAAAAATTATTTCCTTCTTCAACCCTACAGACCCCTAAAACATCACGAGCGTCGTAATCAGCGATTCGAAGTAATCTTACACTGAAGGAAAAAAAATTGGTAATATTATCTCATGGATGACGTAACCGTTACACCATAATAGGAATTTGCAAACTTCCCTTTTGGAGCCAAGAAAAATGTATTACGGCCGTTCCAAATATTCAAAGACAGATAGCTTCTCGAGAGCGGCAGTACTCAACTGTCACGTAGCTGTCACTTTTGATCTATCCTTCAGAAGAATCCCATACATTTTTTGACACCGTTAAGCTTATAGGGACGAAAAGTTCTAAGATAGATAACTGTTTTTATCTCCAGTAGGGCACAACCAGACATAGATAGAATATTGGGAACGGCTGTTAGAGGTGTTTTTGGAGATTATCTGCCGTAATCTCTACATCCCTATTCCGTAGGAAACGTAGCTTGAGATGTTTGACTTTTGATACAACGGATGGTGAAAATTACGAGTAAAATCATCAAAATAATGTTATTAAATTCCAGCTAAAAATTATATCTACAGAGCGTTCCGTGTATCAAGCCGAGACGTATCTTTATGCACAAATTACGTAAAAAAAGATTTTTACTTAATTGATAAGTATATTTTTGTTAAATACTACACTCTAATAAATAAAATTTAACCGCTAAACTAAACTAAACTTAACCTAACTAACACTAATCCGGGAATAATCCGCCCCTGGTTTCTCCCGGTGCAAACGTGCCCATCACCCCAGCTGTGTTTCCACGCTGGATAGCGATAGACAACCGCTGCAGCAGAAAAGACCCCAGTTACGTAATATTTGATGAGTTTCCTCGTAATTTTTTATGAATGTTAACTGATGGTTATTGCAGTCAAAAGTGGTTTCGACTAACGGCTTTAGACAAAACCACTTTAACTGAATTTGTCAGTCAAAAGTGGTTTTGACTAGTCATGAGTTTTGACTGTAATGCTGTCTACACACCAAAGCCGTCGGCATGCCGTCGAGCTAAGCCGGCGGCTTTACGTCATACGAATGGTACCTGTCAAAAAATCCGGCGGCTTTTTTGTGTAGATACCATAATATAGACAGTTTTCGAAGATACTATCGAGCTTTTTTACATCTACAACCTTACAGTTCACACAACTCTTCACAGTATTCGAAAACCTTGAATACCCTTTATTAAAAACCTTGGCCAGTAGAAAATGTCTGCATAATTTGCTTCCATTATTAAAAGAGCTCATATTAACGTGACTCATCGTAAAACTACTCTAGTTTATTAAAATATGCTTTAATCACGCTATCGTTTAAAATTTAACTCTATATAGGCGTGTCACGGCTGATATTGCTTTTGCAGCTTATTTTAGCTTAGTTGCAGCAAATTAGAACGTCGTTTGTTTCAAAAGCTTTTATCTAATTAGATTTAAATATTTTTAGAATACGACGATGGGCATCTTTGAGGCGACTGATAAGTGTTGATAAAGCGAAAGAAATGTGTTTGGATCGTAGCAAATAGAAGAAATTGGTCTCTGCGTACCCCAATGGGAGAGAGGTGTGATGGATATACCTATATGTACTACGTGTATGTTTTTAGAATCTTACTCCTCAATTATTTGCATTATTATGACTGCATAACTCATATTTTTAATAAACGCTTGGTTAATGTTATCACGTTAACTACCAGCTTTGATTTGTACTGTAGGCATTTATTCTGGTTATTCGGTTTAGTGCAAAAAAAATCAAACTTCTCCATAATGCATCTGCTAATAGTGTTAAATGTATGGCAAAAAACAATTGTTTTTAAATCTTGGTCCAAAAGTAAAAGCTGTTTGTTTAATTGAGTACATGCATATCCTTTTCTATCGTTCACTAATTGTAAGTCACCCTGTATACTAAAGTAAGTAAAATGTTTGCAAGACAGTGTCTCATGCTTTCCTTATCATTGGATTGACAAATAATTAATTCCATTGAAAACATAACTTCTTATTTAACTAACTTTATTCTTATAAATATTTACGACAAAAAATGAATTGGGCATCGGAAAAAACATGTTTTGTACACGAAGTTATGGAGCGTGAAATAAAATTACTCGTGCGAGGATACGTGAAAAATAACTTATGATTTTATTAGGCTCGGTGTAGAAGTAAGCATTAAGGCCTATCTATCCACATCCGTGACGTGCCCGGAATGTGACCGGGCCGTGGTCTGTCAGGAGAGAAAAAAATACGTCGTCATGACAACGTGTGTGAACGAATCCATAGAAAATGTATGGAATGATATTTTTTCGCTGACACGTCCCGGACTCGGCCCGGATGTGTGTAGATAGAAAATTATCGACATATGTACCTATTTCAATTTCAAGTGCTGTATAATCTAATTACAAAATAAATATTTGATTTGCTCGATGAACTGACCCGTTTAAAGCACTTAACCTATTTAATACAATGAAAGCAAACATTTATTCATAGGAAATAATTACAAGCACACTAATATTCAATCATATTATTATTATAATTAAATAAGTCTCATTGTGGTTTTTTGTTAATGCCAAGTGAAGTAAGACTAACTATACTCTGATCCTTAATCCGAGTCACTCAACTGACAATTACGGTGTTGCGAGTTTTTTGTCCTTAATAAATAGTGATGTAGGTGAATCGAGTTTTCACTATTAAGTTAGTCGAGATTGAATATTTTTCTTTATTGAATATCAAATTGCTATCAAATAAATAAAAATAATTTATGATAATTAAACAGAACAAAACAGAATTTTTTTCCAGCAGCTTTTTACTAGGATATTGTAATGTTTAGCAAAAGTTTCATGATTACGATTTGATAAAATCAAGAAGATTAGTATTTTCCGTTGAATGGATAAGAGACTTTTGCCGTATATTAGCATTTTATGATGAATTGGTTTTTCAAAGTAGATAGAGTTTGGCATTTTTTTCCTGAATATGATTTTCTTACTTTTCGGTAGACACTCACAGATAGACATTCACAGTTATGCTGAATATTTAAACAAAAAATCAAATTATATTTTGTCTCTTTACAACATCTCTCTAACTCTAACAATATCAGAGATATAAATTTTATTATACTCGATTTCCCACAAATGCCATTTTCGCGGTTTAGCATTTTATCCTTTCCACTGACGATATATTTTTGAAATGTTCTCACTGAGCTCTTGAATTTGATACCCCACACAACACCATTTTCAAACTTTTATTTTTTTCATCGTGACTTCTTGCCCACTAGTGGGCAAAGTATTAAATTTATTGCAAATCTATATGCCTATGTCACCCGCCGTATTATTACGAATCTTTTGACACCTCATTCATCAAAATTGGTTCAGTATTTCAGAAGTTACGGTGGAACATACATACATACATAGACTGCCAAACACACTTCCTTTTGGCTTCGCCGTAGTCGTGTAAAAATGTATAAAAGAACTTGTAATGTTTTATTTTAATTTCTCTAAATCTCTTAATAATTTTTTTGTAATAATTTTGTTGTGAGCAATTTTAATAAGTATGCTATTATATTCCTCTAATCTTATTATTAAATAAAAACCTATTGCATACTTACTATTTTTTTTATTAGGTACCTAATAAAATTAGGCTCGACTAAACATCTAAATCTATAGATTGCTGAACATCACTATTGTAGCTGGTCACCCTTTTTGGTATAATTGACAGTTGCACTTGTCAATTTGTGACTCGGATTAAGGATCAGACTATATATATTTATAATTTTACATAGGCACATAGGATCTGTGACGTCACTTACGTCACGCCTCTCTCCCATCGGGGAAGGCAGAACCATTTCCTCCCACTTGTTACAATCCAAATACACTACACTAACAAATATACTATTATAAATTATGTATTGTTAAATACATACATACCTATACAAATACACCTTCAGTCAAGTGATGAAGAAAGTTAACGTAATGTCGCATCAAGAAGTCTATACACTGTCAGAGTATAGGCCTAAATGGCGTATGCTCCACCGACAAGAGGCTAACTACAAATAAGTACACAAAAACAAAACAATCATGTCTGTTCATCACTTTAATTACGATTGGGAATCGAACCTACGACCTCAGCATGTCAAAGATATTTACACCACAAACTTGTTATTGATAAACCCACGCTTTTCCTCGCCATAATGAATGGAAAAGAAACCGGTAGGTAAGTAGATAGAAGATGTTGTAAAGGCGACTAAAGCGGTCTGAAGGGAACCGATAAAAACGGTACGTGATCAGTGCGGCAATGAACCGAGAGATTATAGGATTCCCTAGGGGAATAATGAAGCCGTAGGTACCTAATCTTTGTTGGTAAGTTTCGCTCAGGTTATCAGGCTTGTAAGTTTGTCAGTATTAGAGTTCGTGATTCATCTGTTTTGGTGACGTCAGCAGAAGAGCTTATTCACCGTTATTACAAAACGGGTTTTAAATATAGTTCTAGAACTAATGTTTTTCGACATTTTGTCTATAGCCGAAACGTTATGTATCTGAGTTAGTTCTAGAACTATATATAAAACTCGTTTTGTAATAACGGGGAATGTGTTTTTAAATGTGATTCAGTATCAAAATGAAATTGTAGTTTCATGGATGATTTGAATAAGAGAAATATTTAGCTTACCTAACTGAGTAATAGAACGTTAAAGAACCTGGGGCACAAGTCTGCTAAATTTAAAATAGCCTCATTTGTGTGTCGGCGGAGTGTCAATGGCATTGTTTGACACATTTGATATTCTGCTAAACAATGGCTTACACTGACTGCGACCAAATGTGTCAAAAAATTACATTGACACTCTGCCGACATACAATTAGTAGACTAAAGGCTCTTGTTAATTATTACACAAATGTGTATTAAATACTATACGGAACCCTCATGTAGATAAACATTTACTCTTCAACGTTTTTATTTACATTTGCGCCCTCTTTTCCGTGCGATAGTATCTATGTCTGAAACATTCCCATTTAATTAAAATGTACTCTATTTAAATTGAAAACGGCTCAATTTATTTTACATTTGGATGTTGTTGTTGTATTTAAATTTAATACATCTTCTTTTATGAATATTTAATACATAGGGAGTTTTATTTAATTTAAGAAAAGGTTACACTGAACCCAACTCTCAACTAAGTACATTTTTACTTAGTAACTGCATTTTTTTGTACTTACAAAGTGCGTCTTTTTTAATATTAAACATATTCATTAAATACAATAATATTCAGCTTATCTGATAGGTAGGTAATATTAAAGAAAACCATTGAGATTTAAAGTAAAGTTAGGAATTTTCGGCGGGTTTTAAGTTTGACGTTTCATACGAAAAATTGCAACAGTAGCGTCGCAATAGTAGGTGCGTAAGCGCATTGAATATCTAAATGTTTACTTTCAGAATACGAAATTATTTCATCACCGATTTTATAATCCTTTATTTTCCGTGTTTTAACATTAAACATTAAGCTAATTTGGGGTTATTCATTACTAAAACATCAATGTTTAGGAAGAATACAAAAACAAACATTATGTTTACGAAAGTATATTGTTACAGAGTATCAAAAATAATTCTACTAAATCTTTATTTATTTAACAGTTTATTGTAAGATGAAAGTACAATATATCTTTGTGTCGTATAAAAGGAAAATTGTTTTATTTTGAGGAAATTAATTACAAGATGTTTATGAATGCGTGTGTTACTCTTTCACACATAAACCACCGAATTAATATTGATGAAACTTTCCGACATTGTAGTCAAAAAGTAGATTATATAAGGTCAAATGGTCACACTAAAGAAAAACCTCATATATTTTCAAGCGTATTGCTACAATAGTTAGCATGTTTTTATTTATGAATGAACAAGTAGGTATTTCAACTTCAAAATAAGCTAACATTTAGGTACAGCCAGTTGCGTCATAAACATTGACAAAGTAAAAATATATTGAACCAAAATTTTCGGTTTCAATCCTAAATATACTTGTAAACAAACCTATAACCTACTTAATAGAAACAAATTCTCGTCATCCGATCTTTTTAATTACAAATTTCCACGAAAATCTCTTCAAAAACCGTCAAAGTTAGATCAAACAATTCATAATCGAGCCAATTATACCCGATACCGCCAACGTGGCACTCCTTTGTATAAACAAACTTAACTTTTCTTACCTATCCACCTTTAAACACTCCTACCCCTTTGTTATAAAGATCATTTTTGTGTCAAAACAGGCATTTGAATAGCAAAATAGGAATGTAATGGTGGATTCTCAAACAGTTTTTAATTGGTTAAGCGACAACGCCCAGTCATTCCGATGTCAATTTGATAATTGCTCCCCATCACCCTTGCATTCAATTATTGAAATTAATCCTTTCCTACTCATATTAAAAATGTCAATGTTTGTGCCGATAGATGAATTTGAGGATAATTGATATTTTTTTACGTAAAATTACTACATTATTATAAATACCTACAAACACTCAGGCTCAAGACAAACATCTCTGCTGCCCAAGTCTGATGATTTACAATAGGTATACTCAGTTGTGTTTCGGCAGAGAGTCAAAGACATTTTTGACAGGTTTGGTCGCAATCAGTGTAACCCATTGTTTAGCAGAATACCAAATGTGGGCACAAATGAGGCTATTTTAAACAGACTTGGGCCCATTCATCAAAACCATGTTTGTCTGTCGGAATCTAACACACGACTCACCATGCCAATGCCATGCCCTGATACTATGCCCTGATAAAATAATTAAAGTTTTACAATCGTCAACTGTTACAACCTTTCGATTTTATTTAACATTTAACTAAAATAAGATTTCTTAAACAAAATAGCTTCTAGAAAATAAAGTTATTCCAAAAATCGTATAGATATCGAAGAACGATAACAGTATCTAGTTACAGCGTACTAAAGCAGTAAACTGAGAGATATAAAATAAAATTCATTGGCGAACTTAGTACCTTTAGTAACTACAAGAATCTCTTTACTAGTTTCATGATATTTACTTTGAATTCATGGAAATGTAAAAGGGTAGATTTGGCTTTAAAATTGTTGGTTTAGTGACTTTAATGCGAAGAAAACTAAAAATAATTGTTAGATGTTGCTGTCCACACAAGTCATTGAACGCAAGAAAAAAAGAATGTGAAAAATAAGTTGAATTGAAAATACGTATTTTCATTTTATGTACATAATCTTATTTATGACAATTTGTAAGTGTACCAAAACAACTAATGTAAAAAATATTTTCTAAGAAAAACCAAACAGCATCCATTCATTCTATTTAATAGTCAGTTGTTGGTGGAACATCCGCTATTTAGGCCTATCTTTTGCAAGTTTAAGGCATACAAACAAATATCTTTACGATTCGAAAAACTGTTTCCTTCTTTTAATTACTCCTAACCATCATTTACCTAATAAACTCAAAAATGCCAACCAAAAACCATTCCGAAAGATACCTCAACGTTTAAAAACCAAATAGAAAATACGATACAAAATCCGCTACGTAATTACCCTTACGGTACATTACCTTGTAAGGGTAAATCCGGATAACAAGGGGAGATACAAGAATTGAAGATCCGACGGTGTAACGATTATCCCATGTTACCTTTTGATGTTCGCACCTTAAGAGATGAAAGTACCTTTATACATGTCCCTGCAGTATGAAAATTATTTTTCAAAATCACATTTTAAATCACAGAGGTAACCTGACTAAATAGATATTGATGATTGTACTATGATTATGTCGTTAACCGCCGTTTGTTTAAAAAGTTGAGTTATAGAGTTAATTTGGTTTGATAGTGATTCTAAGCGGGAAGAACTAATCCGCAGTTTTTTACTTTATTATAGGGCGATTGCAGACTAGCGTCTTTTACGGTCTTTTACAGCATACGTAGATACTCTCGTACACGCGCTTCATACTTAGCCGCTTTAAAAAAAACCGAACGCGTCGTGTCAGTAGATATTAACATGGACTATATGAGCTTAGCAGCGCGTCAACCATTGTACGAGCAAATGGCATGCGTACACGCGCTTCAAAAAACAAGCGTATTCGCGCGTTTAAAACGCTAGTCTGAAAACGCCCTTACAACGGATAAAAAAATATCTTATTTTTGGTTCAACTTTTTTATGACCGATACTTTTACTGGCTAACAAGTATTAATTTTTCGCTCAAGCTACATAGGTACCTACATTTTTATTGGCTAGTTCTGGCTACTCGTGTTTGACTATCACGCCCCTTTTCCCGTCTTCACTAACTTCGATACAAGGTCGCTTCTTTCGCTTCATGCTCATCAATCTCAACTTTTTTGGAAATTATTGACCTGGCCTTTCTTTAGTAAATCCCTAATTTGATCGAGATACGTTCTTGGTTCTTGATGTTAAATTAAAATTATTAAATACATATTTTATTAGAAATTTAATCAATGTTGTTTTGTACCGTTAATTATAGCAATACGCAAAGCACCGCCATAAATTTTGACCTTAATCCGGCAAAGCAAAAGGCAAAAGCGACACGAATGCAAAATTGAATAGGTATTCAGAATACAATCGTATTTTTAGCTTCAGTTTCCTCTGGCATGCGTTGTAAACGATTTAATTAGTAGAAATAGCACACATAATGCGTATTTGTTAAGTTTGTTCTTCTTTTTATTCTTATTCTTCTTATTTCTTCTTATTCTTCTCCACTTGTTACAATCCAAAAACACTAGATTAAAATACCTACCTAAGTCTTAAAAAAAAAAAAACATTTAATAGCATTCATTTTAATGTACCTAAGTATATTTAAACTTCAATTAAGGTACATACAGGTACATTGCAGGTACATATCTGTGATATTAGGTTGACTGTTGATAAGGATACGAAATATTACAATCCCCATAAACTCGCCATTCTGATTCACCCTAAAATTGGTCTAAGTATAAAATTATGAGTTTTAAATATATAATAAGCAAGTAAATTGAATATATTTAATTCATAGATGAAAATAAACAATTAAATTAACCTTAACTAAAATACAAAAAAATACGATGATCAATTTGGGAATAAACCGCTCCTGTTCCCCCCTTTTTATTATTTTTCTCTTTATAATTATTCAAAATAAATTTACTGCTTTAAATTAAAAAATGTAATAAAACAAATAACAATACCTGGTCGATTTAAAAAATTATAGAGATATGTAAAATACTCTTGAAATATATCTACATATTCAAGCTGGCATATTTCGCGACTGCAATTTCGCATGAATTGCAAATCCGAGTATTGGAAACCGTTCAACTCAACGATTGAAACATTTTATTAAATTGCACGCCATTTTGATTACAAGCTACTTCTAGTAGTTTCTATTAATCTACTAGTAGGTAATACCTATACACAAATAAATAAAGTAAAATTTTAAAATTCGGTTTTTTTTTTTTTATTCTGCTTATCTCGTCTGTTGTTTTATAAGTATATCAAACAACTTTTACTTATTCTTTTTTTGTTCTTATATTTTTCATTCTTTTTTTTATTCCATTAGTAGGTATTCTTATATCTTAACTTTGAGCCATCTCTTGTGACAGTTTTTTATTTAAATAAAAACTCCCTGGTTCGACTGATTTATGAATCCAAATACATTGTATCTTCCCTATCAGACAAATCATACAGTAGCAGTCAATCAAACTTAGCGCCAAAACACACGGTGACACGCAAATGCAACGCAAATGAAACTGCTGCTTACTTTTGAGTTGCATCGAAGTTTCTGCTATAGACTTCCTTAGAAAACCACACACGACGCAACTAGTTTGAAACGTTTCGTCTCAGTTACGTTGTGTGTGGTTTTCTAAAGGAGTCTATAGCAGAAACTTCGATGCAACTCAAAAGTAACTAGCAGTTTCAGTTGCGTTTCACCGTGGGTTCTGGGTCTTACGCTTCCATTACACCTATTGCTCACACTTTAATTATAAAACAAAAACAGAAAAATAAAGTAAGATGATTAATAGGTAACAGCTGAAAAAAAAATATATTGGAAAACCAACAGCTTCATTATACAATACTAGCGGTCGCCCGCAACTCCGTTTGCGGTATGTATTTGTATAGTACCATAAATATACTACTTCCAAACTATGCACCTATTTGGAGTATGGTTAGTTTTTTTTATAACATAAATTAACTTTTTAAAGTTTACATCAAAGTCAAGAGAAAATATATGCGGGGGCGAAGCCCTTGTGTTATGATGAAAAAGTACAGAGAAAATAAGTGATCATGTTAATCATGTTAATCCATGTCAGAAATATACTGAGACACGATAAAATAAATGAGGGGGTAAAGTCATGACAGATATCCATGACAGAAATATAATGAGAATCGATGTCCGGTGGCGACGCTCCCCGTCTTTTACGGAAACTTGCAGAGAAAAAAATGAGGGAAGCAAAGCCCTCCATTCATTTATGAAAATGACAGAAAACAGAAGAGCGGGGGCGAAGCCCCCCATGCATAACAGAACGGTACAGAGAAATGAAGTGAGGGGGGCGACGGCTCCCTATACATTACGGAAATGTACCTACAAAAATAGAGGAGTTGAAATATTAATTGATGATGATTCATTGATTCATGATGATTCATTGATTCATTCATTAATGGAAATTACAGCGCAAAGTATAACGGGGCCAAGCCCCTATCCATTATAGGAAGATTCAGTAAAAAGACGTTAGATTGGATGAGAAGCTTCACTCTCCGCTCATCGCTTCTCTGTACTTTCTTTTAATAGATGTGAGGGCTTCGCCCTTCACCGTTCATTTCTCTGTACGTTGCAATAAATGGATGGGGGGCTTCGCCCCCTGCTCGTCTTTTCTCTGTAATTTATTTTAAAAGAGGGGAGGGCTTCGCCCTCCGCAGCTCATTTTTCTGTACGTTCCAATAAATGAATGGGGGGCTTCGCCCCCTGCTCGTCTCTTCTCTATAATTTCTTTTAAAAGGGGGGAGGGCTTCGCCCTCCACTGTTCATTTCTCTATACGTTCCAATAAATAGATGGGGGGCTTCACCCCCTGCTCGTCTCTTCTCTTTAATTTCTTTTGATAGAGGGGAGGGCTTCGCCCTCCGCAGTTAATTTCTCTGTACGTTCCAATAAATGGATGGGGGGCTTCGCCCCCTGCTCGTCTCTTCTCTGTAGTTTATTTTAAAAGAGGGGAGGGCTTCGCCCTCCGCAGCTCATTTTTCTGTACGTTCCAATAAATGAATGGGGGGCTTCGCCCCCTGCTCATCTCTTCTCTGTAATTTCTTTTAAAAGGGGGGAGGGCTTCGCCCTCCACTGTTCATTTCTCTATACGTTCCAATTAATAGATGGGGGGCGGCAGCCATCTTGAATTTAGATTTTGAATAGGGCACTGTATTCTACTCGTGAAGCCCTTTCATTTGACACCCATATTGATTGTATTGAAAACTAAAAAAAGTTTTTCCGCCATTTTGTTGCGGCCGCCATCTTTAATTTAAATTTTGAAAAGTCCGCTGTGTTCTACTCGTCAAGCCCTTTCATTTGATACCCATATTGATTGTATTGAAAACTAAAAAAGTTTTTCCGCCATTTTGTTGCGGCCGCTATCTTGAAATTAAATTTTGAAAAGTCCGCTGTGTTCTACTCGTCAAGCCCTTTCATTTGATACCCATATAGATGAAATTAAAAATGAAAAAAAAATTACACGCTATTTTTTGCTTAAAAATGGTTATTGTGGCAACACTGTAATATTTGGACCTATAGTTTTATGGACTTTTATGCAGATATTTATGTCTTCATGAAAACTGTAGTACATCACTTTGCTCTAATATCAATAGTTTTCTCAGCAAACGCGATATTGTGATATTTTTTTATACGTTTTGCATACCTTCGGTTACATTATCGAAAATTTGACAAGGAACCCTAAATATTTTGACATTTTTATATAGCCTATGTTACTCAGGAAGAATGTAGCTTTCCAAAGGTGAAAGAATTTTTGAAATCGGTCCAGTAGTTTCGGAGCCTATTCATTACAAACATACAAACACACAAACATACAAAAATAGGTACAAATCTTTCCTCTTTATAATATTAGTATATATATAAGTATATATATATAGAAGTATAGATACAAACTAAAAAAATATAGATTAACAAAGGAGCCAATTACAGGTTTTCACATATAGAAATGTAATAATAAAACAAAATATTGCACTAATATTATATGTTGTTAAAGTCCGGTTATCTCCCAAATGCAGACGGAATATTATTTGGAATACCATTTTGCACACATTCTAGCTTTTGAACTGAATTGCGGCTCTCAATGTCCTAAACAATACTCTGTTTCTACTCTAACTTGCATTGTATTCGAAAACTATAGAATTAAATTATTACGTAACACATAGGGTCATTTGGCGATAAGTCTAACAAAAGGTTTGTTGGAAGATTTAAAAAAATAAAAAGTTTCTAAAAAACTTTGTCATTTTCATAAGCAGATTATTTTCTTTAATTTTTGTTATAGAGTTTAATAGTAACTATGATGAATTCAGAACCAATTTTATTAGCTTTCTAAGTTTAGTCCTAATTGAAAATGCATCAATAAAAGATCTTTTTTTAAAGCAACAGTTATTCCTATTATTTGATAGGATATGATTAGATTTTACCGATTCCTGACACTGATGAATTTAAAAATAATAAAAGTTCCTTTTTTAAAATCTTAAAGGATTATTTTCATGCAGCGATGCTTGCTTCCACTGAAAATAATAAGTACCTTAAAACTTCGAGACTTCTAGCTTGTTTATCGAACAGAGTAAGTCAAGTTATGAGTTAAGTTGAGTTCAAGTAAGATTTATGTTTCGGATTTTAAACTAGGCTAAGAACTTAGTACGTACATAGTTACTCTACAGTTTTCTCGAGTTCAAAACTTCAAAGTTTTGCTATTCGATAAGATTAATCTACATCTACATCTACACTAATATTATAAAGAGGAAAGCTTTGTACCTATTTTTGTATGTTTGTAATGAATAGGCTCCGAAACTACTGGACCGATTTCAAAAATTCTTTCACCTTTGGAAAGCTACATTATCCCCGAGTAACATAGGCTATATTATATTTTTTTTAAAATAGGAATCCTTACTAAAACTCCAATAATGTAACCCAAGGTGTAAAAAAATGACCTGAAAAATTCCTTACGTCGCGTGCGCTGCGAAAACTATTGATGATAGAACAAAATCATTTACTACGACTTTGCAGAACTCATCATTATCTACAAAAAGTGTCGCAACAGCATATGTCTAAATATTATAGTTATGTCACAGTAAGCGGTTTTTTATTCTAAAAATTTAATTTATATGCCGCCGCTTGAAAAGGCTCTTTATTTGTACCTTGGTATTAATCCTTATCAAAATAAATTACTTTATATTCAAGACGGCTTCAATACCTTTTTATAACTTTTTGAATTATTCAATTCGAACATTTCATTCGGAAGATATCACGAGTTTAAAAATGCAAGTATTAGAAAAAAGTCGCGTAGTTGCCGCTCACCGCGCTCAGCTAGCCAGCATGCGAAGTAGGCTCCATGTAAGCGTCACTGGGGTACGGGAGAGTCAATGTAATAAAATAAAAAAAAAAATCATTAAAACATATTCAAATTTCCTATACTTATTTTTTTTTTAAACCCGGCGCAAAAAAGAAGGGTGTATGTGTGTGTGTGTATGTACCCGTGCGAAGCCGGGACGGGCCGCTAGTATGATATAAAATACCTAAGTTAGTTTGAAATTAAAATCTATATATGGCAGAAAATGTACAGATATTAACAACATTTAGAATATAATGGTCTATGTGCACACATCCGGGCCGTGTCCGGGCGGTATCCAGGCCGTGTCCGGGCCGTGTCCGGGCCGTGTCCGGGACGGGTCAGGGAAAAAATATCATTCCATACATTTTCTATAGATTCGTTCACACACGTTGTCATGACGACGTATTGTTTTCCCTCCTGACGGACCACGGCCCGACACGTCCCGGGCACGGCCCGGATCTTTGTAGACAGACCTTTATAAGCATACTTCATAATATCACATAGAATTTTTTTAAGGTCGTTTAATTTATCCAATACAAAAACGATAAATGTGCACGAAGTTAGATACAAAAGCCAGTAAAAGAATTTAGCACATGTCACCCGCAAGATTCCGACAATAGGGATAATTATATGAACCCTTTCTTGTGCCGCTCTTGTATAATTTCTGTAACGACGTCGAAAAACACAGAATTCTGAAGTAATCACGCTAGAGTATACGACATTCAGGCTTAAGGCAACCGGGATTTAAATTTTCCAAATTTGTTTCCAAAAAAAAAAAATAGTTTGTAACCATGAATGGATGTGAGGATATTTTTCACTCTTTCACGTAAAAACCACTGAACAGATATTAATGAAACTTTACAATATTGTAACTTGCACATCTGAATAACATATAGGCTATATTATTTAAAGATTTTAAGTAACTTTTATGAAATAAGTAAATGCGTACGACATGTGAACAGTCTCTAAAAATAAAATATCGAATGTTCTAGTTCACCTATCAAAACCATCACAGCGCAGAGTAAAAATAAGTTATAAAAACGCAAAAACTGCACTATTGAAACAATAAAACGCTGGCAAACAGTAAACAAAGTTTTCAATCAAAAAGTAGAAAACTTCAGCTGCATCACTTGTATGCAAACAAGGAAATTGGAAATGAATCCTTGCGATGTTTACTTCATAGTGAAAGGTTTAAAAAAGTCATTGAATGCGGGTGCGGATGCAATATAACTTGGATTAAGTTCACTTTTGCCCTTTTTATATCAACTTCGTATATTTACGATTTGAGCAAACTTAGTGCGTTTTTGTGTGGGTTATCATTAGCTGTTTTACCACCTTGGTGATATGATTTTTTTTTAAATAGCCTAACCGCCAAAACACACGTTGAAACGCAACTGCAACGCAACTGAAACTGCTAGTTAAGCAGCTAGTTTGAAACGTTTCGTTTCAGTTGCGTCGTGCGTGGTTTTCTAAGGAAGCCTATAGCAGAAACTTCGATGCAACTCACAAGTAACTAGCAGTTTCACCGTGTGTTCTGGGTGCAAAACCGCGGATTAATTAACGCGATTTGCGCTTTTCATGTTTAACGTCAAACAGCAACTGCATCGTTAGTGCGTAAGGAAAAGAATTTAAGCAACCTTACTAGTTGCAGAAAGTGTCATAAAATTTACGAGACGTTAAACCTTTTCGCTAACATAAAAGAAGACATCCTATTTAATGGTTAATTAACTAACTTAAATGGCGTTTTCAGCAGATTAAAAAGTTTCCGTCAAAATTATTTCACTGCTTGAAAGTTATCCGAAATCTAGATCACAGTATCAAAATAAACGTGTTAAATACAATTCCTTTGTATAAACAACGTCCCTAATTGTTCGTTAAGCTTCAAACAATGTTTGTTCTAATTGTTTTGTTTATGATTTTGGATATTGTACTGTGAAACTGTTGAACATTTAAGCCTTTAAGCTTGTTAAGAAGTTTTATACTTTAGTCGTTTTTATGAAACAATCCCGTTGAACAAATAACTTAGTTTTGTGGTGGTCTGATTATATTTCGGAGTGTTTATCAAAATATTAGCTGATTTTTAGGTTTGGGACTGATTTTTAGGAAGAACTTAGGTTTGGGACGTCTTATCACGCACGTTATCCGATGATATAGAAAATCAATGTTGGTAGTGTTATTATAGTAACGTTGACAAGCTGTTATTAATAATCCGGGTTATACAGGTTTTGACAGTTGATTTCAATCGAAAGGAATTGACAAAAGACGACGATGTGCTAGGTCATTCTTCATCGGCATCCTTCGTTATTTATTCGGGTAGATTCGGAATGTATTAACTTTCTTTACACAAAAAGAGCGATGAAAGAGCATACAGCGCTACAATACAATGATCTTTTGGCACGTGGCGGAAATATGAACTAACGATATCATCTTGTAAATTGTCATTATTTTGAGTTATTTATTCATCACCCGCGCGCTCCTGACAATATCACTCAAGTGCCAATAGATCCTTGTAGCACTATAAGACCCAGAACACACGGTGAAACGCAACTGCAACGCAACCGAAACTGCTAGTTACTTTTGAGTTGCATTTAAGTTTCTGCTATAGACTCCTTTAAAGAACCACACACGACACAACTGAAATGAAACGTTCCAAACTAGTTGCGTTTTCACTTGCGTTGCAGTTGTATTTCATCGTGTGTTCTGGGCCTAATTCAAAACAAAATATTAAACGTCAAACTATCAAAACCGCCAAACTAATATCAAAGTACACATAGCATAACTCCTTAATTGGACGATATTGCAGGATCTCATAACCTAACTTTATTACCAAACTGCAACAAAGCGATTAAATAAATAATATACGAACGATATAATCGGGTAAATACCACAGACTCTAATGCCCGTATTATTGGAATAGTTCCCGCGAGTGTTCGGAATAACAAGGAATTAGTACGTGCGGGATCAATAGGTAGGAATGGTAGAATTGGTAGAAATGGTAGAATTTTTACCGCTTCTTACAACTCTTCTATATTGAATTCCGGGTGTAACCAGTTATTTTGATTGAACATTTTATTTTGTTGTAGTTTTTTAAATTCTAGTAATTATTTGGGTAATTCCTATAGGTACGAGTACGTATTAATTTAATTAGAACTTTATAGTTTCTAAGAGTCACTATTTTTTAAACATTTTCGAATAAAAATATCCTGTTATAAAAAAAATGCAATTGTATTTAAGAAGATGCAATGTATTATGTTTTTAAAATTACTAAAATAATTGTTAAAAACAGCACTTACGTGTTTATAGCTCCACGACCAAATACTAAAAGAATATTAGATACCAGTTATCAAAATGTACCTAATTAATTTCATACACTATATAATTGCTTTTTCATATGTTTTAATAACTAAAAACACACTATCGATAACTACAAAGTCTATAGTAAGACAAATATTTAATGTCAATCGTTTTTTATCATTTACATAATTACCTTGTTTATTATAAACTAAAAGATTGTTATAATAAATCTCAGCTGACCATCTTTACAATAATAAATAGATAACAAGTCAGCTGCCTCGCGATGATGTAAATAATATTGAAAACATAAATAGATAATTGTTACTTGCCTCTCTCTTATCAGTTTATGGTGAATTTTGAACTTTGATCAATCATATAACTACGTTTTATAATACGAGTATCATGTTCAAATAATAAAAATCGATTTCTGAAGCTGCGGCGAACGTATCCTGATAAAATCAACCTGTTAAAGAAAGGCCAAGTCAGGAGTACCTACCCTAAACTGACGTGCATGTATGAGGCGAATGATGAATATGGATGAGCGAAGGAAATGTGTTTGGATTGTAGCTAATGGAGGGAAGTGGTCTCTACCTACCCCGATGGACAAGAGGCGTGACAGATATGTATGATATGTAAGATCCCAAAATCAGGACAAATGTCTCTTTGAGGGCTATACTATAATTGTCTTTAGACGGGAACGTCATGCATAAAGTCGTATTGAGAAGTCAAAGTATTGGCAGAAGTAAGACTATAGTCCACCAACAAGAGGATAACTCTTAAATTGATGATAAACCACCAATAGCTGCTTACTCCCTAGGCCCCCAAAAACCACCTAACTCGAAGGTACAACAAGGACTTCTCATGGTACGTTTATAAGCTTGCGATAGCTTGGCAAGCATCAACAAGCCTCAAGCGTGTAAAGAAGCTGTTTGGCTTGGCTTGTGGGGCTTGCAAACTCTTGGAAAGCCAGTCATTCGCGATTGACTTCCAAACGCCAAGTGACTTGGGAGGCTTGACAAGCTGCTCGAATGTTGCCTCATGCTTGCCTACTGAAAACTCTAATAAATGATGATGCAATTTCCTGTTATGGTGTCTATCATGGTATGTTTTCCATCAGCTATTGACATCTTTAAATGACATGGGTTATGCGATACTTCATGGGAAAGATAAGCTCATGGATAACCTATAGGTTATCAAAAGCTGTGAAAAAGCAAGCATGGTTATTGTTCCATTTATTCTAGAAAGAAAATATACATAATAGCTACTGAAATACAAAAATGGCCAATTTAATCAACAGGCTGAAACACACCGGATGCGTATGCGTAACGTAGACGTAAGCACGGCGTAGCCACGCGCGTAGTTACGGTGTAACCCGATGTGACACCGGGCTACGCGTCACGTCGACGTGTACGTCTACGTTACGCAAGCGTTGACAGTTCCATACATTACAACTCAGAGGTACGCATACTTCTACGCATACGCAAGGCATACTCATCCGGTGTGTTTTGGCCTTTATTAATATAATTAGTTTTTGCAATTGAGTATATTAAAAATAGATTTTAAATAAATAAATATTTACTTTTCTTCTGGTCAGACGTAAATTGAAATGAAACTATAATTTGTTTAATTTTTTGTTGCATATTTCTAATCTTAATATAAACCAATATATTACAAAACATATGGAATATTGTCATTAGTATCGATTTGTTATTAATCCTTTGCCACCAATTAAGTGTTATCGATACATACACTATTTACCGTGACCTTTCATACTGATAACCACATACCTATATTCATATTATGAACTTACTTAATAGCTATAATACACATGAAATCGTATAAAAACTGGGACATCGTACAAACATTACATTCAGCTACAAACCATTGATCAACCACCACGCTTTACAAGATACCACCATGGTGAAACTAACAAAAGAACAAATCAAATTCTATCAAGACAATGGCTACATTGTATTGAAGAACATCTACACAAAATCTCAAATGGAAACGATCTCGAATGAATACGACAGACTCTTCGATATGAAGAAGAGGCAGCATTCTCAGATGGAGACAGCATGGGAAGGTCCTGATATGGAGAAAGCTGCTGGAACTAAAGCGTACACCGTTGACTCAATCCACGATCTACAGTTCCACAGTGAGGTATTTGCTGATTTGATTACTAACAAGAATCTTCTCGAAGCAGTTGAAGATATAATGGGCACTCCTAACATTCTCCTTCACCACACTAAGGTACATAAGAAGCCACCAGGTAAAGGTGCTCCGTACGTCATGCATCAAGACTACCCATACTTCCCATAAAAGAATCATTCCATGGTAGCTGTGTTCCTCTGCGTTGACAAGAGTACTCCAGAGAATGGTGGTTTATGCGTGTACCCTGGTACTCACAAACTTGGACCAATAGAAGATGTTGGTTACAAGGGTTCGAATGTCCAGGAATACCATTGGGTAGACCCGAAGAAGTACCCAATAGATGGAGCCACACCTGTTAATGGAGAATTTGGTGACATTATCGTGTTCTCATACCTCTTGCTTCATGGAAGTTATAGCAACCTTTCAGATAGGCCCCGACGTATGTTCTTAATTCAAATGATCTGCTGATGACGAGCCTTTGAAGGAAATGCACCCCAGCGCTGGGCAAGGCTGGTGTTTGAGGGGCAGGAACGATAACAAACAAGCTTATATTACTCGCTAATTATTCAGAATATCGAATGGACTTTTTGTAATGTTACAGTTAATTAAGAATAATGCGTTGATTTATAAGGTATTTGGTTCATTGCTACTTTTTGGTGCTTTTAATAAATGTTAATAAATGTTTGTTTGTTAATAAAAACTTTAGTTTAATATTGCCAAAACCAAACTTTTGTTTCTTTAACATTTATTCAACTAGCTACTAACTATAACTCACAATAAAGAATCCTCATTAAAAACGTAATAGAAGAAAATTAAATATAGAAACCTACCCTTACCACAGGTGGCATGGTTAATTTTAAATATTAAATATGTCGGAGAACATCTGAGATTACGTTCATGAAGGCTATTTTGGAATCATTTACACTCTTTACTGCTAAAATGCCAGAACTGGCTTGTTTCTGACTGGTTGTCAGTTTGGCGCTTTCATATTTGAATTGCTGTCATGTATGATGGATTCTGTTTGATAAATTGATTTGATATCGGTCAAGAAGAGACATCGGAAGACATCACGCACATCTTGTTATTTTATAAAGTGATTAGAAACGACACAATAAATCTAGTTTGTTCAGTACACGCCCACAATATTATTTTAACGAAACTCCTTGTTATGGACGAGCATCAAGCTTCATAAACGCCCTTCTGATGACGTCGTCTATTTATAATTAATTTATAAAAATAATCTATAATTAACTCTAGAAGCTTTGCCCATTTATCTTATAAGGTAAGCGACTAATATTAAAATGACAAAAGTGCTCATGGACGGATGTGAGGATATATTTTGTTACTCTATCACGCAAAAACTACTGAACAGATTTTAATGAAACTTTACAATGTTATACATAGTGTAGATTCTTAAATTGAACCATAAATTAAATATTATTATATAGACGGCATTCTAATTGTCAAGTAATCGTAGAGATTAAATTTAGTATAACAGCTTTTTCAAAAACTGTTTGTAAGACTATAAAGACTATAACGCTTCAGAGGTAAAAGAACTTATACAGGGTGTAACAGAAAGGGGGTACGCCGAAACACAGCGATAGTCCCCATGAAACTGAACAACTTTCCCCAAGGAACATGGGTCGTAACTCGATAAGATTTTTGGATCGCCCATACTTACTAGATCAGCTGATTGGACATTTTGTATGGGGAGGCGAAATTTTTTTTCGAGTTACGACCCATGTTTCTTGGGAAAAGTTGTTCAGTTTTATGATGACTATCGCTGTGTTTCGGCGTTATATCCCCTTTCTGTTACACCCAGCAGTACTTTGAAGTAAAGGTACATAATACCTATCTATTAGTAGATAGATATAATATGATAAAGGGAAGCGCCTAATAGAACGTTCCACGATATAACCCGGTTTATTAAGAATGCGCGCCATGCTTCGGACCTCGCCTCCGCATTGTGGCATCTCTACTCGGCAGCATTAATTATGAGCCAAGGAGAAATATAACTAGGTTCTATTTATTACACCTTCTGTTAGAAAATGCGACAGGTATTGTGTGAAAGAATGCTCGAGAAAAGCTTGGAGTGTTTTATTAAATGGGTTGCAAAATAGAGGACTCAACTGCTCGTAAATTACAAGGTTTTTCTTCGTATTATAAGCTATAAGTCGTTTCATCTCTTAAGGCATAATAGGAAATTGGTGACTGGCGACAAGTGACGCTAGTTCTTCTTTTGTTACTAACTAGAGGCTGCCCGCGACTTATCCGATTACGTTTTTTTTTAATTATTTACACACTTATCTTTTTTTTTTATTTATGAGCCAGGCTCTTGTCGGTCGAGTAAACGCCATCTTTGCCTTTCCACTGCCAATGCTGCAATTTGACTTCTTGATATGACACTACGTAAATTTTATCGTTATATCCCAAAAAAAGGCTATCTGAAATTATATAGCCTATGCGTTATTCTAATGTGTAAGCTACAATTTTGCAAAGTTTTATCAAAATCTGTTCTGTAGTTTTTGCGTGAAACAGTAACAAATATCCGTCAGCACGAACATTGACATTTATAATATGGTAATAGGATGTATGCAAGTAATTTAATATACAGCTGACTCTTTCCTTACCAAAAGTTAGAAGAAGATGCCATGATACTAAATTAAATAAAATAATTATATATTTTCAGCTAAAATGTATCTAATTTCAGATTTCACATTAAAAAAACTGGTTGCCGATGGCTAAATATGTAATAAATCATAAAGGTTCTTGTTATAAATCTTTTTATCGAAAGATCTGTCAACAAATACCTAAATAAATCGACAAACAATTCCACCAACAGAAGTAGTAGGTATAAATAATAATTGTAGACAAAATAAATACATTTATCCACAGCTCTTACGCACTAGCGATTGAACCGCCCTCGCCATGGCTTGACATGAAAACCGCTCTTACAGACAGACCAAGTTATCTGTGAAATGAACGGCGGCGCTAGTAGCAATACAAAATTGTATTTCCACCAATCGCAGCAGTTCTGGAATTTGACATTTCCGTATTTAGTGACCGTAGTGCCAATTACGGCCGTTTCACAGATAACTTGGTAGATCTGTACACATAAATTATGTCAAATTATATCAAATGTCAAAATACAGAGTACATCTGATGAAAGAAATAATCGAAAGATAGATGGATGAACGGATGTGACGGTGTTAGTTTCTACGTTTGTTACTCTTTCACGGTTAAACCGCTGAGTAGATTTTAATGAAACTTTACAATATTGCAGCTTGAACATCAGATTAACACACAGGCTATTATTTCACAAACATGTGTGATTATTCGAAAAAAAAACGATAAAAGCGTGCAAAGTCGCGGATAACCTCAAGTGCTTTAAATCCCAATATTTTGATACTTAGATGGTTTGGGAATGTAGAAAGAATGAGCGAAAGGAGATTAACAAAAGAGATAACAAGAAGGCCTAGACGAACGTACCTCGATAAAATCGGGGACTTGCTCAAGAAAGGCCAAGTCAAGAGTACCCTAAACCGACGGGCATGTATGAGGCGACTGATGAGTGTGGATGAAGCGAAAGAGGTGTGTTTGGATCGTAGCAAGTGGAAGAAAGTGGTCTCTACCTACCCCGATGGGAGAGAGGCGTCACAGATATATATGTATGTAATTTAATATTTCTATCAGCCAAGTTGCCAGTGCGTAAAAGCCTAAACCGACTGAAAATAAATTATTTGTCACAATCGTTCGCTGTTTACTTTACTAATTGGAGGCATCGGAGCGTTGGTTAATGGAATTTTAATTTCAAAGTTTCCAACTATAAGCGGAACTGGATTGAACTAGATCCAACTGGATTGTCGTCCTATTTGAGCATGTTGGAGGAAATTTTCAATTAAAATATTTTCCATGGAATCTAGAGTCTACAGCGACACTGTTATTATTTATAGGTACCTATTTATACAGGGGGTAACAGAAAGAGGGTATGAAGCCGAAACAGTTAGTTACGATCCATGTTCCTTGGGGAAAGTTGTTCAGTTTCATGAGGACTATCGCTGTGTTTTGGTTTTATACCCCCTTTCTGTTACATCCTGTATATAACCATAAGAAGATTAGGTATCTAAAATATACGGTCGAATTGAGAAACCTCCTTTTTTTGAAGTCGGGTAAAAACAATGTTTAATAAATAGTTTAAATTCTTTAATAAATACCTATATATAAAATTAATTTTATATTAAAATTATAATTATTAATAAATACCGTTCGCAACAAAATTCCATTTTGTTTCGCTCGGAATTTAATGAGGGTGATCATTTATTTGGTTTTGTTTATTCAAACAATGAAGAACTCCTTATTTGTTAATAAAATAATAAGAATTAATGTTTTACCTACATGGATAAAATGAATTTTATGATTACGTAATTCTCTTAATATTATTTTGAATAAAAATAGTTCCACGATTTTCGTGAAAACAAAGCGGCGTCATAAATCTTCGTACATTGAAATAGGTGTAATGAGTTTTTTTTTATAATTAATTCGGAAGATAGCGATGTCAACACAGGCTAGGTACCTGTTCCACTACCTACAAACTGACAGATAAACTTACGTCTATTACATAAAATATGACGTTTTAGACAGAGACAGGTATAAAATATCTGTCAGATAAATTTTATCTGTACATGGTGGAACAGCCTCTAAATATAATGGTATCTAGATACCAAAGCCGCCGGCTTTTTTGACAGCTGCCATTCGTATGACGTAAAGTCGCCGGCCTAGCCCGGCGGCATGTCGGCGACCTTGAGCATTATAACTCCAAGATTTTTTAAAGTGAACACTTTATTTATTTAATAAGTAGTAAATTACAGTATTTATTTATTGCCTTGCTCTACTCTACAGTCTTCCTAAACTAGTCCTACTCCAAAGGTTGTCTGGAAGAGATCACTTTTAGTGATAAGGCCGCCTTTGCGCACAATGTTTTAGTTTTAAGTTGTATTTGTATTTCTTTGTGTGCAATAAAGAATTTCTATCTATCTATCTATCTAACATCAGCTGCCAGGCTGAAATAGGTTTGGGCCGGCCACGTCTGCCGCATGCCAGAAGACTTACGGGCTAAAACAGCTACCCAATGGCTCCAACTGCTAAACGGCGTCACGACAGACCACGGAAAAGGTGACGGGACGAGCTGGACACCTTCTTAAGTAGCTGGGAGGAGGAAGCTCTAGACAGAAAGTCATGGCGGATGAGGAGAGAGGCAATTGCCCAGCAGTGGGACTCAAATGGCTAAATAAGATTAGATTCGATTAGAACATCAGAGTTAATGAACTGTTCTACAACGGTTAGCAAGATATTTGTTCCGTCTAGCTAGACCATTTACCCGGTGAAACCTTAGACTAATCGCGTTATATTAAAGCTAACTACTGTACCGGCGGGAAATGGTAGTCTGTAATTAAGCACTAGAAAGTTCTAGAAAGGCCTAACTCAGTGATACTTTTACCTAGTAACGTAAAGTAGTATTTTGTTAATGTCGAAGTTGTTTTTTTTCCTACTCTCGTTCTTCTTTTGTTTTTTTTTGTATGCAGTTTTCTTTTTATTTATTTCCTAGCTTGAGTCATTCAGTTGGAGCGAAGTGGGAGGTTTTTAGCAGTGGGACAAGGTAAGCCAGCTAGTAATTATTGGTATAGCACGGTCCTTCAAATACAACCTAGTGTTATACGGACTAATTCTTAATACAATTTAAAAAAAAAATTGTTTGTTAGGTACTCTTTTACGAAAAAACCACTGAACAAATTTTAATGAAACTGTTTGGTTATACATCAGAAAATATATAGGTTATATTTTTCATGATATTGGTATTCAGTAAGTTTCCACAAAATCATGGGTATGTTAAAAACTTAGTCAATTATTGCACCAAGGCCCTTTCTAACTGATTCTAGGCAATACCTAAACCACTTACTAAATAAATACAGAAATAGGTAATGCCAGTTTTGTCCCACTGCTGGACAAAAGCCTGCTATACATCTAATAAATAAAATAATCCAACCTAAATCCGGCCCTGTATCTTGCGATCCGTTTAACACGAGTCTTTCGGCCGTGGATAATTAAGGGGATGTTGGCAATACCGCCGTTTAATTAATAAGGGGGAGAGCTAAATCGCTCGTTTGGCGGCCGCCACACTGGTTTTCAGGCTTTATAACACGCAAGAGTTAACAAGAAACTATTTGTAGGAGCTGAGGAAATATGTGAAATTTGTCAACAATAAAATAGAGTAATCGTATCTTACACACCTGATAACTTAAGTTATATAAGTAATTACTAACTATTAATATTCAAAAATCAATTTGTAAGTTATCTTAGTAATTGAGGAATAAAAAGGCTTTTTATTTTTATTTTATTTATTTTTATTATCTTACACACCTAAGCCGCCGGCGGCTTCACGTCATACGAACGGCAGCTGTCAAAAAATCCGGCGGCTTTGGTGTGTAGCTACCATAACAATACATTCTTATTAATCATACTATTCTACTTGTATTATATTATAAAGTCAATGTTTGTGCCGATGGATGGATGTTTGTTACTTCATCACGTAAAAACCACTGAACAGATTTTAGGGAAACTTTACAATAACTTAGCTTGAACATCAAAATAATACATAGGTTATATTATTTTACGATATCATGATTTTTTTCCAATGTATGACGATAAATGGGTACAAAATTGCGGGCACTGGCTAGTATACCCATTACCCAGTAAACATTAAACAATTTGCAAACCTGAAGGTATAAATTTATAAACTGTGTTACGATGGAACCACTAATTCAATCACGTCCGATATTTTGCATGTAATAGACCCTAATTTATGAAGTTAACCGACCGGTTACGCTTACGGTTAAGTTAACCTCGTTAGTTACCCACAAAAGCTGGGTTACATATAACTTTGTTACAGCTGTGTAAACCGATTGAGGTAAGTTAGGTTTAGGGTGAAGTTAAAATGTCGATTCGGTTATCTATGTATTACAATTTTATGCTATCTACACGCTAAAGCCGCCGGCATGCCGCCGGGCTAGGCCGGCGGCTTTACGTAATACGAATGGCAGCTGTCAAAAAAGCCGGCGGCTTTGGTGTGTAGACAGCATTAAATGAAATATGAACATTTCGGTAGTTAAATGTAGATAATTTAAGTACATTAAAGTTTTAATATTTAGTTATGGATATTTCATGAAATAATATCCTATAGTTTTTGCTTAAAAAACCGACTTCGTTGAAAAAACGCTTTTTTTAATTTTGATGTCGTCAGTGTCACTCTCACTGTAAATACGAATTTAACGACATCTCTCAAGTTAAAATCCATCAAGCCGTTTTAGCTGTAAGGCGTGCCAAAGAATTTTATTATACATATAAACATACATACTCACGAAAAACATAACCCTCCTTCTGGCGCAGTCGGGTAAAAATCTAGGTATATTTCACATCTAGGTTATTCTGGGAAAGCTAGATCCTAGTAATTACACCTCGCTTGATTTACCTCAAAGGAGCTGCTTTTAATTAAAATTTCTCACTTCTAGATTCCATTCCTGTACATTAAAATGAGTTTTTTAATAAAAAAGTGCACGGAAAATATTTTAAAGATGAAAAAACTTGTTATAAAGAGCAGACTTACATAAAAATATTTCGAATTTCTATAACTGACCGTTTCTTTTTCAAAAATCAGAAGTATTTAACAAAATTAGAACCGCGGTAGGTGATTGAAACTAGGTGAATGCTGACGAAATCTGCTAAAAGAATTGGCCAACCCGATTTAAATCTAAGACCCAGAACACACGGTGAAACGCTACTGCAACGCAACTGAAACTGCTAGTTACTTTTGAGTTGCATCACAGTTTCTGCCATAGACTTTCTTAGAAAACCACACATGACGCAACTAGTATGAATCGTTTCGTTTCAGTAGCAGTTTGAGTTGCGTTGCAGTTGCGTTTCACCGTATGTTTTGGCGCTTAGGCAACAAGCTTATGTAAATAACACATACATACATACACACCTACCTACATATCTGTCACGCCTCTCCCCCATCGGGGTAGGCAGAGACCAAGGTTTACTAATGTTTGACATAACTTAATTTGCAATAATGTCATTGGCTATAATTTCATTAGCCATAATTTTATTTGACATAATGATTTCTTATTACCTCGCTCTACTTGCTACGATCCAAGGCCACTAATGTAACACAAACATACACACATACATAAGTGTAATGTAAGTAATAATTTGCCGAGTTTCCATCTATCATGCTACGGTTTTTTATCGGACGACAGTTTTATATGAGATGAGCGCCATCACCCAACCCCAACAAGTGTGAATAGCTTCATTCAAATTGTTCTTCCACGGAATCTCACAAGGGAATTCCGTGGAAAATCCACGACAAGCGTCAGGCTCTTTGAGTATAGAATATATAAGGAGTTGCCCCATTTTTTTTTTCATATACAAATGAGTTTATGACAGCGTGCCAAGGTTGGCGCAAGTTTTTCATAGTTTTCTTGGTAGATGACCTGTCAAACGATATGAAATTCCAGACAAAAAGGTAGACCAGGCACGCAGATCCAAACGGTATGGCACCTCTTTATATATTCTATACTCGAAGGTCGGGCCTTAGCCATGGAACAATAGGTATTCGCTTCAAATTCTCTCTCATAATGGAAAACATACAGCAGGATTTACATTATGAAACTAGCATGAAACTAGTTTCATTCATTTCACAATGCATGCATCACGAAAATACAAATTTACACGTGCAACTGTTGATGAATGAAATTGGTTTCGAAATGTGATTTCGGCTTGTTTATTTAGGCTAACCAATAAATACGTCCAAGTCTGCTAATTTACAATGAGAGATCAATGAGACTGTCAATGTTATTTTTTCACACATTTGGTCGCAATCAGTGTAAGCCATTGTTTAACAGAATATCAAATGTATCAAAAAATGCCATTAATACTCTGCCGACACACAACTGAGGCTGTTTGAAATTAGCAGACTTGGGCCCCAGGGCAATTACTAAAGCAGTCATTCTGGGTAGTTAGCTAAGTTATTCCACGAAGTTCAATAAATTCAACAGTAAAACATTATTATGGTCTCACTGCACTATGTAAGCGCTATTTTTTATGGCAACAACATACGGACGAACTTTTTATGCCCTTTGTACATTCTTGCAAGAATTTATGAGCCATAAACTGTCATAACATGCTTTTGAAGTGAGAAAGTAATAGTTGTTGGCATAGAAATTGAAATTTTATGACCTAGTTTTTTCTTTTGGTGGGTGTCCGAAGATCCTTCAATTATAAGTCGTGCTTGAGTGGCTATTTTAGTACCTAGTACTGTATAGGTCGCGCCACGTAAAAATAACTTTAGAAACAAATGAAAATCACGTGTTCGCGCATGGGTACACTTACGCTCGAAAGTACTAGGGCTATTTATTGTTTCATTCTTGTAAGAGTCTTTCGCACGCGGTTACGTATGTTGACTTATAGAGTATACGTTGGGGATGATGATTCTGATTCCAAAGGTTATGAAAGTGACGACAACGATGATAATAAAATGGCCACTTCTGGCATCAACACCGCGTCCTCATCTGGTTTTCGCGCCACCCATGAAGACTTAATGGAGGAACAATTTTTTTTTTTTTTCGAATATTTTTTTACATTTTTACACATTTTACACTAAATCCAATATTGATTTATTATTTTTTTATATTCCACCTTACTAATACTACTAATAATATTTTTCTTTCCTTTGTGCGTAAAACCATGACTGTAATTAAACACTTTTGTGCGCGATGGTATTTTAAAACAAATGTCAAACGTCAGACTCAAAAATCTTCTAATGCGCATCTGTCAGCTATGGTTCATTTTACTATAAAAGTGTTACTGCAACTTCGTACGCATTTATTTTCTTATCTCGGAAAACGTACAATAGGTACCTAACTTAAAATAATAAATTTTTAATTGTAGGTAAGCTACAACAAGTCTATTTTTTCGCTTAAGTATGTATTCATTCATATATTTAAGAGCCAGGCTCTTGTCGGTGGAGTAAACGCCATCTTTGACTTTCCTCTGCAGCAGTATCTGTAAGTATTAAAAAAAAATACTTTTGATTTGTTCCGATTGGTTGTGTTTGAGTTTACATTAAATTAGGGATTTTAATTAAAAGGATCAAATAAATATTATTTCGCACCTTGATTTTTAGAACGTCACTAAACGAAATTTTGTGTTTTTGAGTTAATATTGCCATCTAGGTCGCGGAAAGGTAATCTTTGATATGCAAAGACACTGGTAACCGTAGTTAATTTAGAAACGGCTAGGTGGCGTGGTGACGGTTTGCATTTATTGGATAATCAGACTCGGGCGACATGTAACAATGTCACTTTTTGAATAGTGACCGGGATGCCGAGTGTTAACGTACTAAATCTTTGAAGAAGAACGTCATTTTTTGGATAATGACGTCTTGAAGTTATTGTTTTGGGTGAGTTTGTGTATAATTTTAAAGTTATATAGTCCTTATAAAGAAAATGTCGTTATTGTTTTTTACTTTTTGGTTAAATATACTAATATTGTTAAAAGTAAAAGTGTCACTTTGGTTATAGTGACGTTATGCATTCAAAGTTCATGACTGTTTTGGTGGGTACAGTGACACTTAAAATATAATGACGTTATAGTCTTAAATATCCAGTTACATACTCAGCAATAACGTTAAAATAATTGTGTCATTTTACTTATAGTGACGAAATTGGTTAATCCTATTTAATAACAATTAACATTTTCTTTGGTGTAAAACGACACTATACTTTATAGTGACACTCTTTGTTTAAATGTTAAAATGACATAATTTAATTAATGCCCTTTATTAACAGCCTAACTTTTTCTTCTATTGGTGCCCAAGTTGAGGTCGGCTATCATCATGGTTTCTAGTGATCTTAATGTTGCATCCCGGAATAATTTTGTTGTGGTAGTATTAAACCATTCTGCAAGATTTTGCTGCCTGAGGGTCCTTCGACGGTCTGGTCTCCGTTTGTATTTTCCCCTGTAGGATCAACTTCAGGAGATCGTATTTGTTTCCTTAAATTGTATGACCCAAATAAAGCATTTTCCGTGTCTTATGGTCTTTATTACCTCAATTTTTCCATGCATTCTTTACAATAACGTGTCATTTTTGACTCTATACATCCAGGATATTCTCAACATTTTCCTAGATCCACATTACAAAGGCTTCTAACCGTTTACACACAGTCTGGGTTAGTGTCCAAGGTTCTATTCCGTAAAAGAGAACCAGAGCTGTTAAAACTAGACCCAATTTAACAGCCTGGCTAGAAAAATGGTGTCAATCATCAGTATATGTGATGTTTTTTGAGGGTCTCGGTTACAAAGATCCCTTCGGTTGCATTGTCAAGGACTTCCGAAAAAAAATCGTCAGCGTAAGTAAACGTTGAAAAGTAACGTCATTTGCATCCTTGACGCACTCCTCTCAAATACTCTCAATATCACGGTATCATCGATAAGCTCGTGCTCTAAACAAACATTCGCTGTCTGCTGCTAGTAGAGGTTTTTTTTATTAAAGTTACATCTTTTGTATTAAGACCCATCTTTTCCAAGATATATATTTTTTTATTTATTGTTTATGTAAAACAAACAGTTGCTTACATAGCAATTACAAACAACTTAAATATTTCACTCATGAACTTACAGTTTCCACTAATAGTTATCATTATATAAATAGTTGCAAACTGCTTAAGATATGGATAAGTTTGTCATGTTTCACTCGATTGAATGCCTTTTCGTTATCAATGAAACAGACGTTTGCGGTTTGAGTTTGATACATCCCAGCAACACTGCATTAGCACCTGATACCCGAATAGTTATTTATGTTCTTCACATTTCCGGTATATCCTTTCGTGCAGCACCTTGAGAAATATTTTCAAAATACGACAGAAGATAGTATGAAATCTTGAAACATTTTGCGGAACTGATATTCGACAGAGTGATAAAAGTGGAGTGTAGCCAATCCAACATACCTACAATTCAAGGAGTCATGCTTGGCTTGTAGTATTCTATTTCTCTGCATTTTTTATTTACCTAACCAGTTTTTCTTTGCGTGTATATATTTTTGTCCGATCTCTTTGTGCAACTTTTTCTTTTTCAAGGCATGTTTGACTATTTGTTTAGTCATAAGATCTAGTATCGCTACAGTGATCCATTCCTTCAAAACCGCATTTGCTGGCTTGAGTGTTTGGAAGATGTGATTGGCAATACTTCTTTTAATAGTCATTGCTCATGAAACTCATAAAAATTATTATGAAGACCACCAACAAGAAGTTTCCTACAAACGTCTTTGTTCTTGAGTAAAGATACCTACGTCAGATCTCTGTTATTAAATAATTCGAAATTTTGAAAGGTTACAATGACATGAATGTGTAATAACAATCTCTCTACCCTATTTCGCAATGTAATTATCATATTTAACGAAATTACTTTAAATTTAATAAAATATACTTAAACATAGTGACCAAATAGTGACAGTATAATCTTACATTTTTTTAATTTTCACTGCAAAATTAAGTGTAATAATGACACTAAACGATTTTTTTTCAAAATAATTAATTTTTACTTGCAATAAGTTGAAAACAGTAATATTTACTTAAAACTTTACTAATTTTCTAAGATATTAGCTGAAAACCGCATCAAAAAATAATGATTTAGTGAGAAATTGCAGTCATCGCAATTTTCAAAACTTTGATCGTCGATTACTCAAAATCGCGTTTTTCGGATAGTGACGTTCTAAAAATCAAGGTGCGATTTTTTGAGTTAGGAAAACCAAAATTTATTTTAAAGTTAATAAATGCTACCACAATTCTCGGCCAAACTCGAAAATGAAACGAAACACGAAACTCTTTTAATAAATGAACAGGAGCTGAAAAAGTTCGCAATCACGTCGCTTCCGACCAGATAACGCTCTGCCACGGTTTACCGCGAAAAATATATTCTCGACCTCAGATCAAATAAAGCTTCAGATAGATAAATTATTTGGTACTCAATACTTAGTGAATTATGCCGATGTAACCAATATTTATATAACTTAGAATTCGTTTATTACAAGTCACAAGTTGGGTATCACAAGTTGGGTACAACTATTACATGTACACTTCGTCCTAAAACCCCACGTTCCCACTTCTAATGTATTGAATAGTACAGGTCTTTTGCAACAGCAACCTTTCTTAAACAATCTAATTTCAAACAACATATCTGGAAGCTCTTATTACTATTACCTACTATTATAAGTCTGTGAAAAACCTAGAATTGGACAATCAAGCCCCTGGGTATTGGTTACTTTTAGTAACTATTTAGTAATCTGGGGCATTGGGTACCTGATGCAAAAAAGGAGTCTATCTGGAGTTTTTACGCTATCTAAACGAAAAAATGTATTTCCTTTCCATTCCGTGACGCAGAGCTATAGTGATTATAATCGCTTAATGGCCGATAATTATTTAAACAGACTGCCGCGATTAGATTGTTAACGGCGCCGTTATACAAATGTCTTCGTGGAGTCGTGGCAAATGGGCGGTTTTTACTAATTGGTTGATACTGTAGTGGTAAACTTACAGGCAAGTGATGATAAGCCTGATTTGTTAAGGAGGTTTAACGCACTTTTTGGCGTGGTTCCGTATCAAACGTCTAAAGACTACTAATTAAGTAATAAGTTGCTATTAAGTTCGTTGTTTAACATGCATTAAGTCACAAAAGTTTAAGTCAAAATTAAGTCAAATATTTGACCTTAATACGTGTAAATAAGCCTTTACTGCAACCAAGCAATTAAAATCAAAGGTCTTGCTTGCTTGTAGATTTAATTTAATTTTGAAGTACTCCAAAATTAAAGGTCATTGCAAAAAAATATTAAAAAAATAACATATTTGGTATGAAAACTAATAATCATAAGATCACTTACCATCACGAAATATCATTTTATCAAAAAGACATAGACAAAACTTATCACATCATCACAAAATAATCTCTGTTGTAAAACAGAAGCGATTCTAGATCCAGTGTGGCCAGTATTGATTTTATTATTTAGGGCACCGGAAGCGGACGTGGCTGTTCTGGCACGTTAAGGCATGCACGTTAAAGCTTTAAGCACACCGGATGAAGGGACGAGTGAAATAGAACAGTTGGTCAATTCCCCTCGTTTGAAAACATCGTGAAAAAGAGTTCTAGAAACAAAAACCTGATTACGGACAGTAGCGATTCTAAATGTAAAATAGACACATACAGATATAAATTATTTGTGTAATTAATGAGTCGTCACTAAATCCTCAATCTGGGACTTGTAACAGAAACAGCATGTATGAGGCGATTGATGAATGTGGATGAAGCGAAAGAAGTTATGTTTGAATAGTAGTAAGTGGAGGGAATTGGTCTCTGCCTACCCCGATGGAGAAAGGCGTGATAGACATGTACTTATGTAGGTACATAACATTAGAACCACAGAACGACCGAAAAAAGAAATAATTTTTATCTTCTTACCTATAAATAGACGAGGCGATGTTCAAAAAATAACTGCGGTCGTAAGCCACCTTAAATTATACCTTTTTTGTTAACCAGCGAAACGAAATCGTGGGCAGAATTTTGCATTAAAAAACATCCGTTGCGATTTTTCAGCTTTGGCGTAATCTTACCTCAATTTCCGCTAATGCGTCCTACTTTAGCGATTTGTAGACCTATATACGGTTATTAGTATAGTTATATGATTGGAAAGCTTTTGATGTGAGAGTCAGGACACTTATTATGCATCTGAGTTTACGGCATGCACGGAACATAGAGTACTTTGTGTCCTCCTTTGTTTTCCATGGCAGCATAGCGTATTAAGAAATCATCCATCAACTCAACGCGCGACCGTGTTGAACAGCAGGATCTTTTCTGATACGCATTTGCAAATGTTAGCTTGGTGTGGTGTTTGAACATGAGGATGATTTCTGAGCCTTGACATAAAGTGACTTACGAAAATATCCTTCGGCTAAACAGACTGTTCGATTTATACTCATTTCTTGACGTATTACCTATGCAACGTTTATAAATATTTGGAGGAGGGAGGAAAACCCCGATCGCGTGATGACATCGAGGATGATTTCCGCGCGGTAATATTTAATTCGCGCGCAGAAACCATACACGTTTTTGGTGCTGAGGCGTCGGATGATTACTGCAACACAACGCAACGTAAGCGTATCGTAAATGGTCCTCGTGTTTAACACGGCCGCGCGTTGAGGTGATGGATGATTTCCTAATACGCGGCAGCATCGTTTGACATGATCAAGCGTGGTAGGCAGTAGAACCGCATTTCAAATTTAAACACTACATTGTTTTGGCACACACACAGACACACAAATAAACACACACACACACGCGTACACCACACACACACACACACACATACACACACACACATACACACACACACACTCACACACACATACTATCCTACTAAGTTTACAATATAAACATCTTTCACACTTGTTACTACTTTATTTTATAAACCTTTTACTTCTAAATTAATATTTTTTCTTGCATCATTGGTTCACGGAAGAATACTACCTCCCAAGATACAGGTTTATTCCTAGTTTGGGAGTTAGGGTTCAACTATCTTTAAATGTTAATGTTACATTGTTTTAGCTTAGCCTCAAAAAACTATGTACTTATAAAAAAAAAAAAAAGGTGCGTAGACTCTCTATATTCTACTCTTTTTCAACAAAAGGCCCGTCTCACCACTTATAAATTGTAATTGACAGTTATTACCTATGTCTATTTCATAAAACATGAGGTTTTAGACAGTCACAGGTAAACCGGTCCCTAAATTTTAAAAAAGAAGAGATGTAATAACAACGCTTAAGAACAAGTAATAGTAAACAAAAGTTACATTCGTACTTACATATCTGTTACGCCGTTTCCCCATGGGGTAGGTATAGACAACAAAAGCTTTTTAGTGAACGTATAAATATTAGTTTATGTATGTAGTTGTACAATACTTACGTAAACCATATTTATTGGCAATGACATGTAGTCCAACTCAAATCGTGCACTATAAACTTGATGAAATCGTAAAAATTGCAGAGTAAAGTGAACTTAATGTATATACAGCTTTACAAACAATTTCAGACTGACCAATCGTGCAGTTAGTAAGTCAAATCCACAGTTTTGAGAATGCCAGTAGTGTGGTGCTCAGTCTCGTTACTCCAATCAGAATGGATTCACTCGATTGCGCTTTACATACTCTGCTTTCGAGTTACGAGTGATCAAAGGTGTGTTTTACGTCTTTCAATTGGGATTTAAACTACGATTTTAACATTTTGCTTTTGCTACGTTTCTAATACCTAAATGTGGGTTTGAGCGATCTATAAATAAATAAAGAAAAAAAATGAAGTGATTTGGTTTGACAGGACATTTTGGTATGAAAAATAGTTAAGGTAATAATTATGGACTATTCGACTTCATATGCATTTGTCTTTTTTTTTTTAAACTCACAGAACATATAAAAATAATGTCATTTTGCTATGTGAGTTATAATATTGTAGAGTTTCATTAAAATCTGTTCGGTAGTTTTCGCGTGAAAGAGTAACATACATGCTCATTGCTCACATTTTATCCATCCATCATCATCAGCACAAACTGATAGATACATAACATAATGACATTTACGTATATACTGTACTATGTAGGTATTACTAGGATATGTTTCTTTATATATTACTTTCTTTTTATTCAGCAGAGATAAGATGAGAGCGCAAATAGATAACTTATATTTTCGACGCATTCAAGTGTAATTTTGGGTTTCCTATGAGTCAATCTTTATTTGAATTTGAACTCACCACCGCTACATAGCACAGATTACTAAATAGTTTGCCCATAGGTACTCTTTGCATAGTCTAGAAGTTTAGAACTCAGTATCTACTTGCTCACTAACTAAACACCCAGGATACAAGTTACGAGTAAATAGTCGAGTACACTTGCTTTGAATCCGATTTCACTTTAATCTAGTAATGAGTGGGTTTCTGCAAGTTATGTAATATTAGGAGTTAGTCCGTGTGTGTTTAATAAGCGTTCGTTAGATGTTATTTACTATACTAGCTGTAGGTTAGGTATTTAGCTGTTTCTTATTCATAACCTAAGTTGTGGTTAGTTTCATCATCAAGAGTTTCGCTCTTGTCGGTGGAGTCTACGCCTCTCTGTTCTATTTTTTGCCGTTTTTTTTGAGTACCTGATACGACACAACTTTTATCCCCTCTTTCTGGTTTCCTGGTTAGTCTTACAATTGAAAATGATAGCTAGGCCATCCGCGACTTCATATCCCATTTCCACGTTATATTATAAATGTCAATGTTTGAGCCGATGGATGGATGTTTGGTACTCTTTCACGCAAAAACTACTAAACAGATTTTGATCAAACTTGGCAATATTGTAGCTTACACATCAGAATAACATACAGGCTATATTATTTTACGATATCATGATTTTTTTCCAAGACATGACGATATGAAGTCGCGGGTAGATATTAGTGTGTACATAATCTTTTGCAATTGTGGATGAACTCGTTATTGGAACTTATTCTGCTGTTGGCAGATTCCAGAATAAAACAACTTTTGCAATAACTTAAAAGATTAATAAAATATCCTGAAAGAATTCTTGGTACTAAAAAAACTCACCAAACAACATAATCACAATCAGAAAAAGTTAAGTGTTTAAAAACGAAAACTGTAGCTTAACCCTGCTTAATTCAGTTAACCAAACAAACGGAAAGGGTAGGCTTACGTAATTACAGGTTGCCAGATGGTGTTAAATAAAAAAAGGGATTTTTCTCTGCCAAAATGCGACTGAATTTGATGCTTTGTGGCTTCCTAAATTGGTTACTCTTTCTTTGTGCGTTAATGTTTTAATTGTTGTTTCTAGGAACTTGAGAATTCTTTATCTTCTTTATCAGCCCATATATGTCCCTACCGAGGGGCACGAGCCTACGGTTGGCGGATTTCACATACACCTTTGAATTTCTTCTCTGGTGTATGCAGGTTTCCTCTCGATGTTTTCCTTGAGAATTACAATGTAAAAATCCCACTAATATTATAAATGTCAATGTTTGTGTTGATGGATGTTTGTTATTCTTTTATGCAAAAAATACTGAATAGACTTTGATCAAACTTGGCAATATTATTATACATCAGAATAACACGTCATAGGCTATATAATTTTAAGATAGCATGTTTTTTTACCCGACTACGGCAAAGCCAAAAGGAAGGGTAATGATTTTGGCAGTCTATGTATGTATGTATGTTCCACCCTAGCGTCTAAACTACTGAACCGATTTTAATGAAACAGGTGTCAAAAGAATCGTAATAATACGGCGGGTGACATAGGATACCTAGTTTTGCAATAAGTTCAATACTTTGCCCACTAGTGGGCAAGAAGTCACAATGAAAAAAGTTTGCAAATGGTGTTCTGTGTGGTATCATATTAAAGAGCTCAGCAAGTACATTCCAAAAATATAATATATCACTAGGTTTTGCGCACGGATTTGCTTGTAAACTAGTGGACAAGAAGACGCGACGAAAAATAAATTTTGCAAAGGGTAATGTGTGGGGTATCAAATGAAAGGGCTCAGCGAGTACATTCCAAGTATATCACTAGGTTTTGCGCACGGTTTTACTTGTAAATATGTGTTTTCCCGCCTTGTCTTTTCTACCATAATTACTTCGAAACTACTGATTACTTACCTAGAGCTTGCCAAATAAGACCTCCTTAGAATTATGTTGACTATTTTGGCTCGTTTTAAGTTTAACCTACAACTTTTGCTACGGAACCAAATTTGTTGGCTTCCAAAAATTATCGGTCCCTCAATAGGTACCTAGTTGCATTTTGCACACAGCAACGTAAACAAAAAAGCAAAAATTTTTGGACTATGATAAAGTTGATCCCATATTCAAAGTTGTTTATTAGGTATCATGACTTGAATTAGTGATTTCAATTTGTAAAGTTTGTAATAAAATAAAAAAACTTTTTGAACTCACACTCATACCTATGAACGAAGTAGCCAGTGTGTAGGGGGGTTATATTATAAAAGAAAATACTTTTTCAACTCTACTGTGGACATAGTGGTCGCTGCGTGGACGGTTTGGGGGGCGCAGCCCCCCGCCAAAATAAAACAAAATACTTCTTGAAATCTACTGTGGACAAAGTAGTCACTGTGGGGGGGGGGATTAGGGGGCGCAGCCCCCCGCCAAAATAAAACCAAATACTTCTTGAACTCTACTGTGGACAAAGTAGTCATTGTGGGGGGCGCATTCCCCCCGTCAAAATAAAACAAAATACTTCTTGAACTCTACTGTGGACAAAGTAGTCACTGTGTGGGGGGATTGCCAAAATTAAACAAAATAGTCCTTGAACTCTACTGTGGACATAGTAGTCACTGTATGGAGTGGAGGGTTTGGGGGGTGCAGTCCCCCGCCAAAATAAAATACTTCTTGAACTCTACTGTGGACATATTAGTCACTGTGTGGGGCACATTCCCCCCGTCAAAATAAAATAAAATACTTCTTGAACTCTACTGTGGACAAAGTAGTGACTGTGTGGGGGGGATTGGGAGGCGCAGCCCCCCGCCAAAATTAAACAAAATAGTTCTTGAACTCTACTGTGGACATAGTAGTCACTGTGTGGAGTGGAGGGTTTGGGGGATGCAGTCCCTCGCCAAAATAAAATAAAATACTTCTTGAACTCTACTGTGGACAAAGTAGTGACTATGTGGGGGGGATTGGGGGGCGCAGCCCCCCACCAAAATTAAACAAAAAAGTTCTTGAACTCTACTGTGGTCATAGTAGTCAATGTGTGGAGTGGAGAGATTGGGGGTGCAGTCCCTCGCCGAAATAAAATAAAATACTTCTTGAACTCTACTGTGCACATAGTAGTCACTGTCCAAAACGAATTACGCTATTTAATATTGATAAGGAAAGCGTCGAGCAGATACCTACTTTTAGTGTAGTTTTTTTTAGTGTTACGCTATCAAAAAAATGCAATATTTTAGGATTGTTATCCAATATTATCATGTTGAATTCTTTCCACCACAAAAAGTAACTGCGGTGTAGATGACTCTCTAATAAGTGTACGAAGACGCGGATGACCGCTAGTACAATATTATGTTGAGATGAAAAGACAGATTGGAAATGTAACATGGAGTTTGAGTAGTTTTCATATAAGTGTGTGTTTGTATGAGTTCTATAGTAGGTAGGTAGTTATCACTGGTTTAACTCAAAAGTATGAAATAAAAAATAAGTTCTAAAAACTAAAACCCGCCTACGGAAATCTGCGATCTTAAAAGTAAGAAACAAGAAATAATTCTTGTCTTCTTAACTACCCCATAATTGCACGGACGTAGCAATTTTCAGAGGAAAGCCGTGGTCGTATGCTTCCATGTATAAATGGTTGCCTGCAAGCATTCGATAGGTAGGTTATACAGTTTCCGACATTTCACGGTAATTAATATCAAGACACAGAGGCATACGACCACGGCTTTCCTCTGAAAATTGCTACGTCCGTGCATTTATGGGGTAGTTAAGAAGACAAGAATTATTTCTTGTTTCTTACTTTTAAGATCGCAGATTTCCGTAGGCGGGTTTTAGTTTTTAGAACTTATTTTTTTTTAATACGACGATAAATTCGTACGAAGTCGCGGGCAGCCTCTAGCAATATTAAAGATAACTAACAACAGCTACATTGTGGAATTACGTTACAATCTGTCCAGTATTTTGTGCATTACATTAAATGATTTCAAAAAATATTTCTATTCGTAGAACACAGTCGATTAGCCAAAATTGGCAAACACACTATGAATGAGAGAAATAATTCCATACATATCGGCGTAACCTATTTTCAAGAGGCCTATTACTCCCACAACAAGGGTTATTAGCTTGGACCATTCTGGTCGAGATAAAACACAGCACAAAGACTATTTACGAGGAATTGACATAGGTACCTGAAACAACTGACTTCGCTGAAAATCAGCATCATGTCTTGTAATAGTAAATGTACCATGACATGATAAAACAAACAACATGGGACTTACTAAAGAAATGCCAAATCAAGAGTACTCTAAACCGACGGGCATGTATGAAACGACTGATGAGTGTAAATGAAGCCAAAGAGGTGTGTTTGGAGCGAAGCAAGTGGAAGGAAGTGGTCTCTGCCTACCCCAATGGGAGAGAGGCGTGACGGATATGTATATATTATGATATAACTCATTTTGCTGAGACTGCTGAGTGGAGTCCTTTTCCCATTTCTATTTCTTCTTTTATCCCCTTTAATTATAATGTGTAAGTTAGCGTAAGCACAACGTTTTTGTACTTTTTTGTTTTCTGTTCTTTGTTTTGTTTATTCTTTTATAATTAAACTGGATATACGAATACATGACTGGTACTTCTAAATACTGTACTACTGTAACTGTAATTTCTAAAATTTAATTCGGAATCTCGCATTTAACTGGCATCTCGGGGAATCTCAAAATAAACACACAGTGCAAATTCAGATGCATATTTCGAAGCTTCGTAAAGCACAAATAAGACGTCGTATTCTAGATTTAAACTAGGTATTTACATAGCAATTTCACACAAAGCACAGAACGGTAATCCGACAATTTCTTAGTTGGCTTATTTCAAGCAGAAATGTGGAACTATAAAGTTGGAAAAGTGAGTAAAACTTTAATTGCGCAATTAATGCTGCGCTCTTTTTGTTGACACGCTACGTTTTGCATATTCATATTATAAATTAGTTTAATAAAGTGTGCTGTGGCGTAGTAAACTGTTGGTAAATAACGCTACAATGTTATTATTGCTTTAGTTGGTTTGTTGGCGATATACCTTTAATAAGTATTAAATTAATTGTGATAAAATTAGTTTACGAAATAGTTCGCACGATTAATAATGGTGGATTAGCCTTTTGCGATAGGAACAACTTCAAAATTAGATATTACTGGATGATGATATGAAAAATCCTGACGCACAGCAGAACTGGATGAAGAGCAAGGCCTTTGCCCAGCAGTGGGACATGTCACATAATGTATCTCTATTTTATGATGAGGTTTATTCAGTTGTATTATTAGGTTTTGTAGATAACTGACTCCTAGTTGTAGCAACAAACTATCCGAATTGTCAATTTAAGAAGAGTACAAGATATAGATTAGATGGATAACCAAAGCAACGCAATATCACGAAATAAAAAGACACGTTTCCGAGATTTCATTTCATTCCGTGATTTCAAGAACTTATTTTTTTCATTAACCAAGTTTAATTCACGGTATTTGATTTGCGACAAGGTGCCAAAATCCGCGAACGTAAATTAACGTCATTCACAATCACACATCAGTGAAATTCTACTTAATTTGTTATACTGATGAACGAATGTGAGGAAAAGCCACACACACATATTAGAAACAAATAGGCTATTTTATATTTATAAATGTCGTGTTAGTTTTCTAATTATACAACAGTAGATAGGTATCTACGAATCCGAGGGCGGCCGTCAGCAAAAAAAACATACGATTGCGTAACACAGTAACACACCACAAAAGGTGTGTCGACTCGACTAATTACATAAATGGAAATGTTTTCAGGGATTGCCCGAAATAGATAGCTACATGAGTTGTTTTTTCCCAACGAAAATTGGACTGACAAATTACAAATGGAATTTATTCGACGCGGGCGGCCATTTTGTTTGACTATTTACAATTATAGGGTGCTGTATTGTCGAAAATAAATATAAATGGGACGAAGTTATAAAAAATAGCAATTCTTTTTATTATTTATTTCAAGAAGCCAATAAATTATATTTATTATGTTAAATTTCCTTGAAAAAACTTTTAAATGAGAATCTTAGTACGTAAAAAGGAAAGTCGATCAACTGTTCGGCCATTTTTAAGTAAGAAAAATCATATTTCAACCTTTCTTTTGGGAATTTTGTTAAGACAAAACAGCAAATCATCATAATTATCCGCCCTTCTAACGTCCCCACTATAGGGGCATGAGCGAGCCTTCTCTCTTCTCTAGGGTATGCAGGTTTCCTGCACAGCTATTATGTGTCAAACCCTAAATTCAAACTCCCTTTGTAACACCCTAAATTCACGTAATAGGCCGCAATATTTGTCAGTGCGGGTAGAGGGTACTCAAACTTATGTCATACAAACTGGACCTCTCTATTGTCAAAGTTTCAGACAGTTTGTTAAACATATTCTCCACAACATGTGCCTTACAAGTCTATTAGACACCTCTCCTTAGTTGTTAGCTTTTGTTTTGGATAGCCTTTTGTTTCTTTTTTATTTCCGTGTTGTGTTTTCTTTGCAATTATAAATAGTGCTGTGTCTAACAAAGCTGGGCACATTGCTTGCAGAACCGATAGACGATGTGGCAGAAAGCTTCTCGAGTGGCGAATTGGCGACCACGCACTGGACTTAGCAGTGTGGGAAGGCCAACAAGGTGGACAAACGACCTGGTGAAAGTATCGGGAAGCCGTTGGATGTGAACAACGTAAGACAAGTCGGGGAGGCTTTTGTCTAGCAATGGACGTCCATAAGCTGATACAAAAACCCTTTCTGCAATTAACGGTTAAGAATCGTTTCATTGTAAGTAAATAGACAGCACATGTAACGATAATAAAAAGTTTCTCAAAAGAGGTTGTTAATAAAAGTCTTTATTAGACCAGTGGAAATGGTCGTTTGGTAAACATACTGACCTTCCAACGAAGAGAAACCTGGCTTTAGGCCAAGAATACTACGAAAACAAAATTGCCCGTAACTTGCAATGGCAGATACAGCTTTTTCATTTCAAATTTATTTATTAAAGGCGTTATATTATTTTAAAATTATTCTAGTATTTTTTTCGCAATCAGGCCTTTTGATTTAACAGTATTTATTGCTATACCCAATTTTTATGGACCATACCGTACCGAGACCGAGACGTACCGAGACAGAAATGATAAAAAAATAGTAACTAAAGCTTGATTAGACAGTTTTTTTTCAAGAGGCAGGATTTGTAAATATCATGTATTAAAAGAGTGATATAATATAAAAGACGTACGTCGGTACATACAGTACACGCCTCTCTCCCATCAGGATAGGCAGTTACAACTTTACTACACTTGCTACGATCAAAACAAATTTCCTTCTCTTCATCCACTTTTATCAGTCACCTCATACATGCACGTAAGTTTAAGCGATTTATTATGTATTGAACATAGTGAAATATAAACTATTTTAAATAAATTACAGAAAAGCGAGTAGGCTCGTAGAGTGAGAGTAGGCTTGTGCCTCTGTAGTGGGATCGTTAAAAGGGCTGATAAGGAGGAACAGAAAATCTTAGATACATAAATGTTATGCATACCAGCAATTTGAGAAGGCTTAAATGAAGTACCAAACAACCTAAACTTCATTACTAACAACAACATAACAGCATATAATTTGTGCAACACTGCCATTTACAGTCCCAACGAAGTTAGTACCAAAACTTGAGCTACGAGAACTTTACTCCTGAATCAGACAAGTATTGCATAAACTAAAAGACGGATTAAATTTCTCAGATTTGTCAAAAACTATAGATATCTCCTTAACTAAAACGAGGAATTGAAGAGTAGAGGCTTATAATCTGTCATACACGTACTCGTAGTTATTGTAGACATCTATCGGTCACTTCTCTTATCTGATTTTTAACTTTTTTCCTTGGTACCTCATCTATCGTGTGAATGAAAATGAATGATTAGGTAGGTATCCTAAATTTTCAAACAATAGGATCGTGGTATTACATAAATGAACTAAATTAATCGTTCTTTTCCGCAAAAAGATGCGAGACTTTACCTATAGTACAAGTAACGCTTGTTCTACCTCCCAACAGTTTTATAAAATAAGAAAATGGACATCGTGCCTACGCATATTTCCAATCAATCTCTTTTGAGTTTTTAATTGAATACAAAAGGCTCATTGCAGGGCTCATAGCTTCAGGGAGATAATACGAATGGTAGACCTTTGTGAAACAAAGGGTCCCTAACTAGCTTGCGGCGTGACCAGACCATTGGATGTTAATTTAATTGTGTCCTATAGCTTTGGGATTCGTGCTTATTTATTTATTTAATTAAAAGTTTATTGTCAGATGATAGTACATAGAGACAGAAAAAAAGTGAAGTTATACAAAAGGTACAGCAAATTTCTAAAATATGTCGACGAGACGAGTCATCAGAAGTGGCGTATGTATGTATGATGGATTCTGTTTGATTATGATTTGAAGAGATATCGGAAGACATCACGTACACCTTGTTATTTTGTAACGTGATTGCAAACTACACAATAAAGCCAGTTTGTTCAGTACACGCCCACTGTCTTATTTTAACTAAAAGCTTAAACGCCACTTCTGATGACTCGTCTCGTCGACAAATAAATTTCTTCCTGCAGACCCCACAGAGAGAGAAGTACAGTACAGGTCTTATACATACAGTTTCCTAAACCTATACCTATCAAATTGAATGAAGGTTGTATCGCTTCCTTGCATACTCTTTGTCACTATCGACGTTTAGACAGAGTCAGCAATATCTAGGGTGAAAAAAAAAAAACAATCACTGCAACTTCGATAGCATTTGTTTCGTAATTGATGAAGGAAATTAGCATTCAAAAATATTCACAACAAAATACTTCGGAAGTGGTCTATGCCTACCCCAATGGGAGAGAGGCGTGACGGATATGTATGTATGTATGTATATTTCAACAATTTTTATTTTATACAAATATTTTGAAACGATTTATTAAATAAAAATCGCATCCCAAAAAATGTTCTAGAAAATTAACTTACAAATATTTTTTAAAAATATAAATAAAAAGTCGCACCGTTTGCAAAGAGCCTAACATCACCGTTTTCAAAGAAAACTGCTACACTACCGCCATCACACAGGCAATAGCAGAACTATAGCTTCTGGAAAATTTCTGTAGATGGCAATACATACGCATAAGAATTTAATTCTAAATTGACGGCAGAACTACGGGAAATCTTATTAAAAACTTAAAAAATTAAACAAAAGAAAATTATTGATTTTAAAAGAGTAAATTCTTTGATTCGAAATTTAAAATTTCGAATTGTTTTCTCCCAAAGTCGCATCAGCCAATAAGAATGCTTGCCAGTTTGCGCCAATCCGTCGGCGCAATCGGTTGTTTGCGCATTTTCCACGTCGGCCTAAATTAAGAAATAAATAAAACGACGCGTAGAAAAATAACTCAATCAAGGAATTTTGTAAATAAATAACATTAATAAGTTTAAAAACTGATTTATAAATAAAGGTAAGCATTCACAGAATATTTTAAGCATGTTTTCTATTAGAAGTTTTGAAGAAAAATTGAAATGTCATGTAAATTATGTTTTTTTGCGGGTTTTGATTTATTATTTGTATAAAAACTATAATAATTAGTTAATCTTTCCACACTTTAATTATAAATTGCTTCCGATTTGATTTTCACTGTTTTCCAAGAAAAATAAATTACGACAATGTTTTTGTAAACCTTTGCAGTTGCTTTTGTAAAATTTAAATTCTTATTCAGTGTTTCTGATGTAAAATCTGTTTTATTACTATTTTTTATATTATTAGAACTCATTTTTATCACAAATAATACATCTCACACGAGAATATTTTTATTTTTAATTTAATTATCGCACGTAGCGCCATCTAGCGACTGGTGGCGTATCTTGACGCTTTGATAGGTTTGTGGCAATGTCGGGCTGTAAGCAAGTTTTTTCATAAGTGCCTAGGGTATCACGCAGGTGGCGCACGTAGGTGTCCCCATGATAGATATACCTATTAAGTAGGTACTAGGTACCTTACTTCTACCTTATAGGGGTAACAAACGAACATTATAGTTAACCCATTGTTACAATGTACTTTAGTAAGTAGGTTCTAACAAATAAGAATACTACTCAAACAAATATAGCTTGGTTCTCAAAGTAAAGAACAAGCTGTTTATTTATGTACTTATTTTTTTCTTAATTTTCAGGTGTATAAAGAAGACTTTCAAAATGGTAAGTCGGAAATAGTACCTAATAAATAATTTAAGTTTAAGATAACAAAATAATAAAGTCAGAAAGTTTTAGACCGCTGAATAAATGTAAATAAAGAAGCAGACATCTTATACAATAAGTATTAAGTACATCTTATAATTTAAAAAAATGTTGTAGAAAAGCATGCTTTATTCCTAATGACCATGGAACTCTTTAATCAATCCTGTCAATTTATGTTGTCTTTTATTTCAGTACGGCTTCGTGAATTATGCATTGGAGCTATTGGTTATGAAAACTTTTGGTCAGGAAACATGGGAGACTATCAAGTAAGTTATCAATCTTATCATCATATCACTAAAAAACAAAAAGGAACCGCTTTTTAAACAAAGAAGCACATTTTCCTTTTCTAATTACTTATTTTAATAATATTTAACTAGTAGCTTCTTAGCACGGAAAACAATAATTTTAGCGCTAGTGGTTTAATCCCAAATATCCCGTTGTAGTCATCCCGTTACGGGGCTTTTGGGATTTTTTAACCCAAAAAACTCGGTAACGGGTCTATTGGGATTTGCTTTTCTAGTAGTCCCGTGATGAAAGAAAGACGAAAGCAAGCAAATTCGTGAAGCTAATGCTAGTATTAGACATTTCACTTTATTTATACTTATCGGATGATTTAAAGAATTAATCATTGGAGAGGCCTATACTCAGTAGTAGACAGCTATATGCTGAGATGATGATGATGATTGATTTTCAAAATTTCAGGAAGAAAGCGGAAGTGCAAATGGAAGGCAGCTTCCTCGTACGTCAGATATATGAGGATGAGATAACTTACAACTTAATTACCGCCGCAGTTGAGGTTTTACGTAAGTATCGTTTTATTTCGATAAATGTGGTAGGGAAGCACATATTATTGACAGTTTTTATTCTTCTTCTTATTTAAGAGCTAAGCTCTTGTCGATGGAGCCTCTTCCATCCCTCCCTATTTTCTGCCTTCTTTTTAACATCTTGATACGACATGACACCCGCCTTTTCCTTCACCTGTTCTAGGAACGTCCGTCTGGGTCTTCCTCTCTTCCTTTTCCCTTCAATTTTTCCTTCTATGATGTTTTGTATGAAGGAATCATGTCGTATCAAATGTCCTAGCATCTTTCCTCTTCTGTTCTCAATAGATTTTAGTTTTTATTAGATTTTTTTTTAAGATTTTAGTTTCTTTTACATAGTACATATCTGTCATGCCTCTTTACCATCGAGGTAATCAGAGACTACTTCCCTCTACTTGCTACGATCCAAATACACTTCCTTCGCTTCATCCACATTCATAAGTCGCTTTTTAATAGACGTTGATTTAAGTTGTTGCAGTGTCTAATCAATTTCAGAATCATGGTAAAGTGGCTAAACGCTTATTTAATAGATTTGTCTTATACGCATTGGCAGTTAGGCTATGGTTTGACGTTTGATGTGGCAATTATGAATTGGAAACACCGCCGAGCTAAGATTCGGCTAGGACTCCTAGGAATTCATAATTCAAAATACTTACTTATCTATGAATTTGAGGCTGATACGTAACTTAAAAAAGTGACATCTATCTTCATTCGATTTTCACCACAAGCCCACTTGCCAATCGCCTGCATAGCATACCTGCGCAATCAATCAGTCAGTTATTATTAACATTCTTTTCACTGTTGATGTTTTAGAAATTCCTGCCGATGCAATTCTGGAACTATTTGGCAAGACCTTCTTCGAGTTTTGTCAGGATTCTGGCTACGATAAGATCCTGCAGGTTTTGGGGGCTACTCCGCGAGATTTTTTGCAGGTTGGTTTATTATTTCAAGTGAAAAATGAGAGAGGGAGTAAAAAGAGAACAACATGACGTCACGTTGCCCATATATTTTAATACATTTCATATTTAAATAGCATTTCTTAAGTTACTCTTAGGGGCTCGTGACTATTGGAGCGCCGCAACGCCACAATGATCATTTTCTTTACTCCTTTTTGCAATTCTATTTATTATTTAGCATACTGGCCAAAAATTGCCGAAGATGGGGAATCATGAAAAATGCGAAGAGTCCTTTGCCCAGCAGTGGGACATAACAGGCTATTAAACATTATATTGCTTGTCTTCTCATTTCCAGAACCTAGACGGCTTGCACGATCACCTTGGTACTTTATACCCTGGGATGCGTTCACCCTCATTCAGATGTACCGAAAGACCAGAAGATGGAGCTTTGGTCCTGCATTACTACTCTGATAGACCTGGCTTGGAGCATATCGTTATTGGAATTGTGAAGGTATAGATATCCAAGAACAAAAAAGGCTGCTGCAAACTGAATCAATAGGTTTTCAATATTTTTTTCTGTTTTTTTCTGGGTTAGGCTGACTGTGTCGTTGAAGAATAGATCATTATATTGTTATTAGGTAGATATAATTATGTATAAAGAATTCTGGTACTTGATTAAGTGATGTGTAGGGGCAAAGACTTATTGAGAAAAGAGCTAATAATACCTAATTATCATGAAAGTTACTTGATAATGTTTCACAGAATAACTGATTTTTGAGGTAATAAATTAAAACATTGTGCACACTTTAAAAGACAATCGTGAACTGATTCATTTTCTAACGATAATGCGTACTCTGATAGATACAATGTTATAATGTCCTTATGTACATCGTACATGATGCGCTTATCTATTTATTTGATGAAAATAAAGTCTGTGTAGCTTTATTACCTATATCCCTCATCAGACGGTGGCCAGCAAACTCCACAACACAGAAGTTAAAGTGGAGATCCTGAAGACGAAGGAAGAATGTGATCACGTGCAGTTCCTCATTACTGAGACTTCCAATACTGGACGCGTGTGTGCTCCTGAGATTGCTGAGATTGAAACATTGTCTCTTGGTAAGATGAAAAAAAAAGAAGATGCATAGCAATGGGCAGCTATAGTCTGAGATGGATGAATGATGGCGATTCAAAATTATGAAGTCACCTTCAAATTTCCGCAGCACCCTAAAACCTAAATACTGATTACACAAAATACAGCAGCGTCTATATTTAAATTTTTAAGGCGTGCCAACTAACAAGAGTGACACAAAATTTTTGATCAATTTGCCCAATAAAATAAAATGTCAAGGTGAAGAACATTGGTGATAGTTGTGAGGAAGAGATAAAGTTCCTTTTACGTTTTTTTTCATGAAGCTTTTATTTGAGTATAAAATCATGTTTTATGACAAAAGAAACCTTTAAAAAAATAACCTCAAAATTTCAGAACCAAAAGTAAGCCCAGCAACTTTTTGCCGTGTCTTCCCGTTCCACCTGATGTTCGACAAGGAGCTGAACATCGTGCAAGCAGGACGCACTGTCTCCCGTCTCTTACCCAGGGTTACCAGACCTGGCTGCAAGATTACTGATGTTTTGGACACTGTAAGTTGAAGTTCAAAAGTAGGCAACTAGTTTGAAGAAAGAGTCTTTGACAAGGAAGACGTTTATCAAGTGCTTCTGCGTAGGGGAGGTACTCAGAAGTACCTAGAATTCTTCATTACACGCTTTATAAGTATTCTTGTGATATAAATAAATTCGCCTGGCTTTTTAATAACATAATGTAGCAAAATAACCAGTGCAATAGGCTTATCAAGAACAAGTACTTGCGTGCCAGATATTAAAAAAGAAAGGCGAACTTTTGATTTACAAATTCATTAAAACCTTAAACCACAATTATTTTTTAAGGTCCGACCCCACCTGGAGATGACCTTCGCAAATGTCCTCGCTCACATCAACACGGTCTACGTGCTGAAGACTAAGCCAGAAGAGATGAGTGTTCCTCACGATACTCATGAAGAGATTGCTTCTCTGCGTTTGAAGGTAGGTGTTTTACTGGACTGGAAATCTAGAACTGCAGACTTTATTTGATATTAGAACTTTCACAGACAAAAAGTAGGGCAGGTATAAGTACTTTAGTCTATTTTAACCGAGTTACTTCTTTATGTTATAATATTGTTTTATCCATCATAGTGCAGTAACCAGGTGTCATTGAATGTACGGCAATAAACCGGTCACACAAGAAAACTATTGCAGAAGCTCTTATATACTTAGCAGTGAGCAGCTTTAGGCTGAAATAATGATGATAAGTTACTGACGAATATATAAAAGGAGATTTTCAAAACTGTTGCGCTAAGTGTAAGCGCCAAAATACACGGTAACTAGTAACTAGCAGTTTCAGTTGCGTTACATTTGCGTTTCACCGTGTGTTCTGGGTCTAACAAAACCGTTATGGTGCTCAATAGCAGTCTTTTGTATGTATTTACTCAAGATTTTTTTCACTTAAAAGATAATCCTTTTGTTACAGGGTCAAATGCTGTACATTCCTGATACGGAGGTAGTGGTGTTTCAGTGCTACCCTAGCGTGACTAATCTTGATGACTTGACTCGGTAAGTATACAGGTTTTTCTAGTTCTATTTGCTTAGTAGCAAAACACACATGATTAAAAGGAAATCATGTTTCGTCAGAAATGGCTTTTCTGATGTTGGCCGTAATATAGGGTGACTTTATTTTATATTGATCGTTATAAACAACTTTAACTATGGGACCAAGTTTGAAATCATTCGAAAATGTTCGAACTCTCCATACAAAATGCTGGTGCATTGTGTTAGGTATATAGAAAAACAATTTTTTTCGGACTTGGTTCCATAGTAAAAGTTGTTTTTTATCACGAGTCCATGCATATCGTTTTCTATCGTTCATTAATTAAAAGACACGAATTACCTTTTTTTTTCAATTTCAGCCGAGGCCTCACCATCTCGGATATTCCCCTCCATGATGCTACTCGGGACCTGGTCCTCATGTCGGAGCAGTTTGAAGCTGACTACAAGTTGACCCAAAACCTGGAAGTCCTCACTGATAAACTTCAACAGACCTTCCGGGAGCTGGACTCGGAGAAGCAGAAGACTGATAGGTATTTTGGATGTTAATTCTTATGAGACATTTGTTTTTTTTTTTTTGAGTGAGCCAATGCAAGAGATACATTCAACTTTGAAAACTAAACACGAGAATTTAAAAAAAATATATCTTATTTTGTGGTAGGCAGGGTTATCCAAATACAAAAGAAATTGGTCAGAACTTTTACGTGAAAATTTTCTAATATATCCGATAGACACATATTGACAGCTTGACAGCTAGATCTCAAATTTCATATCATCTCTCTCATCTATCACATCTCAGATAATGGTTATTTCATAATACACTTAATATTAATACAAAACGTCAATTTCTAGACTCCTCTACTCAGTTCTACCAATCAGTGTCGCCACAGAACTCCGTCATCGTCGCCCAGTGCAAGCACGTCGCTACGATCCAGTGACTCTACTGTTCAGTGGTATTGTTGGCTTTGCAAACTACTGCGCTAGGCATACTGACCATAAAGGGGCCATGAAAATCGTGCGCATGCTGAATGATTTGTATACTGCGTTTGATGTGCTGACTGATCCGAAGAGGAACCCCAATGTTTATAAGGTAGGATTTTGGTAACAGTGGTGATAGGTGTGATATACATGGTCATAGTAATTATTATCATTTATTTTATTGCATTCATGGTGTATATTTGATGTCATTATAATAGTATGTATAGGTAAGGTATGCGTTAGGTTTCATGTTACACCAAGTTTCTTTGAACAAGTGACAACCTTCAATGTGGTTTTTTGAGCATCCAAAAAAAAAATTAATAAACTAGGCAAAGAGTCATCTCTATAAAATATAAAACAACTAGGTTCAGGAATTATCTACGAGGGTACCATAGGGTTGCCTCACAGTTGCCTTTAGATTTTGTTGAATTAGTTTTATATAGGAAGATAGTTATAACAATAATTCTCATTTTAAACCTGTAAAATCACCTGAACACAACAAACAAGTTCTACAAAAAATTGTGCCAAAGTTTAATTGAATTTTCATCAATTTTCAGGTAGAAACTGTGGGTGATAAATACATGGCGGTGTCTGGACTACCCGAGTATGAGGTAGCTCATGCTAAACATATCTCTTTACTTGCATTGGAGATGATGGATCTGTCGCAGACTGTTACTGTGGATGGAGAACCTGTGGTAAGACTATTTTGTTTTATAAATACATCATTTCAGCCTTTAGCTGCCCTCTGCTGAGCATAGGGCTCTCCAATTATTTTCCAGCGCGATTCCTAGATAGGTACATGCATCTAAAGAGACCCCGCGGTTCTGATTCTGTCGTCGGTCCATCTGACAGGAGCAGTTTATAACTAGACAAATAATGGATTAAAGTTACCTTCTTAATTTAATTCATTAAAATAACTATTTCTTATATCCTGACAAAAATAAAAAATAGATTTTTTTACTTTGGAGATTGTTTTTTTCTTGTTTTACATTCATTCTTCATTAAGTTTCACAGAATAACCACAGTTTTCTTGTTCCGATGTCTACATGCACAGGTTACTTAGATTAATTAACAAAATTCGATCTCTTCAAGGGCATTACTATCGGCATCCACTCAGGAGAAGTTGTTACTGGTGTGATCGGACATCGTATGCCTCGTTACTGTCTCTTTGGTAACACTGTCAACCTTACCAGCCGATGTGAGACGACTGGCGTTCCTGGCACTATCAACGTTAGTGAGGATACTTACAGGTATGAAAATTTGTATTTATATATCGAAGCTATTTATTTATACATCATTTGTTTTCATAGTGGTAGCCCCGTTTCCAACCAAAAAATTCGCTTTTGCCTTATAATAGGGTCAAATAGGTTGGCATCGTTTAAAATCAAATACTGGGTGTAACAGAAACGGGGTAAAAAGTCGAAACAGCGATAGTCCTCACCAAACTGAACTACTTTCCCCAAGAAATATGGGTCGTAACTCGAAATAAATTTATGGTTCGCCCATATTTACTCGATCAGATGATCGGACATTTTGTAGGGAGAGGTGAAATTATTTTCTCAATTTACGACCCATATCCCTTAGGGAAAGTTGTTCAGTTTCATGAGGACTATCGCTGTGTTTCGGCATTATACCTCCTTTCTGTTACACCTTGTATATCACTTATAAATCAAATATAATAAAAAATATACAATGATTGTAAGCCCAGAAGAAATAGATACAGAACTTTTTACCAGAACTTATATAAAATTCTAAATAAACCAACTTCATATAAAATTCTAAATAACTGAAAAGAAATGTGTTGTTGGATGGACAGTGAGTCATAAAATTACAATAAAAACCCGAAAAATATTTCAAAATTATTTTATTCCAAAATCAATCATCAAGCAAATCAATATAACGTTGCAAAGATACGGGTATTGGTAACTTCTGTATTCCGAAAGGCAATTCAAAGTTCTGCCAAAGCATTTGTCTTACCTTACATCTACATAAATGTTTCAACTCCACTGGTCTCAAGCCACACCTTGAAGTTGGTATGAGATGATCTTCTAAAATCTCCCCATAATTTTCCAACGCAATTTTTCTTTGGTAGTTATAATCTTCTGGCAACTCTAAATGTTTGAATACCTCTTTATTAACTGTAAAAACCACTCTAGGTGTCGCTCTCAGAGCTAATTTAAGACACGTAACAAGTTCGTATGGATATTTTCTGTTATAATCTTTCAGTCTGTCTAAAATAGACTCTATTGAGTTTGTTGAAATGTTATCTTCAGCATGAATTCTTGCTCCAAATCTTAATAAAATCATGAGCATTTCTGCTGCACCCATTTGTATGACAACTCTTACTGGTGCTGCTTTACCACAACTTTCCAAAGGCACGTCAATAAATCGATACATTTTGTCGCCATCTTTATATTCTAGTCGAGCGTTGGTAGCGTGGTCGATAAAGAATACAAGCGCGTGTACATTCTCTTCCTTATCAACGAAGTCTGATTTCCAACCGGCTAAGAAATGAGGAGCTGACGTCCCAAATATTGCACCTGTAACAATATCTATTATTACAAAATCTGTGTTAAATATATTAGTCACTACAGTGATTATTAAATGACAAATTACTAACATCTGCGCATTAAAGCAATTTTCTACTTAATTATTTATTCTGGTTTTCTAATATGGCAGACTGTGCTGCTTCCGCGTGTCTAAAAGACAGAACAATGAGACATAGTGACCAAATGATGGCTCATTGGTATTCATATTTATTATATAATTATTAATTTAATATTGTCTGGCCACTCCTTTAAAAACTGTTTTAGATGATATCTTCATAAGTAAAAATCCAAAAATACTATTTTGTTTAGCAAAAGTTTTAAATGACTCGTCCATGTATTCATTTGTGAAATCTTTTAATTAAGTAAATCATTTTTTTTACTTTTATGTGCTATTACAAAGATATATTATTTACTAAATAGACAGAAATACTTAAAATCATTCAAAACAAAGTGTAAAACATAAAAAGAACTGAAACTAAGTTACTCACAAGCTGTTTTCATATTTTAGGCAAGATATCGCTGAATGCAATATCTGAGTCAAAAACTACTATAAAAACATAATTTAAAAATGTATAAAAAACTTACCCAAAAAGATTCTTTCAAAAGTCCTCTCACAAGCATACATTTCGTCAAGTAACGCGGCTACAACAGCATTATCTTGTAAACTCCAATCAAAGGCCAGTTTCATAGCAATGTACAGTACATTGTGATACTTGCCCATGAGGCAGACATCACCATTATTTGTTTTACAAGTGTTGTGGTATCGCAAAGCTGATGTTACGAAGTTTTTGCAACTTGCCCCGTCTGTTTTATTTTGACCTGGAACATGACATACATTTATTATTGCAATTCCAAACACATGACGAACAGTAAATTAATAACTTTATATACTCATTTTACATGTATGTAATTAATACCTACATAAACATTTCTATACCATCCTGTTCTATTCTACATAAATATGTTTCGGAAAAGCTAGTCTCTATTTTTATGTTGTCCGATTCATTATTACAAAGTTTTAGTTAATTTCAATGGTCTATCTATTGTGTACCTATCTTGTATCACTCGGCACATACTCATCGTAACTTAATCGAGAAATCTTTGATCACTAGTGAAATAATACTTTTACCTTTAGCACAACCAGCAATAACAGAATTGAAATATTCAACGAGCTCCTTCCTTTTGAATCTCGCACTAAGACAATCCCTATCTAAATTACTGAAAACTTCATCGAAATAAAACTCCATGAAGGTATCCATAGTTTTGGCAGAAAAATGTATTCAAACACTTTAAGAAACAAAAGAAAACTAGCCAATTAAAACGAAAATTTTCACAATTTTAATTTCTGTTTTATAGCGACATTTTGAATATTTTATATTTTTATTTTAACGTCAAGTTTTTAATCGAAACTTTAAGGCGTTGAATGAAAACTTTTTGGTATTTATTTGTAGAAAAAAAATAATGCAACTTGCACAAACCACAGTCTGCGATAAAATAGTTTGAAATCAATTTCTGACGAAGTCATGAAAACTGTCAAGTGCTTAATCTACTTAAAGTGTACTTTGGTAGGAAAGAAGCCAAATAAAATCACTCAGGGTTGTGTCATCTAGTTTTTTTTTTTGGAAACTTATAAAAACATATTGGAAACTTATGGCTAAAAATACTTGAATAAGGCCCACTTGCACAGCCAAATAAACCCGGAGTTAGCTGCTAAAACAGGGTTAAATAAATAATTTGTATTGATTTATCTCGATTTAACCCTATGTTAGCAGCTAACTCCGGGTTTATAGGGCTAACCCTAACGCAAGTAGGCCTAAGTAGTAATTTGTTTCTTCCATCATCATCAGTCGTAGAACGTCCACTGCCGGACACAGGCTTCCTAGACTTTCACTTGGATGAGTCAGAAGCGGCTTGAATCCACCTTAAAGAAGCTTTTTACCACCTCTTCATCATATAGGTAGACATCTGTTGCTTCGTTCAATCCATTCAAATCAATTGAATAAATAGTGACTAAGTACCCCCCAGATTTGCCTCTTCTTTATTTAACATCATCAGCCTGTTGCAGTCGACTGCTAGACATAAGTCTTCCTATTACACACCAATGAGGTCGATCTTCGGCTGCCCCAACTCCTGCCAGCCATTCTGCGCAAATTATTACTCCACCTCGTTTGAGGACGTCCTTCACTACGCTTGCCGGCCTTCTACTCAAGAGCTCGTTTACTCCAATGGTTATCACTTCTACGGCTAATATCAGTCGATCAAAATTTCAGCTTGGTACCTATCCTTATCAAATAATAGCTCATTTTAAAATTAACAATCTTTGTCCCTAGCTACTTAATGCGAGATGACAACCACGATGACCAGTTTGAGCTGACCTACCGCGGCCATGTCTCCATGAAGGGGAAAGCTGAACCGATGCAGACCTGGTTCCTCACTAGGAAGAAGGGGGTACCTGCTATTACTAATTAGGTTTATTAAGAATATCTGAGCTTATAACCTTTTTGTTCTAAATGTGGAAATGTCAGCTAAAGCCTCTTTTCAGTAAGATACGCCCAGACTATTCAAGTCTCGAAGACTAGTCAACAAAGTATATCAAATACATTATATTAAATCGGTATCGTAGTGTGCGAGCCTGCATTTAAATGTATGTGAGATACTTCGCAGCGACTAGTCTTCGATACTTTCAGAATAGGTATTTGAATCGCCTGTGCGTACTGTAATGGGAGAAGGGGTAAAAGTAAAATGAGATATTCAAAAAGATTCGTTAGAGACAAATACCCGGCAATAGATAGCATGTTGAGAAAACATTTCCTTCTTTGTCTATTACCTTTTAAATCTATGCGTCAAACAGATAGTAATATTACCCGATGTGTGATAAGATCTGCTGTAAGAATTTCGCTGACAATTTCACATTTTGGACTTAGATGGATGATTACCCTATGTAAGTACCAATCCTAGTATTTTGATTGTAATGCATAAAATATGGTGTGTATTTAATTGTTAGTACTTATTTCCACTTTATGTATAATAAAGAATAGAGGTTTATTTGGAAATATTGTTTCATAGTTTAAACATTTTAACATATAATCTAATAAAAATGTCGAAGAATTAATAAAAAAAAATCTCGATAGTTTTATGAGGAAACCTGTTCCTTTTTTTTGGGTTAATTTATCTAAAAAACAAAGATTTAAAATATGTGTATTACATACACAGTTGCCGTACTTTATAGCGCAGTTATGACATTTCGTCATTAGCTTGAAATTACTAGAGATGTTATACTGTTATCGGAATTTATCGATGGTTTTTGGCCTAAATTAATTTAAGAAGTAGGTAATTAAAGATTTATAAATCGAAATATGGTACTTCCTTACCGTTATATCAATAGTCATTATGTTTTATTCAAAATGTTTAGTTTATAATATTTTATAATAGTGGTATTATGATAGGCAAGGCTTAGTAAAGCCGCGTACAATTTAAATAATAAATATTGTTTTTATTTAATGTTAACGTACCAAAGTATTGTTTTAAAAGCTTTAATTGTTAGAAATTATTATAATTATTATTATAAGTGAATGAAAAATAAATACTTATCCATTATGACATGGACACTATTATTTTTTAAATAAGTGAGTCTGTATTTATTAGTATACCAAATACGATTAGAATTTTTAATCAAAATTAAAAACAGGTTGCATAGATACTATTTTTACCCGACTGCTCCAGAAGGAGGGTTATGTTTTTCGAGAGTATGTATGTAGGTTTGTATGCATAATTCTTTCCTACAGCCTAAACGGCTTGATGGATTTTAGCTTGAAGGGTGTCATTAAAATTGACACTAGGTAAATCAAAATAAAAAAAATGTTTTTTTTTTAAACGCAGTCGGGTTTTTTAACAAAAAGGTAAGGTTATTAATCCAAAGAAAAATTATTAGTTTCTTACATTAATTTATGTTATTGCCTATTATTTGTAAATGTAATGATATAATCATTTAAACTTAAATGTAACTTTTCATAATGTAATTGTCACCATCTTTTAGGAAGTAAGTGAATGTCAAACACCTCTATGTGATATGTGTACTTTTAGAAGGACATCTAATAAAATATTCCATTTTATGAATTAATTTTATTATTATTATTACATTATTTGGGTTTTTCTCTCTCCTCTAGCCCCATAAATACATACATACTTACATATACTGTCACGCCTCTATCCCATTGGGATAGGCAGAAACTAGGGGCCCAAGCCTGCTAATTTAAAATAGCCTCAGTTGTGTGTCGGCAGTGTCAATGCCATTTTTTGACACATTTAAAAAAAAAGGAAAAAATAGGTTGCCTAAGGTTGCCTGGAAGATATTGCTACCTAGCAATAAGGCCACCTGTTGCTTATTATATTCTTGTTTGTGTCTGTACCTTATATCTTTTGTGCAATAAAGAATATTTGTATTGTATTGTGTTGCATTTTGTTATACTGGTTAGCAATAGCTTACACTAATTGCAGCCAAATGTGTCAAAAAATGCCAGTGAGACTCTGCCGACAGACATCTAAGAATATCGTAAATTAGAGAGAAATACAATACAAAATGTTCAAATGAAACCAAGGCAAGTAAATGTATTAGCAAACACCTAAAAATAAGCGTTGCTAAGGAATGCCGTCGCGACCTCCAATGTCCGGTCCTCTTTAAGTTTTAACACAGTGATGTTCGATATTAGTTTTTATCGATATTTTTGTTAATAAATGAAACACGCTGATTTACTTGTTGTAAACCAGTTGAACTGGTTTTATTTTGACATTGAAAAACCATAGTACAATTCTTTATAGATGGCAGCACATGTTCAATTATTGTAGATAGATACACATTTAACAATTTTGTTATACCAACTCTTTTGATCAAAAGAGCATTCTCAATTTGACTGTAATTCTTTAACCTATAGGTTTGTAAAGTAGCCGTATTGTCATTCCTTTGCTAGATACGAATATTCATTTATTTCGTTAACTAGTAGACGTATTTGAATTGTTATTTATACTATAGAACTTACGTTTATTGGATACTAGAGGCTGCCCGCGACTTCGTACGTATTTATCGTCATATATTAGAAAAAAAAACATTAATTTTGTAGCCTATTTGATTCTAGTGTATAAACTACAATATTGCCAAGTTTCATCAAAATCTATTCAATAGTTTTCGCGTGAAAGAGTAACAAACACAAACATTAAAAAATTTTTAGGCGAATAGGATATAAGTACTATATTGTTGTTTCAATTAATTAGACATCGATATCGATAAACAATTGTAAACAGCAGACAGCTCTACTGCCAACAAGAATTCGGACTGTTAATAAGAAATGTGAACCCGTTATAGAGCTTTTGGATAATTCGAACTTTATGAGGAAACCTTTACCAAAACACAGGTTATCCTTTGTATCAATTTACCAAAAAGGTTTCACAATAAAGATTCTTAAGCAAACAAAGCTACAAAAGCTAGTTTCTCCTTTTTGTGATTCCAAATAGACCTTGGGTAGGAAAATTATATCTTCTAAGTAGCTTTCCTGCATTAATTCCCTTACTTTCAGATCCGGTTATATGTCACCAGGTCGTAAAAAAATCGGATCCAACGTATACATATCTGTCGCGTCTCTTTCTCATCGGCTTATCCAGAGACCTCTTCCCTCCACTTGCTACGATCCAAACACAATTCTTTCGCTTCGTTCACATTCATCAGTCGCTTCATGCACGCACGTTGGTTTCGGGTTCTCCTGACTTGGCTTTTCCTTAACAAATCCCTGATTATTATCAAACTTATGACACGTCCAACTACAACAACCATCTTCATACGTCCACAGGTAGAACTAACTGTATGTTGTTTATCTGCGCTTGCGACTGGCCTACACTATCGTCGCAAGATAAAAACAGCTTAACCGACAATTTTTTTTTCAATTCTTCAGATATATCGTTTGATTGGCTTTTGTTTTTCAAGTCGAGTGTAATGTTAAGTTGTTGTAGTGAAAATAGTGTCGGTTATGTCGTTTTTGAACTGAATTTCGTCACAAAACCAGTGGGCGCCATTTGGTAGGTAGATACTTCGAATTGCTTGGGCATATAGGTATGTATGTATATTTGCATACCTAGTAGGTAAACATTTAAATGACTTTTTCTTATTCACTAATTGAACCCCGTCATTTGTTTACTTCTAATTTATACAAATAAAGTAGCAAGTTCTGATTTATATATTGGTCTATGTAGGTACATATAAAATGAATTACTTTTTATAATTTATTTATCCATTAAAATGTGCTAAATAACTAAGATTTAATTTTAAAATAACAACACCCCAAAAATAGGTAGGTACCTACATATCTTTTAAAATATTATTCCTAAACAAAACAATAAATTCACAAAAAAACTAAAACTTATCTTTTTAAATAACTTGTGTTTTTCCAAAGACCGGTCAAACAGGACTTCTAAGTTTTTTATTTATTCTTTTTTTTTAATATAAAATTGGCTCCAATGATCAGCTTGTTTCGTACGACGCATGCTAATATTTTATGTCAAATATATTCGATAAATTCCTTGTTTTAATTTCCATTGCTTGTTTAATAAAAGGAACATTCAAATTCTTTAATAGAAAAACAGCATTGGATACTGTAAAAAGCGAATGTTCGAGAACATTAAATAATAACGCAATAAAAGTTTTTGCAAAGAGGATGATATCATTGGTTTTCGATACTTCGTATAGATTTGTATATTCCTTTGTTAAGATATAGAAATTTTGCTGTAAATAGGCTCCAAAAAATATTTTTTTTTTATCTGCGTTAATATACGTATTTTTTTTTTAAAAAAAGGATGTTCTAAAAGCTAAGCAGAGTCTAATCAGTGAAAAATCAATTTAGAAGTAAGTATTTTGTATATAGCAATGATATTATAATAATAATATTACATAATAATTTCATTGGTATTTAGTAAAATACAAAATTTAATAAGTTTTAAAACCTATACTTACATACAGTATAGGTAAAATTTAACAAGAGCTACCTATGCCCACTTTTTTCTTATTTTTTTATATTACTTGAAGCTTCTTACAAAAGACATCAACGAAATCTCGATCCTTACTTGTTATGAATTTAGGATTTTAACAGATCATATTATTTATTATTCAATAAATAAAATAAATATTATCCAGAGTCTGGATTATTTGGTCATAACATTATTTGGTCTGGATTCCAGACCAAAACATGTTATGGCAAATAATCTTAATGATAATATGAACACACTGACTTAATAATGAAGATATACTTACCAGGAACAAGAATAAAACGTAACATTAGGTAATTACGTTTTTTAAAGTCCATAATTATTATTTTTTAAATAAAAAAACTACAATCAAGCAACAGCAAAATTTTAAAAGAATCCTTTTGAAATGAAAATGTGTAAAAATATGAAAATAAACTAAAATGAGAAGCGGCAAAAAAGTCAGACGCATTCGATCGAAGGCAACCGAGGTGGCAAGTTAAAACAGCTCGAGGCAAAACATCTTAACTGCCATTATTCCATAATTCAAATCTCTAACTTACCACGTTATAAGAAGGTTCATAATTGTTAAAAAGATGGTACATAAAGTTGGTTATGAGAGTGGAGAGTCACCACACCCGCCAGTCATTTGAGAAACCGCTTCAGTCTGCGTCAAACACTTGTCGCTGTCACACGTGCGCGCGCGCATCAACGTTATTGGCCGATTTAAATTTCGAACGTTCACTTGCCGGCCAATCACGATCGATCGTTTCTTTTCGCGACTTTTTGCATACAGTGCCGTTCCGTTAGTGTCGTGCTGTGACATTTTAAACTTTGTGTTAATGACATATTGTTTATAAAAGCCGAAGGTTGGATGATGTCTTGTCAATAGGTAAGATTTTTTTAATTTTAAACATAGTTAAGGCAGCGTATTTCAAGTTTACAACCTATTTAAGGCTACAATTAATTCATTTACATATCTAATAACAAAAAAAATTAAAATACACACACAAACTTTATTTGAAAATAAAAATAGGTAAAAAAACTTTTTAAGTTAAACGGTTTTATGTTAAACATACATTGCTATGTTTAAGATAAATGTACTAAAAACCAAAAAATAATAAAATAGATACAGTCGTGGGAATTATAAACATATGCATAGACTAGACTAAAATAAAACCGTGGGGCACGTCAATTGTCTACAAATTATCGATTTAATGTGCGATAGAAGAATCGTTTAATTCGTCGTTAGGCAGTTGGCCCGCAGACGGTGAGGAAATTACTTACTATTTTCTTGCTCATGGAAATTCCAATAGTTATACACTCCATGTAAATAAAAGAGATGTTTCAACTAGTTTATCGTTGGACATTCACACTGCTGGCTGGCGAAGAATCGTTTCACTGCTCGTAGTTAGTCTTTAATCGACAAAACACATGATAAAAGTACTACTCGCTCAACACTATGAAACCCTAAAACTCGCTTATAATCGAGCTTGCTAGCTTGTTTCCACATTCTAGCCCTACTTATCACACGTCCATCGTTGTCGGTTGAACAACTGCCTAATTATAGTGTAACATTACAAAACAAACATTTTAATCAACGATTGTAGACAATTGACGTGCCCCACGGTTTTATTTTAGTCTAGTCTATGCATATGTTTATAATTCCCACGACTGTATCTATTTTATTATTTTTTGGTTTTTAGTACATTTATCTTAAACATAGCAATGTATGTTTAACATAAAACCGTTTAACTTAAAAAGTTTTTTTACCTATTTTTATTTTCTAGTTTTTAGTTTTTATTTCGCATTCTGTTTAATTCATTTAGTGCTTCATTATTGCAAGGTTTCTTGCCCGTTAGTTTATTGCAGTCCAACTCCTCTTTACGTAGTCCCTGCAAAGCTCTTACTCTACAAAGAGCCACGTAGGCTTGACCTTCTTCAAACAGTTTCGCACCTAAGTATACGACTGCGTGATCCACAGTGCTGCCCTGCATAAATCTTGACTTGGGTGGTGGATTCAGGCTGGATTAATCAGATACCTAAATTACAGATTCAATTTCTAAATTTAAATCTTATTATTATACGCCATTTAGTGGCTGCGCCCATCTTAAATATTCAGGTTGTATAGTGCACTGTATTCTTCTCGGCAAGCCCTTTTATTTGATACCCATATTGGTGGGATTGATAAAAAATTGTTATCAGCCATTTGGTAGCGGCGGCCATCTTAGATTTCAATTTTGCATAGTGAATTGTATTCTACTTGTTGAGACCTTTCATTTGATACCCATATTGATGGGATTGATAAAACCTAATTATCCGCCATTTTGTGGCGGCCGCCATCTTGGATTTTAATTTTATATAGTACATTGTATTCTACTGGTTGAGCACTTTCATTTGATACCCATATTGATGGGATTGATAAAACCTAATTATCCGCCATTTTGTGGCGGCCGCCATCTTGGATTTTAATTTTATATAGTACATTGTATTCTACTGGTTGAGCACTTTCATTTGATACCCATATTGATGGGATTGATAAAACCTAAGTTATCCGCCATTTTGTAGCGGCCGCCATCTTGGATTTTAATTTTATATAGTACATTGTATTCTACTGATTGAGCACTTTCATTTGATACCCATATTGATGGGATTGATAAAACCTACGTTATCCGCCATTTTGTAGCGGCCGCCATCTTGGATTTCAATATTTTATAGTATATTGTATTCTGCTTGTTGAGCCCTTTCATTTGATACCCATATTGATGGGATTAATAAAACCTAAATTATCCGCCATTTTGTAGCGGCGGCCATCTTGAATTTAGAATGATAATGAATAAACATAATTGTATTGTCACCAAAATCCAAAGTGTATACAAAATTTCAGATTAATCGGTTGACAGGAAGAGGGTGAAATTTGAATTACTAAATTTGACCCAAGAAAACAAACGGGGTGAGCTAAATAAAACCGTTTAATATACCGCTATATTTCAGTTCAGAGAATATTTTTGAATTCAGAATGTGATTTTCCCTCATCCAACCTCTTTGTGTATTTACTTACTACCTTTACGATTAGCAAATTGAAAAACATTACATACCTACTTAGCAACAAGATGACAATAATCTATCATAAGCTTATTAGCCAGAGTTACTCACAGTTTGAAAACCACAGACACGCAGTATCATTCTTTGATTGTTTTCATGAGAATTTTGTGTTCACACAATGTTTTAAAGCCTACATACTCGAGTACACAATAATGACGATTTTCTAAACAGCATAGCATTGCGAGAATACTGTATCTTAATTATCAGAGAATGGAAACGGAATTTTATGGGATCTTTTGTTCTTATTTTTAAACATCATGAGATTAGCCTATTAAAACTCTTCTACTGTCTATTCACGAACAATAAAGCCAGGTCTATTTAGGTTAAATTTTAAGGTGTATAAAACAGAATACAGCCAAAACATACAAATCTTATAAAACAATAATAGCTTAGATCTAGGATGTATCCCTTAAAATATACACACATCGTAAAACAAAGAACAAAACATTATCTAGGAAAAAAAAACAAATACACAAAAGAAACAAAACCATCATTTTACCAAAAGTTTTCTTAGGAACTATTTACGTAACAGTCAAAACTACACTACACTACACTTAGGATGTAAATACATAAATACTTTGCTTAACAATTCTATCCATATTTACTAAGTTTTTAGTTTTGTTTTTTTAACAGCAACGGATTGGCAACATCTTGAATATCTAGGTAGTAAGGGAAAACCAGGGACCCAGGTCTGCTAATTTCAAATAGCCTCAGTTTTATGTCGGCAGAGTGCCAATGTAATTTTTTGACACATTTGGTATTCTGCTAACTAAACAATGGCTTACACTGATTGCGACCAAATGTGTCAAAAAATACCATCGACACTCTGCCGGCACACAACTGAGAATGCTGAAAATTAGCAAACTTGGGCCCCAGATGAAGTCGACTCTATTTATAAAAAAAAAAAAAATGGCTCATTTACTTTAATTGCCTTCCCTGCAATAAGAACTATGATGATTAAACAGAGTTACTTTCGCATACAATAGACAGGGATCTCAAATGCATCATGGAGTCAAATTATCGTGATGAAGCACGCGTGATCACTATGCAAAATGATCGTTCGATAAATTGATCACACGTCCAATTCTGAACACTCACTGACGGCGAGGCTCGCTGTAATCGTCGCAACTAGTGCGGGTAGTGATGAGTAAACTAAAACACTAGAAGCCACGGGCCCAAGTCGCTTAAAAGTCGCTTAATTTACAATATTATTAGTTGTGTGTCAGCAGCGTGTCAATGAGACTGTCGATGTCATTTTTTGACACATTTGTTCGCAATCAGTCTAAGCCATTGTTTAGCAGAATACCTATTATATAGTGTCAAAAAAATGCCATTGACACTCTGCCGATCTACAACAGAGGTTTTTATATCAGCAGACTTGGTTCTAGAACCATAGAATCAGTCATTTGTTTCTCAAATGAGTGACGATTCTGATGAGAACTTACACCAATGAGGAAAAATATAAGGAGTGGCTGGAGTGGTTTTTTTTTCATATACAAATGAGTTTGGCAGCATGCGAGATTGCGCTAGGTTTTCCATAGTTTTCTTGGTAGATGACCTGTCAAACGATAAGATATACCATACAATGCAATTTTGCGCCAGACCAGACACGCAGATCCAGACGGTATGGCTCCTCCTTATATTATATTCTATATTCAAAGACTTACACTATCTTCACTTCTAATTAAACATTTAGCTTCGGCCTATCAAAACAGTATCTAATTCTCTCACGTCTGTATCAAGATAACCCGATTATTTCTTCATTTTACTTCATACAATGGTACTGTTACAAATTATACTTTAATGAAGGTCATGATATATTTTTGATATTAGGGTCTATCTACACAGATCCGGGACGTGTCCAGCCTGTGGCCCGTTAGAAGGGAAAACAACACGTCGTCATGACAACGGATGTGAACGAATTCATAGAAAATGTATGAAATGATATTTTTTCCCTGACACGTCCCGGACATGTTGTCATGACGACGTATTGTTTTCCTTCCTGACGGGCCACGGCCCAGACACGTCCCGGGCACGACGCGTATCTGTGTAGATACACATTTAATTGGAGCATTGGTAATATAGTAAACTTGATCATTTTGCTAATGCCAATTTATTAGTTTCTTAATAGGTATTGGTTGATACTGTTGATAGTAGAATTGCTAAATATTGCTTAACCAAAAAAACTATTTGATGATTATTACCAAATTATTACTACGAAGAGTGTTAAGTGATGTATTATGGTTCCAAAGTAGCCTTTTAGGACCAGCGCACCCCTGACGGTGCGCAGCGCAGAGCATATTTGATTGACATACCTATTTTTATTATTTACAACATTCGCATCGTAGTCGCTTCGATGCTTCGATGCTCATTTGTTGTGTTCACTGATTTTGAATATTATTCTAAGAACAGAAACTCCGTCAGTTCTGCGCCGGCCCTAAGATGAAACTTAAATAGATCTAGAAGTATTAACGACAGAAGGCATCGTAAATGAACATTTTTGCCTCCAAAATGTGTCTGTCATTTTCTGTCAATTATTATCAATAACACCATTTTCTTTTCAATTTGTATTAAAATTTATTGTATCGCCTTGGTATACTTTATATTTATAGCAATCCGGTTAAAATAATTAGTATCATCTTGTAAATACTAGCTAACAACAGCGCAGGAGACTGCTAATAAAAGGGTATTAAACAATGGAAATCTCTGGAAATAGGTAGTTAGTTTGCTATTGAGTTGATACACGATATCTCATAATTGTTGCAATTATCATTCGTAATGCCTGTACCATAAGTTAAAACCTTTAAGAAACATTAAGTTTAAGTATACATTATTTTTGTGAAAATATTTTAATACTAACGGGCGCTACTAGCAAAATACCTGCTACAACGGTTTAATACTTTCTCCAAGAACTCTCTCAATAATTCAGAAATGGTCGAATCTTCGGCAAACTGTAATAGAAGAGACTAGCCATCAAATAAAGCCACTATCCAATATCTCACAAAATGCTGTTTATTTAATTCTATGTTTTGATTGTTTGTATTATTTATTATTTTTTAAATGCTTAGTACCTATAAACTCGTCTAGATGAGACTTTGATCATCGCGTATGGGGCCGTTCAAGTATTACGTAAGCAGATTTTTTACAATTATTTACCCCCCCATCCCCCTTGTCAGCAAAAGTAAGCAAAGCTCATACCCCCTCCCCCATGCTTACGTAAACATTTTTCAATTAATATATTGTTTTTTTAAATAATATAATTATAATTTGAAAAATAAGAAAATACTCGGTTCTAAAGCGAGTGCCTAAACGTATGCATTATTTGCGGGAATCCCCGAAAATGCGTTTCGTTTTCAAGCAAAGACAATGTGAGGGTTGCCATTCGTGTAAAAATGTAAATAACTACCGTTGACGTAATCATCATCTAGACTCCCCTACCCCCCATGTCATCCAAAATAAGCAAAGCAAAGAAATAGTGCTTACGTAATACTTGAACGGCCCCTATCATGTGGGTAAACGACTATTAATGAAATTCACACTTTGATAGAATTAATGATCTAAGATTTTTTACTGTAGTTTACTCTGAAACTGATGGTAAGGGTACGAGTGTATAATGAAGTTACATACAGATGCTAAGTAGGTACATCCATCTTGAGGTCATCGGTTATGTATTATGATCACAAGGTACGTTTGTTTTGCAAAATGATGAATGTTAACAAGATTTACTTATAAATAAACTTGTTTTTTTTCCTTAACTTGTTTACAAGCATGTTGGAGAAGAAATAAACTTTTTATTGTGCTATCAAATTAAATAAATATTAGCATCTGTTCCAAGTAAATAAGGTTTATAAAAAGCCTCTTTAGCAAAAACATTACCCTTCCTCCGCCGTAGTCGGGTAAAAATAACATCTGGCTGCTTATTGACATTACATTTTTAATTGTCTCTCCAGGTGTGTCATTCATGAAACGTTAAAATGACTTATTCTACAAGTGATTGTTAAACTGACACTTTAAAATGCTTACCTGGCGTTGTGGGTCGAATCTTCTTCTAATATTAATAGTAGTTATAGGAAAAAAATAATTTCAAATATATTTTTCCCTATATACTTAGTTTTGTACTTTTCAAGAACTTTTGGCTTAACGATTTGGTAATCATCGTACTAAACCTTACTCTATTTACACAGAAAAGGCAAGAGCCATCTAAATTCAAACTCATTGACATATCACGCAATTTTAACCTCAAATGAACGCGCTACTTAAAACAGTAGGTCTACCATAAGGTCATGCTTGATACTCAATATACTGAGGCCTTGCTACTTCACGTAGCTTCGCAGCGACACGCCAAGTAGCAAATAGAATAGGATCTTCATGATGTTTCCACAATTGACTAAAACCGACAGCTAATTAAAAGACTTCCGAAAAAGTGGTAGTTTTAAAAATAGAACGTTATTTTCTTTACATACAAAAACATCTGTCAGTGTAAGCAGAGACAATTTCCCTCCACTTGCCACGATCCCGACCCACTTTCTTTGCTTCATTCACATCCATTAGTCGCCTTATACAATTATACATGCACTTCAGTTTAGCGCCAAAACACACGGTGAAACGCAACTGCAACGCAACTGAAACTTTTGAGTTGCATCGAAGATTCTGCTATAGACTTCCTTAGAAAACAACACACGACGCAACTAGTTTGCAACGCAACTGAAACTGCTAGTTACCTTCGAGTTGCATCGCAGTTTCTGCTATAGACTTCCTTAGAAAACAACACACGACGCAACTAGTTTGAAACGTTTCGTTTCAGTTGCGTTGCATTTGCGTTTCACCGTGTGTTCTGGGTCTTAGGGGGCTCTTGACAGATATGTAGGTATATATGTATAAGAGCGTGTGTACCTACTATAGTAGTTATAGTATGCAATTCTTGGTAGGGCTACAACAATTATTAAGCCTCCGATGGATCTTTTAAGGCCTTCGCACATTCTTTAAATAATGCATAGAGCCTACAACATGGTATGTCCTAGTTAAGTAGTGGTTAGCCTTCAAAACGGCAATATTTGTATGCGTTAGCGAATTAATTTACTGCTGTTTTAATCGATGTTTGCAAACACAGATTTTGTACTGAATGAAGTTAGTATATTTGTTTGACCGCCCACGGTGTTAAAAATTGTTTTTAAAAAAGTATAAAAAAGGTAAAAGAGTAAAGTTGTGATGTGGATGAAAGGTTTGTTGAGGAGAAAATTTGCTTTTTACAACTTCTAATCTAATGTAGCCATTTGTGTCCCACAGCTGGGCAAAGGTCTCTCTCCTCATCCGCCATGAGTTTCTGTCTCGAGCTTCCTCCAACACTTACAAGTTACAATAAATAATTTAGTATCAAAGATTTCTAGTGAAAATATTTATAAAAGGTTATAAATACAGCCTATGTGTTATTCTGATGTATACAATATTTTTTAATGTGAAAGAGTATCTACTGGGTGTAACAGAAAGGGTATATAAAGCCGAAACACAGCGATAGTCCTCATGAAACTGAACAACTTTCCCCAAGGAACATGGGTCATCACTCGAAAAAAATGTTTGGTTCGCCCATACTTACTCGATCAGCTGATCGGACATTTTGTATGGGGCAGCGAATTTTGTTTTCGAGTGATGACCTATGTTCCTTGGGGAAGGTTGTTTAGTTTCATGAGGCCTATCGCTGTGTTTTGGCATTATACCCCCTTTCTGTTACCCCCTTTCTGTTACCCCCTTTCTGTTACCCCCTTTCTGTTACACCCTGTATAAAACATCCTCACATCGATACATTCTTCGACATAAGCTTTGACATTTCATAAGTAGGACATTATACATTATATTATTTATTTTATCATACTTTTGAAAGTCTGACCTGCTAGCTTAGCATGGCAGTCCGTGACAAGACGTTGTCATGCGTTTGTCACGCTTACGTCTCCGTCTATAGTATTAAATGTGATAAGGACAGCATACGTGAGATAATTGTCGCGGCACACCGTGGGTCCCAAGTCTGCTAATTTACAATATTCTCAGTTGTCCAATGATATTTTATAGGTATAGATATGTTACCTTCATAGTAATTGACATTTTAAATCATCATTAAACTTAAAAGCTTCGCTCTTGTCGGTGGAGTCTACGCCACTCTGTTCTATTTTCTGCCTTCCTTTTGAGCACCTGGTACGACACAACTTCTATCCCCTCTTTAATTTGATCTATGTAAGTTCTTCGTGGTCTCCCTCTCTTCCGTTTTCCTTCTACTTTTCCTTCCAAGATGTTTTTATAAAGTCGTCGTGTCGTATCAGGTGACCCAGCATCTTTCCTCTCCTTTCAGCAATGGTCTTTTACATTTTAAATATGTGCCGAAAAATGATTAAAATGACAGCTTATAACAGCACTTTAATATGCTTCAAAACTAATCTATGTCTCGCATCCTTATCGCTCTCGCGTCAAAATCAATCGCTCTTTCTCTCTTGTTGTTGTCATAGTTAGGTCAATTTACAGTCTTCAAAATAGGTGCGCATATAACATATCTGCACCTAGTATAATATAATATCATTGCAGTTGTGTGTCGGCAGAGTGTCAAAGAGAGTGTCAATTGCATTTTTTGACACATTTGATCGCAATCAGTGCACGCCATTGTATAGCAGAATACCAAATGTGTCAAAAAATGCCATTATCACTGACGACACACAACTGAGGCCATTTTAAATTAGCAGGCTTCGGCCCCCTGATCATAATCTTTCAGTGTGATTGAATAGTAATCATTCAAACCACTAATGTCCTATAGCTACTTATTACTCGGTCACCTCTAACGGAGTTTTTGTGTCACGTTCGCATATAACTTCCGCCTGGCTTTCCTCGCTTTTCCTACTCGGGGCACGCCTCGCGAGAATTATTGACACAATTTAAAAACAAACAAACTTTCTTTTTATTACTAATTTATGTTATGTGTTTTGATTTGATTAAAACTGGTCGGCATATCTATCTATATATATAAAAATGAAACCCGTTTTCCGTTGTCACGGCATCACGCCTGAACGGCTGGACCGATTTCGCTAATTCTTTTTTTGTTCTGTTCGTTATTATCAGGAGAAGGTTTTTACGGTGAGAAAACTTCGAATAATTGCCGGGAAAGCCCTAAAACAGCCCTTTTCTTTTTCCCATACAAATGTTTTCTTACTAAAATGTAGAGTCAATTTGAACTTTATTCCCATACAATAAAGTTCATTCTAAGGCGGGACAAAGTTCGCCGGGACAGCTAGTTTTGTATAGATTTGTTGATTGTTGCAAGACAATAACAAAATTATAATACTCTATTACACCTAAAGCTAGCTGTCACTGTTATTGTCTAAAATCAGGATAAGACATTAGATAAGACGGCACAATGTCTAATGGATCATTATCTTAATGAGTCTTTTATGCAACTGCTGGTAAAACTTAAACTCTACATCTTAAATACAAGTCAATTAAACACATATTATTATAATAAGTTACAAATGTCAATACTTATGGCTAATCAAACAATCCTCCCCTGGTCGTTCCCGGTGCAAAGGAGCCCATGGCGCTCGCCGCGTTTCCGCGCTGAATGGCGATGGCCAACCTATGCACCAAGAACGATGCCGAACATCTTAAATTGAAAATAAATCGTTTAGCTTCATATTTAAATCCCATTTTACAAAACATAGTAATCGTCAAGCAAAAGTGTTTTTTACACATTTAGCAAGCGAAACCTTGTCTTGCCTTTAACTATAACAGTAAGAGGCCAGGTTTCCTTTAAACGAAGATGGAATTGAATATGTGAATATTAAAAAAAAGCTGGCGTAAATTCTTCTCAAGGCGAGTGGCCCTCTCTTTAGCCAGGGCCGGAGTTAGGCTTTGAGTTAAAAAAAAATGGTAATTTTCGAGTCAGTAGTTACAGACGGATGTCACTTTCACTTGAAGGAGAATGTTTTAACTTGTAAATTGTCTAATCCTAAATGTATAAAATATGGATGTAATAGGTATTTTTTTATACAGTCTAGACTAGAAAAAATAAGTATACTTACCTAAGTTGCTTTCTTAGGTTTGAAGTTAACCATAAGTAGATAATTGAAAATACCAAATCTGCTTATTTTCTTAATTTTAGCTCATTTCTGGCCGACCCGCGGTTATTTATCAAACATCAAATATTTTATTTAAAAAAAACAGTTCCATGCGTAGGTACCGACTCTTCTCATTTTTCTGCTTCACATAATTATATCTATCACGCCTTTTTCCAATCGGGGTAGACAGACACCACTTACCTCCACTTGCTACAATCAATTCTTTCGCTTCATCCGTATTTCTTTTCTTATTTCCTTCATTATTGATTTCTTTGTCTATGACACGGTAAATCACGCATGTAATAGCTACGGCCCTGCTTTAGCCCATGTTTATTAATGCACAAAGGTCGTCCGGTCTATTCGACCGATGGAAAGTGGCATAACGACTAACATTTGAATAATCTTCATAGAAATGATAACGTTTTTCTACAAGTTTTCGTTTCTCTAGCTTTTAAGCAGGTTTTTATGTGATACTTGTGTAGTTTGTAGTGAATAAACCTAAATAAGAGGTTAAAAGAACGAAAATTCAAATATGGCGGTAAGCGCCAAAACACACGGTGAAACGCAACTGAAACTTTTGAGTTGCGTCGAAGTTTCTGCTATACGTATAAATATAACTGAAACGAAACGTTTCAAACTAGTTGCGTCGTGTGTTGTTTTTAGGGAAGTCTACAGCAGAAACTTCGATGCAACTCAAAAGTAACTAGCAGTTTCAGTTGCGTTGCAGTTGCGTTTCACCGTGTGTTTTGGGTCTAAAGCAAAAAAATTTGAGACATTTTCAATTTTTTTTTTATTGTTATAGTAGGTATTTTACTAAATAAAAAAAGTAATGGAAACACACAGGACTTACATAGATCAAATGAGAGAGGGAATAGAAGTTGTGTTGTATCAGGTGCTCAAAAGGACGGTAGAAAACAGAGCAGAGTGGCGTAGACTCTACCGACAAGAGCGACGCTCTTAAAAATGATGATGTTTTGAAGAAATTATATTAAAATAAGTTATTTTAACAAAAAAATAGTATTTCACTTACCTTAATACGATTTGAATATTTGATGTCAAAACAGTCAGACCGTCTCTTGACATTTTCTTTACTTAAAATAGTACCTGCTCATCTTAATAAATTAATAAATAATGTCCTTACGAAAACAGCTTTATCACTGGCCATTTACATAAATTAAAAAACAAAAACATGTGCAAAAAAATGACAATTTGAATTTATTCGAAATTCAAATTTTGTTCTAAGATGCGAACAAACAGATTGCGCGTGTGCAGATAAAAGAGGGAGTTCATTAATATCTAACTGCTAGTTGTAGAAAAGAAAATTAGAGTGAAGTCTCCATTAAACCTGTAGCTGACACTTTCTTCGCCAAAAATAAGAAGAAGACCGCACGATATTTAATTTTTTATGACTTTAACGGCGTTTTAAGCAACAGTTAAAAATATAAAAGGTTACTAAATATTGTTTAAAAATATCGCCTTGGTGTGAATTGGCTCTTTGTATCTCTAATTTTGGACTTGCAAAATTTTTGTCGCTGAATTTTGCGAAATAGGTTTCAAATGTAGGAACTTTCTGTGTAGGTGGGTATTAGAATGAGTCGTTGTTAACGTATTTACTTACTCAATTATATAGACAAGTACCTATATCCTTATTTAAAAGGTGAGTTTTCAATTGCTATTTTAGTCTCGACCGATCTGAAAAAAAGCGGTAGGTACCTAAGTTATGTACTGATTATTGGAAAAAACCACTTTAAACGTAAGAATCCAAAAATTCAAAATGCATTATCTCTTAATTAAAGACATATCCTACAACCTCTTTCATTTTTACTTCATCGTTCTTCCTCCGAAGCCAAAAATTTCATATAACGTACCTATTTAACGGTTAAAAATTTTAAATTACGCAAGATTGTTAATTTTTATGTCAATTATTTAAAAAAAAAAAAAGATATTATGTTCTAGCAATAAGCATTTCAATGATTTCTCTATACGTTTCCTTAAATACCTACATCCTAAATGAAACTTGAAATTTTCATTCTCTCATAATTTCACTCAACAAATTCCAAGGCGTTCGTGCCACATAACAAAGTTATGTCTTGCCTTCGGGTTTCAAAATCCAATTATCATTTTTGCAAATCTTCTCTGGCAGGTTTATGCATCGATGGTGTCGGAGGCTCTTGCTGGAACTCTGTAGGACTACTCTAACTTCTTTTGTTAACAATAACTACAGTTGTTAAAGAAATAAAGAGATTTTTTTTTGGCTCTGTACGACTACTCGGTCTTATGTAGTTAACTATAATTACATATAAATGTTTTTGGGATTAACGTGCAAGACCATTTCTTTTATAAAATTATAAGTCCACTATTTAAGTTGGTCAATTCATAAAAATGTTTTAAAACCTTATTCGCTGATCATTTTGTTAAATTAAGTTTCATGTTTAAAAAGTGTACACAAAATGTTCTAATTTCGAATAAAAATATTTTGAATTCTTTTGTTTATTTTCGGAATCTGAGAAAAGGAGTATCGCTATCTATCGAAACAATGACTTATATCTATTTTTTGTTTTGCTATTCATTAAGATCCCACTTCTGGCCAAAGGCCTATCTTATAGCAGTGTTTAATAACCAGTAGTGTAAAGAAGCCTTGTAATTTAATGAGATTAAAGAAAATGTCACCAATTCCACATTTCAGACACTGAACTGAGAGTAGTTGTACTGAACCAAGTTGAAGCGAAACCAGTTTGCAAGAGGACATTATCAAGGACAAAAGTTCATTTTGCTGACCGACCGTTGTTGTTTTGTTTCCCAAAGGTTCTAAAGGCTGAAATTGTTTCGGAAGTTTCTGGAGTTATTTAGAGATTAGAAGAAGATAACACGATGTTTAATAGATTAGAGCGTATTCTGCAACTTAGTATATGTCTAAGTTGCATGTTATTTGTTACTCTTTCACGCAAAAACTACTGAACAGATTTTGATGAAACTTGGCAGTATTGTAGCTTATACATCAGAATAACACAAAAGGTATATTTTTTTTAGATATCATGTTTTGCTTCCAAGATATGACGATAAAAGCGTACGAAGTCGCGGGCAGCCTCCATTCTTCAATATGTATTCTCATATACCTATTTAACTGTAATATGACCGCGATTCTCGAGTGTTATATTTTACTATCGAGGTTGTACGTCAACTCGTTCATAATCGAACTGTAGACGTTAGACCTCCGTTTTTATGGCGCTGCCATTGGATGAGAGTTTTTGCTATAGTGGTTTAAATTTTTTATTGTTTCGGTATTAAAACGGTAGGTAGATAGTGTGTTAAGGTGTTGGAAATGTTGGAATATTTGGATAAAATTGGTATTGCTTGATATATTTTGTTTAACACAGTTACCTAAACGATAAACATTTTTTTTATCAAGTACTTACCTACTTATACGTTTTTTCAAATAACATTGATTTATGCTATCTATACACCAAAGCCGCCAGCATGCCGCCGGGTTAGGCCGGTGGCTTTTTGCCATACGAATGGCAGCTGTCAAAAAGCCGGTGGCATACCGGCGGCTTTGGTGTGTAGTCAGCATTAGTAGACAATCGGGATAAAAAATAGTCTAAAAGGACAATGGGCAAATTGGGGCCGCAAGTCAAAATGAGCTGTGTGGTTGGAGTTATTCGGGTTTAAAAAGGTGGTATTTTTTGGTTATTTTTTTCTCAGGATAATCTTAGGTAGGTAGTGATCAACATACACATACTTGAATAGACTTTTTTTCCTAATTAGTTTCCTTTACTAATTAAATAGTTTTTTTCCTATTTTTTTTTTCACAATATTTTCTTTTAGTTTTTGATTTATTGCCACTCCTTACTTCAAAACAAATTAAACGAAAGCAATCTACAGGCAACCCTAAAATGAAAATAAGTGCAAAACTGTGATTTAAAACCTCATCAAGGCAGCAAAGTTAATAAGTAAAGCCCTATTGTAACACGAGCAGTAGCTGACCGTGGGACCACAAAGTCCCTGGCAGAGGTCATCCACCTCGCCCTAAGGACTTTCTTCTCGTCCTTCGGGCAGGACAAAGTGACCAGAACTGGATTTGAATGGCCACTGCAATTAGGCTGGTGGTTTTGGCAGGAATTTTTGTAATTTTGAGCTGTTAAGTCACTGTACGTTTCGTTCCAGTTTACTGGAACATGGAATTTTGCATTGTTGTATGTGAATTAAAATGAATGAATTTATTTGTGTTTTTATTACGACTTATATGAATTTATTTCTCATTTTCATTACACATACTTTAGGTACAACTTACATAACATTCATAACTTCTTGAAAACAAAGAATCTTGATAAAATATTAAAGTATTGAAACAGTTTTCAAATTTACCCGAAAAATAATGTGATTTCATTAAAATTATGTGTTAATTCATGAAAGTATTGATTGAGCAATCAAAACAATGTGCTTGGAATCCAGGTGACAGATATATTATGCTGTCTACACACCAAAGCCGCCGGCATGCCGCCGCCGCCGGCTTTTTGACAACTGCCATTCGTATGACGTAAAGCCGCCGACCTAGCCCGGCGGCATGCCAGCGGCTTCGGTGTGAGCATTAAATACAAAATATTATAGACTTCGAAGCCACATAGCATCTGCATTTAAACTTAAATATATAATAAATAACAATTGAATTGCCATTAAAAATAATTATTAAAGAATTACACAGTTTACACGCAAACTTTTCCTCTCAATTTAAAATTACAACATTTCAAAACTGATTGGTTGAATGAATGAGTAAATGAATGAATATTTATTTATTTCTATTCACATGGTTATTAGGCCTTATTACCCAACATGCGAGTTGCGTCTATACAATGTTGAAGTCGCAACAATAGCTTACAATGCTAAAGGCAGGGTGTGACCACAGTCAAATTTCAACAATCATACGCTAAATCAGCCGCAACGGGCGAAATTGTGAATAGTTTTTCTACGCTATTGTTATAAGAGCCATATTGGCGTATCGTTTCATAATAATGGTTATAATTTGCATGGCGAATACGCGGAAAACCGCAGGTGAATTTTTTTCGCTGATTGCTTGGCGGTTGAATAGGCAGAAACTTGTGAATGGTTTTGTAGCGAGAATAAGAAAATCACGCAATATTCATTGAGCCCATGAAAATGGAGATAAATTTGTCATTTAATTTTCTAATAAACTTCCTCCACTTTGCACTGCATTGCTTATTCAAAGACACTAATAGGGCTTAAAACTTGCATTAAGAAGTAATAAAGTAAGACCCTTGTTAAAAAAATATAAAATAAAGTTAAAAAACTATAGCCTATATGTTAGTGTCCGACCGAAGGTCTATTTTCGGCCGAAGCCGAAGCCGAAGCCGATTAATCGGCAATCGCCACAATCTTCGGCAGAAGCCGAAGCCGAAGGTTTATAAGCTCTTAGTAATTTTGTTCAATATTGTCTACAAGCTACAATTAATGTTATAGATTATTTCGAAACTTCAATATTGAAGGTTTATATTGACTGTCTCATATGGAAGTGAATTCAAAGATGATAAAAAAAGTTTGTGATTTATTCGTAAAAAATAATCATTTATTTATTAAGTAATTCATCAAAAAACCATCTTCGGCGAAACCTTCGGCTTCGGCCCAAAACCCGGCCGAAGCCGAAGGTTTCGCCGAAGATGGTTTTTTTGGCCGAAGGTGGCCGAAGCCGAAGCCGAAGCCGAAGCTTTGGTCGGACACTACTATATGTGATTCTGATCTATTACTAAATTTCCAAGTTTCACTAAAATCCGTTCAGTAGTTTTTGCGTGAAATACTAACAAATATCCTCACATCCATCTATCTATCGGCATAAACTTTGACATTTATAATATAATGTTATAACCAATAGGTTTATCCGAACTCATAACCTAAACCAAAGTATCTCATAAAAGAGCGCAGTAAAAAACCGATAGAGTTACGCACCAGCAGTTAACTTTTCTTTTATTACTCATTCATTCATTCGTTCAGTGAAAGTGGTCTATTTGTCACTTCATTCGTACTTTGTTTACGTGCCATGTTTTGTTGAGACAAAACTGAGCAATTATTTTTTTCCTTTAACCGTTGTGTAAGATATTCTTACAAATTTTGAGTTTGTTTTGAAATATTTCGTCAATTTTTAGAGTTTTATATTCGAATTTCAAAATACTTATGTATTTTGCAAGAATAAAATGACTAGGTACTTTTGTTAATCATCATCAGCCCTTTTAACGTCCCCACTAAATACTAAAGGGGCACGAGCCTATTCTCATACGAGAGTGATTAAATACTTAAATAATGATTAAAAAACTATGATACTAACATAGAAATACTCAACATAAATATCTCTGCTTGATAAAATATTGTTAGTCTAGTTTATTGGCAATTACAATCTGCAATTTTAGATACAGTTTTAAAATACTTACTTTGCCGGCATTACAATATATTTACAATTATTATTTAATATATTTACAATATACAAGGCTAGCTGTAACTGCATTTATATCTTTAAAATATAAAATATATCTTTGTTATATCAGAATGTATGGCATTTGTACATATTCGTAAGTTCTTATCTTTATTGAATAGTTCATTTAACGCTGCGGATGGCCTCCAAAGAAGTGCTTATTCATTACATACTTATTTTCTTACAAGTTTTATAAGTTCATAACCCTTTCATTTAATGCAGATATAAAAACAAAAGGTCAAAACCAAATTAAAATTCATATCTCAACTTTCATGGACTTATAATTATTCACGAAAGTAAAAATTTAAAGGCGCTTATTCATTGGCGAGCTGTTACTGTAACCAAACAGATACAGTAACGAGGGTCTAGTGTGTACACGTGTTATGGTGTCTACACACCAAAGCCCCAGGATGCCGGGCTAGGCTAGCGGCTTTTGACAGCTGCCATTCGTATGACGTATTTAAAGTTACCCTTTAATGCGCAGTCACCTCCAAATTTATAGAGAACTCTTTGTTGTGTATTAAACCTTTTTCAAACATAAGACATACCCTGAAGCAGAATCTATTTAACCGTCCATCTTTGCTATCGCTATCTAACCCAAACCACTGGACATTGGCGAAATCAAAAAAGGACCGCCATACTACCAAAAATTGATTGATGTGCGATAAAAACTGACAAATCGTCGTGTCGCGTTCGTCACAAGTTTGCGAATCACGTTCACACTAGGTTTTTTTTTTTACAGTGCATGCAACGGTTACAGTTTCATCTTGCCAATGACAACGCGCCTTTAACCATCATACAAATTTCTCCGAATCAAATGAATTGATTTGCATTGCACTTTTATTATATCTTACTCATCGAACTGATCTCGACAGCAATTTGCAACGTGACTAATAATTTGGGTGAGAAATCTTGAAAGTTTTTGGTAGGTGAGTTTTTGGACGATCATTACTTGTGTATAAAAAAGTTATTATTGTATAAAGATCTATCTACACAGATCCGGGCCTTGCCCGGGACGTGTCCGGGCTGTGACCCGTCAGGAGGGAAAACAATACGTCGTCATGCCAACGTGTTCGGGCCGTGTCCGAGACGTTTCCGGGAAAAAATATCATGCCATACATTTTCTATGGATTCGTTCACACACGTTGTCATGACGACGTATTGTTTTCCCTCCTGACGGGCCATGACACGGACACGTCCCTGGCATGGCCCGGATCTGTGTAGATAGACCTTGTGCTGCAAATCTGTAGGTATAAGCGCGATTGCGAGCTCGTTCCCCCTTGTCGTGTGTGTGATCGGATCCGACAGTTAGGTATGTACCTAGAATCTTCAGTGGAAAAGCATCTAACATGAGGTAATCGTTATCTATATCTAAATAATAACCGCCAAAACACACGGTGAAACGCAACTGAAACTTTTGAGTTGCATCGAAGTTTCTGCTATAGATTTTCTGCAACTGAAACGAAACGTTTCAAACTAGTTGCGTCGTGCGTTGTTTTCTAAGGAAGTCTATAGCAGAAACTTCGATGCAACTCAAAAGTAACTAGCAGTTTCAGTTGCGTTGCAGTTGCGTTTCACCGTGTGTTCTGGGTCTAATCCTCATTTAATAATAGTCACCTGATAAAAAAACGCGACGCAATTCAACCAAGTAATTTCTATTTAAAATCCACATCCGTATTCCTTCAAAAAACATAAAAATTCCTTAGCTTTATCAATTCAAGAAGACATACGATAAAGTATGTATATCCGTTTGCATAAATACGAATATATTTTATACATATTAAACCTGCAAATGCTAACTTGAGACGCTATTTGTATGAATGTGCTTATGGATTGGGTGCCAAGTAAATTGCAAGTTGTATACCTACTGTTGTGCGATATGTTTCACTTTCCGATGACGTGGGTGAATGACCTGTGTTCGACTAAATGGGTATTGAACTTAGAATACTGAGTAACAAGACTCCATTTCTTATAAGAGAATAGTTTTTATCTGTAATCAGTTTTTGAGTTACTATTTAGGAGTAATTAGAGTTTAATTTTGACGTATTAATAATCAAAGTTAAGTAATTCTTAATATTTGTACTTTTTTTTACCCATACTAAAAGTAGCCAGTAAACCTAAAGATTTTTACCTAAATACTAAGTTTTTTAACGATTAAAAAATTTTAAAAACGAATTTAACTTTATGCTTTACCACTGCACTTTTTAATGCTATGATTATAAACCTGAATAAAAATCCAATAAAAATACATAAATGAAAAAAAAAAACGATTCAAAAACAAACTTTTAAACAACAGCAATGAGATCTATTTATAACTTCACCATGAAAAAAATGTACTCAATAGAACATTTCCACAATCGTTTAAAAAACTTATAGAAGTCTAATGGTGAGTGCGTCTGCGCACAATTTATAGACGATTGAAGAGACGTGGTAATGTGACCGCTTTCTTTAACCATTTTATAGTTTTACATGGACTTTCAAGTGTTTTCTAAGAAACTGACTCATTTTTTCAAACGTGGACCGAAACAGGTTGCTCAGGCGATTAAAATTTATTTAAAGACTTGAAATTGTTTGTTTTTAAATTCTAAATATAATTCTTTTTGTGGAATCTATAGAGAAGCATAGATGAGGCTTTTCAATACTCAAAACTCAATCATTTATTGCACTCCACAGATTTTTACTGATCTTATAAACAACATAAAGTAGGTACCAAATGTGGACCCTGATTAGGGCACGGCAATTTGTATAGCAAAGCCACGTACTTAAAACTAAAATGAGATCAGTTTTGCCCAACAGTAGGAGGAAACAGGCGAATAAAATAAAAAAAATTACGTCCCATTACTTACCTGACATTTTATTATTAAAAATTAGAAGAAGTTGGGACAATATTTCATTGATTAAATTAAGTAACTCAAAGATTTGTTTCAATTGGTTGAAACATTACTGTGATGAACAGAGTGGATTGTAATCATTTCTAATTAATCTAAAATTACAAATTCTACTTTCTAGTTCTTTTTCCTAGAATACTTATTCAACTTAAATGTTTATCTACGAGTATAGATCGATTGCGTAATTAAAAAACGCGGCAAAAGTTCTAAGAATCAGATCCAATATAACAGCAGTCCCTACAAAGTTCATTGCCCTTTTGTTTTAATTTCTATAACTAGTGCAAGAAAACTAAAACGCACTCGATGAAATCGAATGACCCACAAACGAGGGTATCAATTGCATGTTCCATCTCAATGAATTGGACCTCAAATAATCGGCATCGGCCACGTAACATTTGATCGAAACTTTCACCTCAAAATCGAGTTTGGAGATCGAACAAGAAAATCGTTATACAATCGACGCATGCGTGTTAATGATGCCACATTTTGTACTAATGAGCGCAACATTTCGGAATGTTGTTCTCTGATGCTAATTTTTGAGGTAATTGTGCGAATTGGATTTTTATAACATAATCATTGTAGTGCTTGAAATGTTTGGAGTCTGTTTTCGATGTAAACTTTTCCGGTATTTGTTAATTGGGGAGTCACAGCTATGAGATAAATGCGTCTATGACGTAGCAATAAAGACTGGCATTATAAATATGACTTCATTCGCAGTGCAGCAATGCAAGGTCTTATTGGTTTCCTGCTACGCTATGTTATTAAGGTTCCTGTTTGATTTCATTAAATAGCTATTGAGAAGCGAGCTTTATTGTCTTATGGGGAAGAATTATGGAAGGCGAAAGAGCGAGGTTATTTTGGTAACAATGTCTTTAATATAGAAGAAAATGTACAGCACAAAATATAAAATATGACAGCAAGAAAAGAAACAAATAACAACAAAAACGTCAAGAACAAAAAATTTGAAATTTCTTTTTTTAAAGTCGAAATAGAATGTATTTACATATAAAAAGTATTTACACGCCACAGTCTTAACAAAAGACAACACAATATCTATCTATAAGTACGTATAAAGAATAGACAGGGTGAGGAACACTGTGCTGCGGTCCAATACTGGAATCGCAGATGTTGGACGAAAAGCCTCCAAATTGAAGTTCGACTGGGCTGGCCATGTAAGTCGCATGCATTCGAAGCGCTGGGCAAGAATAGCCACAAATTGGGTGCCAGACGGCCAACGTCGCCGAGGTAGGCCCAAGAAACGATGGAGCGACGACCTACGCTCATTCAGGGAAGATTGGTGGGAAGCAGCTAATAACAGGAGTGTTTGGAGAGGCATGGGAGAGGCTTTTGCCCAGCAGTGGGACGAATTAGGCTAAAAAAAAAAAAAAAAGTACGTATACTAATTCGGAATGACCTCAGTAAAATTACGAAAAAGCGTTAGTTGCTAGTTTCTACGGTAGTTTATAGCATTAGTTTAGTTTATATCACTTGTTACCCGTAACCAAATAGTAAGCCGTAACTTAAATCACATACATACTCGTTGATACGAAAGTATAATCACACACGTCTCCATTATAAGCTGGGAACCAAGTCTGCTAATTTAAAACAGCTTCAGTTGTATGTCGGCAGATTGTCAATGGCATTTTTGACACATTTGGTATTCTGCTAAACAATGACTTACACTGATTGCGACCAAATGTGTCAAAAAATGACATTGACACTCTGCCGACACACAACTAAGAATATTGTAAATTAGCAGACTAATGCCATCTACACACCAAAGCCGCCGGCATGCCGCCGGGCTAGGGTGGCGGCTTTACGTCATACGAATGGCAGCTGTCAAAAAAGCCAGCGGCTTTGGTGTGTAGATACCATTAGGTCCCAGAACTACCTCGAGAAAACAAAAGCACATCTACCAAATGGTTCAAAACTTCATCTTCAATCTCTAATCACGTTACAAACTGAGCTATTTCTAAGTAATCTTCAAGTAAACCACATCACGACCAGTAACCTAACCTTGATAAATCGTGAGTACTATCTGACAGATAGTAAACTGACACACCAATTATAATTTAGACAGCATAGCCCTCGTGACAGACGGTTCACGAGAGTTCTTGTAGCTTAAAACATTGCTAGAGAGAGGTGGCCCGTGGATTTGCACTTATTTATCTCCATATCTTTGGTATTAAGTGTATATATATAGCCTCTTAAAAAGGAAGAAAAACGGAAGGACCACGGAGAAATTATATTGATCAAAATAAAAGAGGAAATAGAAGTTGTGTCGCATCAGGAGCTTAAACATACGGCGGTAGAGAAATAGAACAGAATGGCGAAAACTCTACCGACAAGAGTGATGCTTTTAAATATGAAGATTTTAGAATAATATAACTCATGTCTTATTCTGATATGCAAGCTACAATATTGTAAAGTTTCATGAATATCTGTTGAGTGGTTTTTGTTCGATTTTTGTTACTCTCTCTCGCAAGAGAGAGTAACAAAAATCGATCCTCACATCATTTGAGTCAATATTGACTTTCATAAAATTAGTAGAATAACCTATCTTTACCTTTATTATATTAGCCGTGATAACTGTCAGAATATTAAAAACTAAGTAATCAATCGTTAGTCAAATCGATGGTTTAAAAAACAGTGTCAGAACTCATGCAATTCTTATTCCCAACGGAATTTTTAACGAATTTCTCATAAAGATTATAATACTTTTTACTTTAACATTCATGCAAGACAAGGGCTGGCAGGTAATAATGACTAGAAGCTTCTTCGATCATAGACTTTTTTTTCTATTTCCTGACATGGCATGGTGCGCAATAGACCGGAAACAACGGCTACCTGCGCCGGCGCATAGTAAGCGCGCACCCATAGATATTGTTGTTATTGTGAGCAGGTTATTATAAGGTACCTTTTCGGGTGGAGTTACATCGGGCTTTTTTTTCTTTTTGGCTTCTGGTGATCACAGAAGGCCTAAAGGCGGAAGGTTAGAGTTTTTAAGAATAAAAAAAAGCTTAGCTTTTATTGAAAAACTATTTCCTAGCTGCACGAGAGGCCGTTAATAAAAATAATACATTAAAACATTACCTTCCTTTGATTGTAACAACTAAAGTGTTAACTGAAGGTAAAAAAACGAACTGCTTCGTTTAAAAACCTTTTTTGTAAGTTTTACTTGGCATTGGCTTGGCATAATCCACAATAGTAGGTAACTGCCATTTAAATACTTCCAGCCCGTTTGTAATGTCTATTAAAATTTTCAATAAACTGCCTACCTTTCTAAGAGAACAACCTAAATTAAAAGTATTTATACAAAAATTGAAGGAGCTACTAGTTAATAAATCATATTATAGCATCAGAGAGTATCTAGAAGATAACAAATAGCATAGACACCTAGTAATTAAGTAAATTTAACTCAGTAGTATGTAAGTAATGTTATAATATTATAGTAATAAAATAAGGTTATATAAATATTATAAATAGCCCTGTCATATTGCTGTGCCCCAACGGGGTTTCATGTACCTCTATACTTGTAGTACTATGTATGTGAACTGCAATAAATTATTTTGAGTTTGAGTTTGAGTTTAAAAAAAAAAAGAAAAAAGTTATGGATATGGCTGTTAATGTATTCTAAACTCAGAGTACCTAACTTAAGCCACTTAGAGAAATCCCTTTCTAAAAATAAGTTTTTTTTTTTTTAGCAAACTCGTTAAAAAGTTATTATTCACCTGAAAAGTACTTTTACATAACCAAAAGTCACAATAGTAATAGAAAAAGATTCTTTTTCGTTCATTTGTTGACCTAACGCCTTCCCTAAACTTGTAAGCGTTCTGTTGCATAAGCTTTACACCTGGCTTCGTTTCCTAGAGTAGTATAAAGTAAGAGACGCGATAAGGTATGTCAAATGAATGGAGGTAATAGTAGAAGCTTAGTCAGTTTTGAGTTGTTTTACAAGCGATTGCGTTTTTTAACTTTTTTACTTTAACTACCGAGCTATTTATCAATATTTTTATAGATTTCGTTCTATCACATATCTTTGAGTGAACGTAAAAAGAGAATAGAAGTTGTGTCTTATCATGTGCTGAAATGGATGACTGAGAAAAAAGCGTAGTGGTGAAGACTCCACGGACAAGAGTGACGCTCTTAAAATAATACGATGATGATGAGGACTCAGTTTCTAATGTCTTAATACCAGATTTATAGATTAATACATCGAAAACACAGATTTACACAAACTTCGTCGTGGCTTAGCTTATCAATTTAATATTTTAATATTAAGACTAGAGGCTGCCCGCGACTTCGTACGCATTTATCATCATATCTTGGAAAATTTACGCAATATCTTAAAATAATATAGCCTATGTGTTATTCTGATGTCCAAGCTAAGTTATTGTAAAATTTCATTAAAATCTGTTCAGTGGTTTTCACGTGATGAAGTAACAAACATCCATCCATCCATCGGCACAAACATTGACATTTATAATATTATTAGGATTTTACGCGATACTAGACAATTTTGCTATCACTATAAGGATACAGCTACTATCGCATATAACGTTCATACCTTAAACCACTCACGCGCAAGTCGGTCACTGTCGATGAAAGCCGGCGCGTGCGCTGCCTCTTAATGCCCCTCTGGACTTTCAAACTCCATGTGTTTATGTTTACAATTATTGTTGGTGTCAAGTAGAATATTTTCTCTAAAGTCAACATTGTTTTACACCTTTATTTCTTTTACGTAAGGATTAAGAATTGTGCCAGCTCTTACTTGCTTACTTTAGAGTGGAACACTTAAATGGTTGCGACATGAAAAGTATGGGTGAGGTAAGCTTGGCTTGGAGGAACGCGAAAACGTTTAAAATTGCAGTTTTATCTTTTTATTTATAGCTTAAAAGGGAATTGGACGAAGAGAGGTAGAAGAAAGTGATATATCCTTACCCCGATGGGAGAGAGTGATCGACATGTATGGATGTATGTTAAAAAGGAATAAAAATTTAAAATTGGTGGACTATACTTTTTGGTTAAAGTTTAAGGCCATCTTTTTCCAATTCTTTTTTCAAAAAATGTGTCAGTTGTAAATTAAATGGGGGGTTAATTTTACTCACTATTTTGCTTGTTGAATATATTCCAACAAAATTCTGCAAGTAACAGCAAAATTAACTTAACCTTTGAAATAATTGACAAAATGGCATATACATACTTGACATTCACCGAATTGCTGTAATGAAAACAACCATGAAATAAATGAGGTGAAAGAATCATTGGATTTAATAACAAAAATAATATTTTACCTTGATTTTTCGATAAAACAATTATAGGCCAGCTATTAAGCCACCGAATTAGGCGTTTTGTATCAATCGCTAAACCGCACATTCAGTCCCAGACATCCTGTTAAAGTTTTCCCGTTACGGGACTAATGGGATTTTTATGGTCTGTCTATACATATCCGGACCGTGCCCGGGACGTGTCCGCGCCGCGGCCCGTCTAGAGGGAAAAAATACGTCGTCATGACAACGAGTATTAATAATTCATTTGAAGGGAACTGTATACGGTTTTACAACAAACTGCCTGATAATGTTCTAAATTTAACGGAAACGAAATTTAAGCGTTGTATTAAGAGGACTCTTTGTCAGAGAGCGTATTATAACATTAACGATTTTATTATTGACAATAGGGCATGGTGTGTAAATGCTCTAGCTCCACACGATCATAATATTTAAGTTGTTCTTTTGTAAACAATATTTTTAAAAAGAGCAACCTCAAGAGTTTCTTGCTGGCTTCTTCTCTGGGGAATCTGCCTTCCGAAGTCAGCGTAGCTTCAGTCAGTTAATTTGCTTTTACTTTTGTTAACTTGTTATAATTTTGTTTTTATTTTTATTTTGTTTTATATTTCTGACGCATTCAAGTGTAATTTTGGGTTACCTATGAATAAATCTCTATTGAATTGAATTGAGTCCGATTGTGTGTAGATAGACATTTAATCCCAAAACGCCCGTGATATTTAATACTAGTATTAGCTTCACGGATTTGCTTGCTTTCACCTGGTTGTCATCACGGGACTGCTTGGCAAATGCCCATTGACCCGTTACCGGATTTTTGGAATTAAAAATCCCAACAGCCCCTTAACAAGCGGGGCATTTGGGACTACACGAAACCGCGGAGGTCATTTGTTCATCGACTTATACTACACGCCTAATAAACTCACCGACCATGGCCTAAAGAAGTCTTGAAAAGAAATTAGACCCTTCTAACATTGTTACCGAAGACATGCTAAGGGCTTCGTGTAATCTCAATTACAAGTTCAATGCTTCTACATTGTTAGAAAACCGTATACAGATGGCTTTATTAATGTCTTTTGCAATTCTCTTTATAGGATCTCACGAACTGTACTTAGTTTGATCTGTCAATAGATTTGTCCTTGTTTTGATGGTCTTTGGAGAATATGGGAGTGTGTGGTGATGAAGGGTCTTGGTTAATTGGTTTGTTTTTAGACTTAGTAGTTGCTTGATAAAGAATATTGTGGTTAAAATTTTCCAAGACGTTAAAATCGTCGCGGGCAGCCTCTTAAATTTGCTATTGATTGGGGTCTCGATTGAATAACAACACACAAAAGTAAGAACTGGCTATCAGCCCGTTTCAGAAAGGTCAATTAAGCTAACGCTCCATTACTTCTATTGCTACTGTCACTGTCATTGTCAAAAGTCAGAGTAGGACAACACGATGTTTAAAGGATTATTAAGTTAATGACCCTTTTATGCAACTGGGGGTATCATAATTGCCCCCGATGTCAATCTGTTTCTTCGGTAAGTTTTCAAAGAGATTCGTTATGCTATCAGCCACTGCTGTATTTTAGAACCCTAATAGCTTTTATAACACCAATCTTATTGGATTTAAACAAGTTTTGTACCTCATTTCATATGTGATGTTACCGTGCGACCATCGACCCGTCTAAATAATATTAATGTTGAAAATGACGCAATATGTTATCTAATTTATATAATTTTATTAGGAAAAATACTAAACTAAAAGGTTATGTAATATGAAAGTTCAATCTGTTTGCTAATAAGGCAGGATGTTGATAAGAATTAGATAATTTCGATCACGATATTGTAATTTTAGGATTAATCAGTTTGTTAATCAAAACATACATAATTCACATAATTCCTCAGCCGAGATTGACTTCCGATGGTTTCAAATCATTTTTTTATAGGCTTATTTATCATCAATTTAATCTGTTATGTTCTGATTTAATAAATACCAGTTTCATAGCTTCAAATATCTAACTAAGCATCCTGTAAAATAGTCGAATAGTGGTAGTAAACGTGCAGTAACTTAATAGAAACTTTGTTAGGTTTAGACTTTATGTCAGCAAAGATAGATTCCAAATAAAAACATCGACATGACGGGACTTATTCTTACTTAAAATTGGTGCACGCATATGAATATTAAATTAAATTGAATATTTAATTTAATAGTCAATTTAAAAAGAATGTACTTACGTGCTATGTACGTATTTATGTGTGTATGTGCGTGCGCGTGTGTGTACGTATGTGCGTGCGTGTGTGTTTACAGCTTTTCTGTATCGTTTAGGATGTAGGTAGGTAGTGTCCACAAAAAAATTCCAAACAAAGTTAACTAAGCACTAACAACCGCTAAAACATGCGAACTGGCTTTAAAGCAACCTCTACTCCATATTAAACAAAACAAAAAAGCAATTTGACAAATCGATTGCCAATTACTAGCCTGTCCATACTGATTCGACCGGTAAATGAAGTCACGACCGAATTCTGACAGTGCTAAATGGGTGTAAACAAAGCATCAGGCCATTGTTTTTGATCATGTATAACATTTTACTTGGGGCTTCATTTGTATGCATTCGGATAGTGCTGAAGACTGGAGTTAACTGATTCAGGTTTCGACTGACAGTATGATTGTTATTTTTTTTGTGAGACTTGAATAGATGTTTCCCTGCGGAACCCTCCTAGGCCAAACTCAGTAGATCAATTGTTTGAGACTCTTAAGAGCAACTTATGGGTTCGATAATCTTATCCCAATAAGACGAAGACAAACAGGGACCCAAGTCTGCTAATTTTAAATAGTCGTGTGTCGGCAAAGTGTCAATAGCATTTTTGTCACATTTGGTATTCCGCTAAACAATGGCTTACACTGATCGCTACAAAATGTGTCAAAAAATGACATTGATTTATTTTTTATACCTGACGTTTTAGACAAGACAGATACAATATGTGTCAGATAAATTTTATCAGTAGAGAGTGAAACAGACCCATGTTTATCAAGAAAACTGTCTTCACCTATCTCTTACCTCTCGTTACAAATTAAAGAAAAAAAAAAAAAAACTTTTAGAGTTAACCTTTTTTGGCTTATAGTGCATAACGGGATTTTAATAAGTAAGACAAGGAAACCTGTTAACAAATATTTAACGAGTGTGAGAGAGATAGACTCAGTTCAAGTGATACTAAATTGAGGTGCGTTGATTGATTAAAAGAATTAGAAATAAAATAAAATTATTTTCATAGAAGTTTGGTCTTCAATACAACGTCAAATTTTACAAGTTCTTTCAATGCGATTAAAGCACAATACAACAAATAGGTAACGGTTAAAAAAGACTATTAATAAGTAATAAATACCATTATAGATGACAAATAACTATTCAAATTTAATAATAAACGACACAAAACAATTTTCAAAATATCTCGCACAACAATCAAAAGAATTGCTATTCGACCGGCGCCGGCGCATCCTCCAAACGGCCTTGACTGCTTGACTTTACCCATCTAAATGTCGGAACGGTACGCGGCACCGTACCTTAATTTGAAAGGCCGTTCTATTAGAATCTTATAATAGTAATCATATAGACCTTATATCAATCTGACTTAAATTGATACCTACAAATTATATTTAAAATTCCTTTGAAATTGATGTGAATTTGTGTTCGATGTTTGTTTTGGCCTTGTAAGTATTTGAAAGCTGTAGCGGTTCAATTGAATAGAAACGCGAAACGCGCTAGGCGGTTGCTCTACGTTTTTTTCATCAAAAATTCGAACGCTTTAGCGGTTCAACTGAATACGAGTAAAAACTCTAAACACACTAGGCGGTTCTGGTGCGGTTTCATATCAAATGTTCAACCGTAATGAATTTTCAAAAGCTAATGCGTAAGAACCTTTATTTACTTTTCGAAATATGTAATAGGGAAATCATACAATATAACCAAAAGTACTGAATATGTTTTTCCCCTAAAGAACGAATCTTGTCAGGTCTATCAATCATGAAATCAATAAAAAATCTTTTGAATCATTTGTCAAAATAGTAAATTTTTCTAACAACATAGGTCCAAAACACAAGATATCAAATTACTATAGTACCTACACCATAGGTTCATAAAATTCCAATTAGGTACCTACTTACCTGCTTACCTTAGCAAAATAAAATCAAAGGTGTTAAACACATTTTGCAGTATAAGCTTATCGACTGCAAAAGTCTCAATAGCCTAAATATTACATTGTTTTGTTGTAAAATACCACTTTGACAAGCATTTTGAGTCACGTACACACTGTTTTATGCGACAAGGTTGTTTATGCAGCATTACAAAGACGCATATGCATCAATAGATCGGCAACTTGACATATAGCAATCGGATAATTTGTTTCAATGTTGTAAAATTACGTGCCTACTTACCAAGTAGGTAATAGGCGCGCTATTTTAACAATGTAATTTTATATTGAGTGGCTATAAAAATGATGACAATACTTATGCAGTTAAAAATGTATCGTGAATGCAAGACAAGAGACTAAACGCCCCTGTCACCACTTACGTAGAGATGAAATTTCACTGACAGATAGACTTAGGTATGCAAATTTCAGATATAAAATATCTGACAGTTTCTTATCTACAAGTAGTGAAACGAGCCATTAATCTGCTTTTCCAACATAGATATGTTATGCAGCTATGCTGAAATTAAATAAGTCTTAAATAAGAAGAAGGATGCAAGTTGACATACTGAACGGAATCTCCTAAATGACCAATACTTTCCGAGAACATTTCTCTTACGACACTCGCGTTTTACCAACAAAATATTAAGGCTAACGGCCCATAGTAAACACCTGACGACGACGGTGAAAGTCCCATTGTCAACCAAAAGGTTTGTTCTCTATTACATAAACACACAATTCACTGATTGACAGTAATTTGGTAAAATTAGTTAGGGTAACCCACTATTGTTTCTCGAAATTTGGTTAATCGAGCGAGTGTTGTGTGAGAAGTGAATTAATGGGTACTATTTGACAAGACAAAAGACGAAAGCAAAATTGTATTTAAACTGTCTTTTGTTTTATCATTTTAGCGTTTTGTTTTTTTTTCGTTTTTGTTTATATTCCATTTTTGAATCGGTCAGAATTTGGTATTTGATTTTTTTAGGCGAAACATAATTAAAAAGTGCTAACATTCTTACCATAATTATCTGAAAAAAAAAAGAATTTACTTTCGGGATAAATGCACAATTAGTCGAATAAGTAGAAACTTGAAAAGTCTATTTGTCTTTGGACTCTTAAATATTTGGTATACCAACGACATTAGCCAATCCTGATTGCCAAGATAAAAAATATAGTTCAATTAATTATTTAAAATCAAAATACCATTGCCTAACAATCTACCTTTATATAGCCCTTCTAGCAATTAACAACACTCTCTCAAGAGCCGTAGGACACAAAACAGATCGCAACCAATCTACATAACAATTTTTATAAAGACACATAATTCAGTAGTTTCTATCAACGACTGCCTCGAGCTTTGAAACGAGTTGCAATCAATCAATTAATTTTAAATCTAGTTGCAGAAATGGGTGGTAAAGTTAACTATGCATTAAATCGAAATTTTGTCACTGAAGCTGTCAATATGCCTAATGTGCCGTCAAAATAGGCTTTGTCAACAATACTTCATATTACGCTAAGTCTATGTTTCCATAACTCTAAGGGCTCGTTTCAATAATTAATAGATATTTATCTGACAGATATTTTATACCAGTCTCTGTCTTAAACGTCATGTTTTATGAAATAGAAATAGGGTTATCCTTTGGGTTTATCTCAGATAAATTTACCTGAAAGTTGTGAAAGGGCACTAAGACAATTAAATCATGATTAATGCCTAACGTAATGGCGTTTTCTGCAACAGAATTTTAATCTAATAGATTGCGTATAAATTTCCATCACGCGTAACAGCCAAAACAAGCGTTAGACAAATTTCACTAGATCGGAAAGTGGTTGAAATGTTCTGCGATGATTTATTATGTCTAACTACGGTGGTAAACAAGCGGAACCGATCAGCTGACTTATTAAGTGTAACCATTGCCATCAAACTCTATTTGGTAGTAAACAGGTTGCTTTCCGGTGATAATGATAAAAAGAGGCATTTAATTTGCTGATTGTGAATAACTTATTGTTATATTATGCAGTTGATAAGTGCTTTATTTTTACCCGACTACGGCAAAGCCAAAAGAAAGGGTAATGTTTTTGGCAGTCTATGTATGTATGTATGTATGTATGTATGTATGTATGTTTGTATGTATGTATGTATGTAAGTAAGTAAGTAAGTAAGTAAGTAAGTAGTTTATTTTCTAAAAACAGTACATTACACTGTGTGCGAAAATTTTATCAAAATTAAATTATAAAATATAACAATTAAATAAAATACTTAAGTCTAAAGGAGATCATCATAGGTACTTAATAATAACAATAAAAGAACAATTACAAATAATGAGATCAAAACAGTTGCTTAATACTTACAAAACTTTGAATAACTTAAAATTCAGAAACAGAATAACAATTTTTGGTTAATAATAATATCTTTAATTTACTCTTAAATATATGAACATTATCTATTTGTTTTATCTCGTTCGGCAATCTGTTAAATAATAGTATAGTTTGGTACATGTGGCTGTGCTTATAGACTTCTAGATTTGGATGAACTTTTATTTGTAGGTCTTTTCGTCTCGTATTAAGTCTATTGTTCCTTTCATCCGCTGTTTCAAAACAAGTTCTATTTTTTACAAAATCGAGTAACAAAATGAGAATGAACAAACTAGGAACAGTTAAAATTTTAAATTTTACAAAGTATTCCCTGCATGACTCCCAAGGAGGGATACCCGCCATCATTCTGACAGCACGTTTTTGTAATATAAACGCACTATTCAAATTATACTTATAACTACCACCCCAATATTTAATACTATACCGAAGTTTAGATTCTACTAGCGCAAAATAGACTGTCCGCAACTGCTCTATCGTCAGATAATCTCTAAGGCTCCTAATAGCATAACAGGAAGAACTGATTTTGCCATCTAAATAATTTAATTCTGCCTTCCAATTTAAGCTATTGTCAACATGGATACCAAGAAACTTTGTGTGTTGTACGAATGTAACCTTTTCATCATTTAAACCTATGTCAACACTATCTCTATTTCTTGCAGTAGTATTAAAAAGAATGGCACTTGTTTTACTGCTATTTAATAGTAGATCATTAGCAGTAAACCAAGCATTAAACGCCTCCATAATTCCATTTCCTAGCATATTTAACTCATCAATACAAGGTGATGCTAATATAGCATTGGAGTCATCAGCAAACAGTACTAAATTTGCTCGTGGCACTTTAAAACTAATATAATCTGTTAAATCATTGATAAATATTATAAATAGAACTGGACCTAGTATGGAGCCTTGTGGGACCCCTTTTGTTATATTAACTAGACTCGAAGTATATGTCATTTCACATCCATGTTCTCCAGTATTCCTTATTTCTACATACTGCTTTCGATTTTTAAGATAAGATTCAAATAACTTAAAAAATTTGCCTCTAACTCCATAATATTCTAGTTTATTTATTAAAATTAAATGATTTACTGTATCAAAAGCTGAACTTAAATCTAAGAAAATCCCAGCTACCTTAAGCTTTTCATTTAAATTGCAAACAACCTTATCTATTAAACTATCAATTGCATCTGATGTTCCAAGTTTAGCTTGATAACCAAATTGACTACTGCTTAAAATGTTATTATTATTTAAATGTTCAATTAATCTATTTTTTATTAGTTTCTCTAGTATTTTTGATAAGACTGGCAATAATGAGATTGGACGATAATTATTAGGATCAAGTTTACATGTCTTTTTGTACACAGGTATTATCTTAGCTATTTTAAGTTGATCAGGAAACACTCCGCTATCTATACACTGATTATAAAAAATTGCCAATCCTTGAGCTATAATATCAATATTGTCTTTAATAATTGATATTGGCATATCATCATATCCACATGAAACTTTATTTTCCATAGCCATCACAATTTTGGTAATTTCATTCGGTGTAACTTCCCTGAAATCCATGTCATTATGAACTCTACAAGTGTGTTTGTTTATAAAATTTAAAGCCAAATTAACATTACCAATAGAAGGCCGTCTTCCATGGTCAAACTGATTGGAAAAAATTTCAGCTATTTCAACAGGATCCTCTATTATTTTATCTTCTATCTTAAGTAATATATTGGTACATTTACTATCACTTTTTTTGCCTCTGTAATCATTTACAACATTCCAAATACCTTTAGACCTATTTTTACAACCTGTAATTTTTCTTTGAAGGGATAAAGTTTTAGCCTGTCTTAAAACTTTCTTATAAATGCGTAAGTATAAAACTTTATAATCAAAAATACTAGTGTCGTTATGAGTGCGGTCAGAATTACATAAAAATCTTTTCATTTGACTAGATACTTTAATACCTCTCGTTATCCAATTTATTGTAGTACTTTTGTTAATATTCACCTTTTTTCTTACTTTTCTAAAATCTGATTTGAACATATTAGTAAATCTTGTAATAAATCCATCAATATCTAAGCTTTCCCAGTTTTCAGAAGATAAATTTTGTCTAAATTTTTGTTTATTAGTAGAATTAAATTTCCTTCTTTCAACCCATATTACTTGTTCTACCCATTTTTCACTTTTTTGAGTTTCTACTAAGAGATCTGCCGTTATAGCCGCATGACCATCCGCTAACCCATTATGATCTACTGAAGTATCCAATATAGAGTCTACTGGAATGTTGGTAATGATGTTGTCAATGCAGGACTGAGTATCATTTCTGACAAATGTAACAGTTTGAATGAGATGTCGGAAATTATAACATTTCAAAAGACCTAAAAACTTATCCTTTTGTCTACCATCGCTTAACATGTTAACATTAAAATCACCCATAATTATAGTTTTCTTATCAAAAAATTTATGTAATAACAATTCAAATTTTTCTAAAAATAAATCATACTTTGTATTATTTTGGTAACAGCACAGAATATTTATGTTGGTTTCTATATCTTTTATGCCACATAGTTCTAGACAGTCTATAGCAGCAATTTTTTTACAATTTTCTAACTCTATACACTTCTTATCTCTGTAACCTAGTATTAGTGTGCCGCCTCTGGCCTTTTTACTTCTTGTGTAAATGGACTTTACTTCATAGTTGGTAATATTTAAGTACTCAACAGACTGAGAATTTAGAAAATGTTCACTTATACAAACATAATCATATATTTTATCTGAACACTCTAGATACATTTCCAACTGATCCTTTTTAGTATTAATCCCACAGATGTTTTGATGAATGATATTTAGAGAAGTTAACGATGTTTTACCATGACACTTAGTAATATTTTGTTCTAAACTAGTAGTTATATAATTCGAAGGTTTCATGTTACCATCTATTGACATATTAACGAAAAAACTTTTCTACTGCATAAAGTTTGTAATTTATAGCTCTCCATATAGATCTACATGTTTCAAGTTTGTTTACTTTGAATGTATCAGAATGTAAAAAGATTTCAAAATCCAATACATTATCATTCATAAATGATAAGGATTCTACTACACAGTCAAGAAGCTTTTCATGCCTACTATAATATTGCAAACCCATACAAATACTGCTTACAAATACATTGGTATGTTTAAGTTTATAAATTATAGACTTTAATGCTGAATTATACATTTCTAAGTTTTGGTTCATTCCATTTGTCATGATAATCACATGATCTCTTTTTGTGAGATTTTTACAATCATTTTCACACGAACTTAATACATTATGTAAAGACGCGAACGGTTTAACTACGGAAGTCACTGTAAAACTGTTTCCCATCAGTTTTTGAAGAATCTTACGAAGATCTCGACCACTTTCATCTGCATAGATCACAACCTGTCTCTTTTCCTCCAACTTTACATTATTAACAATCTTGCTATTTTGAAGAACATTGGGTGAAGATGTCTTCAAATAACGTTCATTGTCATCAAAACTCCCTTGTAAATCTTGGACTTGTAGTGGCGATTTATTATTACAAGCTAACTCTTCTCGGGTTGATAGGTTTTTGTAACTAATACGCCTATATTTGGGTGAAAAGTATGTATCAGGCGATGAGGATGGCGTAGTTAAAGTAAGCTTGATACCTTCTATATCATTTTTTGAAGAAGTTTTTCTCAAAGCATTGTTTTCTTGATTCAGTTTCTTTATGGTCTTTTTGGCGCATACTAGTTCTTGTTTTAGTTTTTCAAGTTCCTTTTTAAGCATATTAACTTCATTTTCAGGTGATAAACTGCATTTTTGGCTTTTTTGTTGTGATACTTGTTGAATTAGATCTAATTCTTCAAAGGACAGACGACAAAGAGCTTTTTTCCTTCTCTGTGTCACAAATTGGAACGGGTCTTCATTATGTATGCAATTTTCTGAGGATGTTAAACTTTTGAAGGAATCATTTTCATTTGTGGAATCATGCTGTAAAGTTATTCTTTCGTCATTTTCTTCTAAGTTTTCTAATGACTCAAAAGAATTTCTGATAGGTACGTTGATTGAAAAACTAGAAGCCTGAATAGTATTATTCATTGTAGTGTCACATTCAAAACACTTCCACAATCTTTCTAGATCTTGCTTGTCAGAAATAAAGCAATCTTTTAAGATATTTACACAACCATAGTGAAAATGCTTATTGCAATTAGTACAGTCAATTAGGTCCGCCACAGATAACCCTTTCAGACCGGCGACGAAACTACATTAATTTCAGACAAAAAGACTATTGGGTTTACCTAAAAATGGTCTGGAGAAGTCAAATCCGGGGTCAGTATTCCATTTTCCGGCCGCCATCTTGGAAAATTTTAGTACCAACAATTGTATCGAATCGGGCCCAAAGATTTATGTTTACAGAAAAGTAAAACCATATAGGATACAATTTAAAATATTTTATTAACACAAAATTATACTTATTTTTAACATTTCATTAACATCAGTGTCAAATATAAAAAATCAAGTGTGTTTAGCTCCGAATTCTTCTATGTCAGGCAGATTGGTAGTCATGTTGCTGCTCATGGTTAGGTTTTGGAGACACTTGCACCGGCATTTCTTTAGAATTTAACTTCTTTTTTTCACATTGCATTTAGCTTAACCTTAAGTTATCATCTGAATCATCCTCAGACTCTTCATCTATCGCGGAGTTCTCAGAACTGACTGCTACTTGTGCTCCTGAGGGCCCCAGAGAGGGTTCTGGGAGCTATTCATCGTCTCTACCCTCGTCTCCAGATCCATTTAGCTAAGTCTCAATCTCGGCTTCCGTCAAACCATGCGGCATTTAGTAAATTTCTGTAAAAAACAGATAAATAACGCACAGCATCAAAAGCTTTTAATTGTCTATACGGCCCTGTATGATACAATTGTCTCATCAAAATTCGTTATCGGCTGGCCGCAACACTAAAAGCTATTTTAATGCAGTTTTCTGTTAAATACAAGATAATCTATTTAATATTATGATTTTAATACTTAAATCCCGAAATACAAACCAAAAATCTATAATTTTCTACTCACATTGGTGAAAGGTGGTGCCGCAAAAATTCACTGAAGTCGATAGGTTGACACTTGCTCTGCGACTAACTTACGCGCGAATTTCGTGGACAGGGTCAAAGTTCGGTTCACGCGCAATCGTGCGACGCCGGGCCCGTTCAGAAAATACGTTTAGTTTTTGAAATAAATTAAACTTTAAAAACCGCACAATTGTATTGATCGGTTCTGAAAGGGATATATGTCTGTGACACACTTCACAGCATCTCATTTTAAATAATAATTATCTTATTGACGAAGATAATAATTAAAAACAAATCAAAAAGCTCCATAAAATAAATTGCTTTTTTATTAATAGCGCTATCTATCGTTGAGTGGCAATATATATTTACAGTGCCATCTGTCAAGGAATCGGTTTTAATTTAAAATTTATTTTTAGCGCCCTCTGTTGTTGAGTAGCAGTACTTCAAAGAAAATCCAATAAGTTGTACTTTCGGCTTGTTGTGGTAGTACAGCTATACGAAGGAAGATGGCGCCACTATGTGAACTTTTGTAGGGAGGCGTCTAAATTTGAAAACTTCAACGGAAAAATGAAAATTATAATTTTTATAGTAAAAAGAGTGCAAGATCCAGATTCTATTTTCATGTGTGTCACTGTACTTACAAACATATTCCGTCTATAGAAAGAAATCCATGTTTCAGCACAAATTCACATAAAACATCACTTTGGCGGGATTCAATGAAAAGTTAAAATTTGTTGATTATTCCTCAGGAAATAGTTTTCTAAACGTTTTCAGCTTATCATCACAACTAAACTCGTCTGTTTGTATAGTTTCACTTGAAAGTAATCAATGTTTTAGTACTAATTCACAAAAAAATATAAGTTTGGCGGGATCCGATGAAAAGTTAAGATTTTTGGTTTATTCCTTAAGAAATAGTTTCACAAACGTTTTCAGTTAATTATTACAACTAAACTTGTCTTTTGGGAGAGTTTCACTTTGAAATTTACAGTAATTCTATTTTTAATTAATATTTTAATATTTTGACGATGTTGTTTACGCCTAGGTGGCGCCCTCTTGTATGTATGTTCCACCGTAGCGTCTAAACTACTGAACCGATTTTAATGAATGAGGTGTCAAAAGATTCGTAATAATACGGCGGGTGACATAGGATACCTAGTTTTGCAATAAGTTCAATACTTTGCCCACTAGTGGGCAAAAAGTCACGAAGAAAAAATTAAAGTTTGTAAATGGTGTTGTGTGGGGTATCAAATTCAAGAACTTAGCGAGCACATTCCAAAAATATATATATCACTAGGTTTTGCGCACGGATTTGCTTGTAAACTAGTGGACAAGAAGTCGCGACGAAAAATATTAAATTTTACAAAGGATAATGTGTGGGGTATCAAATGAAAGGGCTCAGCGAGTACATTCTAAATATTATATATATCACTAGGTTTTGCGCACGGATTTGCTTGTAAACTAGTGGACAAGAAGTCGCGACGAAAAATATTAAATTTTACAAAGGATAATCTGTGGGGTATCAAATGAAAGGGCTCAACGAGTACATTCCAAATTAGTATATATCACTAGGTTTAGCACGCGGTTTTACTTGTAAATATGTCTTTTAACGCCTTGTCTTTTCTATCATAATTACTTCGAAACTACTGATTACTTACCTACAGCTTGCCAAATCAGGCCTTTTCAGAATTATGTTGACTGTTTTGGCTAGTTTTAAGCTAAATTACCTACAACTTGTACTACCTATGGAATCAACTTTGTTGGCATTTAAACATTTTCGGTCCCTCAATAGGTACATTTTGCACACGTAACTTGTACGAAAAAGCAAACATTTTTAGGCTCTGACAAAGATCTCATATTCAAAGTTGTTTATTATCATGAGTTCAAGTAGTAATTTTAATTTGTAAAGCGTGTCTTAAAAGGGAAGTTTGACACTAAATACAAGACTTCTTGAACTCACATTCATACTATGAACAAAGTAGTCAGTGTGTAGGAAAGTTTGGGTGGTGCAACCCCCGCCAAAATGAAACAAAACTCTTCTTAAACTCTACTATGGAGAAAATAGTCACTGCGAAGGGGGGGTTTGGGGGGCGCAGCCCCCCGCTAAATGAAACAAAACACTTCTTGAATTCTACTAGATAAAGTTGTCACTGTGTGGGAGGGTTCGGGGGGACTAGCCCCCCGCCAAAAGACACGAAACACTTCTTGAACTCTACTATGGATAAAGTAGTCACTGTGTGGGGGAGTTTGGGGGGCGCAGCCTCCCGCCAAATGAAACAAAACACTTCTTGAATTCTACTAGACAAAGATGTCACTGTGTGGGGGGGTTTGGGGGGCGTAGCCCCCCGCCAAAAGACACGAAACACTTTTTGAAGTCTACTATGGATAAAGTAGTCACTGTGTAGGGGGGTTTGGGGGGCGCAGACCCTCGCCAAAATGAAACAAAACCTTCTAGAACTATACTGGACAAAGTTGTCACTGTGTGGGGGGGTTTGGGGGGCGCAGCCCCCCACCAAAAGACACGAAACACTTTTTGAACTCTACTATGGATAAAGTAGTCACTGTGTAGGGGGGTTTGGGGGGCGCAGACCCTCGCCAAAATGAAACAAAACCTTCTAGAACTATACTGGACAAAGTTGTCACTGTGTGGGGGGGTTTGGGGGGCGCAGCCTCCCGCCAAATGAAACAAAACACTTCTTGAATTCTACTAGACAAAGTTGTCACTGTGTGGGGGGGTTTGGGGGGCGTAGCCCCCCGCCAAAATGAAACAAAACCTTCTTGAACTATACTGGACAAAGTTGTCACTGTGTGGGGGGGTTTGGGGGGCGCAGCCTCCCGCCAAATGAAACAAAACACTTCTTGAATTCTACTAGACAAAGTTGTCACTGTGTGGGGGGGTTTGGGGGGCGTAGCCCCTCGCCAAAATGAAACAAAACCTTCTTGAACTATACTGGACAAAGTTGTCACTATGTGGGGGGGTTTGGGAGGCGCAGCCCCCCGCCAAAAGAAACAAAACACTTCTTGAACTCTACTATGGATAAAGACAAAACCTTTTTGAACTATACTGGACAAAGTTGTCACTGAGTGGGGGGGTTTGGAGAGCGCGGCCCCCCCGCCAAAAGAAACGAAACACTTCTTGAACTCTACTGTGGACAAAGTAGTCATTGTGTCAGTTTGGGGGGACGCAGCCCCCCGCAGCAATAAGGAAATAGATACTTTTAATATATACTCGTACTATGGACAGATTATCAGTGTGTAGGGGGGTTTTGGGGGCGCAGTGCCCCGTCAAAATAAAATAAAAGGCATCTTTGATCCACACTCATACCTATCCGAAACGGATTACGCTACTTACTTTGGACCAGGAAAGCGTTGAGCATCTGCTCGAAAGTAGGTACCTACCTATCTAGGTACTTTTTGTGTAGTTTTTTTAGTGTTATGTACGCTATCAAAAAAATTGTAATATTTTAGGATTGTTACCCTATAATTATTATCACGTTGCATTCTGTCCACTTCGAAAAGTAACTGTGGTGTAGATGACTATGAAGTCGCGGATGCCCGCTAGTACAATATGTTGAGATGAAAAGACAGATTGAAAGTGTAAAATGGAGTTTGAGTAGTTGTCATGTATGTGTTAGTATGAGTCCTGTAGTAGTTACGTAGTTATCGATGGTTTAACTAAAAAGTGTGAAATAAAAAATAAGTTCTAAAAACTAAAACCCGCCTACGGAGAACCTGCGATCTTAAAAGTAAGAAACAAGAAATAATTCTTGTCTTCTTAACTAGGTACCCCATAAATGCACAGACGTAGCGATTTTCAGAGGAAAGCCGTGGTCGTATGCCTCCATATAACTATAAATGGCTGCCTGCAAGCAATTGATACCTACTTATTACAAAGGTAGGTTAAACAGGTTCCAACATTGCACGTTTATTAATATCAAGGCACAGAGGCATACGACCACGGCTTTCCTCTGAAAATCGCTACGTCTGTGCATTTATGGGGTACCTAGTTAAGAAGACAAGAATTATTTCTTGTTTCTTACTTTTAAGATCGCAGGTTCTCCGTAGGCGGGTTTTAGTTTTTAGAACTTATTTTTTTATATTTTTTATCAATACATTTAAATACTAAATTAGATAGTTATTTTAATAGCTATACGAAATGCATTTATATTTAAGTAAAAAAGTATGCATATTATTCGGAATATATCAAAGTATTAGTAGATATTATATCCGACACTGCAATTAACTTAGCTAAAAATATACTTGTAAACAGTCAACCAAATAGTTATTTGATGCACAATTAATTAAACAGAAGAGTCATAAAACATAAGTATACGGGAAAAGTCTATTATTTCTTACTGAACCCGGAAAATACTAAAATATATGATTGTTACTATATTTCTTGCTTGAAAGTGAGCATTGAAAGTACACGACTTGTACTTTACTTGCCTTTTATAACATTTAATGGTCATTTGATTTATTACTATAATAATGATTATTATTATAGCAATGGTTACACGTAAATACTTCATGGCGAGTTCAGAAAAACTAAAATTCTGCGTCAAAAGAATTTGTAAGAAAATTCAATTCGTCTCGATACTTAGAATAGGGAAAGTGTTTTTATTCTCGGCCATTCGTTTCCGATGGTACTCGATTTTGTAATCGATTCATTGCTATTAATAGATCGTCTCGATTGTCGGAGAAATTAAAAATAATTAACTGCTGTAATTTCTTTTTACGTGACTTTTTCACGATTATCAAATAGAATCACGGAAAAGAAAGTGATAACGGACAGATTTAGATAATCAATTTAAATTTTAAATTAATTTATCTATTAGTTAATATCAACGGATCTCTTTTATGTAATCTATTTGTATTGATATTAAAATACTGGTCATTCAATATTTTTTTTTGGATTTCGAACTTTTTATACCATTGTACTTACTCTAGAAACAATCCCGCTCCAAACGTTTTCAAAGTCAAAGTCAAAAATATATTTATTTCATAGGCACAAAAAATGCTCTTGAAACCGTCACATTATTACCTATGTAGGCGCATGTAAGTATGTACGTATATCTATCGCGCCGTAATATGATTATATCACCAGATCAATCACCCGATTTGTCTGCAACAACATCAATCAATACAACATAACCCTTTATTCACTAAATAAATCCAATCTACACAATTCACAACACAATATCCACTTGTTAAATTCAATTACGTATTACACAATTCAAGTAACCATATTATTCAATTAACCAATAAGTTTTTATGTTATTATAAAACACATTCTTCACTATTAGTGGGTCAAACCTCAGGCGTTTAATGAACAATAAAATCTTAAGGGCCTTTCAACAGATCACCGGATGTTATACAATAGAACACGGGTCAAAAATTCTATCGCAATACTTCATAATATTTAGGTAGGTATTGTGATTACAAAATAAGTCTATTTACTGTCAAATAAGGAAGGGCAGTGACCTGTAACTGATTTTGTTACAGTTGACATATTTTTTGCAGACTTATTACGATTGAAAATGAGGTTTACGTAGAAAAAGCTACGACGCCAATATCCGTGCGGCAAAACTTTTTTGTCTTGTTCATTCTATCTTTGACATTTTGCGAACTTGATACAGACACAATGAAAGTAAATGTCAACACATTGACGTGGTGTCAGTGGTAAAGAGAGATATGTCACTTTTTTCTAGCACTTGTTTTTACCTAGAATAAAATTAACGAAATGACACGGCCTGCTATTGCGGCAGGTGAAAATGGCACGTTGTTTAACCTTTTTCTTTTTTACTTTTTTATATCTTATTTCAAGCTACTGTATACATAAATTCATTATGTATTAAAAGCGTTGCTCTTGTCAATGGAATAATCGCCACTCTGCTCTATTCTCTACCGTCCGTTTGAACACCTTATACACACAAATTCTATTCCTTCTTTTATTTGATCTATTAAGTCCTCCTTGGTATACAGATGTGGTGACCTTCATGTTTTTATACTTCTAAACGACATTCCTCTCGTATTTTTAATAGTTTTACCAAAGTTAAAGAAAATACAAATTGGTAGCATAATTTTAGAAGGCGGACCGTAGGCGGCACTTCAAATAATGACAAGGTATTTGTTAAAATTACTTCGCCAAGTGTATGTACAGTTTATGTAACAAATTGTTACATATTGTTTGAAACAGTGCAATTGCTATGTAAACTATTGCATTAGAGACTGTATTACGCAATATGTGTATATTTAGGTAGATATTAATTCTATTAGGGTGTTATGGCTGTGTATAACATTGCAACTTCCATTTTGATATTGTGAGGGCTCATTTGGTTATAAATGATGCTTGAAAACGTAATTTTATAGATCTGTATTTCGTAAAAGGTGGATTAACACATCTACTTATTTTCCGGTAGCTATAACTACAAAAACAAATGACATGACGTGGTCTACATTTAAAAGTGAATGTTCTATTTTCAACATTTCAGGGTACTCGTTACCTATTTAATAAATTGAACTAACACGTTTTGAGTTTTCATTTCTTATCTGCGTTCTATTACAAAATTACATTACACTACTACGATGAAGCAACATCACACCTACGCTTATAACTTAACGGAATTACTATCATTTTGTCTTTACATCGAGGTCGCATTTCAAATTTCGATCACACTAATTAAGCCACAAACAAATTACTGTTTTAAAACCACTCTCAAGTCGATCATTTTTAATCAATAGCTGTAACATTTCAATATTGAACTAACCAATGAATATTCTTTGCAGATGCGAATGCCGGCACGCAGTTGAAAAAGTAACCGGCAAAGAGCACTGACCCAGTCCTCATCGGTCACCGGAACCATTATGCCTTATACAACCGTCTGAACGGACCTGACTCGCATTGCAATCAACGCACCGTTAGCTAATTATGCTAGTCTATTAGCCCACACAATGATGGAAGAGGTGACACCCCGTCCCAGTGTGGAATATATCCCCCCGCTGCCGCCGAAAGGCAAGCGAACAGGCTCTACAACATTCACGCAAATAACCACCGACGATAAGCGCAACGGGTTTGCTACCGAAAGCCGGACTGATTTGAGTTCGATGCACTCTCTCGTCCTTAATTCTAAAAGCCCAACTGCAACGGTATTTGTAGCGGCTACTTCACCAGACAAACCCGCGATCACGCCAAGCTCAGACGCCACCAACGGACCTCACGTGGTTACCATTAGAATTAACACGGACGCCGGCAAACCTAAAGTCCCGAAAATATCCAGTGTTCACCTCAAAAGCGACGTCGACTACGATCCGTTCAAGATTAATGATATTTGTAAGAAGAACAATAGCACAGTCCGACTTAATGTCGATGAAAGCCGCCCGAAGATCCTTGACAATGAAGATATATTAAAGACAGACAAACCGCCGTACATTTATTGCAACTCATTCATGAACTCAATGACTAACATGGTCATGTCGAGCGGTCAATGCTCCCCAAGCGACACTCTCGATTCAGGAACCTGCAGTGACCTGGATGGTACACCACCTCCTTTGCCGAAAAAGAAATCAACAAAGCTAAGTTCGACGAAGAAAGCTGTTTCAGTAACGGTAATTAGTTCGAAGAGGAACAATCATGCAGAGATCGATTTCGAGGATAACGATTCAAACATATCGTGTGATTCTCTCAACAGCAGCGAGCTAAACGGAAGCGTGCACGCTGATGAAAGTCATGGTGATGATTCTAGTAAAAAAGAGAAAAAGCACAGTGTCGTGCCACCTGTCGCGCCGCTGATGCCTGCGTTCGATACTAAGGAGAGCAATAATGACAGCAGCTTTCTACCGCAAGGTTTACTGCAAGATATTAGAGACCGCACCGCAAAACTCAGTACGGTAGAAACGGAAAGTGAATCGAATGACGAGCAGCGGGAAGCAAACCAGAATATTAATGAAAATGGTAATATATCAAAAGAAAACGCACAACTAACTTCGTTCCGTCTAGTTTCGCAGTATAATAGTGACGCAAAGAGAAATGACGAGACGGAATCGTTACCTGCGAATTTGTGTAGCAAAACCGCTCTGATTAGTGAGAGCACATACGAGGAACGAAAGAAACAAGACAAAATGAAACAAGAAATGTGTTATAGCAGTCATTATTTCGATACGGACAAATTTTACGACTTCCATCTAAACGAGAAACAGTTTGATGATGTTAAGTCAGTGAAAAGTGATAGTGTGGATGTTAAAAGTGATTTTGGGTCGGATGTGGAGTACTTTGCTGGTGTTAAGGATTTCAAGAGCGATGAAGTTCCATCGACGATTCGCAGTTCTAAAGGAACAATCCGCGGAGTCAAGAACCGTGTCCGCGCCGGCATAGCAACCTTCCTTCAAATGCAAAACACAACGGCTAAGGTAATTACTTTTTAATTTTTGCTCAGTTTGTGTGTCAACAACCCGTTCGTTACACACGTACATGATTTTAGAGGTCGCAGTTAAATGCATTCGAAAGTGTTTCTCGCGCACGTAGACTGTTTATTAAAATTCTCGATTAAAACGGTCGAGATACATAGACTTAGTTATTGAATATTGAACCTTCACGGCTTGTTGTTGAGAACAATACTTCAAAAGACAGGTACTACACAGACAATTGCCGCAGGTTGTTAATTACAATTCAGAATTATAAGCGGACGTATGCTCTATGAATTCTGCTCTGAAAATCTACGAGCCTCTTAGACAATGCCAATTGTCATTTTAATGAGACATTGTAATTTATTTAAAGTAAACTGTAACAAGTGTTTCAAAGAGTGTTGCTTACTTCATTTCTTATTGTAATGATTGTAAATATTTTGAAAAACATGTTAAATAGAGCAAAGTAACGAGTATCATTAAATGTCGCACGTTTCTCAACCTTCCGCTTTTCTATTAAGGTTAATCAAAGTAAAATTGGCATTTCCCTTAGCGCTTCTCACATGTGTCTCGGAAGCGCATCTGGTTTTCTATCTAACGAGACAAGAAACTCAAGTGTGGGGAAAGTGAGCTGTTAGAAAGAAGCTGAAGGTATTCATTCCCATTGTTACGTTTTATGACCTATTTTATTATTTTTAACGAGGCAAGAATTTTCTCCACGAATCAGAATCTATAAATCTACTGTCACGGCAATGTTTGTTAATGAAGTAGCAGCTCAATAACATTAAATTAATACAGTCGTCACTCATAAAATATCAATAAATGCAACGACAGAGTGCTGTATATCATTGTGATATAGTACTGTGTCATAACTGACGTTGTGGTTGTGTACCAGTAGTGGTTTTCTTTAATTAATGATAACAAAAACCGTGGCGCGATACAGACGTTTTTATAGGCTCACGGGCTACATTTGTCGAAGCGTATGTTTCCGATAAGTATCGAGAAAAATTGCTCTTCCGTGAACAATGAGAATGGATGTTTTAGATCAATTTCTAAACGGATTTTAGGTGTTAGTATCTATTGAATGTAGTTTTTACGCAGCTCACATTCTTCGTTTGCTTACTGAAAGATTTGCCATGATTAAACATTTTGATGAAAATTATACTTTTAGGCAAAGACTTCGTCGGTAATTGTTCTTTAATTGGTTACAATTACAAGTAATTTAATTGAAATCAATTTATTATAAATTTAGAATTTAAAGAAAACATGTTTTGCATAAAGCAAAAACTTGATTTTGACATCTGACATATCAAGCAACAAACTATCAAATTCTATGTAGGTACCCACCCTAAAATCAGCTGGGTCCAACTCTGCTAATTTAAAATAGCCTCAGTTGTGTGTCGGTAGAGAGTCAATGGCATTTTTGACAGATTTGGTATTCTGCGAAACAATGGCTTACATTGCGACCAAATGTGTCAAAAAATGATATTGACACTCTGCTAGCACACAACTGAGCCAATTTTAAATTAGCAGACTTGGGCCCTCTATCCAACTATATAGGATTACTTTAAATTAGTGAACGATAGAAAAGGATACGCATGTACTCATGATAACAAACAACTTTTAATATGGGACCAAGGTCGAAATCATTCAAAAAATTTTCAAGTCCCCATACAAAATGCATCAGCTGATAGAATGGGGCAACAATTTTTTTTATGAATTCGTACTTTGGCTCATATAAAAAATTGTTTGTTATCACGAGTACATGCATATCTTTTTCTATCGTTCACTAGATTAAAGTTACCCTATATAACATTCCAAAGCCTAAAAGTATTTTCTGTTGATATGCATTCACTTCCTCAATGAATTCCGTGTGTTGAATTTTAACCTTGACTTAACACTAGTTGTCCCACCACGTTCCGCTTGCATTCACTATTCTATGCTTCATTAATTTCAAGTGCCAGTTTACATGTTGCTTCCTGACGAATAATTATGTTATTTATCTTTACATTCTTGAATAATTATATTTTGTAAGTGTTAGGTTAGAATTCTTCAATTAACTAGCCATTTGTTTTTTGTTATTCATTATTTTGATCTCTTCCTTTTATTTATAATTGTTATTTATTTATAAAATAAATTGGTAGTGTCTGTTTGCGTTTCTGCTTTAAAATAGGTACTCGTTTATATTTTAATTTGATTTTATGTTTCGTGACCAGTTTGACGTTTTGAAACGGAAAATGCTAAACACGGTAGACGATTTATCGACAGATTTGTCGTGATATTATATAAAAAATCTTTTCCACTTCAACTTATAGTGATGTTTTATGAAACAGCATATTCTAATATCTGCAAAAAATATTTAGCACAACTTTTCCTTCCAAAATAAACATGTAAATGGACCAGTTAAAATTTATAACCGAAACAGAAGGCAATTAAGTAATTAGATACACTTGCTTAGCACAAGTTTTTATTTTTAGAATTTCTAGTACTTTCGAACTTTTAAGAGATTGTCTGGACGTTACAGAGCATTTAAGTTAAAACTTTACATACGATTGAGACAAATGGAAATCTTGTTAGGTCTATGACAGAAAATGAACGTCATACGAGTCCTTCTATTAATGATGTGTTATCTGATACTTATACCAAAAATGTGTAAAAAAACACAATTTTAAATAAACAATTAGGAACAACAGCCGTTTCTGCAACGGGTCAGTTTTTATCCGTTTTTATTTGATGTTTTACGGAACTAAAATCCAAGCCTTGACTTTAACCACTTTAACCGACTACTTTCGTTTAGCCAGTGGGTTTCAAAAAATGATAATTTGCATACTCTATGCTAGGCCGGTTCGCCTACATAAAGTGGGCAGTTAATATCTTGCTATAAGTTGTTTTATAGCTTTGCTTAACTACATTTCTCTGCAAGAATGACGAGGAAAATTGTGTCATGTGTAAGTTCAGTTTTCTAAACGTACTCTTAATGGAAAGGTCTAATGTTTTGCTATATTAATATGCTTTCAATACTCATTGAACGACCTTCGATAAATATTTATTTTCTTCAACAATGTTTAGCTACCAATTAATATTGTACCAAACATTTAATGAACACATTATTTACATCATTACGTTAAACAAATATGTTTATTATAAGTACCTCATTTATTAATTTACCTACTTACGCATAATTTAAAAAAGAAGATTTTTGTCTGACCATTGTGTGATACGGTTAATAAACCAGAGACTGCCATGTCAGTGAATTCTGGAGCCATTACATATCTGATCCGTTTCTGAAACTATTTAAAAATAGACTCCCGATAAAATACAGAATCGAGAACAAACGTGATATCGCGGTTTTACTCGTAGTAACATAAACTTATGTATCTCAAATCGAATTAATCGCTCCGATTGCTAGATAATTGTCTTTGACTAGATAATCGTTGCCATGACAACGAGAGTAGGTATATTCATCGTACCACGATACAATTTTTCTGTTCAACTTTTTACACGTAATCGGAAGAGTTATACATATTCATTCATATGCATATATTTCCTTGTTCGTGGATATATAAGATTATTCGATATGATCGTGTGACTTTGTCGATAGTTTAATTGTTTACTACCGTTTTGTTACGCATATTTTTTTGTATTTCCTATCTATATTGGTAGGATAATTTAATGGGAAATGTAGAGTTTTGTTTTTTTTTTTGCTTTTTATAATAAATATATATTTTTTTACTATACCATAGGCTACCGATACCGACTACCTACGAAACTACGCGTTTAAAGAAATTGAATTCGACTATCGAACATTACTATAAGTAGGTACCTACTAAATTAGTTCTGAATTAGGCTGCTCTTTCACTTGTTTTGTGTTTATAGATACCTACAGTAAATATTTCATTGAAAAAGTTACTGTATAAAAAATATATCAATAGGTAAATATAGCAAATCATATTCCAACCGCAGTGATAGCATAAACCCGGTTTATGTTCCACTATATTTCTAAAGACATTATTTAAATCTTTTCCAATATTGCACGTGAAATAACTGTATTTTAAAATTGATATTATAGATCCTCTATTCACCTTATTGTGGTTTTATTGGCATGGATTTTTACCACTAAAATATTTGTATTCAAATTTCGTGTTACCACGTTTGATGTCAAGTGTCGGTCTAAGTTGTGCGTGCTGTTATACCCTGGCTCTGCTAGGGTTATTGCTGACGAGTCACTAACCCTTTAGCTTACTCAGCGGATTGTCAGTAAGTCTAGCTTTGCATTGTAGTCCAGCCTCAGTTCGTCTTCATCCTCTGACTCGAGCGGTTGCCTAAAGATTTATTTCCTCGCGTACTTATAATTTTCTTTCTATATCCATTCTATATCCTTTATTCAATAAAAGTTCGTGAGTGAAAATAATTCCTTTTTTTAAAAACCAATTTCTTAAATATCCCATAACAATTTTGGTGGCAGCGGTGGGATACGGAAATTTCCAGTTGCCAGGCACCGCTCCGCGAACTCGTTCCGTATCTCGAAATTAAAATAAAACAAAAACAAAGTGTTCTAAACTATATCCTGTGTTAGTGCATAAACATAAGTGTAATAATACTTACAGTGTTATCCTTAACGTTTCGTTACGAAATCCTGCTAGATCCTGTAAGAGGTCGCGTATCCAGTGAGAAATAAATCATTGCAATAGCTAAGCTGTTATTGCCGGCATTAATCTACTATATCCTGTAAAGAAAACTATTGTGGAGTGAACCACAATCTCCAACCTTCGGCTACGTGAAGAGGTGTTCTAAACTCCAAACCTAAAGAAAATTCAGTGTACATAAATCCTGCATCGTGATCGTGCACTTCTGTATCCTGCATCTGTAAAGTATCCGAGAATCGGTAACTGGAGACTGGCGTCTGGAACAAGTCACAACGACGTGCCTTATCTCAGCGGAATGCTCCCGGTAGCCGGCGTGTTCTTATCGGTCGCCTACGCGCTACTCGTACTGTGAGTCTTTGGTCATTGTTTAGACTAAGCTTAAGCTATTCTTTTTACTTATCGCTAATTCGATGCTTGTTATTCATAACTGGAACTTTTAATTTTGTTTCGCGAATCTAATTATGCCAAAAGTGCCAAAAGCTGAGGAAAGTAAATTAACTGTAGAAATTCTTGTACCACATCAGGGTGAAAGTGATACTGAAGTGAAGTCACCTGTTGTTTCTCCTCGAGTTACCAGGAAAACCGCAGCAGTTCAAGCAATGGCTGAGCTCGAATTAAATATTTTGTTCAAATTCATTAAACCATACGATGGTAATAGGGAAACTATTAACTCATTTCTTGTAAATTGCGATAATGCTTTTACTCTTGCATCCGATAATCAAAAACCTATTTTGTTTAAATTTATACTCAGCCAGTTAAATGGTAAAGCAGAAGTTGCCTGTTCCATAAAAGAATTTGTATCCTGGGATCAGCTAAAGGAGTTCCTAAAAACGCAATTTAGTGAGCGTAAACATTATTCGCACCTTCTTACCGATCTCCAGGAAAACAAACAAAACCCGCAAGATACTGTGAACCAATACGCGTTACGCACAGAGACATATCTCTCTCAATTATTGACGGAAATATCTTTATCCAACACTAAATCCAAGGAATTGGCCGGCCGCACTGCAGCCATGGAAGACCTCGCTCTCCATCACTTTGTCATGGGACTTCATCCCCGAATTTCGAACATTGTAAGATGTAAATCCCCTAAATCGCTAAATGAGGCGATCAATTTCGCTATTTCCGAAGAACGCATACAGCAGACGCTGTACAGACGCCCACAGACGGACCAAAAACCTAATAATAATAATAACAACAAATTCAAAGCCGGTCCTTCTAAACAAAATTCCAATACGTATCCTTCTCAGAGACCAAACCCTTCGCCACAAGGTCCTAGCAATGTATTTTGCCGTTACTGCAAAATCGCCGGACATGATATTTCTGCGTGTAAGAAACGCGAATATAATAACAATCGTTTTGGGGTTCAACAAAACCAAGCGATTAATCCAAACCCTTACAGGCCATCCCCTCGTGTAAACTTCCTCGAACAATCTGAAGAAAATATCGGATATGACGAAGTAGACTCGACCGATAATTTAAACGAATAGTAGTCTCGTCACGGTGTCGCCCGAGACAAAGTCCAAAAGTCGACACACCAATAAAATCTTCAAATTCCAGGGACCACATGGGTAACCAGCCCCGAATAAGCGCCCTATCTTCAAATTCCAGGGACCACATGGGTAACCAGCCCCGAATAAGCGCCCTATCCTCAAATTCCAGGGACCACATGGGTAACCAGCCCCGAATAAGCGCCCTACCTTCAAATTCCAGGGACCACATGGGTAACCAGCCCCGAATAAGCGCCCTATCCTCAAATTCCAGGGACCACATGGGTAACCAGCCCCGAATAAGCGCCCTATCTTCAAATTCCAAGGACCACTCGGGTAACCAGCCCCAAACAAGCGTCCAGTTCTCTAATCCTAAGGACCACTCGGGTAATCAGCCCCAAACAAGAGTCCTAATTCAGAAACCAAATAAGACCAATCAACAGGGTAACCAGCCCCAAACCGAAGGTCATGGAAAAATCAAATCAACCCCAAGCGATATTAATAATCCAAGTATTCCTCCCTCGTTTAATGATAATATCCATAAAGAAGTCTATGAAGTGAACATAGATACTACCAAAAGATTACTACCCCACGTGTTACTTGACACACAAGCATCAGACATACCCCTATCATTGTTGGTCGATTCAGGTTCTGCTATATGCTTACTAAAAGAATCCAGTATCCAAAAAACCCAGAAGTTAGTCAAAGAATCGATTAAACTTAAGGGTATAGATCCCAATGATGAATCGACCCAGACTGAAGGTCATTTCCAACTCAAACTAAAATTGAAAGATAATAAATCCATACCATTTAAATTCCATGTAGTCCAAAACATTAATCTGCCTTATGATGGCATCATAGGCACCGATTTCTTAACAGCCTTTGGATGTAAAATAGATTATACACACGATATCTTGAAAATAGGAAAGATAGACCTTAAACTATATTTCTCTGAACCCTTTTTCGTCATTCCACCTCGTACAGAAGCCGTTATCGAATGCTCGATTCAAAAAACTGATCTTAAAGAAGGTGTCATTATGGATCAACATATTTCCGATAATTTACTCATATCTAATTGCATCGTAAAAATAAAAGAAAATAACCGCGTTAATTTAACTGTCGCCAATATATCGGAAACGTTTGTAAATGTCAAAACAAATTTAAATTTCAATATCGAACCTCTGCATTCTACTGCGTATCCAGTCAATACGAATGCCCAAGAAGTGGTCAACCGAACTGACGAGGTAATCAATTCTCTCAGAAAAGATCACCTAAATCAGGAAGAGAAAGATGCTCTTATAGAACTCTGTTCCCAATATTCCGATATTTTCCATTTGCCAAACGATCAGCTAACCTACACTTCAGCTCTTAATCATCAAATTAAGACAAGTAGTGATATCCCTGTCCACACCAAATCGTATAGGTTTCCAGAATGCCACAAGGAGGAAGTTGAAACTCAAATTAATAAGATGCTTGAACAGGACATCATAGAACCTTCATCATCACCTTGGAGTTCGCCAATTTGGATAGTGCCTAAGAAGTTAAACCCTCAGGGCCAACGTAAATGGCGAATCGTGATTGATTACAGAAAATTAAATGATATAACTATTGGAGAAACATACCCTATTCCACAAATAACCGAAATTCTTGACCAATTAGGACATAGTAAATATTTCTCAACATTGGACCTCACTTCCGGTTTCCATCAAATTCTCATTGCTCCTGAGGATGCTCCTAAAACAGCCTTCTCTGTACCCCAAGGCCACTTCCAGTTCAATAGAATGCCTTTTGGGCTTAAAAACGCCCCATCCACATTTCAAAAACTTATGAACAACTGCCTTTCTGGCCTTCAAGGTTCACGATGTTTCGTCTATTTAGACGACATCGTCATTTATTCTCATGACCTAAATTCCCACATCGAAAACTTAAAAGCTGTCTTCGATAGAATCCGTAATTTTAACCTAAAACTTCAACCGGAAAAGTGTGAATTCCTAAGGAAAGAAGTCGCCTATCTAGGGCATATTATCAGCGAAGATGGTGTCTAACCAAATCCAGACAAAACCAAAGCCGTATCCGAATTTCCAGTTCCCCAATCTCCTAAAGACATCAAATCTTTTTTGGGTTTGACATCGTATTACAGAAGGTTCATACCTGATTTCGCCAAATTGGCTAAACCTCTAACGTCTCTTTTAAAGAAAGATATCCCATTTAAATGGCAAAATGAACAACAACTCGCTTTCAATGCCCTGAAAAATAAACTCGTCTCTGCCCCAATTCTGGCATACCCAGATTTCACACAACCTTTTCTTTTGACATGTGACGCTTCCAATTTCGCAATATCTGCAATATTGTCACAAGGACCAATTGGGAAGGATCGCCCGATTGCATACGCGTCCCGCACCCTAAATAAAGCCGAGTGCAACTACAGTGTCACTGAAAAGGAATGTCTAGCCGTCATTTTTGGAACAAAAGTATTTCGACCATACTTATATGGTCATAAATTCACAGTCCTGACGGACCACAAACCACTAGAATGGTTATTTAACTGTAAAGATCCCGGATCACGGCTAATCCGATGGCGCTTGAAGCTAGAGGAGTTCGAATATAAAATTCAATACAAAAAAGGGAAAATTAACACCAACGCTGACGCTTTATCTCGATTCCCTGTCAATCCAGTTCAACCTGAAAATGTCCCTAAAACTAATCCCAACATAGAGGAAGGACCCTCTCACGAATTAGACAAGGACCTAATGGACCTATTAATATCACCACCATCATTTAATTCAGACGAATTAAACCAACCTTCATCTGACCCTCTTGACCTCGGTAGAAATACCCCGCCGTTACCTGAAGTACCTATAAACTCACCTTTTCCAAATCTTCTTGATCCTAATGAGGACATCATACCACCTCCTGAAATAAACTTACCCACTAATATTCCTGATATCCTTAGGGAGGAAATTGAAAACGAAATGACGAACCTACCTGTACGTGCTCCCGAACGATCGCCAACTCTTGATGCTCAAATCATTATTCCAACGTCACCTGCAAATGCCCCTCTAAACTTACCTGATGATAATTATTCCACCTTCCTAAAAGTAATGAATAATAAAGATATATCCTTCACCACAACCATTCAAGAACATAACGAAGATATAACAAAGTCAAAACAAAAAATCGTTATTATACCCACTTCTATTGATCTCGACGAATCGAATCCCTTTGTACAAAATGTTCTTGACCTCATACCCGACAGCTCCGATATCCTAAGTAAAGAAAGAACTCTTAATTCATTCTTGTCTTTCACACATGAAGACAAATCATACTATTTCCTTTTCTTCAAGGTTCACCATTTTGATAAATCCACTTACGAAGACATTTATGAAAGTCTAAAGTCACTCAGAAACGAATTGGTTAACAATCTTGATAAAGATGTTACTTCAGATATTGCAATAACTGAATTTAAAAACCCATTTGATATTCATCAATTTATTAAAATTTATAACATGTTTCTGTATTTGTTCAATAATACGAACATCAATATCCATATATATAAAAATAAAATAATATACCCGTCACTCTCTGAGGTTTCAAAAATTCTTAAGGAAAACCACGATATCCCTATCGCTGGACATCTTGGTAGTAGTCGCATGTACAACCGAATACGTGAAACCTTCTATTGGAAAAACATGCGTAGTGATATTGAAACTTTTGTTAAGAAATGTCCGCAATGCCAGACTAATAAAGCTCTCAGACAAATAAATCGTGCCCCGATGCAAATCACTAGCACGTCAACGGAACCTTGTCAACGAATATCTCTTGATATCGTTGGACCGCTACCTGAAGCAGGACCAGCCAAATTAAAATACATTCTAACAATACAAGATGACCTCACGAAATTCTCTTCCGCATATCCGATCCGTAGTACCACAGCAGAGGAAACGAGTGAATGTCTACTTCACTACATATCTATCTTTGGTATCCCCAAGACAATCCTCACAGATCAGGGAACAAATTTTACATCCGACCTTTTCAAAAAAACTTGCGAATTTCTTAAAATAAAGAACCTTTGGTCCTCTCCGTATCATCCACAGACCCAAGGGGCCTTAGAGCGAAGTCATTCGACCCTTAAGGAGTATCTCAGATCTTTCACTGACGCAGAGCAGTCAAATTGGCCTCGTTATGTCTATACAGCTATGCTTACCTATAATACAACCGTTCATACAACGACCCACTTCACTCCCTACGAACTGATGTTCGGGAGTAAACCAATTATTCCAAATTCTATCTATGAAGAATCGCCAGGAGCCACATACCCTGATTATGTCCGCATGCTTCAGAACCGATTAAAATATTCACGAGAAAAAGCATTAGATTTCATAAGGAAATCAAAAGATTCCTCGAAAACATATTATGACACTCGCGCACGCCCAATTAAATACAAAGCAGGCGATTACGTATATCTCAAAAATCATTTAAGAATGCGTAAAGCACTCTCACCCCTTTGGAAAGGGCCCTACAAAATAATTAGAATTAATGGTAACAATACACTTACCTTACTTATTAACCGACGTCACGTTACGCATCACTTCGATCAAGTGAAACCTGCTGAAATCGGAACTAACCTGTAAATATAAATCTTTGTTTTAAGTATAAAATAGATAGGTAAATAAACTTACGTATACTAGCTTACTATTAATTAAGATTTATTATTTGCAGTTCGGTTCGAGGTCAATCTCTTCAAAATTTCATCCAGCCGATTACTTCAAGTCCGGGTCTCTACTTTGACTATTTAGGAAAACTCAAAATTAATAATGTCCAATTAAAAATTGTAACACCAGTAGATATTTCACATTTTGGTCCACACATACAGAACATAGAAACAGCTTTAGATACCACAAGACGTTTGTGTTCCCAAACTTATATTATTCAAGTTGATGCAGAATGTAAAAGTTTGTTGCAACCATTAACAACGCGCTTTCAAGATATGAGTAGAGAGTTTGCGTCCATCTCGCATCTAATAGATAATAGAATCAAACGTAATGCATGGATTGGAGGTATAGGAAAAATCCTGAAACAGATTTTTGGTACTCTAGATGAAAACGATGGTTTAAAATATGATGAGGCAATAATATCCCTGCAAAATAATGAAAAGCAGTTGACTTCACTGATGAAAGAAAATATTTTAGTTACTACTTCAGTATTAACATATTATAATGATACCTTACATAAAATTAGAAATAATGAAGCCAATCTTGGTGAAGCTATCGACAAGCTCTCTGTCAGTATCAAGAATATTTCCGAAATAACTAACGGATTACAAATACTTGCTAATATAAACGAACTACTTGACATCCTAGAAACATCAATACTTACTTTATCATTTCAGTTAGAAGATATAACCAACGCAATTTTATTTAGTAGTCGAAATATTCTGCACCCTGCAATAATCACACCAAGTCAATTACACAAAGAGCTCGCCGATAACTATAGACGTTTACCAAGTGACCTCGAATTGCCTGTTGCGTTAGATATAAGTTCTATTCATCTTATTTTAAATATATCTAAGTTAGTATGTTACTATGTTAATAATAAGATTATTTTTGTTTTACAAGTGCCACTGGTCCAAACCAGAGAATATGTATTGTTCCATAGTATTGCAATGCCTACACCTCACAGACCGGAAGAACCTAGTTCATTTAGCTTAATCATACCCGATAATAAATATATAGCAATGACCAAAGACAAATCCTTTTATTGTATATTCAACACTCTGGAAATTTGCAAATTAGTAAGCCCAGGAAACTTCATATGCGATATCGAAAATGTGTATTCCACTGACGCGAAACCCACCTGTGAAAGTGAATTGTTAGCAAAAGTGATAAGTGAAAAACCATTACAGTGTGAATCAAAATTCATAGTAGGAAAACTGGACATTTGGAAATCGTTGACGAACAATAGGTGGCTCTTCATACAATCGGAATCTAACAAAATTTCTATTGACTGTCTTAACTCTAAATTGTTTGAAACAAATATTTTAGGTACAGGCGTTATTAGCATCCCTAAGAATTGTATCGGATATTGTAAAAGCACTACATTAATACCAAAATACATTGTTTTAAATATTACCTCACCTGTAAATCATATTCCTGACTTTAGCTTAATCAACGACACTTGTTGTAACTTAGATAAGTTAAATAATATAGCAAATAATGTGCCCCCTATCCATTTACAAAATATAGATTTAGATGATTTTAATTCTGAAAATAAAAACAAAATGAAAACTCTTTTAAATGATTTAAATTCTGTGGAAAAAACATTAAGCCCTCATATAATTAGATACGGGACACATTACTCCGTTTCTATAATCGTAGTATTAATTTTTATTCTTATATTTCTAGGTTATTTAACTTTTAAGAAAACAAATAAATCTGGCAGCAACCTACCTTTTCAAATTAAATTCAACCCAAAAAGATCATCACCTCAACCTGCTCCTAAGACAATAAACATAACAGACGGACAAGACTCTGAAATAGAAATGACTAGCCCTATCGCTCCACTTAGAACTAAAATTTAGCAGAGACTTTGTATCAACCCCAAAGTCTCCTCTTAAAGGGGGAGGTGTTATACCCTGGCTCTGCTAGGGTTATTGCTGACGAGTCACTAACCCTTTAGCTTACTCAGCGGATTGTCAGTAAGTCTAGCTTTGCATTGTAGTCCAGCCTCAGTTCGTCTTCATCCTCTGACTCGAGCGGTTGCCTAAAGATTTATTTCCTCGCGTACTTATAATTTTCTTTCTATATCCATTCTATATCCTTTATTCAATAAAAGTTCGTGAGTGAAAATAATTCCTTTTTTTAAAAACCAATTTCTTAAATATCCCATAACAGTGCCAATGACATTATTTGGCACATTTGGTATTCTGCTAAACAATAGCTTACACTGATCGCGATCAAATGTGCCAAAATATGCCAAGTCACACAATTTAGACTATTTTTAAATTAGCAAACTTGGGCCCCTCCTCTCCGTTGACTTAAAAGTGAATCCGGCAAAATATACAAACGGGTTTATATAAAAACCTCTGCCACTACAAAACAAGCACAATCTAAGTAAATTAATTCGAAATGTTACGTAGGTAAATCTTACGAAATATTCGTGAAAGTACAATCTAAAATTCTAAATTAATGTACCAGGATTTGTGATGAATTTACAAGCGAATTCTTGGTGTAGATTATTGCAGTTTAATATTTACTACTTTCATAATAAAAATAGGTATCATTGACGTTGGAAAGCTCTTAGATATTTTTTTTTCTTCATAGAGTGGTATCTAGTCGTAGCGCGCGGGGACCATTTAAAAATCTTTGATAAAATCTGTTGTGTACAAGTAGGTATGAAATTTATTTTGCACCCATTAAATATGATACTTGTCATTCTCAGAGTTTAATCAGTACAATCGAAAACACAATAATGAAACAAAGCTACAAAAACCGAAGAGATCGTAATAAAAAAACTAAAACACACGGCACAATATTTTCAAATAACTTTTGTTCAGTCTTTTTTGTTACCGCAGGTCAACTAGAATTTATTTGAACGTAATTGTCCCATCCAATGGAGAACAACGTGCTTTTGTTTATACTGTAATTATATTTACGTATATTGTATTGTTATATTTTTCATTTTATTTATCACAGAATCACATATACTTTCCTAAGTACTATCTATCTACTTTACCTCTCAAACCGCAACAGCTATCACTCTTTCAGTCACACTTTTTTATTAAGAATATTTTTAATGTTTTATTTATAGTTTTAGCTTAATATATACCTAAACTATTACAGAAAATAGAAAAATAAAATCTAGTTTTTAAGGCTTTCGAGGAATGAGGTGGTTATCTATACTAACCACCGTGACGGTTGATAAAAACAAAAGTATGGTGAATTAGGTATCTATTTATTTATATTATTCTTATAATTAGGTTTTACAAAGGCGAAATTTACGTGAAATTACTTTTTATGAAATTCTGAAAAGCATGTTGTTCCTTTGCCAAGGTATAGAGGCACTTTACATGTAATGCACTGCCAAACAGTTCGCACTTGACATGGATTTCGGAGCGGTTGTGGTCGGTCTATTTGATTAGTCCAATTCTGGTGGACGAAGCTTGATAAAGGAAGTTCATCATCAGATTCAAAGTGCCCACAATCGGTTTCTTGAACTTCTCCAATCAAATCGCCTAACACCAATGGATTTGGCTGATCATCATTAGCTTCTCCACCGTCCTGATCGCTACAAATACTCTCGCTACCTGAAGGAAAATCTGCCAACAAGTATTCTTCTATTTCCTTCTCCGTTAGTCGACGCGACATCCTGCAAAAAATATAATAACGATATTCATATCTCACATTCATAAACTTAACGTAGCATATAAACATGAACCTACAACAGTCACGGTGGCTAGTTTACTAACCACCTTAGATTTGCTTCCAATTCACAACTAAAATACTAAATTTAAAGTCTATTTTATGTAAATACCTATAAAGTATATATTCGGGAATACATTTAGTAAAAAATAATAAAGAAAAAAGCTTACTTACCCAATTTACATAATTTTTTACCGGACACTCGAAAAAAAATACGTTCCAGCAACATTCAATTCAGTGCAAGTGAAGTGAGTGAGTGCAGTGAGTGTGCATTCATTGAAATTACCGCCAATACATCGAATCTTGTCAAAAAAGGTTCAAATATTCTTAGTAGTTCAACGGAATGTTGTTAGATGGCGTGGTTTTAACAAAATAGGGTCTGAAAAAGGTGGTTAGTGACGCTAACCACCAAGACTGAAAGAGTTAAAACCGGAGATGTATGTGAACTCTCACGAATAGAGCTCCAAGTTTATTCTTGAAAGCTATACTTTCTTTTGAGGTTAATCTTTGTTTTATGGTGACATGTTTTCAAGGTTAATACCATATTTGTGGGTTTCACAATCTGTTGCAGAAAGCGTCATTAAATCCCGTACTGTAAATATAATAAAACAAGCAATCGGCAAAATGTCTTGATATTCTAGATTTCGATGTTATAATCGTTCGATATTTTGAATTTCGACGTTTTGAGCATCGACCATTTAAGCATAAGTATTTTAAGTTTCGATTCAAAATTCAAAAATAATTTATCGTAGGTTACATTAAATTTACACTTAAATTCGTCACAAAATAAAAATTATAAAAAAGCATAATAATGAATTTAAAGAACCAAAAAAAAAAAGAAACACATTAAAGGAGGAAAAGCTATGCTGACTTCGGAAGGCAGATTCCAAAGAGAAGAAGCCAGCAAGAAACTCTAGAGGTTGCTCTTTTTAAATATATGTACCTAACTATTTCAGAATAATACGGCACGGTAATGGATAGTTAATTCTAACCGGCTTTCCTGCAACGCTCATAAAGCTATTTCACGGTAGACCTGTAAAAGTGTCGATTATGGATACCACAGTGGTGTTTATGTGCTACCTTAATGTAAGTTTTACAATTTTCTTTCTCTTTGCGCATTTGTAATTTGTGGTCTGGAAGCTACGAGCGAATCCAGGTGATGTTTATATGTGTAACGGATAGTTTTCTGTGATATTATCACGTTTAGAGATATGGGAGCTTACTCGTTGTACGTACAGTAATTGTAGGTAAATCCAGATTATAAGTCTAAAGTAGGTGTTTTTCTGTTTTAATTTTTTAACTATTTTTTATACATACATATCTGTGACGCTTCTCTCCCAACAGGGTAGGCAGACACCACTTCACTCCCTATTTAATTCTAACCTAACCTTTTTATAAAAAAAAAACCCGACCCCGAATTTAACGACACCTCTCAAGCTAAAATCCATCAAACAGTTTAAGCTGTAGGGCGTGCCAAAGAATTTGACATACATACATACTCTCGAAAAACATAACACTCCTTCTGGCGCAGTCGGGTAAAAAGCATTTTTTTTCTAAAATAGTAATGACCTAAATGCTCACAAAGCTGACAAAAATATTGTTGTCTTTCTCACACGCATGGCAAGAATTTTAATTCATGGTAACAAAGTCAAGGTTTTATACATCGAGGTATCTCATATTTAATGTAATAAAAATTGCGTAATCTTAAGTTACTTATACAAGTTGCATGAAATAAAAATAAATAATACGACGAGTGTCAAAAGTTATATTGAAGTATACTTTAGAGATAATGTTAAGAAAATATTATTTTGATAGGCTCTCGAAATCTGATATTGTTAGGAAACTTTATCTGAAGTGTGTGCGTAGTATACATTACCCTACTTATAACATAAGTAAAGGTACTTGGGTAATTATTTTTTAAAATGACCATTGTGACAAAAATGAAACAAAAATGAAAGTGTTACAAAAATAAAACTTGTTAAAAAAATAACAAAAATTAAATATTAGGGCTTACTCACAATGCACACTTTATCTTTTACTCATGTATTAAATGTCATGCAATGAAATGAAACACAATACCAATAATCAACACAAATTGTATTTTTTTTTATCAATAATGAAATCAATGAAGTCACTATATAAACAACAGAAAACAACAAAAAAACAACATAAAAGATTATTCTCATTAACTTAAAATATAAGAAAACATAATTAAACAAAATATTTCATTGACATAATAAAATAGAATTAGTAAACATTTAAGGAACATTAAAATACTGTCTTTAATTATGCTCCGATTATAATGTTTAAATTAGTGGTCCACATTATAGTCACCGATGTGATTACAGCTTTACTTCATTTTTGTAACGTCATATTTGTAACGTTATCAAAAATCGTTACAAAAATGAAGAAGCAACATTGTTTGAAAATAGTCTCAAATAGTTTATGCCAACAGAAATCTCAATGAGTGAAATCACCGTGCATTTTTATAAAGATACATAATAAACTATTCCAATAAACAATTAATGAAAAAGGAGCCGCTTACCTGTGTATTTTGACAAACAACACAAAATGGATAAATTAAAACTGGAATTTTTCCGGTCGACAAAAAAACACGCGTCGTGCACTTTTTCACACAGTAAACGAAATGACCGATTCAAATTCGTTTCTGGCGTGCCATTGACTCGTTGAACTGCTAAGTGTTTCTTTTTCTAGTTTTCAATTATTACCAGATTTATTCGTTACAAAAATGATAAACAAAAATGAACAAAATTTCGGACGATGTTTTGTAAGTAAAAAATATATATTTAAAATTATTTAAATTAAATAATGTATACTGAAGAAATACGCTTTCACTGTTGTCTAGGCGATATATTCACTCATTATTAAATAAAGGTTCCAGTAACTTTTTTAGGTCAAATTTTGTAACGTATCTCGTGAAGAGGACAAATAATTTTGTATAGGGACCATCCGAACCCACCGAGAAAAAATTGGTATTATTTTTTTAATTGTAATATTTAATACATAAAACTGTTTAATTCTACTAGACAATACAACATTGTACAATAATAGGTACTTTTTTGATACTTAAAAGTATATTTAATAAAAAATATCGCGTATGGACAATTTTTTTCATCCAAATGGTCATTTTAAAAAATAATCACCCACTTTTGTTTAATAAAAATAACTTTCTGACGCAAATAAAAAAGTTATAGTGTGCAATATTTACGTAAAATGATAAAAGTTTAAATCTCTCTTGTTTCAAATCACTCGACTGTATTCAATTTATTAAAAAAGACGAATCTAAAAAAAAAATATATATCTCTTAATACCTACTTCATAATGGGGATGATGACTACATTCAAAAATTCAAAAAATAATTAGTCCGTCTTTTAAGCTGTTAAAAAATATTTGAAACACATTTTTTACCTGATCAAATACATAAATATATATTTTTTTTTAAAGTAAAAATCGTACTGTGTTGTTGTTGCTCGTTCTTCAACCCAGTGTATCTTTGTCATTTTAGTTTAACAGAAAAAAGAAAAAATACGTGTCGAATATTTTAAATTAATCTATGTGATGGACTAAAAAAATTTTTTTAGTCATCATGCCCATTTTCATACCACCTCGTATGTACAATAGGTATGTAATTATAATGAACTATATAATTCCAGTAAGCTTTATTTCACTTATTATTGGCAGAATCTTCAATGCTAGTTGCTACATTTTAAAAAAAAATACAATTGGCCAGAAAGTCAGTTATGTTATGACCAATAGTGTTTCAATATTGATTGACGCATAATTTACATTGATACAAGTATTCCAAACAACCGTAACTATAAGATAACATCTGCAGATATATACCGCTCGCCACAAGAATGCTATTGAACTAGATTACTAGATTAACACCACCTGTTTTGAGCTGTATGGGTTGTAAGGCCGTGGCTCCAGTAGGCAAACTGTTAGTGGCCGACTGAGTGAGCCGCAAAGTGGCGAACTGAAATTTGAGTTAGCTACAAACTCAAATCAATGAAATTACCGGTTTTGGTGGGAGTCGGCCGCTGTCTAGATAGTCAGCGCGCGTAACGCTGCAAACTGCGTACAGTGAGCGAAAACTAGCTGACTGTGGACACTCCATTTCAAATATATGGAAGGGCGTACTAAATCGATACGCCGCAAACTAGTCAGCTGCTAACAGTTTGCCTACTGGGGCCACAGCCTTAATAGTTACTGATACGGTATTTTGACTTTTTAATATTAGAAAGTTCGGAAAAGGGCCAGTTTCTGCGTCTGTTAATTGATTAAGTAAATTATTTAAATTTTATCGAACCAAAATTGTGTAGCTTTCTCGAGTTTTCGTTTTTCGTTCTTATTTTGAAGTTTGTAGTTTAAAAGTAGCAAAATAATTTATCTAGAAGTAGGTACTATTACACGATAAAAATGGCGGGTCTTCGAACATGTTTCTTTTTTTATTCCCGCTTTATATCTTCCGAAAAACTAAACCATTTAGGGGTACAATTCTTACATCCAGAGTACTGCACAGAACTGCAGACACTACAAAATATGCCTCCTCCATTCCACATAACTTACAAAGATCATAACTTAGATGCATCATACCCGTAGGCGCATTTATAGGTCGTGCCCAAGGCAGGCCGCGTGCTTAGCATAACTTGACACTAAGTTACCATAAACTTAACACCAAGATATCGATAGCTATAAGTTATGTCTTGTTAGTGAATTTATTGCAACTTATTGGTGATTCGAGAATTTGTGAGTACAAGAAATTGGATGAAGCTGAAGTAGTGTGTTTAGATTGTGGCAAGGCCTCATCTTGTCACAAAGTTTTAACCGACGTGCATGTTTATGGCAATTAATAAATATAGATAAAACGAAAGAAGTGGATTGGAGCATATCAAGTAGAGGGAAGTGAACTCTGCCTATCATAGTGGGCAAGATGTGTGAAAGATATGTAAGAAATTGTAGATTCAGGATTTTCGTAGTTGATTTTATCTCGCAAGTATTTTAGGCCTAAAAGCATAATTTCATTAACGATATAAAGAGAATCGAATGGTATTTAATTCCTTCTACCTTCAAATTAAAAAAAAACCGGCCAAGTGCGAGTCGGACTCGCGCACCGAGGGTTCCGTACAAACCTGCAAGGTTTACAAAGTTCGTTCATTACGACAATCGAGTCATAACTATGGTATTTTTATTGCAAAATGAAATTCATAACATTACAATGGGGAAAGATGGAAGAGCATAAATTTAAGACAAAGATCTCTTTATCGTTTAAGTAATCCTTTATTTTATATTAACACATATCATTTATCTATAATATAACTGAAACACTTATACTAGCCTTGCAGCAGACTTGCGAAAGTTCTTTTATTAAAGTTATTTATTTACTAAGTTTTTTAGTCACTATTTAGAAATCTGGTTCAAAAATATTAATTAAGTATTAAATTTGAACCAGACCTGTAAATGGTGACTGAAAAAGGTGTGAATAGTACCACATTGAACATTGAAGTTCGAAAAAACGTTATCAATAGTTGTACAACTTCGTGTAGTGCTACTGTTTATTAACGGAAACATGTTTATGGAGGAAAAATATGTGGAAATTCCATTTTGGGGATTCATTCTAAAATCTATATTGAAGTCTCCCACAACAATAAGACGAGAAGATAAAGTGTACATATTGAGGTTGCTGCCGAATATTGTTGTATTTATACATTCTATTGCAACATTAATTTGACATTGTGGTGACCTATATACAGTTATCACTCTGATATTAAACATTTCAAAATGCAAGCATTCACAATGGCCGTTTGCAGCGCCTAGGTTATTTAAATAATATCTTTTACATGATCCATCTGTCACGGCATCCTTAAGATTGCGAGTTTCAAAATATGCGGTATCAATGGTTGTACTTTTGCGTTTTGCGTTTTCGGGTTGACTTTTTTTTTTTTCACGGGTTAAAGGCAATTAGATCTAAGTATTTGATATGAATTTCAACTTGATAGCTCTACGCGTTCATGAGGAAAAAAGTAATAAGTTTATATTTATTAAAAAATATATATTTTGTAATGTTACTAAAAATTTAAGGTTTTCGGAATTTTTCCTTTATGTGTGGTATAAAACGTTGCTTCATGCCAAATTTCAAGATTCAAGGTCGACTGGAAGTACCCTTTAGGTTTTGATTCCCTTGCAAGTACTTGCGAGTTTCAAAATATGCAGCTTAAATTGCTGTTTCTTTTGATTGCGTTGACATAGAAGTTTGATTTTGCTACAGCTTAAAGGTATTATAGACCTGAGTATTTGGTATGAATTTCAATTTAATACCTCTACGCGTTTATGAGGAAATGGGTAGTAAGTTTAAGATTATTAAAAATAAAAATATTTTGTGATGTAACTAAAAATTTATGGTTTTCGTAATTTTTCCTTTATCTATGCTATAAGACGTTGCTTCGTACCAAATTTCAAGATTCTGAGTTCACGGGAAGCACCCTGTAGGTTTTGATTCCCTTGCAAGTGTCGAAAATTTGCGGCATAAATGGCTGTATCTTTTGATTGCGTTGGCTTAGAACTTTGATTTTTTCACAGCTTCAAGGGACAGTAGACCTGAGTAATTGATATAAATTTCAGCTTCATACCTCTACGCGTTCCTGAGAAAAAGGGTCTTGACAGACGGACAGACGGACAACAAAGTGATCCTATAAGGGTTCCGTTTTTTCCTTTTGAGGTACGGAACCCTAAAAAGATATATATTATGCCAGAATCATCAAACCATCTTTAAAATCAGCGTAAACATCAATTTTCTTCACTCAAAAGTAGCGTGCAAGTATTTACATACAACTATAACTATCTTAATAACAGCTAGATAAAATATCTCTACTACTATCTTCGTATAATGATCCTAGCATTAAAATTTATGGATGAGTTTCATTTTCTAATGCGAAAGGTAGTTGGTAATTTGCAACACGTGCTTCATTTGTTATTTTTCTTCTGTTAATGAACTAGTTGGTTTTACCACTATGGGCTAAAACATAAATTCACGACACGACGCGACACGACGACGTCGCATCGTGAAAATCCACGACGTCATGTCGCGTCGCGTCTTGTTGCGTCCTGTCGTGTCGCCCTAAGGACTAGCATCTGAACCGTCCGTACAGTTTGATATTTTTAAAGAAGTCTTGTCTGCACTTTAACCTTACAGCCGGCGCAGACCTGACGGAGCGCAGCGCAGAGAATTGTTGATTGTCACTATAGAGATTGTTCTCATTAAAATAATATTCAAAATCAGTAAACATTCGCATGTAGTCGCTTCGATGCTCCGAGGAATTAGTTGTTTTGTTAACTGATTTTGAATATTATTTTAATGTCACACTTTATAAAATGTTATGGAGGTGATTTAGACCCAGAACACACGGTGAAACGCAACTGCAACGCAACTGAAACTGCTAGTTACTTTAGAGTTGCATCGAAGTTTCTGCTATAGACTGCTATAGAAAACAACACACGGCGCAACTAGTTTGAAACGTTTCGTTTCAGTTGCGTCGTGTGTGGTTTTCTAAAGGAGTCCATAGCAGAAACTTCGATGTAACTCAAAAGTTTCAGTTGCGTTGCAGTTGCGTTTCACCGTGTGTTTTGGCGCTTAGCTCGCGTACTAGTTCAGTTGCATTTAAAATGCAACTGCGTACGCAGTTTTGACGCGGTTTCATATCAAACGTCAAATCCTAACTACACCAAAACTGCAAGGTCGTAACATCCAAGATTCTTTTATTGCGCTAAAGCTCTTATTATCTTGTCACGAAAAAGCCAATCAAAAAATACTTTTAACTTGAAATTTGCAATGAGTCGAATTGCCTTATGTTACCTACATAGGTTTTGTACCGCCTATTTAATAAACAGATAATATACTTAGTTTTTTATCTAATACCGGTAACAAATAATACATAAATTACTTATGCTACAATTATAATCCGAATTAATTAAGGAGTAAGACAATTTGGTGGTAAGTCATCAGCGGCTTGTACTTTTTAATTTGACAGCTTAGTAATTGGTTCATTATGTTTAGCATGTCGTAAAGTTTTTCAGGTTGGTAACACTTCCTAGTTTTTATAAGTGTACTTTCTTTTGCCGCTTTTATTAGAAAACTAAAGGCTGCCCGCGACTTCGTACGAATTTATCGTCATATCTTGGAAAAAAATCATGATATCGTTAAATAATATAGCTTAAGTGTTATTCCAATGTGCAAGCTACAATATTTCCAAGTTTCATCAAAATCTGTTCAGTAGTTTTTGCGTGAAAGTGTAACAAATATCCATCCATTCATCGGCAAACATTGACTTTTATAATAGGATAATATGAATTCTGGCAAATCTGTTGCTATTTCATTTAAGTGCATATTTCCATTTCTCAAATTAGTTCTCAAATGATCACAATTCTTACAACTTTCTTCCTTACCACACAGGTCAACACGCTATCAAACAATTTAATCTGCTGACGCTTAAACTTGGCAAATGTAGTCGTTTGGTCAGATGATTAATTGACAAGGTTTTTTGCTGTCCGTACTCTTATTTACCATTAAGAGATATGGGTACCGTTAGCAGGTAATCTATGTACCGTTGAGGTTGTGCTTCTTATGATTAATTTTGGGCTGTTGTTTGTGCAAACTGTACTGGTTTTAGTAGTCAAAATAATGGCCTACTTTAGTAAGAAAAATCTTCTTTAGTTCTGTTAAATAGCGGTATTTTGGCGACATTGAATTTTAATCTTACGCCTATAAGATTAGAATATGCTTAGTTGTCAGGGTATGGGTTTACTACAAGAACCCAAATCTGCTAATTTACAATCTTTACAGTTGTGTGTTGGCAGAGTGTCAATGACAGTATATCATTTTTTGAAACATTTGGTGGTAATCAGTGTAAGCCATTGTTTAGCAGAACACCAAATGTGTCAAAAAATGTGATGAATCGACAATATGATGACACACAACTAAGGTTATTTTAAATTAGCAGACTTGGGCCCCAGGTTACGCAATAGGTAAAGTGTACGTAAAGAATCTTTGACAATATTTATAGTACATGAACACTTTCTCACCTGCGGCACAGATTACTAAATACCTAGTCAGACGTAGACCAGATCTGCGGTAACGATTCGGCAGATCATCCACAAAATGACAGTTTTTGATGGAACCTAACTGTCGATCGAAGTTATTCACGAAGATGAACCGAACCTGTTAAAATCAGAGAGGAGTTTCACAATGCGTCGATAGTAGAAACTAAAGGTACCTACCTACTTAATTACTTAAAAACTGCCTCGTATATCATCCCATCACGTAAAATTGGGTGAAACAGCTATAAACAATGGAGACATAGAATACCTACCCCTTCAAACTGCAACCAACTACGCCTTGGAACACTTCTCTAAAAATCTAAGAGGTAAAATGCCAGAGCCATCAAGGTTGCATCTTCAAGTATGTTGCTCACGCATGCGCAGTGGCAATTCTTGCTAAACATCGCCTGGAAAGCGTGGGAAGGACGCCCGCAGCCTATTGTGTACATGCAAATACTTCAATATTAATTTTTTAATTGAAAGGTTATTCCGGATCGGTTTGGTTAAGAGAGGTTGCTCTGGCTCCCAAGTCTGCTTATTTACATTATCCTCTTGTGTCGGCAGAGTGTCAATTGCATTTTTTGACATATTTGGTATTCAGTGGGCTTAGCACGGCGTGCCGCGACAATTATCTCACGTATGCTGTCCTTATCACATTTTAAACTATAGACAGAGACGAAAGCGTGACAAAGGCATGACAACGTCTTGTCACGGAGTGCCATGCTAAGCTAGCTGGTAAACAATGGCTAACACTGATTGCGATAAAATGTGTCAAAAATGACATTGACAATTTGACACTCTCATTTACACTCTGCCGATGTCCAACTAAAAATATTGAAAAGCAGACTTGGGTTCTTGCAGTAAACGCTAACTTAACTAAACGGTGCATCGGAGATGTATTTTAATAACCAAAAACTGTGTTTATGTCTGAGATTTGTAAAACTTAAATTGAAAAGAGCAACCCTACAGAGTTTCTTGCTAGCTTCTTCTCTGGGGAAAACTGCACTCTAGCATTAACCTTAAAAAATGACCCGTCCTTAGTGTTGTCAAAACCTACAGGATTAAATGATTTTTCATTTTCATAAAGATTTCTATACTTTCATGCCATTACGTTTCTGAAATTAACGTTTGAGTTTTAAAATACCTTATACTCAGAAACAAAATCTCAACTAAGCTTATTATAAAAACTTCAAATAGACAATGTTTACCCGACTACGGCTAAGCCAAAAAGAAGGGTAATATTATTTTAACATTTCTGAGACTACTTGGTTTAAAAAACACCCGACCTCCGACGGACAGTGCCATAATATTATAAAAACAGTTTCCACTTACAACGAGTGCCCAATCTACGCGAAAGATTGCAAAACAAACAAACATGAAACAGCGTATTAACTGTCACAGATATCGAGTATCAGTTACAAAAGTATTTGGTAATAACCCTATTTCTACTAACCTTGTCACATTGTTCTTTTTAAACAATTAATAAATAAAATATTAAGTTATTTTTTAATTTTACTGTCACACGTTTTGTTTTCAAGGTTGTTTTGTGAAATGTAATCTTAATAGAATTGCAGAAGGTTTGCAATTTCACGCACCTATGTAAAGGTGGTTGGGCCGTCTTCGCGGTTTGTCTTTTGTTTTAAAAACGTCAATTACACTAGTAGATTTTGCAGATATCAGTAGTTACGCATTTTTCTTATCCAACGTAAAATATGCCGATGTTTATTTATTTATTTATTTAACAGTTTATTGTAAGATGATCGTACATAGAGACAGAAAAAAAGAGAAGTTATACAAAAGGTACAGCATATTTCTAAAAGAAACAATAAACAATAAAATGTTTTTTTTTTTGATGTTCTTATGTTAAAAATTAATTTACCTAAAGAAACAAAGTAAAAATACACAAAATCAGGCTACACAATCGTAAAAAATATCCCCATCTCGAGTCTAATTTGGTGGAAAAGTGCCAAGGATACTGGCAGCATTCTAATCACCTATTCGATTTGATTATAAATGAATTGCCAGTTAGTATTAAAAAACACATATTTATCATATTAAAAGAAATCGGTCCAACTTGTCGTATAAATTATTTTATCGTTAACGTAAGCTGGCGGAACTGGTAGAGTATTTTGTATGAAGCTATTCACACTTGTCAGATGTATTTATTTATTGCAAAGAGTTACCTATCATTTTAATACATTACAGTATGAAAAAAAAAATGATATTTTCTTTTTTTTTAATTTGTTTTTTTTTGTAATTGTAAATGAACGTCCGATAAAAAACCGGACCGGCACTCGGCAAAAAGGAACCTGGCATAACTCTTATCGATTGATTCTGCCAACGCGTGTAACACGATAACTTCAGTCACGAACCAGTCGCGACCTTGTGAGGCGAGCGGGTTTGAAGTTGTCGCGTTATAGGTAAAGACTAGCTTATTTGACTTTGTTAGCTATTTTAATAGGCACCTTCTTTTTGATTAAATCTTTGTATTGTTAATGATTTTCTATAATTAATTTTTATACTCAGCCTCTTTACTGAATTTATTTTTTGAAAAAAAAAAAAGAAAAACAAAAGTAACATGGAAATAAAGGTCATACGCAATGCCATAGCATTTTAGCATTATTAGGACGTACAAGTATCTTAGAAAATAATATCTTGAAAATGTCCACAATATCTAAATAAATACAGCCTTTATGCAAAGTAGTTACATCGAAAACTGTTCAGTAGTTTTTGTAGAGTAGCGTAAACATAGACGTTTATAATATAAATGGGGCTTAGAACAGGAAAATGTAATCTTATTTTTTATACAGGGTGTAACAGAAAGGGGTATAAAGCCGAAACACAGCGATAGTCCCCATGAAACTGAACAACTTTCCCCAAGGAACATGGGTCGTAACTCGAATTTTTTTTTGGATCGCCCATACTTACTCGATCAGCTGATCGGACATTTTTTATGAGAAGGCGATATTTTTTTTTCGAGTTACGACCCATGTTCCTTGGGGAAATTTGTTCAGTTTCATGAGGACTATCGCTGCGTTTCGGCTTTACACCCCCTTTCTGTTACACCCTGTATAGGTATAAAAACTAAGTTTTACATTCCTTTTTAATTCAGCTACATAATCAACAGTTACTTAACATTTAATTAATGGAAACTATGCCCATAAATCTATAGTAAATAAAATTAATTATAGCTCCTCAATGCTAGACACTTCCTGGTTGAACCGATCACCAAGTATAATTTTATGATAGTTTTATACGTTCACTGATACGTGACTTCTATGCATTTAATATATCTTTCTTTATCAGCCCATATATGTCCCCACCGAGGGGCACGAGCCTACTCTCATACAGAGAGTGATTAGGCCGTAATCCACCACGCTGGCCAAGTGCGGGTTGGCGGATTTCACATACACCTTCGAATTTCTTCTCTAGTGTATGCAGGTTTCCTCACGATGTTTTCCTTCACCGTTAGCAAGTGGTAATCGAATAAATTGATCCGTCCATGAGAAATAAACTCAGAGGTACGTGCCCGCACCAGGATTCGAACCCGCGCTCTCGGAGTTCGAGACAAGCGTTCTACCAACTGGGCTACCACCGCTTCAAAATAATATATCTATTATCTTAATATATCTATTCAGTTTTATCTGAGTTTAAAAATAATGTAAATTAATGCAATAAAAAAACATGAATTTGTTATAAAATTTAAGTTGAAAGGTCTATCTACACAGATCCGGGCCGTGCCCGGGACATGTCCGGGCCGTGGCCCGTCAGGATGGAAAACAATACGTCGTCATGACAACGTGTGTGAACGAATCCATAGAAAATGTATGGTATGACATTTTTTCCCTAACACGTCCCGGACACGTTGCCATGGCGAAGTATTGTTTTCCCTCCTAATGAGCCATGGCCCGGTCACGTCCCGTGCACGGCCCGGATCCGTGTAGATAGACCTTTTAGCCGTCTATGGGAATTTGTAATATATTTAGACATTTTTTAATGTTATTAATATTAACTTAAACAAATTGTACAATTTGTTTACTCGACTTAGATTTGTACACTAAATCTGTACTGTTTTGAAATCATTAGAAACACCAAACAGCTTTATTACAAAACGGGGTTTAAATATAGTTCTAGAACTATTGTCTTTGTGTTTCTGTTTATTGTTTTCATTTTAGTTATTATGAATTAATAACGCTGTTCTAACTGGTAATAAATGATTAGGTACTTTACGACAGTATGCTACGAGGGATTGCAACAGACGTCAATAATAATCATAAGTAAACGTTCAAACAACGTTATAAAGCAACCACGTTCCAATTCCAGCTTCATTCCCGCTTACTGCACTCAGCTGTCCACTCAGCAGTAACTCTAACATAAACCGCATATTTCCTGAAACGAGACTGAGGGCTCGTTTTACCATTCCTTCTTATCAGCCCTTTCAACGTCCCCACTACAAGGGCACGAGCCTATTCTCATACGAGAGTTATCGCAATTTGACGGTTTGGTGGATTTTACATATTATTTTATTTAAGGGCTTTATTTTGCTGTAAATCTTCCATAAATAAATAATTAGAATTTCTTCTCTATTGTGTATGTGTATGCAGGTTTCTTACTTACTACGTTTTCCTTCACCGTTGGCGAGTGGTAATCGATTCAATCCATACGTTAGAAATAAGTCTTATGGTGTCTACATTACATGACATTTTTGACAAACGAAGGCCTCTGGTCTTGCCGGCAGCATTGGTGTGTAGATACCATCAGAGGTTCAAGCCGGGGCTCGATATTTTTTCTCTAAATCCCTTAACTACGAGTATGTCTATTTACAGTACTAACTTTGCCACTTTTCTTCGTTCACATTTACTACACCTTAAAGTAGAGGCACCTAACAGTTAGCTATATGTCGCAACCATGCCGTAACCATGGTAACGGTGCGGTCTTAATCGTGGTCACATGCCTGGAGCATACCGGAGGTCGATTAAAGAATCTACTTAATGATAACCTAGGTGTGCTAATCCGTTTAGTGCGAAGAACGAGCTTTGCAAGCTTTTAAGCCTCCACTGTGATAAAACGGATTTATATAGGTATACATACATAGGTACATACATATCTGTCACGTCTCTTTTCCATCGCCTATTTCATCGGAGTAGACAGGGACCCCTTCTGTTCACTCACAGCGATCGAAAAACACCTCTTTCGCTTCATACATACATACATAGGTACATACATATCTGTCACGTCTCTTTTCCATCGCCTATTTCATCGGAGTAGACAGGGACCCCTTCTGTTCACTCACAGCGATCGAAAAACACCTCTTTCGCTTCATACATACATACATAGGTACATACATATCTGTCACGTCTCTTTTCCATCGCCTATTTCATCGGAGTAGACAGGGACCCCTTCTGTTCACTCACAGCGATCTAAAAACACCTCTTTCGCTTCATACATCTGTCACCTCATACACGGATGTCATTTCCTCATTTTCGTAAATGTCACACACTTGGGCAAAGAACACTCTCCTCTTTCACCACAATATTTACCTGTCACAAAAGCCCTTTCACTTCTGATTTTGTATCCCACGATTGTAAGGTCTGATTGAAACGTTTCACGAAAGGGATGTTTTGCAAAAGGGAAATTTTACGGCAAAGACATTTTGCGACCTTTTTCTAACACAGGGCATTTTTATAAAGGGACTTTACACTTATAAAGGCTGAATTTCAGCTCTTACAGTTGCCTTTATACACCCTGTTGAAAATTAACATTAGCTCTTTAAATAAGACACGAAAAATGTACCACGTTTCAAAAAAACAAACAAAGTTTTAAATAGTTCAAGACGCACGCTTTAGCACCAATAGCTTAAGTACTCACATTAACATCGCGAGGCACCTGTTAATAAGCGGGTCCACACAGAGCGAGCAGCCTCGCCAGGCAAGCATTTGACCAAATAAAATAGATCCCTGTGAACTACCAAACTCCAAAGGATAGCGAGGTCTTTCCTGAGCGGTCAAACATCTACCTCGCCAGGCTGCTCGTTCTGTGTGTGCCTAATAGCTAATAAGGTATTCATTGATCCGGCTTGTAGAAGTACACGTAGGGTGTGATTATATATACCGGTTGCCAGAACAGTTTCTAGTACCGACAATTCCATAGTGTACTTGCGTTCATTGATGCTTTATGTCTAGACGTTTCAGGCCCGGTTTTTCAATTGTCAGTTAAAAATTCCTGGGAATATTTTTATACTTGTCTCTGTGTAAAACGTCTTGTTTTATGAAATAGCGTAGGTCTAATCTTTCAGTTTTTTTAATGTGTAAGGGGTGAAATGGGCCTGAAGTGGTTGTATAAGCCCCGATGCAAAAAGAGGGGTGTTATAATTTAAACATTTTTGTATCTGTCTGTAGCATTTAACTTGTACTATGAGTACCTACATACATATTAGACACACAAACTGACCTACGTTAAACATCACTGTATCATCACAGTAATGTTTGTATCTAATGGAAATCGAACCCATGACCTACAGCATGGCAGGTAGGGTCACTACACACCACGCCAGCTAGCCAGGCTTAGGTAACGTTTTGTCAGTAAACTGCCAAGTCAATTGTCAATATTGACGCATATATGACATTTGCGTAATTTCCTACATACATTTTCAAAATGAACAAATCCACCTACATTGTGCGTTGTGTAATTTAAATTTTACACTTATGTTTATTTAACTTAGGTAAGTATTGTTTATTATCAGGCAAAACAAATTCTACTGTTTTATTTTAATTTTAATTTGAATATTAAATAGCAAAAATAAAAGAATTCAAATATTTAAAAAGTCAATACCTAGTTTTTTTTGTTAGCTATTAAGATCCCACTGCTAAGCAAAGGCCTCCCCCGCGACTTTCCATTTAACACAGTCTCCGGTAGAGACCCGCCATTCCTGTGAAAATGCATCCAGTCTCTCCATCTTTTTCGAGGTCTACCTCGGCGTCAGTGACCATCTAGTAGCGCCCATTCAGTTGTTATTTAATACCTAGTTATTAATATATATTTTTTTAAGTTTACAATTTTTTATCAAATTAAGAGTACATCATTCAAAACATCGTAAAACTTAACTATTTCGCTCGCATCGCGACTTGACTCTTCATCCACCATTTTAAAGGGAATACAATGTGAAAACAGACACTGTTAAAAAATATATATTACTTAAATATAAAAAAAGCGGTGGTAGCCCAGTTGGTAGAACGCTTGCCTCGCACTCCAAGGGCGCGGGTTCGAAACCTGGCGCGGGCACGTACCTCTGAGTTTATTTCTCATGTACGTATCAATTTATTCGATTACCACTTGCTAACGGTGAAGGAAAATATCGCGAGGAAACCTGCATACGCCAAAGAAGAAATTCGAAGGTGTATGTGAAATCCATCAACCCGCACTTGGCCAGCATGGTGGATTACGGCCTAATCACTCTCTGTATGAGAGTAGGCTCGTGCCCCTCGGTGGGGACATATGTGGGCTAACAACAACAACAACAATATTATAAAGTGATTTAAACATTTTACAAAAGCCTGACCCAATCGCAAAAGTAGACTGATCATATTACATAATCGAATTCAGATGTTCTTAATATTACGCAACAATTTTGTATAACATGTGCATTCACATTGGCCGTCTAACACGTTCTTGTGATTGATCAATCAATATTCGTCATTCCATTGTGATAGGTGATAATAGGAAAGAGCAAGGTACTTGTTAACAAACTGGTTTTTAAAGAACAATTTGTGAATGGGTTTTATTGTAATGTTTTGGTAGGTAAGTAGTTACCTACTTTGAGGTAACCTTCCTATATTCTTTTTGCTTATAAAAATGAAAATGTTTGAGCCGATGGATGGATGGATGTTTGTTACTCTTTCACGCAGAAACTACTTAACAGATTTTGATGAAACTTGGCAATATTATAGCTTGCACATCAGAATAGCACATAGGATATATTGTTTAATGATATTGTGTAAATTTTCCAAGAAATGATAAATGTTTACGAAGACGCGAGGAGCCGTTAGTAGGTACTGTAATAATAGACATAAATAAATACTTCAAAGTGAGAAACTCAAAGATACTTGAAATGAAATGAAATGAAAAATCATTTAATCCTGTAGGTTTTGACAAGATTCGCAAGAGTGCAGTTTTCCCCAGAGAAGAACCTTGCAAGAAACTCTGTAGGGTTGCTCTATTAAATTTAAGTTTTACAAATCTCAGGCATAAATACAGAAACATATTATAATAAAGTTAATAGGTATTTCAAAAGAGCTATCCATAAATAAATAATAAAAATTACTTACTACTGTAGTAGATATACAAATTATGATAAAATTGGTAATTAAAATCAAAGTAGTCCACTAGGGCTACTTTGATTAAACAACAACAATTACATAAATACCATATCAAACCAACCCAAAAACAACATTTTTCCCCAAAAATTCATAACCTTAATGATTTTTCTGTGGCCTCAATTGCATCATGCAGTTGTATGCACTTGTATGCACCAGGGGTTACGTCAGTCGGCCCCTGCACCTGCAATTTGCGAGCCTTCCCGGGTCAGAGGCGCATCACTTTCTCATTTTAATAAGCCTTGTGCAGAAAGATGTAGCTACCTACATTATGATGAAAGTGGAGGCAGGGACTCTTGTTACGGGCAATTATAATGAAAGTGATGAGCAGTTTGAGCAGGGTGTACCTACTTTTCATTAATTAAATAGGAAATTCTGGTGGAAAACGTGAAATGAGGCTTCGTTTCCACTTGTGGCAGATTTTCCACGGATTTTTATTGTGAGCGTCAATTTTGGATATTTTCTATAAAATGATTCACATTTTTATTGAGTGACGAATGTCATTTATAAAAAAACATCAAAAAAAAAACTGGACCGACTAACAAGTGAGAACATAATCCGGACATTAAGACGAAAAGGCGTATTTTTTTACTTTTTCATAGTTACTAATAAAATAAATTGTAATAGGTAAAAATCTTGTTATAGATTAGGTCTATCTGGACCATAAGTATTTCACATTTATTTAGGTACGCACATATTGAAATACTAAAATATTCTGTAAACGACATCTATGTGATGACGTAGGAACTTTTAATTTTATACTACAGCGATGTTACACACATTGCTACTTCCCTAATTGATTCAAACAAAAAAATATAGATGTCGCTACTATATCGTAAAATATGAAAAAGAAAAACGCAAACATTCTACAAAATTACTCTTTTTTCTACAAATTTCTACAAATTCTACAAAATTTCTTTGAAATATTGTAGGTACATTATAATCTCGCCTAGTCTCTTTTTACCCGACTACGGCAAAGCCAAAAGGAAGGGTAATGTTTTTGGCAGTCTATGTATGTATGTTTGTATGTATGTATGTATGTTCCACCGTAGCGTCTAAACTACTGAACCGATTTTAATGAATGAGGTGTCAAAAGATTTGTAATAATACGGCGGGTGACATAGGATACCTAATTTTGCAATAAGTTCAATACTTTGCCCACTAGTGGGCAAAAAGTCACGAAGAAAAAAATAAAAGTTTGTAAATGGTGTGTGGGGTATCAAATTCAAGAGCTCAGCAAGCACATTCCAAAAATATATATATCACTAGGTTTTGCGCACGGGTTTGCTTGTAAACTAGTGGACAAGAAGTCGCGACGAAAAATATTAAATTTTACAAAGGAAAATGTGTGGGGTATCAAATGAAAGGGCTCAGCGAGTATATTCCAAATATAATATATGTCACTAGGTTTAGCACGCGGTTTTACTTGTAAATATGTCTTTTAACGTCTTGTCTTTTCTATCATAATTACTTCAAAACTACTGATTACTTACCAACAGCTTGCCAAATCAGGCCTTTTCAGAATTATGTTGACTGTTTTGGCTAGTTTTAAGCTAAATTACCTACAACTTGTACTACCTATGGAATCAACTTTGTTGGCATTCAAACATTTTCGGTCCCTCAATAGGTACATTTTGCCCACGTAACTTGTACGAAAAAGCAAACATTTTTAGACTCTGACAAAGATCCCATATTCAATGTTGTTTATTATCATGAGTTCAAGCAGTGATTTTAATTTGTAAAGCGTGTCTTAAAAGGGAAGTTTGAAATAAAATACAAGACTTCTTGAACTCACATTCATACTATGAACAAAGTAGTCAGTGTGTAGGAAAGTTTGGGTGGTGCAGCCCTCCGCCAAAATGAAATAAAACTCTTCTTGAACTCTACTATGGATAAAGTAGTCACAGTATAGGGGGGTTTAGGGGGCACAGCCCCCCGCCCAAAGACACGAAACACTTCTTGAACTCTACTATGGATAAAGTAGTCACTGTGTAGGGGGGTTTGGGGGGCCCAGACCCTCGCCAAAATGAAACAAAACCTTCTTGAACTATACTGGACAAAGTTGTCACTATGTGGGGGGTTTGGGGGGCGCAGCCCCTCGCCAATAGAAACGAAACACTTCTTGAACTCTACTATGGATAAAGTAGTCACAGTGTAGGAGGGTTTGGGGGGCGCAGCCCCCCGCCAAAATTTAACAAAACACTTCTTGAATTCTACTAGACAAAGTTGCCACTGTGTGGGGGGGTTTGGGGGGCGAAGCCCCCCGCCAAAAGACACGAAACCTTCTTGAACTATACTGGACAAAGTTGTCACTGTGTGGGGGGTTTGGGGGGCGCAGCCCCCCGCCCAAAGAAACGAAACACTTCTTGAACTCTTCTGTGGACAAAGTAGTCATTGTGTCAGTTTCGGGGGACGCAGCCGCCCGTTGCAATAAGGAAATAGATACTTTTTACATATACTCGTACTATGGACAGATTATCAGTGTGTCTTTGGGGGCGCAGCGCCCCGTCAAAATAAAATAAAAGGCATCTTTGATCCACACTCATACCTATCCGAAACGGATTACGCTACTTACTTTGGACCAGAAAAGCGTTGAGCATCTGCTCAAAAGTAGGTACCTACCTATCTAGGTACTTTTTGTGTAGTTTTTTTAGTGTTATATACTCTATCAAAAAAATTGCAATATTTTAGGATTGTTACCCTATAATTATTATCCACTTTGAAAAGTAACTGTGGTGTAGATGACTATGAAGTCGCGGATGCCCGCTAGTACAATATGTTGAGATGAAAAGATAGATTGAAAGTGTAACATGGAATTTGAATAGTTGTCATGTATGTGTTTGTATGAGTTCTGTAGTAGGTACGTAGTTATCACTGGTTTAACTAAAAAGTGTGAAATAAAAAATAAGTTCTAAAAACTAAAACCCGCCTACGGAAAACCTGCGATCTTAAAAGTAAGAAACAAGAAATAATTCTTGTCTTCTTAACTAGGTACCCCATAAATGCACAGACGTAGTGATTTTCAGAGGAAAGCCGTGGTCGTATGCCTCCATATAACTATAAATGGCTGCCTGCAAGCAATTGATACCTACTTATTATAAAGGTAGGTTAAACAGGTTCCGACATTGCACGGTTATTAATATCAAGGCACAGAGGCATACGACCACGGCTTTCCTCTGAAAATCACTACGTCTGTGCATTTATGGGGTACCTAGTTAAGAAGACAAGAATTATTTCTTGTTTCTTACTTTTAAGATCGCAGGTTTTCCGTAGGCGGGTTTTAGTTTTTAGAACTTTTTTTTTTTCGGACTGAATAACTACCTTATAGAGCAGAATATGTAGTGCCTACCTATAGACTGGCCGGTGACCGATTAATTAATTTATGTATTTTATCATTAGTTATATTGTTCTTCGCCTTAATAAATAATAATATTTATTTTCTCCAACAGAGCTACCGAGAAAAAGACGCCGGCAAAGTGGTCCTGTATTCGACCACCATGGGCATCGTGAGAGGCACCTACCAGCGCTGCGTGCTGATCAAGAAGATCCTCAGGAACCTGCTGGTCAAGTACGAGGAGCGGGATGTCTTCATGAGCATGGAATACCAGGACGAGATCAGGGATCGCATGGGGACCGACCAAATCCTCGTGCCGCAGCTTTTTATTGATGGACAGCATGTTGGGGTGAGTTTCTTGTTTTCATCATCAGCATAATATCAGCTAGTGGACGTCCACTGCTGGATAAAAGCCTCCCCCAGGATCTCCAGGATAACTGGTCCTGCGCTGTCCGCATCCAACGGCTTCCCGCGACTTTCACTAGGTCTTCGGTCCACCTTTTTGGACGTTCTTGTATTATTCTATCTAAATATTTATTTGGCTCCCCAAATCTTTATCAAACCTATTGAATAGCCTAGCATCTGAGTTAAGGAAGACTCTGAAATACTGTATTGTCACATAATGGCCTTCGGCCGACCGTGTGATTGCCTATGTCAGAAAGTAACTATATCGAAACTATACTAAACTCTTTCACACGATAAACTGGGTCTAAAATACATGATTTGTCTAATTTAGTCCTGGATTATTTCGAAGTCTTTCGGAATTATTAATAACTGAATAATTATAAAATGGTTTAGCCAAGAACCTGTAATTTACAACACAAGAAATTTGAACATACAGCCATAAAATTAACTCAAAGTCAAAATCTAATCTCGTTCTATCTAAGTAACCACCTCAAGGTTCCTATAAAGCCTTAAAATCTTGAATGACGTCACAAGGTCTAAATAAAGCTCGTTCAGGACGATCAAAGCCTACACCGGAGCTTATTGTAAGCTGGATTTTATGAAGCCAGTCGCTTTATTTATGAGTTTTGAAAATAACCTTGTGTTAACACTTTGTTGACTGACGTGTTTACATATTTTATTAAGTACTGAGTTACCGAAATAGTTAAGAAAAGGTCATTCTTCCAAATTCTTTCATATGGCAAGTTAGCGATCGCTACATAGCGTAATAAGGTTGCAGTTTCACATTATGATATGAAAACCACTAACCACGACATGAAGTTAAGTCACAGTTTAGGCACGGTCTCATATTTAACGTAAAAACAAAACCACGCCGCAACCACATTTTTGTAAACGCCCAAAATACTGAATTTGCTACATATCGCAAATACTGAATTTGCTACATATCGCGAATTTGCTAAATAAACGCAACTGCAACGCAACTGAAACTGCTAGTTACTTTACAACAGAAACGAAACGTTTCAAACTAGTTGCGTCGTGTGTGGTTTTCTAAGGAAGTCTATAGCAGAAACTGCATTGCAACTCAAAAGTAACTAGCAGTTTCAGTTGCGTTGCATTTGCGTTTCACCGTGTGTTCTGGGTCTAAATCGATATTGCAATGATTTACCTCTTTATAAAACATTATAATATTCGACCTTGAAACAAGACTCACAATATCAAACAAAACAACCGCGAAGCCAAACAAACGCCTATCTCTTTTAATTTGAGTACCTAAACTCGTTATGGCCATTGAAATCAGACTCCCAGCTCCCGACTCTTCCCGGAATGGTGATCAAAATGTTACACTTATCCGGGTTTCCAATTAAGGAACGGTGGGGCTGTGCCGCTACTCTTTCCCCCAGTTGCAATTACGACGTTGTCCTTCATCTAGCTGTTTGGAAAATCATTCTCATTATTGACAATGGCATTGTCAGTTTCAGTGGTAATGGAGGGTTACGTTTAAATCTTTTCAACAATATTTTTAGTTAAAAACATAGACAAAGTTGCACTTCAACAATGGCAACATTGAAACAGTTTTTTTTTAATCCGTGTATTTATTTCGCTTATTAATATCATCAATCTATGAGGATATGTTCAAGGAGGTCTTTCTCGGTTTCTTTTTCTTTCTAACTTTCCTAAGATGTTCTTCAGGGAGTTATCATGTCGTATAAAGTGTCCTTTTATTTTGCAATTATATCTACCTCTATTTATAGATACGTACAGTCAGCATCAAAAGTCGATGAACACATTCAAATTTTCAAAAGTAATATACACAATTATTAGACATAAAACCTTACTTATTTTCTTTATTTTGAACCTTATTGTATGGTCATTAAACCTTAAAGTATCTTTTGCTAAGCTATTTCGTCTAATAACGGTGTATTTTACTTTTGAAGATCTGAATGTGTTCATCGACTTATGATGCTGACCGTACATAGGTACATATTATTACATCAGACTAGAGCCTGCCCACGACGTATTTGTCGTCATAATCTTATTCAACTTACACACCCCAATATCTTAAAATAATATAGCCTATGCGTTATTTCGATGTGCGCGTTTACTTTTTTATTAACGTTACAATACTGCAAAGTTTCATTAAAATCTGTTCGATGGTTTTGCGTGAATCCTCACATTAATAGGCACAAGTACTTACATTTAAAATACTAGTAAGATTAGAGTAAGGATACTTGGTAGTCATAAAAGGTACGTAGCTAGTAGACCAAGACCATCATTACTTAGGGTTGGCGCTATAAAAAAGTAGTACCTTCAAGATGTTTTCAAGGTCGAAAAGGGATGTAAACTTTACGATTTTATTGGTCAGACGAAAACGCCGTAAATTTATTAAGGCTCAGATTTATTGCTTTATTAAGAACGTTTCGGTAAAACTATGGAACCTTCTAGAAAATGTATTTTCTTTTTAAATAAATGAAACTGTTCTCTGGGGTTTAGAATTAAAGAACGGGGAAGCTCATTCTTCTTCCACTTCGATTAATTCATGGAAATGCCCATTTTTTTTTTTCATAAATTCACTCAAATACCTGTCACGCCTCTTTCTCATCGGGGTAGGCAGAAACAACTACCCTCCACTTGCTACGATCCAAACATACTTAGCTTCATCCACATTCATCAGTAGCCTCATACATACACCTCGTTTTCTTCACGACCTATACAGGGTGTAACAGAAAGGGTATATAAAGCCGAAACACAGCGATAGTCCTCATGAAACTGAACAACTTTCCCCAAGGAACATGGGTCGTAACTCGAAAAAAAAATTTCGCCTCCCCATACAAAATGCCCGATCAGCTGATCGAGTAAGTATGGGCGATCCAAAAAATTTTTTCGACTTACGACCCATGTTCCTTGGGGAAAGTTGTTCAGTTTCATGAGGACTATCGCTGTGTTTCGGCTTTATATACCCTTTCTGTTACACCCTGTATAGGGTGACTTTAAATTAGTGAACGATAGAAAAGGGTATGCATGTACTCGTGATAAAAAACAACTTTTACTATGGGACCAAGGACGAAATCGTTCAAAAAATTTTGAACCCCTCATACAAAATGCACCAGCTGATAGTATGGGGGAACAATTTTATTTTTGCGATTTCAAACTTGGGCCCATAGTAAAAGTTGTTTGTTATCACGAGTATATGCATATCCTTTTCTATCGTTCACTAATTTAAAGTCACCTTATATATGTATATTACCTACGTTATTGAATACCAACGTATTCTTCATTTAATTAAAAATATCTACGTCATAAAAAATCCGCAGCCCTGCCTGCCTGTGTTGCCAACAGACAGACCGTGCACACTCCACGTGACATTATTGCAACTCTTTCCGCTGGACCGTGAGCTGGCCACCCTTTCCGCTGTGTTTCTATTTTAAACGCTCTTCATGTGACAGTTGGGGAGATGGACGAAATATTTATTCATCTCGAAAAGTATTGGATAGGTTTAATTTGAAGGACATTCTCAGTTAAATCTGAGTCACTATCGATCACAAGTGACAATTTGAGAAAATTAAAATAAAATAGAATTCATTTTTTTGTTTTCAAATAGTATGTTATATACTCGTAGATACCTCCTTATAAGTTTTCTAGAAGTAAGCTCTACATAATAGGTATATTAACCTACATAGGTATATAACATACATTAGCCTTGGTCCAAGAGGAACGAGGCTAATGTCCCATTCCGGTAGTTATGCTCTACTACTCTACTACTACGCAATATTTATAATATTAACATCTTTTAAAAATCATTTTGAAATATTTTAATTTCGATCTAAGGACTCAAAAGATTATTAAGTGGACAATAAAAAAAATGCACAAAAACTCCCTTGTAATTAGGCACCTAAGACTGCCAACTTTTAACTTATTTAGGTCTCCAACTAGTAATTCTAACTGCCTTTTATACTCCAAAACTGTACCTTTAGGCTTACGTACAACCTACGCATTGACAATGGGTGCCTAATTCAGCCTAAAAGGTAAAAAAGTATCTTTATAACAAAACCCTTTTTATCCAGCGTGGGCTTACAAAAGACTTATTTTTTACAATAGCATAAAGGTTTTTTTACGGATTTAGAAAGGGGCCTTAGTTCTTAGAGGATCGCCATTACTTAGAAATGTCCTTATTTAATTATTGAGGCAAGTTTTCTTTTGAAATATAGGTAGGTATTATCTAATTTAATTCTTAAGTATGAAGTCAAAACAAAAGCTCCTACTTCAGAACTTGGATGCTCTTTAACTTTGTTTTGATCAAGCAAAAAATATAATGTCCTATATTTTTGAACACTAACAGACGGACTAATCATAATGTCATTTTTTTAAATGTAGACAGAATTCCGAGCAGGTTCTTACTTGATCATCATCATCTCATTTTAGAGACTAGTCGGTGAAGCATTTGCCATTTAGGCCTATCTTCTGCTAGTGCCTTGACTTCTTGATACGACATGATGTTAATTTTCTCCTTCACTTGAGTGAAGTAGGTTCTTACTTATTCCACATATGTCAGGCCAAAAAAATCCTATTTGAAACTAAAATATAGAATCAATCAATCAATCAAATCAGCCCGTTTCTCCCCACTGCTGGGTATAGGCCTCCCTTTTTTCGCACCATTCACTACGGTCCTGTGCCAATCTAACCCATAGCAGCCCTGTTGATCTGACGATGTCATCTGCCCAGCGAGCGGGTGGTCGGCCCACTGATCGACGTCCCTGTCTCGGCCACCACTCTGTGACTGCTTTCGTCCATCGACCGTCTTTTTTCCTAGCCAGGTGTCCTGCCCATTGCTATTTCAGTGACAATAATTTAGCGGATCTTGTCACTAAATTATAGAATACTAACAAGAAAAAATACCAACCTTATATCAAATTAACTGTTGTGTGCACTTTCCTAGCTCTTACTGCAATTAACTTAAGTATCTTAGCTACAAAAGACTTCCTTATAAGTAGAAAATAACAGACTATAATCTAATGTAACTTTCTTTCCTATAATACGATACCTAGTTAGGTAGGTACTTACAATAATGAAGTGATACTCCTCTAATGTATTCATGAGCACGCATTTTGTGAAGTCGACAACCTATTAAGAACTTTGCTGTTAAGTAATTTAAAACGGAATGTAAGTTTTAAGTAATAATTTATATACAGGGTATAATAGAGACCCTATAACAAGCCAAAATTCAACGACATTAATCTTAAAACTGAACAATGTTTCCCATGGGACTTAGGTCAAAAAATAAAGACAAAAATGAAAGTATCAGACCCACATGCTACTTATATATTGTTTCTTTATTTGAAATACTGAAAATGAGATCTTATATTATTTTCTTTGTTTTTTTTTAAATTTTATGGCTTGGTAGCCTTTATGTACCTTCATAAACATACCAAAGACGAAACGTCCCTAAAATTCCCAAGCAACTTTAAACCACAGACAATATAGCTTTCATATTCCATTGTCCATTATGGCAAGTGTCTCGTTTCCCGCCAAATCGATAGCAGCACGCGACGCGACCTAACCACCTGTTGCTCTCCACGAGCTAGTGCGCACACTACCGCGCACTAAACACACATACGCACTAATACAACTCTTGTGGTGGTTGTGGTGGTTTTACACTCTCAAGGTGGTTGTAATTTAAGATGTGGGTTGAAATTGTACTATGTGTCAGTTTGATGAAGCTGGTAATGTACTTAAATGATTTTTTTATTTATTTTATGCACTAGATACCTATTAGGTAGATAGGTATAGAACTTTCCGGTGTTTTTCTGAGAGGTAAGTACTGTGAAATGGCACTTTTTAAACATTACGTATTTACTATTTACCATTAGATATGACGTCATTCTGGGCAAGAACCTAAGTAGGTAATTACCTCATAAACCAACATTTACGAGAAATAAGTATCAGAAATGTCTACGAATGATACGCGAAAAGCTTACTTCCAAGCAAATCATTGTGAAGTAATATTATTCGCACATCCAGTGCAACACTGACGTAACTGCAAAAATTTGACAAAATGACTTAATAATGGCAAAATACTTTTAAAAAATTATTATTGTGAACAATAAAATCCGTCTTATTTTGAAAAACAACAATTTTTAACCTAAAATTCTTATGTCGCAGTAAAGTCGCAGAAAGTGTAGAACCGACTTTCTTCTACAAGTACATCCACGTTTACAAGCGTAAGTGTACGTATAGGTATCACACAGAGGTAGCACACACACACACATATATCTAGTGTAATCACCGTAAATTGCGGGTGCAGAGGAAAAACGGACGCATTCGAGCTTTGCAATAAGAATTGTCGCTTGAATTCATGAAGGTAGTTTATTTTATAAAGCGGGCTCTATTGCGAACGGTTCGTTGCTTTGAATTGATTGAAAAACAGAGGTGAATTGTTTTTATTATAAAAGATAGAGTTTTCTTCTATAGACCTGCGTGTTTTTATAAAAGACTAGATGCTGCCCGCGACTTCATATCTTTGAAAAAACATGAAATATCTGCAACTGCAAATAATATAGCCTATAGATGTGGTATTCTGATGTCCAAGCCAAGTTATTGCAAATTTCATTAAAATCTGTTTAGTAATTTTTACGTGATGAAGTAACAAACATCCATCCATCCATCCACCGGCACAAACATTGCCATTTATAATATTATTAGGATAGTATAATTTGTATAATAAATGGAACTAAAAAACTAAATAAACCTTTTTTTATCGCGTGCCGAGAAGTATGCCACTTAAGTTGTGAGTTAATACTTATTTCCTTTATTATTGAACTGTAGTAGTAGTTAGCTAACAAAAATATAACCTATTTTTGGTTTAGCATAATAGATAACGCACGTAGGTACCTACTTTAAATTTAAAATCACTCAAAATAAATTATAGTTTAATCGAACACAAGGCCGTGTACCAAACATTCATTAAACCGTATTAGTCCATAATTATTGACAAATTGCGATACGCAAAATGTATAATTAGTTACCTTATATCATTTTTGGTAATGCCTCTAGCCTAATGTTAATAATTTAACCTTGATTAAGTCGAATGTAAATCAAATAGTCATCAAATATCATTACTTTATCTAAACCTTGACTTTCCAAAGTAAATGAGATGTAAAATTGTTTGCTTGTAGCAATTTGCTATGTTTCAATTTTAGTAGTATTATTAATGTCAATGTTTGTGCCGATGGATGGATGGATATTTGTTACTCTTTCACGCAAAAACTACTGAACTGATTTTGATAAAACTTGGCAATATTGTTGCTTGCACGTCAGAATAGCACTTATGCTATATTATTTTGAGATATAATGTTTTTCTTCCAAGATATGACAATAAATGGGTACGAAGTCGCGGGCAGCCTCTATTATGAAATAAATCCAATATTAACGTAACTATTCTTAGTTACGTATAATTATGAGAATTCTTAAAGCCTTCTTTGAAACTTAAACTTTTAAAACTTTACGTTAAATTGAGGTTGTTGCCAAAAATCAATTTTCGTTGTAAGTTTTAATTAGATCGATCTAAACCGAATTAGAAGCCACCTGAAGTTTATTATTATTTATTTCAATAAAACAAAAACGTTAGGCCCAGAACACGATGAAACGCTACTGCAACGCAACTGAAACTGCTAGTTACTTTTGAGTTGTGTTGCAGTTGCGTTTCACCGTGTGTTTTGCACTTACATTATCAAAAAAATAGGTAACAATAGACGAAGTAGGTACCTACAAAAATGATATGGAATCATCGGTTTATTTTGTTTGAATCCATTAAAACCATATACTATTATTATTTAATCAGTTTCACATAACACATAATACTCCTATACAAATTTTAACGTACCTACCTATCTAAAATGATATAATTCCACTAAAACCTCTCTAATCGCTGAATTAATTACCAAAATTACAAATTCCGCTTCGTAAATTAGATCCTAATTCATCTCGTAAACAAATTAAGCTTTACGTCATTACTGGTCAGTTTTGTAATAGTCTGAATTTCAACTTTCACCGGAACGACGACATTTTTGACAGATGTCCGTATTTCGTTGCAATTTTATGGATTTTGTTATGTCACTGTTCGGAACGAATTCTCGGATTAAATAACTTTTATGACGATTATCTGTTGTTGATTTCTAATTTATTTTTAATTATTGTCGATTCTATTCTGGTGACAACATATTTTGTTATTTAAAAACGTCATAAAAATTCTCTTGAAAACTCATACGTGGAAAATAGTATTGGATACCTTTGCACCGGGAATGAAAAGGGGCAGTTTGTTTGACTCTAGTCAATTAAGTTTCTGTATAAAGTAATATTACTTTTTCATTTACCTAATAGTAAGTTTTTTACCTTCTGCCTTTTAACTTCAGTAAAGTCTTTTGATATCAAACCATCACCAACCCTTTTATTTTTCCATTCCAACCACAGTTTATTACATTATTTAGTAAGTAAATGTGTAGCACTTCAAATATGTCAATAAAAGCTTAACTCTATATTTGTATAGTAGTCGTTTTCCCCAGGGAAGCAAACAAACAACACAGTTTTAGGCAAGAGTTTACTATCATTCGTTCAATCAAAGTATCAAGAAGTCAAAGCACTGGCTGAGGATAGGCCTAAACGGCAAATGCTCCACCAACAAGACTAATGGTATCTATACACCAAAGCCGCCGGCTTTTTTGACAGCTGCCATTCGTATGAAGTAAAGCCGCCGGCCTAGCCCGACGGCATGCAAGCGGCTTTTTTGTGTAGATAGCATTACGCTTAAATGAAATAAATGACGTTCAAAAAGAGCTACTATGCATAATTGATCAAATACCTCTTCATTTCGATGACGCATGCCATCTAACAGCCATTAATTATTATTAAACCAAAACCCCATCAAATAAAATCAACGACCGTTTACCCCAATTTGTCAGTCAAAAGCGTGGAAATTGATGTCCGAATAAAATGATGTTAACAATATACATACCTACAGGGTAGATTGTAGGCACGCGTTCACCACGGATCTACCACGTGCACCACGACCTTGACCCATTCTAGTTACTAAAAGGGGTGAATTTCAGGGGTTCAGTAAATAACTGGGGTTTTTATTGTATTTTATTTCTTTCGTTTTTACCCGACTACGGCAAAGCCAAAAGAAAGGGTAATGTTTTTGGCAGTCTATGTATGTATGTATGTATGTATGTATGTATGTATGTATGTTTGTATGTATGTATGTATGTATGTATGTTCCACCGTAGCGTCTAAACTACTGAACCGATTTTAATGAATGAGGTGTCAAAAGATTCGTAATAATACGGCGGGTGACATAGGATACCTAGTTTTGCAATAAGTTCAATACTTTGCCCACTAGTGGGCAAAAAGTCACGAAGAAAAAATTAAAGTTTGTAAATGGTGTTGTGTGGGGTATCAAATTCAAGAACTTAGCGAGCACATTCCAAAAATATATATATCACTAGGTTTTGCGCACGGATTTGCTTGTAAACTAGTGGACAAGAAGTCGCGACGAAAAATATTAAATTTTACAAAGGATAATGTGTGGGGTATCAAATGAAAGGGCTCAGCGAGTACATTCTAAATATTATATATATCACTAGGTTTTGCGCACGGATTTGCTTGTAAACTAGTGGACAAGAAGTCGCGACGAAAAATATTAAATTTTACAAAGGATAATCTGTGGGGTATCAAATGAAAGGGCTCAACGAGTACATTCCAAATTAGTATATATCACTAGGTTTAGCACGCGGTTTTACTAGTAAATATGTCTTTTAACGCCTTGTCTTTTCTATCATAATTACTTCGAAACTACTGATTACTTACCTACAGCTTGCCAAATCAGGCCTTTTCAGAATTATGTTGACTGTTTTGGCTAGTTTTAAGCTAAATTACCTACAACTTGTACTACCTATGGAATCAACTTTGTTGGCATTTAAACATTTTCGGTCCCTCAATAGGTACATTTTGCACACGTAACTTGTACGAAAAAGCAAACATTTTTAGGCTCTGACAAAGATCTCATATTCAAAGTTGTTTATTATCATGAGTTCAAGTAGTAATTTTAATTTGTAAAGCGTGTCTTAAAAGGGAAGTTTGACACTAAATACAAGACTTCTTGAACTCACATTCATACTATGAACAAAGTAGTCAGTGTGTAGGAAAGTTTGGGTGGTGCAACCCCCGCCAAAATGAAACAAAACTCTTCTTAAACTCTACTATGGAGAAAATAGTCACTGCGAAGGGGGGGTTTGGGGGGCGCAGCCCCCCGCTAAATGAAACAAAACACTTCTTGAATTCTACTAGATAAAGTTGTCACTGTGTGGGAGGGTTCGGGGGGACTAGCCCCCCGCCAAAAGACACGAAACACTTCTTGAACTCTACTATGGATAAAGTAGTCACTGTGTGGGGGAGTTTGGGGGGCGCAGCCTCCCGCCAAATGAAACAAAACACTTCTTGAATTCTACTAGACAAAGATGTCACTGTGTGGGGGGGTTTGGGGGGCGTAGCCCCCCGCCAAAAGACACGAAACACTTTTTGAAGTCTACTATGGATAAAGTAGTCACTGTGTAGGGGGGTTTGGGGGGCGCAGACCCTCGCCAAAATGAAACAAAACCTTCTAGAACTATACTGGACAAAGTTGTCACTGTGTGGGGGGGTTTGGGGGGCGCAGCCCCCCACCAAAAGACACGAAACACTTTTTGAACTGTACTATGGATAAAGTAGTCACTGTGTAGGGGGGTTTGGGGGGCGCAGACCCTCGCCAAAATGAAACAAAACCTTCTAGAACTATACTGGACAAAGTTGTCACTGTGTGGGGGGGTTTGGGGGGCGCAGCCTCCCGCCAAATGAAACAAAACACTTCTTGAATTCTACTAGACAAAGTTGTCACTGTGTGGGGGGGTTTGGGGGGCGTAGCCCCCCGCCAAAATGAAACAAAACCTTCTTGAACTATACTGGACAAAGTTGTCACTGTGTGGGGGGGTTTGGGGGGCGCAGCCTCCCGCCAAATGAAACAAAACACTTCTTGAATTCTACTAGACAAAGTTGTCACTGTGTGGGGGGGTTTGGGGGGCGTAGCCCCTCGCCAAAATGAAACAAAACCTTCTTGAACTATACTGGACAAAGTTGTCACTATGTGGGGGGGTTTGGGAGGCGCAGCCCCCCGCCAAAAGAAACAAAACACTTCTTGAACTCTACTATGGATAAAGACAAAACCTTTTTGAACTATACTGGACAAAGTTGTCACTGAGTGGGGGGGTTTGGAGAGCGCGGCCCCCCCGCCAAAAGAAACGAAACACTTCTTGAACTCTACTGTGGACAAAGTAGTCATTGTGTCAGTTTGGGGGGACGCAGCCCCCCGCAGCAATAAGGAAATAGATACTTTTAATATATACTCGTACTATGGACAGATTATCAGTGTGTAGGGGGGTTTTGGGGGCGCAGTGCCCCGTCAAAATAAAATAAAAGGCATCTTTGATCCACACTCATACCTATCCGAAACGGATTACGCTACTTACTTTGGACCAGGAAAGCGTTGAGCATCTGCTCGAAAGTAGGTACCTACCTATCTAGGTACTTTTTGTGTAGTTTTTTTAGTGTTATGTACGCTATCAAAAAAATTGTAATATTTTAGGATTGTTACCCTATAATTATTATCACGTTGCATTCTGTCCACTTCGAAAAGTAACTGTGGTGTAGATGACTATGAAGTCGCGGATGCCCGCTAGTACAATATGTTGAGATGAAAAGACAGATTGAAAGTGTAAAATGGAGTTTGAGTAGTTGTCATGTATGTGTTAGTATGAGTCCTGTAGTAGTTACGTAGTTATCGATGGTTTAACTAAAAAGTGTGAAATAAAAAATAAGTTCTAAAAACTAAAACCCGCCTACGGAGAACCTGCGATCTTAAAAGTAAGAAACAAGAAATAATTCTTGTCTTCTTAACTAGGTACCCCATAAATGCACAGACGTAGCGATTTTCAGAGGAAAGCCGTGGTCGTATGCCTCCATATAACTATAAATGGCTGCCTGCAAGCAATTGATACCTACTTATTACAAAGGTAGGTTAAACAGGTTCCAACATTGCACGTTTATTAATATCAAGGCACAGAGGCATACGACCACGGCTTTCCTCTGAAAATCGCTACGTCTGTGCATTTATGGGGTACCTAGTTAAGAAGACAAGAATTATTTCTTGTTTCTTACTTTTAAGATCGCAGGTTCTCCGTAGGCGGGTTTTAGTTTTTAGAACTTATTTTTTTGGTATAAATACACAACTTTTATTTCGGAATCTATAATGTTCAAAAAACTTTTTCTTTTTAATCTCGATTTCAGAAAATTACTATGGAGTGGCCATTTAATTGAGGTAATCGTGGTTCTAATTAGGTACCTGTTTAAACATTTGTATTTAGAAACCATCCTGTATAGTTAAAATATACCTATGTACCTATAATTATCTTAAGTTACTTAATTTCTTAAACGATAGTTACCCAAATGCGACAAATAATAGTATAATTAATTATTAACTTTATTTCTAGAATTTTGGTGACAGTTCTAAATTCTGGTAGAATCGTTTTCCTAAATTAAAAAAATACGATTCTAACGTTTTTTTTTGTATTAAAAATAAAATAAATTCTGAAACACGATTATAATATAAAATGATTTAATTTAACATAGGCATTTAAACAAACTCCCAGTTTTAAATAATTCCAACGGCTGTAGCTTGTTGCTCGTGTCAGAATATTTTTATTGTTGCACCATTTTATTGAGACCTCGCCTGCATTAACCGACACTTATTTCTCAAACAAAATACAAACTGTCAGGGCTCTGTTTAATTTAGTTGTGTGTCATATATAGTATTCACAATAGTAATTTAAATAGGCTTGGGTTTACGTGGGATTGTCTTCTGTTTTCTGAAATTATGTTAGTTTTGATTGATTGTCAACACGTGTGTTCTAGTTTGAAATTATATTCCACAAGCATACTGATTCCTCTGGAAACATATCTACTTTTTATATGCTACTATTTAAAAAAATACCTATCGCGGGTGATTTGTTCCGCCAGATATATGAGAAAGAATGAATGTCTGTTAAGCTTTTTGTTAACAAAATGGCCGACAACACCAAAATTATGCAAATTTTGGTGAATTAAAAATGGACAATCTCAAAGTACCTATTCATTGATATAATGAATAAGTACTTACTTACTTATTTGTGAAAAAATATTTACTCTTGGAACTGTAGTTGTGCCTTTTGTAAATAAAATAAAAATAAATAGGCTTCATTATTTTAATTTTGAAACTAATATGCTATCTACACACCAAAGCCGCCGGCGGCTTTTTGTCATACGAATGGCAGCTGTCAAAAAAGCGTGTAGATACCATTAGGATTTCAAGATATCTACTTAAATGCGTAAAAAACCACGGGCGGCCTAGAGGCCGAGTATAGATAGGTATTTATACCAAAAATAAAAATCTAACGCAAAAGTACGTTAGGTACTGCAAAAGTAATATTGACTTCCAGCCCAAGCAATTATTGATCTTATCCTTTTTCCAACTGAGTTATTAAAAATTTAATGGAATTTCAACGTAATAGCCTTAAGAACAAAGCGCAATTTGCTTCGAGAAGTATAATTTTCTTAGAGAATTTTCTACTGACATAATCATTAGTTCTTTTAAAGGCCTTTGTAAACTGATAACAAAACTAATAAGGTCAGGTGGGGTACGGGGGAAAGGAAACAGTCAAGTCCAAGTCTGCTAATTACTAAGTGCACCAATAGAATCGCGATAGAAAAGCGAAAGAACATCAGTCGCAAAATTTGACCATTTTGGTATTCTACTAACGGTTTAAGCGACTGCGATTCTACCGAAGTGCGTTCGGACTGCCTTTGAACTACTTTTGATCTATCTCTCTTCAGTCGCAGTTCATAAGTTGGCAAATCGGTATCCTCATCGCTATTTTTTGATAGGCAACCCGACAAATGCGTGCTTCTGGGGGCTCAGCACGGCGTGCCGCGACAATTATCTCACGCATGCTGTCCTTATCACATTTAAAACTATAGACAGAGACGTAAGCGTGACAAACGCATGACAACGTCTTGTCACGGAGTGCCATGCTAAGCTAGCTGCATAGCTTCTGCGATCCGACTGCGATGCAAATGCTTTTGGTAAAACTTTAGTAGAGTACCAAATTCGACACAATATAAATCAATCGCAATCGACTATCAAACGGATCGCAATCGACTATCAAACGGATCGCAAATGCTTAGCTTAACTTAGCAGACTTGGCCCCCTGGTTTGTAACTCTAGAATCATAAAATGTAGCTCAGTCTGTTGCAGAAAATCTCATTAAAAGTAACATACCGTTAAAACCGAAATCTGACACTTTTTTTGTCATGTTGTGTCTATTATAATTTTGTTCACACGTTTTCTTTTTAGCTAAAGTAATATGTATCTGTGTAGATCTGTTGTTAGTTGTTACTTTCTATAATTAGTTTATTCTGAGTGATGAAACTGATGATCTACCGAATAAATAAAAATAAATAAATAAAATATATCAGAAGATAACATCGTCCTACTTCCTATTCTACTTTTACTTTAAATGTTAATGTTTGTGCTGTTGGATGGATGGATGTTTAATACTCATTCACGCAAAAACCACTGGACAAATTTTGATGAAATTTGGCAATATTGTTGCTTATACATCAGAGTAACACACAGGCTATATTATTATGAGTTTTTTTTTCCTAAGATATGATGATAAATATTTGCTAAATAACTTGACGAACTTATTGCAACTAATAAATCGATTGATAAGAACTCGAAGCGTAGAAACTATTTAAGCATTAAATTAATTTTTTGTTCGACTTTGAAAAATTAATTTTAAAGCCACAGATATTTTTAATTAAGAACTGTCGAAAGAGGAATGAAAAACACAGCGCACAGAACTAATTAAAACTCTCATGACAGAGTATTCCAAAATTAAAATTTTTAGTTGTATAGCCTGTCTTCATTTGTTTTTTTTTCAGTTCCACGGCACGTACTTTATGATACTGTTCGAAATTTAAAAACGCAGGCAAATAATAACCTAAAGTAGACAAACGTATTTATCTGTAGTATTTATACAGTCTCAGACAAAAATCAAGACACAGTAACCTGCGCATGAAACTCATAAAAAAAAATGAAACTTCCCCAAGATGATGATGGGTCCCATATGAAATGTGTTTTTATTACAATTTTAATACAGACTTCTCGTTCATCGACATTAACATTAAATAAGCATCTTATTTTATTTATACAAGATCAGCTTTACATATAAAAGAACATTATCTTAAATGTCCGTTTCCGCAACGGACAGCCCTAATCACCAGTTTACCCAACATAGAATGAAAGCTGGTAAAAGTAAGTCGCTTTACTCAAATGGATTAAGTCGTGCCAGCAATGGACATTTCCATCCAGCGACATAATTTCGCTGAGAAAAACTTAATTGAAAGCTTAATCTTAGTTTAAATTAGTTTTCTTTAGTATCTGACGTCTCGTAGTCTCTGTTTTGACCCTTTCCTTGATTGAATGTCTTAATTTTAATAGCAATCTTTCTTTTTTAAATAATTTACGTGAATACGTCTTGGTCTTGCTCTCTTTTCTTCTACTGTTCTTTCAAAGATTATAAGTAGTTGGGGTATGTTTAGGTGTAGTTAAAAACATCTTAGATAATTTATGCGAATACCAATAAATTCTAAAATCCAAAACCCGCCTACGGAAAACCTGCGATCTTTAAAGTAAGAAACAAGAAAATATACTGGGTGTAACTGAAAGGGGGTATAACGCCGAAACACAGCGATAGTCCTCATGAATCTGAACAACTTTCCCCAAGGGACATGGGTCGTAACTCGAAAAAACATTTGGATCGCCCATACTTACTCGATCAGCTGATCGGACATTTTGTATGGGGAGGCGAAATTTTTTTTCGAGTTACGACCCATGTTCTTTGGGAGAAGTTGTTCAGTTTCATGAGGACTATCTCTGTGTTTCAGCGTTATATCCCCTTTCTGTTACACCCTGTATAAAATTATGTTTAGGTGTATTTAAAAAACAAAATTATGTGAATACCCATAAAGCATAAGCAATATGCTATAAAAGCAAGCAATTATAAGCAATCGCGCGCATCGTTGAGGATATCGAGCTCCTATTCATCACCATTAATGAGATAAACTTCGTCAAACCATGATATTGTTTAAAATACTCCCAGGCAAAGTAACAATAGTGCACATTAGTAGGTACTTATAAACGAGTATCATAGAATGAAGGGGTTAGACAGACTCGTGAGCGTTTATGTTCTAGCCTATGTTATGGTACCTACAAGTTTTAGGTGATGATAGTATGGTGATGAAAAATCTAAGATATATACCTACTTAAAGAATCATACATAACACGTAATTTTCTTTAAACATACAACAATCGGCACAAACATTTTGTCTTTTGTATTAGGGATTGTTAGTATCAAACGGTAAAATAGGCTCTTTTGAATATGGAATATCAAAATAATCCAGTTACCTAATTGACGGTTGGCTTGGCAACATAACTCAATCAAAGTTATCGCGTTGTTATAGTCCTTGAACTGACCTAGAGTTTACATCCCGTCTGAAGTAATTTGTTAGCAAACGGCACTTATTACAAGAGCTAACTAGGCATCTGAATAGTTCTACCGCTCTTTCAATTAAGTATCTAGTTAGACGTTACAGTCCTAGGTATATTTGAGGTGGTAAAAAATTGTAATTTCTAAATACCACATAGATTTTTTAACCGTAAATTCAAATACTGATTTAACATCTTTATTTCTTAAGCAAATAGATACATTATATATAAACAAAGTTTTTAAAAGATTACTCCAGACTCGCAAAATGGCTATTCTCCGAAGAGAAGGATTGAGCAAAAAACTCTGTTGGGTTGCTCTCTTCAAATATAGCTTTACAATTATTTTAATTACAATTCCGAGAAGATACTTGGTAGCTCTTATATTCCTACGTGAAAAAAACCTTTGATTCAGAGTCCCAACCATGTTATCCAAATGTAGGTACGAGTACTTACCTATAAGTATCTTGTTACTTAAGAAATAAGACTCAAGCAAAACGATTTTCCCATCTAACTTCAAACCTAGCAAATGTATAAATCTTTTTCTACGGAAATGGAAAAGTGGTAAGAAAGAACGAATGGAAGTGAATGGGGAAACTACAAACAATAGCTCTCTTATAGGAAACTTGACATTGTTCTGGCTTTTTACCCGACTACGGCAAAGCCAAAAGGAAGGGTAATGTTTTTAACACTAGTATCGGTATGCAATACCATTAGTAAATACTTTCGCTTCAAGAGCGAAATGGATCTGGGAAGCAATTTTGCGTGTCGTTCACTCGTTTAAAGTCAATGTCTAAGCGACTGGGGCCCAAGTCTGCAAAACAATATTCCCAGTGGTGTGTCAGCAGAGCGTCAATGGCAATTTTTGACACATTAGGTCGCAATCGGTGTAAGCCATTGTTTAACAGAATACCAAATGTATCAAAAATGTCATTGACACTCCTGGCAACACACAACTGAGGCTATTTTAAATTAGCAGACTTGGGCCCCTGAGAAACCCGACTTTATACCTAAGCGAATATGTTTAAGTTGCACTCTCATACTACGTAATATTGGCATTGATTTGTATTTATATGGTTGTCAATTGTTTTAATAATATACATCGCTTAAACTTGCCAACAAATAAAATACGACTTAACGACAACATATTCTAAAATAAATATCCTTTCAAATTGTAAGACGATTTTCCTCTAATATAAGCTTTGTTTTCCCTTTCCAGGATGCCGACACGGTTGAAAAGCTAAACGAAAGCGGCGAGTTGAGGAAAATGCTGAAACCTTACAAGGTGGGTATACTTGTACCTTTTTATTTGTCGAGTAATGGCGTTTTCAAACTAGCGTTTTTTACGCGCGTATACGCTCGTTTTTTGAAGCGCGAGGACGCGCGTCTTTTCCTTCTACGAGCGTTGACGCGCTTCAAAGCTTGTGTAGTCCATGTTGATACGGAAACGACACCACCGGTTTGAGCGTAAACGCCCTTACCTATACGAGCGTCCAGTTTTTGAAGCGTGTACGTACGGATCAATTTATTCGATTACCACTTGCTAACGGTGAAGGAAAACATCGTGAGGAAACCTGCATACTCTAGAGAAGAAATTCGAAGGTGTATGTGAAATTCGCCAATCCGCATTTGGCCAGCGTGGTGGATTACGGCCTAATCACTCTCTGTATGAGAGTAGGCTCGTGCCCCTCGGTGGGGACATATATGGGCTGATAGAGAGAGAGAGACAGAGAGAGTATGTAACGGGCGTGTACGCGCGTATGCTGATAACGACCGTACACGCGCGTATGATACGCTAGTTCTGAAAACGCTCTTAGTAACCATTAAATTAGGAGACGGAAAACTTTTTTCATGCCTTTATTCTGGACAAAAAGGCCCGTTTCTATGTTCGAAGCAAAGATTTAATTATTTGTACAAATAATTCAGGTTGGTTAGTAACAGATAAAAATGATTCGACAATAAATAATATATTTGAAAAGGTAAGCTATAGGTGTTATAACCATATAATGTATCTTCATTACTCTCTCACATAGGTTCGTTTATAAAGATGAAATCTTACAGATTATTATATTTCAAAAGTTTTTATGATTTCATTTTTATTATTATAATTTGTCATTTTTACCTTTTTAAATAATATTAAGATAAGTCGGGAATAATAGATTCAGGTCATTTTAGAAAAATAAATAATATTTCGAAATGAAAAATGTTACGGCTTCGCCTAGCATCTAAATTCAGTGTAATTTTTCTACTCGATAGTTTGCTATTATATTTTGATCAGGCGTTTTAAAATGTAACTAACGTGACGTTGTTAGCGATAACTTCACTTGCTAACCATCCTTACACATCGCACTTCGCCGATCACACATATCCTGTGATCAAGTATATTCAAATAAAACCTATTTTAAATTCAACAAAAGGAAGATTAAATTATTTTGAAGGAAGTTAAATGGTGTTTTATGTCTCCCTGACAAAATAGATTAAGAACATATCAAATGTAAAAAAAAATAATATATTATTTAAAAAAAATAAATTAAAAAAAAACTAAATAAATAAATAAACTTTTTTTTTCCGAAATATTATTTATTATTCTAAAATGACCTGAATCTATTATTCCCAACTTATCTTTACATACAGGGTGTAGGTAAAGTTGAAATTTTCAAGTTATTCTAAACTAGAGGTGGGCCGAGTACTCGGTTAATACTCGGTACTCGGCGTACTCGGCACTTTTTTTACTACTCGTAATCGGCCGAATAACTCGGTAAAAATGCCGAGTACTCGGTACAAATAACCTTGCGCATTGGATCTGCTTGGTAGGTCATAGTCTCATTCCTTCAAATGGTACATATTTAGGCCTTTGCCCAGCTAGAGCAATGTTATAAGCTGCTAAAACCATAAATTATTTAGGAGAAAATTTCTTAAACAGTGTTTTATCTAACAGTGGTTTATTAGTTTCATTTGAATAATTACCGGGGTGCGGAGAAAGGGTCGTAATGCCGTTTGCTTCCGAACTTGTAAGCGCGCAATTCTACCTTCTTCAAGTATAGGTACCTACCGAGTAACTCGGCCGAGTACTCGGCTCGGTAAACTTTAAACCGAGTAATACTCGGTACTCGGTTACTCGGTAAAACTAGTACTCGGCCCATCACTATCTAAACTATTAGTTCTACAGGAGAGCACGTTTTTTTCCCAGTAGTGGGATGAAATCCCAGTAGGTTATTTGTATAAAAGCACTTCTTATTAAAAGTTTTACCTACCTAAATATGTCCAATTATTGTTTTAAGGAATCTAACAAATTATGCAATTTAAAAAAATCTATTTTTACCCGACTACGGCAAAGCAAAAAGGGGAACTATACAATTTTGCTTTGTATGTTTTTCGATCAGGTATTTAATTATTCACTATCAAAACCACTGTGTTCCCCAAAACACCGTGTATTATAATATTATATTAGAGTTAGCAACGTGTGCTATGCTATTGAAATTCCATGTCGAGGGCTACGATATTAATTTCGACATAGCTAGCATGTACCTACAATACTGCGTACAAACATACGTGCATGTCAAGTTATTTCAAATTAGATTTATTTGTCTAATAAAATTCTTTGTTGTCAACTGTTGACTGACATGTTGGTCGTGGAATCGATTCCCATTGGAGACAAACATTACTTTGATGTATTCTGGGTCTGGGTGTGTGTATATTTATGTACTTACAGTACTATAAAATGGCATCGAACATATTTGTATAGAGCCTGGTATAGAGCTAGTATGGAGAAAAAAAAGTTGGCGGCCACTGATGAAACTAACATCAATCGATAGAGAAAAATATTATAAAACGATAGTATTTTGGACAAATGTCGAAAGTGATATGCTTTCGGAGATATAGAACTTTGAAAATGAAAGAACTACTAGCTCGAATAGGGGATGTGTAGCGTAATTGATACCGAAAATTTTCACTATACCAATATGTTGGATGCTCTTTAGTAAAATGGTATCTACACACCAAAGCCGCCGGCTTTTTAGACAGCTGCCATTCGTATGACGTAAAGCCGCCGGCGGCTTTGGTGTGTAGATAGTATATCATTGCAGTAGTCATACTTCACTTGACATTTGCAGAATCGCTTTATTTTGCACTTGTCTGATAAATGCTTTAGTTATATACCTACCTATTTACCATAATTATTTGTCTTACAAAATACCTATTTATTCCGACCTTGCACCTTTATGTTAACCTAATTAAACTTCTACCATAAAATTACATTTTATAGATATAGGAAACTCATGTTAATCTCAATTATGAGCCTAATATTGTAACAGTGATAACAGATGCGTTCACTCGAGATAATTATTGTTATTACATTAAATTGATGTGTTAAGTTATAGATACGACATCGATTTTTTAAAGAAATTGCGGCGTAATGAGGTAATTTTCAAACAAAATAATTTTGTACCACTCAACGCAAAGGTAGGTGAAGTTCATTCATTCATTCATTCACTCATAAATTCATTAATTCATTCGTTCATTCATTTCATCAACTCTTAAATCATTTTACTTTATTAAAACAAACAAGAACATTTGAAAAGGAATTTTTAATTGTTCAAAATCCTGTGGTTGAATTATGATAAAATATACAAAAAAACATATACCTATATCTCGAAGATAGGTCAAAAAACTTGTATTTACTTTAAACACTAACTACGAAAAAAATCAGAACTCGGAGATAGCTTTAAAAAACTTGTATTTTGTTACTATAAACACTAACTACGAAAAACCACGGAAATTATCCATACTTTACATATACTAGTGGCATTAACTATGGACCGACCCCTCGTTAATTGTAATTCAGTTAAACATTTTCTGAAGATATCTAAAGGTTAAAAAGTCGATATACCGTAGTAACACAACCAATCCATCACAAGGTATGAAATATGGCGGGCCACGTGTTTGTCAAAGGATGGTGTCATATCCATCTATGTCGTTATTTGGCGAACCTTTTCCTAGAATCGAGGTAATAAGTTAGTACTTTCACGCACGAGTAAATATATAAGTCATAATTTGAGATGATGGAATAGCTCTGATTTGAATAAACTTTGACAATAATGTGGGTTTTGTTATAGATATTGTGTTTGTAGTATTACCTACCAATGTCAGCCAAAAATACTCGTACCTATTAAGGTCTATCTACATAGATCCTAATTAAGTAAATTTTGGAGTTGAAGGTACCTACTCACTCTTCAGTTTTCCCGGGGAATATGGAAAGTTTTTTTTTCTATTTTATGGAAAAGTAGTTTTTACTAGTTAGCATTATTTAGCATTGTTAGCTCAGCGAGTCAAAGTCACTCTAATGTAAGTTGGCATAAATAAATACTTGAAATCGACTGTAAAATTACATCAAATAAACATAATTACCTCTTCAACTAAATAGTATAGTTAGATCCCCATACTCCACCCGCATCGCTTGTGGTGACAGCCGGATGCCAAGCACATTTGTGGAACAGACAGACTGACAACGTGTTTAGCTGATTGTACCTATAAGGTACCTGCGATGTATTGAATAGAATAGCTATCGCGTGCTATTGAGATGTTTGACAACTTCGATGAAAGTTTTGACTTCTTTTAAATAAGTTGGAGTGGTTTCGAATTGGTAGTTTTTTTTTTTGAGCTTACACATTTACTACAAGCCATTCATTCCATTATATTAATCTATCGCAACGACATTGATTTAATCGGGAGAATTTTAATTTAAACAAGTCGATGAATTGGATCCATTTTCATTTTACGCTCTGTTAGATATAAGTACCTACTAGAATATAAAGAGGACTTACGCCGTTATGCTAATAAATAACTTTTAAAATAGGACCAAGATAAAATCATTGTAAAAAAAATCTCCAATACGTTATCATAACACTATTAGCCGGTGCATTTTGTATGAGGAGTTCGAAAATTTTTGAACAATTTCGACCTCGGTCCCATCATAAAAGTTGTTTGTTATTACGAGTACATACATGTATCATTTTCTAACGTTCACTGATTTAAAGTCACCCTGTATTATGCTACCCTTTACTAACCACAAATTACTTTTAATTACAGAGCCCAGACGCATGCAACACCTGTCAAGTTTGCGGTGGTTTCCGCCTGCTCCCCTGCCGCATCTGCAACGGCTCCAAGAAGAGTCTCCACAGAAACCACTTCACAGCAGAATTCGTAGCTCTCAAGTGCATGAACTGCGATGAAGTTGGCCTGGTCAGGTGTGAAGCTTGCTCCTGATTGCAGAAGTTGCCCTTTCATTACGATTATTACCCCTCCATGTTTAGTCTTACCCTTACCCATACGTCGTCCATTGCTGTCTTCTTTCGTGAAGAAATTTTAATTTCAATATAAGTTGACTGTTGTATGTATTACTGAAAATAATAGAGTAGGTAAGTCTATTACTTATATAAATACGAAATTTTTGCAATATTACTTTCGACATTTTAACGTCGATATTTTTCTAATCATGATGATGCAAAAAACTGTTAAAAAACTTTTAACTAACATAATTCGGTTCGTAGTGCAAACGCTATGTCAATAACAAACATCATAAAATAATTATCACTGACATGACTTCTTTATTTGATTTGCAACAATCGATATTTTAAGTTCTTAATCAACAGCTACTTGTCTACATTTATTTAAAAAGCTACAAAATTCCAAGTATTTCCTTATATTATATATCTTGTGATGAAACGTTAGAATTCTTAAGTTATTACATGTTTAATGAAGAGATGAACTAGATAACAGCGATTTATTATTAAATTAAAATTAGTTAATGTAAAGAAAATAGTATGCCATAAATTAGTTGCAATAATATTTTCTATTTTTATACAAATTGTTAATGTTAGTTTAAGTGGTTTTTTATTACGTAAATATTTTTATAACCTAAGTGTTTGGTGCAAAATGTCTAAATGTTGTATTCTTATGAAATTAGCAAAGAATCGAGAATTATTTGTGAATGAATACCTTTTGTGGCCATAAATTTAGATGAAATTTGAAAACTCCACCCTTCAATTTTGTTTTTTTTTTAGGATTAGTTTTGTTACAAAATTTTATGTATGTATTTGTATACCCTATTTTATTTTAGATTAGTCTATTTTAATGTTCTTTTATCTTTTGAAAACTTTAATGTAAGACTTTTGTAAAAAACTTGGCAAAATTAATATGATTAACGAGGGACCAGAATATCATGTGTTTACTTGTATGTGAAAGACACAAAATAATCAAAAGTCTTTGTCAACTAATACCGCAATGATTTATGTTATTCCCTTTGCAATTTACTTCGTATGCAAATTTAAATTTTGCTTGTATATTTTAAGCACATTTTGACATGTTCTTAACATAACGAAGGTTATCTTTTTATCTATTTGTCTATTTCAAAAACATTATTTTCCACAATCTTTTTATTCGAAATAAGACTTATTTAAAGTTATTTTAAGCCTTATTTTACATACATAAATACACCTATATTTATAGAACAATTCTTATTGGCTGATAGGCCGTCGTCAGTTGTGATAGTAATAAAATAACGATACTTAGAAAATGTACTTACTATAACATATTTTTACTAAACAAATATTTAAACAAACAATTATAGATTTAAGCTAAGCTCAATTATGTTTCAGTTATGCACAATGTAAAGAAGTTTGACGTTTAGTTTAGTAACTGCGCATTAACTCAGTTGCAGAGAAGCTGATTTAGACAATTTCGTGCTCATAAATAAGAAAAAGTCATCTCAACGTTGTTTAAAACTTTAAAAGCCTTTTCAGTTTCAACTGTTATGTGAGTCGTATCAAAGTTAATTGTATTTCTGACAAACCACGTACGTAATTAAAGGTTTGGTAAAAAACATATTATTATAAAATAGATAAATAGTTCCCACAGTTTGCTTTTATCTAGATGGCGCTAGTAGTAGTAGGCACCTACTGAAAACAAAGTAATAAAAAAGGTTGTGTAAATGTTGAACCAGAATACAGATGCTAAAAAGCTAATGGGGTAAGAATCAAAATTAAACCTTCTTTTTCAATATTTTAAAGCAAATAAATTTTAAAATCCGCTTGAATATAAAGTACTAGTCAATGACGCCAAAATAATAAAAAAAATAGTTCTAACAAATGTAATTTCACATTTATTCAGTGTCCAAAAACTCTTGCCCCATTAGTCCTCACACCTAATAAGTAATTTTGTACCACAATATTCAGCAATCACACAATTATAAAAATTCAAAGATATTTTTACTGAACTTCCGTTAAATTTCTTTACATTGTGATGATGTAAGTTTTACAATTTATTTCATAATTGCTAGGGCATTTTGTAAATACATCGTTTAAATAAAGTAATGGTTAGAATTTTATTGTTTGTTTTGTTTTGCTCTTTAAAGCTAATGAAATACAATCCATTATTATAATTATCAGCCATAGGACGGCTAAAGAAAACCTTTTCTTAAAAATATCCACACTTCTCATCCTTGTACCTGTAGCCTTTATTTTGTCTATCCAACAATTAGGTAAGTATAAATAATTACGTATCTACTTAGTTTTTTTACTTGACTCAATTATGATGACATAACATAAAAAAACCCAGATTTGTATAATACTAAACTTATCAATAAGCTCTACAAACATAACAGGCAATTAAAAGATTGAATTGAATAAAATACTTAACCTGCAAATGAAAACGCAAACGCCTGAATAAATGTATTAGCAATTAACTCTGTGATGATTAAACTTCAGAAAGATTTTTCTTGAAATGTGGTAACGAAATAATTGAAATCAATTATTCTTTTAAAATCAATTATTCTTTTAAGTTGTTTCAAGCAATTCAAACATTTCAATTATGAAGTCAATAAAAATTTCAACTCTATTACTCGGAGCTTTAATAAACAATTTAAAAAATAGTTTTGTTAAATAAGCATTCAATTCTCTCATAACTCCTCACATAAAAAATCATAAAATTTTGTGAAAATGCTTCAATATATTGAAATGACATAGACATAGGTAGAACATATTTTAATCTCCTCAGGGGCTATTGGGAAAAATCAAAACACTTTTACATTCTAAATTTTAATTTAAAAATGTGTTTCAAGAGATTTAGAAAATAAAATCTTTAATTTACCTACTTTAGAATAAAGTAAATAGGGCCATACGAGGCTAAAGAGTAGGTACATAGTTAATGCACTTACTAGAAACCCTTTACTATCGCTCCAATCTCATACCGGAATAACAGAATCGATATAGCAAATGTTTTCATCCACTTAGGAATAACAGCGTAAGCTCGTTATCTTTAATGTAAAGAAAGCAAGAACAATGTAATAGCCTGTTGCTTTCACGGCACAGAAATCAATGCCCCCACTACCACAAACAAGGATCAACTGTTGCATGAAACATAAAACGGAACGTTCTACGTAACACACAGAAAATTCACGCACACAAACGCAATTTCAGGGTCTGGTTCACGCACACATTGAAGCTAACTGTACAGGGGAGGCTGCAGCTAGGTCGCGAATGACGTCATTTCGCGCAAGGTCAATATCACTCATCCCTCTCTTCTTACTTACTCGTTCCTGTATGTTCTGTCTTGCTCCCACAGGCTCGCCTTATCGTCTGGGCTGCTAGTGCATGGTACGGTTGTGTGCACCCTCGTGTATGTTTTGTACGCTAGCCCTGAAATGTTGTCAAATTTCCGACTGAACTTTTGTAATAAGCGATCCCGTTGGAAATATTATAAAGCTTTTAGAAACTATTTTCTGGTTTATTCTTCAGCATAGTATCTACTGTAGCGATGAGTGCAAACTCTTAAATCTAATTCTAAATGCTTGGAAGTCGAAATTTTGTAATAATACTTATTTCGTGTTCATAAAAATATTATTTGTTTTATATTTTCAGGAAGCCTCTAGATCATTCCTTTGAAAACCTTTTTGCAATCCTAAAGGATAACCTAGCCTTTAAAATGTTTATTTACAAAGCATAAACTCAAAAACAATTTAAAAATAAGTTTTATGTAAAACGGAACGTGAAATAAATTTCCTAATTAGCTGAAAAATTATGAACTGAAACTTTTACGACTGTATCACCTGCACATAGAATTCAAAATAGAATCTTGCGTTTGTATCAAAGGCTTTTGCGGTCGGATTCATTCTGTAAGGGGTTTTGTGTTTTATATGAGAAGTGGGGCGGTGAAGAGCCCTTTACAGCAAAACCAACGCTTGGAAAGTCGCAAGCATTGTTCTAACTTTACTCCAATGTAGAATGGAAATGCCAGGTTGACTTCTGTTAGGTGCTTTCTGTACTATTTTAAAATAAAGGGTTCAAAATTAGTTTTACCGCGATTTCGTTTGTATCAATGAAACTATTTAGAAATTAGATATTATTACGGGATTAGTGTGATTAAATGTGTTTAGAGAAAAGACGATGACCCAATCTCGGTTTAAGTTTTTTAGTAAAGTAATTTGGTTTTTACAATGACTTTAATTAAGGTATGTATCAAGGTACTTATAAGGTACTCATCAAGGTAAAATCCTTCATATCTACGTAAAAATAATATTTTTTACCCTAATGCCACTTACTACGGCCCATAAAGACCAATTAATATACCTAATTATTAAATGCAGAAATTCTTTCAGCTTCACCCATGTGTATAACGTAGGTATAAAATACAGATAAAGCGTACATTTACCTCGTGTCATTGCTTATATCTCTCAAGATTTGGAGACGCCAACATTCAATGCTTTTTGCTAAAAGCTCTTTTGTCACCAAATTCTGAAAAGATTTCAGATAATGAAATTAAATTGAAGACTCAATGAAGTAAACAAACTTGAAAAAGGTTTAATAGACGTCTTTATAAATTAGTAGGCCTATTTAAAAATAAGATCTTATGATTTTAGAAGAAGAGCTAGACGATTTCAATTGATTTATTTGATATCAAAAATAAATCGTTCATAAAATTCAATTTTGTTATCTTGCCCTTTATTGTTAATTTTTAAACATTAGGTATGGCACGGTTTTCAACAGAAGCTTGCAATACAAACGTCTTTACTGGCTCACCTATATATTAAAAAAAATTGTAGTATCCAGACCCTCAAATAAGTATGTACTTAAATCTGTGTTATCAGATAACCACAAAAAGCTCAGAATTTATTATTTCAATAGATGCCAACGGCCTCATGATAACATACATCGTTTACAGCTGCTGTGTTTGTCGTGAAGAACCGAAATTATTTCTAATGGCACCCAGAATAATGTTGGAAGCAAGAAAGACGGGTCATTGAACCCATTATCTACCATTATTTTGCTATCACAAGAATATTATAGGTCGTCGTAAGCTAAGGGATTTGGGAAGTAATGATACCTAAATAATTTATAATAATATCTTACGGATTTATATTGTAAGTGATCGGAAAGTTGGGGTAATAGTCAGAATCATAATTACCCTTATTATTTTATTTGGGGTAAGAATGGAAATGTCTGTATTCTAATTTGACTTAGGCGAGTAGGTATTTTCTTATATTGATTAACGCATAGTAAATTGATTTTTTTAAATTGTGACTTGAATTGAGTAGTCCACTTGCAAATAGCTCTACTTAGCAAAAACTCAAATTTGAGAAAACTGAACAAAACGTTTTAGCATGTCTATGCTTCACCTAGGTGGGCAATTCTCTACAAATATATTAGAAACCATATTTGCATGAAATAGATGTTAAAAAAGAACTTAGTCCCATATCATTTTTTCATTTTTTATCCAATAATCAAAGTAACATAGCAAGTTCTGCAAGTTAAATGACAAAGTAAGTTTTGCAATAGAAAACTTTAAAGATAACAAGTTCTGCAGTAATAATTAAACAAAACAGCCTCATATTTTAAAAGTCTAATGGAGTCATATATAAATAATATTAAATATTTCAATCATTTTAAATCTTTAATTCTTTAACTTTTTCCATAAAAGTATTTTCGACATCAGAAAACGCAGATACAACGTTTTCTGATTCTCTAAAAGTACCTACCCAGTAGAGATTCTAATAAATCTGCAAGAAACTTTAGAAAAGTTGGTACGGAGATCCAAAATTCTATTTTATCGTGCAAATATTTATCATTATTAATTGTATAAACAAAGTAATGAGGTTCTCCATCATTTTTAATGTGTCTTGTCATGAAAATTTCTTTTCAACAAATTGAATTCTAAGTGCGACACGGTTTGATTTTAAGTATTTCTCTGGTGATCGTTTTCTAATCGAAAAGCTCAAAATTTTGGCCTAAACGCAATAGACTTAACACTGCCCATTCAGTGCTACTTTTGCCAGTTTGAAAAACATGCAGAACTTTGTAGGTAGGTATACTAATAATGGCGGTATTTGCAACTGTCATAAATTGACATGACGCATTTTGCAGTAGTAATTGCTATCTAGCGGTGTTTGCAGTTGGCACGCGCTGCTAAGTAGCGAGTTTTGCATAGGTGATCAGATTTTGATGTCGATTTGTACGGAATTGAGCCAGTTTTGAAAGAACATTTTGACAACAGGTTATAGTATTTTATAAGTACATTTGAATTTGCGCGCCACCTTGTCTTTGGTAAATAAAAATAGGTAAAAAAACTTTTTAAGTTAAACGGTTTTATGTTAAACATACATTGCTATGTTTAAGATAAATGTACTAAAAACCAAAAAATAATAAAATAGATACAGTCGTGGGAATTATAAACATATGCATAGACTAGACTAAAATAAAACCGTGGGGCACGTCAATTGTCTACAAATTATCGATTTAATGTGCGATAGAAGAATCGTTTAATTCGTCGTTAGGCAGTTGGCCCGCAGACGGTGAGGAAATTACTTACTATTTTCTTGCTCATGGAAATTCCAATAGTTATACACTCCATGTAAATAAAAGAGATGTTTCAACTAGTTTATCGTTGGACATTCACACTGCTGGCTGGCGAAGAATCGTTTCACTGCTCGTAGTTAGTCTTTAATCGACAAAACACATGATAAAAGTACTACTCGCTCAACACTATGAAACCCTAAAACTCGCTTATAATCGAGCTTGCTAGCTTGTTTCCACATTCTAGCCCTACTTATCACACGTCCATCGTTGTCGGTTGAACAACTGCCTAATTATAGTGTAACATTACAAAACAAACATTTTAATCAACGATTGTAGACAATTGACGTGCCCCACGGTTTTATTTTAGTCTAGTCTATGCATATGTTTATAATTCCCACGACTGTATCTATTTTATTATTTTTTGGTTTTTAGTACATTTATCTTAAACATAGCAATGTATGTTTAACATAAAACCGTTTAACTTAAAAAGTTTTTTTACCTATTTTTATTTTCTAGTTTTTAGTTTTTATTTCGCATTCTGTTTAATTCATTTAGTGCTTCATTATTGCAAGGTTTCTTGCCCGTTAGTTTATTGCAGTCCAACTCCTCTTTACGTAGTCCCTGCAAAGCTCTTACTCTACAAAGAGCCACGTAGGCTTGACCTTCTTCAAACAGTTTCGCACCTAAGTATACGACTGCGTGATCCACAGTGCTGCCCTGCATAAATCTTGACTTGGGTGGTGGATTCAGGCTGGATTAATCAGATACCTAAATTACAGATTCAATTTCTAAATTTAAATCTTATTATTATACGCCATTTAGTGGCTGCGCCCATCTTAAATATTCAGGTTGTATAGTGCACTGTATTCTTCTCGGCAAGCCCTTTTATTTGATACCCATATTGGTGGGATTGATAAAAAATTGTTATCAGCCATTTGGTAGCGGCGGCCATCTTAGATTTCAATTTTGCATAGTGAATTGTATTCTACTTGTTGAGACCTTTCATTTGATACCCATATTGATGGGATTGATAAAACCTAATTATCCGCCATTTTGTGGCGGCCGCCATCTTGGATTTTAATTTTATATAGTACATTGTATTCTACTGGTTGAGCACTTTCATTTGATACCCATATTGATGGGATTGATAAAACCTAATTATCCGCCATTTTGTGGCGGCCGCCATCTTGGATTTTAATTTTATATAGTACATTGTATTCTACTGGTTGAGCACTTTCATTTGATACCCATATTGATGGGATTGATAAAACCTAAGTTATCCGCCATTTTGTAGCGGCCGCCATCTTGGATTTTAATTTTATATAGTACATTGTATTCTACTGATTGAGCACTTTCATTTGATACCCATATTGATGGGATTGATAAAACCTACGTTATCCGCCATTTTGTAGCGGCCGCCATCTTGGATTTCAATATTTTATAGTATATTGTATTCTGCTTGTTGAGCCCTTTCATTTGATACCCATATTGATGGGATTAATAAAACCTAAATTATCCGCCATTTTGTAGCGGCGGCCATCTTGAATTTAGAATGATAATGAATAAACATAATTGTATTGTCACCAAAATCCAAAGTGTATACAAAATTTCAGATTAATCGGTTGACAGGAAGAGGGTGAAATTTGAATTACTAAATTTGACCCAAGAAAACAAACGGGGTGAGCTAAATAAAACCGTTTAAAAATTGACATAGCGGTGTTTGTAAGTGGACTACTCAATTACAAGATGTTTTGTGATTAAAGAAAATATGGCTACATTCGTTGGGTAGGTACTACACTTTTTGACACATGAAACTATTTTTGAGGCTTGGCAAAGATAATAAACAAATTTTAAAAAAATAATAGAAAATAAATAATTTTTAATATTTTTTTTTAATAAATATTTTTTTAATACTTAATTAAAAAAGCAAATAGAAACGAAAAATTTCAAAGTAATTATGACGTAGTAAGATTTTTTTTATAATTAGGTTTTTTTAGTACCTAGATCGTTTGATTTTGAGAAAAATCCTTTTTAAAACAAAGGTCTGTCTATTTCTGATTTTATGTATGACTAGAATACAATTTCGTCTAATAAAATTTTAATCCGTTTCGATCGCTTTCGGTCTTTGAAACTCGTAAACATTTTAATGGCTTTGGAAATACTACAAAGCTATAGAAGGATTTTAAGCTTAGGACCTAGGTAGTACATACCCAGGCTAGGTACCTAGCCTTGGTAGTACCCAGGCTAGGTACCTACCTCCTAACGGCCGTTCCCAATATTCTATCTATCTCTGGTTTTACCCTACTCCTACTGGTGATAAATGTGTGATGATAAATGGTGATAATAAAGAAATACTTACAATACAATATTCTTTATTGCACAAAAGATATAAGGTACAGACACAAACAAGAATATAAGAAGCAACAGGCGGCGGTACTTAGTTATCTATCTTAGAATTTTGCTTCCCTCTAAACCTACCGGTGTCAAAAAATCTATGGAATTCTTCAGAAGGATACATTAGAAGTGACAGCTACGTGACAGTTAATCTGCCGTTCTCGGATAGCTACCAGTCTTTGAATATTGGGAAAGGCCGTAAGGCTATCATCATCATGTCAGCTTATGGACGTCCACTGCTGGACAAAAGCCTCCCTCAAGAATCTCCACAACGACCGGTCTTGCGCTGCCCACATCCAACGGTTTCCAGCGACTTAACCAAGTCGTCAGTCCACGTTGTTGGAGGCCTTCCCTGCGTCGTCGAGTGCGTGGTCTATACCTACTTACTAACTTAAGTTAGGTACCTAGGAACTTAGGTAGATATCTAACCTACCTATGTCTTAGAACTGCATAGAATACAAAACTGTCCTCGCCTTGTCTGTAACTAAATCAAGACAACACTATTATTGGCAGACCTCCAGTTTAAAGCATTTGCAAACAAATCTCGGCTCGTTGTGCAATGGCCGATTCGTATGCATAATGAATAAATGCGTTAATTCTGCGATAGTTGTAGAAATAGTCGTTAAAACTAACACTCTGTTAATAGAGTTTAATTAATTAAACCTGCCTAATAGCTGACTGAAAATCGAAAGAAGACGGCGGCATGGCATTATGTTTTATACTTACTAGCTTAATCAGTAAGTACTACTTACCTACTTACTAAGTAGATACTACATTTCTAATGAACTTTGAACAAAATACTACGCAAGTATTTTTAATCACTTCTACGAAACGTAAAAAATTTTTTATTAAAAGCACATTGCAAAGTAACAGAACGGTAATTTCGCCACTCCCACCAAGTGGTAGCGTGGCCGAGCGGTCTAAGGCGCTGGTTTAAGGCACCAGTCTCTTCGGAGGCGTGGGTTCGAATCCCACCGCTGCCAAGATCTTTTTGTTTGTTTTTTTTTTTTAACTTTTTTTTACATTTATGTTTACTTATGTTAAAATAACTTAAAATGTGAGTCAATCGATAGCCTTTTATGTACTTCGATTAGTCTGTTCAGCTTTTAAGTAAACTCTTGCCGTTTTCATGAGAAGGTAGGCAAGCGCATAGTCTTAACAATAATTGGTTAAACTGAAGTAGTTGCTTATTTAACTAGCTACCAAAACCTTTAAAGTACCTGACCACAAAACGTGCCAATCCGATGCAACAAATGACCAGTTTAATCCGATCTCTGATTACGTAACCTGCTTAACTTGGTAGGGGTCTCACCTAAATTGGTTATCACATCGAGATATGACCAATATTAGCAGACCTCTTATTAGAAACATTTTAAACCAAATCACAGTTCAGTTACTACTGGTCGAATGGAGCAAATAACCAGAGCGTTAGATCTTTTGTGCAATACATTTCAGTATGAGAAAAGGGATTTGATCAAATTGGTTAATTGACAATTTGCAACGTGCACTGCTATCTGTCCGGACGTCATACCGTTTAATCAATGTCAAAGCCAGTGTTCTGCTTTGGTATTGTCACGTTTTTGGGAGTGAGACCTTGGATTAACTACTATCAGTAGTTTATAGGTGTCAACATTAACGTTTGTAGTAAGTTTAAGTGCCTGTCGTAATTATAATAGCAAATAGTTATATCTTCTTTTTTGCTTTCATCTTATTTGAGCAGGATTTTGTCTGATATAAATAAGAACAAGAAGTGTATTTAAGTATACTATACAAGTAAACTTATAAGATTACAATAATAATATTAGCTCGAGATATTGACAGTCGTAGTGACGTCATGATTAAGAGACTTGATTGGATCACGTTTTGGACAATATTTGTAAGTAATCTTCGATCTCTACTCAACAAGCCAACGAAGTGGTAGGTAAAGAAATAAATTGTGTAGTCTTCATACTTAGCTTATTAATAGTTTATTAATAACATTTTGACGCTGACGCATAGTTTTACCAAAACTTTGGATTAATTATAAAATCATTGCCTAATTTAAATGTTTTTTTTTTTTTTATATACAGGTAAGGTTCGTGTCATTTTAGTTTATTTCTAAGTAGAATACTTTATGTTTTAGAGGTAAATGCGTTAAGAAAAAAATAAATTTGAATATATGCTTAGTTGCGCTTTTCTATCTTATTATGCACGAATGCTTACCAAAAGTTACAGTCGCCAAGCCTTCAAAACATGAATAAAATCCAGATGAAATTACTCGAGACTCCGTAGCACACACACTCATACATTTCAAGTCTCTAAACCAGTTGTCCGTTCAAAATTAAGCTGGAAATTCTCAGCTCGCTGCCAAATCCCCTTGAAGCCTAAATATAATCTGATGAGTCCTTAGCTGATCAGTATACTGCTCACGTATGCCCCAGATCCGGGGAAGATGACCTTTACGAAGATGTGGATATACAAGCCTACAGTCCTTAAGGATAGAAGCAAGTATAGATCGCTTTGCTGTAGGTAGGTACTTAATAAATGATAATAGGAACTTAGAAGAGAATTTTGAATTAAGATTTGTTAAAAAACTACTAAAGTAATGTAGCCTATGTGTAAGTCTGTGCAAACTATACCTATGTAAAGTTTCATTAAAACGTGTTCAGTGTTTTTTTCGTGACAGAGAATAATCCTTACATCCATCCATAGGCAAAAATAATAACATGAAGAGGAGAAAAAGGGAAGAGGGAGGGATAGGATTGAAAACATTTTCAAACCGACTCGACGACGACCTTTGTATAAAACCGTAGAAGGCTCACGCAGATTATTCCCCACTACTAGTACCTTTCCTCACAAATTCTGTATAATATTTATTCGGTAGAATATTCTACAGATCTTCAGTAGTTGTAATCTGAGATACTGATAAGTCCCCAATTCTCATTATTTACTATGCAAGGCTCGCTGAGAACTTCGCAACTAGTGAGTTCAGCAAAGAGTATAAAAAATGGCCGGCTTTGGTCAGTCTGGTAACATTTTTGTCATAAAGTCACTGTTGAAACTACTATAATCCAACCAAATCCAAGTCAATACCGGTTGTAGGAAAAATAACATGTAGACAAGCGTTCGTTTAAACAGTTAGCTTAAACTGTTCAATGGTTTTCACAGTGATTTTGGGTCCAAGTCTGCTAATTTAAAATAGCCTCAGTTGTGTGTTGGCAGAGTGTCAATGGCATTTTTTGACACATTTGGTATTCTGCTAAACAAGGATATCACTGATTGCGACCAAATGTGTCAAAAAAAGACATTGACACTTTCATTGCCGCTCTGCCGACAAAAATCTGAGAAAATTGTAAATAAGCAGACTTGGATCCCTTGGTCCCGGCACCAACTTGCAGCGAACTTTGAAATGAACGAGGTTTCATCTGGGTCTGGCCTTCGTAACAAGATCGGATTGCAAATAAGGTAGGCACCTACTCGTATAACTGGCACAACGCAGACCTTGATAGGAAAACTCGCTGAATTAATTTCCATGCCTTTACTACGCAGCTGAATTGCACATCATGCTACTTTTTTTAGGGTTCCGTACCCTAAAGGTGAAAACGGGACCCTATTACTGTCTGTCTGTCCGTCCGTTCGTCCGTCTGTCACCAGGCTGTATCTCATGAACCGTTATACCTAGAGTGTTGAAATTTTCGCAGATACTACAACAAATATTAAAAATCGAATAATAATTAAGGGGGGCCATCTCCCATATAACAAACATGATTTTTTCGCTTTTGTTGCTTGATATCAATAGTGAATGCTACGGAACCCTTCTTGCGCAAGACCGACTCGCACTTGGCCGGTTTTTTTTAATTTACATATTGGTAACATCCATTCTGGATTCTGAAGATAACAAGTGAAGCTTAATCTTACTCTTACTAATATTATAATTGTAAATGTTTGTGCTGATGAATCTTATTTCAGGTAAAAACTAATGAACTGTACCTAATAGGGATGTAACGAATATTCGCATTCGCATTCGCATTCGCGAATATTCGCATGATTTTTGATATTCGCATTCGCATTCGCATTCGCGAATATCTTTTGAATAAATTGCGAATATGAAATTGAAAAAATACAGAGTGTCAAAAAAATATTAGGTAAAAGACATTGGGAGACTTACTGTGGAAAAATTACTGTTGAATCATACCTTATTTTAAAGGCCGAGACATCTACAATCTACATGTACTGGTTTAATGAGCATAAATTAGGGTATGGGAATATGAATCATAAATAAAAGTATGATTACTTTTACCCTCTTAACTATTTTTTTGTATAAAATCATGATAATAATCTCAATAATGAGGTATTTAGGTAGATATCATAAAAATGTGTCGTTCTCTCGTCCCCTTTGCCGAGTTCCACGCCTATATGATGACCTTAGTCACTTTTTGTATTAACTTAATTACCTATTTACTAATATTATTGAGCACCTATTACATTTTGCGAAAATTGTATTATATTTGTGTTATTATCTCAGCGTTCCTATTATTATATAAGGTGACTTTAAATTAGTGAACGACAGAAAACGATATGCATGTACTCGTGATAACAAACAACTTTTACTATGGGACCAAGGTCGCAATCATTAAAAAATTTTTGAACTCCCCATACAAAAGGCAACAGCTGATAGTATAGGAGAACATTTTTTTTTTGAATGATTTCGAACTAGGTCCCATAGTAAAAGTTGTTTGTTATCATGAGTAAATGCATATCCTTTTCTATCGTTCACTAATTTAAAGTCACCCTATATATGTTACAGTCAAAACTCATTGCCAGTCAAACTGAAGACATCGGTCGAAACCTAAACCTAAACTTTTGACTGCGATAACCAGCAGTCACTATCCATAAAAAGTTATGGTGGTGAAAATTAAGAGGAAAATGACGTTATTAAATAATTTCCAGGTAAAAATTATAATATACAGGGTATTTGGTAGCTGATGTATTAAGCCAAGACATATCTATGTTCCTTACATACATAATCCAAAATGTGATTTAGCTATTTTTTTATATCAAATCGATCAGATGATTGACCCTTTTGTGTGAAGTCGATTGTATAAGCACACATCACGTAAAAAAAGATTGTATATGACATTACTGTGATGATTTTCCTCGTAATTTTCACCACCTTAAATTTTAATGGATATTGACTGTGGTTATTGCAGTTAAAAGTGGTTTTGACTGGATATGAGTTTTGACTGTAACATATACAAAAAATTGCACAGTTATAAAACTTGAGAGGTTATCCAAAAACTTCTATAATTTTCATTCATGTTTGCAAAATGGGTCAAGAAAGAATCCAAGTCCCAATGTCATTTAGGAGGTTATTAAGTACTTAAAGTAATGCATTGATCTGTCTTTGTCTTGCCTACACATACCTTCATATCTGTATATTCGCATTCGCATTCGCATTCGCGAATGTCAACAACAGATATTCGCATTCGCATTCGCATTCGCGAATGCTTAAAAACCGACATTCGTTACATCCCTAGTACCTAATCTACGCGAAAGAGCAAGTAACAAACATCCATCGGCACAAACATTGACATTTATAATTTTAGTAGGATAAACTAGAAACCATCACATAATAGCCAATTTTTCCTGTCTTCCGTAATACAAATTCGTAAACATATGCGTGATAGGCACGTCATACCTTTTCGTTCCCAAACATAAGTAATGGCCCATAACTCATACCTAATATTTACTTGTTATTTACTTCTGCAGGCCCGTTGAACATTCTACGCAGTTTTACCACCTTGAAACTTCCACTGCCGTACTCAAAGTATGATTATATTTATATTTATGTATATTTTATTTTCGTATTTTTGGAAATACAAGGAAGTTTATTAATTTAAAATTGGCACGTGCAGGTACATAACATTAGTATATTATGAAAATATGTATGCTAGGTACAAGTATACCATATTTAGAATAAGGGCTAAAACATAAATTCACTACACGACGCGACGCGCCACGACTCGACGCGACACTACGCGACGCGACACGACGCAACGCGACACGACGACGTGACGCGAAACGACGTGACGCGAAACGACGCGACACGACGCAACGCGACACGACGCGACGTGACACGACTCTTATCGTTTTACGAAGCACGACGTTGTGTCGCGTCGTGTCGTGAATTTATGTTTTGGCCCTAAGTTAAGAGAGTGAGCCCACCAAAAATAGTATTTTTCTAGGGCTGTGGCACACTATAACGTAATAACACGTTTGGTACGAAACAGCTCAACCACCTAAACTCAAAAACCGTCCAACTCGGCTAGTTTCAGAGTATCTAATATCCTTTGAATCTCATTCCAATATGATATTAGGGGCCCAAGTCTGCTAATTGAAAATAGCCACATTTACGTGTTGGCAGAGTGTCGATGGCATTTTTAACATATTTGGTATTACTAAACAAAGGTTACACTGCTACCAAAAGTTTCAAAAAATTACTTCAACTAAGAATATTGTGCCCCTGGCCGCAAATGTATACCTACAGCTCTAGCGAATCCCCATTTCCAGATACAAGTACATAAGTGTTTCTGCAAACCAGGAAAGTAGAAAACACTAAAGAAAAAATCCGTTTGCCATACACAAAGCAAACATGAGCATAATCCCTTCAAAATTCGGTCCTAAGTTGAGAGAAACCATTGACTGTTTTGATAGCTAGATTCTAGACACCTCTTCTTACACAGGGCATTTATGAACTCTAACTAAAATAAAAAAAGAAGTAAACTACTTATAAAATTATTATTTTTCAAAGAAGTATGTGTTGGCCTCTTCATCGCAATCCATTAAAAAAACTATTTAAAACAGTACCAGGGAACCACACATAGCTGTCACTGTCATTGTCAAAAATCAGAAAAAGACAGCACGACGGATACTTATTGATTTTTTTACTAAATGAGTAAATCATGCAAATGGAGGAAAGCCGTTAAAGTTAATCGTGCCTTACTATTTTCAGCGGTGCGTTGGTAAAGTTCTTATGGCATTGAGTTTGTTTAAGTGGCATATGAAACTGCAACCTAAGATTTAATTATATTTGTAACTGGTTAAATATTAAGCGGAGATATTCAACATTTTATCGTGGCACTTCTTGTAGGGTAGGTACATATATGAAGTGTCTAATAACTAAAACGTTACAGCCAGAAGCAAATAATACGTTTCGCCTAAAAGCAAACTGTATCATTGTTCCATATGAAACCCCGGGGCGAGGATCGTGTACTTTATTTTGAAATTATTTATATTATAATATTATTATCTTTTTCTTCCTTAAACAAAGCTTTATTTAGGTTATGTGGGTGAACGTTTTTGTTGATATTACTGTCTAATGAGTTCTATTGACCTTTATTTCAGAAGATGTTTTAAGATATTGGCAATATATGCCTACTTATTAGCTATTTTCTGAAGATTACGTAGGTATTACATAACGTAATCATATAACTTTTTTTTTTAGATTTGTAGGCAAGCAAGTTTTTCTGTCTTGCAACAATCGCTATGCTTTTGTTATAGCTGTTTGACGTTTAATTTGAATGATATTGTGAACATGTGGATTTCTTATAGCGGCTATGGTTTGATATAAAACCGCACCAACTTATCGCACACCGCAATCTGCGTTTTTAAATACCTACCTAGTGTTTCATATAGAAGCGCTTCGATGGGGCTCAAGTCTGCTAATTTAAAATAGCCTTGTGTGTCGGAAGTATGTCAATGGCTTATTTGACACATTTGGTATACTGCTAAACAATGTGTTAAAAATGACATTGTCACTCTCATTCATACTCTGCCATCATAAAACTGAGAATAATTTACAAATTAGCAGATTTGGATGTTTGCTTATGTAAAAACGACTTGTAGCCAGCGCTATTTACTGAAATCAAAATTACCTCTATTTTTTCCTCACACTCCTTAGTACTCCAATATCGAAAAACGAGCTCATTAGTCTAAAAATAGCAATTTATTTGCTTGTTATCTCGACTCGCGTCGGAATGGCAGTCGTATCAAATTCAACCTGTAATAATATAGGGTCCGAAGGAAACGTGGGTGGCAGTTGGTTTTCAGGTTTCCTGAAATAACGGAAATGAAAAATAGACTGTGTTGTGAAAGTAAAAGGTTAGGAATTGTAAGTTGAGAGCATTTTATCGAGTAAGTAAAAGTATTTTGGAACTAGCAAACAAGGGTCCCTCAGCACAGAACAGTTTGCTTGTCAATACCTGTCGTTTTAAATTACGATAAGATATTTATTTATCTTCGTAGATTTTGTATGGAGTAACCTGATCGCATGCGTCGGATGCTGCGAGCAAAGCCGGTTTCACCACCTAGAGATAAAATAAAACTGTCAGATAAACCTATGCCTATTTTATAAAACAGGACGTTTTAGACATAGAAAGGTATAAAATATCTGTAAGATTTTTCTCTGTATGAATGGTGAAATGGGCCCTGAGTCGCATATCTTTACAACTTAGTTAATGCAAAGGCGAGCCGAAGGAAGAAGGAGCCTGGGTTCAAATCAAAATACCTAGCTCAGGATTTTTTGTCTCTATGCCACTCACATGGCAGAGGGAATGCCTAGGGGCTATGAACATTTTTATTCTATCGTATTTCTATTTCTATATAGTACTCGTACGTACGAAACGATGACTTTGTAAAGGAAATGGGAAAGTAAACGAAAGGGAGACCGAGGAGTGCAAATATTACACCGATCAAATAAAGGAGGGAATAGAAAGTCGAGTCGTATCAAGTGCTCAAACAGACAGCGTAAAATAAACGAAAATGGCGAAGACTCTACCAATAAGAGCAACGCTCATAAAAAGATAAAATGTGTACAGAGGGCGAAAAATAATGTACGAGAAAAAGGCAATTGGATAATTTCGACTTCGTATAGCGATATCCGCCAATTGCATTAAGCCAGCGTGGTGGATTACGGTCTAATCACTCTCGTTTGTGAGTAGGCTCGTGCCCCTGCAGTGGGGACGTTAAAAGGGCTGATGATGATAGCGATATCTTCATCAGCCCTTTCCCACTCACAATGCCGTTTGTTTTGTCAGTCGTGATCCAAAGGAGAAAGTGCAAGAATAAAGTATTTAATTCTAAATACAAAATCGGATAAACGATTTTATGTACGTGGATTTTTCATTCGGTTTTTTTCGGAAATACGATAACTGCCGATGTGCATTTTTTATCGCTTTAAAAACAGTGTTCTAAATAGAACCCAGATGTAGAAACAAGCCAGACGTAGGTAGTCTGCCTCGGGCCCAGATTGGTTCCAGTTTCAAAGACGCGTCTGAAACTCATTAAGCTTCCTCGAGTTTACTGCACGGTTTCCTTTACTAAGCTTCGAACTTACGGGCGTAACGTTTGATGAACTAAAAATCTGGAGCTACAACTCTAGAATTATTAGTACTTATAGGGTCGATGAAAAACATCCTGGAAACTGTTAGATTTTTATTTAATTTGGCTTTTCATACAAATTCTTCAATACTACAAATTGCACAAGAAACAGGAGCAATTATTTTTTCGAAACTGGGAGTTATTTTATAACCTCTATTTTTTCTAGAAAAAAAGTTATTTATTCCACTGTTTTGTTTCAACTTGACACTTGCGCATAAGTCTATGAACAAACATAGTTAGTACCTATACCTAGCAAGTCGCTGGAAACCGTGGGATGTGAGTAGCGCAAGACTAGTCGTTGTGGAGATCCTTGGGGTAGGCTTTTGTGCAGCAGCGTACGTCCACAAGCTGACACAATAACCTAGTTATTATATAAATTGTTGTCCAACCGTGTCAGCAGTGTGTCTAAACTCTTTACGCTACGTGAGAAGGCCTCTAGTTAATAGCCAATGAGTCGCCATTTTCTTTTACGTCGCAAACTTTGGCCGTCCGTTAGTGGGCTTCTGCCTACAGTACTTTGTATTAATTAGGATTTACAGTGGTCTTTCATTTAGGGGTAGTGTGAGAAAACGACACTTTTTAAATCTCGTTTGTATAGTTTAGGACGCTACACCATGCTATAAGCGCTAGACGACAGAGGCAGCTGGTGGTTGTATTGTAGAAGGAGCGAAGAGAAGAATAAAAACTGCACTTAGATATGGTTCGAATTGACTATATTGGCACGGTAGAAATATTACAATAGAGAACACTGTAGGTCGGTCGAGTCCAAGTTGGTAAGTAACTAATTTTTAGTATGAAACAGGAAGTACAACTTTCCATAGACAAAAATTATAGACAAACTAACTTTTATCTTTGTTGGTGTTGCCAACAGGTAAGTGAATAGACTTGGGGGGTGTTAGTAGTGCTTTTTAGGGTTCCGTACCCAGGGTTAAAACGGGATCCTACTAAAGACTCAGCTGGCCGTCCGTCCTTCTGTCACCAGGATCTATCTCAGAAACCGTTGTAGCTAAAGCGTTGTTTCACAGATGATGTATGACCATTGCCGCTATAACAACAAATAATAAAAATAGAAATAATAATTAAGCTAATGGTATGGAACCTTTCGCATGCGAGTCCGACTCGTAGTTGGTCGATTTTTTAGTTTCGACTCAAGCCTTAGCAACTAAAAGTTGAAATAAGTACCTAGATATAACCCAAAACCACAAACTGATTCAGTCAGCCTCGAAAACTTTTCCCATAAATCAGCTTGTACATAATTAATTAGATTAATTTTCCATTTGTGCTGTCTTGTTTCAGTTTTAACACCGATTAAAATTGATGAACGTTTAAATTAATTTAAACTTTGGGCATTCCGCCTTTTGAACATTGATAGAATACAAATGGTTTTGGTAAGACGTAGTAGGTATTTTATGGTTTAAGAAATTACGTAGTTTGCTAAGATTTGCAATGTTTCAGGCTTTGGTGCTGTCTAACACAAGCTTAAAGAATGTCTTTTGGAACCAAGAACATGTACCTATGGTTTGAGATGTTTTTTCACCTTTACAAAGTAAATTAAAAGAAATAATAAGCGTGGCGGTGTGTCTCTTCTATTTATTTATTTATTTTATTTAACAGTTTATTGTAAGATGATAGTAAATATATACAGAAAAAACGAGAAGTTATACAAAAGGTACAGCATATTCTATGCTGCGATTTCATATTGACCAAGTGAACCTACTTAGATGCTTTCTTATCCTACTTATATTTGTCAATGTTTATGCCGATGGATGGTTGTTACTCTCTCACGCAAAAACTACTGAACAAATTTTGATGAAACTTGGCAATATTGTAGCTTATTCATCAGAATAACACATAGGCTATATTATTTTAAGATATTTTCATTTTTCTATAAGATATGACGATAGATAGATGCATACGAAGTCGCGGGCAGTCTCTAGTGGAAAAATAAAAAACCAATGATTTAAAAATGTCAACATTTTATTCATAAATCAGTTATGATGTAGTTACACCAACTTATTCTAAATTTTATAGTGTAAAGACTCGACTAATCTTAGATTTACGGTCTCATACAAAAATATGACGTCTCATGCGAGAAACCCGCCTCTTGTACTGTCATTTCTTTTCTTCTTTCTTTCGTTTTAATGTAAAGAAAAGGGACAAGTTTGATAGGGCTTATTGTAATAGTTATTTTATAATTAACAAAACTAGTACATACAAAGCAGTTGCTACAATCCATCGAGATTTTGCATTCGTGACTAATTGTAATTTGACTTAAAATTGAATATTACCTTTTTAAAAGCAATACATTTTCTGTTTGAAAAAGTAGAGTACATTTTCTGTAGTAGGTAAGTACAAAATTCATGCGTAATATTGTAGTAGTTAGCTAAGTAGAAGGTACGTTTTTTCAAACTGTTATTGGAACAAAACAAACCAAAATACGTCATTGATTTAAAAGAAAACAACGATGCACCCTTATAATATATGAATAATTGGTGTCCACGCGCTACGACTAGATACCGTCGGCGTACTGGAAAAATACGACAACAACAACCTACGCCACCAAATTGAGTTTCCGGATTTTGCATGCTGTTTTATTCATAGAGCGGTATCTATTCGTAGCGCGTGGAGACCAGGGTAGCAACTCCGCTAAATTAAGTTAAGCGACCAAACTATAGCCAACAGATAAACATTCGACAGCAATATGTCACAAATTTGGTATTCTCTTAAGTGCCACGATTAATAGTCGATTAGTAGTCTCTAGTCTAGAGGGTTTTGTCTACTGTCAAATAGCGAAGAGAATACCGTTTGGAACTGCCACTCATGTGACATTGCGGAGTAGAATACCGATTATAGCGTAAAGTAATAAAATGTACGGCCGATCGCTGTCCACTGTCAACTTATCTGTTAAGAGAATACCAAAATGTGTCAATTCATACAATTCACATTCTAGAGAGACACCATTTTTCATTTGGTAATTAGAAGAATACGGCCCCTGGATGCACTCTTAAGACGCAATACAAAAGTTTAATTCTTAAGGGCCTTAAAGCATAAGCGATTGAACCACTTCCACATTTTGACGTCTGTTAGGCTGAAACACACTGGATGCGTTTGCGTAACGTAGACGTACACGGCGGCGTAGCCACGCGCGTAGTTACGGTGTAACCCGATGTGACACCGGGCTACGCGTCACGTCGACGTGTACGTCTACGTTACGCAAGCGGTATTTCCTGTCTCATACAGTTCCATACATTACAACTCAGAGGTACGCATATGTCTACGCATACGTCTACACATACGCAACGCATACGCAAGGCATACGCAACGCATACGCATCCGGTGTGTTTTAGCCACAAGTAAAACGCAATTTGTCACGATTCAATAATATTACACGTCAAATCACGAAGGGGACTCAAATGCTAAAGGGTAAAAGGTCAGAATTAGAATACGAAAATTTAAGTTACACCATTATGCTTTTAGCATACAAGATATGTGATAATTTATAGCTCTATTTCTAAGAAATATTTAGGTACCACAGTTTAAATGAGACTTAATATTATTATAATACAATAACGCCATTTATTTATTATAGGTTCTACGTAAAGGACATTTAGAGTATACTTAGTATATTTTTATAATAAAATTATTCTTGATTATAATAAAAATATAATAGTTTAACATTTTTAAAATTAATCGTAGTTGTTAGACTAAACCAGAGAGAAAAAAAACCCGATGCATAAATAATAAGGTATACAATGTATATAAGCATTTTGCAAAATAAGTGTAGGTACTTTTTTCTGATTCGAGTGAACATTAAAAATTATGTTTTTTTTTAGGAAATCTTTATTTAGATATTTTGTAGAAAAGTATATACATTTTTTTGAAATCATGTATTGAACTCTTTGAAATATGTTGAATTAATCAGAAACTACTAACATAAACTGGAATGGTTACAAAAAGAAATTTAGTTGCGACTATGTTATATGTGTATCTATGCAAAAAAGAGACATTTGTAAATAAGATAAAATATTAGTTGAGTAAACGAACTGTAGGTTTTTAAAAAGCTAATTATTTGTAAGCTATTTATTTGTATACCTCAGTTTATATACCCGATCAAAAATCTTTAAAAAAAATACCTTAGTATTCAATTTGTCATTCCTTTCCCTGAATGAATTAAAGTCGATACAATTTAAGAATGAGACCTGTTATTTTGAAATTCTTATTTTAAAAGATGATTACAAAGATACAGTACTCTAACCCCAGTAGGCAAACTGTTACCGACTGACTAGTTTGCGGCGTATCGATTTAGTACACCCTTCCATATATTTGAAATGGAGTGTCCACAGTCTGCTAGTTTTCCCTCACTGTACGCAGTTTGCAACGTTACGCGCGCTGGCTATCACAGGCAGCGGCCGACTCCCACCAAAACCGGTGATTTCATTGATTTGAGTTTGCAGCTAACTCAAACAGTTCGTCACAAATTTGCGGCTCACTCAGTCGGCCGCTAACAGTTTGCCTACTGGGGCCACGGCCTTATTCAAATGAAAACCTGATTCAAGTATTAATATTTTGCACACTACTCATTATTTATTTAACATCAACATTAAAAGCGCGTATCTATTGATTTAAAAATATGAACTTCTATTTAAGTATATGTAAAAAATCACAAATTTTAAAATAATTAACGTTTAAAATATATGAAAAAAAAAAATCGTAAACACAAACTCTAGAATAGTATCTGGATTTTAGAAAATAATTGAAATAAGTATGTAAGTATAAATAAATATGACATAATTATTAATTTATTTCAAATATATATTTTAACACGATTTAAAGCTTTATTTTCTTACAAAGATCGTCACTTACTTAACAAGTACGATTGTAATAATTTTATAAACTGTGCATAGATAAAACAGAAAAGAAATATATTTAGCAAATATTTTCTTGCAAAAATCCGTCTACATTATTGTCCAACACTAAAAGAATGTTCAACATTCGCCATTTTTAACAAACTTTTAATAAATTGTGCATTAAAATTTCCATTTTTTAGAATAAAATTACAATAATTTCTCATATCATTATGATATAGTATTGATATGATCGTCACTATATGTTTAAAATAGGTACAATAATTTATGCGATATTTAGACACGTTTACACTTTGTAAAAGACAACTATAAACATTAATAGTAAGTATAATTATGTACATGACGCGATCAAGTCTTACATTTTGAAGTGTGCGTATTGAGAAAGTACAATACAATATATATAAGATAAAAGTGTATATAGATTATATATTTAAAGACAATACTATAAATTCGTCATAGGAAAGTAACACAAAAAAGAAAATAAAGAGGAACGTTCATGGAAAAGTTCTTATGAATAATGAACCATTATAATATCTCAGGATACACGACTATACTACTTTTACTTGAAAGTAACATCCAACTGATTCTTAGGACACACTCTAAAGGTTAAAATACATCTACTTTAACAGATCTAAGTACCTAAATCTAATCTGAACAATACTACATTTCAGTATCACTAACGTTGATATTAGATTATAATCTTGCTACAGTAAATGGACATACAACCGCAATTTATCTAATCACATTCACTTACCACTAACATCGTCCCTTGCATGAATAATAAAACAATTTTAATTCCAAAACGCCATAACTGCACAGAAATCAACAGAGATTTTTACATGAAACAGTTAAAGCAGTTACGTCATTTAGAGTTTGCAAAAGACGATAATGCTTTGGCATCTTGAGTAAGTATACTTTGCTGATAAATTATCTAAATTCTGCTCTACTTTTTCCGTACGAAGACGCCACGTCGTGATGTTTATACTCCGTAAATAATGTCCCCGAAATCCCTTCATCTGAGAACAATGAATAATTTATTTGACGTTTTTCGGACAGTTCATCGGGACAAGAAATTCATATGGTGTTTTCAAACCTACGCTTAAAAAATATGTATGAGGTTTTGGAAAATATTTTCCAATCACTTACGCCAATAAAGGCTCGGCTGTAAACGCCGTTACTTCTACACTTATCCTGTATAAGATGAAATGGAAGATGGAACACACAGTAAGCAAAGTCGGGCCAGTCCGGTTCATTACAAAATTTGGATTCTTCCGTACTAATAAGTCCTACAATGTATTCAGTTCGCATTTACGCAAATGTCGATTCCATACGAAAAAAATATTTAAAAAATTTTTGACAAATTTCATGGGAAAATTACGCATCATCTGAATTTCTTGAAAAACTATTCAAAGAACCCATATTGGCAAATCCTAGTTCAGAAAAAAAGAACTGGTTATGTCAGCATGTCGTCTTATATTGCACGAACCATTTCGAACGACTTTTGACGGTATTGTATCTCAAAATATAATCTTACCTTCCATTCAAGCAGCTAAGTCCAATGTTCTGATCGTTGGCCGGGAGAGCGATGTTTTGTGGGGGACTCTTGTTCAAAGAATACCACTGTGCGACGGGTTTCCTCGGGTTGTCGAGCATCTCCAGCCAGTGGTCGCGACCGATCCCGATCAAACTTGATCCAATTGCTGTGCAGCCTATCAGCTCGTTTGGACCAATCCTGGGGACAAGATAAATATGTGACATTACGGCGCATGTACACGATACGAAAATACGCCGGGCCTACGCAAGAATTCGTGTCGTAACTAGAAAATAACTGTGTACACTGCCCGCAGCGGTGCACGAAAAAAATCTTGTCTGCGCAAGACACGACGACGCGGCGAGCGCTGCTGAGGAAGTGTGGTTTTAGAACAGACTTTCTTATCGTGTACACTTACCGTTAAGTACACAATCGAAACGATGCATGCAGTGTAACCAGTGTGAAGGTTATTTTTTGGTTACATGCCTCATGATTCATATATGAATGTTCTGATATTAACGTGCCGTAACTTCCATCTGTGCCTTTATGTTACATTTAATATTCAAGACACAGATGGTAAATAAAAATGTGTTCTTGTAATTAAACACTTTATTATACATTGTAGTAAGACAAAAATATTTTTGAATGTGGAGAAACTTTATTTTTAAGTCAGAATTCGTTTCGCTAATATACATACATGTAAATATACCTCTTTTTTTTTTTTTTTTACGTGGGGAAATCCATCATGGATACTCTTCGTCGCGGAGAAAGACGAAGGGTTATGCCGGACTCCCACCGGCTAAAACCCCACGGTGTTCCTTCTCGCCGCCAAGTGACGGGGACACGGGAACGCTTCCGCACACATCCGCGAACCCCGTCGGCGGTGCCCGCCAAAGCAAACCCCTCTCGGGCAAATGCCCACCCTCTCTCCGCGGCTAACGTGTCAAAACACCAAACACGTTAGCCGCACCTCCTCGAAGACCAACCAGTGGTGTGTGACGGACTCTCCGATTCCGCCACCCACGGTCTCCTCGCAGCGAGCCAGATTTGTGGCCCCGCTACATGCCACACGGTCGCAGAGGATAGGGAGAGCGGCCTCCGGAATACCGACACTCCTCTTCCCCTGCGACCCCACCGCGTCCGCCATCAAAGAACGGTGGCGACCCCGTTTAGGCCGCGGGAGGTAGGGAAAGCGGCGCACCGTGATACCGGCAGTCCTCTCCCACCGCGGCCTCCACCTCTCAGTAGCTGGACTGCCCATACAGCCCAGCCACCCGCCTCAGCTGCGGAACTCGCCATAAGGCCCGCAGCCTACGCTTCTTCTCAACAGCCTGTGCCGCCCATACAACACAGGCTGTCCGCCTCAGTAGCGCCACCCAATAGGTTCGCCACCTACAAAGTACCGCTCAACCCAAGCCCGACCGGAAGGCATCGGGGAGCGGTCCTCCTCGGGTTCCTCTTTGCTTCCCAGCAGATGACCAGTCCGCCGGTACTGAGCCCCCCCGCCACTACAAGGCGAGAACCCACCGGGGGGGACATGTAAATATACCTATATATATGCGAATTTATGTATGGGTGTTGTGTGTGGTGTGAGTATGTATGTTTGTCTGCCTTTCGTTTAAAAATGATTTATTTAATTTGTTAAAAATTTAGATACCTAGGACATTCTCCATCCCTTCAAGGGATGGAGAATGTCCTAGGCCGAGGCTTTTTATCTTACTCTCTCTTTTTATCTTACTTTTCATCTCACTCTCTACTTCCCTAAAATAGGAAGTGGAACATTATATGGAGCTTTCCCTTAAGTCTGTATTTAGGTCCTGTTTAACCATTTATAGATAAAATTTATCTGACAGATGTTTTATACCTGGCTCTGTCTAAAACGTAATGTTTTATGAAATAGGTATAGGCACGTATAGGGTTTATCTGCCATTAGAATTTTATCTGTAAAATTTATCTGACAGATATTTTATACCTGTCTCTGTCTGAAGCATCATGTTTTATGAAATAGACATAGGTTTATCTGTCAGTTAAATTTTATCAGTAGGTGGTGAAACAAGCCTTTATCTAGTTAAATAACTTATCTGGAAGTTAAAAACAAATTCTTACCTATCATAATCGATGACCTTAACCAGCAGTGTGACGTCATACACATTCTCAGCAGGAAGGTCAAACACGAGAGCTTCATTGTAAACTGGACTCAGAGTATTCTTCTTTACGGTTGTCTTTTTCTTCTTGATGCGTTTGCCTTGGCAGATCAAGCAGATCTTTACATAAGGATCTAGAACAAAATGGAGATATAATTTATTTAAAATAATGAAAGAACATTCTGGAACTATGATTACAGAAACCTTAAAATTTAGGTTCATAGTAACGTGAAGGTAAGGCCATGTGATGGCCCTGATTTTTTTTTTGTTCTCCTGACAAAATTTATTATCCACTAGAGGTTGCCAGCGACTTCGTACACATTTATCAACATATCTTGAAAAAAAAATGAAAATATCTTAAAATAATATAGCCTCAGTGGCGGTACGTCCATACAAGCCCAAAAGCCGGGCTTGCCTTACAAAGATATCACATCACCTAATACAAATTCATTTCATAATTTACTCTTATAAAATATTCAAAGATTTTATATTTAGGACTCCAAGCCAAAAAAAAAGTAAAATCTGTACATTTTTATGAGCCAAAAAAGCGCGCCATCTATGAATGAACATCACAATCCGGATTACGATTACGTCTATATTCTGTTTCGCTCGCACTCATTGGCTTCTTATGTGGCTTGCTGTTGTACTACTCTAATGTATGAGAAATTACCTAAAAACCATCATAATTTGGTCGTCTAATTACATCAGTTTGTATGAAAACCTAAGCCGGGTTTGCCTATGAGTATAGTCACGTATTGTTATTTGCGAGACGGACGGACTGCGACCAACTTCAAGTTATTTATTTATTAGTGGCCGCCGCCGCCGGTCGGTAATTGTTGTTGTTTTTTTTTGTGTTTATGAAAAGTTTTGCTCGTTTTATAGTTTTATTGTAATAAATTGACTTTCGTTACGAAAATGAGCAGTGATAGTGAGGCCGTGGTGCCTTGTGAAGGTTTGAAATGTGTTAATAACTTTGATCAACGACGCAAAGTGAATTCATTGACTTTTATGAAAAGAAGAAGCTCATCGTTTTGGAAATGCCGACCCCGGATTTAAATACTTCGTTTTTCAGTAAGTCACCAACTTTTTACGATTACGTAATAAAATCTACGCACTTTCTTTCTTAGTGGTTTTCGTGCATTTCAAACCAGAGCAAGAGTGAGGTTATCTATTCATCCGCACAATCAAACAACGGTTTTGTCAATGACATGTATTTAATTCTGTCTAGAATTAGTATACTTTTCGTGTGCTTTGATATATCTACTCAACGTAATCGTATTTCCAACCCGACCGCCTAAAAAGAAAATAGCGCTAAAAGAAGAAAGGACAAATGTTGAAAACGAAATTAAGTAGGTACGAAAACACTTTTTTACGATCGGTTATGAAGTCGAGTAAAAAAAGTACATTTTAGGATCTCTGGCTTGCCCTGTCCTTAGGTCCTAGGCACGCCACTGTATAGCCTATGTGTATTGCGATGAATAAGCGACAATATTGCCAACTTTCATCAAAATCTGTTCAGTGGTTTTTACGTGATGAAGTAACAAACATCCATCCATCCATCCATCCATCGGCACAAACATTAACATTTATATTATTATTAGGATTATCATAGGATATTAGGTAAGTGGTGACACTGAATATGTGAATATTTCTTATTGAATTTGACATAACACTGAATGAAAAGTTATATGAAAAACGAGTACCTATATAGGGCTTAGCACGGCGTGTCGCGACAATTATCTCACGTATGCTGTCCTTATCACATTTAAAACTATACTGACAGAGATGTAAGCGTGACAAACGCATGACAACGTCTTGTCACGGAGTGCCATGCTAAGTACCACTTTACACCCAGAATTACATATTTTTGCAATTGCAAGTATGTTACGGATCGTCATACGCATATTTAAAATATTACACTTATTTACATTTGAATCGATATATAAATATTGCCATCTGTCGGTAGTACCTAGTCATACTTAAATTTGGTACAAAAACAGCCAGTGTGCTCAAAATGTATCATTTTATAATCACATTTCTGCTATTTTGTTTTGGTTACAATTTTAAAGAAATAAACGGTGAGAACTGTTTTAATATTTCTGAAATAAATTTAGAAAATGTAAGTAAGTTTGTAATTCCAAGTTTGAATGGTCAACCTAAATATCAAAATGGTGGTGTGACTATAATTGGTGGAGAAGAGTTTCACTCTTTCGCCTCTTATTTCACAGCAAAAGCTTCTATCCACGTAAGTAAAGTTTTTATAGTAAACTAATGACTTAGTTTGAGGTTATGAGTCATTTAAAATTAAATTTAAAATTTAAAAGACCCGCGACTGTAAAAAGTAACAAAAAGTAAATAGTATTTTGTCAACTGAACATCGCTTATTAGTATTTCTCACAAATTGACAACTTTCATACAAACTTCATTTCGTCGGAGGACCGCATTCTATTTTCCTTACCAATATTTTAAATTATACTTATCAATTCAATTAAAACATTTCAAAAGATTTTTTTAAATTTTGACATCACATTTGATTATTTGCGATAGGTATCGTTTGCGTTGCGTAGGTACCTACCTACTTAGCGTCCCCCGACAAAATGTAGTTTGTATGAAAGTTGTCAATTTGTATGAAATAGTATTAAGCGATGTTCAGTTGACAAAATACTACTTATTTTTTGTTACCTACTTTTTATAACCGGGGGTTCTTTAAAGGCATTGACCAAAGTGGACCAAATGCTGCCCAGACATGGGAGTACTTGGAAATGATTCCTTGCATTAATATAGATACGTTAAAATAAAAAAATAAAAGGTCGGTCCCAGGGTTCAAAAGTTATAAGTTAAAAAAGTTTTAATTTGAAGTGTTTTTAAAAAACGATTAATTATATTTAACTAAGCACAAAGTGAGAAAAACGTTATCTCGCTTGCGCATTTCATTGTCTATGTCTGTCCCTCTGCATCTTTGCGCGCCTGTAGGTAGGTACCTTTTTTTTTAGATGGGCTGTTATGGATACCCTTTGTCTCGGAGAAAAACGAATGCCATTGTAAATGTCATTATTCATATGATGACGATTAAGTACACGTTTAAGATAGGTTAAGATGTCAATAACGATTGTAATAATGTCAATGTACCATTTGTTGTGATTTTTCACTATGAAGAATCTCAACAAAAAACATTTTTTTCTCCAAACTCCTCGGATAGATTTTAATGGCCTTTCGTTTACAGATTACTATTAGTCTAAGGTAGATAATGCACTATGTCCCCATTCTGGGCAGCACTTGGTCCAGCGTCCATATAAAAATGGTCAATGTCTTTTTTAATTTAATTTTTATTTCGAAGTTTTTAAACTTTTATTATATAATTATTGTAAGCTTCTCATGTTGTCAGCATTGCATTATATTAAGAATTAAAAACTGATCAAAACGAACCCAAACACGATATATCTGCTGTTACATTTTTCAAGAATAGGTAGAGTGCTGGAAATCCTGGCTACAGCATCAGCTCCTCTTGTTGTCACCAATGCGTTATATTGAGAATTAAATACTGATCAAAACGAATCCAAACACGATTTTCTGCTGTTAAATTCAAGAATGGATGGGGTGCTGGAAATTCTGACTCCGTCATCAGCTCCTCACCTGTTGTCACCATTGCATTATATGTATAAAGAATTAAACACTGATTAAAATAAATCCAAACACCACATATCTACTGTTATATTGGATCTACAACCCTACCACAGCCCACAAAAGAGCTGATGACCTTGAAATGGCTAAACCATTTGCATATTATATATCTAAGAACACTCCCAGGAATACCAGCTTTAAATAAAAAAAAAACCGCAACCAAATCCGTCCACGCGTTTAGGAGCTACAGTGCCACAGACAGACACACAGACAGAGGGGTCAAACATATAACACCCCTCTTTTGGCGTCGGGGGTTAAAAATTGGACCTTGACACGATTTGGACACTATAATAAAATCGTAATCACTTATAAAGTATGAGAATACATTTATGCTACAATAGCCTAGATATGTTTGTTACCCTTTCACGCAAAAACCACGTGTAGGGTTAAGGAGGAAACAATTGCTCAGTCGGGTACAGTGACTCACCATCGGTTTGTAAAGAAGGAAAAAAGATACATTCATCTTTTTTGCACTTTTCGGAAGCTTTTGGCATGCGCACGCGCAAGTGCAAAAGAGACGAACGTATCTCTTTTCCTTCTTTACAAAACGATGGTGAGTCACTGTACCCGACTGAGCAACTGTTTCCTCTTTGACCACAAATAACCTACTTACCTATATTATTTTAAGACATTTCCAAGATATCACGATAAATGGTATGAAGTCGCGGGCAGCCTTTAGTATTTCATAGACAATCCTATATATTGAAATAATAATCCTATACTTCTTATAAACGCAGACACAATAACTGGGATTATTTTTCAGACCGGTAGTGACTATGCCATAGTGCTGACTACGGAAAAAGCACTACCAATACTTCAAACTCACTCATACGACTACATGGCACTGCCTTTCCTCGAAACAAAATACAAAGATGATTTAAAAATATGGATACAAAAGGCTAAAGTTGTAATACTGGCTCCAGCAGTTTCAAAAAACACAGAAAAATACGTTAATATTATAAAAATGTGTAAAGCAATGAAAAAACCAATAATACTGGACACTTCAGCCCTGAGCATTGTATCCAAGAATATTTCATTAATATCCAACTATACGTCCCCGGGCATTATTTTGACTCCAGATACTAACGAAGCCTACAAATTTCTCAACGCAACAGGTTACAAAGACTGGAGTTTTCTTGATGAAAATGTATCAGTTTTGGTGAAAGGAAAGGCTGATAAATTCTACAACAAGAATACTTTACTGTGGAGTAATGATGGCGGTGGTTCTCCTCGTCGTTCAGGCGGTAAATACTTTTGCTAATACACTCGAGAGCAATGAATCCGGGTCACTAAAGAATCCAAAAAACTCGCGATCTAAGAATGAATAATACTCCTTCAATGTAAGTAATAACATTTATGAGCCAAAACATTTAATGACAGAATATTCAATAAAGAAAAAAACTGATGATTTTTTAAAACAACATAAGCATTTTCTTGTATTTTAACATTTCGCATTGCCTCCTCGTGCTTCCATTCGATATTTGGCATGCTATATTATATACCAAAATTCGGAAACGAAGATTCCATTGTTATGACATTTATATAGAATAGAATAGAATAGTCTTTATTGTATAAATTATAGGTTACATTATGCAGTTCACATAGCATTATAAAAATAGTCACACTATAATCTTGCCTTTACAGGCGTACATAGAAGTACATAGAAGTAACTAAATTTAAAAGTTAAGTTAAATGAAAGTATAAACTCTGAAGTTTTATACTTTCATTTAACGAGTATTTATTCGTCTCTTAAACATATTTTATTTCATCAGGCTAGGATTTTTAGTTTTTGAGATATTTCAGTTTGTAACGAGGGGTTGTTACGGCGGCAGTAAATCTCGCAGGTTACTTGTAGATAGCCTTTATAAGGCCAACGTTACAAGCACAACGCGCTTACCCGACCCGGATTCATTGCTCTCGAGTGTTTTATAAATGTCAATGTTTGTGCCCATGGACGTAATGCAAAAATGACTGAACAGATTTTGATGAAACTTGGCAATGCTGTAGCTTATACATCAGAATAACACATAAGATATATTAATTTAAGATATTGTGCGAGGTTTCCAAGACATTGACAATACATTCGTACGAAGTCGCGGGCAACTTCATTTATTTCATATACCTAGGTATTTAAAAAATACACTTCAGTAAAAAAACTGAACATGTTTCTAAGGAGATTGTCTCTTGATTGTCATACAAGTGAATAATATTCTGATTTCAGGTCAAGGAGATTTTTTACTTGGTATCTTAGGAACTTTTTATAGCTGGGCTCTTGTAGCTAATATTTGTCCATCGCAAGCACGCAGTATTGCCGGATTCGCCGCATCCAAACTGACAAGGGCTTGCAACGCCAGAGCGTTTGACAAACGTGGCAGGAGTATGACCACTTCAAGTATGATTGAAGAGATCCATGAAACCTTTGAAGATATGTTTATGAGATTTGATTAAAAAGAAGTTACTTATACTAAGTGGGTACAGCAATAAATTATTTAATTTATCAAATGCAAATTGTATGTCGAACTATACTTTAGTAACAGATCATTTTATAAGAAACAAACAAATCTCGTTTTCTTCAACATTCATCAGTTTCATCGTACATGAACGTTGATTTAGAATAAGTAGATACTTTTATTTACCCTTGCCTTTGCAGTACGTCCATAATGTCATCGAGTTACGATATAGTGTCATAAAGTTTATTTGCAATAAAAAACCGGCCAAGTGCGAGTCGGACTCGCGCACCGAGGGTTCCGTACAAACCTGCAAGGTTTACAAAGTTCGTTCATTACGACAATCGAGTCATAACTATGGTATTTTTATTGCAAAATGAAATTCATAACATTACAATGGGGAAAGATGGAAGAGCATAAATTTAAGACAAAGATCTCTTTATCGTTTAAGTAATCCTTTATTTTATATTAACACATATCATTTATCTATAATATAACTGAAACACTTATACTAGCCTTGCAGCAGACTTGCGAAAGTTCTTTTATTAAAGTTATTTATTTACTAAGTTTTTTAGTCACTATTTAGAAATCTGGTTCAAAAATATTAATTAAGTATTAAATTTGAACCAGACCTGTAAATGGTGACTGAAAAAGGTGTGAATAGTACCACATTGAACATTGAAGTTCGAAAAAACGTTATCAATAGTTGTACAACTTCGTGTAGTGCTACTGTTTATTAACGGAAACATGTTTATGGAGGAAAAATATGTGGAAATTCCATTTTGGGGATTCATTCTAAAATCTATATTGAAGTCTCCCACAACAATAAGACGAGAAGATAAAGTGTACATATTGAGGTTGCTGCCGAATATTGTTGTATTTATACATTCTATTGCAACATTAATTTGACATTGTGGTGACCTATATACAGTTATCACTCTGATATTAAACATTTCAAAATGCAAGCATTCACAATGGCCGTTTGCAGCGCCTAGGTTATTTAAATAATATCTTTTACATGATCCATCTGTCACGGCATCCTTAAGATTGCGAGTTTCAAAATATGCGGTATCAATGGTTGTACTTTTGCGTTTTGCGTTTTCGGGTTGACTTATATTTTTTTTTTCACGGGTTAAAGGCAATTAGATCTAAGTATTTGATATGAATTTCAACTTGATAGCTCTACGCGTTCATGAGGAAAAAAGTAATAAGTTTATATTTATTAAAAAATATATATTTTGTAATGTTACTAAAAATTTAAGGTTTTCGGAATTTTTCCTTTATGTGTGGTATAAAACGTTGCTTCATGCCAAATTTCAAGATTCAAGGTCGATTGGAAGTACCCTTTAGGTTTTGATTCCCTTGCAAGTACTTGCGAGTTTCAAAATATGCAGCTTAAATTGCTGTTTCTTTTGATTGCGTTGACATAGAAGTTTGATTTTGCTACAGCTTAAAGGTATTATAGACCTGAGTATTTGGTATGAATTTCAATTTAATACCTCTACGCGTTTATGAGGAAATGGGTAGTAAGTTTAAGATTATTAAAAATAAAAATATTTTGTGATGTAACTAAAAATTTATGGTTTTCGTAATTTTTCCTTTATCTATGCTATAAGACGTTGCTTCGTACCAAATTTCAAGATTCTGAGTTCACGGGAAGCACCCTGTAGGTTTTGATTCCCTTGCAAGTGTCGAAAATTTGCGGCATAAATGGCTGTATCTTTTGATTGCGTTGGCTTAGAACTTTGATTTTTTCACAGCTTCAAGGGACAGTAGACCTGAGTAATTGATATAAATTTCAGCTTCATACCTCTACGCGTTCCTGAGAAAAAGGGTCTTGACAGACGGACAGACGGACAACAAAGTGATCCTATAAGGGTTCCGTTTTTTCCTTTTGAGGTACGGAACCCTAAAAAATGATTGAGATAGAGTGGTAACATTCAAAAAAATAACTTCAGAGATCAATCTGCCTTCCTAAATATTAAGAAACCTAATCACGTAACTCAAAGTCATTGACCCCTGAGAATTGGTAATCATTTCGTAATCAACCGGTTGGAATCCAAAGGGATTTCGTAGCGAAATGGGTTCCATACAAAGTAGACAGAGTCCGGAAACGACAGCGTGAGGCCAGAAACTTTTTCCTCCGATTGCAAATGGACTGACTCGATAGATAATTCATCAGCGAGTTACATTGAGCTCTCGGAACTATGTTTCTATTTAATGGGGATGATGACTACATTAAAAATTCAAAAAAATATTAGTCCATCTTTTAGGCTATTAAAAAATATTTGAAACACAATTTTTATCTGATCAAATACATAAATAAATACAAAGATACAGAGCATCAAAGTTACGGAGTGGGGGGTATTGACGTCACCCCTAAAAATCTTACTGAGGCGTGACGTCACGAGCAACTTTAACCCAGTGTATCTTTGTCATTTTTAGTTTAAGAGAAAAAAAAAATACGTGTCGAATATTTTAAAATAATCTATGTGATGGACAAAAAAATTATTAGACGAAAATCACTTAGCAAAGATACTCCACTTTAAATGAACATCCAATAAGGTTCGAACTAAGGAATGTAAAGTGAGGATTTACGTCTCATTATGATGTATATTATTACTTTTGAAAATCTGAATATGTTCATCGACTTATGATGCTGACTGTACGCAAAAACAGTACAAAGACCAACAATAAAGTAAAAACAAACTGCCTCAATTTCAATTCAATATTGAATCAATTTCATATAAATATTAAAGTTAATAAAACGTACCAGACGATCCATTGATGTCCATCGCCTTCAAGTTCCTGCCTTTGATGACGGTGACAGTGAGTCGTCCAGCAGTGGGCAAGTAACACAACGACAGCATCAGTTCGCCCAAGTCTTTCTTTTCCTAGGAAATAAAAGCATTCATTTATTATCAAGTTCTGTTGGTAGGATATGAAGTTGACTTTCATGTTGTATTTACAGCCGCTCCGGAAATTCAAAGACAGATAGCTATCCGAGATCGGCAGTACTTAACCTTTGAGTATATAATATATAAGGAGGAGCCATACCGTCTAGATCTACGTGCCAGGTCTGGCGCAAAATGGCTACCTTTTTGTATGGAATTTCTTATCTTTTGACAGATCTGTTTTTTATCAATTAGCACCCATTCAAAATATTGGATATCGAATCCCTTATCACAATATATGTAAAAAAATACGTAGGTAAACATTGACCTTGAAACGTCTGTCATTTTGTAAAATTTTAAAGGAGCAAGCAATACCCCAAGGCGTTCAGGGTAGGACGAGCAATATTGGGCGAGCCTGATTAATGATGCCCGAATTTTTATATAAGTATTACAATGGCGGACAAAGAAAATTACACGGCCAGGAGTTTTTTTTTTAATGGATCGGCTAGTATTAAAAAACATACCTAAGGAATTACATTGTTTTATGTAGGTAGGTGGCTACATATAAATGGTTTTAGTGCACTCAATATTGATGTTCAAATAAGGAATAATACGGAAGCTAGTTACAAATTAAAAACCCAATTTCAATCAGTATCATGTAAGTAAAAATAACCTTCACGAAATAATCAGAAAAGTTTTTACTAAAATAAAATAAAATAAAACTTGTTCTCAATTTTCCGTTACAAGTTTGACATAAAAAACTTACAACTAAAATAAAACGAAAATGAGTCTCGAAGGAATAAGTTTCGTCGATTAAGAGGGTTTGTACCTAACTAACTCGGAATATAAAACTTTAGCTTTTTATGTTGAAAACTCGAAACTTTTGCATTGTCTCGAAGTGTACTTTTGTTGAAAATTATTTTATTTTATTACGTTGAAAAATATGTTTTGAGAATATAAGGATAAAACGCTGATGAATTCTAAGGTGATGAAAAATAAAATTTGGGGAAGTGGCATCTGTCTCGTTTTATTTTATCTAGCTCAAGGCTTAGGGCCTGTTTTACCACTTACCAGATAAAATGTATCCGTCAGATATTTTATACTTATCACTGTCTAAAACGTCGTGTTTTATGAAATAGACATAGGTTTATATGTCAGATATTTTTTTTTTTTATATAATCTCTAGACGCAACATTGCTCTACATACAAACAATCATTTTGCGATACATACATATCTACCACGCCTCTTTCCTATCGGTGTAGGGAGAGGCCACTTCCCTCCAACTCAAATACTCTAATTTTGCAATATGTGTCAAGCTAATAATTACTAAAATTATGCTTAGAAAATCCTACTTTGCGACGCATCTCTTTAATAGAGAAAAAATCTTAATGGGAAAGATGACTACATTCAAAAATTCAAAAAATAATTAGTCCGTCTGATCCTGATCAAATACATAAATAAATACAAAGCTACAGAGCATCAAAGTTACGGAGTGGGGGGTATTGAATTGACGTCACTCCTACGTAAAAATCGTACTAAGGTGTGACGTTACGAGCAACTTTAACCCAGTGTATATGCGTCATTTTTAGTTTAAGAGAAAAAAGAAAAAATACGTGTCGAATATTTTAAAATAATCTATGTGATGGACTTAAAAAAATTTGTTTGTGATCATGCCCATTATTAACAATAAGATACTCTTAATAGAACGCCACATAAGAGGCACTAGTATTCAAAGAGCGACTGAAGGCGTGTAAAGGTCATTAAACGGTCGTTAAGCAAAAGGTATTTTGCATTTAAATTCCCCCTTTATTGCTTCTACGATTCAAATCGGATAATACTACAATAAATTGAATAATTTACGATCAGTTTCAAATTTTTTATGTTTTTGCTAGTCTGTACTGGGAGAGATTTTCAGTGTAGTTTAGTTATGGATACCTCCTACTCTTATGCTATCTACACACCAAAGCCGCCGGCATGCCGCCGGGCTAGGCCGGCGGCTTTACGTCGCTATCTACACACCAAAGCCAAATTACGCAACATGTTAGATTATAATTTATAACATATTGGATAGATAATAAACTAGGATAAGAACCCTAAAGAAACTTTTTTACCTTCTTATTTATTAATTTTAGGATGTATTTATGCAATATCCATGCAACACTATTCTTTTTTTGTTCGATTTTATATGAAAAGGTGTTTTTGATAAAAACATACAATTTTTACTCTTAAATTGCACACATAACAACATTTGACTCTGTTAATTATTTTAACGTTCATCAAATTAACGAAACAGTCTGTGGTAAGGGTATCTAAAGTTCAATTAGAAATAAACTAAAGATGAAATGTATTTTGCTTTTGGATTTCCAATTATACTATGTAATGTGCGGTTTACTTTTGAAGAATAATATTAATTGCAAAAGAGATAAAGATATTCTAATTCAAAATTAAATATGCAACAAAGTAGTTCTAAAAATAATTTAATTTTATATCTAATTAGTGGTAAGAGCAAAATACTTTCTGCGAATAAAATAATTACTTAATGGTATAACTAAGTAAATTAAAAGACTTTATAAGAGTGATATTTAGGTACTTATTTACCTTTTCGTCCCTAGCCTAAATAAATTTCTACTAGACTAGACTATTTAAATTAACTTAAAAAATAATTGGAAGCTTCAATAAAAATCGACCCAAAATCCTTGGTCACAAGTGTATTCTTTCACGATTAATATTTTAACCGCTGACTTTCACAATACTGTGATCTAATTTCAAAAGTAGAATTAAAGACTTCTTACAAAATATAACTTGTTCTAATTTCAAAATGAAGAAAATAAACTTCTAATTTCAAAAACGAAACCAAAAGCGCAACGAACCTGTGGAGCGGCCAGTATGTTCATGGTATATTCAATCTCCTGCGTCAAGTCAGCTGATTCGAGTAGTCCTTTGAGGACCACGTGGCCGATCAGGTCGTGTCTGCTGAACCGATCGAAGTCATACACGGAGAATTGGAGGTAGCGCTGACGAAGTTCCTCGTAAATCACACTGGAACAGAAATGTATAATTAGGTCTTTTGTAATGAATTACGACTAGATATTTACTTTTAACTACTTATATCCTGATACCTAATATTAATTTATTTTATCGATCCGGTAAGTAAAAGTGAAAAAATGACTAAGGATTTGATTTATCATTTAGAACATCGATTCTGTTGCCCAAAGTATCCTTATTTAAAATAGCCCCAGTTGTGTGTCGGCATTTTTGACATATTTGATATTCTGCAAAAAAATGGCTTACACTGATTGTGACCAAAATTGACCAAATGTGTCAAAGACATAGACACTCTGCCTGCCGTCACAAAACTGAGAATACTTATTGCGAATTACCAGACTTGGGAAACTATTATTTACATATCTACGTATACATGAACTTCGAGTAGGTACTACGTGTAAACACGTATTCGTTCAATCATAACTAATAACGTACCTATCAATATTTACTTAGTTACCAATATGAATTCATTTTGTTTGAACAGTTATTTAATTGAATAACGTTATGTTATATAAGTATATGATATGATCCACTTAATATAATTATAAAAAAATGGAAGGCTTTTATTCAAAATTGGAACAATAATGGTGAAATTAAGTACTTAGGTGAAAACTTGTAGAAAAAGTACTTATGTAGGTAAGAACTTATATTTTATGTAAAAGCAGAGGCAAAAAGCCCACTCTTTTCTGAACAAATTACTTCTTTAAAAAAAGATGTTTCATGCAATATATTATTAATTAATCTTATCATATACATGGAAGTTATGAAATGACAGTACTTGCAAAAGTTTCAAAGAGGCACAGCAATGAACTTTTATTGAAAAACTTTGTACAACACGCGTAAATACGGTAAAGTCTTTGCATTTAAATTACTAGGCACGATTATGGAGTTTTCTAATGCTACCTCTTTTTCTAAATGTTTTTTTTAAAGCGATATTTCTACTGAGTTTAGGAAGTTTACAACCCTTAATTATATGTTGATTTAATATAGGTAAGTAATATAACTTATGTAATAATTAGTACAAAATATCTTGAGAGTTCCGCTCGCTGGGCAGATGACATCATCAGATCGACAGGGCCGCTATGGGTTAGATTGGCACAGGACCGTAGTGAATGGCGCCAAAAAAGAGAGGCCTATGCCCAGCAGTGGGGAGCTGCTGGGCATGATTTGATTTGATTGATTGATCTTGAGAGTTTTACCCCCAGAAAAAGTTTCTAATTATTAACCCATTAAACATGTCTGTGACATTTTCTAACACTTACGAATATTAAATAGCAATAAAAATAATTATTTTAAAATATAAGTATTTGTGGTTGCTTTGGCTGAATTAGATTGTCAATTTTAAATTCTGAATAACTGTGAAAAATTATACGGAAACACACTATAATATTTGCTTTGAATTTTCATATGAAAATTTCCTTTGAGAGTGTTATCCCGGTGTATACTGTATACTCCTGTGGTTCGATGCTAAGTAGATGAAGCAGGTGTTTCTAAGCGACTCGTAAATGTATCTACATTTATCTAAACGAGGAACGAAGATTCTCTTTGCTGAGAGCATTCTTGTTTTTCCACTCCACCGGCTATTTTTCAAAATAAGAAATTGTTATGCCGAGAGAATAAAAACGGAGCGCAAAAATTGTAAGTGCCTCGTAAAACTGTGCAATTTGGTATAGTATAATGTTTTATGGGAGAAATGGTGAAGGGAGGTACCAAAGTATGTCGCGACAGTTGAAAAAGGTAGATAAGTGCGAACGTACTTTTTAACCGATTGCGCCAGAAGGTGGGTACTGTTTTTCGGGAGTATGTATGTTACATGTGTAACGACAGTAGTTACTTATATTACATTGTTATTATAATGTATTCAGTACCTACTGTTTTATGTTGAAAATATGGGTATAAACGTATTGTGGACGCGTTATGCTAAACAAGTTTTGCTCTTATAACATTAAACTAGTTATTTAACTTAATCGCATAATACGTAAAGCCGCATTTAAATTACGAGCCTTGTTGCACGGAACTTAGTTTCATGACATTAATTTCATCAGTTTCACGCACGTGTAATTTACACGTGAAACTGTATTGTCGTGAAACTACGAGTATGTTCGTAATGTGAATCCGGCCTCAATCTATCTATCTATCTATATAAATAAAAATGAATTGTTGTTCGTTAGTCTGATTAAAACTCGAGAACGGCTGGGCCGATTGAGCTGATTTTGGTTTTGAAATGTTTGTCGTAGTCCAGGGTAGGTCTAAACAGTGAGAAAAATTCGAATAATTACCGGGAAAGCCCTAAAACAGACCTTTTCTTTTTCCCATACAAATGTTTTCTTACTAAAATGTAGAGTCAATTTGAACTTTATTCCTACACAATAAAGTTCATTCTAAGGCGGGACAAAGTTCGCCGGGACAGCTAGTATAATATAAGTACGAAACCCGCGTTTTATTAAACACCAAACCGCCGACACGTCCCAAACACCAGTACATAAAATCTATTCTCAATACCAGCCTAAGAGCAACACTTTGGCCACTATATTCCCCAAATAGTCCATTGTATCGTAACTATACCTACAAAAGATTTACGACATTGTAAAATTTACCGGCTGCTAACATAAATCATGGATAAAGTTAGGTTTGAGAGAGCAATGACCTTTCATACATGTCATATCTCTTGGGATTTAAGTTGTTTGCTTCAAACGCAAAATGTGTGTGGTATCTATGTTTTTGTTTGCTGGAGCAAGTGACTTCATACTCGAGGGAAAAACGTTTCCATATAACAGAAAAATGAGATAATGTGAGACTTTGAGGACAATAACAAAATTTGCAATTCGTCTTGTGGATCCTAAACCATTGACAATATCTGGAAGAATTTGCTATAATTGCAGAGTTTGTCATATGATTACCATGCATTGGTGGGATGACATTATATTTAGCAGCTGATTAGCCACCGACGACGGCTTTCTGGGGCCCAAATTTGCTGATTTGCAATTTTCTCGATCGTGTGTCGGCAGAGTGTACCTAAATGAGAGTGTCAGTGTAATTTTTTGACACATTTGGTCGCAATCAGTAAGCCATTGTTTAGCAGAATACCAAATGTGTCAAAAAATGCCATTAATACTCTACCGAAACACAACTGAGGCTATTTTAAATTAGCAGACTTGGAATCTTCTGATATTCCAGGCTATAAAGGCATTGAATTGTAACTAAGGTCACAAAAAACTTACCTGAACAGGAAAGTCTCATTGAACACCGGATTCAAATTCTTGCGGTGTACTTTAGTCTGGAACTTCTTCTTGCGGTCGGGTAGCAAGAACACTTTGATGTAGGGGTCGCTGCTACCGGACACGTCTTTGATCGGGAGGTCGCGGGCTTCGAAGATCTGAGGACAAAAGTGTACTTTACACCTGTAGATAGAGTTGGAATATGACCTTAGCTGTAACAAAGTAGTAGCTATTGTACTTGCTTCTGAATAAATCGTGACAAACTCTCGATTAAAAATGTGCGTTTGACGTTTTCTGACTCGATAGTCCAGTTATTGATGAGTAGGTAAGAGCAGCTACGTACTACATCCGATTCTTATCCGATCCGAGATATTTAGCTTAGAAATAGTTCTCGGATCCACTCTAAATGTCTCGGATCGGATATAAAGCTATCAGCCAATTAAAGGCTGACACACACTGGATGCGTATGCGTAACATAAACGTAAGAAGCACGGCGGCGTAGCCACGCGCGTAGTTACGGTGTAACCCGATGTGACACCGGGCTACGCGTCACGTCGACGTGTAGGTACGTCTACGTTACGCAAGCGGTGGCAGTTCCATACATTACAACTCAGAGGTACGCACACGTCTATGCATACGCATCCGGTGTGTTTTGGCCTTTAGTGACAACAATTATGAGTACCTAAATAAAACTTCTCATTTGCAGCGAAAGTTTTTAAATAAGGCTACCAAACCTACGGCCCTTAGAATTTTCTTTGAAGTTGTTTTTCTTTTCGATGTTTAAACTTGAAAGTCATTGTTTGTTCTGTTTAACAACATTTAGTTATATTTCAAAGCAAACTTCTTTTGACTATTCCATAATTGAGTCAAAAAGCATTTTCTAATGAAACCACAAAAAATAACTACTAAAATAAATAAAAGAAAATGAAGTTGCTACAGCTACTAAGTAATGTAAATTATAAAGCATTTTTTGTACAAAAGAGGTAGCCATTTTGCTAGAGGGCGTTCGGAAAATATGGTCTTTTATCCCAAAAGTCGGTGGCCTAATAATGGCGGTTAGAGTCGTTTCGAGGGCATTGAACTTGCAACCTAATTTCCGATTTACAACCAATGGAAAGTAAATGGGAAAACCTATTTGAAATTCAAAGTGACAGTAATAAGTGCGAATGGGTTATTTGTGTTTGTAATTTTGTAAAATCGTTGAATTGTATGCTGATTGATCGTTTCGAATGTTATTAAAGTGTTATTTGTAGTTTCTAATAGGCTGATAGTAATTCGATACAAACGAAATGTAATATTTCAATTCAATATTAATTAAAGCGATCTTAAACTCGATCCCTTTCCAACTGTATAACCAAACTTTTTAATGAACGCCTGTCAACGTCATAAAATTATTATTAATTTCTATTAATTACAGAGCTACCAAGTTATCTGTGAACCGGCCGTTATTGGAATTACGGCCACTAATACGGAAATGTCAAATTCAAGAATTCCGCCGTTCAGTTCACAGATAAGGTTGGTCTGTCTTGTACATTAAGTAGGTACCTAGTTTTGTCAGTGATATTATTTGAGAGGAATCGAATACCAGTAGTGCCTTAACGTCTAATTAACTAGAGACATTAATTCAGACTCGAAAAAAACCAGTTCAGATAAAAAACATATTTCAATCAATTTTCTAAAAACAACCACATCAATACCTATAAAATAAATACCAATGGACAAACTAAAACACCTATAGTTTACGATACTGGCCCTACCGTACTCATGCGGCCATTGAACCAAATCCGCTGAAATTATGCTCGGACGTGTTTCCATAAGGATCTTCATATGTTATTACTTATCTAGGATTATAAGTTTTGATGCTTCGGTCGTATACGTGATCTTATGCTTTGGTGTTTCATGTTCTACGTAGTTACAGTGTTGCAAGGATGATAAGATTTAATTTAGTTTGTGACTGGATTTGTAAGCAAAGCAGTAAGTATAGTTATAAAGCGATTTGACTTTGAAATTTTTAATCTGGTAGTACAAAAGAAGGGGTTGTTTTAGATATGTCTATCATTTAAGTAAAAGCACAAAAAATAAAAGTAGCTAAGGAGGCATTCGGGTTTATATTGGGCCAACCTTAACCATCTTTTGAGATAAATTAATGACAAGAAATTAGTTTTCACGCCAGTTTTATAATATTCCAGCTACGCTAATCTTAATGACAAAATTTGCTAAAAGCTAGATGTTGTTGTCAGTAAATGGCAATAAGCGAGCACCCTAATTCAAAAGGATGCGAAGCTAAAATTTTTTGGAAAAAATCGACTGACCTTGACAACCAGAGCTTCGACTTCCTGATCGTACTTGAGAGCGAAATGCAGCTTGCCACAGAATTCCAATTCAGCACTGTCCGTTGATGATTGACGCACCAACTCGTTCTTGTACAATTCCGGCTGAAACAAATAATTTTATTTATAAAGATTATTTTATTAGATATAATTTATTTTAATCAATCGACGTAGAAAGTCATAATCACAAAAGGAGCTCGTTTCTAGTTTTCTTGTCTGTTTGGGTTTTAAACGGGTGTCAGCGAAGAATTCTAATTACACAGAAATGAAAACGCGTGTTTGTAATTAGGTACTCATTTCGATTTAATTACCTATAAATAAAAAAATCATTATTGATTCATAAACCGTCATATCTCAAGTTTTAATTGCGGTCTAATATTTTCAACTGACTGTCAATCTATTCATGATAAAATCCTCAAATGTTAATTAATTTAAAATTTAACCACTTATTTAAAATGCTGATAGCAAATTAACACAAGAACCTTTTAAATTTTAAACTTTCTAATCCGGATAACCATAATTAAGAAACTCAGATCGTCAGGCTTGGAAGCTTTGGTAAAGGTAAACGTTAAACTCAGGTAAAAGTTTGGCCTTAAGTTAATCCTTTGAACAGGTTTTTGAAAAGGCTAATGAGAAAAATTAAGCGCTATAATTCGACGATAGGTATTATATGGGTCTTTCAGCAAGGCGGATCGATGTTAAAATTGAATAAAACAAAATATGTGTGAGGTATTAATGGTGAGCCCAGTAAAATTACACAATCTTGATGGCCATGCTAATTCATGATAGGCTGAAAGAAAAACAAAAAAAGCTCATTATAATAATAAACTACCGATGCTCTTCATGTCAGTTTCAGAAAGATTTCGTGAACAGTACTCAACGCAGTATGTATAGATAGATAGGACAAATGAATGTATTATTACATGTTAAAAACTATGAAATGTTATTACATGTCCAAAACAACGACACTGAACTTCTTTTCCCAAGAAACAATGAATATGACAAAAACTAACTTTTTATTTACTACCTACTGTTCAAACTCTTTTCTATATTTTTGTTTATAATTACCCAGTCATTTAAGCTTAAATTAGGTAAGAATCTCGGAATTCGAGATACCCAGCTGTAAGTCTGTAAATACTTGTATATTGACACTCTAAAAGTTGTCTCAAAACCTACATATGGTAGGGTGTACGCAACTATTAAATTTCAAGGTCAAAGGTCAAAAAATCGTTTTTTTTGCGCTTTTTTTGTAAATATCTCATTTCCTATGGGGTTTTGCTATTTGTATTTATTATCAATATTTTAGAATACAAAATTCTCTACAAATTTTGTTTGAAAATTTTTTTCATACGGTGAACCGTTTTCGAGATAGAGGGCGGAGAGCGCGCGGTCACTTCAGGTCAAGCATATAACGAAGATGATCGAGACTTTTCACAGATTTCGGAGCATTATAGGCTGCCAATAAGGTTTGAGTTCCACTCTCTAATAATCTCTGGGCCGAACAATTTTCTTCCTCAAATGCTGCAGCTAGTTCATCCAAATTTGTCAGTTGCTCAAAAACTTTTTTTTTGTTAGCCATTAAGATCCCACTGCTGGGCAAAGGTCTCCCCCGCGACTTTCCATTTAACACGGTCTCCGGTAGCGACCCGCCATTCCCGTGAAAATGCATCCAGATCGTCTCTCCATCTTTTTCGAGGTCTACCTCGGCGTATTTTGGAATGAGGATAATTATTAAAACTTTCAGTCGAGTATATCTCCGTTTTCTTTCCTTTCCCAACTTTTTGAAAGAAAATTTCTTGTTCGTAAGACAGTGTACGCCTAATTAAAATGACGAGTAAATCAATATCTTGTCCTATTATAACTGCAGTTTTTTTCAGACTTTAATTCTTCAATTGTAGTTTCAACAATAAGAACATCCGCATCATCTCTGGCTTGTGTAGTAGTAATATTTGCAGCTTTTAATTTTTCAATTAGCATATTAACGAGCCTATCTTTGTTATTTCGATTTAGATTTAAGGCATGAAGAAAATGATAAAATATAATATAATAGTTAATAAAAATTGACAAATATTTATAATCATTGATTAATCGATAGTTCATCAACTATATATGGCGCGTTTTTGACCGGAAGCATCGGTTGACCTGAAGTGATGCTGTGACCGCGCGCTCTCCGCCCTCTATCTCGAAAACGGTTCACCGTATGAAAAAATTTTTCAAACAAAATTTGTAGAGAATTTTGTATTCTACAATATTGATAATAAATACAAATAACAAAAAACCCATAGGAAATGAGATATTTACAAAAAAAGCGCAAAAAACCGATTTTTGTGACATTTGACCTTGAAATTTAATAGTTGCGTACACCCTACCATATGTAGGTTTTGAGACAACTTTTAGGGTGTCCATATACAAGTATTTACAGACTTACAGCTGGGTATCTCGAATTCCGAGGTGAACTTACTATAATAACTGGATTATAAACTCTTTTGTGATTTTTTATTTCTTTAAGTTCAAAATTGTCATGTCAGTTGTTCTTGTTTTTAATAATAGAGTTCAAAGATTCAAAAACATTGAGGTATTTTATTTATTGATTTATTCGCTTTGGAATTATAAAATGAATTTTGAAATAGAACGCTTTATGAAACTATCTTTACACCTGAGGCTAACTACTCGAGTTAAACCGTCTGATCCGGGATGTTTTGTTTCAATAATACCGAACAACCATCGTGCTGGCGGCAAACCGTCTTCCTTGACCAGTACACCTACAATGTAACTTTTTTACATGTATCGAGAGGATTGTGATGCTATTTACTTTAATCATAGTAAATTAATATACGGTATGTTTAGGGTAATGAAGTATAAAATATTTAAAGTTTTATAGGTATCTACGCCCCAATCGAACCTACGAACCGTAAACGCAAAATGAAAGTTAAAATACCCAAATTCGAGCAATGTAAATTTTCGGCAGCCTCAAATTTTACGATACCCAATAAAACTGTTTATTCAGAAGCTAAGGAAAACATCTTGTTTATTAAATATCTTGATTTAATCCATTTGGGGTGAAATTTTAAGATAAAATTTTACTTCGAGGATTTGTTTGTTTGGTATTCTAATTTACACCTTAATAATGTTTATTTTGACGCTGATTGTGTAATCAAATTGAGATTTAAGTGTATCAGGTGAAAAATAATTGTTGAAAGAAAAACTACTTAAAATATAAACTACCTAAGTAGTACGCATACGCATTTCCGATTGCGATGCGCAACAACCGCATTATATTATCTGCTACAGTTTTTTTTTTTAATTTCACCGTTTTTTTTTTAAATCTTTCTCAGATCATCAAATACAGTCTGGTAATTTACAATATTCTCAGTTTTATGTCGGCAGAGTGTCAATGGCATTATTTACAGACAATAATTAGCAGGTTGACATTGGCTTGACATTCGAAGGTTTATGTGAAATCCGCCAACCCGCACTTGGCCAGCGTGGTGGATTACGGCCTAATCACTCTCTGTATGAGAGTAGGCTCGTGCCCCTCGGTGGGGACATATATGGGCTGATAACAACAACATAACAACAATTAGCAGACTTTAGCCCTGATTTAAAACGCCCATACCTGAATAAGGGTTAAAAACATTTCATTGCAGCTTATACTTCGTTAAAAACATCTGAGATTAACAATAAAAAGAATACAATCTCAAGAATATCAAAGGATAGCATTAGGTAAAGGAAAGATGGTCCTTGGCGGTTCAGTTAACACGAATACAAAACGATGTCGTTAAGTAAGTACAATAACGATTCCGTAAAGCCTTTTTACAAAATGTAAAAATAATAAAATGTCTCTCTCTCTTTTGACCTTGAAGACTTTATTAACTAGAAATGTATGTCAAGGAGATTTTTGAGTTTCCTTATTAGATTTTTTGTATACCTCTGGAATGGCGACATTTGGCAATAATTGCGTAAACGTGACTTTTTATTCTTAATTGGCGTTACACTTTAATGCTTATTTTCACTGCTACGTAAGCATAAATTGTGTTTGCCAGCAATTACATCTAAGTATATTCTCTTCATTTTTTATAACCAGTTGTCTGTGGCGAACCCCATACGAGTGACAGAAAACTGTCAAATACGGCTGGATAGTATAAAGCAAATAATAAAACCGATTAGTAAAACTATTGGCGACACCAATATTATATCACAAGTAAAGTGGGAACCGTAATAAAGTCTCTCAAACACAGACTATATGTGTGTGTGTGTCTATTCAGTTACAGTCTGTATGCCGATAATTAAAAAAAAATACCCTTAAAAATATATATACGCATATATACTTACTAAAAGGTTTTAAAAAATTCTGCATAGTTACTTTCTTATCTTCAAGATTAAATTAATAATGGAAATACAAATTTTAAATGAAAATAAACTTTCCATATATCAGAAAAACTTTGTATATTGCTTTGAAACACAATATATTTTGAAAATAAAAGTCCTTCGCAATCTTGAATGTAAAGGACCAAGTTTATTTCTCAATCCAAAGAGATTCCATTAATGAGATATTAATGTAAAATCTTTGATATTAATCTGTAACTTGCAAAGAGGTTCAATTAGGAAAGTTAGGCCTTTCATAACAGTTTCCAGAGGTAAAACTCGAGGACTAATTCAGAAGGTTATTGACTTGTTCATTTTTGTTATGAAACTTTTTCACGGACACAGTTTTCTTTTTGCATAGAGTTTTTTTTTTTTTTTAAATAGGGTTTAAAAATAAAACATAACATCGTAACATACCAAAGATGCCTAAGGGCAACAATATAGTACATATTTGTAAATTTCTAACTTAAAATTATTCAAATAATATCAAGCCATCCTGGCGGACACAAGGAAGGAAGTGTGTTTGGAGCAAGTTTTTGTTAGCAAGTGAAGGGAAGTGGTCTTTGTCTTCCCGATTGGATAGAGGCGTGATAGATGGTCATAAGTACCGGTATGTGTGTACTTTAAAAAATAATCAACAGGTTTTAAAGAAAACAAGGCTTAGTAAGAATACTTCAGTCCATCAAAACAGTCCACTGACTTTATGAAGTAAGTTACGAGACTTTTACAGATCGCGACAGTCATTTTTACACGCCTTTGGCCTCTTTCTATCGTATGAGTATCAAAGGCGATAGACAAAGATGGTTATATTCTCCAATGTATATTTTCTACTACCAAAGCACTATACATCCTACGCTTCAATTCAAAGTCAACAGGCAGAAAATAAGTGTCGCAAGGCCGAGACATAATTTCTTAGTCTTAGACAATTTCGCTTGAAACAATTTAACAGGAATATAATACAAAATATCAATTTTGTAATCATTTTAAAATTTAGGTTAATTTTGTGATTACCTTGATATTTTCAGCATAATAATTTGAGGCAATATGTTTTCTTAATTATTTGAAATGGAAAAGCGAGCTGTCCGAATATGGTGCGGTTCGCCCTTTTTAAATAGGATCTTAGAATGCGAAGAAACTTTCGAACTGTTTTCAAACCTAATCAAAACGATATCCAGAACATAATAACTACAAAATCACGTGAAAACATTCTAACTAGAACTCCAATCAGTATGAAAGTGCAAACTGTAAATGTCTCAATTTAACACGAATACAGGCTCACACCGTTGGACAGACGTTTCGGAAATGAGTAGGAAGTAGGAAATGCTACGTGACACCTTGGAGAGCTGCAGTACCACGCTCGGACAGGAAAGCTTCTGTTATTTCCAGCTTACACGGGGCAGGTGTAAGTATAGAGTGTAGTGCTGCCAAACTATCGATAAAATATGCCGATAATATCGATACTTTGAACTATCGACTTTTTTGTTTTGGTACAGGGAATTTGTTAAGCCCTCTATTGATAAATTAAAAGTGTTATTATTACATTTATATTGTTTAAACTTTTTCTAAAGTAATCATCGCTAATGTGCCTGCTAATTACAGAAAGAAAAAGATAATTAATTGGTTAATAATGGATAATTAACTTAATGAACCTTTAAATCAAAGGGTAAGTTACAACAACGCTTTATAAGATCCGAATAATATCAACAAAATGTATTTTTATATGTCCTTTATGAAGGATGTCCCTGAAACGTGAGCGGTGTACAAAATTGTGAACGACCTAACTCACGGATATCTGGGCCTAAAATAATAATTTAATAAAGAAATTCCTGTCAACGATAATGTAACTCGTCCTAAAACTTCGGGCCAAAAAAACTCATTGCCCAAAAATGAAACATACTAAAATATACGTATACCTAGACTGCCCCGATATTTAATTATATGGCGTCCCAAAACTTGACCCCAGGAAAAAAATATATAGCCTACTAAAGTTATAATGTCGTTCATACAAAAGCAGCTTTATATAAAAAAAAAATAATCCTGGAGCCGATTTTTAACTCTATATAATAAAATGTCGGGACAGTAGATGTATATTCTGTCTGGAATATGTTTCATTTCTGAGCAGTGAGTTTTTTTTAGGTCCAGAAGTCTTAGGCGGTGTTGCATTGTCTTTTGTTACCCGTTACGCAATATAACAATCTAAAATAGATATTCCAAGTATTTGGGCCAAAAATATTTATTTATTTATTTTATACGTATAGTTGGTCTATTGTGATTACAAGCTTTTGTTTAATCATAACTAGCGTGGGTGGGATTGTATAAAATAAATACGGTTTCATGAATGAAATTCTGAATACTATTAGATATTACGTAGACGTAGCTATTTGAGGCTTTGGGTTTATAATTTTGTCAACTTAATTAACCTTGTTTGAAGTTAGTACAATGGATTATATAATTACCTAGGTAATATACATTCTAGTTTAGTCTAATTAGCCCGGTCAAGGAACGATTTGGTGTGCTACATTAATTCACAACAGGCTGGAAATAACAGATATTGTCCAAAATGTAATTATAATTAATATTTAAAGTTCACCATCATTCCGATGTATGGTTTTTTTTATTCAAGGTCAAACGTCATAAAAATCAGTTTTCCGCAATTTGCAGCGAAACGGAAAGATTACCATAAAAGTACCCAAGATAAAAATTGTAGCTCTTAAAATTATCTACAAAAACTGTATCAACATTTTTTTCCTACGAGCCACCCTTTCTGAGATATTACAATCGACAAACAAATAATGACAATAAAAAGCTGTCTAGATTGAAATAAAAAAGAAACAATCTAGTTAAGTTGCGTCATATTGTTTTGCATAACACTGATACGTTTGTATAGAAAAATCAGAAAATGCCGGCCAAATAATGGATAACAGACTTTAACGCCTTTTTAGCTAATTGGCTTTTAGTCTAGCTGACTGTATTCAATTTTATTTAAACCACGTCGAAATTTCGGAATAGAAAGTCGAATACCTGAAACCAATACTGCCAATCCTAATTACCTTTATTCGGCAACCAAGATACACGTTATCCCTTTAGTAATGTAAAACATTACATTAAAACCTTTTTCATTTCTAAATAGACACACGACATGACTTTATTTAGTCTCAGTATTTCCCAACAAGTAATGCTAACATTTACCTACTTGTTAGATTTTCATTTTGCTTAACAAAGTCAGAGTAAAACTTGTTGCTCTTTTGATACGGTAATAAGGCAGATAATATTTATTTTCTTAAAATAATCATGTTATCTTTAAATAATATAGCCTATGTGTTATTATGATATGCATAAGCTACAGTATTGCCAAGTTTCATCATCTGTTCAGTAGTGTTTGCGTAAAAGAGTAACAAACATCCATCCATCGGCACAAATGTTGACATATTTAATACGTATTAGTAGGATGGTCTAGTTAGATGTCGTTTCATGTTTAGAAGAAAAATACTTCGAGCAACGAAATATTGGTGTTTTTGTGTATATTATATGTACTCATAATAAACTAAGGAATTATAGTAAGCTTAACTTCACTTGACATTGACAGAATCCAGAATAGTATATGCCATATAAAAAATATATTTAGGTTGTTTGAGAATTTATATCGGAATAGTATAGTCCACATTTTTAATGATTTAAATGATTAAGGTTGCCTGGAAGATATTGCTACCTAACAATAAGGCCGCCTGTTGCTTCTTATATTCTTGTTTGTGTCTGTACCTTATATCTTTGTGTGCAATAAAGAATATTTGTATTGTATTGTATTGATTCCACAAGGATAGTATCAATTCATTATACTTATTGCGCAGTTTGTGTCGAACTTCCAAAATAAAATCAAGATTAAGCTTATTTTCTTTAGAATATCCGTAATAAAGTAAAGTCAAACGCGGCCTTTCATTCCGCCATCTAATTGCAAACAGCGTCGCTTAATTATGACAGTTATTGCGTAAAATTACTTTCATCTTTGTAACTTTCTCCTGTAAAGGACTCTAGATAAGTATTTTTGTTTGATTCAAAGTCTAGAAATTAACTTACTTACTGTTACTTAATTAAACTGAATTAAGTCAATAAGTTCTGTTTTATTTGAGTTCTTAATTTGGGTAAGAGTAGAAAGAAAAATAAAATGGGTTTGTTCTAAACTTTTGATACACGTGCAAGATGTGAGCACCTATAAGTCAATGAACTTACTTCACGGTACATGGATAATAGATACCCTTTGCCAAGTTGAAAAATTTCGATTGTACTAATGAAAAATATTTTTTTCCCAAAATGCAACGAATTTGGGACGAAATAGAACAAAACGGTGTCTTCGTTGTAGGTACATGTTTTATCTTAATTGAACTCTTTATACAAAAAATATTTTTCTCGTATAAATTACTGATCGAAGCATAGTACGAAACCGTCTTATTGTAACTCAACTTGAAAATAAAAAGATCATAAAGTCACCTGTCTTACTAAAATCGTACATCCAAACACAATTCCTTCGCTTCATCCACAGAAAGGAAGTTTCTGACCACTCCGATGGGAAAGACCCGTGACAGATATGTATATATATATGTATATATTATGTGTCTACAGCCTTCCGCGCAAAATATCTTCACTAAACTGCAATGAAACTAGGTTCCCAAACTCTCTAAAAGCATGTATTGTCTACTAAAACTGCAAGCTGAAAGCTAAATAGTTCATAATACGTTTATAGAGAGCCACTAGCAACTACTATAAAGCCATTACTCCCCATTGAAGTTCGTTAGGCCGAAATTGAAAATGATAGTTCGACAATGCATTTGAAATAGAGTTTTCCTGCTCATTAATTTTATTTCCCGTTACTGTTGTATTATCGGGCAGCGTATAGACAAATGTGACACGCGAAATGCATTTGCGTCATGCAAAATTTAGATGAAAGTTATAATTTTAAAATATAACTTCCGGAAAAAGACGTGCTATTACAAGATTTTTTGTAAATTTTCCAAGATAATGTCGATAAATAATATACTATATTATATTATAATTGATAAATTTGACCGCTGCAAGTTTTTAAATTAATTAACAAATGTCTGGATTGAAAGACCTGGTTACCCTTAGTACAGGGAATCCTAGTTTGGGGACCAGGAACTATCAAAACTTTAATTCTATTAGTATTACGAGCTCAAATCGAAGGTTTAAGACAAAAGAAACTCTGTAATCATGTACTGTACAATAAAAAAATCCTTTGTAAACTAAATTGTACATGTTGTGGAAATAAAGATATTTTTTTTTTTTTTATATTATTTTATATATATACCTATATATTATTTTGTGTTCCAAGACATGACGATAAATGCGTTCGAAGTCGCAGGCATTTAGGTATTTAGGTACCTTAATAAGTCCGATGGAGGAATCAGCTCGCTCCAGACTGCAGATGCTGAACTGGATGGAAGGTAGGTCCAGACGGTGAGACAGCTGGCGCTGGAAGGTCTGGTGGCGGGTTGGCACGATCGGGAGAGTCGTTTGACGTAACACCTGCAACAAATATATTTATGTCAATTGATTCATAAAGAAAAGAAGGTGTAAAGAAGTTTGTTTGGATCGTAGCAAGTGGAAGGAAGTGGTCTCTACCTACCCCAATGGCAGAAAGGCGTGTCGGATATGTATGTATGTTGATACATAATTAAACTTTGTATTAACAGTTTTGGGTGGCAGCGATTATGTTTTAAAGATCCTGTTTATAATCTTAATATACCCAAACCAAGTCACGTGACATACCTCAATTTTTCGTTATTATTTATAGTTTTTTTACATTCAAAATCAGTGGCGAACACCAAAATATTGATAAATGATTTAGTTCAAGCTTTTTACTGAAAAAATACAAAATGTCTAGTTCAACTTTTGAAACTACAACCAACAAAAAACTTTAAGCTCTTACAGTAGACACGTGTTTGATTAAAATGACAAAATATATTACACTTTTAACAAATAGGAATACAATAATTGCAATTTTGCAACTACGAAATTAACACTGATTCAATATTAATTCGATATCGATATCACGCGACCTATCAACCTTTCCCAGCTTTAAAATTGCAAAATAAAATGACCTGATTTAACCTAGTAAACGAAACCTTCCCTAGCTTTGTTTTAGCTTAGATAATCCAGGTAAACCTAATCTGTCTGGCTTTAAACACTATACTCTGTAAGTCTCCTTCAAAACTCCTTTAGAATTCGTAATCGGATCATTTTACGCCATTAAAAAGTGCTGGCAAACAACTTTAATATCTTGAGACACCAACAACCTATTTAATTTGAGAAAAGCTGCTCTAAGCCACACTAAATTGAGGTTTAAGATTGCATGTACTTACAGTTTACGTATTTTACTTGGATTTTTAAGGAAATATAGTGTCTGGAAATGATATTTTTGTTAATTTATACAAGTACTCGCACTTCTAATATCAAGATAGTAAAAAATCACACACTCAGTAATTTAATCATTGATATTTTTATATATTTTTGCTGAAAAACTGGTATATTCAACTTTTAATTTATACATAGCTATTTCATTTTCACTTTCAATTGTTTTAACCAACTTCTTTGTCTTAAAACCCTGGGAATTGAGCTCAGTACATTTCTCATAAGGTTTAATACATTTTTTAAAGCATGTTATATCTAGGAACCCTAATTCTCTGCATATCTCCTAGCGACGACTTGCAGACTGTCCGTTATTTTTCATTACGTTGGGCTCGTTGGCTTCTCTACATTTTAACTTTACTATTTTTAATATTCAGTTAAGTACCTGCCTAGTTACTTAGACTTAGAGACCTACATAACGGTGATAAAAACCAGTGTCGGTAGTTTGTTTTTTTTTGAAAAAATAAATTTTCAATGTTTGGTCCCTTGGACACGGCACCCCTAGTATAATAATCCTTACAATAAAAGAATAAGACACATCTATGTTTCACAAAATTATATTCTATGTGAAATAGATTGATAAACGCAAATAAGATACGCATAATAAAAATTGCATTTCGCAACAGCAACGCAACTGAAACTGCTAGTTACTTTTGAGTTTTCTATGTTCTGCTATGTTTTCTAAGGAATTCTATAGCAGAAACTTCGATGCAACTCAAAAGTTTCAGTTGCGTTGCAGTTGCGTTTCACCGTGTGTTTTGGCGCTAAGATATCTCTAGGTACCTAAAATGCTTCCCACATAAAAGTCAAACTTATTAAAACAAGATACCTACACTTATCTACTTAATTCTTTCGTAATTATTTTATAAAGTAAAACATTTTCCCCTTATTACAATTAGGTATACGATATTATTTCGTAATACTCGAAATTACCGTAGCTACAATTATGTCACAATTAGTGAAACTAATCTCATAATATAACTGTTAGGTTAGACAATAAACGTAATAAGATTCCTTATGATATTAATTTACAAACTAAAATAGACTTTACAACGTACCCTTGTTTAGTAATTAGACGTTATACGCCACATAATATGAGACGTTTTAAGGTAATCTTTGCTTTTGGGACGTGAGATACCACGTGTAAATATTCTGTGGCTGTTTAAAGCTGGGATGTGTCCATGACCGCGTGTAAAATATTCTGTGTCAGTTAAAAGCTCAAAACTCAGAAATGGGGAGTGGGTCAGCTCAGGTCCGATACAGGATTGTGCTTCTTTAGTAATTAATTCATTTTTAATTAGGTATGTAAGAACGCTTGCAGACGTTTTGCGAACGTCCGTTTTTTCACCGACGGAGCAGCTGCCATAGACCCAGAACACACGGTGAAACGCAACTGCAACGCAACTGAAACTTTTGAGTTGCATCAAAGTTTCTGTAATAGACTTCTTTAGAAAACCACACACGACGCAACTAGTTTGAACTACAACTGTTTCTAAAGAAGTCTATAGCAGAAACTTCGATGCAACTCAAAAGTAACTAGCAGTTTCAGTTGCGTTGCAGTTGCGTTTCACCGTGTGTTCTGGGCCTTATACTTTTTGCCGGTTGGTTGTCCAGTGCGTGTACACGCGCCCATTATAAACCATACAAGTGGACTCATATATCTTAAAGTTAGCAATCCTGTATTTTTTAAAAAAAGTCTTTTTTGGTAAAAAGTCAAGAATTTGAGAAAAGTTTTATAATTAAAAGCATAAGTAAGTAGTATAAAATTTAAATAATATAAATAAACTATCAAATATAAAAACACAAATGGAAAAAAAGGAAAAGATCCTACCTACTCCAAAGGTTGTCTGGGAGAGATCACTTTTAGTGATAAGGCCGTCTTTGCGCACTATGTTTTAGTTTTAAGTTTTATTTGTATTTCTTTGTGTGCAATAAAGTATTTCTATCTATCTATAAAGTTCCTTTTAATTTAGATCACGAAACAAAATTGGATCTAATAAGTAAAATTAGCCAAGTTATTAAAAAAAAGTATAAAATTGTTTACTATGTTGAATAGAAGTCTAGAATAGAAACCTAGTATTCTATTTGTTCCTGTCAGACAAGCTAAGGTCAGTGGGACCCTTGTCTGCCTTAAGCCAGTTACCAGACAGTTACAGCAAATAGACAAAATGTTAATTAATCACGTAAAATCTCTGTGGTAAAGATCATAGCTTTTTTCTTAATTTATTTCTAATGAATAATGTAAAGGGTGTAATTTTTGCCAAATAGGCTGAACACAGAATTTCTTGGATATTTAGGTTCATTTCATGATAAAATAAATAGTAATATGTTATGTCTAGTCTATATTCACAGACAAAATTTATCTGACAAATAAATAATAATAATATAATTTTATACCCGTCTCTGTTTAAAACTTAATGTTTTATGAAATAGTCATTTATCTGTCGGTATTTTTTTTTCTATAAGTGGTGAAACGGGTAATGAGAAAGGTAAATAGCAGATAGAAACATTTATTTTCTTTATTTACCAAAAAACGTATGTAAACGTATCCAATCTAATAAAACATTAATTGTAACCTTACCTACGTAGCCAACAAAACTATTCGATCATTCAATCCAATTTGAGAGTACGAGCTATGTGCAAACTTTCAACAAAGGTCGACAGTTTCAAGGGAAATCAGACCTTATTTGCAGTACGTAGAAGGTCAACTTAATTGACTTACCGTAGGTCAATCGGCTTTTTTGGTTTTTAAATGAAATATACCTAATTAACTATCATATTATTTATCAAATAATTAATTATTATTTGCTCTTCAAATCAAAGACCCGTACACTTTCTTTTTGTTTACTTTGTTATAACAATATTTTCTTAGAAAGTCTCAAAACGAATTTCGCTTGAATTTTACCTCAGAATATATGAAAAGTAAACGATGGATGAATATGTAAATAAGTGTAAATACGACTATGATAGATTGTGTTAATACTTTGAAAATCTTTTCGACATTCTAGAAATATCTCTCAGTTAAAATCTTTTAAAATATATCTTAATAAAAAAGCCGCATCCAAATCAGTCCACGCGTTTAGAAGCTACAGTACCACAGACAGACAAACACACAGACAGAGGGGTCAAACTCATAACACCCCTCTTTTTGGCATCGGGGGTTAATAAAAACAAACTTATCAAAACTTACATACTTATCAGTAAAATTAAAATCTGTATTTAATACGACTGCATTTGATATAAAGTTTTGAAGCAGCTTGGTATGTAGGTAATCTACATAGACACAATTTTCCCGCTACAGGGCAAAATATACGTTTTTCTACTGAATATGTATTTATGTATACAGGTATATATAACTTTTCATTTTGTTTACCTAGAGCAAAACAATGTTTTGTTCTTGGCAAAAACAAAGATTCTTAAAAAGTTGGTGAACAAGAACAAAACAATTCTCACACAAAACACACGTATTTTTTTACCGTTTTTAATTACACTCTTCTGGACTCATTAGAAGAAGACCGTGATTAAAAAACAGGGTGTAACAGAAAGGGGGTATAAAGCCGAAACACAGTGATAGTCCTCATGAAACTGAACAACTTTCCCCATGAAACATGGGACATAACTCGAAAAAAAAGTTTCACCTCCTCACACAAAATGTCCGATCAGCTGATCAAGTAAGTATGGGCGATCCAAAAATGTTTTTCGAGTTACGACCCATGTTTCATAGGGAAAGTTGTTCAGTTTCATGAGGACTATCACTGTGTTACACCCTGTATAGAAGAATTTCACTTAACAATAGTATTTGTATAAAGAAATTAATTCTGAAGTAATATTTCATTCTTCTTGAATTATAATGATTTTTATAAGCAGGCTAGCAACAGAATTACTTAAGAGTTACGAATACATTATGAATAGATAAGGAATATTTTAAAAGTACCTAATAAGTAAATTATTAGTAAATTGGTACATCGGATGTACCAATTAATGTACTACATCACCATATTTTAAATCTTTCCCTTTAGGAAGAGTTCTCTATAGTTCTATCCATGGATACTTGACTGTGCTTGAGCTTGGTATTGGGTACTTGTTACGCAGGTACACAACTTTTTGATAAAACAAAAGAAACGGCATCCTATTATTTTAGTAACAAAATAAATAGGTACCGGTTTACTTCATTTTCAAACATTTTCGAACAAATGAAGACCGCTGGCCATAACCGGCGGCACCGGGTGTGTAGACACCTAAGTAGGTAAGTAACTACCACAATTTTGAAATGTTTTTTTCCAAAAAGTCTTTCTTCTACACAAGTATAATTAATTAAAATCCCTTGATCTCCCTCGACAGGTATATAGTATAGTATTAATCGATAAAATAACAGTTCCGAAAAGATTATGGCCACACAAGCTTTAAGTATCAAAACATTGTGTTTTGAGACAAATAATGTAAAATTATTCATGAGTAAAGTTGAAACTAGAAAGCTAATACAATTTAGTCGTATCTTCGCTAAAGTGTTTACTCAATTTCGGCGTCTAGGTAAAACGATAGTGAGGACATCAATCTTCATTTATAGAGTTTAAAAAAACCTAAAACAAAAGCAAGTATAAACAGTAGAGGACGTTAAATAATGCACATCGATCTTTAGAAAGAGGCAATCAGCTAATTTCGACTTAGTATTAGGTAGTGTGTGCCATATCTGTGTCGCACACACCATGACGTTTGTTTTGTTTTGTCAGTCGCGGTGGTTCAAATGCGAGAAAAAGAGAGTGCAACATAAAGTATTTATTTATTCAATTCAAATGAACGATTATACTTAAATTGATGTACATGGGAATTTGCATTCGTTTGTATTCGGAAATTCGATGATATCCGATGTGCATTCTTTATCGCCCTTTACTGTACTAGACTCTTTGTCGTAGATCAATCTGTTAATTGATTGAGTTTACACGCATCAGCGATTAAACTGTCTCTGCGGTTTGATGTTTGATAAGGTAAACATCAATCACGCTAAATCAATAATCGGCAAAGTCGCGAATCGAAATCCAACGCGAAGGAAGTCCAATTGTCAATACGTTAAAGCCCATAATTACTTCAATGTGCTAAAGTTCATTAATGATTTATTTACGTACACAGAATTTACACATTACACATATCTGTCACGCCTTTCTCTCATGGTGGTAGGCAGAAACAACTTTTCTCCACGTGCGATCTAAACACACTTCTTTCGCCTCATCCACAAACACCAGTTGCCTCATAACTGTATAACAGTCAAGCGACAAAACCCTTTTTTTACAATAAGATATAGATTGATATAGATATTGGGGGACATTTCACACACGGTCACCTGACCCCAAACTAGGCAAATCCTGTACTATGGGTATCAGGGACTGATAAACATACATAGATAAATATATAACACCCAGACCCAGAACAAACATTTATGCTCATCACACTAATGTTTGTTAACCGACGGGGATCGAACCCGCGATCCGTGCGTATGAGGCAGACTCACTACCGACTACGCTAACTGGCCTGTCAATAGACAAAAAAAAACTGTATAACGTGCCTAAGATTGTACAGAATTTACAAAATGTAAATCCAAGAAGTTGCCAACACAAGAAGATCAACTGTGATTTAATATTAGTACCCTTGTCGTAGTCTGCAGCTGCTACAGAGACACATTACAACCCACATTAAATTGTAAAATTAGTCCAGCAAGGTTTCTGGCATTAGAATGTATTTCTAAAGCTAGACTTTATTTGAGTTAGGTTAGATTAGGTTAGGTAGAGCTTATGAATTGTACACATAAGACCTATACTCTACAACATGATCGTGATCACATAACTCTTCTTAATTATAACTATTTCTTAACTCATGCAAACAACTTGAGTATTCACTATTGGGACTAGCCCAACAAAACCTACAGCTCAATTGTATCCAAAACTAGACAAAAATTCAAACCCCCCCGTTCTGTTTTATTCTTACTACATATTAGAAGCTAAATATTTTATGTCAATTAAACTTTTAAAATGATTAAAACTAAATTAAACATATACTATCAAAACGTGAGGGGTTTGAGAACTAAAACACACGAAATATATAAAAATATACTAAATAATGACTTAGATATAATATTATTAACAGAATCATGGCTTCATCCGGGCATACTGGACTCTGAGTTGTGCGACAATAGATATGACATACTACGGAAAGACAGACTTACAACCACTAAAGGAGGTGGCGTAATGATATGCACAAAAAAAACACTATCCGCTACTCCACGCCCGGAGTGGTCACGTCATCCATCTGAGTTTGTATGGGTTACAATTCCCAAACGCTCACTCAAAGAAATTACTAGAAACCTACACATATGCATTGCATATATAGTAGGCGGAGACAACGATCAATCAGCACACATTCACAATATCATAGATTCTATTTCTCATGTAAGCAGATCATGTCCGGAAGACTACATTTTAGTTGCCGGAGACTTTAATCTACCAATGATCAAATGGTCTAAATCAACTAATATTGTAGAGCATAGCGGTCCTGCTGACACACAACAAGCGGCAACCGAATTACTTAATGCTTGCAGTCTACATAACCTGACCCAATATAACTTCTTTAGAAATAATCATAACAACACTATTGATTTAATTTTTGCGAACTTCTTCTTAAACATAGATAAATCATCTAATCCCCTGGTAAGCGAAGACTACAGAAATCACACTACTTTAGAAATTACTGTTACCGAAATACTTTTACCTGAATTAAACAAAACTTCCTCCCCCAAATTACGCTTTTGGAAAGCAAATTATGACGTTATCAATAATGAAATCAACAACATAAATTGGGCGGATATTCTCATGCTTGGTACAGTTGAGGATGCCGTAGCAGTATTTTATCAGCTCATCAAAAGTCTTATCTCTACTCACATACCTACCTCCCATAGGCCAGATAATATACAGTATCCGGTATGGTATACACCATCACTAATAAAATTAATTAGAAAGAAAAGCAAACTACACTCTAGATGGAAAAGATATAAAAACAACAGAGATTATGACGACTTCTCACTCTTACGCACAAGACAAAAAGAATTGCAAGAGTTATGCTACAACAACTTCATTGCAACTTCCCAATCAAATATTAAACAGAATCCCAAACTACTGTGGAGTTTTATACACACTTTGCGCGGCAAACGAAATAAAGCTGGCTATCCTAACATTATGACTGACGGTCGGGTGACGTATGATAACGGACAAGACATCAGCAACGCCTTTAATGCTTTTTTCCAAAGCGTCTTTGTTAAAAAGACCACCGATCATTCGCTGTGCATGGAAAATTCTTCTGCACCCCCTAGTTACTTAGATCACATCAGCTCAATAACATTCACAGCAGACCTTCTGTTGAAGTATTTAAAGAATATTGACCCACACAAAGGTGCAGGCAGCGATGGCATTCCCCCAGTATTTTATAAAAACTGTTGCGATAGTATCTGTAAGCCGCTCAGCATTCTTTTTAATAGATCTATTAAGGAAGGGGTATTCCCACTCAAATGGAAAGAAGCCCACATAGTCCCAATACACAAAAAGGAATCTAAAACAATGATAAAGAATTACAGACCTATATCTATTCTTAACGTGATCTCAAAGGTCTTCGAACGCATAGTTTATGACAATATATATCCCATTATAGCCTCAAATGTTGGTGACCACCAACATGGCTTTTTAAGCAAAAGATCTGTGTACACAAATCTCTGCAACTTCACCAACTAAACCCTTCATAGCATGGAGCAGCCGGCTCAGGTTGACGTGATCTACACAGATTTCGAAAAAGCTTTCGATCGTGTAGATCACGTCATCCTCCTAAGAAAGCTATACACTTTGGGAATCCAGGGAGATCTGTTTAGATGGATAAGTTCCTACATTGAAAATAGGACGCAAGCCGTAGTCTTGGGTGGATACAAGTCTTGTTTCTGTAACATCCCATCAGGTGTACCCCAAGGATCCCACCTAGGCCCCTTGTTCTACAATGCGTATTTGTACGATGTTGGTGAATGCTTTACACACTCGAATCACTTGCTCTATGCTGATGATAAGAAAGTCTATCTTAAAATTAATAACATCGAAGATTGCCGAAAAATTCAACAGGACCTAGACAAACTTTCTGAGTATTACAACCACATGAAAATAAACATTAGCGTAGACAAGTGTGTTCAAATCACATACACCCGGAAAACAAATCCAATTACCTACAATTACAAAATAAATAATACTGAATTAAGACGTGTAAACGAGGTTCGAGATTTGGGTGTAATACTAGATGGTAAAATGTCTTTCGCCACACACACTGGTGCGATAGTGGACAGAGCCTACAGAAACTTGGGATTTGTTTTACGAGCCTGCAAACCCTTTACAGATATTTCTTGCATAAAAATAGTATACTACGCCTACGTTCGAAGCGTTTTGGAATTTGCTAGCATTATTTGGAACCCACAATATAAAATACATGTTAATAACATAGAAAGAATACAACGAAAATTTGTAAAGGATCTAAACTATAGAATGAAAGTAAGTTTTCCTTCATACACAGACTCGTGTAAATTCCATCGGCTTGACACCCTGGAGAATAGACGTATTATGCTGGATATGGCCTTTCTTCACGATATAGTAAACTCTACTATAGACAGCCCCGCTCTAACGTCACTGGTCTCGTTGGTCGTCCCGCCGCCTCGGTTCGCGCTACATGACGTGTTTAGCGTTTGTCCTAGCAAAACCAATTATGGACGTAACGAATACGTCTCTAGAAGCACCAAATGTTTTAATCGCAAATTCAGTGATTTTGACATTTTTAACCTAACCAAACCAAAATTTAAAAAACTCATACTGGATCGACTGAGATGAAATGACATCTGTCTTTCAGCAACTCATATGAATTATTCCTTATTATAGGCTGCTTTACCGATTGCTTTGATATATTCTATTTTCCCAATTTCGTCATTATTCAGTCAGAAGATACTTACTGTATTGCTAATATAATCTTAATTTAGGTAAATTTACTGACAGTGTCCATTTACTAATTAATGTTGTTAATTGTCATCTAAAACAATCTTTTTTTTTGCTCACTGGTTCGCTATATGTATAAGTAAATTATGATATCCTGTTATTGGCTAAGATATTTTAAGCTCATAAGATTTTTAAGCATATTTGTAAACTAAACTGCTGTTGGATATCTTATAATAAATAAATAAATAAATAAATAAATCGTACGTCGGTAGCCTTGTGCCGTCATGGTATCTCAACACCAAAGCCGACAGCCCGTTAGCTTATGTCAGTTTCAAACATTTTCGATGACATTTTTGACATAGAAGGCCGGCGGCCTTGGTGTCTAGATACCATTAGGTTTCTTGTCAGATCTTCCTCAACGATGTTCCCACTAGTTAATATATAATAGGTATTAATTTTCATAAAAATAATTATAATGGTTTCTACACACAGAAGCCACCGGTTTTTTTGACAGATGCCATTCGTACGACGTAAAACCACGGCCTGGCCAGGTAGTATGCCAGCGGCTTTGGTGTGTAGATAGCATAACGTTCAATAAGTGTGCACGTTAATTGTGACTAGAGTTTTATAATTCGATGTCCATCTTCTTAATACAGATTAATACAGAGAAAAGAAGCAAACAAAACATACCTTCTTAGAATTTTCCTTATGCTCTTGCACATATTCTTGTTTCAGAGGTTCAGTTTGCAAATCGGGTAGTGAGTGACTGATTCTGATCGCAGCTTGACGAGACAAGGAGTCACAGTTACTCTCTTCTGAGTCGCGCCTGGTTCTGGAAAAGGGAGGTATGTTTAATGGTTATTTTATTTTATTAGTTCTAGAAATGGTCATTAAGGTCATCAAGGCTGTAGGGTATTTGTAAGCTACCTGCTATTTATAAATGTACGTGCGCGTCGTTCAAAAATATACTTTGTATCGACCACGCGGTGTTTTATTTATCAAAGACAAGTTCGAGTACTTCCAATAAAGACCATTATAATAATGAATACTACTAAGCACAACGCACTACCAAGCGTGGGACGGCCACCTGCCAGATAGCCCGATGATCTAGCGAAAACCGTGAGGTCTCATTGTGTGTAAGTGGCAATGAACGACGCATTGAAGGAAAATTGGAAAGGGCTCAGTGGGCTGAATTACGGCCTAATCACTCTCTGTATGAGAGTAGGCTCGTGCCCCTCGGTGGGGACATATATGGGCTAACAACAACAGTGGGCAGCTATAGCCTGAGAAGAAGATATAAATAAATCGTAAATTGGTTGGGCTTGTCTTAAAACCAGCGCTGTAGCTTAGCTTACCGCTTTCGATACAACACTACCAGTCAGCAACAACCTCTTTTGTAACATTGTTGTTATTTTTCTTTTGTGCTGTTTTTGTTGTTTTTAGTCTGTGTATTTTGTGAAGTATTGTGTTAGTGTCGAATAAATGCTATGTCTAAATTACCTGCCAACAATCCACCTCCAGGTTGCAGCGCATTGGTACCCGACGGCAGCGAGGAGTACGGCGGCCATTGCAGCAAGCAACAACACGGCGGCGTAGTCCACGGAGCTGCCGGGCAGGGTCGACTGGCCCGCCAGCCCTTCGGGGGGCCACGCGCCTGTAGCCACACCTGAAGGACATGATTATACTTTAGAATCTCCGATCGTCAAATGTTAAAGCTGGATAGCATTTCCGAGGGCGAACTGCATGTGGCCACAACTGAGGGACATGATTATAATTATTACATTAAGATGGGTCGAACGAACCGAGCACGAGCCAAGCCGTTTTGGTTCGTCGTTCGCGGTGTCAAACGAACTTACAACGAGCACTCTACTCAAACCCTTTTGTATTCGTCAAAAAACCCGACAACTGGCCTAACGTAACCGAGCTCGAGCAAAACGTGAAACGTTCGAGCGGAAAACTTTGGCAACGAGAAGTTGAAATCAACAACGTGGACTACCCGGATGGCAGTCTTTGGAGCCTCGTCAAGAAGACTTAGATTGCCTAAACTTTAGTAATAAAGTAAATAAGTTACCTATTTAATTATTAGCCCTAGAGCCTACTCGCCTTTTAAAACGAAATATTAATTAACTGCCTATCCATTATGATAGTACAACCATCTAAATTTTATGCCTAAATGAAAACCCCTCATCCGGTTATTCAAGAACTCTTAATCAATATTTAAGTACACGCTTTGAGAATTTAATTAATTAGCAAAGCCAAACACTGTGGCGAAATTAAGATAGCAATAAACCGTTGAATTATTTTAACTTATACGTAAGAGATCCTTACAATGCTTCGTTCAATTGCTATTGTCAGAAAGGAGAGCAACAATTTTGCACACAAAATCAGTTCCTTAGATAAGTCTTATTCAAGGTAGATTGATTAGATATTTTCATACAATAAAGTAACTGAAAATAACAAAAGTGTAAATATTTCTCGATTTCTTAAGCCAAATACTCATTAACGAGCTGTAACGGTAGCCATTGCATGTGATGTAACCAAAAACATAGTGTGTTGTGTTACGTTGTTCGCTAATAGATTGCAAACCTGCTTCGAGCGTACACACTATGATTACTTCTACTGCCCGCTAATGAGTAGCCAGTTTTAAACTCTTGAAAATCATACAAAATAATACGGTCTGTTAGTGTAGACAAGTGACACACTAAACGACTTTAAAATTGGCCACATTACAAACATTTGTCATCGATACAGTTTAATGCGGCCAATTTAAAAAGTCATTTAGGGTGTCACCTATATACACTAAAAGACTGCACAAGGTCCTCAATAATGGGCCACACGTGGTAGCTTAAAGGCTCGGTGGGTAAACGCAGCGACGTGAAACATATTCATTGAACCTTACCTGAGCAACATGTGCTATTTGTGTCGCTAGCTCAGTGTTAGCTTAGATCAAATATTTCAGATACCCCTTGCTACCTTCTCAAAGAGATGTAGTTAGTGATCTACACGCCACGAGTTTTTATACCGGTATCTATAAAACAGAGAGTTTAGCAGACGTGACACGATTTTCTAATCTGAGCAGTGGCCCTTCGTGAATATAAAAGTTTCCTACGTCGTTTTTTAAACACTATTTACTCACAAAATTCATTTTTATTTGTGACAATAAACAGTCTACCTAGGGCGCAAGTCTGATAATTTAAAATAGCCTCAGTTGTGTGTCGGCAGAGTGTCAATGGCATTTTTGACACATTTGGTATTCTGCTAAATAATGGCTTACATTGATTGCGACCAAATGTGTCAAAAAGTTACATTGACACTCTGCTGGGATATTATAAATTAGCAGACTTGGACCTGTTATCTGGAGTCTTTATTTAATCTGAGACATGTGTAATTGATACGAATGGACACCATTCATCTTTGTTAACCTCATCTCATTGGCGTTCGCTGGCCGCTTGCCTTTTGTTTCTTTTTACTTCGTATCGATTAATGAATCCTCATTAATCGATACGAAGTAAAAAGAAACAAAAAAAAGTATCCACTTTCAGTTACATTGCATTCCCCGTTCTCTTGAGTCGGGTTCCATTTTTATTCAAATACCATTTTAATATAAAGCAAAACTCAGGGAAATAACATACACTGCTTTGACTTTAATTTTGACTTTAATCTATGATGAAAACAAATAACGAAAAAAAACAAAACAATAACGAAAAAAACGAAACAAAAACGAAAACAAAAAAAAACAAACGAAAATAACGAAATCAATAACAAAATCTGATTGGTAACTACAACATTTCCCCACTATACTTTACTTTAGCGGAAACTAGCTACAAAATCCAAGAAAGAAAATGCCATAAGGTTTATATTGTGCTTAAAAGGAAAAGATTACCTATAAAACCCATTCTCCTTCACTGCCCTATTATGTTTTCGAGGAAATATTCTACGATAATGCTGTATTGTAAACAGAATATTGAAGATCAGCGTCAACCGACGAGTTTATTCGTATTTATCGTCATATCTTGGAAAACTTACATAATATAGGTACCTAGTAAGATATGTTATTCTGTTGTATACGCTACACACAAATGTTTATGTTTATATTATTATTAAGGCTAAGGACTCACTCACGAAGCGGTTTTCACTCGCACCCGCCGCGGTTGCGGGCCCGCGGCCTTTGTAGAATATAGATAAATATCTCTATTTATCTCTATTTTTCTCTTTTTATAAATATCTCTATTTATGTAAAAATTAAAACACATTTCACCAACCTCTTTAGTTACCCTTTATAACGCGGGCGTAAAACGCGTCGTGAACTTTGCTTTAATCTGTTACATAAATATGTATATTCTACAAAGGCTGCGGGCCCGCAAACGTGGCTGGTATGGGGAAAATCACTTCGTGAGTACTTAGCTTAAGATTTTCTTATATTACGTGTTTTCTCAGTCTATTTTATTTCTTGTAATATTGAATATTTACGGTCCTCATATTTCGAAGTAAGTTTCGCGTTTAATTTAATATTGCTTGAAATTTGATCTGAGAGTAAATAATACTAGGATTTTTGTTCAATACTAGGTCTCTTGTATTCTCTCGAAGACGTCTTGTACTTCAAGTAAATATAAATAGGTATAAAAATATAATATCTTATCCGTGATATGAGAATTTGAATAGGAAAATTTTCGTAAAATTTAAAATTTTCAATATTGATAATGATGGACAACATGGAACATACCTAATGGTATAGTTAGGTAATACTACCTTTTTCTTTTTCTTTTTTTACGTGGGAAAATCCATTATGGATATCCTCCGTCGCGGAGAAGGACGCAGGGTTATGCCGGACTCCCACCGGCTAAAACCCCACGGTGTTCCAACTAACCACTTTTGACGAGAGCACAGGGAAACTCGCGCATCTTCCGTGAACTCGTCTGTAGTGTCCGTGATTAGGACCCGTCCCAGGCTGACGCCTATCTTTCTCGTCAGTCAGTGTCGGAACACGTAGACACGTCAACTCACCCTCTCAGAGACTTGTTTGGAGTTAAGAGACGTACCTACTTGGTAGGCATTATAATTACCAAAATAATACCAAAATTGGGTATAATTGCTTAATAGACACCTTTTCATGACTCTAATTAAACACAATAAAATAAAAACACACTTAAAAAATCGAATTACATATTAAATGAGTACCTATGTACATTTTGTTAATAAATTATAAACTTAATTTCCAACTCCATTTCTTAATGGAAAAACATTTTTAAAAAGACCATAAATAAGTTGCGAAAAGTTACTTTTTCCACTTGACTTAAAACAGCGGAAAATCCAGAAACACTTTTTCCATCTCAGTTTAAAAATTGAGTTAAAAGTACTTGAGTAAAGTTTATTTATTATAGCTGAAATAACTCAAGTGGAAAGTTCTTGAACTTTCGCCGTTTAGAGGGTAATGCACTTTTGAGGCTTGTACACAACGCATTAAATATTAGGTACAATTTGTTTGTTTTACACAAAAAAAATAACAATTGTTTTTTGTTGCACAACGAAGAGACACGATATTCATTGTGTGATAAAAGTCCTTAAATAAAGATTTTTAAAAAACTGAATTTTTGGTAAAATTAAAAAAATTTTGTCTATAGGTAAGGACTGTTTGCCAATTACTTTCTTTTGTTAAAAGTCACCGTGGTAATGACTCAACTGTATAGTAAAACCCTAATTCTCTTTAAATAAGGTGGTTATTTGGATATTGTCATAATTTTCATAAAACTGAAAATGGTATTAGGCCGAGCTACAAAGTTGAATGATTTTGATAGTGGCTTTAAATGAGAGGATATAATTTTCAGTTTCTGACTGAAAGCAAAGACAATAAATAGACATTGTATAAATACGTTGTGTAGTACAACTACAAGTATAACGAGTTTAGTACGAATAGTACCTATACTAGTAGAAAAAACCAGTTAAAAAAAATATTTTAAAAAAAGGTTAAAAAAAACTTTTAAAAATAAATTGGCAAACACGTGCACACCTGGTTTAAATATTAAAAGAACAATATACAAGGTGTCGTTTACACTTTCCAGCGTGTTACTTCAAGGCAAACTTTCGGGTGTTTATTCGCGTGAGAAATGACCAAGTGTTTTTCTAGACACATATTAATTAAATAAGTAATTACAGGGTGGCAAAAGTTTTCAATTAATTTTGCTGTTTCATTAAATTTGTGTGTGACAAAAGTGTGGCTACGAAAAAGGCAACGTAAGTTGCTACGGCGTAGCACTGACTACGAGAGTTGAATTAGCCTAGGATTGGTCTGTTGGCGAAGATAAACCTTTATCTACAGGTCGATCTTTTATCGTAAAAAAATATTTTACGACTCTATACCACTGTTTTTCTTACAAAACTTGGACTGGACTATAAGAGCTTAGAAGCGCGTATAAAAAGTTAGTCTTAAAACGCACTAAGAAACACTCGTGTGTCTGTTACAGTCTACATATTGTAGGAATCCAAAAATCTCCCTAAAACTGACCTAAAAAGCCTTTATTTTCTTCCTCATAATTACAATCTCATAGAAAACATTTGAAACTAATATAAAAGTACCACGTTTATGGCCACCATCATAGTTTCTGGTTTAATTTAATGGCGGAAGGCGCGGCGTTAAAATAATATGAAAGGCTTTATGACAATTACGTTGTTATGAGCCACTGAAGCCTTCGAGGTATTATGTCCCGTGGGATAGTGTCGGGTTACTGTGTTTTGGGGTTCTGTATATAAGTATTTCGTGTGTATGTTCGTTTTTACTTATAGTTAATGTTGCTTTGAATGAAATTGAAGGTTTTTAAACTTTTGTTACACAGAAATAATGCACGAAGAAGCGCTCTTATGTTTTCATTTTATTCTAGTAAGATACGGTTTCAGCTATTTTAAAAAAACAAAAGAAACCGATTCCATGAGGCCACGGTGGATGAAGCGAAAGAAATGTGTTTGGACCAGGAAGTGGTCTCTGACTACTTCGATGGAAAGCATCGTAACAGATATGTATGTAAGTAATTTACATAAAAAACTGCATTAAGTCTTTTCATTCAAACCTTGTAACTCCAAAAACCTTCAAAGAAGTATCTAATACTTCCGGCCAAAGGTTGTTGACCTCATTAGAAGGAGTGTTTGCAAAGTACCGTGAAATCCACTCGGCAACACCTTTATTTTTCTAAGTGAACCACTAACGTTATTGGTATTTACCTACTGGGTCTTTGCAAATAGGTACCTTTAAAGATATACTCAGTGCCAAAACACTGGCAGAAGATAGTCCTAAATGGCGGATGCTCCAGCGACAAGAGACTGATTTTTAAGTAAAATGATTGAATAAACTCAGTGCCACGCGATAACACAATAACTTATTTATTGTTTTAACCAACTTACGAAATAGAGAAGGGTTTTAAGCCGGGAAGATTTTGTTTGTGTGAAACATACGAGCTAAATTCATAATTCGCGCTCCAAGTCGATTATCAAGATATGACCATATTCGTATGATGCTAGATTCGTTTTTTTTTTTTAAGTGACCATAACAAAAGTTAGTTTAATAGTTATGAAATTCAATATCTTAGTTATAAACAAGTATCAAACTTGACAACTTAACTTGGGAAGTGGTCTCTGCCTACCCCGATGGAAGAGAGGTGTATGTATGTAAACTTGGCAATTCCATGTTTTAATCAACTATGTATCTACATATTATAATATTTATTCGGCATATAGGTAAACCTTTGACAAAACACAAACGTTATCTCAAAACAGAAAACAAAAGCATGAATACCGAACACAGCATATGATGGCGACATTCGTACCTATGCCTTATCTATCTATATCTATATATATATAAAAATGAAACCCGTTTTCCGTTGTCACGGCATCACGCCTGAACGGCTGGACCGATTTCGCTAATTCTTTTTTTGTTCTGTTCGTTATTATCAGGAGAAGGTTCTTACGGTGAGAAAAATTCGAATAATTGCCGGGAAAGCCCTAAAACAGACCTTTTCTTTTTCCCATACCAATGTTTTCTTACTAAAATGTAGAGTCAATTTGAACTTTATTCCTACACAATAAAGTTCATTCTAAGGCGGGACGAAGTTCGCCGGGACAGCTAGTCGTAAATAAAAACAGGTGTCCGTACCGATACGGTTTTAACCGGTTAACGGAGCGTTAACCGGTGTTCACCCGACCAGACGTGACCTATGGAACCTGAAATTCAGATAGACGATGTAGAGATGCGTGTTTTATGATATTTTTTGCGAGTTACAATTTTTTCAGAATGTTTTCTTTTCATCTGTGGTTAAATGGAGCGTATTTATTTTAGATATTGGTTTTTTGTTTAAACAAATAAATGTAAAATACTTGCATGATATTTCTCGCAGAAATGGCTTTCGCACATTATCATAAATCGCACATGCGTTTAACCGCAAGTGCACCTACTTTATCTTAGACGTTCAAGCATGTGAATTATGTCGATGTCGAGACCCCACAGAGAGAGAAGTTAAAGCAAGAAACGGAACGGCATTTATCTAGTTACTACATTCATTTCAATTGTTATTTTTTTAATGTACGTTTTGTTGGCAACCATAAATAAATAAATAAATAAGAAAGCAGGATAGACACTTAACCTCTCACCTCCCACTGACCCATTATGAAACCAGACATATGAGATTTTCAATTTTTCTAAGATGCCTGGGATTAATCTACAATAAGCTAAGTTATATAACTTAGTTTATGTGTAGGGTTATATAACCTTTATGCCTTTATTAGGTAGGTATCCGAATAAACATTACCTACAAAACATTTTAAAAATAACCACATAAAAAAATAATAAAACAAACCAAATCAAACATTCCGCATACAAAATTTACAGACCACTTTAAACTTATGCCGTTTTTCGACCATTTCAGAACGTTTTAAAAACACTCGTTAAAGGTTTGAAGTGCTAATGTAATGTTTGAGTTCGGGATCGTTTAATTAAAACGCCTTTTATCTGAATTTGTTCGCTTAAAAGGTTTAACAGTGGTTCTAAAACTGCATACGGTCCGTCGGAGGTCAAATAAATAGGAAAGCATGAAAAATTGTTAGTCAAAAAAATACTCATGTGTCCAAACGCGTCGTTGCAATAAAAGCTTAATCATCTTTAAAATTAGACTATTTAAAATTTAATTTTAATTGAAAACTGTACAGATAAAACGCGGGTTCGACATACTTTCGATCATATACTGAATAGCTTCATAAAATGTACTCGTACGTGCGAGTAAAGCAACACGCGACAAGTGGGATCGAGCACTACATCAAAAACAAAAACAGCGTAATAACAAAGATACAAGAGAAGAAGAAATCTAGAACTAATGACAAGCAAGTGTCATGTCATGACTCTTACCTAGGCATGCCATTAGTTCTAGAACAATATTTAAACCTCGTTTTGTAACAACGAAGAAAAGTTTGAGAACAATCTATTCTAAAACGTGTTGTGATTTTACACATTCATGTTTAATTAGCTGCGGACACGTCCTTTGTTCAAATTGTTGTTTCGGTTAAATAATTACAATCGTTATTTAATTTTACTGTATCATTCTATCATCCTACGCATATTTTAAATGTCAACATGCAAATGGATGTATGCATCTGAGTATGTTTGTCATTACTCTTTCACGCAAATATTATGATGATTTGATGTTCTAGAATATTATAGCTTGAACATCAGAATATAGTATAAAGACAATCAGTTTGTATTAAATTGTATTGTATATTATTTATTTATTGGGTTTTTAATAAATGTAAATAAAATAAAAAAACATAGATTTAGATATTGCGAAAGATTTTCAAGATATGATCATATTCGTATGAAGGCTGATGCTAGATTCGTTTTTTTTAAAGTGACCAAACAAAAGTTAGTTTAATAGTTATGAAATTAAATACCTTAGTTTTGAACAAGACGAATCAAACTTGACAACTTAACTTGGGAAGTGGTCTGTGCCTACCCCGATGGGAGAGACACGTGACGGATATGTATGTATGTAAACTTAGCTATTCCTCTCGTTTTAATCAATTACAAAACCACTCAATAATATAATTCGACTAAATACAAATTATATAGTGTACTTATATCTACCTACATAGTGATGTGATGTACCTACAGAGATATTTGTCTTGAATCTGGAACCTGGATTTTCGGGTGCACACAGATAGATAGATATGTATATTTATAGTAAAACAATTTCCCCCTTATAATGAAACAGTTTCAAAGATAGTTCTAGGACTAATGTCATTGTCCTAGAACTATCCTAGTAAACTCGTTTTGTAATGAGGGAGTTCAATTTTATAATAAGCTTAACTAAAGCCGTAATAACTTTTTAAGACAATGGCAGTTGCTATTTAAGAAAAAAAAAATTGACAGTTTCTTTAGTAGTCTTTTCTTTTTTAATAAAAAAGAAAACAAATGAAACCAACCCTTTATGTAATGTAACTGGTTTAAATACGAAACATTTGATAAACATTTTGACGACCTTGAATGTGTATGAACCATGGAAAACAAAAGAAGAGCGGAAGTGGTATGAAGACCAGTTGAGCATGTCAACATTACGATCTCGTAATCTTACTTGCTTTATTCATACATATTGGTCGAGTAGTGACAGCTGACTTCACATATAACAAAACGTCGTAAATACTTTTTGACTTAGACCCAGAACACATGGTGAAACGCAACTGCAACGCAACTGAAACTGCTAGTTACTTTTCGTTTCAAACTAGTTGGGTCATATGTGGTTTTCTAAGGAAGTCTATAGCAGAAACTGCGATGCAACTCAAAAGTATTCTAGCAGTTTCAGTTGCGTTTCATCGTGTGTTTTGGCGCTTAAAGCAAAATAAATCCTGATGCAACATCATATTTTCAATTGTATGATCAATAGATTGAGGCCATTTTTACTGAAATAAATAACTGGCGACACTGGTATCAATACTAAGTTTATGACAAGCCATTTCCTGTAAATACTCTATGTTCTGTGGTATGAAACGACATCCGTAAATAAATTACAAAGCCGCCGAGTTATTACCATAATTAGTATAATTACCGTTTTACCACGACGTCGGCGGGTGGTAATAAGAAAGTTGTTACATGTGTGGAAATTATCTTTATAGATAAATTGAGACTTCGCTCCGATGAGCACACTTACTGCTGGAGTTTCGAGATAATTCTTTACAAAGGTGTAAAGTCGCCGGTGTGCCTACAGTCTGGAAAAAATAGGAGAAATAAAAAAATGGCAACATTGCAGTTTCGTCCCTTTCAGATCAATGTAATAAAAACGGGACGACACAACAGAGTTGCCACTTTTTAATTTCTATTCATTTGTGGCAGACTGTACGATGCATGGAAATCTATAATATTATTTTAACTAAATAAAAGCAGCCTAATCGAAGTAATACCCTTTTCAAAGAACATTCACCTCCAATGACAAGTTAATGCGTCTTAAAGCTTTGAATATTAGGTATTGAATATTTATTAAAAGTTTTCATTTTATGTATAAGATTTAAAGAAAATCCTATAACGATGGAATACGTGTTCAATTATTGAATAATTTTATTTAAAAATTTATATTCTACTTATAGGTAATTGTACCTACTTTCAAGGTGACCAAATTGCAATATTCAAAAGCCGCCGGGTTCGTTCGTACTGCCAGGCCGCTGGGCAAGCGGCTTTGGTGTTATACCATTAAACTAAACCCCTGTTCCACCATCTTCAGATATTTAATTATCAGATAAACCTATGTCAATTTCATAAAACATGTCATTTTAGACAGAGAAAGGTACAAAATATCTGTCAGATAAATTTTATCTGTACATGGTGAAACAGACATTAAGTAGTTTAAAAGATATTTTCCAGTTACCTACTGGAAGCATCAAAAAATCTCAGAACTTATTTTGCAAAATAAATAAAATAAAATTTAAACTTATTCAAGAAAACGAAGCAGCAGGTAACCCTTTAAGCTCCACGCAATATGTTCTTACTACCTTCTAAGCATTGAGGATGTAACCAATAGAGGTGACGAGAATGTATCGCTTTACTACCAGTAGTTGAAGCACCAAATATTACGGAAAAAGAGCTGCATACTTTAAATAAGCCAGTTAACTGGCTTTTCTGTAACAGGATAAAGAGAAGTAGAAATAGCGTGGCGCATAAGTTAAGCTTCAGCTAATATACGAGTGCCTTCTTACATTACTTTAGCTGACTATTGTTTATATCCACAAAACATCACCATGAAGCATAAAATGCGCTTTAAAATAGTTCAAGATTAGGTAAATAAGGATTCACGCTAATTTTGGACTACACAACTCAATAAAATTATCATAATGCCACTTTTATATTAAGCTTTATATTAAAAAATATAAAAGTGATTCAGCATTACGGATCAATGAGTTCGTATGCAATACTCGTAAAACAGTTAAGTATTTCACAAAAGAAATAACATTGGACCTCTTCTAGTAACATATTCAGTGACTTCAATCGAGCGAGTTTAATGCACTCGTGTATCGGAAAAATATTTTATAAAGCAATGTAGTGGAAAATTGAATAAAGAAAACCTTATTATGTTAGGATAAGCGATCCTTATTATGTTTGGATAAAAGTGGTCTATGCCTACCCAAATGGGGAGAGGCGTGACGGATATGTAGGGTTAAGGTGGAAACAGTTGCTCAGACGGGTACAGTGACTCACCGTCGGTTTGTAAAGAAGGAAAAGAGATACATTCATCTCTTTTGCACTTTTCGGAAGCTTTTGGCATGCGCACGCGCAAGTGCAAAAGAGATGAACGTATCACTTTTCTTTTTTTATAAAACGATGGTGAGTTACTGTACCCGACTGAGCAACTGTTTCCTCCTTAACCATATGTTATATGTTTGATATAAGCGATCGCATACAAATTCTTCCTCTAATATAAATATTTGTGTTTCCTTATTAAAGACAAGAGACTGCCCTCGACGCATTTATGAATATATCTTAAGAGAATATCTTATAATAATAGACTATAGGATGATATTATTATGTTTAAACTACATTCACAATATTGCAAAGTTTTGAATCTGTATGGTGGTTCAAATTGGCATAATCCAAAATGGTAATTGCAATTATAGTAAAAATAAACATACAAATATCAAGTATATAGGTGACTTTAAATTAGTGAACGATAAAAAAGGATATGCATGTACTCGTGATAACAAACAACTTTTACTATGGGACCAAGTTCGAAATCATTCAAACATTTTTTAACTCCCCATACAAAATGCACCAGCTGAGAGTATGGGGGAACAATTTTTTTTTTATAATTTCGAACTTTGCCCCATAGTAAAAGTTGTTTGTTATCACGAGTACTTACATATCCTTTTCTATCGTTCACTAATTTAAAGTCACCCTGTATAGTATGTTGTAGTACGTTTCATAGAATACTCGCTATGCCACCATGTTGGCAGCATTAAAAATTTGTACTGCCTTTCGCCTTTCGTTATATTTTTCAATGCTGCCAATACGGCGGCATAGGAAGTATTCTATGAAACGCACTCTGTAAGAACATTCATATATTACCCTTTATTTAAAGCGAAAACAATCCAGAGACACATAAACACTTTACTGAAGTAAATAAATTAACTTTAATAACAAATAAAAGCAACACAAAGTAACATTTATTAAATTAGTTGTTGTGAAACAAACACTACAAAACAAAGTTCAATACTGACTCATTCATATAAAAAATACGCAATTCTGTTATCAACCAACATCCTGTATACGACATTGATGATACTAAACAGTTTTAAAACGTAATAAGTTATCATGTTAATTAATTAACACTTACTGCGTTTTTATCTAAATAGTAGCATCAAACTACTCTCATACGATAAAAGAACCCTACACACATTGTACAGAAAGAACTTAGGGATACAATATTATGTTCATTACAAAAGATACTTACACATTATCTAAATTTATTTATATGGAGGTCTTTAATTTAAAAAGTGTTACATAATAGTCTATCTTTTGTACTCTTAAATAATATAGAGCAATAAAAAAGAAGAAAAAGAAAAATCTTCGTAAATATTAAAATTGTAGCCGATTTTGTGTATTTTTTCTTTGTTTCCTTAGGTAAATAATATTTTTTTCAACAATTTAAAAAAACAAAATATTTAATCTAAATAGAAAAGTAAATATATAAAATAATAATATACTATAATATAATATATTTAAAAAAAACATGTCGAAATAATAAATAATAATACTCGTACTTATATGACAAAACACATAATGATCAGAAAATAAAACTAATTACAACCCAAATTAAACATTATTTTCAACAATTTACAATCCCATAATATATCATTACACATTCAATGTCATCAACTAGAAATAAAACGTAGATGCGCGCGCAGGTTCCTGATAACCGTGGACCCGGGTGATCATGACCCGGTTTCAGGTCAGCCGGGTGGATCCATGTGATCTTGACCTGTGCTTCCCGCATTGAGGAAGGACGAGCTAGTCATTCCTGGAAGGATTCATTTAAAGAGGAAACTATTGTATTATTGGCTATCATTTCGTAATTTATTTATACAATACAATACAAATATTTGTTTTATATTTGTACACTTTATTTATTTAATAAGTAGTAAATTACAGTATTTATTTATTGCCCTGCTCTACTCTACAGTCTTCCTAAACTAGTCCTACTCCAAAGGTTGTCTGGAAGAGATCACTTTTAGTGATAAGGCCGCCTTTGCGCACAATGTTTTAGTTTTAAGTTGTATTTGTATTTCTTTGTGTGCAATAAAGAATTTCCATCTATCTATCTATCAAATATTCTTTCTTGCACACAAAGATATAAGGTACAGACACAAACAAGAATATAAGAAGCAACAGGCGGCCTTATTGCTAGGTAGCAATATCTTCTAGGCAACCTTAATACCTTATTTATTTTTATATTTTTAAGCTCACAGCCGGTTGCAAACCAGGGGCCCAAGTCTGCTAATGTAAAATAGCATCAGTTGTATTTCGGCAGTGTCAATGTAATTTTTTGACACATTTGGTTTTCTGCTAAACAATAGCTTACACTGATTGCGACCAATTGTGTTAAAAAATGACATTGAAACTCTCATTGACACGCTGCAGATACACAACTGAGAGCAAAGCTAACGCAGTTTTCCATACCAGTTTTTGCGTTCTGCACACAAGTATGGAAAACTGCGTGCGTCAGCTACGCGAGCTTAGCTCAACTGCTTGGCTTAGCTCTTGGCCTGGAAAGTCCACCACTAAGTTCCAGAGTGGGGGCATTTGATGTCATGATTTTGTAAAAAATGTACTGAAGTGTGTCATCACGAAGAACTTTCGCAGTGTTTTCTTGGCACTTATTAATTAAAGAAAAAATGCATGTCCAATTATTTTCTATAAACTAACCTGACTGATGGATTAAAATGTAGTCATCTAGCTTTTTCCATTTTCACAAGAACCTATGCTGATTTAATATGTCTACTCCCTGTATTTTATTTATTGAAAGATATCAAGACGAATGATCCAGAAAAAGTACTTTGAAAAGCGGAGGTCCTTTCCTGCTTCATAATTTATGAAATGGATATACCTACGCTACGCGTGTTTTTTTAAGATAGGCGTGGAGTGGGAAATTAATGTAGCACGTACAAATTGCCACATTATGGTAGTTATTTCAATATTTAAAATATACCTAGACACTTCCTGAAAAATCGATTTCGTTGTCGATCTGAAAATAATTAGGTACCTTCGCTCGGAAGTAAAAAAATACTCCTTCTAGTATTATTATTATTTTACTAGGTTTAAGCGCCCCTCCACACTATGCTGTCAACTGTCCGGTTAACTGCAGAGCCGCAGCCGCAGTGTGGATAAAAACTACTTTATCGTATAAATTTTTAATACGGTTAACCGGACGGCTGACCTCATAATGCGGGGTTACCCTTAGGCCGTGGCCCCAGTAGGCAAACTGTTAGCGGCCGACTGAGTGAGCCGCTAAGTGGCGAACTGGAGTTAGCTCCAAACTCAAAGCAATGAAATCACCGGTTTTGGTGGGAGTCGGCCGCTGTCTGAGATAATCAGCGCGCGTAACGCTGCAAACTGCGTACAGTGAGCGAAAACTAGCTGACTGTGGACACTCCATTTCAAATATATGGAAGGGCGTACTAAATCGATTCGCCGCAAACTAGTCAGGCGCTAACAGTTTGCCTACTGGGGCCACGGCCTTAAGCAAAAAACGCGCACATTAAAAACCTATAGATTAAATATAACACAGTCTCCAAAGAGTCAAAAGACTTTCTTTATAAATGTCTTTATCTTGTTCTCAAACGTCTCCTTCGGATTAGCATTTAAAAGGATCTCTGAGTAGCGATCAGGGTTCGAGAGCAAAAGCTTTTCAATTTTGTTTTCGGATTTATTTATTTAGACTGAGATGTTTGTAATAGAATAATGGTAATAGCAACCTGTTTTTTTTTAAATGTCATGTTGGAAAAAGCTAGTCTTCTTTTAGGGCCAAAACATAAATTTACGGCACGACGCGACACGACGCGACGCGACGCGTCGTGTCGCGAATTTATGTTTTAGCCCTTACTCGTGTATCCAATGGACGATTTTGGAATGGACAATGGCCACAGTTTCGAAACTAATAATGAGAATAAGTCAGCTCAATATTGAATGGCTAAATAACCTAACAGTTTTATTTAAAAAAAAACCCCGACTGCATTTAAAAATACATTTTTTCATTTTATTGTACTTTTTTATTTATTTTTACTGTGAGAGTGACTTAGTGTCACGCTCAAGACACCTCTCAAGCTAAAATCCATCAAGCCGTTCAGGCTGTAGAGCGTGACAAAGAAAACATGCATAGGTACATATTCTCGAAAAACACAACCCTCCTTCTGGCGTAGTACGGTAAAAAATTATAAAATCATTTTTACAGCTGCACTCAGTCAAGGTTCTATCTCGAATGTTTATAAACACGGTTATTCGGTTACCTACTTTAATTAAATTGAAGAATCTCTCGAGATTGAAGGCCATGTGTGGGCGTTACTTAGTTACCAAGGAATTACGTTTCAAAAAACTGACATTATTCAGTAATCTTTGACACTGTATTGTTAAGGACATGGTGGATCTAATTACAAGGAATTAATTCTAATACCTATTAATTAATAATTGCGCTATATATAATTATATATGTATAATTTATGATGAAACAAATTAATTACCTGATTAATTATTATATCTTGTGTTGTAAATTATTTATTGTTTATTAACCGAGTGTTATGAATAGCCGTCATTTTAACCTGCTTGTTGATTTGACTATTGACAGCGACGCATTAACGCCCGTTATTAATAACCTATCCTGATCCGTTTTTTACCAAATCGAGATTGAAAAAACAAAACACAATTGTGTTCTTGACATGTTTTTGGTACACAAGTGACAATTGTGTTTTGTTTTTTCAATCTCGATTTGGTAAAAACGGATCAGGATAGGTTATTAATAACGGGCGTAAGTCAAAGCGTGTAAAGTAAGTAATTATTTATTATCTCCCATCGTAAGTCGAAAATCAAAGGAATAACTGGGTCCCAAGTCTGCTAATTTACAATATTCTTAGTTGTGTGCCGGCAGAGTGTCAATTAAATTTTTTGACACATTTGGTCGCAATCAGTGTAAATTCAAGTATACCGAGTAACTCGGCCGAGTACTCGGCTTGGTAAACTTTAAACCGAGTAATACTCGGTACTCGGTTACTCGGTAAAACTGGTACTCGGCCCACCACTAGTGTAAACCATTGTTTATCAGAATACCAAATGTGTCAAAAAATGCCATTGACATTGTAGTATTGGCTATCATTTCGTAATTTATTTATTTTTATAAGTACTTTTAAGCTTACAGCCGGTTGCAAACCAGGGGCCCAAGTCTGCTAATGTAAAATAGCATCAGTTGTATTTCGGCAAAGTGTCAATGTAATTTTTTGACACATTTGGTATTCTGCTAAACAATAGCTTACACTGATTATGTTAAACAATTACATTGACACGCTGCAAACACACAACTGAGCCTATTTTAAATTAGCAGACTTGGGTCCTAAAGTCTTAAATACCTATCCATAAGTTACAGGTTTAATAATTTCCCAGCAAAATTAACCTTGAATGCCCTATTCGATTAGCCATTGAACTTACAGTGTCGGTGGCAACCCACACCCTCCATTTACAAAGTAAACATCGTTATTTGTACACCGCACCACACAACACGTGACCGTCGGTTTTAATTACAACTCCAACCGCAGTACAAAAGACAAATAGGAACGGTAAGAACTTGTTATGAGACATGTACGGGTGTTATGTACAATCTGCTTCCTCAAGTACTTTCGTGGTTTTGAACTCGCGTCTCTTTGAGCGCTTCAAAGTTGCTAAATAATGTGTTTTAATTGTTTTATCTGTTACCGCCACAGTAACACATTATGATAATAATTTTCTTTGAAGTTGAAATAATTTGTCAAAGATAAATTTATCTTTTTAATCGGCGGCTTTGGTGTGTAGATAGCATTACAGTCTAATAAGTGGTAAGTAATCTAATATTAACTGTTAAATATTCAGATTACAATTAACTGGAAAATTGTAAAACAAGCCACGATTTAGGACTTCATTGTTTTGTTTTAATTAGACTGAAATATGCATGAATTAAAAAGTCTACTGTTGTTGTTGTTGGTTGCAGAATAAGACCTTAAAGATACTGCTTCGTTAATAGAAGACACTTTTTAGAACTAGTAGAACAATGCGATTGCGATATGTAAAAACGCAAATTGTGACAGGCGGTTGCACTGCGTTTGTGCAGTTTCGTATCTGCAAAACCGTAACTGCGCCAAAACCGCAGATACGCAAGTTTATATCCTACCTAACCTGAACAGTGAGATGAAATAAAATTGAAAATGTTCAGCGGAATCAATCACTGTCACTCCACCACAATAGGGGTGCCAAATATCGCTGTTTACGTTACTTTCAATACAAAGCAACCTCGCTGCCACAATACAGAGGTACGCACAACCGGGTTTTTAATAAACATTCATAAGACGTAAGGAAAATGCGAAGGAATATTAGGATTTGTAAGGGATACGGTTTTTTGTAAAGGATATTATTTTCCAAGGTAAGCTTGGCTCCCATTTATCGAGTGCCAGTCTGTTTTTTTATCGAACGACAATTTTAATACTACGAAGGTGAAGAAGGTGAGAAGGTGTGAATAGCTTCATACAAAATGTTTTGTCATTGAAGGTCATGGTAAAAATAGAATCTTTTAATGTTCAAAATAAATTGATACCTCAAAACCCGCTTTTATCAAAGTTTTAAATAAAAAACAAGTCTAGAAAATAATGCTTTATTCACAAAAGTAATTAAGGTTCTATTGCAATAACATCCCACCTACACGTTTCATTCAACAGCCCTTGAACTCTTGATAAAATGCGTAGATTTTGTCATTAGACGAATGGGATCAATGACCGATCGATACCGCGAGAGGTTAGACAGTCACTTAGGTGAATTAACAAAAAAAAAGTATTGAAAAAAAATCTACAGGTTTATTGCATTTGACGCAAAAAACCAGACAGAAGTAATGATTTTTAAACGGTTTTATTTAGCTCACCCCGTTTGTTTTATTCTTGGGTCAAATTTAGTAATTCAAATTTCACCCTCTTCCTGTCAACCGATTAATCTGAAATTTTGTATACACTTTGGATTTTGGTGACAATACAATTATGTTTATTCATTATCATTATAAATTCAAGATGGCCGCCGCTACAAAATGGCGGATAATTTAGGTTTTATTAATCCCATCAATATGGGTATCAAATGAAAGGGCTCAACAAGCAGAATACATTATACTATAAAATATTGAAATCCAAGATGGCGGCCGCTACAAAATGGCGGATAACGTAGGTTTTATCAATCCCATCAATATGGGTATCAAATGAAAGTGCTCAACCAGTAGAATTCAATGTACTATATAAAATTAAAATCCAAGATGGCGGCCTCTACAAAATGGCGGATAACTTAGGTTTTATCAATCCCATCAACATGGGTATCAAATGAAAGGTCTCAACAAGTAGAATATAATTTACTATGCAAAATTGAAATATACTTAGGTGCGAAACTGTTTGAAGAAGGTCAAGCCTACGTGACTCTTAGTAGAGTAAGATCTTTGCAGGGACTACGTATAGAGGAGTTGGACTGCAATAAACTAACGGGCAAGAAACCTTGCAATAATGAAGCACTAAATGAATTAAACAGAATGCGAAATAAAAACTAAAAACTAGAAAATAAAAAATAGGTAAAAAAACTTTTTAAGTTAAACGGTTTTATCTTAAACATACATTGCAATGTTTAAGATAAATGTACTAAAAACCAAAAAATAATAAAATAGATACAGTCGTGGGAATTATAAACATTATGCATAGACTAGACTAAAATAAAACCGTGGGGCACGTCAATTGTCTACAAATTATCGACTTAATGTGCGATAGAAGAATCGTTTAATTCGTCGTTAGGCAGTTGGCCCGCAGACGGTGAGGAAATTAAGTACTTACTATTTTCTTGCTCATGGAAATTCCAACAGTTATACACTCCATGTAAATAAAAGAGATGTTTCAACTAGTTTATCGTTGGACATTCACACTGCTGGCTGGCGAAGAATCGTTCCACTGCTCGTAGTTTGTCTTTAATCGACAAAACATATGATAAAAGTACTACTCGCTCAACACTATGAAACCCTAAAACTCGCTTATAATCGAGCTTGCTAGCTTGTTTCCACATTCTAGCCCTACTTATCACACGTCCATCGTTGTCGGTTGAACAACTGCCTAATTACCTATAGTGTAACATTACAAAAAAAAAACATTTTAATCAACGATTGTAGACAATTGACGTGCCCCACGGTTTTATTTTAGTCTAGTCTATGCATAATGTTTATAATTCCCACGACTGTATCTATTTTATTATTTTTTGGTTTTTAGTACATTTATCTTAAACATTGCAATGTATGTTTAAGATAAAACCGTTTAACTTAAAAAGTTTTTTTACCTATTTTTTTTATTGATTAAGCCATTTTTAATGATAATTCATGTTCTATCTCTTTCTTTTTATCTGTACCTAAGTATTTAAGCTATTTTGACAGCAGTTGCAGAAAAGATCAATTAAGTTAATGCTCCATTACACGTATAGTTGTTACTATCATTGTTAAAAATAAAATTAAGCGGAACGATGTTTAATGGACAAATAAAATATTAAGCCTTTTTTACAATTTGAGGTGTAAAGTAAGAAAAAAAGTCATACATCTTCTTATCCAAGAATTCATTGGATTTTTTACCAGCAAAATGCGAGAAAAGAGCGTAAAACAATAATTAGATTACACTTGACACGGGAAAGATGATATATCGTTATCGAGTTATCAGAATTTTTAAATCGATCACGCTTTCATAACACGGCCCCAATTTAGTAGCACATCTGCAAAGTTATCCTTAAAATAGGAAATTATTTGGAGTATTATCCAAGGGGTTGTGATGAGCTAGTCTTGTGCTTAATAAACTGATAGCGGCATAATCCATTATGCCGGTGGCTTTACGTCATACAAATGGCAGCTGTCGAAAGCCGCCGGCCTGTTATGCCGCTCTCGGCAGCTTTCGTGTATAGACACCAGAGCCTTTACGCAGATCCGCCTTCGTAGTTTGACGTTTGGTATGAAACCGCGTCATTTTGGGCGGAACCACTAGAACTAGTTAGAGCGTACTATCGCAGCTTACATAAGTAAATTATCAAAATTGAGAAGCAGGGCACCGACGTCACCCTCATCACGAATTAGTGTCATCAAGCTCACAAATTGCCACAAAATTTACATGTAAGAATTGACTTGACAACCCTACTATATACGCACTCATGCAAATGAAGAATCAAATTAACTATTACTATAGATACTAAAGGTACCAATCCCCTTTGGACCCACCTTGGCTAATCTTCGATTACTGAAGTAGGTTTGACATTCGTTGAAAGGGTTCCAGCATCAGTCAAGTATGACAAGAAAGGTAAGGTTGCTGCCAGAATCAATATCATTTCAGCTCACAACGCTAACCTAAACTAGTGACAAATGAAGATGTATTGTCAGTGAAGGTGAATCCAAGGATGAGTTTCGATATTTTTTTTTTGTTCTTAAATTGACTCGCAAAAAGTAAAGTTATGTAATACTAGAGGCTTCCCGCGACTTCTTACGCATTTAGCGCTATATCTTGGGAAAACAAAATATCTCAAAATAATATAGCCTATGTGTTATTCTGATGTGTAAGCTACCAAGTTTAATCAAAATCTGCTTAGAGAGCAACAAACATCCATCCATTCATCCATCGGTACAAACATTGACATTTATAGATAAGTAATATTAGTAGAATGTCCATAATACCGAAAAAACCGAAAGAAATATATTTTATGTGGATTACATCCGATAAAAAAAACTGGCTCCAGCACACGGCAAATGGGAACGATGTTAGATAACTGCCTATACATAGTATGCCATTATTATCCATTTCCCTTCATTTCAGGTCCCTAACAACAATGGAAAACCAAATAATACGTATTGAAGCCATTAGTCCTTAAGATCCCTTTCTAGGAAGGAGCTTAAGGCAACATAAGACTTTTATCTATTGTTATCAATAGTATCGAATAACTTCGTTAAAGCAAGGGTTTAAATAAAAAAGAAGTAGCTAAGTGAGTTACGGCCTCAATCAAAAGGTTCTTTATAAACTTTAAGTATAGTTTAGTTATGTATTATTATTATACTAGTGTACAGACCTCATACTATCCTACTCTATTAATAATATATGTCGGAAAATATCTGAGATTACGTTCATGAAGGCTATATTGGAACCATTTGCAAACTCTTTACTGCTAAAATGCAAGATCTGGCTTGTTTCTGACTGGTTGTCAGTTTGGCGCTTTCATATTTGAGATGCTGTCATGTATGATGAATTCTGTTTGATTATTGTTTGGATATCGGTCATGAAGAGACATCGGAAGACATCACGTACATCTTGTTATTTTATAACGTGATTGGAAACTACGCAATAAAGCTAGTTTGTTCAGTACACGCCCACTGTCTTATTTTAACTAAAAGCTTACGCCACTTCTGATGACTCGTCGACATATAAATCTCTATGTTTGTGGCCGATGGATGGATTGATGTTTGTTACTCTTTCACACAAAAACTACTGAATAGATTTTGATGGATCTTAGCAATATTGTAGTTTCTGCACCAGAATAACACAAAGGTTATATTATTTTGAAATATCATTTTTTTTTTTTGAAGATATGACGATTAATCCGTACGAAGTCGCGGGCAGCCTCTAGCTCTTGTATGGAAAACTGCGTAAGTTACGCGAGCAATCGGCATCAAGGTTGACAGAATATACAACCTTTTGACAGACAATCGGACACATAGGTACTATAGCGGTTATGTTTTCTCTTTTTGAATAGTGAACCACAAAAATAAATGATACACGTGTAGAACCACAGAATTTGATCCGGATTTTAACAAGCACGTGCCAAAATATTGATAAACAACTGACCAAAGTATTTCAAAGGGTTAACAAACAGAGGGCTCAGTTTACGCAAACAAAAACCACTGGAAAAATAATTGTTTATATCCACCGAAATTGTGAATTGTTTTACTGAGGCCTGGTATGCCAGTCAATTGAACGTCACGCCGCGTCGTCATATGACAAGTTTGAACAGCATCATAAAAAATATTCAGCCACTAATAATCACGATAAAAATCCATGGCACATTCACAAAACTCCTTTCTGAACGATTTGAATAAATGAAGACTGAAACCTCAATAGCAAGAACGTCCTAGTCTGTAAGAAACATTGCAAACGAAGGCGCGTTTGCGGAGCGTACGCGTTTTTTTTTCGCTACAAAAACGCGCCCACGCGTTTACTCGCGTAGCGTTCGTGTTTTGACAGATTCCAAGAGCCTGAGAGCCTGAGAGAGAGAATGTTCTTCTATGTGTATATCCAACATAGGAATGCTGTAATTTAGTCTGTACTTCCTTAAATTAATACATTTTTAGATTTTTCAAAGTAATAACTAAAATCTAAGATCAACGTGCTTTTGACGCAAATAAAAATAGTCATACTTAATATATAAAGTTAACACCTTCAGCGCGGCAACGCGAAACTTAAACTTACCTCTGGTGCTATACGGGTCATATATTTCCCGTAGCAAGAATGTCTGCTGTGCGTTACGACCACTATTTTCCCGTATCAGGTCCTGACTTCAAAGGTCTTTGGAGACATGGAAACTCATCACCAGGTCAATTTTTTTTAACAAATTGATTGTTTAAACCCTTGTGCATATACAGCTGGCGTCGCCCGGGGTTCAGTGCAATATTTTAAAAGTTATAGGCAGTTTTCAAAATCAGTGATTTTACGGGAAATTACTTCCCCTGCCGCATAGAATAGATGTCACGCTAGTGATGTGGAACACTCGTAAATACAAAAGCCTCATAATTTTTATTACAATTACAACACAATTTTTATTTTTATTTTGATTATGAGTTGAATATGATTTTTTGAATAAATCATAAAATAATGAACTTGACTATTGTTATGAATACTTAATGGTTCAATCAACTTTTTCTTGTCCAACACGCGTTCCGAGTAAACTTTACTTCTTTATGTAAAAACTTTTAAATAATTTGATAATTTTAAACTTGTTACGATAACTACAGGATAAATCCATAATGTAATATACATTTCAATTTTCATTTCGAATTTCACGCATGACGGCAAAAAGAAGCGTGGAGACGTGTGAACTTCACACCGCACCGCACTAGTGCACACTGAAGCGACGCGCGGGCGCATGTCTGTGCGGTACGGGGTTGGAGATACGGACAAATAGTTCCCGGGCCGCGTTAGATGAAAATGATTTATTTTCTGTGCGTTACGCAAAAATACTTCCCGTACATTTTATAATAAAAAACTAATTATATATGAAGCAAGAATGTCAGGAATATAGTTATCTCTTTTATCCGTGTATGGGAACATAGTTTTTTCACCGCCGCACCAGGAGTAAGACAAGGACAATTAGCTGCCGCACAGGCCGAAAGTCAAATACGGCCAAATACTTCCCGTAACGCGTTGAACGTGTTAATATAGCTAGTCTTTATTCCTAGATTACGTAAAATCATTGAAAAAAAACATAATATTTTGCTATGATGCTTATCATCGCCCTTTCCTGCTACTACTCTGCTCCTATTTGTAATGTGTCAAAACGCGTGCGAAACGTGCGCGTTTTGGTAGCAGAAAAAAACGTGTAGGTACGCTCCTACTTATATTTTTTTCATTATTCCTATTTTTTATAGAAACATCGAAATTGGGCCCGAAAGTTTGAAGGTTTCATTCAAAAGAATCATCAAAAAACCAAATCTATAAACACAACTTGCATAATCCACTATTCATTGAGCTTCATTTCGCGCATGCGTATGACGTCACCACCCGGTCTGATCTTGACCCATATGTAGGTCAGGATCGAGTCCCGCGCAGCCTCCGACCTTGCCGTCATTTCCGGGACGTTATAACACCCAGCTTTATTCTCGACCTTATTAACTCATAAGAATAAGAACGAGGAATCAGTATAAGTATCTAGGTACTTATGCTGTTATAGAATAGTTTATCCTTCTGCAAATAATACATACGTTTAAGACTCAGAACACACGGTGAAACGCAACTGCAACGCAACTGAAACTGCTAGTTACTGAAACGAAACGTTTCAAACTATGTAGTTGCGTCGTGTGTTGTTTTCTAAGGAAGTCTATAGCAAAAACTTCGATGCAACTCAAAAGTAACTAGTTTGAAACGTTTCGTTTCAGTTGCGTCGTGTGTGGTTTTCTAAGGAAATCTATAGCAGAAACTTCGATGCAACTCAAAAGTTTCAGTAGCGTTGCTGTTGCGTTTCACCGTGTGTTTTGGCGCTAAGTCATCGGAAATATCAAGGGACATGGCATTCTGAAGTCATGTAACTCGTACATAGGCAAAAACAGACCGAGGTGTGGGGAAGCGTAATCCAGCGAGGTGCGCAGATATTTTCGACGGGTTGTGCAAATAGCGTTTTATATCGAAGGACAAATCGCAACAATACCCCAACAGGTACTGCGTAAGAGCCCGTTCACGAGCGTTGCGGTGCGGTACGTCACCACAAGTTAATGTCATTTTACATACAAATAATCTTAAGGGCCCAACTCTGCAACTTTAAAATAGTTTCAGTTGTGTGTCGGCTGAATGTCAATGGCGTTTTTTTGACTCATTTGATATTCTCTGGGGTATACCGATTGCCACCAAATGTGTCAAAATATGCCATTGATACTCTGCCAATACAGAACTGCTAGCTTAGCATGGCACTCCGTGAGAAGACGTTGTCATGCGTTTATCACGCTTACGTCTCTGTCTATAGTTTGAAATGTGATAAGGACAGCATGCGTGAGATAATTGTCGCGGCACGCCATGCTAAGCCCCCTGAAGCTATTTTAAATTAGCAGCCTTGGGCCTCAGAGCTAAGCCTTCACAGATTCTAGAAGCAGTTCCAGCATTTGCTTCCCCGTTAGAATATTCTGTTTATCTTTTACTCACGAAATAATTACGCTCCTGGAAGTAAGTCCTTAATAACGTTGTTTGTGTACGTATCGCGCTGAGGTTTTGGGGTTTCCGTAACGTAAAGCAGCTTTTAAGGTAAACACATGTGGTTTTATTTTGTGTGATAATGTTTGGGTCGTTGTAATGAGAGAAAATTGAATGTTAAGATTAGTTACCTACTATACGAAGTCTTCCATTCGGGTTGAGTAATGGGCATGATGACTAAAAATTTTTTTTTAGTTCATAACATAGTTTATTTTAAAATATTCGACACGTATTTTTTCTTTTTTCTTTTAAACTAAAAATGACACGTATACACTGGGTTAAAGTTGCTCATGACGTCACCCCTTAGTACGATTTTTACGTAGGAGTGACGTCAATACCCCCCACTCCGTAACTTTGATGCTCTGTATCTTTGTATTTATTTATGTATTTGACCAGGTAAAAAACGTGTTTCAAATGTTTTTAATAACCCTATAGACAGACTAATTATTTTTTGAATTTTCGAATGTAATCAATAATCATCATCCCCATTGCTCTCGTTAAAACTTGGCATAAAAATCACTTAACTGAGTTGTGTAACCCGACTAAGTACAAATAATTGACGGTATGCTGAGAGGGGGTTATTTAAAGAGTTGAGTTATACAGTTGAGATGATGATGATTTCTATCGAGAGGAATTCACATGCAGCTGGCGGAACCTCTAGTATGACTGATAGTTATCATGGGCCCATGTGTCATTGAGATTTTTTGGCATTCCGCTAAACAATAGCTTACACTGATTGCGACCAAATGTGTCAAAAATGCCATTAACACTATGCAGACACACAACTTAGAATATTGAAAATTAACAGACTTGGGCCCCAGTTTGTCACACTGAGAGCACATTCGCTTAGTGTAAAAGGTAATAGCCTTTTTTTAATAAACAACTTTGCTTTAAAAAAAAAAAGGTTAAAATCCTCCATTGCAATTTCCAATCGCAAAATCCGATGCGCAGTTGTTTGCAAACAATCTCAAGCAAAAAAATATTCAAAAATTGAAGCAAAATCTTCGTCGTTCCGTTGAAAATCACTCGTTGAAAGGAAAAGGTAGATAATAGAGGACTTCCTTATTCAACAAAAGAAGGAGAGCTATTGTAATACTGCGGACGTGGACTTGGAAACGGGTATCTGTAGAATTTAATCCGACAGTGGGTTTTTAAGGGGACGTTTTGCAAATATATGTCCAAGTACTAAAAGGGCATTTGTCACTGTAGATTCTGGAGTGACAAGTGCCTTTTAGTATTTAGACATTCATGTTTAAAATGTGTCTTAAATGTGACTTAAGAAAAGTTGCACAAAACTTTAGTTAACCACTCTAATTATAACCATTTTTTTTAAATTGATTGACGTTTGATATGAATATAGCTAATCGCGGTAAGCGGTTAACCTGCGATAAGTGTGTTATTGTGAGAATTTATAATTTCTTATTACCATTTCAAATAATAATCACCGCAATTCTATCCTCTCAAAAAAAGTATTTTTTTATATTTCTAACCTTTTTCATAACATAATGTTTGAAGGACTTTCTCACACTGGATTTGATGACAACAGTATCAAATTGGAACCAAACTTAAAAGTATACCTGACACTAACGATGGTCCAACTAATATTAAAGGAAAGTAGACCGTATTGTATTAACCTTAGATTCAAGGTAAAAACGGTAAAAATGTGCAAACAAGACTTATTTTTCTGCGAAATCATGTCAAGGGAAGTTCAGAGGAACTTTGTTATGTAACAGGATGCGACGTAACCTATGCATTTGAAAAATAGAGCAAATATGGAGTTTTCCGACACATACAGAGAAATGATCTTGGAAAATGAAGTTCTTATAATATGATCTTTACTTTATATTGAATTTCTAGAAAGCGGCCTAGGATAGAGAATAGTGGAGAAGGAGGAGAGAGGCCTTTGCCCAGCAGTGGGTCACTGATGGCTGGATAAGATAGGAAAACAGCTTGGGATTACTTCAAATGCTTCTATCCAACAAGGCTCTCGTAGCAAAGCATTTTATATGAAGCTGTTCACACTGGTTGAAATCAATGTCGTGCATTTAAATGCGAATTGGACATATTAGGTAGGTACCTTACGTAAACGTGTGTTAGGATCGAAGCAAGGGAAGTGGTCTCTATTTACCCCAATGCGAGTTAGGCGTGACAGATATGTATGTATGTATACGAATGTTAGTACCTATAGTTTTTGATGCAAACAGTTCAGGAAAGCCGTTTTCTTTGAGTAAAGAAATTGATATATTTTTATATGTAATTTTAATTAAGTTCAATATATCAGATCAATATAGGTTTTATAGTATCTGGGAAGAAATATCTCTACCTACTCTGTTGGGTAAGTACCCATTGTTTTATATTATTTTATACAGGAAAACAACTGTTTTGGTTTTGACGTCACGCGAAAGTCTCTTATTAATTAAATATTAAGATCCATCTCGAGAAAAGAAATAGGTAAAAACGATACAATTTTAATATCTACTAATTGTTGGAAAAACAGTTTTTATTTTAATTCATATTTTATATTATTGTTTCAAAGTTCAATGTTCTTACAAAGGAACGTCTCTAGGTCTCTATTTAAATATTTCGATAAAGTTATATTCTTTAAGGCCGTTATCGTTAAGGCCATTGTTCCTATTTTTAGGGTTCCGTACCTCAAAAGGAAAAAACGGAACCCTTATAGGATCACTTTGTTGTCCGTCTGTCCGTCTGTCAAGACCCTTTTTCTCAGGAACGCGTATAGGTATGAAGCTGAAATTTATATCAATTACTCAGGTCTACTGTCCCTTGAAGCTGTGAAAAAATCAAACTTCTAAGCCAACGCAATCAAAAGATACAGCCATTTATGCCGCAAATTTTCGACACTTGCAAGGGAATCAAAACCTACAGGGTGCTTCCCGTGAACTCAGAATCTTGAAATTTGGTACGAAGCAACGTCTTATAGCATAGATAAAGGAAAAATTACGAAAACCATAAATTTTTAGTTACATCACAAAATATATATTTTTTTTTAATAATCTTAAACTTACTACCCATTTCCTCATAAACGCGTAGAGGTATTAAATTGAAATTCATACCAAATACTCAGGTCTATAATACCTTTAAGCTGTAGCAAAATCAAACTTCTATGTCAACGCAATCAAAAGAAACAGCAATTTAAGCTGCATATTTTGAAACTCGCAAGTACTTGCAAGGGAATCAAAACCTAAAGGGTACTTCCAGTCGACCTTGAATCTTGAAATTTGGCATGAAGCAACGTTTTATACCACACATAAAGGAAAAATTCCGAAAACCTTAAATTTTTAGTTACATTACAAAATATATATTTTTTATTTTTAATAAATATAAACTTATTACTTTTTTCCTCATGAACGCGTAGAGCTATCAAGTTGAAATTCATATCAAATACTTAGATCTAATTGCCTATAACCCGTGAAAAAAAAAAATTATAAGTCAACCCGAAAACGCAAAACGCAAAAGTACAACCATTGATACCGCATATTTTGAAACTCGCAACTACACGCAAGGGAATTAAAACCTAAAGACCACTTCCCGTTGACATAGAATCTCGAAATTTGGTAAGAAGCAATAGCTTACAGCACAGGTAACAGAAAAATTCCGAAAAGCTTAAAATTTTAAGTAGTTATACCACCAAAAAAATTGTGATTGTAAACATAATTGTAGTTACAGCAATGACCGCGAGTTATTATACTATGTATGGGGAGGGCAACATTTTTCAAACGGCAAAGACGACCTCACTCATCGTCATTCAATCCCGATGTTTTGGTGAATGTAGCTGTATAATCTAAATGCGTCCTAACTGCTTAAAGTGTTATACTTATAATTAAATTCAATGACATTATTATATTTCTTATTGTTGGTTATTATCAGACAGCTTGCTTGTATTGTTTCTACTGGCGAAGTTTGATGGGACGCTGGTGGCACGGGTGGCACGCGGGGCTATTCACACCTTTTTCAGTCACCATTTACAGGTCTGGTTCAAATTTAATACTTAATTAATATTTTTGAACCAGATTTCTAAATAGTGACTAAAAAACTTATAAATAAATAACTTTAATAAAAGAACTTTCGCAAGTCTGCTGCAAGGCTAGTATAAGTGTTTCAGTTATATTATAGATAAATGATATGTGTTAATATAAAATAAAGGATTACTTAAACGATAAAGAGATCTTTGTCTTAAATTTATGCTCCTCCATCTTTCCCCATTGTAATGTTATGAATTTCATTTTGCAATAAAAATACCATAGTTATGACTCGATTGTCGTAATGAACGAACTTTGTAAACCTTGCAGGTTTGTACGGAACCCTCGGTGCGCGAGTCCGACTCGCACTTGGCCGGTTTTTCATATCTAAAACCTTTACAAAGCAGTTTTCTTTAACAAAAGAAAATAGAATATTTCAACTCTAGTACAGACTTCAACTAGACAGGTGTTGTGCAAATCCTCCACGTTTCTATGTAAAGTTTCTCAAGGTGAATGGACTTTAGGATAACCTTTTTTAAATTGATTCCTTTGTGGCAAAGGTCTACAGCTCATCAAGCCAAAAGGTTCCGTATTCGGAATTGTACTCGTACATTTTATTCAAAATCATTTTAAATATTCACGACATGACGCTTTTAAAAAACTCTTTCTGAGGTCGCTGAATGCGTACACGTGAAAATACTTATACGTGAAAGGTTAAAAAACTTTGAGTGGGGTTTTCCGAGATTTTCGGGTGCGGATTGAAATATTCGTAAAAGTGATTTAAATGAGTATGTATGTCGTTTTACTCAAATAGAATATTATATCTGTACTTAAAACACTTATTTTCTAGAGAATGTAAAAGATGTCTACTAGTCGTACCTTACCTACTTCTTATACAAATTATACAATATTCGTAATAAAAAAACTGACTCAATATCTTTAATAGAAAAATAAACTTACAAAATAAACCTTGTTTTATTTTACTTATTTTGAACCAAGAAAAATTATTACTTTACTTTAATTTAGCTCGTTAAGGCCAATTCAAGAAACCTCCTTCTTCTACGAACTCAATCCACAACGTATTTTTCAACTATCCAGTAAAACTCTAAAAACAAAACCTAGGCTAATATACCTATTATATTACAAAATATTATTGTAATGAAAACCTTAATATATTTCAGAATTCATATCTGTTTTATAAATACAATGTTATAAAAGACAAGTCTCGTTTTCAATCTGAAACTATGGCAACAATGCCGCCCACGCATTTATTTTCATACAGTCGTATTTGCGTAGGCGTGGCTAGCGTAAGGAATCCCCGACTGACTACGAAACAGATAACTCTACTGAAGATTTCCAAGGTTTTTGATTGAAGAAAGAAGAAGCAAAAACCACTAAACAGATTCTAATGAAACTATACAATATTGTAGCTTGCACACCAGAATAATACATAGGCTATATATTCATTCGAGTTATTGTGTACCTTATCCAAGATATGACGGAAAACGCGTACGAAGTCGCGAGCAGATTGTTATACAAGAATCCAAGTCTGTTAATTTAAAATAGGCTCAGTTGTATGACTATTGAGTGTCAATAGCATTTTCTGACACATTTGGTATATTGCTAAACAATGACCTAAGATCTGCCAAGTTATCTGTCAAATGAACGGCGGTGCTAGCAGAAATATAAAATTGTATTTTAACCAATCGCAGCAGTTCTGGAATTTGATATTTCCGTATTAGTGGCCGTAGTTCCAATAACGGCCGTTTCACAGATAACTTAGTAGATCTGTACTGATTGCAATTCTGTTTTTTCCTTTATGTTTGTTTATCTGTGTTGTATTGTGTGTGTTGAATAAATGTGTTTCTATATCTACAATCTATAGTAGAAGTACATATCGAACTCATTAATATTGTACGCTCTACTTTGCAGACAGGATGTTTAAGCTCTAGGGATTTAAAACGGATACTATAGTGATTATTTTTAAAAATGACCATTTGGATGAAAAAAATTGTCCATACGCGATATTTTTTATTAAATATACTTTTAAGTATCAAAAAAGTACCTATTATTGTACAATGTTGTATTGTCAAGTAGAATTTAACAGTTTTATGTATTAAATATTACAATTAAAAAAATAATGCTTATTTTTTCTCGGTGGGTTCGGATGGTCCCTATACAAAATTATTTGTCCTCTTCACGAGATACGTTACAAAATTTGACCTAAAAAAGTTACTAGAACCTTTATTTAATTATGAGTGAATATATCGCCTAGACAACAGTGAAAGCGTATTTCTTCAGTATACATTATTTAATTTAAATAATTTTAAATATATATTTTTTACGTACAAAACATCGTCCGAAATTTTGTTCATTTTTGTTTATCATTTTTGTAACAAATAAATCTGGTAATAATTAAAACTAGAAAAAGAAACACTTAGCAGTTCAACGAGTCAATGGCACGCCAGAAACGAATTTGAATCGGTCATTTCGTTTACTGTGTGAAAAAGTGCACGACGCGTGTTTTTTTGTCGACCGGAAAAATTCCAGTTTTAATTTTTCCATTTTGTGTTGTTTGCCAAAATACACAGGTAAGCGGCTCCTTTTTCATTAATTGTTTATTGGAATAGTTTATTATGTATCTTTATAAAAATGCACGGTGGTTTCACTCATTGAGATTTCTGTTGGCATAAACTATTTGAGATTATTTTCAAACAATGTTGCTTCTTCATTTTTGTAACAATTTTTGATGACGTTACAAAAATGACGTAACAAAAATGAAGTAAAGCTATAATCACATCGGTGACTATAATATGGACCACAAATTTAAACATTATAATCAGATCACCTTATTGTCTAACTCTGAGAAGTTATTGCGAAACTTTTCACACTTACCGTGTTTTCATTGTGTTTCTGACATAAATTTTTGTGTAGCTACGTTGGGATGTCGTTTTTCTTACATTTTTGATATTGATTTTTTTTATATAAAACCTAATTATACCGAACAGTGTGACGTATTTAATTAGATAAAGGAAGATATGGTATAATTATATTCATTATTATTGCCGTTATTATACGTTTAAGATTGCTAGATCATCAAGGAATAATATTCTCGAAATGTATCTTGCATTGACTGACTTTAATTATAATTTTCTTTGATCTCTTTTTGTAGCGCTTCCTGATAAAAAAAAAAAAAATTGTGTTGATTATTGGTATTGTGTTTCAATTCATTACATGACATTTAACACATGAGTAAAAGAAAATAGTAAAAGATAAAGTGTGCATTGTGAGTAAGCCCTAATATTTCATTTTTGTTATTTTTTGTAACAAGTTTAATTTTTGTAACACTTTCATTTTTGTTTCATTTTTGTCACAATGGTCATTTAAAAAAATTATTACCCACTAACTGAAGTCTAGATACGTCTAGGTGCCCTATTTTTACTTAGAATGGGATTCCCAGACAATAATTGAAATTAGGTTTTTTTAACCTTTTTTTCTTAGTAAGAATGTTTTATTTAATATTCATAATAATGAGTTCTCATAATCCACGCTGGTTTCTACTTGGATCCAGTTTTTATGGAAAAGATCTCATGGCTGAGCTCTTTATATGAAGATATTCACACTTGTTGTGTGTCTGGTAGTGTGTCGGTGCTTTATAAAAAATGGCCTTCTGTCAAAAATAACAAGAAATTTTCTGCTTTTAACTCACCACTCAAGTAATTCAATCAATTTAGGTGTATTTATGTGTTCAATGAAACGTAACAGCAAAAAATAACTTGGTCTATTTATCGCCAACATAACGAATCGGTCCAAAAACTCCGTCACTTTACTAAATTGCGGTATACTTAGTGTAATTGCCACGTAAGAAGCTAATGATGCGTGAATTTGGCGATACACACAAAAAGAGAGTAACGAAGATAAACCATCCTACTAATATTATAAAATGTCAATGTTTGTGGCGATGGATGGATGTTTGTTACTCTTTCACGCAAAAACTACAGCATATATTCTAATGAAATTTGGCAATATTGTAGCTTGTTTAACAGATAATAAATAGGCTATTTTATTTTTGTATATAATGTTTTTTTTTCTTAGATATGACGATAAATGCGTACGAAGTCGCGGGCAGCTTTTTTTTGTAAATATATACTTATCCACGTCGCATGAGTTGTTTAATTCAAACTAGTAGTCTTTTGTTTTTCGGCATTTTTTAGTAATAGAATGTTTCACCACACGTCATGTCTTGCTTTTTTATTCTCTATGTTCTTATTATCTTAAGCATTAAAATCGTTAAACCGGTGTGTCGGAATGATTGATTATTTTAACAAAGAAAAATTAGACCGAACTCTAACGCATTTTACCTGTTCTCTACTCTAAACTTTCCTTTCTTATTTTTTCCTTCCAACAACAAAGATTTAAGAAGTATTTTTTTAAACCAATCCATTATAGAACCAGTTTTTTCCAGTTTATTTACCAATGTTTTTTTAGAGTTCATTACTAAAAATGTGTTTTACTCATGTACTACTTTCTCTCTCTCTTTGTCAGGTCAATTAAGAAAAAATATAAAAAGATTGGTTTATTTTATTTCTTCTTAAAATGTTTTAGAGCCAGTTTTGTTATAGATTTAATTTAAATGACGGATAAACCTATATCAATTTCATAAATTATTGTCATTTTGACAGTGATTTATAAATATAAAATATCCCTCGGTAAAATTTTATCTGAAAGTGATGATACGGACCCTAAATGGCTTTAGAATTGACAAATAGATGCCTAAATTATAGCAGTAACCCCAGATTGAATTTCTAAGTGAATAGCTTTATTCAGTGGCAATGAACTATAATTGCTTGTTCTTTGTGAAATGAAAATGACTTCATTGTCCATTACGGTTTTTATAGAAGGCTGTGTCAACAAATACTTGGCAAACAGAGGCTTGGGTGGCTAAATTAATTTAGCTAGACAAAAATTATTTATACAGGGTGTAACAGAAAGGGTATATAAAGCCGAAACACAGCGATAGTCCTCATGAAACTGAACAACTTTCCCCAAGAAGCATGGGTCGAAAATCGAAAAAAAAAATTCGCCTTCCCATACAAAATGTCCGATCAGCTGATCGAGTAAGTATGGGCCTTCCTTGGGGAAAGTTGTTCAGTTTCATGAAGACTATCGCTGTGTTTCGGCTTTATATACCCTTTCTGTTACACCCTGTATACAGTTTTTATGTTCTACATTTATTAAGACGACTGATGACTTGACGACTTGGCGACCGATGAGTGTGGATGAAGCGAAAGAGGTGTGTTTGGATCGTAGCAAGTGGAAGGAAGTGGTCTCTGCCTACCCCAATGGGAGAGAGGCATAACGGATATGTATGTATTATATTAAACTATTTTACCTATAACTCATCGGCTTTAAGTTAGGCAGTTTTAGACCACAGAATTTCTAAAAGTTTTGCTTAAACAATTATAAAACTGCCTTATAAATAACAAACTTTAGAATAACAGAAGCTATTTCTAAAATTACAGATTGTTTTGTAAACCAATATTTATTTGTTAATTGTATTTATAATTGCATTATTGAAAATGAAAAGTTAGCTGGAATCACAATCATATTGTACCTACTTTAATGCTTTATGCTATCTACACATCAAAGCCGCCGGCTTTTTTGACAGCTGCCATTCGTATGACGTAAAGCCGCCGGCCTAGCCCGGCATCATGCCAGCGACTTTGGTGTGTAGATACTTATACAGGATTTTAGATTATATGGGATCCAGTTTGAAATCATAAAAAAAACGTTCTCGATCCCATATACCAAGGTATGGGCTGGTGCATTTTTTATGGGGAGTTCGAAAACTTTCGAATGATTTCGCACATGGTCCTATAGTAAAAGTTGTTTATTAGCACCACTACGTATATACCTATGCATATCCTTTTCTATCATTCACTAGTCACCTTACATATTATTCTTTTTTAAGGCAGCTCTATGCTCATCCAGGGAAGATTGGTGGGAAGCAGCTAATAACAGGAGTGTTTGGATAAGCATGGGAGAGGCTTTTGCCCAGCAGTGGAACGAAAGAGGCTAAAAAAAGGCAGCTTGTCCATTAACGAAAATGTAATTTCAATGATAAATTGTATTTTGCTACATTTTCAACAAATTACTTTGAAAGAAAAACGAATTTAAATTGGAAAATACTTAAATCATCCCAAAGGATGCATAGTAATAGACAGGAAAATTTTCATGGTCATGAAAAGGAAAATAAGTTAAGTATAAGGAAGCTTAAGGAAAACTGTCGATTTCTACTTATACAGTAAGCTGCGCAAAGAGGCATTAAATTTAATGCACGTCTAATGGTTCAGTAAATTAACTCAAAATCTAACCCTTACACAATTAGAAAATAGAAATCATTTAGAAAATAGGTAATATTTTCTAACTTTTGTGTATTAAAATATTTACGTAATAGTACGTACATACATCTATGTATACATATATGTTTCCAGACTATTTTAGTTAGGTGTGGTTTCATGTCGGTTTATGACTATCTTGCTTTTTTGCTTTCGCTTCTTTTCATGCGGAGTTTGCAGAAAGAAAAAATATTTTAGAAACATAGGTACGCTTATGGTATCTACACACCAAAGCCGCCGGCTTTTTTGGCAGCTGCCATTCGTATGACGTAAAGCCGCTGACCTAGCCCAGCGGCATGCCGGCGGCTTTGGTGTGTAGATAACATTAGATATGCTTAATACTCGTTCCTATATATTTTTAATGGTTAAATAGTTTTAAAGCTCCTATTTGCAGCTGGTTGATAACTAAAGAACCAAATACATCAGAATTGAAGTACCAAATGATTTACGTTTTTATAAATAAAAGGAAACCGGTTTCAGAAAATCATTTATATATGCCAACTTCCTTATTGATGAAAATAAATATCAAGGCACTTTCGTAACCTTGTTGTGAGTTTTATATGAAGAAAATTTTCATTATGTTTTGGTTCAAGTAAAGAATATGTTGCCCAATTTCATCACTGTACGCGCTCCTGTACACGCACCGGACATCCATCCGGAAAAAAACGGCTGCGATATTATTATTTTTTAATCTGCGAAACTAACGTTATGCTGTCTGCACATCAAAGCCGCCGGCCGCATAATAGGTCAGCGGCTTTTGACAGCTGCCATGCGGTATGATGGACTTTGCCGCCGGCAATGCCCGGCAGTTTTGGTGTGTAGATACCTTAGTTTAAATAATTGCTTTTTTTGCTTACGATATGAAGATCAATTAAAAAATTAATTAATTAATTTCGATTCGATTCGATCTCGATTTTTTTTTTGATTAATTTCTTTTAGAAATATGCGGTACCTTTTGTATTACTTCTCTTTTTTTCTGTCTCTATGTACTATCATCTTACAATAAACAGTTAAATAAATAAGATCATTTTAGTTGTAGCGCTGGTTGAACCATAAATGATCAAATCACACCCTTGCATCAGCTACTTTACTTAAGGTAGCAACTAAGAAAAATCCAACTTAAACAACAAATAAAAAATTAGTTCTAAAAACTAAAACCCGCCTACGGTAAACTTGCGATCTTAAAAGTAAGAAACAAGAAATAAATCTTGTCTTCTTAACTACCCCATAAATGCACGGACGTAGCGATTTTCAGAGGATAGCCGTGGTCGTATGCCTCTGTGCCTTGATATTAATTACCGTGCAATGTCGGATACTGTATGACTTACCTGTGTAATGTAAGTATCAATTGCTTGCAGGCAACCAATTATATATGGAGGCATACGACCACGGCTATCCTCTGAAAATCGCTACGTCTGTGCATTTATGGGGTAGTTAAGAAGACAAGATTTATTTCTTGTTTCTTACTTTTAAGATCGCAAGTTTACCGTAGGCGGTTTTTAGTTTTTAGAACTTATTTTTTATTTCACACTTTTTAGTTAAACCAGTGATAACTACGTAAATACCTACTACAGAACTCTACAAACACATTTAATTATATGACAACTGTTCAAACTCCATGTTACATTTCCAATCTGTCTTTTCATCTAAACATATTGTATTAGCGGTCATCCGCGATTTCTCGTACATTTGTTAGAGAGTCATCTACACCTCAGTTTCTTTTCGAGATGGACAGAATGCAACGTGTTAATATAGGGTAGCAATCCTAAAATATTGCAAATTTCTTTAAAGCATACATAACACTAAAAAACTACACTCAACGCAATCCTTGTCCGTAGTAAGCAGCGTATTGTATAATTCGTTTTAGATAGCTCTCTTTACGTATGCGTGTGGATTAAAGATGCCTTTTATTTTATTTCAGCGAGCGCTGCGCCCCTAAAGCCCCCCAACATACTGATAACTTTGTCTAATATGCGAGAGTATGTTTAAGATATTTCTATCTTTATTGAGCGGGGAGCTGCGCCCCCCACACCCCCCTACGCAGAGTCTACTTTGTCTACAGTAATGTTCAAGAAGTATTTTTATTTAATTTTGGCGGGGATCTGCGCCCCCCAAACCCCCTACAAAATGCCCGCTTTGTTCACAGAAGAGTTCGAGAAGTGCTTTGTTTTATGTTGACGGGGGCTACGCCCCCCAAGCCCCCCTCACAGAGACTTCTTTGTCCACTTCTAGAAGTATTTTGTTTTATTTTGGCGGGGGGCTGCGCCCCCAACCCCCTACCCGATGCCCGCTTTATTCACAGAAGAGTTCAAGAAGTGTTTTGTTTTATGTTGATGGGGGGCTATGCCCCCCTAACCCCCCTCACAGGGACTACTTTGTCCACTTCTAGAAGTATTTTGTTTAATTTTGGCGGCGGGCTGCGCCCCCCAAACCCCCTACACGATGCCAGCTTTGTTCCCAGAAGAGTTCAAGAAGTGTTTTGTTTTATGTTGACAGGGGCTACACCCCTCAAACCCCCCATACAGGGACTACTTTGTCCACTTCTAGAAGTATTTTGTTTTACTTTGGCGGGAGGCTACGCCCCCCAAACCCCCCACACAGAATCTACTTTGTTCACAGTAATGTTCAAGAAGTATTTTGTTTAATTTTGGCGGGGTGCTGCTCCCCCCAAACCCCCTACACAATGCCCGCTTTGTTCACAAAAGACTTCAAGAAGTGTTTTGTTTTATGTTGACGGTGGGCTACGCCCCCCAAACCCCCATATAGGATCTACTTTGTCCACAGTAGAGTTCAAGAAGTGTTTCATTTTATTTTGGCGAGGGGCCACGCCCCCCACACCCCCCACCCCACAGAGATTCACTTTGTCCACAGTAGAGTTCAAACAGTGTTTTGTTCTATTTTGGCGGAGGGCTGTGCCCCCCAAACACCCCGACACACTTACTACTTTGTTCATAGTATTAGTGTGAGTTCATAAATTCTTTTATTTTATTTCAAACTTCCCTTTTAAGACACGGTTTACAAATAGACATCACTACTTGAACTCATGATAATAAACAACTTTGAATATGGGATAACTTTGTCAGCGTCCAAAAATGTTTGCTTTTTCGTACAAGTTACGCGTGCAAAATGTAGGACCTATTGAGGGACCGAAAATTTTTGGATGCCAACAAAGTTGGTTCCGTAGTAAAAGTTGTAGGTAATTTAGCTTAAAACTAGTCAAAACAGTCAACATAATTCTGAAAAGGCCTGATTTGGCAAGCTGTAGGTAAGTAATCATTAATCAGTAATTTCGAAGTGATTTAGATAGAAAAGACAAGACGTTAAAACACATGTTTACAAGTAAAACCGCGTGCTAAACCTAGTGATATATATTATATTTGGAATGTACTCACTGAGCCCTTTCATTTGATACCCCACACATTATACTTTACAAAATTTAATATTTTTCGCAGCGTATTCTGGTCCACTAGTTTATAAGCAAATCCGTGCGCAATACCTAGTGACATTATATATTTTTGGAATGTACTCGCTGAGCTTTTGATTTTGATATCCCACACAACACCATTTGCAAACTTTTATTTTTTTCATCGTGACTTCTTGCCCACTAGTGGGCAAAGTATTGATTTTATTACAAAACTAGGTATCCTATGTCACCCGCCGTATTATTACGAATCTTTTGACACCTCATTCATTAAAATCGGTTCAGTAGTTTAGACGCTACGGTGGAACATACATACATACATACAAACATACATACATACATAGACTGCCAAAAACATTACCCTTCCTTTTGGCTTTGCCGTAGTCGGGTAAAAATAAAAGAATCACATCCTTCTTATTACTAAAAAACGCTAGCTATCAAAAAGACGACGTCTTACAAAATCTTTAATATTTTGATAAATTAAATTCTTTCCTAGAAATTCAGAGTGAAATTTTTTTCTTGGAAAATTCTGTCTAATTGAGTGGCCAGTTAGAAACAGACTTTCCTTGAGCATATTAATTTAGTTAAATAAATTTATTTACACGGTTTCCTTATGGATCTTTTTGGATGAAAGAAGAGGATCGTGCCAAGTAAAGGAAAGTCTCTTTCGACCTTCAAAACTGTTTAAACGGACCAAATAGGCATTTTATTTTCAATGTTCCTTGAGAAAAGTTGTTCACTTTCAACGCAACGGCAACATAATATGTCTGATAATATCATGAGTGGATACAATAACAATCCATTAAATTGAAGTATTATTTTTTTATAAACCATTAAGATCCCACTGCTGGGCAAAAGCAGCTACTTTCCTTTTAACAAACAGGGCGAAAATACATCCAGATTGTCAACCAAAAAAAAAGTAATTTTTCCATACCCCGTAACGCGAGGACCCATTTAGGACTTTTAAAAGAACATTTTCTTTGTAACATACCACAAAGCACATCTCCACACATCGTAGCAGAGAGCCTTGGTAACAGCTGTATCTCATTACATTGAAAGCTTAGAACAACATGCGCGTCATGGCAAAAAATATCATATTGCATCATCCTATCTCTTTCTCCGGCGTACTTTATACAGCGACGGAACGATGCGTGAACGAAATATAAAGTATGTATAGAAAATACTAAATATGATACCTACCTATATAGGGTGACTTTTAATTAGTGAACGATAGAAAAGGATATGCATGTACTCATGATAACAAACAACTTTTACTATGGGAACAAGTTCGAAATCATTAAAAAAAATTCGATCTCTCCATAAAAAATGCACCAGCTGATAGTGTTAAATGTATGGGAAAACTATTTTTTTTTTAATGATTACGCACTTGGTCCCATAGTAAAAGTTGTTTGTTATCACGAGTACATGCATATCCTTTTCTATCGTTCACTAATTAAAAGTCACCTTGTATATGAATAATAAGTTTGTAATTGCCGTTCCCTATTCAGGGTCCATAAAAGGTACTGTCAACTTTTTTCATAACGTAAAAAACCTGTGGTGTGCAATAAAAGAAAGAAAAAAAATGATGAAAAGAAATATAGAAATTGAAATTGTCGCACATGTTTGTACAGTGCGACGCTAAATGTACTCGTAATTAATTATTGTTTGTATAGTGTAACGGTACATTACACATGAATTCATTAGTCTGCTCACGTTTATATTACAAGGTCGGTAATTGTAATTTTCGGATTCCATGTTTAGATATAGAAACTTTTAAATTAATTTGGTAAAATACTTGCAAATTTTCATATATCAACGTGAATATAAGTTAATTTTAAAGTAGGTATCAAATATATATGTAATAAAACATATTTTTTGAGATTTTACTTAAATTCCACGCCAACTCAAGTACCTAATAAAAATCTCTACCTACTCGTAATATTAAAATAGTAAAAAAATACAGTTTATTACTTTTAAAAATTTTTACAGTTTACGATTTATTATTTACAGTTTATTACCGTTCGATACAGTTGTAGAATCAAGTACTTATTTAAGAACTAGATAATTTTTTAATAACATAAGTCAACTGTCTAGAAGGAATATTAGTCAAAATATAAAATTATTCTATATCTCATTTAGACATAGAGTACATAATACACTGTACCTATGGAAATAAAAGTGACCATCAAATTCACGAAAACTTTCAAATAATTATCATTTTTTTTGTATGAGGCGACTGATGAGTGTGGATGAAGCAAAAGAAGTGGATTTGGATCGCAGCAAGTGGGGGGAAGTGGTCTCTGTCTACCCCGATGGGAGAGAGGCGTGATAGATATGTAAGTGTGTTGTATCAATTTAATTAAAATCTTTTGCTATCTTTTAAACAGTAAGTCAAAGATAAACAAGACTTGAACACAGATCCATTTTCCGGGAGCGTCTTAAATATTAATTAACGGTCTGTGTTTTCGCACTCAGGAAATGTTGTTTTAGGGCGAGCCAATTTTGTATTATAAGTTGATTCCTTTTAAATCATTAGCCACGTAATCATAATAATTTTCATGTCATAATTTAATTTCAATCTACTTATATTTCTATATTTTTTTAAATAATTAAAACAAAAGATAAAGAAATCTTTGTTCACCATTATCTGTCTTGTCCTTTTATAGTTTTCACTAGTTTTTTTATGAAGTGAAGGCCTTTGCCCAGCAGTGGGACACTGATGGCTAGATTACATTAAGAAGAAGTGTTTTTCCTCAATAGTATTATTTTGATAAACAAAAAATGTATAATTACGTTTTAACAAAATTACAAATGTTTTTAATTCCAAATGTAATCAAACTCAAATACAAATTATTTCAAAAATATCAATTTAAACACTTCAATCAAAATGATTGATATGGAAACACAGAAATTGAATTAAATTATATTTTCTCTCATTTTAACGTTAATCCTAAAATAAACGCAACTTCATTAATTTAATTCAAAAGTAATCAACATCGTTTATTTTATAAACACCAAACTTTTAATAAAGCTACAATTTTGTTTTTGTTTTCAATATTCGTGTAACTTTGTAAAAACTATATCGTTTTTAAGTTTCGATCTATTTTATTAAAACTTAGATAGATTTAGAATAAAAGATACAATATAATAATTAAGTAGTTTCAATCATCGTAACTTTTTTAATTAAACAAGACACTTCAAAAATAATATTAAAGCAAAATCTTTTAAACAATTTCAAAAACTGTCTCCGAAAATGCACTCTTTATTATTTTTATTAAAAAAAAGCAACTAACCTTCACTAGCCCGGCTTTCCCTGGAATCGTCGACAATCAACAGGTGCGGACGACGTGCCCGCTCGAGCTCAAGCTCGGCTGGCGTAGGACCGACTAGGTATACGCCCATAGCGGACGACAGTCGCGGCGCGAATGACGCTCAACAAGCACTCCAGGTTCTACCAACGTAACCTGGGGGCCGATTCTGCTTATTACTAAATGCACAAATGGTGTATCTCTATAATGTGAGTTCTACGATTTGGTATTCTACTAACGGATAAATTCACAACGAAACATAAACCATACCTAACTACTATTTGCTCGGTACTCTATTCCTCAATATCACAAAAGTGGCAGTCCCAAACGATATTCTCTTCGCTATTTGACGTTTATCCAGTCATCGGACTGTCAAAATTTAGCAAAATGGCAGATTTTGCGCATCTGTCGCGGAACTTAAAACCAAAGTCACCTATCGCAATACTATGTCAATGTGTTGACAATAGTTGGTTGCTTAACTTAATCTTTCACATCCCAGAAAAAAAAGAACAATAGAAAATCTTTTGTGTCTGGGTTTATAATGGATCAGTGGGATGTGAGAGGTTAATTTAGTAGAATTGGCCCCCAGGATGAGCGGGCTTCAAACCAACCCTACCTGCTAGCATAATAAAATGCGCCGCGACTCGCGACAAGGTTAGCGAATGCTTCCAGTGACGTCAGATGCTCATGACTTTGAAATTGGGTTCCGTTACAGGTTGTAGTCTCGCGGGGTTTGGTTAATGTTGCTCTCTAGTTCTAGTAATTTATTCTGGAATGTTTAAGCATGTATTAATGGTTAATTAATAGGTTTTTAAAGATGTTGTTATCTTACCTTTCGTATAAACTTTCTACTTATATTTCTTAACTGATTTGATTTAAACAGAACAAGATGATACGGTATGACATATAATGCTATCTACACACCAAAGCTGCCGGCATACCGCCGGGCTAGGCCGACAGCTTTACGTCATACGAATGGCAGCTGTCAAAAAAGCCGGCGGCTTTGGTGTGTAGATACCATTACGGTTTAATATCTTAAATGTTACTAGATTCATCTCTACACTTTTAAGTAATCTAGTAACAAAGTGGGATTGGGCCGGCCACGTCTGCCGCATGCCAGAAGACTTATGGGCAAAAACAGCTACCCAATGGATGGCTACCAACTGCCAAACGGCGTCGCGGCAGACCGCGGAAAAGGTGGCGGGACGAGCTGGATACCTTCTTGAGTACCTGGGCGGAGGAAGCTCGAGACAGAAAGTCATGGCGTTTGAGGAGAGAGGCCTTTGCCCAGCAGTGGAACACAAGTGGCTAAATAAGATAAGTAACAAAGTACATAGAGAAATAGGTAAATTATGAGTAAATATATGAATAAATGATGTTTAGGGTTTAAATGCAGTTGGTAAGTAGTTATGTAGTGGTAGGTTTACTTAAAGCAGAGTGCACTTAAGGGTTTGCATTATACGACTACATTAATACCTACTTAAGAGTTAATTGCATTACTTTGTATACGCTTATTACACTATGAGGTTAATAAAATCTTAAGGCTGATTTACAGTGAATAAGTAACTGACGTCAGTTAGTGAACTGACCTGGTATTGCCATAGTGTAAATTGACCACTGACGTGTCAGTGCACTGTCGCGTCAGTACTGACTTCAATATTCGTATGGGAATAGTGAAGTCAGTACTGACACGACAGTGCACTGACGTCAGTTATCCACTCAATGTAAATCAGCCTTTATTAGAAGTGCAAAATGAAAGATTTATGTGTTCGTGATTAATTTGTTTTCACTAACTTTTAGCTGCCCGTAGTTTCAGAAAAGAATGTTAAAGTTAATGATAAATTAAGATTTAACTGATCGTTTTTTAAATTTGACTTATCCTATCAAATTCCACCTTATTTTGTTTATTAAAATAAACGACTTTCTTTAAAAAAGACAATATTTTGTTTATACAAACTGTTTTTTATAAAGTTTTTTTTTTATATTCTATCTACATCAGGGTATTTTTAACAAAACCTTTTTATAAAATGTTGATGAGGAAAAACTTGTCGGTGTCTATCTCTAAGTCAACGCTGTTAATCAGCTCGAAACATGATCGTAGCTTAAAGGGACCAAAGTTCAACGTCCTCTTTAATATTATGAAACCCGACAAGATTAGATCCATAACTTTGCAGTTTCCTCGAGAAGGAACTAAATACATATATGATATATCATAGAGATTTTATTTAATAAGTTGAAGGACAAGTGAACAAGGAAGAAAGGAAGAATATTGGTATTATATTTATAAACAAAAAAAAATTTCACAAAATCTGTGGACAGATATTGATCATAGTCACTGAAGTTTTGTCTGTTTTCGTGCACATTTTTATGTAATCATTCTTAGGGCGCTTTCGCACCTACGGGTGATCCGCAGTCGGAGAGTGAAACTCGTGCTGCGGTTGAAACGCAAGTCGCTCGTGGCAGATTCGGCTCGCGACTGTGTGAGTAAATTCCACCGACAGCGCGTAGAAACCTCGCGTTTCCATTTAATACCGGTGGTGACCCGCCGTACTTCAACCACAGGCGCCCCTTTATAAAAACTAAAGTGAACTGGACATTCTTTCTTACAGCTCTTTAACATGCCCAGTACATACTAACACAAGCCTACTCTCAGATAGAAAGTACTTCTTAGAAAGATCTTAAGGAAAAGTCGGTTGTTCTACCAACTAGGCTTTCATCCCTTCTGGACATTTCTAATTACTATTTAGGACATATTAATTAATTACCAATACTATATAAAACAAATAACATAAGCTAATTTGTTATTATACAATATTTTAGTCCCAGACCATTGTCAGAGTTTATGATTTTAATGAATTGTAAAGAATGTTCTGGAATTTTAATCTATGCGGCGAGCTTGTAAGCTAGGGCCAGTCTTTGTATGAAGAGGTCAAGAAATGCTAACATTGGACGTTGAATGACTCTTTTCTTATAAGCCGAGGCTGCATAACTCAAGGCTGTTAATAAAACTTTCTATTCCGCGTAGCTTCCATATATTGGCAGACCGATTCTTCTTTGTATTAAGTTTTCAATTAATTTTATTGAAATTGACGCCGGTAATATAATGCTGTCTACACACCAAAGCCGCCGGCTTTTTTGACAGCTATCATTCGTATAACGCAAAGCCACCGGCCTAGCCTGGCGGCATGCCGGCGGCTTTGGTGTGTATACAGCATAGAATTTTTCAAAGAAATACGTAGATACTGCATAAAATGCTGATATTATAAGTTTATTACTTATCTATATGAAACTTACCTACTTAAAATTTATTTTCTACCTGTTTAAAATCCCGCACGTGTGAAACAAAAACCGATTAACCCAGTTCCATAGTGATTCTACGCCACGCCTACGCCGCCGTAGCGATGGCTACGAGTTTCGTAGGCACTTCGTAGCCCGGTTCAATACGCGTCCATGATACGATTATTTCTCAGTGCAACAGGTATCTCCAACTTATACTAAACAGAAAAAAAAACTATATATTTCATGAAACGAAACAACAACTTTACTCAAAGAACAAGAATCGTTTGAAAAAGAAAAGGTTCAGACTACTAATAAACTTACTTAGTATGAAATCTAATAAATCTCCTGTACTTAGGTATAAAAGAAAAATACTCTTTTTAGTTCTACTAGTTCTACTAGTTCGGCCGAACTATTCGGTTGTTCTTTCACACTAATTTTGATACAACAAATAGGTAAAGTTTATAAAGAAAAGCGCCTTTGACTGTCACTAGATAGATAGAGCAGAATGTCTAGGTTTCTAAATTATATCTTTAAGTGTCACTTATTAACTTATCTTTATTTTATCATCTCCTAATAACTCTTGTAATACCTAGATGTGAAAATGAGGATATAAGATTGAGTGCTCCTTGGTTTAAAATAATTGAATATGAGGTTAATATCTTGTCTTACCAAGAAAATTATTACTAAACAAAATAAACGAATAAATGGTCATTTTAACCGAATATTCGGCCGAATACGAATATTCGGTTGAAGTGCCGAATATGCCGAATACCGAATAGTAAACGAATATTCGGCGCATCTCTAATAAGTATTATAAAGTTCGTCTCATGCACCTTAACAATCGCAACTTCAATTATTTAAAACCTTATCATGAAGATTCAAGTTGACTATTATAGTTGATTCCCCATTTCGCTACAGAGATCCTCAATCTAGTCAACCTAGGTATTCAAACGGTTCCTAGACAATGACCTCTTTGCCTAGCTCCAAATTGATGGGTTAGGAATGTGCTTCATCACGCTTTGTCCGGTGCAGGCAGCAGGGTTAATACGGATGAATTAAGCTAAATTAGATTCCTTGTGATAGGAATAGAATTGGAACAGTTAGAGGTTAGGTGAAATAGTGAATAAGTTTTTTAAATAACTATGTTTAATAATAACAATATTGTTGTTTTAATTTTATGTTCGTAGCTTCGCTACACAAAATGCCGTGCCCTAATCAGGGTAAACATTTGGTACTTTAAGTTATTTATAAGACCTGTAAAAAAACTGTGGAGTGCAATACATGACTGAGTATTGAGTATTGAGGCTGCGCGGGACTCTGTACGTACTTATTTATTAAATAATTGACAAAAAAGATTAATTAATTAGGATTTTGTAATAAATCTTTTATCGAAGGCAATTTATTTCTTATATTTCTGACTCACTTTACTACATATCAGTTACCTCTATTTCCCATCGAGTTTGGCAGAGACAACTTTCCTCCACTTGCTACGATCCAAACGTTGTTAGATAATAATAGCACCTCATAGACAATCGTGAAGGTTAATTATTAAACTAACACAAAGACATGGAGATCTGTACGAGCGACTTTGCTTTTACATCCAATTTGAATACGCGTAAACCAACGTAAAGTTAACCTTGACTTTTTTGGGGTAGATTCAAGACCGGGGCTTTTATTTTAATTACTAGTTATCTACATCAATGGGGAAGGAATATAAGGAGTGGCCCCATTTTTTTTTTCATATACAAACGAGCTTACGACAGCGTGCCAAGGTTGCGCCAAGTTCTTCATAGTTTTCTTGGTAGATGACATGTCAAAAGATAAGTAGTACCATACAAAAAGGTAGCCATTTTGCGCCAGACCAGGCATGCAATTCCAGATGGTATGGCTCCTCCTTATATAACCTATACTCAAAGATCTACATCATCAGATCTTAACGTCCCCACTACAGGGACACGAACCTACTCTCATACGAGAATGAAGTTATATCTACTACATAGGTAAGTAAATAAAAGTCAAAAATGACGCAAAATTTCCAAGCCAGGAAACACAAATTTTAAATACATCCGAAATAAAAAGTGACATTTCCTCTCATTTAAAATCACTGACAGTACCTCTCAATTGTACTAAATGACGGTATATAGTACAAAATACAAATCAATGCTCGTAGTGTGAAAATTATGACGTTAAATGGCGTTCATTTGAAAAGTTAGATTATACAATACATACACGTAATAAAATTGACTGGTTTTTACTGTGATATAAAACAATATGACCTGCTGAGTGAACTGATACAATTGTCAGAGATCAAGTTAAAAAAGTGCCATCAAACGGACGAAAGCCGTGATTAGCCCTTTGAAAGGCCCGTAATGGAACACGATCGCATAAAAAAATATAAAAACGGCGCGTGTCGAAGAGGATTTTAAACGAATACTGAACTGAATATCTCGTCGAAAACGTTTTAGAGGCACGTGAGTATTAAACCTGATATTATACTATAAAATTGTCTATTCATAGGGAATTAAGGTTTTATTTCATATTTATGAAGTACTTTTTGTATTTTGATTATTGTGCTTGGGTTTTTATATTGCGTTAAGTAAGACTGCTATGAATTATATATACGTAATGTGTCACATATCAGCCAGCTATAAGGTACCAATCTATCGAGATTGTAAGACTGTTTTTGTGGTTTGTCGCTAGCCAAGGAACCACACAAAAAACGCCTGGATTGTGTTTGACAAAACGTAAAAAATATCGAAGTCTGCTAACTTACAATATCTCAGTTGTGTGTCGGCAAAGTGTCAATGGCATTTTTGATAGATTTGGTCGCAATCAGAGTAAGCCATTGTTTAGCAGAATACCAAAGTCAAAAAATGCCATTGACACTCTGCCGACACACAACTTGAGGCTATTATTAATTAGCAGACTTGGGTCCCTGCTATTACGTAAATGCTCGTCAATGACATAATTACGAGTAAGTATATAAAATCCACCGTTTTAAAAAAATTCACTATGAAAAAACACACGCATTATCATCAAGGTCAACGCTTCACATTATTTCAGTCACATTCACATGATGAGAGCGTGTGATTTAATTAGTAAGCTACTGAATGAAGGGTGTATGTACAGTCCACTAGCTTTTGTTACCTCCTACGCAGCCCTCTTAGTGTGGAGGTCGAGTCTTTTGTAAGCACTTGGCACTTGAGGCCTGAACAATGATTTGTAAAAAAAAAGACTAGCGTTTTCTAGATTTACCCACGTGAAAATGTTTGTAAAATTGACTAATATTTAGTAGGTACTGAAACACTGTATAGAACGCCGCGTTTTGACGACAAAAGCCTACGAGGTAGGCCCAAAAAACGAGTGCGCAACGACATTAGCGCATTTAGGAGAGATTGGTGGGAAGCAGCCACCGCGCACAGACAGAAATCTGTAGAGAGGAATGGGAGAGTCTTTTGCCTGGCAGTGGGGCAACATAGGCTATAAAAAAAGCAACACAAGGATAAAAAACAGACATACATACACATACACAAATTGACAGAAATGAAACATAATTGCTAAGAAAATTCACATAAAGCAATCACGTTGGCAAAAACCTATTTACCAAATGAATGGCAAGAATTAATTATAAAAGAGAAACCATACAAAGCGTATTTTATTTAGAAGTATCATCAAAGCGGTAATATTTAATTGGTTCGAAATTAATTAATTTTAGTAGGTACCTTATCACGTTAAAACTTTTGCTATTAATTTCAAGGACATCAATCAATCGGTTCAAATATATCGACGCTAGAAAGCAAACACGTCGTAACCCACAAAAGTACAATTGTTCACCAGAGCAGAAAAACTTTTCGTATTTTTAAATTTTTGTCATATCTTCCGTATTTATGGACCTACAGTTACCATTTTTTGACACAATTTTTATATTTTTTGGATATATAAATTGATTTAAATAGATTTTATCTAAAGTTTTTATTAAACATTTTAATGTTGGTTACGACAATTGACAATTTAAATTACGACCATTAAAACGTAGTAAATGAAGTCAGTAAATGTATGGAAAGACGAAAACCGCTCTTTTTTTTGGCAAGCAAAATGTGGTAACCAACATTACTTTATGGATACTCACCTTCAAAAACATCGTAATAATTATCAATCTGTGAAATTTTACCATCAATATGTAGTAACTAGCATAACTTGCATACATAATTTCAAAAAAATTTAGTAAATGTAACATAATTGAGCTGTGGTTTCTAAATAAACTGCAGTAATAGTCAATAAAATAAAAGAGAGAATACTTTTTAATATATTTTTTAATAAAATCAATAAAAAAAAAAAAAAATAACTAACCGCGCTTAACGTCTGGTACCTGGACAATGGCACTATTGGGAGTAAACCGGAAGACGTGTTACAGGACCAAGAGGCTTTAATTCCCCGTCTTAGAGTCCTGGGTCTGGAGGAAACCCTTCTAAGTGCGAGTTTTTCTCCTGCGGTACAGATGCTCGTTCCCACTTCTCTCGTTTCAATTCCCTTCTTTCCAGTCTCAAGGAACTGACTCCGTCAGATTTCTTCCTTTTAGGCTCCCTTATTTTTCTATCTGCTGTCCCTGAGGCAATCTTCACTCGGAAGCAGCTTTTACTAGCAGCTCAAAACCAACTTAAGTACCTTTCCTCTCATGTTGCTATTATTTTGTTGCGCATGTGCTTTGCTCTTCCCAAGATTACATAACATATTTGTCGCGGACCACCCCCGCTTGGCTCTGTTCTGAGGAAGTCTCCACGTTTGACGATGCCCTAAAATCAGTGGTGGAGTCAATCCTGAATGTCTCCCTAGACGAGACACAGTAGAGTCAAGCGACATTGCCAATTCGTTGTGGTGGTCTCGGGATACGTTGTGCGCGTGACGTGGGCTTGCCAGCATTTTTGGCTTCGGCACATGGGGTCTCAAATCTCGTTGCTTTTTTACTCCATTCTAATGGTGGAGAGACGAGCATCCCTTTTGTGTCGGACGCCGTGTCGGCTTGGACGACCCTCAACTCTGGTGCGGCGATCCCTGAGGCAACACAGATCCAGCACTCATGGGATGAAGTAGGAGTGAAGCAACTCCAAGGTCAATTGGTGGAGAGAGCTACAGGATCCGATAAGGCTAGACTGCGAGCTGTGTCGCAGCCGGAATCAGGGGCATGGTTACAGGCCTTACCTTCGCCTCATCTGGGCACTTTACTTGACGATGACTCTGCGTGTGGCGGTGGCTCTTCGCCTGGGCTGCAAGGTGAGTGAACCCCATATATGCACCTGTGGTTCTACGGTAGGGGCCGATGGCCATCACGCATTGAGTTGTCGGCGATGCGCAGGCAGGTTCTCGCGACACCATGCTCTGAACGATATAGTTCGTAGGGCCCTAATATCGGCCAACGTCCCTTGCACGTTGGAGCCCCCGGGACTCAGCAGATCTGATGGGAAGAGACCGGACGGGCTGACTTTGGTGCCGTGGAGGAACGGCAAGTGCCTTATTTGGGACACAACATGCGTCTGCACGCTCGCCGCCAGCCACCTGAATCGCACCATCCAATCTCCGTCAGCCGCCGCGGATAACGCCGGCTGCAGAAAGAGATTAAAGTACGCGTCTCTAGAGTTGCTTTACGAGTTCGTTCCGTTGGCTGTGGAGACTATGGGCAGTTGGAGTGGTGAGTTCAGGACTTTTGTGAAGGAGTTAGGTTGAAGACTGAGTGACAGAACAGGTGACCCTCCTTCGGCATCGTTCTTGGTGCAAAGGTTGGCCATCGCCATTCAGTGTGAAAACGCGGCGAGCGTCATGGGCACCTTTGCACCGGGAACGACCAGGGGGGGATTGTTTGATTAGCCATAAGTATGAATTTGTAATTATTTTGACATTTTCTGACATTTGTAATTTATTTTATTTTTACAAGACGTGTGTTACAATAGGTATAGGTACCTACTTCTCAACAAAAGTACAAATAATTCAAGAGTAAACTGTTCAAAGATAATAAATATTAAGACTTACTTCAATTATAAAGTACTTCTCTTCAAAGCATAAGCTTGAAGTAAAGGGTTATAAGCATCGTGATACAACAAAATATCGCCCACTAAAGGTAGTAAACGCAAGTGATCATAATTATACGAGCAGCAAAAACGTAGTAACCCGCACTAGGCGGAAATTATTGACGATGTAACTAGTGGCTTTTTTCTTTTTGTAGAAATCAAATTGTCGTAAGCAGCAACGTAAAAAAAACTAACGGTTTTTTTGTTGTTTAATACGTTTTATTGGTACAAAAATAATAAAAAATGGCAAATTTAAAAATCCTAACTTTTTAATTATAAATCTTTCAGTTACTTGTCATATACCATTCGACGCGTATTTTTTTTCTGATTCTAATGACGTAATAAAAAATTTTTTGAAGGTTTGTGGGTTACGACGTGTTTGCTTTCCAGCGTCGATATAGAAATGTATTTATTTAAGATAATTATTTGTATGGTTGCTATGGCAACCTAACCTAAAGATACTTTATGTTTGGCACTACATGGCCCAAGTCTGCTAATTTAAAATAGCCTCAGTTGTGTGTCGGCAGAGTGTCAATGGCATTTTTTAAAACATTTCGTATTCTGCTAAACAATGGCTGACACAGATTGCGACCAAATGTGTCAAAAAAATAAATTGACACTCTCATTGACACGCTACTGACACACAACGGAAAATATTGTAAGTCTGCTGTTTTGGGCCCGTCTTAGGGCAATTTCTGATCGATTAAGCAAGATCTATTAGCGTAGGTAGATGGTAGCGCTGTCTGCGAGTGCTTTGATATATTTAGTAATTACAAAGCCTACTAGTTGCAGCGTTCGTAGCGAATAACGTAAACGATCTCAATTGACGGTTTAATTAAACAGTTTTAAAACGGGCAATATTCAATTTATATTTCAGAAGTGACAACTTCTCTTAGACCCAGAACACACGGTGAAACGCAACGCAACAACCACACACGACGCAACTGAAACGAAACGTTTCAAACTAGTTGCGCCGTGTGTGGTTTTCTAAGGAAGTCTATAGCAGAAACTGCGATGCAACTCAAAAGTAACTAGCAGTTTCAGTTGCGTTGCATTTGCGTTTCACCGTGTGTTTTGGCGCTTATTGTTTATTTATTTACTTTAGATTGCAAGCAGAGTTATAAAATAAAAATCAGTCTCCACATTTTGTTCACAGTTCAGGTTTCGCAAGAATGCGCTCAAATTCCCTCCAGCACCTCTAGCATCGATTTATATCTAACTTCTTTAATATTGAATACAATTAACATAAGTATAAGTGTTTATGCACTGACGAACATAAAAGGAAGTTAGGGCTAAAACATAAATTCACGACACGACGCGACATGACGCGACACGACGCGACACTACACGTCACGACGCGACACGAAACGACGCGACACGACACGACACGACACGACACGACACGACACGATACGACACGACGCGACACGACGCGACACGACACGACACGACACGACACGACACGACGCGACACGTTTGGCATCTGGCATCTGCAGAATTGCAGTTGGCAATGGACCGGTCGTATTCGAAAATCATTGGAGAGGCCTATGCTCAGCAGTGGGCAGCTTCAGGCTGAAATGATGATGATGAACAATTCCGCAAGAAAATAGGGATGATGACTACATTCAAAAATTCAAAAAAATATTACTTAGTCCGTCTTTTAGGCTATTAAAAAATATTTGAAACACATTTTTTACCTGATCAAATACATTAATAAATACAAAGATACAGAGCATCAAAGTTACGGGGTTACGTAGTTACGGAGTAGGGTATTAACGTCATCCTAGGTACAAATCGTACTTAGGCGTGACGTCAAGAGCAACTTTAACCCAGTGTATCTTAGTCATTTTTAGTTTAATAGGGAGAAAAGAAAAAATACGTGTTGAGTACTTTAAAATAATCTATGTGATAGACAAAATTTATGTCATCATGCCTATTCGACAAAATTTCAACTTAACGTTAGTAAAATCGATCAGCTGGTTGGATATTCCGTATATTATGACAATTTATAAAGAAAGTTTAATATTTGCTAATATTGTTTAGTATTATGAGCAGATCACGTTGTTTTATTATCTCGAAGCTGTCTATAAACACCCTGTAGGTATAATTTATTCAATAAAAAGTTAATTTTTTTATTCCCAAGAGAAGAACAACTCTTGATATACTTTCGTCTAGTTGGTTAATTAAAAAGGGATGTGTATCAAATTTAATCAATGTTGTTCCTATAAGACCGAACTAATTCAACTTTTCTGTGTCAGTTTTTGTTTCCGTTTATCTATCATTGTCGTGTTTATTACGATTACTCCCCAATGTCTAAACTTATATAGGACGTAAGTAATCCTCTAATAATTATATTTACACCTGTAGGTATATTTTTCTGTCATATTTATTGTTATGATTAACAAATCATAATAACATAACTCTTTTCATTGTTGACTCTTTTCATGCTAAAAACCAAAAAAAGTTACATTAAGTTGTTTTAATAAACACATAAAAGTCTTTTCCTACGGGCCAAAACATAAATTCACGACACGACGTCGTGCGTCGTAAAACGATACGACGCCACACGACGCCACGCCACACGACGCGACGCCACACGACACTACGCGACGCGACACGACACGACGCGACACGACGTCGTACGAGCCGTACCTACGTGTCGTGTCGCGTCGTGTCGTGAATTTATGTTTTAGCCCTACACTACAACTGCTAGTATTTTACCTTATTATTATTATTAGCATATTGGCAGATCCAGCGGGGTTTATTAATTCAATGATGAAAAAAGAAGCACTCCATCCGCGCGCGACGAATCTCTTGCTTTTCTTTTTTTCTTAGACCAAAGTATGATATATCTATATACGTTACACTTATATGCAAAATTCAACCAATCAGCGTACATCTTGTGTTGGTCGGATCTTTTGACGGCGCGATGCAGTAAATTGGTTAATTAACTGGAAATGTATACGTTAAATAGTACGTTTTAATTGCCGTTTATGATTTTCCGAAAGTTGATCAATGACCTCGAAAACTGATCAATTGGCGGTTCTCGTTATTTTCCGGTGACATATACATTACACTTATATCTTATTACACTTATATCATGATTATACTTACACTAATATACCTACAGTTACTAAACCATGTTTACCCTGCCATCAACATTCGAACATCAAACTTGATTAATAAAGGCAAATTCACAAAGCGACCAAAGTACGGGGCTCATAAATTCAGACCATCTCACAGACTGACGACTTGGCCGAATCGAACATCTAGTTGCGGAAACGGTCATTCCACTAACACTCCGTTAAATCTATATCTGTCACTGTCTTTGCCAAATATCAGAAGAAGACGGCGCGATATTTAATGGACGATAAAACTTTTCTGCAACAGCGGGTCACTCGAATTATTCGAAACTCAACTCGATTGGAAACCACAAAGCTATTCGATTGTAAAACTTCTGAAGGCCATCTCGCATCTCTTTCTTTTCAACAAACTTATTTGAGTGTAAAACTGAAAAGGTGAAATTATTGAATACTTCTTTCGCACTTCGTTTTGGTTCGGTCGGTTTGTTACGAAAACTTTTCAAAGTTAAGCAAAATGTTCGTTGAATTAAAAAATAATTGATAAACATTGGTTATTACTAAATACATAACTGTCATGCCTTTTATCCCTCAGGGGAGGCCACTTCCCTTTATCCACACGATCCAAACGCACTTCTATCTTATCTTATCTTATTTAGCCACTCGTGTCCCACTGCTGAGCAAAGGCCTCTCTCTTCATACGCCATGACTTTCTATCTCGAGCTTCCTCCGCCCAGGTACTCAAGAAGGTATCCAGCTCGTCCCGCCACCTTTTCCGTGGTCTGCCACAACGCCGTTTGGCAGTTGGTAGCCATTGGGTAGCTGTTTTTGCCCATAAGTCTTCTGGCATGCGGCAGTCTGCCGCACTTCTATCTATTCTTCCTTTTTCTTTGGTTTTACTGTCCAAAAATTCGACTTCTAACAAGCTGACTTACTTTACGCTTATCACATTTTTTCATGAAGATTTATGACAATCCGACCCATTAGCCGATATCCTTTAAATTAGTCCGTAGGAAGGCCTTAATCCGTGTAAAGGTCATTCCACACGTGGCCCTGACCACAGACCATTCCATCACATACCTGTAGCTCCATAGAGAACTTCCTTTTATTACTGTAACCTCTATAAAACCTTATGATAGCGCATCACGGGAGGGCCATAAACCTTCCTACGGAAGTCTAGAGTTTGATTACTCGTAGGTAATATGTCTATAGGTAATACGAAGAGCCGAAAACTTTTGACTTTTGACTTTTATGCCTAGAACACATGGGGAAACGCAAGTGCAACTGCTAGTTACTTTTGAGTTGCATCTAAATTTCTGCTATAGGCTCCTTTAGAAAACATAGTACAATATAAAGAAATAACAAGTAGAAATCTCAAAAGACTTAAAAATTAATTTAAAATTCCTTTCAGCCACACGATGGAAAGTAAAACAAGGCAAGATGTTTATACCAACGTCTTCTCTTCCCTTCACCTTTGTATTGATTGAAATAACAAAGACATCTATAGAGAGGCTAATAAATCGACCAGAAGATACAATGGAGTCCCCATATTGGATCGCTATCTGGGAGGCTGAGCTCTGCAGCGTACGCCGTCAAAAAAATTAAGGAACTGACGGACATACCTACCGCAAGACTTGTTTATTTCAGCTATTTTCACAGTCTTATGTCCTACGGCCTGCTGCTGTGGGGTCGTGCCGCTGATATAGGTTCAATATTTGTTTTACAAAAAAGAGCTATAAGATCAATCTACGGACTCCGCTGTCGTGAATCCCTAAGGGAACTGTTCAAAACAATTAATATTATGACGGTGCCATGTCAATACATTTATGCAAACATTATGTATGTCAGACATAATCTACAATTATTTCAAACAAATAGTCAGCTGCATAACTTTAACACTAGGAATAGGAACAAATTAGTGTCAAACTGTTCTAGACTTGCAAAAATTAATAAATCATTTATGGGGCTCTGCGTGCAATACTATAATAAAATTCCCCAAGAAATTTTAGCATACTCAGAAATAAAATTTAAGTCTTTCATTAAAACCTGTCTATGCAAAAAGGCTTATTACAGATTAGATGAATATTTAAATGACCACCTTGCATGGAGTGTGGGGCGTACTGACCAGCTCCATAGGAATAGCTAATAACTGCAAAATTTGTTTGATTGTCAATGTTGCTGTGTTTATTACTTTGTTTAAATATTTTGCTCGTGTATTGTTTAAGTGTTGTTTGTATTGTTTTGTTATCATTGTTAAAAGTTGTTGATTTGTTAAATGTTGTTTTGTAATGTTATTTTTGATACTGCAGCGCTTAATTAAGCTAATCATCGGGTTCAATAGTGTAACATGTCATGCTCGCTTGCGCCGCTGCAGCGGTGGCGCTGTGTGTCGGGTCTCCTACTTCCCTAAAATATGTGGAAGGGGTTGATGGCTGGCACATGCGTTGAGGCCTGTGTGAAGGTGCTGCTGTGGCGGCTGGTCATGTTATGCGGCTTCAACCTAGCTAAGAGCTTTACTTTTTAGCTATCTATTTACATCTTGTGGTTTGTTTGAATGCTGCAGGATCAAAGATTCATTTAGAGTCAATAATTGTTATAATGTAAATATGTAAACTGTAAGAATTGTAAAACTTTATTTGAAAAGAGCAACCCCACAGAGTTTCTTGCTAGGTTCTTCTCTGGGGGAAACTGCGCTTTGCGAATCTAGCACTAGCTTAAAAAAAGTATATTATAATAAGTAATGTAACGGTTTCAAGAGCATTTTTTGTGCCTATGAAATAAATATATTTTGACTTTGACTTTGACTTTGACTAATACTTTATGAAACATAACTCGTCGGATGTTACAGCAGGTGTAAAGCTGCAAAATAATAATCGACTATTCCCAGTTTCACAAAATGTTATTTAAGTTAATATTCCATTAAACATATGTCTAAAATAACAGCTCGCTGTACTTGATGCATAATTAACTTTTATAGCGTATTCTGCAAATTGATGTTAGATAGATTTACCAATTTTAATTTTAGCGATTCGCCAAGGCACAATATGACGTGTTAGCTTCTATAGCAGCCCATATACATGTCCCCACCGAGGGGCACGAGCCTACTCTCATACAGAGAGTGATTAGGCCGTAATCCACCACGCTGGCCAAGTGCGGGTTGGCGGATTTCACATACACCTTCGAATTTCTTCTCTGGTGTATGCAGGTTTCCTAACGATGTTTTCCTTCACCGTTAGCAAGTGATAATCGAATAAATTGATCCGTACATGAGAAATAAACTCAGAGGTACGTGCCCACACCAGGATTCGAACCCGCGCCCGCGGATTTCGACTAGGCTGGGCTACCACCGCTTCATCATCATTAAACTTAAGAGCTTCGCTCTTGTCGGTGGAGTCTACGCCACTCTTTTCTATTTTCTGCCTTCCTTTTAAGCACCTGGTACGACACAACTTCTATCCCCTCTTTCAGTGGGCGAGAGGAGAGGCATTTTAAAGACCATTGCTGAAAGGAGAGGAAAGATGCTGGGTCACCTGATACGACACGACGACTTTATAAAAAACATCTTGGAAGGAAAAGTAGAAGGAAAACGGAAGAGAGGGAGACCACGAAGAACTTACAACCACCGCTTATGTGCGCCAAATTCTCTTTAACATATATTCCTACTTATCACTTCCCTCCACTTGCTACGATCCAAATACACTTCTCCGTGGTATCTGCCTTGCCTACCCCGAGGGGAGAGAGACATAAATGATATGTATTTAGGTCTATGTATGTATACTTATCACAAGTTCTTTCTAAAAAACAAATAAATTCCATCTCCACGCCGTTCGTATTCCTTCACCGTCATAAGATTCCCAACAAGCGATGTTCAGTGTAGTATTCAATATTTAAACGTCTATTGAATGTCAGTTCAGTGAACATTCAACTGCGGTTCTCAGACGGTATTCATTTTCGTATCTTCTCCTTATTGTACTAACTTTATTCGCAGTGGAATTGCTAAGACAAAGGTGAAAGATAAAGGTGAGATAGCAAACATCTACTTCAAACTGCATAATTTATTGTCATTAGTTGTTTACATACAAAGTAAAACAATCAAAGAAAAAAATATGTCTTCTAACGCGTCCCCACGAGCAAAGCACCCAACAAGCTGCCAGCATTACCTCTGGATGACAATGCTGATCCTCTGGCCAAGGAAGCTGCCAGCTCGCATATCTCGCGAAGCCTCGCGTAGACACGCGGAAAGCTCGAATAAGCACTCGTACCTACAAATCAATGGCGACGCCGCGTCTTAAAAAAGTCAGTTCCTGCAAGAAATGAGCATCTTTTGCATAGTCTTATTCCATTAACCATTTTTGAGCACTAACACACAAATAGATCCGAACAGTCTGAATAGTATAATATAATATAGTATAATATTGGTCTGCCACTGAAACCTCCAATAATATCCCCGACACACAGCAGCGGCTGATGAATGTAGATGAAACTAAAGAAGTGTGTTTGGATCGTAGTTATTGTAGGGAAGTGGTCTCTGCCTACTCTGATGGGAGAGAGACGTGACAGATATGTTTGTTTATATGTACACAGCTTTGGCCTTGGGCTGTTTAAAAATAAAGTTGTTTTAATTAAGCAATTCCTTATGTTCATCAATTCGGTCTTTAAAGAAGCATCTCCAGCCAATGTTTACCTTATTTCTATTTGACTACGGACGGAACAAAATTAATTAATTTTCCAACGCATTGAGACTGACCTTCGTTTTCTTTGTAAGCTAGATGTACTTGTTCCAAGGAGACTGTTAATATGAAATTAAAAGGAATTTGTAATAAGACGTCCTTTTATAGATGCTTTATTTAAACAGGGCAAGGCCTAAAAATCTTATATTTAGGAGAATTTTCATAATTAGCACTTCGCTGACTGGGATGTTATTACGAAAGAAATATAAGGTGAATAAATTTAAAAGAACCGTATCTTAATCAGTCCACGCATTTAGAAGCTATAGTGCCACAGAAAGATAGACATAGGGGTCATTATAACATCCCTCATTTTGGCGTCGGGAGTTAAAAACGAGAATGGCATTTATTTACTATTTATTACCTACTACTTAAGTATACGACATTTTAGTAGTTTTGAAAAATTCGATTATAAAATTAGGCACTGGAAACATTTCTTTACCACTTTATTATATTTTGATCAAAAGGCACTTCCCCACCTTTGAGCATTTTCTTGGTTATTTAAATTAAGTCAATAAACGTTGGAATTTTCCTTATTTTCAATTACATTTCCGACTACTCAGTCTGTAGATTCAGAGAAATATAATTTTCTTGGAAATATTTACTGTTGGTACTAAGTGCTTTGAAATTGCAAAACCTGAACTTGAATGCTGGGAGGGGAAGGCCAAGACGAACGTACCTCGATCAAATCGGGGACTTACTCAAGAAAGGCCAAATCAAGAGTACCCTAAACCGACGGGCATGTATAAGGCGACTGATAAGTGAAAGGGGTGTGTTTGGATCGTAGCAAGTGGAAGGAAGTGGTCACTGCCTACCCCAATGGGAGAGAGGCGTGACGGATATGTATGTATGTATGAACTTATATTTTTGAAACCTTAATCAAATGTCAAACTGCAATACAACCGCTCACTGGACTGGATTCAGAGGTGAGACATTACGAAGAATTATACTAGGTATATAACTAGAGGCTGCCTACGACTACGTAGGCATTTCTCTTCATATCTTCGAAAAAATAAAAAATATCTAAAAATAATGTGTTATTCTGATGTGCAAGCTACATCATCGTAAAGTTTGATTAAAATATGTTCAGTAGTTTTTGCGTAAAAGAGTAACAAACATCCTCACGTGACGTACATCCATCCATCGGCACAAACATTGACATTAGTAAGATTCCTACCTTGAACACTAACAACGTTTCTAGAACATTCTGAAATGCAACTAAAGCTACAGTTTCAATCGATTCTAGGAAACCTGTGCTTTGAGTCGTCTAGCGCTAAGTTCAGTTACTTCCGAGAACTCGTTCACTTGTTACTGCATGCTGGGAATCTGGGAAATCTAAAGATAACTATCTCAATTAATACATAGGTACATATCCGTCTCGGCTCTCGGACAGAGACCTTGCTACGAGAACATACGTCTTTCGCTTCATCCACATTCGCCAATCGCCGCATACATGCACGATGATTTAGAGTACCTACTCCTGACTTCCTAAATAGCAGCTAGACTGTACTGCAAAACCTACGCGTGACAAATACCTACTTTTAATCTTAGGTACCTACTTAATATTATAAAATACCAAAGTTTGTGCCGATGGATGGATACCTAGATGTGAGGGTGTTTGTAACAATTGGGACTCTTTCAAACAAAAGCCACTAAACAAAGAATAATTTAGTAGGTAGGTAGTATTTATAAAGTTAAAATTATATTTAATTACAATATTATTGAATACAAACTTGCCTAAGTAGGTCGGTTCTCAATTTTCCAAAAAACAAACAAATTCTATATTTAAATTCAGATACTTTTCAGACACAACTTTTATAACTTAGAAATATCAAAATTAATTTAATTTTGCACTGATTGACTAGACAGTCACTCAACTTTCGTAAATAGGTACCTACCTATTTAATTTCTATTCTATTTTGAGCCAAAATAAGATAACTAGGTAAAGTACTTACTTTACTTAAGTACTTAAGTAGTCACCTTACTACGACCTCAATATATCTTACGATTTATTATTAAAAATAGTTTCCGATTCATTGGTTACAGTTTCAGATTTATTTTCAGGTGTTTGTGTCAGTTATGTTTGGGACCTGTCACCTTTCATGTCATGTCAACTTTTTTGTAGACACTTGGTAGACAATGGGGAAGATGCGATATTTTTATTTTTGTGTTTATTTCAAAGAACTCCATGTAGAATAGACCACAAGTATATAAAAAAATGAAAAAACTGTAATTTACTGCAAAAAAATGGGGTTTAAAATTGACAATTTGAATTTTCGCGCGAAAACGGATCTATAGTTCGTATGACGTCACTCCCGTCTGTCACTCACTGGCCCACGTACTGTACGTCCTCTATGTATTTTATACTTTTGCATTTTTCTCGACTAACGAGACATTTTTTTGTAAAAATTTAAAATGGACTATCCATCAACATCAGGCGATCATAGCTATACTATAGATACTCCGAAAAAAAGCCGTGTTGACGTATGTTTTGTGCCAATGTGTCCATCTACTTCAAAGCAGTTTCCAAATAAATTGTTTTTGACTGGACCTTCTGACCCAAAACTGCGAAAAAAGTGGTTTCAAGCTGTGAAGAGGAATGATAATTATTCCCCAAAGACCATCATTCGTTGCTGTGAAGACCACTTTGACGTTTTTAATTTAGATTTTAATTGCAATAATCCGTGCCAGTTTAATATTCAAAAATGAACCTATTTTTTTTTTACTTCATAAGCTGCACAGTCTTCGCATTTGCAGGACTGAACCGAGCCTTGCATCTCATTTATAATAGCTGTAACACGATAACCTTCTTTGCGTACTTTATGTTCCGGAGTAATTCGACTTTTTACGGTACATAATTCTCCATCTCTTTTAATTTGGACATAGCCGATTGCATTATCACCGTAAGATTCTCTTGTTGAGCTGAAATAAGTGCTATATGTTGAATCCGCTGAATGAAATACAAATAGTAGTAGTTTAGTCCCTTTCATTTCTACACTTGAAAACTCTGCACTTTCGACAAAAAAAGTCACTATCATGTCAACACTAACTTTTGGTAGATTCCTGGAGTCTGCTTTGACAAACCCAACTTCCATTTTTATTCGAAAAACGCAATTAATTCGCGTTATAATGTTCACTTTTTTACTACAACTATAATCTCAAATACGTTGTCATAACAGGAGTGACGTCACTGAACGCTGATAGGTGTTTTAAATCCGTTCCGTTTCAAGCTACTTTTAATTCGTAATTATTGTTGAAAAACAACATTATATAAAATATAAACCTTGCAGTGGCCCTTCTTTTATATATTTTTAACATTTTAATGACAAAATTTTCATAAATATTGTATTTGCATCTTCCCCATTAGACACCCTCAATTCTGATAACATCATCTTCGCTGCAAGCTCCACAAATTGTGTGTTTATACATGTAGGTATACCTATATAAAAGTAATCAAACGTTTATAAAAACCAAAGGATTTCAATCTAGCGTTAGTTTTAGAAAAAAAACGCGACCGTAAGAACTGAATAGGTTTGTATCTGAATAAAAAAGGAAATCGTAGGCGTAACTGTTCCCATTTCCTCCCTAACGTAGGTAGTGATATACTTGGGGCCTCTTTTTACCACTTAAACTTAACTTTAATATTTAATTGACACTTAAACCTATGTCTATTTTATGAAACATGACAGTAAAAGGTACTGATAAAATATCTGTGATTAAAATTTAATCTGTAACTGATGAAATAGGTCCTCAGCCTACTTTTGTCATTCTGACTGACACTAGGAAATGGGTAAAAGTAGATAAAGAAACAACTGAAAATCAATCGATGCTACCTTTATGTACATACCTACCTACAATTATAGCGATTTGTTTTTACTGTTTCGAATAAAGTTGGGAGTAGAGTAGTATCTTGTACCTTTAGCATGATTTTCCTGTAATTAATTTCGTCTATTTATGTAAGTAGGTAGGTACTTCATTATATTTGTTTTTGCCTCATTCAATTTCAAGCACCCGTCTATCTGCAGAATAAAAACTTTTTTTTAATCTTACTTGTAGGTAAATAGATATGGTACGTCTTAATATAAAAGATAGATAATTACTCTAGACTAGGCAAAGTCAGTCGAAAGGAGAAATAAATTATTACCTATTCGATAACTTCAAAAGAGGAAAAGAAAAAGGTGAAAAAAGGGGTGGTTTTGAAAGAGGTGTGTTTGGATTGTAGCAAGTGGAAGGAAGTGGTCTCTGCCTACCCCAATGGGAGAGAGACGTGACGGATATGGTTTAACTTTAGGACAAAATAGCGCCATTTGGATCCTTAGCCATCTGTACCCAAATCGATGAATGCATCCAACATCCAACTTTTTCCCAGACGAAAGAAAAATTTTAAAAAGAATCGACTCTATGCCTTCATAATTCCAATATGATCGTGGTCTGGGCAGTTATTGTTTCCAATAATGAATCCCTCTTGTTTCAGAGCTTGGTAGCAGCTATTAAAGTCCAAAGGTATAATACAAGATACAACTTGAGACCTGCGCTGTATAAACTCTCTCACAAACGGGTACCTAGTAAATTATTACCTACTGGTTATCCTTGCGCACTGCTTACTGGAAGCCACTCCGATATTGCTCTTATTTTTTCATTTTCTTTTTTGTTATTAAACATACTTCTTTTTAATTTCTTTTCATTTTTTATACTTATGTAAGTACCTTTCTAACGTTCCAAGGTATAATTTCTCTTACTTTACTTTCCCTTAGCTATTGGAGCGCACACGTAGGTAGGGCACACGTAATACCTAGGAATACCTACCTTAATACTCCGCGGTAAAAATTGTTACTTACCTAAACGCTACATGATAATTTAGTTATCATAAAATTAAGTAAATTACCTACGCAACTAGTTTGAAACGTTTCAGATAAGTTGCATCGTGTGTGGTTTTCGAAAGGAGTCTATAGCAGAAACTTAGATGCAACTCAAAAGTAACTAGCAGTTGCAGTTGCGTTGCAATTGCGTTTCCCCATGTGTTCTAGGCTTTATAGATAGGTAAAACGTGCTAGGAACTAGTTAAGGAAAGTACGAGTAGGTATCTAAGTGCTAGACTTTTGGCGATTGCCATAGAAACAGCAAGAAAATTGTAAAACGAAAATAAGTAGGTACCTTTAGTAGGTATTTCAATATTTTTCCTTGCGGAAAAAAACACCCAAAAACATACTGAAAATGTAACTTCAATAATAAGCCCGCGTTAATTGGAAATTAAGCTTTGTTACAAAACAATTAACACCCACTTACACGTGTACAGAATTAAAAATGCCAATTAAGTAGGTACAGTCATAAGCAATTAATATGTAGGCATCAAACACTGTCACATTTTCAAAGTACCTACCTACAATATAAACCTATATCGTACCTTGTCGTTTCAAAAATATGTTTTCTTGATCAACAATTTATTGGTTGTATTGTTAAACAATTTGATGAACACGTGTTTTTGAAACAACAGAAGTTACGATACCTAGTTGGAAAATGTGAGTGTTAGTAAGTATAGGGGTAGGTACATAACACATATTATTGCTCGTGACTGTACATATTTACCTACTCGTACCTGAGTAGGTTCTTTTTAATAAGGTTGTTTGTTGTCAACTTCGTAACAACCGGCATTGATTTATTTTCATAAAAAACAGCTTTGTTATTTATGAAAATGTGTTTTTGTATGATTGAGGTCGGAAGTTAAAATTATTTAGAAATTATCCTGTATTTTTTCCTGTTGCTATGTTGTTTAGGCAAAGTTGGTTCGTGGTTGACAACGATCTGAATCTATGAGATTCATGGCTTTGTTTTCATACTTCGCCTTTTTTACGAATGCGGACCTAGCAGATATAGGTAGGTAGGTACTTAGTTGAGCCGGTCGCGTCGCGTTAGAAAGAAATTGAAGAGGCCTATGCTCAGCAGTAGGCAGCTGTAGGCTGAGAAGTAGACGACTTAGTTACCAAAAAAGGCCTGCCTCAGTACCTACCTATTTGTTTCATTTCATTGCTCTAATCCCCCGTCTACAAGACACTGATTAAAAGTTAATTAACTCTATAATTCGATTCAAATCCTGAAAGAACATTATAGTGGCAGTATATTCGATTAAGCTGACGCAATTCAAACCCACACACGTTAGCCTATTTCTAAAATAAGATCTAATAAAGTCTTTTATTCAGATTTATTCGCGCTCCCAACAATATAGGTAGATAACTTAACTTTCACAAAAAGCTCGTGTTAATATTCTATCGTTAAACAGAACAAACATTGTTTTTATTAAAGTAGGTTATACAGACAAACTTAATTGGTATTTATTTACGTACCTACTTACTTACTGGGTAAGTATTTGTTATTATTATATTAACCTCTCACATCCCACTGACCCATTATAAACCCAGACACAATAGATTTTCTATTGTTCTTTTTTTTCTGGGATGTGAAAGATTAATACCTAAGTTAAGTAGGTAGGTACCTGTCTAAGTTAGCTACCTACTCACTTTCTTACTTACCTAAACACCCGATAAAATATAGCAGCGGCGCGACGACCTATAGGTGTACACAATTTCTTTACTTACCACCGAAATTCAATATTTCACCAATGTTAGTTCTCTAAATGTGCCGAAAAGTGTGTGTGGGTGTCAGGCTGTTTGATTTGCAATCGTCCAGGGAGGCATTTCGTGCGCCATTTTGGCAATTACTGTCTGTTCTACGTAGAGTACTTACGGAAAACAAAATTCGTATATCATAATATTATTGTTTTATCTTGCTTCACTACGCAAAAAGGAAGAACTAAATAAATCAGACACAAACAAAAACTACAAAACGAGTTTTAAAGATAGTTCTAGGACTAATGTCATTTATCGACGTTTCGGCTATGGACAAAACGTCAAAAAACTGTACCTACTCCTACAATACAACTATCTCGTTTCGTAATAAGTTCTCATTTTGTAATAAGTGGGTGTCATTGGGGGGCAATAATATTGGGGGGGGGGGTATACTTCAAGTATACTTCTTACGGCCCTGTTACGCATGAGTACGTAGAAGGACCATTTAATTCGGCGTGTTCCATTTTATTCGATCATCGCCCGTTTTTCGTTCGTCGGGAGTGTTCAGAGATCAGCCACTTGCCTTCTAATGGTGTTTTCACATCCTACGCAAGTTTTCGTCACGCTTTTCATTAGGTGAACATTTGGTAGAAAAATAACACGGAAAGTTTCAAGACACCTACGCTGAACTGAAAACAGTGACAAAATAGTAACATAAATATTGCTCCGTCGTTACAGAATTTTGTTTTAAAACTAGTTTCATCTAAGATGCGGCTATAATAAGACTGAACGGCGACTAAATACGAATTAAATATTCTACACTTTCGTCTAGCTTGTGTGAAATGGACTAAATGCGAATAAAATTTTAGGCAACTCCATTTCCTACCAAACCCTGATGGTACATCATGCGATCGCATTTCGTACCACATTTTGCAAAGTAGACTGTCTGAATTGGTTCAGTAAAAAAACAATGTTTTATTTCAGTGTTTTTTATGAAAATATTTGTTATTATTTTTAGCGAAACGGTTCGTCAACTTGATGAACTAAGATTAGACACCCACGCCTATCTCGCAAATTGGTTATTAAAAGTTAAGCTGCAAGTTTGTAAATTAATCCGTTTTCAAATCAAGTTCATCAAACAAGGGTCAAACAAAGTTGATAATAAAACTAATAAAGTTTACTTTAGTACATTAATTTATTTATGCAAATAACCTTCAAGTCATGAGTTATAATCTAGGTATGGAACAATCCATACAAAAACTTAAAGACTAACCTATACCTAGTTAATTAAAATAAGCATTCATCTCTCTATTGATAGGTACACATCAGGAAAATAGAATCACACCCTATTTCAGTCGATAAGACTAAAGGTTGTATTTATGGAATTGGCTTGTGTGGAATGGAAGCCTCTTCCAGTTTTAAAGCCGGTTTTTAACAAACGTTTATTAAATTACAACATTTCTTACATTCACGTGAAATAGAAACCTTGCCTACATTTTTCAGCTTAGATTCAATATTAAGTTCTGTTCCCCTTTACATATACAAACAATAATTCATAGATTGATTTCAGAGAATACGATAATGGTTTCTCAAAACATGAATTTAGAACATTATCTATTTGAGATGTAAATTACAAACAAATAGTCTGTCAAAAATAGGCGAGAACAAATATTTTTTTGTATGACAGGCGGAAAAATTAAATAAAATTTTCACCTATTTCATATCCCACACGTACTTGATTAGATGATATTGCATTTGTATAGGAATATTTGCTATTATTTTTAGAAATACATGGACCTTTGATCACACATAACGTGACAAGACGTTAACCCAACCAAATTGTGAAATATCGGCCTTATTTTTATAGTGAGACGGTGAGAGAGTTTTCGCCTTCATTTCCGTTCTGCAAGCTTGGATCGAGCATCATTGGTATCATCAGCTTCGAATTGGGTCATCGATATCATCACGGTATGGTAATCGGGTCAGGGCCATCTCGTGAGTTAGGGTAGCTATATACAATTCGGAGCGGCATTAATCGGCACCGTTGGGTAAATCCAACATAAAGTATGTGTGAATTACGACTTGTATATATCACGCTTCACATTTTGGATATCTGGAACCCCTAACGGTGGTGACTGGTAAAATCGAAGGGAAAAGACTCGTAGGTAGGGGTCCCAAACGACGGTCAGACTAAATAGCGGAGGAACTAAGAATACCCATCGGCGAGGCACCGGGGTACAGAACGGGACCGACGGAGACACTAGTCGACCGAATCAAACCGAGTCACGATCCTCAGCAGCGAGGGACCGACTGAGGAGAGAGGGAGTCGAATTCGCTAACACATCGACGTTCAACCTAGCCGACTATACCGGTCCAAGTAGCGAGTAGCTTTTAAGTTAGTATCAGATAAGAAAGTACAGTGTAGTGCGGCGCTAGTGTCGCGCGTCGCGGCGATGGTCGCGCTCGCGCTCGCGGTCGCGGTCGGCGGGCGGCGGGTCGCGGTCGCGGCGCTCCCGGTAGCGCTCGTCGTAGTACGTGGGGGCGGCGCCGGCGCGGCTCTTGGCGCCGCTCGCGTCGCCCGCGCCGCTCTCCGCCGTCGGCTCCACCGGCGACTTGCGCGGCCTGCGGGGAAGCTTGCGTTAGCTCGGGTGTTTGACGAGTAGACTGCATCGGATCTATTTAACGATCTCCGAGTGACTATTAGTTGTGACTCTTATGTCCCTACTCCCCTTACGATACGCGAAGGCGATTATCCTGCGAGTCTCGAAGACTAGTCACCGCGAAGTATCTCACATACGTTTGAATGCAGGCTCGCACTCTACGATACCGGTACAATTGTAAGTAAGATACTTCGCGATGACTATTCGTTTAAAACTTGAATCGCCTGAACGTATGGTAATGAGAGAAGGGGCTATGTAACCGTAGCGATGATAGTATGGCGCTAACTTGCTTAATTATATGAGTGAGATCTATGAGTCAGCACATAAAAGAAATCACCTCTCATCTCGGCTATGCCCCCTGTTGTAGTCCGCACGTTCTCGGTCCCTTGATCTGGAACGGTCCCTTTCGCGTTCACGGTAGTCTCTGTAGTATCTATAACAAACAGAAATACGATTAATAAAGCTAACAAATGTGCAACGATATGTTTCCGCAATATTTATAATAGCAGATTCATCCGTAACTTATAAATGAACCGGTTCAGTACAATCAGTATCGTGTAATAAGTAAATATGAAATCAAAAGAATGTGGCAAAAACAAAAGAAATTAAATAAGTACTTACGCGTCGCGGTCACGTTCACGATCCCTGTCCCTCGAGCGTTCCCTGTATCTACAAGAAAATTGAATATTACAATTTCCTGTTGTATTTATTTAATTATTGATTTAAATTATTTGAAAACATAAATAAGAAATACAAATTCTTTAGTAATAAACGTCAATTTTAAAATAATAGCATGTTTATTTTCATTTATTTACGAAAAATTCAGAGAACAAGGAACTCAGGTGGGCGAGGTTTCGGAGCGATAAAGCACAGAAATCAGAGACAAATGAAAGTAAAGAATACGACCGACCAGTACTTGAACAAATCTTTACGCAATATTATTAAATACCACTAGGCATAGCCACATATGCTGCCGGCTTTGTAATGCGTATCTACTACTACAGCATCTTATGCTGCTAAGCACCATAAGATGGTGGCACGTGTGGACTGTGGATCCGTCTAAGGGCCGGCGCACACCTGACGGAGCGCAGCGCAGAGCATTTTTGATTGTCATATTATTATCGACATTGCTAATTAATTACAATAATATTCAAAATCAGTTGACATATCATTCGCATGTAGTCGCTTCGATGCTCATTTGTTGTGTCAACTGATTTTTATTTTTATTCTAATAAGAACATTGTCGATAATAACATGACAATCAAAAATGCTCTTCGCTGCGCTGCATCAAGTGTGCGCCGGCACTAAGTATGCAAGTTTCCTCACCGATCCCGATCCTCCCTGTCCCGACTGCGGTCCCGGTACCGCGATGAGGACCGTTCCCTGCGTCGTGGCGCGCGATGGTGCGCACGCGCGTCGCGATCGCGGGAGCGCGAGCGGCGCCGCTCCCCGCTCGTGTACGACTTCGTCTCCACGCCGTGCAGCGTGTCTTGCAGCGACGAGATCAGGATCTTACAGCGCTCGTCGTTCGCTACCTGTGGCGGGATTCATATTGTCGCAATTATGTAGCTGTCTTTGTTAACATAACCTAACTAAGCTACTGTTATACGAAAGGGAAAGTAAGTATATGGGTCGATTCATAAGATATGGACTTTAGATTAGTCTTCTAACATTATGTATTAAGCTATGAGCAAAATGATTAATGTTAAACATTTAGAATTTTGTATAAAACTATATTAACCATCTTAGGTAGAGAACAAAGTCTTTTGCTCTCCATCTTTAGCTTTAAATTGATGTGCTTTATGCTGATTAAATAGTAATAACAGATAAAGTAATCATACCTTGCTCTGTTTAATCAGCGATATAGCGGTGACTAGTGTTTCAATCGCCGACGCGTACTCTCCGGCCGCCGCGTCGCTAACTGCGCGCGCGATCGCAGACGATGATACTGTGCGGTTGCGTGACATCACCTGGTGATAAATATAAGAGGTTATATTTACAATCAGCCAGTGGAAATTTGCAATCGCTACTACATAAAGGCTTCTTCTAATGATTTTCTTTGACGTCAACCATGTCATCGGCCCTTTATTGAAGGCTGTCCCACTATAACTCTTTTTTGACACTATCCCAATATCATAACTGTAGATTTTGTTTTTCGGTGTCTGCCTTACACCTTTGTAGTAGCAAATAAGTAGTTATAAGGTGTGTGTACCTCCTCGAACTCAGCCTCGCTGATGGCGGGATGCGGCGCGGGGTGCGCGGGATGCGGGGTGTGCGGGGGGTGCTGCGGGGGGTGCGCGGGGTGCGGCGCCAGCGCATGCGGCGGCCGTCCGCTCTCCGCCGGGTAGCTCTAAGGACACAAGTACATTTATATCGTTTATGCCTTAATAACAAATCAATACCACTCTTACAGAGTATCAATATAGAATTACCTATATTGATACTCTGTAACTAATCAATATCGAGTAGGTAAGTCATATACTTCTCTCTTCCTCTCTCCTAAATTGTTTGCAGTGCCCTATAGCAGAGTCCACAGCAACTTCTAACTTATTTTAACCATCGTTACTTTGTGGAAATGAAAGTAAGGGTTGCACAGAACTTAACCAATGCAACCGCGAGATTATAAATGATTGATTAAATATCCTATCTGTATTAAACTTAATTTATAATACTAAGTAAAGTATGATACATACCTGCGGCGGTCGTCCGTAGGGTTGCCTGGCGCCGGGCGGCGGGCCCTGTGTGGGGGGCGGAGCACCGTGGCCCGGGTGACCGTATGGGGCGCCTGGACCTAAGGTAAAGCAAGCTTCATTTGTAGAAAGAAAACGATGTTTTTAGCATACGAAAGTAAAATAGATTCGATTTGACCTAGTAGAGCTAATATAAGAGAATAACTGTTACAAAAAATACTACCAGTTACAGTGATCCTATGTGCTAGGTACCTACCTATTTTACTTTAATGGTATTCAAAACATTTCTAAGATAAATGTTTGTTTGGTCTTGCATATAACCATGTTACCTGGCGGTGGTTGCTGCTGCGGCGGCGGCTGCGGCTGCGGCTGCGGTACGCCGGGTTGCTGCGAGAAGAACGCCGGGTTCACGTGCGGCGCGGGACCGCCGCCTCCTACTCCTGACACAAACAGATTTTAAACACCTTTTAATATTGATCTTGGAGCGGCCTATGCTCAGTATTGGACAGTAGACTGACATGATGATGATTGATCTTGAAGCTTGGAGACATTGCTGGAAGGAATAGGTAATCTACACACACATACATAGATATCCGTCACAACTCTCTCTCACATAAGACACCATATTGATTTGGGAGCACGAGAGTGGGTACTTTTTGCACCCACTACGTCGTGAACTCGTGCCACAAAAGATTATGCCGGTGACCGGTGAATGCACGTGAAGGTGACAATAGTTTGGCTCCTTGTATGACTGAAAGTATACCTGGATGCATGGGCGCAGGCGGTCGCGGCGGTCCGCCGGGGTGCGGCGCCATCTGGTGGTGCGGCGGCGGCATACCGGCGCCCGGGGGCTGCAACAAACGAAAAGATGAGGCACAAGGAAGGTATAAACCAGAAGCCTTACATAGTGACCGTATACGTTGCATCATTATATTTGGACTCTCATCGGTGGGCATCCGACATGTAGCCCTGTCTCCTGCAAGTGCTTTGACGGGGGATGTTCAACTTTTAAGGGGGTGCATAAAGTCTAAAACGTTTAAAATATCTTCAATGTAAGCGGTGGAACATACGCCACTTAGGTTTAGGAGTGTTTTCTAATCTGTGGTTTAGGCCAGTACTTTTCTTGGTGGTGCCTAACTTTTGGGGGTTTATAAAGTCAAAATTGTTTAAAATATCGTGTGACTATGTATGTGACCCCTTCCTCCTTCACATCTAGCTAGTATATTGGTTGTACATACCGCGGCGTGCGGCGGCGGCATCTGATGTGGCGGGTGGTGCTGCGGCGGGTGGTACTGCGGCGCGGGCTGCGGCATGTGCGGGCGCGGGCCCCAGTCCGGGCGCGGCCCGGGCCCGGGCACTCCCGGACGCATTTGCGGGGGACCCTGGAACTGTGAGGCAACGTTAGTGCTTGAGTAGTGGATGCTTTTTGAATTGTTGTTTTATTTTCCGTACTTGAACTTATCGGACCGGATTATTTCGTTTTCGTTTTGAGTCGATGAATGAATTAAGCAACCACCCAGTTTATGGATAATTTAGTCTGTCTAACTGATGGTAACTTTTAAAAATATCATCAAAAAATTATTGTTGTTGCTTGTTTACCTGCATCGGGGGCCTATGTCCAGGCGGCGGTCCCTGATGCGGCGGGGGCCCTTGATGTTGCATATGATGGGGCGGAGGCCCCTGATGCTGTTGCATGTGATGCGGGGGCCCGTGCGGTGGCCCCGGGGGCGGACCGCGCAGTTGATGGTGCGGGCCTGGCCCCGGCATCATCATGCGGGGACCATTAGGACCTGGCCCGTTGGGACCACCACCGAAGAAATCTATGAATGAGAACCGAATGTTCAAAATTTTTAATTGAAAATCAGTTCATTTTTATAACCCTATCTAAATTTCATCTTCTTTTGAAATAGTAGCTTTACCTACCACCTAAAACCTAGATTTTTATTTAATCAGGCCTTCTGCTGAGGCAGTTTGAATTCAACATAAATGTTTAGGTCTCTTACCTCCTGGATGTGGTCCGGGCGGGCCCCCTGGATGAGGCCCCCGCATTCCAGGATTATTAGGTCCTGGTGGCGTCGACCTGGTCTTCGACTGGCTTTCAAACTGGTTTAGTGCCTGTGGAGCCACGTTTCACTTTATTGGTATTGTTTTGTATGGGTCTTTGTAAGATATGATTGTTGTTTATCAAACGGGTTTGCGATTGGCGCTGTTTCTACGTACAGATACCATTGCAGCTACTTTTTGTTTAGCAAACCAAATGTTAATGAGCGTTATGACAGTTACGTTGTCTTGTCACCAAACTTAAAGGTAAAGAATGTTACTATACTAACGCTTAACAAAAATAACTAGATTTTCTGTCGACTGTATATGTACAGATTACCTACCTTCTCTTTAGTCTTTTTCGTACAATGATAAAGATTTAGAATTACATTAGGTAACTTATTTTCAAATTTCGTCGGGACTACCAAGTCAAGCAAGTAGGTGAATGATAATTTGTTTCCTGTCCTCATTCCTGTAGTGCAAATTTTTTAAGCAATCTGTAGCTGGCGTTCAGAAGAAAAAGTTGCCCAATGGAATTTTAATAGAGAAACTAAAGTTTCACTTTGCTATGAAAAGTCCATCAGGCATTGTTATTACTACTTTTATTGAAATAAATTAAGCACTGCTAAAAACCTGCTAACAATGAGTAACAAGTTGATATATTTTCGCTGTGCCGATAACAATATCTCTAAATATTAAAAAGATATTTACCTGTTTAGTAGGCAGTGTAACAACTGGATGTTGGCCATGAATCTCCTTCTTGGGCAGCCGATCCATGACCATCCTGAGCGATTGTTCAGAGCCCAGAGAAATAACGCAGAATCCCTTGGACTGCCCATTGGCCCTGTTCTCGAAGAACTTGACATCTTGGAAGTCCGTTACGCCAACGTCGACGATCACATTGGCTATGTCCTGGTCCGTGGCCCACTGTAAACAGGTTGCAACTCAGCGGGGGCAAACCGACAGAATATACGCGCCGTGGAAGACAGTATTTACATACCTCGATTTAGCGCCGAAGCACAACGCAGCCCTAACTTTTCAAGACGCACATTCTCAACAGTATTTAACGATTGGTTGTCGATAGCTATATTAATGCCTAGGCTACCGAAAGCCAGAGAAAAACTTATTTATATAAATAACGTCCTATTTTTGATACTGTAGACTAGCTCATCCTGTTTTCCGAACTTTGACGACGCCCTGCCTATTTAAAATTTGCATCACATCTCTTGCATTCATCAATCATGCTAAGGCTCGGCGCAAACGGGCCACTCGCTACAGTAGTGCTCGCTCGCTCACTCGCATATGAAAAGGCGTGTTAGGTCACCGTTGCTGGCCACCGGTGGCTGTGGTCAATGGCCCGTTAACGCCGAGCCTTTATCAATCAAACATACCACTACCTAACTACCGAATCAAGACACGAAGTGTAAAACGTATTTTTCCGCAAGGAAACGCTAGGTGTAAAGGAAACAGTTTTCTTTGTGACCATATTTTTATTGTCATATCACAGATTTTGATACCATTTGTTCGCATTAAGATCTTTTAAAATTATATGAATGGGCTAACTGCCAAAATCTACAAGACATTGAATAGAAAATAGGGAATCCTTCTAAACATTGAAGGAAGTAATTATTTACAAGTTCGCTTTCGAAACTTAATAATATCTTACAGGAAATCTTTTTAAATTATTCAAAGAACTAACGTATTAAAGACGAACAATTACCAATTTTAAATACATTACTGAATTTAATTAATTAGGTACAAAGAAATCTGTAGCATATTTAGAAAATCAACATTTAAAATGATTACTTACTAATGCTATAGGTATTTAGCAAATGTTTTCTGGTTAATTAAGTTAACTAAGCCCGAAAAAAATACAATATATAGGTATCTAATTAAACTTCGGAAATAAGTTATATTAATTGACAATCGCGCGACTTTTACCAACGAATATTATTTTATGCTAGACTTTAACAATGTCGAGTTAGATAATAATATTTAAAACAATATTGGTAAGTATTTAAGCTTTCATAAATGAGCATAAAATAGGAACATTATTCAGAAATTAATATATAAACGTTGGTTTATTTTATCGGAAACACTTAAGTCATAAGCGTAGAATCAACGACTTATGCATATTACAAAAAAAATAACATAGCGTCAAAAAGTAGTAAATACCGCAAAATTCCAACAAACGCTATACAATCACGGAATACAGTATCTTAATAAAAATAAAATAAAACGTCTCCCATCGGTCCCATGACTCCAATCGTCCCAAACAATGTGAGGTCACATGTACCTCAAACCAATGTACATGACAAAATAAAATATGTAAGATAAATAAAATTAAAACACAAAACTACATAAAACAAGCGTAAATCACCTTACCTCGTTGAGAACCTGATAAGAAAAACAATATTACATTTAATAATTAACCGGAGTTTTGGGTGAACTCTTGTTACAAAAAGGCATGCAATTAGATAATCGCTTAATTTGATGTTGTTCCAGTGGTCTTAATTTAATAAGCCAAGTTTAATACTTACAATTAAATTATATAACCTTATTTAGTCTGCCGCCCGAAGCAGAATTTATATTTTTACCAAATATAGTAAATAATAAGAAGACATGATTATATTATAGGATGAGTAGTAATCCTATGTTTGTATACCGATACCCAAGTCAGATTTTCAAATGACAAGCTTATTGGAACAGGCAAAATATTCAACTACTGAGAATACGCAACATCACAATTTCTGTTCAAAATTACCGTCAACCTAACCTAGTCTAATGCGATAATTCCTATTTCCTGAGCATATCAACAAAAACCAAACTTTATTTATGGTACATAACTTAGTAGCAGTATGTTGTTAAAATTTACTTTTAGCTTTTTCACGTTTACATTTCAACATCTATTTGAATCTTTAAAATGAAAAATAAGGATAATTCATTGGCTATAAAAGCCGGGTAGGTACAATGTTATTGACTAAATGTGAAACATAAAATCCGCTCAGTTAATTATATGCTTTCAGTGCTGCAAAAACATATCCGTGAACTTGTAGTGTCATTAACATGGCGGTAAAGATTAGTTGGAGGCTATGATAACATGAAGGTGTGCTAAATACAGAGCATTAGCCATATTTAGACACCCATACAAACCGATAAATAAATACATACAAAAAATGCGACTATTCATTCATTCATCCATCATTCAACAACAGGTATCTCTCAAAAATCGTCTCGTTTCAATACTACAAGACAACACATCACCAACAAAGGTGGTAAAAGAGATATTTACAATTGAGTCCTGTTTTGGTTTGTATTGCTTTGTAAAAAATACTAGACAAATTCAATATACAGCTAATATTGTATGATAGCACCGACTAAAATGTGTACTAACACATAATGATAATACAATACAAATGAAACTGAAAATTTCAATCTAAAAGACACTGAATACGAAACTCTAAACATACAAAGTAATATGCTGCTTCATGCTTTTTGATGAATCAAACACTAAAACAAAGTTGGTAAACAGCTTGTAATTTCGTAACAATTTCAGAGCTTTTCCAGGTTTAAATTAACTAGTTCCATAAGTATTTCATTTACATTATGTGTATGTTACTTTTATTTTTTTATTACATCTAACATTTTTTTTACTGCAAAAACACAGAATGTTGTTTAAAAAGCAAATACTCTACATTTACAATTCCAAAGATAAATTCTGTTAAATGAAGTAAATCAATAGTACAGAATGAATTTGCGTTACAAAACTAATCGTATTACTCATACACAATGTATCTATTCTAAATTAGGACTATGATTTTATTATTTATTAAATTTCAATACAATCCAAAACATCTAGATGTTAGGAAATGTCATTTATATGTTTTTGCAAGATAATGTGTAACAGATCTACGTAAAAACCTAGAATCATTGAAAAGGAACGGAAAATAGAAATGTAATAAATGTTTGTTATCATAAATTAATTTAGAAATAACTGATGATAACAAAATTTTTATTACAATCCAATTGATCCTTTTACAATCACTCAAGATATCGCGAAGAATCGTTTAGTCCAGTATCTTGCGACATATTATGCAAATATCTCTTTTCATTAAGTTACCAATATATTCGTAAAATAAAACATAATGAACAAATTGTATGTAAACGGTACATCTAACACCTTTATAGGAAACCTAGCTGCAAAGAATAATATCTCAGACTTTGTGTTTATAAGAAATTTTAGATAGGAACCATTCTCTGTTATGCCTGTATGCAATAGGGTATTTCATCAAATAACCAGATTGATTATGATTTTACCTGCAATATTGTTTTTTTACCACTCTTCTGGTATAATTTAATGTAAAGGAAAAGAGTGTATTTTAAACAATTCAGTATTTTGTTGAACACAAATACTACATGGCACATCAAACACCCTATAACATTAACAGTGAAGTAAATATGGTGTCAAATAAAATATAAGTCCCATATTTAGTGCAATTAATAAATAAATTAGTAGTTATCAAATATTATAAATAACAGAGGATGGTATTTAAATTCATATTCATTTAGGGAATATAGTTTTGCAAAAGCATTCAAGTCTACAGACTGTGTGAAAATGTCTACTGTTCAATTCATTTAGATTTTATTGCAAAATAAACAAAAACAAGATTGTATCACCTGCTTTGGAAATCAAAATCTGATAATTCTCGAGATATGAAAAAGTATAAATCTCAGTTTTTATTATTTTTATAACAGAATGTTAGAGCCTTATATAAATTATTCTATTTGAGGTTGAACATTACGAAAACCTTGTTTTTGCTTTATAATTTTAAGGAATACTGGTAAAGCAATGTACCATTATTCTTCAAGAAATATTTTATAAAACCCAAAAGTTTAGCTATTGAAGTGTCTATGAAAAAATATAAAAAGACACCTCAAAAAGCTTTTATACCCCCAGTACAGAATATACTTTCAGAATCAATTAAACTTTAGTGCATTGCTATATCAATAAATATTGTTCTTGAATTAATTTCAAGATAATGTATCAGCCAAACAATAACTTATGTATAATGTAGAGAAAGAATAGTCCATATAATCTAAGGGTCAATTTATACAGGGCAGGCTCGAAGCGAATTTCCAAAAATGAACATTGAAACTCATCTTTTAACTCAACAGCATAACCCACATAGGCATTACTTCTGTCTGATATTTTCCATGTCTGAAATCGCGCGAACGCGCGCGACTATTTAAGATATCAAAAGTAATATGAGCAATAATGTACATTATACTGTTGAGTTAAAGTAAAATGACATATGTTCATTTTTAGAATTTTGCATCGACTCTGCCCTAGTATAAATCGACTCTTAACAAAATATGTATTATAGGTATTCTTATTTTATATTAGTCATGTATTTTATGAAACATCATCTTTCTATTTCAATAAATTGAAGGTCTATAGGCCCATGAACTATTCTTTGTAGCATAGGTAACCAAATGAAAGCATTGCCATTTAAGCAGTGAAGTTAAAACATACAAAATATTGGACATGATTAAATAAAAATGTAATACAAATAAATATCATGAATCTTCTTTTAATTTAACATAGTGTTTATATATTAAATCAATTACAACTATTAGGAGTGAGGACAATGAGCCTTAGGTCTTTATATAACCTTGAGTTAATTTACAAGTAGGCACATGAATAATAGATTATTTGAAGACACATCAAGGAAGATATCAGGAGCATCTCACTCGGAGGGTTGTGTTTTATCATAATTTTGCCAGTCTAGATTTAGATTTCACATTATAACCAATGTCGAACAATTACCTGAATGAAAAATCTATTTCTAACATCAGAAAACTAAGAGTTCAGAACACAACCATCCTCAATGCCCTTTAATTGGTACATTTCATAAAAAACAGTGGATTTTTAAAACAGGAGCTAAAGAATCTGTGTTCAATAATCAGTACAAAGTCAGCATAGAGAACTTTACTTACAGGCAAATTACTCTTTATACAAATAACATTGATTTAGTAGTAGGCACAATCAGATATGCAGTTAAATTACTTCATACCAACAAAATTTTGGCACTTTCATATGGTTACCGCAGCAGACACTCGTTTTCACAAAAAAAAACGTATGTCGGAACATAAAATAGTATCTATTTACATAACTAAATTAGACAAAATTATGTACGAACCCAAGTGAGGTTGCCGACGTAGAGCTGGAACCGGCGGCCATGATGGTGGCTTGGTGCGTTATGATACTGACTGTTGCCGTTGGTTTCCTCCGGCGGATGTTGGTGTGGCGGCCCTGATGGTGGTCCCTCGCCGTCCTCGGGTTTCACAGCCGGTGCCGCAATCACATCGTCGTACAAATCTACATTGTCGCCTCCAAATTCATCCTGAAAAAGTCCGCACCAAAAATCAAAATACGATGCGAAGACAGTCCGTCTACTAGAACTTTCATCACATCTAACATCACTAGCAATTTTATAATGTTTTAAGCAGGAATTAAGATATACCTGTCTATTAAAATCCGATTCAATATCATCGGCGTATAAATCTATATCCACGCCTCCGTCCGCCATTTTGCGAAGTAAGCGCAATAAAATGAATGAATGACAATTAACTGACAAGAAGACGCGGATACGAGAACGAATGAACGAATGAAAAACGGCGGAAGAGGGAACAACAAAGAGGGCTTCCCGGAATCATATTGTCTATGATTGTTACAGCGAATGACAATGTTGCCATAAAGAAAAAAAATATTAATAGTAGTTTTTTCATATAATTGAGGTAACACTAAAGCAAGGCGTCATTATGAAGATACCAACTGTCATAATGAGTTTTATTACTATTACATGCAATAGATGTCACTGCTTGTTCAAAAAAGAACCCACATTTCCTATATTTGATAACGATTGTAGGCTTGGAACAACTTAAACATTTCGCAGCTACTTTATTTGTAGGACTTACCTACTATTTTTCTAATAATTTCTACCTACCTAGGTAACTATTGTTTGTTACTACTGATGTAGCACTGTTGTAGGTAGTACCTAGGTATTTTAAAGTTTTTATTTTTGCGCCATCTTCTGGTGATATTTCAAAGTACTACAGACATTAATTTTGTTATTGTATAGTGCTGCCCTCTATAGTGTCGTCATTCGTGGCATGCGCGTTGCGCAGAGCGGGAGCGGAGGAGGCACTGACTGTTCCTCGCCATTTTCCGTCAAACCCAATCAAGGTAGCTTCTGTCAGTCGCTGTGTTTGTGTACATTTTATTGTGTAGTGAAAAAAATATCAATTTCGATGAATATCAATGGGAAATCGTAAATACGACGCCAAACGATGGGTCGTTTGTTGTGTTTGTGGCTTTAGTGAATCGTTTGAATAGTGATTATGGCCGAGTGAATAAGCAAGCAAAGTGCAGTGTGTTGTGTTGTATGCTGGGCTGTGAAGCCCTATCTCTGGATATCTCGTCCTCACGACGTCGGGTGCCGGAAGGTGACACATCATGTCGGCGAAGAACATACCAGGAGACAAGGTAGGCACATTGCTATGACCCCAAACTGTTACCCAACACGTAAAGGTCATTTTTTGTTTGTTTCCAACACTGTTCCTTTCTCTCTACGTCGACGGGCCTATGGGTTCTAGGCTGATTCATTTGTGAAACTGTTTTACTAGTTAAATACTTGTTTTAAATCTACCTTCTAACGTATGCGTCGTCGAGTACGATTTTACTGTTATGTAGGTACCTACCTCTACCTACGTAAAGAAGTATATGTTTGAAGTTATTTGTGTCATTGAACTAATTTGTGTAGTGTAGAGCAACACTGGATTATCTTATCTAAATATCGTACCTAAATGTAGGTCATAGAGGATTAAACTATACAAACTTTTACCTTGACCTAATAATAGTAATCTCAGTATCAAAACAACCTCCTACATAAAAAATTATCAACCCCCACCCACGCTTTCTTCCCTAACAGTTTGGTTTTATAATAGGTATTGAATTATTTTAAGGTTACATTCCTTCTTACGCACTATTTAATATTGAAAGCTATACGGTCAGTTACTAAGTAGGTACTATTTCAGTTCTAGATTCTGCATTTGGAAATTAAAGTTTATTGAAAACCAGTTTTAGAACATTTGCAAAGCTGACACTCTATTAAACCTAAAGTGAACATGCATTGTTAAAAATAATAAGACTGAGTGAATAGTTTTAAATGGATTGTAAGGTATTATGTTGCATTAAAGGCCCATATATGTTAAATAATCCATTTAAAATTGTGCTGTCTTATTCTGCTTTTTGACAAAGACAGTGACAGCTATACATGTCAGGGAGCGTTAGTTTAATTTACCTTTTTTGCAACTGGCTGCAATAACTCCACAAGGGTAGATATTTATCTTATAGACCTCTCTCATACAACTATCAAAACTGTACCAGGAATTTCAATAATAGTTAAAACTAGGGAGTTTTAAAATAACTAATAAAAGCATATAAAAAGCAAAGAATGGGCATCGGTTGGTAAAATGTGATTCCTTTTTTTTTAAAGAAAGTGTATTGTATACTATCTTTCCTCTGCTTATGCAATAGTATACTTGAGAGTATTTAATTTATCAACCTGCATTTCAGTAATAAAACATTTTTAGTAAAGCAACTTTGTACAAAAATATTACCCTTCCTTTTGGCTTCGCCATGCAGTCGGGTAAAAACTTAAGCTGGATGAATCTGTAAGTTACATGCTATTATTAATTTATTAATCTCTCAATTAAGTATTCTTTTACATTTCTCACTAGGTACTTCAAATAATCCAATCCATAATTTCTTCATCTCTTTTTATTACAAGCTTTTTCCTAGAAGGTCTTTGCACCATAGCTTAAAGTAGGTACACGATAGTCTCTTCCATATGAACGCACCATTGAACATCTCCACTAACGCAACCTTAAACCGACGACTATGTGTCCAGTACACAGGCTATTTATACGGGTAATGTTTAAGTTGACACCTTATTTGTATCAGTTTGGATACTCGCTATGTCTTGAGTTGTTATACTCGTGCGTGTGTTACGGTTCAAACTTTAAAAGTGTAGGGGTGTCTAGACAAGGATTTTGCAGTTCATTTAATGGATATATTTCACTTGGTTGTGTGTGCCCGTAAAATAGAGATTTTTGTTTCTTATACATTACAGTAATTTAAAAATAAAACAAATAGGTACTAAACGAAAATGTTCTTTGTACCATTTATCAAGCGTTTTTTAAACTGAATTACGTGATTATTGTTCATTAGCATTCAGCAAGTACACAATCTAAAATCTCAATAATTCTACGTAAATAAGAAGTTGATATGAAAGGCAAACGAAACGAAACCCAAACAAATCCTTTTTGCAGCATTAACTCCTTAATGCAGTCCTTAGCTAACCAAAACATTTCGCGGCGGCCGAAGTAAAAAGCACCAGATTATATCCCCACATAAATATTTCTAAATCCACCCATTTACCCTGTTTTTCTCACAATAGGAGGTCAACCCGAAGCTGTCTTGGCTTGAAAACTGAGGGCCGCAATTTGCGACCCAAATTTCCGGCAGTCTGCATTAGCCTAAAAGTTTGCGCTGATAAGAGCCGTATGCGGTCCGAATTACAATGTCGACACTAAGCTGCTCCATTTCTCGTTTTTACGCGACGATATCACGGCCATCTTGCTTCTATCCATTGATTTAAGGGTACTAGGATAGGCACTTATCTATTTTTTTACCTATCTCTTTGTGTTTTCTCATTTGTGTTGCAAAAGAAACACGAGTACCTAAATACAATTATTAAACATTTGTTTGGCCAATTTATGGACAGTTTCGTAAAATATCTTTGCTCAAAGTAGCATCGTTTGTTTAAAATGTGGAAAAAATAGTTTCATCTTAATCTACCTAGTTTTATTTACTTACCATTTTCAATAAGAAAACAAAAAATTACAGCTCTTTTAGACGCACAAATTCTTAATAATCAAAAACATATTTTATCCAAAATACTATGTAACAAAGCATTCGTTTTTATACGTCTGCTTTGCTCTCCAACAATTTTATGTTGATCTGCGACATAAATGGTGGTTTGGGCACAATGGTACTTCAACCACACTGGATATGACTTCAGAAGATGTGTTGTCGGGTGTCACCATTAAATGGCCAAAATAATAATCTGAAGAGTTCGTTCTTGTTTCCTGCTGCTCCCTTCAGCAATTTACTGACTTTTTTGGGAATGATTGTACCGCATTTTTTATTACGACACTCGTTAGGTGTTTCAACAAATCCGACACGCTTTTGTATGAAGTATTATTTGCATTTCAATTTCGAGACGTTTTTTCCTGTTCTCATTAGGTCCCCCTCAAGGAACGAGGGAGTGTATTTGATAGTGTAGGTAAATGAATACACAGAATATTTTCGAGCTGAGTGTATGTGTACAGCGAGTTATTGCTGCTTTTAAATGAAATATTTCCAATAAAGGGTAAAGATAAATAAAGGATAAGTAAATATAAATGTTGCTGAAATCAACATGTTATATGTATATTTTCAGAATCACATCCATATTTGAATAAGGTAAAATATACAAACTATTTTGCCTTGTTTTTCCATTTTGTTATGAGGACGATACACATCCTGTCTGCCAGTGATTTAATAGCATTTTATTAAAATTACTTAGTTTAAAAATAGCAGTGAAAACCCAGAACCAAACTTTTGAACTTATCGAATGAACTTAGCGAAAATAGTCACGAATCATCAAATAAACAGGGCTAAGGGGCTATAGAATTCACGCTTTCTCTATGAAATTAGTTGCGCAACACGCGTGTCGTCATCAAACATGTTGACAGTTGCGATAACATCTAGAGTCGATTTGCTCGATGTGTGACATAAAGTACGAGTACCTATCGACAATCCAATTACGTACGACTGAAATTCGATTTGTATAAGAGCGGCAATTTTTTTCATGACCTAAGACTGTTGTAATACGAAATGCTAATATTGTGTTAAGTATGCTATTGCATCGTATGTACCGGCCTTTTTCCTTTGGTGTAGTTAAGACGAAATAGGTAAGACGAAAATATAATAAAATGCGCGAAGAATGTACGTATAGAATATAATATGAAGATTCAGATTGTTATTAATTGCTAGTAAAAAAAAGTAACTCACTGTAAATCGAACTGACTTAAGTAATTAAAGTCATCTTGCATAGAAAGACAAATCGGTACCGCATTAATATTAAATGACTTATTTATAATATAGAAATTACACAATACGTGTATGACTCGTGTCCTGCAAAGATCTCACCGACATGCTATTCTTTAAACCACACGACGACTTCCGCGAGGTTTAAATCAAAGGACAATGGACGTCTAATAGGAGAATGAATATTTTCAGCAAAACCCCTCCCCTCCCATCCTAACCTTTCTTGTAGACGTACTCCAAAACAATAGGCTTTGTTTCAACGCCATTCTTCAATTAACAACTCAGTTTTAATTACAATATAGAGTTTGTTTCAAGTTATAGTTTACTAAGGTATAGCCGTCTGTTTCAATAGTTGAAATTGGAAGATGGAACGCTCAGTTGCTTAACTTGATATGGTCAAACACCATTAGATACATTGATTCATGTCAATCAGATATCATCAGATAAGATCCTATCATTGGCTAATAGCTACAAAGGGCATTAAGACAATAATGCTTGGATTGAGGACATGCCATTTAATTCGCTTTGTCGTATCAATATACCTACAGATAGCCTACATACCACATCATCAGATTTATTGGATTAATTTATCAACTGGCTACATATACTACGATACTACCTACATAGGATATTCCACAATTGGCGACCTCGGCTTTGGGGTTAATGATCACAATGACGAGATGAGCGGTAGCTCGGACTACTCCGAACAATAGGCACTTAGCTGTAAACGCGTCATAGTTTCATCACTAACCATAGATCCGAAACCGTTACTAAATCCGTTCTAGATAATACGCAACTTTTCTAATCTAAAAAAATGGAATCTGAAAAAAATTGTGATTTAACACGGTCTTTCTGTAAGTAGAGCAAGGCGGGTTTTGTGCACTTTAGTCACCCAAGACTAACGGCAAATTGATTGAAGAACCTAGATTTATATACGCAGATATTTTGTCGAATTTGTGTAACAGATTACTTAACCTGGTATTACCCATCGTCTTCGTCGTTGCACTCTTCTCAGAATAGGTATTAGCCTTAAGGAATTAAAGAGCAACAATATTTAATTTTGGAAAATTTCCTTGCTTAGATAAAAAGATCACGGAAATCCAGTGTCAAACAAAAGCTTCTACTGTATTCCACGACGAAGATAACAAGCTTCACATTATTCCAAGTAAAATACACTATAGCATGCGAAGATGGCCGGCAGTGACTCACCTACTTTCATCAGGAGTTCCGTTCCCAATTGGCCAAGTTAAAATGTACTACTTCGGTAACGATTATAGGATTCGATCCGGCGTTTCCCAATTTTAATGCGTACCTTCAATTCCCCTTTATCACGAAATGTCTGACGAAAACTGTGTTGCTGGAACGGAGCACTGTAAATGTGAATTTCGTGCGAAACGTTTTTGCCACAAATACCACGCTATTTATTGAATAGATTATTTCGGACGACTTTTGGAATTTGGTTTAAGTGAGATTAAGCGAGCTCAGATTGTCAGATGTTTGGTTGATTTATATCCTATTGTGTATCGACGGAAGGAAAATACCAAAACAGACTAAAAGCTATATTGTACTCCAAAATGTTAGAACCGCTAAAAGTCTTCGACACTTAGCAATGCGTTGATTTTGTTTTAATCCATCGCCTATAAAACCACAACAACAATATTTGCAAATAGAAACAGACCAGCTAAACGCATTAAACGTTTTCCTCGCAGATTAACAAAAGGAAATGCTTACTTGCAATACTCCCCGCGATTTAAATACGAATACACTTAGTTAGCTTTGTTTAAAATTTAAATTAAACGCACTGAAATGAAAGCAAAATAAGAGCAACAAGAAAATCGCGGTTCCGCTTTAATTTCGCCTGACGTGAATACTAAACATTTTAGTTACGCAAGTCTATGCTAATCACGTCTTAAGAGTTTACAAACCGTTACACACATACAATATAATACAAGTAACTGGGATTTGTGTACTGGCCTAATTAAGTTTCTTAAATAGATACGTTCTCGAGAGGTCGCATAGACTATTAATTTTGCTGATGTTTTTACTTATTAATTTTAATCATAGACTATTATAAATCATAATATTGTATTTATGTTATCTACCGTGTATGTATTAGATGATATCGCCCGCGTCCTTAATGATAGATTCTTCTACGTATAGATACGTCATATTTTACCATCCTTGGACTTTGTTCACCAAAAGTACGCCAAGTTTTATTATGCGGTAATTAAATCTCGAAAACCATTGTTAAAATTATAAAATCAATAATATTGTATTAATGCTGTTTGATTACCAGCTATAAGTAGGTATATTTTATTATGACATCAATTTAATTAAACACACGGCCTTGCGACACTACGTTATTAACCCGGTTCCACAAAACTTCAATCCACCAGTATTTGTTTCCGGTAACTGTCATTTATTTGCAGACCAGTTACCACGTTCGTTCAGTATGTCACCGTTTTGCAGCTTTTTTATTTTTTCATTCTGAGCCAGTTTTTTCCTTCGCCGAAGCGTGTCACGCTCTAACGGTATTATTCATTACGTTTTGATCTCGGATAATGGTAGCATGACGTGTTGATTACTGTTTATACAGAGGTTCAAGTATGCTTTGTGTCAGTACATTCACCTGTACTCGAGTGTTATGTCTTCTTAGTACTAAAACGTACTTTTACTGTGTGTTTCTTGGGTACTTTGTTCTTTGGATGGTGTTACGAAACGGTTTGTTATTGTGTTTTCTGTTTCATAATAACTTATAAATCTTATTAATAGTTTATCAAGGAATCCTCACGAAAGAAGTTTCCGTTTTATCGTAGGCACGAGACTTTCGTAACGAAAACAATAAAGACATTTACAAATGAAAGTAATAAAAAAATCTGTTACGCATAAAAGGAGTGACGTGATACTTTAATAATAGAGTTCCAAAATAAATCGTCATTTAATTTCCAACAGGCTGTAGATATGACGACTCCTATACAAGTTAGCTAAAGAAGAGATTCTAAAAAATATTCGTCCTTATTTCTTCTTACCCACTATACCTAACAATTAAATTACGAAACCCTATCAGAAACTACAACTCCACACTTGAATTCGTACAATAGTTCGCTGTACATAATCAAGCAAACTTACTGCAAGTTACAACCACATAGGTACCACACCACATAATAATTTACCTACCTACCTACCTCTAGACGACATTATTGAACGACTACGTAATGAAATCTCACGTGTTAGCGGAGCGAATGACGAGAGGTAGGCGTATGTAACAAAGAAAGCGATATAGCTGAATCATAACATAAGGCTTTAAGCTGAGTACCGGCTACTCGCGGTGCGTTTATTCTACCTTAATAGCATGTACATTAGTAGTGAGTTTGTATTATATAGGTAGGTATAATATTGTAAGAAATAAGAGAAGATACATAGATTAAAAGAAGCTTAATTTTCTTGTCCACTCTCTAAGTATTTGACGTAGGCGTTGCTTATTCTTTTCTGCAGTATTAAATGTAATATTGTTTAATTTAAAATAATGCACCCTATTAATATTCTGGTAAGAGGAAAACTTATTTCTAAATCTTCAACAGCATTTTATTAAAGACTCAGACTCTTGTCAGTGGAGTATCCGCCATTTAGGCCTATCTTCTGCCAGTGCTTTGAATTCTTGACACGACAAGACGTTCAGTTTTTCCTAAATCTTACCTGACTTAAAAAAGTCACTTCCTAACCAACAGTCTCTCTCTTAAGACAAAAATGCTCTATGAAAAAACACCATTCTTGACACGACAAGATGTTCAGTTTTTCCTAAATCTTACCTGACTTAAAAAAGTCACTTCCTAACCAACAGTCTCTCTCTTAAGACAAAAATGCTCTATGAAAAAACACCATTCTTGACACGACAAGACGTTCAGTTTTTCCTAAATCTTACCTGACTTAAAAAGTCACTTCCTAACCAACAGTCTCTCTCTTAAGACAAAAATGCTCTATGAAAAAACACCAATTTAACTAACTCCTTTGCATAACGGCACTCAATAATAACCAGCCTAAAAACCTACCAGTCATTGCGCCATTGCAGAGCACATTACCACCACACGAACTCACCATTGCTTCGAATGACCGCCTACAGAGTTCCTTTTGTTAATGAACTCGGAATCAAAGAGTCTTTCTGACACGTCGGCAAAACAGGCCACTAAGAGATTGTTGCTGTATAAAAGACAGCAATAAAATGTTAAGTTAGTAATCTTACAAAGTATGCTAAGTGCATGTTTTGCAGTCGTCTTTTATGTCAAAAAGTTATTTTGTTGAACAAAATGTAAATTGGGTAGAGTAACAACATATGTACATATAGTAACAGGTAGCTATTAAACGATTTACGTCTGTCGTCATTTAAAATAATTACTATTTTTATATTTATCGATTAATTATTAGAGTCCTTGTTACAAAAACATAAAAATAACGAACTGTTATTAATACTACATGACAAACAAGAAAAGTGAGCGTTCTAACTTCAAACGGTAAATATCAATTAGTTACCGACTCGATTTATTTGCAGCTTCCGAACTCACTCCGCGGTCGGTTTCCGAGAACCCATAAAAACTCTATAAAAAATTACAAGGCTGAACCAATCTGTACTCCAGTGTTCTACAAAAGCTGTTATAAGATAACAATTGAATTTTAATTAGTTTCAAATACAATTTTGAACTTATTTACACGTAAAATTCGTCTTAATTTTCTCCCTGGAGTTCCTACCTAGTACGAACTCCCGGCAACATTTAAAGTATTTACCCGTTCATGTCTCGAGGGAAACCCACCTAAAGGAGGGTGTTCTCACCTCCCACCTGCCGAATAAATTGACCGCTGTTATTTGTGTTTGTAATCGTCCAAATGAATTCTTGATGAAAATACAGTTCAAGAGCAATAAACTTTGTATTTCTAGCTATAAATATAGATTTTTCCATGTCTGGCTGATGACCCTATATTGTGACCTTTTAGTGCCTTATAACAGGTCGTTCGTGTCCCACCTCAGTCACAACTAGCCAATGTTATAATGTTCATAAATGATGGAGAAATTTAACCTTTGACCCGAGCCGTCATATTATTTTATGCCAAAAAAATGATACCAAAAGCCCAAGATAATGAGAATTGGAAAGACATACGATATTCCGAAGATTACGGAAAGTTTATTGCCGTCTATGTTCGTTCGTCGACCCGCAGTCCCTGTAGAAATCAGTGTCAAGACAATTTGTAATAAGACACTTGAGATTCAGCTTAAGACTTTGGAAAACTCAAACATTCCTTAAACTGCTCCGTCTAGTTTTTGTCCAATCTCCGCTGGCTTTATTACTAGACAATTGTACTAAATTAATTCGCCATTTTCGACAATGAATCATTTAATCACAGTTTCATTTAGTATAATTAAATTCTAGTTATACCTATAGGTCACCTTTTGTACAAATTCATTAGGTGTATTGTGACGATTGGGTATCAAGCAATCAACACGTATTGTTACATGGGCGTTTTTCAAACGGGATTTAGGGCTCAGAATTCTGGCAGGCCGTTAATAAGAAAGCACCCTTGTTAGTTTTTATACTACAACCCTCGTGTAATATCCAAGAGGCGTGTAAATAATTTTCACGTCATACATACCCTACATTTGAAGGCGTATTGACAGAAGGGTGGTTCCGATACCAACATTTTGTTTTCGGTAACACGTCCAAGAAATATTATTACGATTTCTAACACATGAATCATTCCGCGCTATGACAAACTAAAATAATAGCCGAATTATAGTTGCGTGATTCCTTTGTTGATATTATAATTAATTGTAAACATTAGCTAGACAGGAGTGTCAACTTCGCATGACATTATGATGATTAAATACTTCAACAATAATTAGTTTCGCTTCAAATGTAATTAGAGTCATATGCGAGGATACAAGAACGTTTCCAAGACGCGTAGTACACAGAGATTTTTCCATTAGCCGGCTACGCGCTTTTCTCGTGCCATTACCTCACAAATTCTCACCGATCCTTCTTTATCCACGCTGAATATTTTATGCCAAATTCTACAGGATGATTCTACACACTTTGCATAATTCCTCAATCAACAGCGCGAGGCACGACATTGAAACAGTCTTTTCAAATGTGTGTCTAACCCTGAACCAAATTGCTACATTTGTACAAAAAGAAAATTTACAGGGCCATATTTTATGAGGTACTGTTCATTTCTATTAAAGAAAGGTCGAACCTTTCTTATTTTATTTGCATTACAAATTGTCTATTTTTCTTTGAAATTCTATCTACATTTTATTTATTTGATCTGTCCTATAATAAAACATCATTCTTTTCTGAAAATCCCGGTATTTTGTGGTATCTGAAGTAGTTTAGACAATCCGATCAACGTCTCTTTGTGGTCCGTAATCGGATTATTTTATGTTAGTTATATTGAGAAAATGCTGAGGCATTGAACTGATTGAACTCTACAAAAGCTGATCTGTCCTTGAATGTACCTACTTGCACATAGCGTGTTAAACTTATATTACTTTTACTGTGTTTCAATAAAAACAAACAGCGAAGTCTTATTTTATCAATAAATAATACCCTCAGCTCCTTTCTAATTGGATAGAAGGAGGGACTTGGAACAAATTGTTTGAATGTAAGTCTGGTGGAGTATGTAACTTGCGTTGAACTAATTGACGTGAACCCTCCGTCTGTATACTCATTTGTTCGTCCCAGTGACTCATCGGAAAGTCGGGGGCAGTGTGCACATAATTTATGAACAAACCAGATGACTACCGCTGAAATGGGGTAGACTTTATAACTTTTTGTATTTGGAACAAAGATACAAAATAAAGCAGCATTTTTTCTTCGTATAGTCTACTCTGCGACATGAAATGACATCAAGACAGACAAGATAGTACACACTCAAGAGGAGACTGCCGTCTCTAGCTTAGATTTTATGACTAGTTCGTAATATTGAGATAAAAGAACGTGAAATTATGTCAATGTTAAGCATCTTTATACAGCAACAATTTAAATTACTTAGGATGTAATCGACAAAGGTATGTTAACAAGGTCAAATACCACAAAACATACCCCAAGGCGAAACAGACAAAAAGTAAATAATTCGAATAAACGTTTTTACGAAAATTAAGAGCTTGTAAACGTACGATTGTTATCTGTTACGCGCAATTTAAAGATATCAAAACAAAATGTATACTGAACTGGTCGCATTCAATGCATTCTCAGAAAGTATTCCTCAATCAGTCGATAATGTATCATGCTTTGTTCTCTACACAAAGCGCATTGTCAAGATTAAGGTGCCTTATCGCAAGAAATGTTTCGAAACAGATCTACGCGCTTTAAGTATAAGAATCTTAGGGTTCTTGCCCTTTTCCAATATGTGCCGTTTGCTGGAGGGTGCATTCTCAAGTGCAGGGGCAATAATCCGTCGTAACGCGTCGCATGTTTTACCCTCTATAAGGGTATTACGTAATTTTATTTCACCCGTAGCTTGTCGCTTAATGACATTGGTGTAGCTCTAACGTTATAAAAATTAGAAGTTAGTGTCTTCAAAATATCTCTCTTTGTCTTGGCTGCAAGATATAAATAATAAACCGAGATAGCGAGTGGGACTCAAATATTTACTCGTCACATAGTCTGCATATTCTGGCGTAAAACTGTGCTTCCGAGACTTAATTTGCAAAATAGTCATATAAAAATAATTATTTCACACATTTGATATAGACTCCACCGACAAAAGCGACGCTCTTAAACTTGATGATGATATCTTACTGGAAGAATTACTTTGCAAATGATAAAAATAAGGACCTTTTCAGAGATATAGAATCGAACAAAGAGTCCATTTGCAGGTGAGCATCGTAGATCAAGAGTAATGGCTACATAATTCGCGTCCGACGCTCTCCGCTGACATCGTCCGACTGCGGCCAAGATGCGGGCAGATCGTGAGGGCCGATAAAATGCGGGTAGTCGGAGTTTTATGGAGCGCCCGGTAGTGAAGCCTGTTTCCTCGTTATCGCCGACAGGGGGCCTTAAATCAGACGCCTTTTATTCTTAAAGGCTTTAAGCCTGACAGTGTTCGACGTACCGCAAGTCTTTAGGGACCGATATAAGGGGAGGATGTCGGCAAAGTAGCCTCTTCGGCCTCTTGTAGATGGAGTTTGTTGGTTAAACGTTTATTGAGTGGTCGATAGCGAACTCCGGGATCGACGAGAGTTTCCTTTAAGTAAGATTGCGTGTTAAACTGCAGTATTTTATTAAGCAAAAACTTGCAAATAGCAACTCTGTTTCAGTTAGGAACTACTGCAAAGCTATTAAACTTTTCCCTGATGATCCGCTTGGCAGGCCACCAGGAAACCGCCTCTAGCTTCGCCACCAACTTTATCGGCTCGAGTAACGTTTTATTGTCAAGTAGGTAACAGTAACACAGTCCTCACGAACTAAAATCAAGCACGCGATACCATCTCTTTAAATGGTAAATTTTATATTCGTCGTGCAACGTTTTACTCTAAAGGTCACAGCGTTACTTGAATGTTAGCTATTGTTAAATCCTTTGTTTGGTGAGCTTGTAAGTACATCAAAGTCTTATGTCTCTGGTCTAGACTTTTCATTTCAAATAGCTTGCATCGATAGTTATCTACGCTTTCACAGTGAGCAGGGATCATACGAAAAGCGTATTGCAGGTGGCGGAACATAAATAAGCCGCGCTACTTACCTAACGTTTAATGGCCCATATAATCCGATCGCGGCGATTTATCGACTAATTACCTATCTAGGATCTTCGCAGATATAATCTTATTGCTACCTACCTTAGTAGGTATACAACATTTAGCTTTCCTTTGGATTAACTAAAACAACTTTCTAGGGTCTTGAAGTATTTTGTTGAAACTCGAGTAAATGTAAAGGTTGTGAAAGGGAATTGCGAATGAGTGAAACAAAGAGAATGGATAACGATGATTGAAAGATTACAGCAGCTGAGTTTATTACTCTCATTTAAGGAGTATTCCGGCGGAAGACATTGTACGGACGGATGGATAAATACTTTGACGGTATTATGAGTTTATTACTGACGGCTTATGCTTTTAATTCAAAGAAAATAACTTGGCACAAGGATCAAGGATTTCCTTCGACATGTCAATGGCAACTGGCACGAAGTAGGAGGTACGAAACGAATGAAGGTCTTGCCAAACAAAGACGTAATTGTAAAATATAATATAAAAACAGAAGTCGCTACGCGATGCCGGTTTGCAAATATGTATCTAAATACAACTGCTATCTACAATAAAACAACGGATATGAAAACGCAGTACAGTTAAGATCACGCTAATCCAAGTTGATTGCACTTTACGCCTTTGTTACAAAGTTGCACAACAAGTCTTGCAACTGGCATCATTGTTCACTGTAATATCTTTAAACAGGGATGCACTAAACAAGATATGGACTCCCTGCGTAAAACTAATTCCCTAAAGAGTACTGAGATTATAATTTAAATGAAGGGGCTACCGTAAGACGAGGGGATCCTTTGATTTGGCACTAACAGGATTATGGTAATGGTGATATGAATCAACTGGATCACGTGCTGCCTTAGGGAGATCTTGCTGATATAATAAGCATTGTATTTCTCTTGTAGTTTTATGGTTGAATGCTTTATACTCGTGTTTGCACGGTAAATTTTTGTGTAGTGATGCAAGTCATTCACGACATGTTGCCAAAGTACGTCAGTCTTTTCTTTAATACATTCGTTTGCAAGATTATGGATACTCTTGTTTTTAGAATTGAGTAGAGTGTCGGGCACATTTCTTTTGGCGCATTTGGCATATTTTGACGGCTAGATGATTATAAATTATAAACATCAACATCTGAAGTTTCTAAGTAGTTAACAGGAAACCCTCCACCTGAAAAAACTTCCAATAAGAGGCAATTGACTTTTTTTAGACTTCTTGGAATATGTAGACAGCGCCCCGTGTTTTAGAGCTCGCCGGCGGGTGTAGAGTTACAAATCTCTTCGATAGGTCCCACACCGCCGACTTGGTGGCATAAATCTTGTCGCCACGCCTAGAAGGATCCATTTACGGTGTGCTAGTCAAAATATAATGAATACGTATTCCCATTTCGATTTTGTAGTATTTTTTAATATTAAACTATGGAATAGTTTCGAATTTTGCAACTTAAATAAGTAGTTACTTAATTGTAAAAGTGATTAAAGTGTGTTTAATAAGTATTACAAAAAATATTATGCAATGAACCGAGATCGTTGGCAGGCAATAAAAGTCATGTGCTTCAGTAAAGAGTTTCGTAATGTAATTATCGTGACAAAGGTATTAAATATTTTCTCTTTTATGCTCAGATAATGTGGACTAACAGATAATTTCTTTTGTAGGTACTTACTTACCTGATATTGTTGCAAAAAGGAGCACAAAGTTAATGGTACTCGTAGGTTTGAAAAGGTGTCAAACTGCCAAAAGCATTCAATTCAATTCGGCCGTGCACTACCATCCTTTTAAATAGGACAATATGGCACCGTTCACAGACAATATTTTTTTCCTTATTTTGTTAGAAACTTGACGAGTCTACGAAAGGAAAGAGAAAAAAACACGGAACGTGATCTATCGAGAATGTAGGAGGGAGGGAAAGCGCATGTGGGTTTATTGCCGATAAAACATCCAGGGCGGCTATTTACGGCGTTTTTTATAAAAGGAAACATGTGTTGATTGTATTGAAGACGAGTTACTCTGTATAAGTGTGTGTGTTAGATACCTGTAGGCTGGTATTGAGAAATTGCGTGCGGATTTAGGCCAAATTGATCTAAAGTTAGACATAAACACACATTTTAAGTTAAACGAAATACGAAAGAGAAAACATGTTTCATTATTGTGATTTGAATTTTAATAGGCTTAAGTAATCAGTGTCTTTTAAGACTAACAAAGAAGTCGTTATTAAAAAACTTATAATTACCAAAGCTGAATAGCTAATCAAAGCTGAATCCTGAAGCTAAAAGGGTTCCCAAAATAGAATTCATCTCGTTGAAATGTCAACGAAAACCATTTTACTTATCTCAACACCGTTCTAGGATGTTAAGTAAGGTTAGTAACCTTTACATATGGTGTTCATTATAAGAATTAACTTGTCAGGTTACTTACCATATGTGACGGACTGAAATGCGACGAGTGTTATGTCAGTGATCATTATGATCCTTTCGTTGCTTCAAACTTTTCTTATACTGAAATAGAATAAGCAAAAGATACTCTTTTTAGTTATTCTTCTTTAAGATCCTTGTTTGATTTTATCACTATTTGTTGTGGTTTGAAAGAAATAGTCACTAGTTCAGATTCACAGCATTTATTTGTTTGTTTAAGCACTGTTTACATTTTTTAGAGAAAAAAAAAGCACACACACATGTTACCGCTTTCAAACCATGATGGAAGAAGAACGAGCGGGTGAGAGAGTGAATGAATGAACAAATTTAATATTAAACAATCCTTTATCCATAACTCTAACCAAATCATTGTAGTAATAATTGCTTAATACTCATTATATGATCTAGGTATTTGCATCGCGCAGTACCTGTTGAATATTTTCAGTTAAACTTCGCAATACAATTTAATTGTTGTGTCAATTATAGCTTATGAACATTTCAAAATCTAGAATCATATTTAAAATCAATTATCTACACTGAGTATCACTTAAAGAGTGCGAAAGGTAAAAAAAAACTTAAAGAAAGACTCCCACAAAAGATACCTTTAACGGACAGCAATTTTACCAAAAATTGTACGCCTTAAGAAATCCTCGGGTTATTAACCCTTCATAAAAGGATGTCGTTAAAGGAGAAAAATACATAATTGAGTCGAATTCGTGACCGGGTGAAGTGGATCGTCAGTTCAAAGGAGGTTTGCCGTCGAGGCGTGAAATGTAGGTACCTGAGAATGGAGTGCCCTTGGATTGACTCGTGAGATTACGAGCGAAATCCCCCGCCTGCCTCAAGACCTTGGTTGCGCAAGTCTTTCAAACGATTTTCAAATACTCTTCATAAAATTACAAACTATTATTTTCATATTGAAAACTTTGAAAGGTACCTAAATGCTTATTGAAATTTTGACTAGTTTGAAGCGATGTGATCTGTATTCAATTTTCAAAGTCAATTTAATTTATTACGTTTCTTTATGAATTAATTATGCTATGATACCAATTTGTAGAATGCTTTTCGATTCTGAACCAAGCTTTTAATAAATACATTCATTCCTTGTGTACCTACCTAATTCGACTTTAGCTCTTCTAAGGTCATTGCAAAATTATTCAAGTGAAAAGAAACGCAGTTAAAAATTCAGAATCTCCTTTCACTGTTAAAAAAACACTTTACGACTACATCTACATGTTTTATCAACAATAGAAAGTGAGGTCTATTAGTCATAAATACACCGTAACAAACTGAGGCATTATACAAAACAAACACTACTAGCTAAATAAAATACAGCCTTGTATTATTCAGTTATAGAGGCTGCCCGCGACTTCGTATGCATTTATTGTCATATCTTGGAAAAAAAACATATTATCCAAAAATAGTATAGCCTATGTGTTATTCTGACGTACAAGCAACAATATTGCCAAGTTTCATCAAATTCTGTCCAGTGGTTTTTGTGTGAAAGAGTAACAAACATCCATCCATCAAACATTAATAATATTAGTAGGGTATAAAATAGGGTAGGATCGTCCAAGCGTTATGTTTTTCAACATACCTACTGTGAATTTAGTTCAATCAACACAGCGCTAACGGATGGACATTGAACACGTGTTATTAATGAAGGAATGTTGCAATATCCTCCCACTTACTATTCACAAACAAAACCTCATTTTCTTTAAACATTTATTAAGAATTCATATTGCTTTATGCTACTTTATTTAAGGTTGTTAGTCTTTGAATAAATAAGTCTTTTTGTCTCATTTTTTGTTGAATAATAGGCACACAGCTTGTGTTTCGTATTTTTTTTCGTTTTTCCTTATAATTACAATCAATAAATAATATTAATTACGTAAAAAGTTTCAATATCCAGTGTTATTTTGAAATAAACAATCTTACTTTAAGTTAGGTATCGTAATACCTACTTTTCTAAGTTAGTATCTACGTAATTTGGTCACAAATCTTTTGATACTGCTTTATCATTAGAATAGGTATCAAAACAGACGATCGTTTCATCAATCACTATGTCTTACGTTACAAGTAAATACCTATTTATAAACCTATGCATGACGATATAAGGTTTCATATTGAATAGCCTATACCAACTAGTTCTTATTAAAATCGTAAAGTAACTAAGTCTTAAAAAAAAATCTCGAAGCTCTTTTGTGAAGTTGGCCAATTTCATCTTAGGGACCGTCCGCATAGCGATTTTTACCGCGCGAATAATAATAATACATCTATTCACATCATTTTTTTCCGCCGGTGCGGCTATTTGCTTAATGTTATGATTTAATGTTGAAACACATTAAATTGCGAAAAAAAAAAGGGCTGTGCGGACTAGCCTTTGGTTCTAGTGTTGGATAATGGCTTAAGCTAGATTGCTTTGAACGGCTTTTTTAGAACCGTACTGTAGGGTTAGATAAAGAAAGACATGACGCCTTAATACTAGGTTTTGGAATGTTCTATCTTCATTATAAACCGTATTTTGTTTATTAAATTGATTTATTTATTGAGTTCAAAATCATCAAGCTCTTCGGCAGTTTCGATGCATGTAATTTGAATGTTTAAAAAAATACACTCGAAATTATAACCTGACTTTGATAATGTACGCTTTAATACGAAAAATATATACACTGTAATTAAAAAGTGGTGCTATGTAGAGATATGATTTTAAACGAGAGGAATTGATCTGCACTAGTAGTTAGCAATTATAGGATAGTATTTAGTAAAGACTGTTGTTAAGTCAATTTATCCATCTCTTACTGACTAACAAATCGAAATACCTAGAAGCAGCTTACCAAAAACCCCTTTCATATCAAAATCAATCTCAATATCCTTCAATATTAAGCCCATATTGGTTTAAGAAGTGAGTGTAAATTAAGCCAACCCACGCCTGTCGTAGCCACGTACAAACTACATTCTTTCACTCCAACTTTGTGATAGGAATCTCATCGCCTCGCCTACATCCAAAGTCACAGTTTGCTTCACAAAAAACCGTTGAGTACAGAACATGTATTTTTTTGCTACAAGATATTATGTGTTATGAAGATGTTAAGACAAATTATGAAGAATGTTTTACACTTAACTCCCATACTTACTTGGGTTGTTGGGCGTTTCGGCCTACAAGATGTTCGGCCCACGGGCCGAAAAGCCCAAGGTCTGTTTTTGAATGGGTCCTTTCGGCCCATGGGCCGAATAGCTCATGATCATTTTTGAATGGGTCGATTCGCCCTGCAGTGGAAATGATAATATTATCACACAATCTCTCATGTACAGTCAGACAAAAACAACAGGAAACCTGGAAGGCACTCTTCATTCCTAATCAAAGTACTTACGAAGTCTTCATTCTATTATAGGTACTAATTTAATGTATTGATCTATCTATAAGCTAAGTCAAAAATAGTTTTAAACTTTAAATACTAAAATATCTTACATGGATGCACAAGTCTCGGCCAATATACGCGTAAGTACATACATTCTAAGAATCTCAGGTAAAGATTCTTATTAACAAGCGTTACCGGTTAAACAATAGGTCAACCCTGGTGCAAGGGGCGCTCCTGATTGGTAGATGCTCCTGTAGTGTTATTTTGCATGAAATGAAGTTAGCGAATAATTCACATTATCTTTTTTTACTTTGAGTGAGAGTGGTGTGAACTCAGATTTTTATTTTATTTTGAATTACCACTTTTCTACTCAACTGTACAAATAAATAATTGGAAATTAAAGTTTTTGATATAAGACGTTTTAACTCTTGGGCCGAATCGACCCATTCCATAAGATCATTGAGCGTTTCGCCCGCTCCAAACATCTGGGGCCGAAAAGACCCATTCAAAAACAGACCTTGGGCTTTTCGGCCCGTGGGCCGAACATCTTGTAGGCCGAAACGCCCAAAAACTCACTTACTTTGATATGCAGAACAATCGAGTTGGTTTAGTAAATAAATACTCATATTATTTGCTTAGAATGACTGCTGTTGAAAGAATACTTATCACCCTACACTATCCCCGCACTAAAATACGTAATTTAAAAGTCTATTATATCTAGTAATAAATAAGGATTACATTGTGATTTATTTACCTGTAGTTAAGACAAAGGGAACCTTAATTTTATTGCCCGAGATAAAGAAACGCTAACAATTCTAACACCCAGACGCGACTGTTTTTTGTTTTTACAGCCTTGGCCTTGGCTGCTTTTTTACAAATCTTGATTAAAGAATAATAAAAACCCGAATAAAGAAAGTTTTTGTAAAGCCACATAAAAATATCGCAGTTTATATCAACGTTAATTTGTATTACGAAATATTTTCAAGAAATCTTGAGTAATATTCTTTTTCGCACGAACATTGTTTAATGATGTTTCCATTCCCAAGTAACGTAACACAACTTCAAATACTGCTAATGTCGAAATTCGCGAGACAACGAAAGTCTACACTTTGTTATTCATTGTTACAAATTGAACGAAATATTTTATGAACTCAGGACAAATAAATATGAAATTAATGTTTGCTCAGGTTCAGACTACTTAACTTTGTAGACGTTTTTGAAATAGCTTTTAACATAAAGTTTGTTATTAATAAAGAAACATCTATCCTCCAGAAATAAGTCCAATCTTTATGTTTCATATTTAATTAAATTTACTCTTCATATCTATTCTTTACAAACAAAATTTGTTACATGTACATACGAGTACAACATATTCGTCACGCCTCTCTCCCATCGGGGTAGGCAGAGACTACTTCTTTCCATTTGCTATGATCAAAACACACCTCTTTCGGCTCATCCACATTCATCAATCGCCTCATACATGCTCATTGATGGTACGACGAAAAAACCTAAAAATTATGACTCGCACGCCAATTGTGACAGAATCCTTATTATCAAACAATTTAAATTGCGGTCTCATACTTAATTTTGTAGATACTTTTTCCACAGCCCTTGTTTACTGGTACACTTTGACCTAACATATAAAGATCAGACAGCCCGCTAATATATCCGCAGTTACGCCATTCGCTCCACTTCGGCTTATCACAATTATACAGTACAATTACGTAACAATACATTGTTTGGTCACTCTCACGGCGTATGATTCGGCACCACTTGACTATTGTAGCCAGTTCACAACACTGTTATTGTTTTAATATTGTGGAATCTCGTCTATAGATGGGAGATAATACACTTATTGTGATCCGATGAGCTTCGTGTTGTGTAAATAAATAGTCTTTTAATATTCGGCGATGGAAAACTTAGTCTTCATTTAAGCTTCTTCATTTTGTTGGTTTATTTGTGGTTAAACATATATTATATATTTAATTTGACAGCGTCTCTTTCTACCTACTTACCTACCAACAATATTGATTTGCAACGACAAATTAGTTACTTTGTCTACCTTAAAGACGGCAATGTCGTCCACCTCCAGGCTTTTAGATAAATTGCTAAACTTGCTATAAATCATATAGGTAAAATCTAAAAATTCTTATCAAATATATCAATCAAAATACTTGGTTTCGTAACAAAACAACAGACCTACATGAAGTGAAAAGTTATTTAAAAGCAATAAAGTCAAAGTCTAGACAAGCTCCGTCGATCTGAGTTGCGTTGTGGTTAGATAATTTGTTTTCTCCGCTCTGTTGCTTATTTTTTTAACATCCACTCGCCATTCACTCGCCTTCCGGATTTCCAACGTTTTGCATTCACGGAGACTTCTGACGCCTTGTTTGAGAAAGGTGGTTTGTCGTTTCACTGCAATTTCGAAATAAGTTTATTAAAATTGTATAAATCAGTCATATTCTAATGTCCTCATATACCAAAAACCGACGTGCTAGCTAGACCAATCTGTTTCTATTTGATCTGATTTGATTTCAAATTGTTAATATAGGTTGGAAGGACATTTCTTTCCAACCTATATTAACTAGGCAGAAACCATTGTCTCTGCCTAGGCCGATGGGAGAGTGGCGTGACGGATATGTATACATGTGTAATATAGGATTTGCATGTATATCTTACTCTCTGTATGAGAGTAGGGCCATGCCCCTCGGTGGAGACATATATGGGCTAACAACATGTATATCTTCTATAAGAATTCGGTTAAACTTTAAGAAATTCTGACATCCAGTTTACATGTATTTGGTAGGTACTAGAGTGGTATATCTTAGAGACAATAAAACTAGATAAGTACATAAAGGACCAGATTACATGGCATGCAGTTTAAATTGGCATTGGCGCCAGAATTAATTAAAGGACCGACGGATGTGAATCGTTAGTGTTAATTATCTAGTTTTTTATTACTCTGTTTGAACACTGGACAGCCTAATCAACGGATTTAGACGATTAATTGGACATTTTTCTATTTTTTCAGGTACCTTCTTACTCTTATTGGCATATTCAGAGAACTGTCGGCGATAGTAAGTTGTAGAAATAACACTGGGAATTCATTGGCTGCTCGACATACATCTCATACCTTTTTTACTCAGTTATTTAGTCGGTTTACCGCCAAAGGCGTTAAAAGTCAGTAACAGAAAGATATTAAACTTTTAGTTATCAAACCTAGAAGATATCGTCCGATATTTATGTACTATCAGCATTTATGGCCTTTTCAGCTAATGAAGTATAAAACATTTACAAAGTTAATAAGCAAGTAAAGCTTCTACTGAAAACCATTTGCAAGAATTAGCGAGTCAGTAAGAATAGAGCCTTTGCCATTATTTTCTATTTGTCCTCTGCGGTCTCTGGTAGCCGAAAGTCAATATATCAATTAAACGAGAATAGCTCTATCTTTTTCTCAGAGTGTTTGTATTTGTTATTCTATCTAGAACTTGTTAGTGTCGTTATTTGAATCTTTGTAGGTAAGTTTACATTTTTCGTTGTTTTATTAGTTATTGATACTTTCACAGGGTTTCACAGTGCGTTTGAAAACAAACAGATTATCTACTGTGGTAAATTTCCGAGTTTTAAAATAAATATTTTACTAATTATCCAAGATATGACGATAAATTGTACAAAGTGGCGGGTAGCCTCTAGTAAATAATAAAACAACACCTTAAATATAGTACATTGTGAATAATAGTCTACTGAGATGTAATTAAGTAGGTACCTATCGGTAAATATTCGGCTACCTTAATAAGAGCATATGGCGTCACTATCGAATCCGGCTACGCATTTTACTAATCCGGTTTAGCGATTAGTCATCAGTTCTAATATAGCTGTAATGAACTCTTTTAAAATACCTACCTAAGTACCAAGTTGTAGTAGTTAGTGTTCAGGTGTTCATTTATATGTGGAAACTATGAAAAAAATAGTGATTTAGATTTTAAAATGATATGCTTTAGAAAATAAATTATATACTGGAACAATGGAAAGTGAGCAAACTCTTTGTTCGGAACCCGAGCCGCGTTGGCATGGCAACCGTCCGGGCTGGCAATGGCAAACCCGTTGAACAAAATATGAGTTTTCCCGGACAAATCACATATCCCTGGTACTATGGTGATATACTTTGATAGCACAAATTGTAATACAGGCCTTTTTGGGAAAGCGGTACACTCTGAATATGATGTCTTTTCTGATATCGATAGATTGTTAGGAACAATGACGCGTGACAGATAAAAAACTCGCTTTACGAACTCCATAACACAAGAAAACACCCTAAACACACACACACCCTATACGAGAAAGTGAAGTAATGAATTCCCCACTCTAAGTACAAAGATATCCAAGTTGATACATAAAGTTTCGTCTCAAGCGAGCGGAGCAAACACAGCGTATCAATATTTGGCCAGGGGTTTATAACCATGCTATCCGTTACGTGAGAGATTAGCATTTTACCAGCCAAACCCCATCCGAGACTAACCCACTTATGTAGTTGCATACATCTGACGTATTAAAGGGAATTAGATTTGCCAGACCAATTCCGCTACTTTGCCAGCGTACAATCTCATATTTTACTCTCGTACTCGTAAAATTCTACTTTTGACTGACGTTTGCAGTTTTCGTTTGAATATTTGGAATGTTTTGAGTTGATTTTACAAGTTTTAGTTATAAAAGTGGGAGTAAAATTAAACGAACGGATGATCTAAATTTTGATCTAAATTAATTGAAAAGGTTTTAATCAAGCTTCAATTTTAATGTAGTGAATGAACGATCTCTGAGGTGAAGCACTGGGATTCAATGCAAAAGGGCTTTCTATGGTTAAGGCAAAAGAACGAAATGCCTCGAGAGCACTTAAGTGCAGCGCAATAGAGCAGCGCAGAAATAAGTAAGAATTTTATTGTTTTCGCAAATTGGCTGTAGACGATTTCGATATGATAGAACCCATAGGTACTCCAGACAGCGTCTCGTAAAAGTTTTAACAAGTTTGAATAATTTGAAAATTCTTTAAGTACTAAGATCAGCCCTTCATATCATTTTTCACAAATGTAGTTTTATTGAAAATTAAATTCTTCGTATAGTTTCATTTATCCCAAGCTTTAACATACGTGCGAATTCTTTACAAAAAGAATAAAATATAAATGAAACAATCCATGTTACTTCAAGTGAAACCTTACAAGCAAATAACTGGATAAAGATGAACACGAAAATAATATAGCTTTTTAAAACGCCAACGTTTTCGAATAAATTAGCAATTATGAAACCAGTAACTTCCCGTAATGGTCGTTACTAGTGCGTAGTAAATCACACACAAAAAAACATTCCAGTTAATGTCTGAGGTCGACAACGTACTGACCTAATGGACAAAACCGTTATTTTGTTGCTATTCTTGTCTATTTTACTTCATTCTCACGAAAACGAAGATATATTTTATAGTTGTCACGATGTGATGTTTGTCTAGAATGTAGACTAAGTGTACACTCATAGGTTTTTATTTACGTTACGTAGTATTAAATACTTACAATAAAATATTGTCTGCCATTTGATTTCTGTACCTTGTAATGTTTTAATGGACGACAATTTTCTTTCGGCAGTACCAGTTCCATATTTTAAAAAAAGTGGTTTTCCTCGTTATATTGTTGTTCCGAGACATAATTCTTTGAATCGAAGTCATTGTCCTTTTGAACAACAAAACAATTAAATGGGAAGTAGTTAGAGGGCAAATAATTCCATAATACCTACGAGTACGAGTAAACAAATAAATAGGTAACCAGCAGCGCAGATATAATTTGTGTTTTCTATATTAAAGTAAACAAAAACAGTAATAAGAGTGCACCAAACATAATCATAGAACATGACAAGCCTATAAAAGTTGATGGAGGAAACATTACTCCGCGCTAGCTGTTCGAGAGTAACTTCTACCAAGATATTTTGCAGTCGAGATATCGAGGAACTAAACAAAACCTTATTGAATTTCAACCTAATGCTACAAGGTATCGACTTTGCCAACTGTATTGGAAGTTTGCTTTCCTTTTCACATCAATATGGAGGTCGCAAGTTCTTTGATTTCAGAATGAGTAGGCAGGTTTTCGTCTCTGTAGAATTAAGTAGCTTTCCTTGCTATAACTTGTTACTCCAACTTCAAAGACTGTTATTCAGTGGCAATGAATGGAGAATATTCTTGGTGTCATTTCAATTGAACTGTGCCAATTCGAAGATTATATAGCTGGGGTCACAGCTCTGCTCTGCTCGACAAAAACCACTTAACTGTCATTTACGACCTATTAAATACTAGTTCCAATGCCAACCAATCACAGCGAAACTTTTTGAACCTGGAATACTTCCAAGCCATATATCGAGATGAACGTACAATAACCTTGACACACAAACCCAACTGCGGAATACCGAATATATTGCCTGTGAAACCGCAGCAATTTTAACGGTCTCCAAAAACGGCAAATTGTATCTAGGTCGTAGACTCATTGTTCTCTGTGGTAAATTTTTGCAAATCATATCGAGGTCTTGGCTAATAATTTGTGGATTAGAAGAAGAGATTCATGAATAAAATGTAGAACAATAGAAAGAAATTCGATATTGCCTAGTTTACCGACTACTTATTTAGTGATTTACACAAGATCAAGAGTAAAGCGTAAATAAAAGATTTATTGAGTATAAGAGACTTATTATTAATTCACAAATTGAAATACGACCGAAATGTCTGTACACAGTTAGAGCGAAGCCTTGCGTTGATTAGACTAATCATTGTTTCTGCAGTTCGATTCACTGAAGACAAAGTTCCCATCTTGCAGTTAGTTTGTATTGAACTGAGTTCTCACAGAACTATGGCCACGTAGAGACAATGTCCTTTATTCGGTATGAAGAGTATGTGCAGATATATAACATTCCTACGTTTGCGTTATTAACAGACGAGTTTTCCTGTTGATCACAGGACGAGAATAGTATCTTGTATTCTATTCAATACACAACTGAAAAGGAAATAGATATCTTCAATGTTTAATGTTAAAGTTCATCCTTGACTACATCGTTCATCGAGAAAAAATAAGAAAGCAGTTATTGGAAGTGCATAAGATCGTATAGAATGACTTTAAATGAAACAGCTCCAGCAGGATTCTATCAACTAACGGAATTTGTGCCTATGTCGTCTGCAGAATAAGGTCACCACTATAAGTATTAAGTAAAGATTGCATAAAGATGGAAAAACATCATCTGAAATTCTAAGTTCCAGCAAAGCTTTTATTAAACGATTTAAATATGAAAATATGTATTAGCTCTTATACGTATGAGGCATGTAGCAGCGCATTATCGATGCGAAGCGATGCTCCTGCATTTTCCACTCGATTAGCTTCACCGGATGCCGATGAAAAATTGCCAGAAAAGGCAAGTCACGTTCAGGACACACTCGCGATATCACTTTCTTTCTATAAACCAAGTAATGGTGTTTTGTCACGCCTGGTTAGTGCTTACTTAGCAGCCGCTTCTGTTTTAAAGCGGCTGAAAATGCACTTAGTACAATAAAAATCACGTCCTCATTGTCATAACACCAAACAATCAATCTCTTCGTAATATGAAACTTTCAGGGGTTTTCGTCTTAATTATTTAATTTTCCAAAATCAATAGCTTTTTTACTTTTTATTGCTGAATCTTTCAATGATTTCCAATTACTGAGTTTCTAAAAGTGATTTCATCCAGGGATGAAGATAAAATTCGCGGAAAGTTCGATTGGAATTTATTTATTATTCTGATAAAAAATGAAGATGCTTCAATAAAGCTGTAATGGAGTCGGATTATTATTTCTAATTTATAGCTATGACATAATGCACATTAAATGAGACAATTAAATCAACTAAGTTCGATTAGGTAAGCGATGAAGTTATGACCTGCTTTGAAACTAGGTAATTGTTAGCAAAATTCGGACACTATTCGCAGTCCAACTTAGAACAGAACTAAATCCATTACTATTGATTTAATATTATTGCTGGTAACGATCTATAACATAAAGTTTGAATTGCCGTAGTTATTTTCCGAATATTATAATTATATTAAAATACTACTTGTCAAAGAAACAAAGAAATGCAACCATTAAAGAAATGAGCCTTTCACAGATTCACAATATTCTCCTGGGAAATAAATCTCGCCAATAGAAATGGAATTATTAGAAAGCCTGTAAAAAAGCTAATGAACAAAACTGAAGCAGGCGGAAACAAAAAGACAAATTTTGTCTCCACAGGAGTCTAGTAATACACGCTCCTTCTAGTCATGGTAGAGTAAGTAATGGGTTACATCCGTAGAAATCGTTTGTGAAACAACAGGCGACAATTTTTTACGCCACTTTACGCGTAATCAACTAAACTTTCTAAACCTCTATTTTCACGCCGATTTAGTAACTGGTCTAGTAAATACTTTTTACTCCCTTTTCCTATTTCTCTCATTAACTTTGATCAAATCTGGTATTTTTATGCAATATTTATCAAAGTTGAAGTTGAGGCATTGGAAAGTTTTGAAACTGTACCAATTATCTGCAGGTAAAGGTAAATTTTTATGAGCATTTTTTATTCAATAATTGATTAGATCCCTAATTAGCTCCATAACAATTGCTTGTTCTGTAAAACGAAGCGAATACCAACATATTTCTTAACACTATGGCCTACTTTAGCAACGATCCATCAGCCAATTGAAATGAAAATTTTAGTATGTATGAAAAGGGTGCGTAAGCAGATTCTCGTTTATCAATAGATCAATCGACGTGAAAGGAGAGACATTGACAGATCTCGGATAATGCCTCGCTGGTCTTCTCCTAATTGTGTGATTGATACCATCCCCGCATTTTGAATACGACATATAGCTATGAATGGCATTTTGATTACTAAAACTGTTTTCTTGCTTCTGTCTTTTAAAATTGATTTGATATTTATTTTCTACTACTAATTGGGTACTAAACTAATACAAAAATGCCTAGATATAATCTATCTTTAATTGAAAGTTATCTTGACAGGTTGACATGTAAACAGTATTTAAAAGTTATTGTTTTAATTTTAATGTTTATGAAATTGTTGTATCCCTATAAACATTATAAGAGTGTTAATCAAGTTCCTAACTTTCTGTACAAGGTTAATTGGGTTTTGGTGCTGCTTACAGAGGCTAAACATGTAGTGTTTTAAATAGACAACTATTTGCATTACATCGAGGCTTTAGTAAGCCAAATCTACTTGTAAAATAAGCGCAAGAAACTGGACACACGAATCGCCGAAATTACAAATAAAGGTCATATTCCAAATATGAAAATGCTGATGTCTCCAATCGACCGGATTGTCTATTTAAAAGCTCGGGATTTAGGCGTCAAATCTGGACGGGGGCGGACGAACCGCCTTTAATTGCTGGCCGCAGCTGCAAATCGCCGGAATTAAATGCCGACCCAAAAAGGGAACAGATATTACACGTTCTATAGATGACATTTTAACGCCTTTGCGTTGGTTTTGTTTGGTATAGGTACCTACTTGAGGGTTTATACTATTTTGAAGGGCACGCGATGTAGTATAATATACATGCTGAATAAACTTATGCTCGCATTAAATGTTTTTGTTTTAGCTGTAAAATTCCTCCTCATTAGCTCTATAATATCACCACACACACGGCACGAGTAGGCACACCTACTCCCAAACATAATACCTTAGAGACAAGATTCATTTATGGCAAAACAGTAAAAGTTAAAATTTGTGGAAAATTATATCTCTCGTGTCTTCCATCATAGTTCTACAATCCAATAGCACATTTATCATAGACAGAATGCAGCCAAGCATTTCTATAAAAGCTTTCACAGCGTACAGTCTGTGAATTAATTAAAAGGCAAGCAAAGGCTCCAGCATTTCTGGAAGATTGTAACCTAAGTTCAGTTTTCTAAGAAGCTTGGTACTGACCATTGTAAAGCGACCTCTGTGAGGCACAAAGGTTCGTTGCCTAGCAACGGTTGACACCTGGCCGGACCAGATTGATAGTCTAGCCAACCGGGAGGGGTAGATATGAAAAATTTCCATGTTAATGTGAGGTGGGGACGTTTTATAAAGGGACGGAGTTTTGAGGAGGGTCTCTAACGATCTCCTTTTTATTTTCAAACGTGACCTTGCGCTTTTGAGAGTAATTTAAGAAGTTGTTTAATTTTCTCCCCTTATATGAAATTTGGGTAATGCAAATGATGTAGAGGCCTCTGAACAGGTGAATAATATTTATGATACGAAAATTTGTAAAGTATGTTTTTGTTATGCATACAAAATGTAAATATAATAAATAATAAAACATTCGCCATATAAGCGTATCTAATACATTCATCAATAATTATTATTGATGAATTATAATCAGGTGTAATACTTGTCTTGTTATGTAAATGAACATGTAAATGACTGTGTCCAGTGCAAAAATCAAATAATTTTGCTAATTCGATACGACTTAGACGTGTTGCTAAATACATTAATGGACAAAGGTTCCGTATGTGATTTCAAGGGATAACGACATAAGACGTTATTTCATGACTTGGTATTAGATCTTTATAAAAAATGTTATTTTGTAATTTACACAAGATAACTTAGGATATAGGTAGAACTCTCCTGTTTCTTATGATAACTGATCATCCATCGATAAAACCTTTATTAGATAGATAGTTGTTTTAATGCAGTACATTTATATACATATATATATATGCCCATTTTTTATATTTTACACTACATCCTTATCTACCATTTCTGTTTTTGGTTACTCGGACGAATTTATAGGTACATACAAGACTAAACTAAGCAAATGCCTAAGTAATGTATCCAAACAAGTGAGTGTTGGTCTCGATCTCAACGCAGAACCCTATAAATGTTGGTAGAAAGCGAATGACCGCGGTACCAACTCATCGACTATTCATTGACAGGCGCTTGATGAATATTGATACGCTTTCGCGATTGTCACGTAATCCTCGCAGGCTCGAGACCTTGTCTCGTATGATTATTCGGGGCTCAAAGATAGGACTTTCTAATGAATGTTGCATCACGAGGATCAAGACTCGTTGTCTCTACTTTGATAACATCAAACTAGGGTAGGGTAGGTACTTTGAAAGCGAGATAGCTTGTTAAATTCGCTCAGATCTCAGAGATTTGCTCTATAGCTACAGTAACTATAGAAGCAAAGTGATTACATCTAAATAAATACCTTGTCGTAGTATCTGCTTCCACCCCCAGCTAAGCAATAGATCCCAAACGTAATACATCGATTTTCCATCACTTCCGATCGAATGGTTTTCAATTCCATGTGTCGAATTGGAAAGGTACGAGAATTTATTAAATATTGTCGGAAGCCTCAAAGCTAATATAAAACAAATATTAAGTTACGAAGCGGAATTCGTTTTACATAAGTTTGTAAGACTAGTTACGGTTACCGTGTGCTACATGTAAAATATATCAGCTAATCTAAACGGCAGGGTAGCATCTAACCGAGTCATACATTTTTCACGCCTAACTGCGAGTGCTGCAATTAAAGGATTACCTCCCCAATTCTTGGCATAGAAGGTAAAAGAAGTTTCGAAAAGATACCAAATTTGTCTTCATTTTATACGTTTGTTATTGCAACAAGTTACATTAACTGTTTATAAACATAACGCTAATTTAACATAACAGTCGATTGTAAGCTGAACAAATCATCTGTTTTAATAAACATAATATTTATATCTTGACTTGACTCCGATGGAATATTTTGCTGTCCGTTTTTGTGTTGTATTTTGCTTAAACATTTACGTTAACCAATTGAACCGTCAACATTTAAACAAATGCTAAAATGCATTCTGCACCATGGTCCTTAAAATTGTCTGGTGCTGATTTAAAACTTGCATTATCCCCACCTTGTTACTGAGTAAAGAAGAGACGAACCGTCGCTCTCGTCCCTCAAAGGTGTTCATACTCCAAGACCTTTTCAGTATTCATGACATGGCTCCGTAGTTTCCCATTACGGCGATCTGCTTGCCACTAGTTTTGGATTAGGTCCGGTACACTCACCTCCTCAGCCTACACGCCCTCACAAGATATGCGCATCCCTTGAATTAAGTGGGCTCACCCAATGAGCAATTTGTACGAAGTCTGTATGTTTAATCGGATTTCGTAACCTACTTCCTAAGCTTTGAATGGGGCTTCCTCACATCTTTGGTTTGCAATCGGATGTAACACAATGTTTCTTTCGATGTTGCAAAGCAGTCTATGCTAGAAATTGTTAATAGCACAGTGTAATCAATATGCATTAGTTAGACCTGTCCATCACGCTTGAACACGTCGGATACGGAAACTGTCACACGGAAAAAACTAAGGAAAAGTAGTATTGGGACTGCTACTTATCCAAAAAAACATCCACTAGTCGAACATGTTTTCCTTTTTTATCTATTTATTTATTTATTTAACAGTTTATTGTAAGATGATAATACAAAGATACAGAAAAAAAAGAGAAGTTATACAAAAGGTACAGCATATTTCTAAAAGAAATTTCTTCCTGCAGACCCCACAGAGAGAGAAGTGATAGCATGAAGGCAGGATAGTCACTACAATAAACAATAAATATATAAGTATAAACCTACACATATATATATATTCGATAAATACACATACATAAATATTATAATTTATATAAATATATATTGTATTCTCTATGATAAGGAAAGATAGTGCTCTTTAACTTTCCGTTTGAAAATGTGGAGAGAGTGAGTGTCACGTATAGTGTGTTCTATGTCTTTCTAACAAGCAAACGTGTACTAAAAGATAAACTTTATCCATACCAGCGAACTGTCACTGAATAAAATTTATAGGTAGCACAAGAAATAAGTAGAACTACGTGGCATAATCGCTGTCGTTTCCTTCGTTTAAGTCGGCAAAAGTTGAAAGTGTAAAATAGCTGCAGTGACGATAGTTCTTTTCATGCTTCCGGACACGATGGGGTTATTCGAGTCAGTACTTGAGGCTCTTGTAGAATTAGGTCGCGAGTCGCGGCGCGGGGCTCGTTTGCTGCAAATGGCGGGTTCGCACGTTTTTTTCCAAAGATGCCCTCTGGGCGCCGTAAAGTGAATTTCTCAGCTTCCACATTAATGAGACATCGTAGAGCGAACATTTATGTGGCCCATGAATTAATTTTGCATTACTTTATGACTTATAACTTTTGTAACGAACTTTTTATGTCAGAGAAGGTCGTTTGCAAATTCTTTTACAGAGTCACGTTTCCGTGTTATGAGGCCGCTAAATGTTTAGACGCTGGTAATGTTTATAGATACTTATTTTTTAAAAATGCTTAATATTTTACATCGGCCGCTATGGAAATTACATCTTATGCATTATTTCAAAACCGAAGGAGATACTCGTAGCTCTTCTTATTTTTCAATTCTCATACCTACAGCTATCATTCATTTCTAATTAAACATTTTGCAATCGACCAGATAGAAAAACATTGACATAATTTATGTAGGTGTAATAAATGGATAATGAGGTAGGAATGTTATTGCCAGACAGGTATGTGCAGTTTTTGTTCTTCAAATATTCCATACAAGTAGCATGATATTCTTATGACCTGTGTAATTGAAATTCATTGATACATGACATGTATTTTTAAAAACTTAGGCGTATTGGTATCGATCAGACAGTGGCATAACACAAGGTCGCCCAATGTCGCATCACTTTTATGTCTGCTTTTTCTATATCGGCAATATGTTAATTTAATCGTTATTCAGTGGCATTTATTAAATAACCTACGTGTCTAATAGTCAAATCGTAGTTTCTTTATATATAAACTTTGAAAATAATCACAATATTATCTCAATAATTGTAAATTCTTCGATATTGATAATTTACAAAAGCCTGCTTGCTAACACAATCAATCTTTCAAACAAATGAAAAAATCAATTCATCAATTTGTAAGATACAATGTCACAGGCACAGATACACCCACGTGATACTGCAGAGTACCTTTTGTTTTTGTTTCCAGACTCTTTGCTCTGGATTACTACCATATATTTTACGATGAATCATTTGATTAGAAATATAAAAGATACTCTATTATTACCTATTATATTACAATCTGCACTTTTCTTTAAAAATCCTTACTTTATTGAACATCAATTTCGAAGTCGCAGCCGTCTTAAATTCGAGTTTGTGTTAGCTCGTCTAATTTACGAGAGCCGCGCATTAATTTGAAATTCACTTCGTAATTTGAAATACTTCGAGCTCTAACTTTGTGAGGGTAGGTAAGACATGGCGCCAAGTTTACATAACATCCTCGCCTCTTGTCCTTGGGTTTACGTACGAAGAATATGAGGCACCCCTTCTTAAATCCTTGACCGTATATTTCCAGGTAAACGTTAAAAACGTTACCCCGAGTTGCAGAAAAGGGTGTTAAAATAATCACTCCATTAGCGTAAACTATTTAAGGCAAATATGAAGTCGTAGGAAGCCGTTGGATGTGGGCAGCGCATGACCTGTCATTGAAGAGATTCTTGGTGCAGGCTTTTGTGCAGCTGTGGACGTCTATAAGCTGACATAATGACTATGATTTAAGGCACATAGTTGACTATCCAGCATTTGATAATGCTGCATCTTACTTTGTTCATTGTTTTATATTTTAAATCAGGCATAGATAGGTATGTTGCAGCTCTAATAGTGACGTTGCCGCAATTGCACGTGAAACTTATACAAAATACGTATTTGTAAACAAGGAAAATAAAAGGAAAACTGGGAATCTTCCATTAACCAAAGCTCGGAAGAGTCGATGTAACGATATTAGAGTTAGGTACATACCCTACCTCAATGCTTTTGCCTGGTACTTGGGAAACGTTTTATATTCCATTCGGGGAGGAAAAATATATGCTTATATCGTTATGAAGAGATTTCTGTGTTTTTCAAGATAAATACTAGTTTTACAGACGTAACGTATAGTATGAGAATGAGTGTCCACTATAGGCTGGTATTTATTTCTGTCTAATGTTAACTATACTGAAATAAAAGATCGTTTTCCGAAAGAACATTGATTGTTAGTTGAGATCAATTCAAGAAAAAAAGATATTTTCAATTTAAAGTCATGAATATATTTATTCTATCCCCAAAATTACGATTTAGAAACGCGTTCACCCGGTCAGCTATTTGTGTCCCATTTTCTTTGACCTACAGCCAGAAAGCTAACCCTAATTATATTATTACCGTAATCGTGTCTAACGTTAAGTAAGCTTTTCTGTTTCATGTTAAGAAATCGGAGCAGTCTCCCGCGGGGCAACTATTTCCATACATTACTGCTGAGAGCATTAAATATTTGTGATTATAGCTGTTCCTAGGTCAGGAGTGCTGTTGTTTTATTTTGTTTTGTTGCGAATCTGCTTTTGCGGGAAGTTATTTAGGTTATTTTAACGTGTTTAGGTTTTTACAGTCTATTGCGGTGACTAGAGCACCTACTATTCTATTCGTTAGCATTTTGAGAGTTGTTTTGGGGTCAAAGCAAATAGTCCAGTCTTTTAGAGAAGCATGTCTTTGTCTATAAGCCCTTTCTCCCTTTTCAATGCTGTATTTCGTACGAAGTACGAAATTAAGGAAATATTCGCTATCCAGCATCAGCATGACTGCATTGGACGTCACTGAATAAACAAGAGGCGCTAAATTAATAGCTGCCACTCCAACCTGCTTCGTTAGTACGAGTACAATGTGAGAATCTATTTGTAGAATTTCATTTCGGTGCCATCCCCGTGCTGGCCATTATTCAACCCGGTCTGACATATTGAAGTGCCGTGTTGTCTTGCCTTTTACCTTTACCCCTAAATATGACGCCTTGTCTGTCTAATATCTTATTCTGGATGTCGTCGTTCATCGTCATCATCGTTCATTTTAGTTTGCTATTAAAATACTAACTCGACTTAGACGTAAAAACTAATACAAGTTTGTAAAATACATCATCTTTCGCACATATTTTGTAGGCCAAAGAAGTTCATGTCATTCAGTAGAAAATCCAACAATACAGATACTCGCTCCCAATATAAGACTTTTCAAAGCAATTCGATCACGATCTTGGCTTGACACGAAAACCTATGTCAACAGAATTCACGCAATCGAACTCTGATCGAATCCTGACTAAAATAGCATTGTGATATTTGAATATTCATTTCCGATATGAAAACAGTATCCAAGAGCAATTCGCTGTCTGCATCCAACAAATTGGTATTAATTTAAGACAATCTAGAGTTCTAAACTGTTTCTATTTTGACGGAGATCTCCAATAATGAAATTGGTCTTGAATATTACCTCATTTTCGAAAATGACTAATCGCTTGCTAGCTAGAGGATTCCGTACGGTACGGAATTGAGAAAGTGTAATAGAAATTTCTATTCATGGTGAGAGTGAAACAAGGTCCATTGTTCGTTTTTTTTATTTTTGGTTAGGTTTATAGGTATTCTGTTTTTTTTAATGTTACAGTTAATCGTTAGACTCTTTTAGTTAGTAGATTCTTAAGTACTTGAAGAGCTTCCTTGTGTAAAAAAAATAAGTACCTACCTAAAAATTGTTTTTCTTATCTATCTTCGGCATGTAAAGAAACATATTTACCGAAGTCCCATGTCGTAAGACCGATGTCATCACAAAACGTCTATCAGAATCGGCCCCCAGGTACGGCCTTTGGAATTAGGTCACAGTGTCATCCGTCCGTGGATCGATCCGGCGACGCGTCAGACGATTTTCGACCATTTACAACAAAGCACCCCAATAAAAACAACCCAAAATCGCCTGCACATTAAAAATTATAATGAGTTTTAAATTTTTCCTAAATTGATGGGATTTGTTTAATTCATTTCGAAATTTTTACGGGATCCAAAAGTAATTTACGTAAAAGGTATATTGTGTTATGCTGTAGTGTTGGTAATAGGCTTGAGCGGAACTGTATTACCTCGAAGCGATGGTAATTTGTTGATAAGTTAGTGAAAATTTCATTAATCAGCCTGATATTGGCATCGGCGTATCGGCGTCACAGAGTTGACTGTGTTTTATTGGAATAATAGCTAAATCTGACCATACTTTTTACCTAGCTTTAAGAAGAAAATCATAATACCACAAAATAATGAAAGATGCTTCATTTCTTTTAAACCTTATAGTGTTATAAAAAACCTTGTTTTCTTACAAAAAAAAACCCTGGTATTTTTCGTCAAACAATAAATCTGCAAAGCGATTCGCGTCACGATCAGCCGTACCCTTGTAAAGATTATCTTCGAGTTTATCGCTAGATCTGTCAGTCGATCGGACGCCCATTTTGTATCGTCGTCTTTTTATTCCGCGTTCATTGCCACTAGAAATATCTACGTACCTATCTATTTACTAAATACTTTTGAAAATAAAATTTAATTAAAACAGCATCTATTAATAGGTTCCAAGCTTCTAGGATCTTTTTTAATCATGCTCGATCGATGCCTCGTGTCTGGTAAATTAAATAGCTACCGCCGCCATCGGAAAACTTTTCCGTCTCCAGTACACATTACCCGCATAAATAAATTTTCATTTGCAAACATTTAAACATTTCAATGTTATTCACGAATTTAAATTGACATTCGTCATGTCGTGTCCTATACAAGCGGGCGTTATAAAAATATACCTATTACTTAATTATTTTTAACACATGTTTTATATGAATGAAGATTCACAAAAATACAATAGTTTTTGCGCTTTTTTATGGAGACTGAAAAGGTTGAAAACTATACTCGTACTGGCAAACTCAACATGCATCTACCACCACTCAAAAGCCCCTAATAAAACACAAAACAAAAGGCCATTTTCGTCCTGCGTTTTCCAATCACCAAAGTCGGTCGCGGTGATTCAATAGCAGATTTTAATTTCGCAACAATTGCTCGGGCTCATTCGGCCGTGGATAGAAACTGCTAAATCTTCCAAAAATAAACAATAGCTATCTTGTTGGTGGGGTGCTAGGTTACTTTATTGAAACAAGCACACCGAGTTGCCAAAGCGAGAAGTGAAAGACGACATTTCTGTCACCTTCTGTGAGCATTTTACCATTCTCGGAATCGCAAGATTTCTTACTATTTGCTCCATGCTGTGGTTAAGGTAACGAGCACCATCGCCTCCGCTTCATGTCAGTGTCCTGTTTAATGAACGAGGAAATAATCTCACGCGCGTTTAAATTTTATTACTTTAGTACCTAAAGTTTTAACTACTCATATAACGAGCTAACCAATAGATTTGTTATCGTTGCGAAAGGAGTGTATAATTGCACTCTGATTGTGTAAGGGCTATTAAGGTTTGAATCCAAAACACGTGTGTTGCGTTCACGTTACTTGGAACTTGGTTGCTATGAGTGCTTGCAGTTACCTATAGGCACGTTATATAGGGTTAACAAGGATTTAATTAACCTTATCATTCGGGTAGTCACAAGAGCAAAATTCTCAGAAGAAAATCGGTCGAAAATTAAAGTTTTATAATCAACTTAGGCAGTATGAAAATGTTTGAGCAATCAATGCACTAAAATCTCTCAGATTATACAGTAGCTATAGATATTAAATTGTCAGAAGTAAAATAGAAATAGCATTGTACATTCTCATCATGTTTTGCATGCATTAGATGCAATTTAAAAAATACATTAGAATTCAAATAAAGCAATGAATTGCCACATAAACAAATGCTGAGTAATATACGAAGTATTTCTTTCATCCACGGGAAGCGAGTGCGAAATTACAGTTCGAAGCGAACCCAGGGGCGATTCGAAAACAACGTGATTCCCGAATTGGATCTCTCGTTAGTTTTGATTGCTTTGGTGTAATGTTCATTCCTACTTTTGTTTCGGATTTATAGCTGTTGTTCGCATTGCTTTTTAGGTCATCCGTCAATGTACGATGTACGCTATCTTATTTTCGTCATCACTTACATGAGCTACAGTCTGCTAAGCCATCACTAGTGCTAAGTCGCATAGACTAAAAACTAAATGTATTTGACCGTATTTTCAAATAAAAGAAAGAACTATCTATCTATATAACTCTATTTTGTTTGTGTTCTGCTAAAATTAACAATAGAGTCTAGTGAGTCGAGTTTGAGGATCGTTATATTTTTATTTTTTTGTAAGTAGGTATGTGAATTGATGTTTTATTTCTAATATAAAGGCAAGTATCTTACAAAATAAATCAAATGCTTATTATCTCTATTTTCCTTATTAAAATTAATTGTATTGGTTCTTAGAATTATCATCTTTTTCCTTAATTACAATTAAAACTAATTGCCTCGCGCTTAAAACAAACACTACCTATTTATTTTTTCAAACGAGAAATAAAAACTTTTTTCATAAAGGCAAAAAGGTTTCTTAATATCTATCTACTTTAATTATTGTAAGCCTAAAACCTAAAGGGCACTCAATGTGAGCGTCTGTAAACCTTGGCAATTTACTTTTACTTAAAGCTTTTGAAATATTTTTTGTTTCTTTAAAAATATACTTTAATGCTAATTTTATTATTTGTGACTCTTTGAAACTCTATTTTTATTTTAAGAGATCGCAACTGCTAAGATTGAGTCTGAAAGTGTACAGATTAAAAAAAAATAGTCAGGATAGACAGAAACCAGTTCCCTCCACCCACTTGCTACGATACAAACACACTTCTTCTCTTCATTCACGTTCATCATTCGCCTCATACACGTCGGTTTAAGGCTACTCTTGACTTGACAATAACTACTTGTACTCGATATAAAGTGTTACCTACCGATAAAAGTGAGTTTGAGTGTAGATGAGGCGAAAGAAGTGTGTTTGGATCGTAGCAAGTGGATGGAAGTGGTCTCTGCCTACCCCAATGAAAGAAAGGCGTGACGGATATGTATGTATGTCTGTATGTACAGATAAAATTTGTAGTCGTACCGCTTTAACCGACACACATTTTAATAAAATACCTTTGTTTGTGTTGTTCAGAGTCCCCTGTAAGCTAATGTTCTTGTTTTTTTGTTTGTTTTAGGTAAGTAAACTGAGCTTTCCAGACTACTTACCGTATTATGACCAGTAAGAATATGTTTCTCGCAAGTTTAAAGGTAGTTCGAAGTAACTCAATTATCTACAAGTAGGTAATAAATGAAATATTATGTTTATATGACTTCTTGATCCATTTTGGACATTAGGTTGTGAAGAAATCCTACAAAGCGCATTTTGGTAGGTAGGTCCTTTTATGCATTATTAGTTTTATTTAATAAATACATTGTTTCTTGATCGAAAATGTTTCCGAACCCAGTAGGTAATGTAAACAAATCTCCTCAGGGTTGTAGTTATTTTTATCCCAATTCAAGAATTTGCCGTCCAATTTATTCGTGATGTAGTGTCCTCACCTAGCCGGGTAAAAGCTTTTTTCTTCGACCTTCGTCTGGTTTTTAATTAATTTCTAGATTGCGGCCGGGCACAGGACTAGCCTGTTAAAAAAATCCGCTAGACCGAATTAAAAAGATGACATTTTAACTTTATAAGGCTCTCCAACAATTTCTGTGCCAGACTTTATAAGAGCTATTGTTTCCGGCCTCTGCTAACTGTGATGTTCATGTCAGATTATATTTTGAAGTCAATTGAATAGAACGGAACCGGTTAAACGGATTAGGCTAAAGGTTTTCGATGGAAGTATGTTATGTACTGAAATAAAATTAATATATAAAAATGCGACTGTACAAAAAGCATTAATCCGTATTGAATTCTACATACATATTTTGTTTCAAAATGTGTTCATTTATTTAATATGAATTTGTACGCTTTTAAATATTGAATATACAAAAGTTCTGTTAAAAAAAGAAGTAATTTTTGATGGAAGTGTATTACTGAAATAACATAATAAAAATGCGACTGTACAAAAACCATTGGATGCTTTTAAAATAATCCTTATAAAATACTACATGAAGTAAATCCCTAAGTATTTATTTCATGCGGATTTACGCTTTCAACCTTCAAGTATAAAAGTTCTGCTGAAAAACATGTAATTTTCAATGGAAGTCTATTACTGAAATGAAATGCGGCTCTACGAAAAGTATAGATAAGATTAAAATAATCCTTATTGAATACCCTTTTTCTTTCAAAATATTCTACTATTTATTTAATGCACTTTCAACCTTCGATTACAAAATTCAAAAACCATTATTGTACATACGTGTATTAGGTAATAAAACCCGCATACGAATTACATTAAAAACGTTTCTGAAATCACCCGCAACCAGACAAACATTTTGTGTAACCTAATGATAATGAGTCGAGAGAAATTACCACTTAACAGTATATTGCACAGTGTTGACATTATATGAATTACTAAGATATATTCTTGAGAATTCTGTCTGTTGCTTAAAATTAGGTTTCGATGTTTGCGGTTTGGTTAGCTGTGAAAAGATAACGGACAGTTTCATTCACGGTTTGACTGTTCCAGTTTTGAAATTTGAAATTCATTCCATTGCGATTTCTTGCACGTGCTTTAATATTTCATTTTAATTCACGCTAGGTACTTTTACTTGAGTTTAGAACTCTACCAGGATTTGATAATAATCTTCAAGTAGGTACCTACAATGCTCCTGGAAGTGTTATCATAAGTTCTGGTGCTTATACATTACGCAAACTGACAAAAACAAACCTGACGACGTTAATTTGAAGCTTTTGAAACAGGTGCATTGTCTTACTAAAGATTTAACTTTGTGTTTTGTTTAGCCGCATTTTATGCTTACATATCTTTCAACTTTAGTTATAATAATATATATTCTATAACTAGCATCAAACCTCTACTATTGACGAGACTTCGAGTATTTAATTTAACACATTCTCATTCATGAGATCGAACGCAGATTTAACAATTTCAATTAAAAACGATATGCCAAATGTATTGTTAACAAATACAATATTGTATAGAGCCTTTATTGGGCCGAACGTTCATTGTAATGAAGGACACTTGACACTCGTTACTCCCCTTCAGATGAATGGTGATACGAGTACTACACTTTAAATTGCTATTTATTGATTACGAAACCTCAACTGTTGTGTTCACAAATAACTTTGTTTTGAAGTGTTGCTTACTATTTAAATTGTATTTGAGATGTCTACCTATTTTAGACCATGTGTTTTGTAAAAATTAGAATGATGAACATAGCTATAGCTAACTTAACTACCACTAGTAGACTACATATATGAATTAGTACTTTCTCTTGCTATCACGACATGAAACAAAATTATACCTACAAGTAAAAACTCGTACCTTTTTACATAGCACTGAGTATATCATCAGTAAAATGAAAATAAATTAATTATTCTAAACCAACATGTTGAAAACACAAGGATAGCACACACTATGAATCCTAATGCCGCAAATTGAAATAGGAAGGAAATAAATAAAGTGAGTAAATTGCAAATAAATGCTAATTTAGCAAAGTATGAGGTCGCTTTTATACTTAAATGAGTTTCCGGGAACGTCTTTGGTGCTCTTTCCTAAAATATTGATCATTCATTAGATCACATTTCTTTACCAAAACGAAACATTTCTCTTTAGAATACATACCAATTAGTTTGACAAGTATTTACAAGCGAAAGTAAATACTCAAATACTTTATGTTTCTATGAAGCTAGCTCGACATTAAAAAGACTCTAATGTATACGATTTCATAGTCTATTTGTAAAGTATATTAATTTTTTCAATAAACCAAAATCTTAAACCAAGTCTTTATATTTCGTAAACTCGATTTAATAGATAACAAAATAACAATGTAAAAAATATAGTGTAGGTATATTAAAGTTGTCCCTCGAATATAAACTATGTTAGGAATTTAGATTGCTTTTCCGACGGTACGACCCAAGAATCCGTCGAGTCCAGTTCGATTAATTTGTTGTCCACTTGAATTGTTCTTTGAACTTTACTCGTACGTATATCCGTCTTTATAATATTATAAAAAGGATAGAGAAAGACTGGAGGCATTTGAGATGTGGTGTTGGCGGAGAATGGAGAGGATAAGTTGGACTGAAAAGAAGAGAAATGAGGAGGTATTACAGATTGTGGGAGAAAAGAGAAGTTTACTAAAATCTATTGAGAACAGAAGAGGAAAGATGCTAGGACATTTGATACGACATGATTCCTTTATAAAAAACATCATAGAAGGAAAAATTGAAGGGAAAAGGAAGAGAGGAAGACCCAGACGGACGTTCCTAGAACAGGTGAAGGAAAAGGCGGGTGTCATGTCGTATCAAGATGTTAAAAAGAAGGCAGAAAATAGGGAGGGATGGAAGAGGCTCCACCGACAAGAGCTTAGCTCTTAAATAAGAAGAAGAAGAAGAATATTATAAAGTAGATAAAGATAATTGTTGCCGGCATTTTTTATGGATGTGAGATATCTATTTGACCTCGCATCCTGCTTGAAACATATTTTTATTTGTAACTAGAGGCTACCCGCGAGTTTGTACTCGTTTCTCGTCAAATCTTGTAATACAGCCTATGTGTTATTCTGATCTATTAGCTACAATATTTCGTAATTTCATTAAGGCCCTGTTTCACCAACTACAGATAAAATTAATCTGACAGATATTTTATACCTGTCTCTGTCTAAAACATCATGTTTAATGAAATAGACATAGGTTTATCTGGCAGTTAAATTTTTACGGGCACTTAATCTATGGGTCATACAGACACAGAAAACAAAAAATGTCTCTCCGGTTCCTGAAAGTTAAGGACATTGGATGCTAATTTCTGAACTTAATTTATATCCGCATAATCTGTGCCCGATGTAGTTTTGGCCTGTGCAAACATTTGGAGGATTAGATGCTCCAATGTCCTTAATCATCAGTAACAGGAAAGACAATTTTGAACGTAATTATGTGTATGACTCATTAAGTAGTTTTTGCGTGAAAGAGTAACAAACATCCCACCATCGGCACAAACATCGGCATTTGTAATATTAGTATGATAATCAATTACTTACATTAAAGAATAGAGAAATATAGTAACATAGGAAAGGCAAAGTCAAGATTACTCTTAACCGACGTGCAAGTAGGCGACTGATGAATGTGGATTAAGTAAAAGAAGTGTGTTTGGCAAGTGGAGCGAAGTGATCTCTGCCTATCCCAATGGGAAAGAGGCGTGACAGATATATATGAACTCATTTAAGTACGTAAAGTCTATATAAGTACTTTGCTTTCTTTTACTTAGGTAAGTACTTAATTTATCATGCTTTACATTTTAAAAAAACTCGGAGTCCCGGTCCTCGCCGACAAGAGCACTTGCCCTTCTGTTTTTCGCTCTCTGTTTAGCTTCTAGTAATTGTACTTACGGCATTTAAACCTTCATGAGTGATTGTGTCAGCCGCTTTAAATAGTTCATAAAGCGAGACCATAATCGCAGTATTTATCCTAAAACTGTAAATACTCGTATAAATTCCTGTCACACGCACGGTTTGAAATCACCAAAGCCGCTTTACTATTCTAAATCAGTGCCATCCATAGATTTAAGCGAACAAAGCGATTGGACCCGTTAAATCGGGACGTTAAATAGCATTACGTGTTCGTTTGCGCCCATACAACCAAATTGAAACTATTGTGATGCAGCAATTTCAGTGTTTAGCGACACCCGTTTAATATTACTTGGTTTCCTATACTACGTAGGTATTTGGAACTATTTATATTGTATTCATGATGTTTGTTTTAGAGTAATGTAAAATCTTACAGCCTGACTTCTGGTATTATTCTTGTGAACACTAGCCAGTGTTTTGTTTTATTAAGTTTTCTTAATATGTGCTAGGCTAATTCATCAGTTGACTTAAAATGAAATCGAATCGCTTAGGTCTTAGCGGCGTGTTTTTGTATGTTCGAATTCGTCAGTTGTCGTGTTTAAGGTAACCCTATAGCACCCTATAGTACTAATTTTATCTTCAAAACTCTTAAATTACATGTATACAGTGACGTAAGTAAGTACGTATAGTAGTTACGTATTAGGTATTTAATTCGGAGTGCAAAGCTGCACCTGCACCCATTGCATAACACCGCGATGCGCCGCGGTATGCAGCCGTGACATACGCTCATTTAGTATGGAAATTATATCGCGCACCAAAATATATCTCGCTCTATTCAGACAAGTCTGCAATTTATTTCTAATGAATAACATAAACCCGACAATCTACCCACATTTAGGGAAGATTGGTGGGAACCAGCCATTGAACAAAATCTGTGGACAAGCAAGGGAGAGGCTTTTGCCCAGCAGTAGTGGGACGAAAAAATCAAACGACCTTATCATTAAAGTTTTTTCCATTTACTTACCCTTTTCAGTCCTTCATAAGAGGTGCTTAAAATTCTACCTTTTTATGATATAAAAGTACCTACAATTTAAAAGCAAACTGGTCTCAGAGTATTCATTACGAATGCAGTAAATAAGTTTCTTTCTACTTTCTCGTGGCGATGGTGAACTAGTCAGTAGCTGCCCTTACAATGTAGATCTGAGTGGATTGCCTCCCAAGTGTGGAAACCACTTTTAATCTACACTTAGATTCATTCTCTTTTATTACTTGTGCAGCTGTGCATTCGATTTGTTATATTACAGGAGACTAAGATATTAAAAAGTACTTTGTGAATTCAAAAAAGTGGCGTGTTTAAGTTCCTAGACTTTTCAAGGTTTGTAATACTTTTCTGGTGGCAGTCCATTATGGTATTTTATTCTATTGTCACTTACGTAAAAACTGTGTTAATGTATGAAACGAAGCTCTATTTTGTTATCCGACTGCGCTAGAAGGTGGGTTATGTTTTTCGAGAGTATGTATTTATGTATGTTTGTATATATAATTCTTTGGCACGGCCAATACAGCCTAAACGACTTGATGGATTTTAGCTTGAGATGTCTCGTTAGATTAATATTGAGAGGTTAGGTACACTAAAATTTAAAAAATGCGTTTTTTAAACGCAGTCGGGTTTTTTTTTACAATAAAAAAGTTAGGTTATTTATTTTGTAAGCACAGTAATTTTATCAAAGTAATCAAATTGCTATTACCAATCACAATTTGGTCATTATTTGCGTTGCCGTAAACAGACAATCTCTCATCCAAATTCAAAATAATAATGATTTTAATTTCGATTCTCTGTCGTGTCAATAGTTCAGCGCATACAAGCTTTTGTTTATAATGCGTTTTGCGGCGTCACTGAGCGCATTGTGAAAACGATGCCTCGGGGATTTGGCACAATGAAATGCTAACTATTATGCTTTGTTAGCATTTAGTACGTAAATCAATAGAAAGGTAAAAAATCTGCTCTTATAAAATGATGCTATGATTATGAAACAACCTATTGTTTTTGTTGAAAAAACTCTTTGTTGAAACATTCAGTCTCTGAGTGTTCGCGAGTTTTAAAGACAGAATAAAGTAAAAATATATATATATCTAAGCTTAGTGCCTTCTTTTTCTATATTCTTTCTCTCTTCTACACGTGTCCATTAGTTTTCTATTTCAAAACAAAATACTACAAAATTGTCGCGCGCGCGTAAAAACACAAAATAAATCCAGTGTTTAATCTACACTAAATTGTACGTTCCGGTCACTACATTGCACGCCCTAAAGCGATCCATCGTCACTAAATGTAATTAAATTCACACGTCTCCCCCTCTCCCGTGGGGGTAGCGAGTGCTAGAGTGTCACTCAACTATTCCATGGAATATCTAATTATATGCCCACGGCGGCTTTTGTGCCACTTTTTAATCGATTCGTAAATCGAAGTGAAATTCCCATTTTCTAAGTATATTTATTTATTAAACAAAGTCCAATAAAGTTTGTAAAGCGATCTGAACTTCAGTAGAAGTAGATATAAAATTCATTATGTAAACTTTGCTTCTAGAAACAGGCCTAAGTTTTCAAGTTAGTTACTCTAAATTCATTACTAGGATTTTATTTATACAATAGATTTTGAAGTGTTTTCGTAGATTTAGCTTAAAATGTTAATTGGAATGCTTATTTGAATAAAGCGAGGTGATTTTGACGGTTCCTTGACCCTGATCAGGAAGCTACGGTGAAGTTATGCCTCTAATCAATATCCCTTAGATCCTACAAACATTTATTTACCAAGTGACATATTAATTTCTTAAATGTTCACGTGAAATTTTTTAAGTTCTAGCTCGACGCCTGCTATCACCTTACGGTATTCTATACCTATAACCTCATCTCAATTACCAGTTCAATATCTCCACTGTTTACACAGAATCATTCGAGCTAGCCACCTATTTGATAGTCCATTCGTTCATGTTTGCACACCAAAGACTGTGTGGTCTGAACGTTTCATAGCACACAATAATAATGCTTCGATCGTCGCTTGCCTCGGTATTGAATGGCATACAGGCGTCTACATCTTTAGTAAACAACTTAGTGGAGAGTCTATTCAGAATATCTATTGCTGAGAGCTGTACCTACTTGTGATTGTGAATGATATGGAGCGCAGGACGTACCTACTTAGGTAAGGTATTACGAAAGTGTTTGAGACAGGTTATTAGTTTAAACTGTATAATTTATACAAAGGTACTTTGTCTTATCTTCTATTAACTTCTAAGAGGTATAAAATTACGACAAGAACAAGAACGTTAGTAAAGGAATCCACTCAGCAGATATTGTCATTTCACTGTTTAAGTAAATTTTTACAAGACGCCGATTGACAGTGAAGCCAGGAAAAGGAAGAAAAAGAAGAGTACATTGTAACCTAAGAAGGTGCAATGCTTTCTCGTCCTACGAACCAGACGTAGACTTAGCATTGAGTGGTTAGACACGCAAAGTAAACCTCATTACGGGCTACCTAGAAATTCTTCAACTCTGATAAAATATTTAAACTATGAAGCTATTCTGTGTTTGCTTTTTAAATTTCAAATGCTGTTTACGTAATTTACAGAGATGTGAGTGGTTAAATTGAATACTTAATGTTTTGGGAGGACTTAGCATTTAACTTTGTTTTAAAATACAAATTAACTGCTTTGTACTTAAATAATGATAATTACTTGTGATCTTCGCAAATAAACTAATGGTTTAAATGAATCTAAACATAATATACAGAGTGCTATGGTATTGTAATGCTGGACAATACCCGGCTATAACAAAAAAACTGCATCTCTGGAGAGTTCGTTGGCCGTGCATTCATTGGAGTGAAGCGCCAACCGGCGACCACACGACGAGATAAAGCTGTCAGCATGCTCACTGCCTGCGACACCCTGTATCAGTCGCCTTTGACTATCAACTGTGAATGACCACTGCACCACAATTTGCATTTGAGGAAACTACCGCCTCTGATATTGTGTTTTGGTTCATATTGAGTTCAGTGATCGGGAAGGACTTGATTGGCAAGTGTATATTGTAAAGAGTGGTATATTAAGATAGTTGTAGAAATTCCATTTGTGTTCTCAATACTAGAGTGGAACAGCATTTCAGAGAAGCGGCAGAACTGTTACAATCAAATTAAACTAGCCTTGGCAAAGATATGCATTTAGAACTTAAAAATATTTCGTCTGAAGATTTCTTTCTTTTTTTCTTTCTAGTATGAGGACAGATGCAAGTCCTTAAACAACAGAGTGTAAATATTAAAATTCATAGTTTTCTTTCTACGTATACTGCTCAAATTGAAAATCGAGAGGAGTCTATTCATGTTTGTCGTGTTATATCAGTAATATAGAATCCGTAGTACGTACCTACTTCGCAAGAAACAAATCGACCACTGCAAACGTCCTTCAGGTGTTTCCACTGTAAAACGATACATCATTCAGATTGCCATAAAACCGGTTTCCGATACGTTCCCGGTATAAAAAATCCAATAAAGTATAAAAGTTTGCCGGAAAATATGGAGATGGTATACCGCATACAGGTCCGTTTAATCGGTTTTCTGTTTGCGGAGTTTGATGCAGGTTTTTGTAGTTCTTGAAGCTTCTAGATCTATTTACGACTGTATTGTTTGTTCCTCTCTTGTTTATTTGAAAATTGTATTGGGTACTCGTATTTTGGAGAATTTATCTAAAAACTCTTTTCTTACATCTTATTGTCGGAGTCACTGTGTAGTAGTAGGTAAGTAGATAGTCTACTTTTTTGTTTTTCAATTCTAATATAGGATATAATTATGTTTATAAGCAATAACATAAACTGCCAATCGATTGGACTGTATTCACCGCTCTAATGCAAGCTGCCAAAAATATCACGTGTGTTTGGCATTTCAATAAATTGCAGACGTTTGCTTTTCAAATAAAATAAATAAACAGAGGTCGACTGAAGAGAGCAAACGCACTAAATATAGTATGTGGTAGTACCACAAGTAGCGCTTCATAGAAAACGTTCTCGCATCGTCGGAGCCAGGTCAGCGTAGGTCAGACAAAGAATCCGACCGGTACCGACCTGCTGTACAACTATTTCAATGAGACTCACTTTAGGGCCAGGAATTTGTATTTGGTACAAGAAACGTGACAGATATTTGAATTTAAATTTATATTTTGGAAATAGATGGAGCGAGAAAACAAGTGTACAGGTCCTGGCTTACAATGTTGAATTGATAGACGCCACGAGTTCGCCAAATTGTACATACTAAAGGAATTAGAATATTTAAACTACTTATACGATAAAGTTTGATTCGATTAATTCGCGACGAAGTCGAAGAAGGGAGATAATAAAATAAACTATAAAAAAACTTTTAATTTTTTGAAATCTAGTAAAAAACACGTCAAATTAATTTTAAGCCTGTAAACGAACCAAAATGTCTATCCTGTTCTCTTGAATGGACGCGTCACCGACAGGTGTTCCTGCTCCAAATTAATTTACGGGAGAGATGCTTTCTGAATATTTAATGAACTCTGTTCACCCACCCTGTTGTTTGGTAGCTTCTGATAAAGATGAAACAAAAAAATTGCGAAATGACAGTGGCTATCTCTGGTTGCTTTTTGGGTGTTTTTCTCGTCCCTCTAGTCAACCGAAACTAGGTCGCCAATTCTCTACAGACGAATAAAACATGGTAATGAGCAATAAATAACAATTCTTACCCACCCAAAATATCGCCTCCTTCCTCAAACTTTTGATAGTGGTGTGAAAGTCGTTTTAAAATAGTTTTCTGTCTGCCTCAGACGAGCTCGTAAAAAAGTTTCGCTTCCAGGTTGCTACCGATACCGCAGAAGGAAACTTGGATACTTTTATGGCGGCTAACTTTCAACAATCTACAAGTTTACCGCTGGACCGTATATCATAAAGAGGGTACTGGTGTTTGTCAATTTTTCCAATTAAATAAAATACTTTTAAGAAAAATACAGATTATTATATTGCAATATGTCCAGTCCACGAGACAGGACAAGTACTATCCTGGGCGTATTCAACTTAATTGAATCTGACACAGTCTTGTAAATTGGGAGTCAAAGATCAAACTGGCATCACACACAGTGCATCTATTTATACCCACTTGGCATCAAACAAAATTGATGAAATAGAATAACTCGATGGTGTAAATAATGCATTACGGAATGAAGTTATTGTGACATTTTACAAGAACAGTAACATATTTCTTGCTTCTAGTTATATCGACGTTGGATTGCCAGTTTGCTAGACTTTTTATTGCCAATAACACGGAGCATTTGCTCGACACATGATTGAAAAAGTTTGTAGCGTGTCCTGGCTTGTTGAAACATGTCTTTAATTCACAGCAGTTCCCCTTGCACTTCATTTGAGAAACAATTTTCTCAATCAATCACTTAGAGCGATGTCGACAAGGATATTAAGTTTATTGCCAGTACTCTATCTGACCCGAACACTTTCGAAATAGGTATTTTAGGTGGCTATTTCAAGAATTTTATTCTATTGATCTACGAATCTTTTTGGAAGCTGTCATGTCAACAAGCTGTAAATTATTTTGTTTTTAATTTAAATCTGGGTATTCTACTACCTATTGGCGTTCCTTTCAATTTGGAAAGCGTCCAAGTCCAAATTCACTAGGCAAAAGAGAAAGTCCAATGTTTCAACACTGCAACATTGGTCTATTGGCAACCTGTCATCGGCACGTGACTGATTGACGAGTGTGTTTGCTGACGTACACGACAGTTTATAATAGAGAGGCTTATAAATATTTATGTTGCTTATCTGCGGGAATGCCGTTAGTTTGTTTGTAGAAGCAATCGCTGTGATAATAAAGTGCGATAATCCGGTACAAGACCGGTTGTTGTGGTTTATCGTGCTGAGACGTCCGGCGCGTGCGACGGGTCAACGCGCTCTGTCTGACTCATTCGACGCGACTGAAGAACGTACGAACTACTTGTACAAGCGCCCGCGCACGGTCACGTGTGATGTTAGCTGCCTTGGAGCAGCAACATCCACTTCAGCGTTTTATCTAATTGAATTGAGAACTATCCACGTGATGCCAAAAAGGGGACATAGATAACGATTTATCCGAAAGATTATTTAATGAGCATTTCATAATACTTTGGTCATCTTCACGGCAATCATCTTAATTATTTTCTACACGAGTTTGCCACCAATCCGGAACTGTGTGTATCTGAATGCTGTACATATTAACGAGCTAATTAATGACCAGGAAGTTACATAAATTACCCCGGATGTGTTCCTACTTATTGATTGTTCGATCGAGAACCTCACACTTTGTGTCACGAGTATCAAAACACGTGTTTGTGGGTTCTCCAGTGCGTGTTGTTTCTAAAACGAGGATTCATTATAATAAGTAAATATCAACCGCAAACAAAAGCACGTGTTTACAATCCTTGGATTGTTCTAACAATAACCCTGGCTCTGGATTCAATTTAGCACCCTTCAGAGCGGATCAACATTGCTACGGTAATACCTACGTATACATTGCACAGTCCAGTGGTTCCACCGCGATATAGCTCCCAATATAAACCCACCACAATATGCACTAAACAAAGGTCATTCATTATGAATGCACTGAATTAATGCTATTAGTGTTTGAGGGTTTAATTCGGTATAATGCTTTAACAGTGTTTGACGGAGGTCACCTGCCTATTTAGTGTGTTTGTGAACACCCATTTGCGGCTCACGGGTAATGAATGATTCAAATGCAAATCGTTAATCATCATATTGGTATTTGTATTGAGCAGTTATCAAATCAGCCAAAATGTCTATGAAAACGAATTAACACAAGCACTAATTTTAATAATCAACCAAAAAAATCTGTTAGACAGGTTTTTCTAGTTTAAAAGAACTTAAATAATAATAAAAAAAATATTGGACATAACGTAGGGCCTGTGCCGAAGGTTTCTTGCCGTTTTCTTCCTCTCGGCTATACAGGTAGTGAATCGGCAGTAGGTTTAGATCAAAAAAGTGACATCAAAAAAGTGTAATGAATTTTGCCTATTTTTGAATAAACGCTTTTCATTTCATTTTATTACAAACTTCGAAAAGAAACATGTGATGAAACTTTATCACTTTCATCTCACTTTTGTAGCTCATTGGCTTTAATTTTCCACTTAGACTGGCTATATAGGTACGTCATAAACCGCGGCAGACCCACGTCACCTGGTTCAAGGTATTTTTGCTCAGCCCCTACAATAATTGACAGCCAGACATGGGTCCCGCCGTATATGGTGCATTATTATTTGAAATTATTTCCTAAACGTTACTGACAAGCTTATTCAAGAAGCGTTATTGAAGATGTGAGTTTAATACAGATTAGTTTTAAGATGCTTTTTGCATTGAGATCTTAAGATGAAAGTCCGCTTTTGTTAATTCAACAAGTAAACAATGCTGACCTATATTTAATAGAATCGGACTCAATTGAGTCATCACAATATCAAAAGAAGAATCACCAGTCCGAAACGTTTCAAATTTGTTTACGAAATACTGTAATTATATTAATTGTCAGGGTTTCGCTACTTTGAGGGTAATGGCCGAGATTTATTGAGTCAAAGACGTTTATTAAGGCGAATAAATCCGAGGCCAGCCTAATGCTACGGTTGCAAATTATGGCTATTGACAATAATCCTTTATACTAATGGTGGACCGTTTTGGCAGCGGCGTCCTATCGCCGAGTTCAGGCAGCTGTGAAAAAGTTAACGTTGTACTCTGTCGTTCTTCCATTTCAGCGCTGTAAATAAATACAGCGTTTTCGTGCAAATTTTATCTCACAATTTCGTCAAAGAATTTGTAAAAAGTGGAAAGTACAATTTCATTATTAGCTCCGCTCAATGCTTAAGATATCCAAACTTTAAAATAATTATTGGTAAGCATTGAATCCGCGACTCACAAGCAGTACCCAGCGTTGTATACAGCTTTGCTACCAACCTAATCAACTCTGTTTTATTACCATCAACTGTTTACTTATTTCAGATTCTCTCATATTATTCTTCGAATATTCCAGAACCTCCCTTATGGCATAATATTAAGTAGAGTTTATGACCTCATAATAAATCGAAGGGCTTCTGATTGTAATCGAGCTTGCGAGGATTTAGTTGCGTACTGGAAATGCTGACTCAGTATAGCGTTGTTTTAGGGTTGCTTGCAGCAGAAATGCTGAATAACTATTACTGTGGAATTCCGGGTCCAAAATTTGTTGAATTGCTTCCCATTTGAGAGGTAATATTATGTTGAATACATTGTATGCTAAGAACTTGGAGTCATTGGCGGTATTATGATACATATTGGAACCTATTATGCTAAGCAAAGCATTTCCTATTAAAAAAAATATACATACTGCCGCGCCGTGGACCTTCTCTCGCATGAAAATATAGCGTGGTAGCCCTATGGTTCTCTGAATTAAATCGAATGCTGAACCAGTTTTTCGAATTTTATCGTAATTCAGATACGAATTTAATGATTTGACACAATTTCGTTCATATTTTGAGGGAAAATACTGTTACCGTATCGTATTACGAAACCGTGAACGTAATTTTAAGCCGCCATATACTATATTTCAATCATCGGTCGGTCTAAGTTATTGATCAATTAATTGAGTTAATTAATTAAGAATCGAATTATTATAGTGATTTACACACATAGATAGATATAGCTATACACATATTTATGTAACACACACAATACAGAACAATCACAAAATAAAACAGAATTAAAAGCACAGAAGAAAAACAGAAATCTAAAACAACTGCTATTGTAACGTTTATTTATTTATATTCATAATACATAAAAAAGGCTATTTATTTGTATAACACGTCGGAAATATCTGCGGACCTGGCTTGATGACCTCATGCAACTCGTACGTACTCGTCATGGTACTGGATCTGGATAGGCGAAAACGGGGGAAGCGCGGGGGAAAGCGCATTCCAGCGAGGTCCGCAGATATTTCCGACGTGTTATACAACTTTTTTTCTTCTTCGTTCAGAAATAGATGCAGTTTTCGTTATATAAGTATCAAAAAGTGGGAAATGTGTAGAGTTTTCCTATAATGTACGTTCTAAGTAATTGGGAGATTTTGCTTTGTTTCTTTTGGAGCAAATTTCTCGCAACCCTAATCAAAATGAAGGCAGGAAGTAGGTCGGCCGAGGCTTAACTTGTTCCCAAATGAATCCCGTTGCGTCATATTGTTGTGCTTTAACTTAATGATGTAATTTTTCTTCCAAATTACCTCGTTAATACTTTGGTTATGAGAGAAATTACCAATTTGTAGAAGTTCAGCTTGATTTCACTTCTGTAAATGAGTTGTCTATTATTGTTTGGTTGAGAGTCGAAAGCGATGGCACGTGGAGAATTCTATTGGAAAATGTATATCGTTAATGCAATGAAAATCTTTAAAAACTTTTCATGCAATACCTAATTATTGCGTTAAGTACGAATATACAATGCTAATAAATTGAAACCTTTGTACTTAGCCAATTGCTTATAACTATCACGTACCAGGTTGGTACCAGTCTAATCAACATATCTACTTGATTCAAGAATAGGCGCTTTTTTTTTTTGTGTATGTCTCCACTACAGGGGAAAGCCTGCTGATAGTTACTATTATGTTAAACTTTAATATACTGCCAACAACATTACGCTTCTTTTTGGCTTCGCTGTAGTCGAATATAAAGTAAAACAATAACGTTTGAGATGAGCAAGTATCTAAACCTCACACTGATGCCAGACTGAATGCAATCTTACTTGTGTAAAATTAAACATTTAATAATAAGAATCTCCGGTCTAACGCATATAGAAAAGATGAAAATAAGTCGGAGGGCGACCAACGAACGTAATCCTCCGGATTTCCACCCCCTTTAATTACTGCCCCGTTGCCCAACCTAAAACCCCGCTGATAGAGAAAGTTTTAAAATATTCCTTTAACTCGCAGCGAAGACTATTAATCATTGTTATATAAATTATCGACTTATTCTAATGAAGTAGTGTGTTGTTATATTGTATAGTGATTGTGTTTGAAGTATTTTGTTTTTAATCGTATACGGTTCGGTGTATTAATTAGCATCAAAACAAAAGACAGTGGCAGGGCTTCAGGGCAAACCCAAGCCAAGCCCACGTTTTACGAAATCTTAAAGTTTTGATAGAATTAAGAAAAAGAAATTCATGCTGAATTTCAAGTTTCAAAATTTTAATTTTACAAAATAGGGGATAAGAAGTTCCAAATAAGCATTTAGTATAAAATTGGGCGATTCAAACTCAGCAATTTCCTCTCCTAAGACGGTATCATGAACTCCCTTCACTATGGTTTACGTGACGCCATAAAAATGTCCTATCCACCCTTTTACGGGGGATAATATTCAGTAAACCAACTTAAGTAACTCGACGACAACGTTCATTAAACGTCTCTCCATTGTAGTGAAGAATTAGCTTTGACTTTGCATAACGACGCTATGCAGTATGCGTTTATGCATTTCAGTGCCGCAATGCATCGCTCGTTTAACCTTGAAATATTCGCAGTGGTTTGTGTTTAAATTGGTGTTGTTCTATGATACATTATGAAGTGTTTTCTCATTTTATTTGAGTGATATGATTTATAAGTGGCTTAAGCGCTCAAAATTTAAAATCAATTTTAACCATTTAACAGCATTTTGTGTCCGTCGATCTACTGTCGTTTTTAAAAACTGAAATTCATCGATAAGTCTTAATTTAATCTGAAAAACAGGTAAAACGTTTTTTACAGTTTACAAAATACGTAATACATAACAAATGGTCACTCTGCTATCGACATCGGAAATACGACAGATTTATAGCAAAGGACAGTCAGTTGCTGACCCAAATACGAAATTTATGATTATTATATTCCATTACCCCGCACACTATCGGGTTTCGTTCAAAAGACGCGAATATTACGTATATCTTTTAATGTTTTGGCAAATATAGGGAAAGAATGTTCTGATTAGCTGTATTAATAAATTCTAATTCTTATGAATACTAACTACGAAGCTAAAATTCAAAGTTACTGAGCTGCTAAAGGACTTTTTTTAACTGGAAAAATCATATGAGTCTACATAAGCTTTTCAGACGGAAAGCGAAAAAATTTTTTAAAGATTTTCTTATTATGCCACTGCGCTCTGTATTAAAGTCGGGGACAGCTCAAAAACATTTTCCATTACGTTTTCCATTTCCGACTTCTCTTCAAAACGTCATGATATTTTCTATATTTCATACACTGCTGTCGTCCGAGTGTCTTTTTAATGCCTTTTTATATTTTATGTTTTTTGACCGACACTTTGTTGTTTCAGGTAACGGATTTTGTATCCTTTGGAGCGATTGATGATGTTCTGATGATGAAAGAGGTTTGTTTCCGGTCTGCAAATTCTATTCCTTCATGTAATTAAAGTTCTAAAACGTAAGTAGGTACTTTTCTGTAATTTCATGTTATCACAACAAAGACCTGCAGGCTAAAAATATGTTGTATAATTAAAAATCTGGCTACTTATACTAGCAAAATGTTTTATGATTAAAAATCTGGTTACTTATCTCTACTAAGAGAGGTCCTAATGAGTATCAGCACTATCTTAGTTTATAATGGCCTTTTCATGTAGCTTATTTGTTAAGCTAGATGAAAAGGCCCGTCCCGAAGGAAAGAAAACAAGTCCGGTAGTCTTTTTTTTTTACTATTTGTCTCATAATGAAAATTGTGCAAAGCACTAATACGGGCACGACCAACATTTGTGCACGGCAAAGTTAGTATGAATTTGGGAGAGATAGAAATTATATCTAACGTAGCTGAACTGACACTCTGCGTGACGTAACTAGAATGGTTTTGTACCTACCTATATAGATAACAGTAATTGACACGTCGCATGCAACCCGTTATAGAAAAAAACATGAAAATTAAGGCTTTATGAAAATATTACCAATTCTTTGAAAAAAATAAAAGAAGTTACATTATTACAAGCATATCTATGACGCCTCTCTCCCATGAGATAGACAGAGACCACTTCGCTCCACTTGCTACCATCCAAAGCCAAATGCACAGTATTTATTTACATTATTGAATGAATAATTAACAATCAACACTTTATAAATTAAAGACTTTTAATAAAGTATCAAACTGACCGGGCCGACCTCAATATCTCCAATATCAGCATAGAGGTCAGGTTTGTTAATAACCGTGTAATTAGCGGTCGTACGAGCGCTGATTAATTACCTAATTTTGTGGTCGAAGTGTCGACAGTAGCTGTGATGTTGTTGACATCGCCGTTCGCTTGGAACACATTGAACTCCTGCTTTTTATAGATAGGTTATTTATAGGCAAAGTTAGAAATGACGATGCCTTAGATTAAATGGGGGAATTCAGATAATTTCTAAGTTAATATAAAGCGGATAACACCGCTGGACACATCCTATCTTACGTATAATAAATTTAAAAAATATATATTGACATGATAAATAAAACACATCACACGGACGGAATCCTATACTTGAAACTTTGCCTTAAGTTTAACAAAAAGAATATTCCTTCCCCTCCAAGTATACAAAGATTGTTTCGTATGTCCTTTTTTATGTCAACCATAAAGTGTGTTGTCGGGTTAAACGCAACCCTTTGAAGATTGCCGCTTATCTGTTAGGTTTCACTGTGGTCAAAGGACATACGTTACGATAGCAGTTTATTTCTGATTTCCCCCGCGGGTTTGCTAACCCTTTAGCTATCCGATCCACTTTAACTTTTCTCACGACACAATATATAGCTATATGTTTATCGGTATAAATAGCATACATTATTACTGATAAAAAACTTGACCACTCAAAAAGCCTGACAGTTTTTGGTTGATACAGTAGTGTTATGTGTCATCTATGTGTCAGTGTGAACATTGCAATCTAAGATATGAACAACGTGAAGTATGAGTATCCCATATCTATAGTTTTATATAAAAAGGCACCGGCATAATCTCATACGTAAGTAAGCTGAATATTAGACAATTTTTATTGATGTGTCTGTGCCTATATTACTCAAAAAGCTACCTCAATTTGATCCAATTTACGCTCACGTACAAGTCTACATAAATCCGACTGGATCCAAGCAGTTTGTACTGCAAATTAAGATTGACTTTCATTTATTGCCGGGGTCAATCACCAATTAGCTTCTACTTTGTATACGTTGCTTATGTATTTGTTAGTCGAATCGTCGGCATGCGAGAGTCCGTCCAGCTTTATGGCACAGAATAGGACACAAAGTATTATGATGCCTGGACAAAAAGTAAGTACATACAAAATGTTGGGATCGCTACCTGATGTTGGTTACTTGTCTTATATAAAATATCTACAACGCCTTGTCTACTTAGGTACTTGCCACAAAACCGAAATCTGTTGTTATCAATTGTCCGTAACATATGATAGTCTCTCTCAATATGCTTAGGCGCCATAATTCTAACGCGAGCTAAAATACCTTGAATTCCATTCGATTTAAATTATTTACCTTAATTGTCAGTAGAAAATAACTCCTTTGACTAAATTATGATACAGATGAATTTAATAACGTTTTATTCCTAAGTTTCGCTTCCAGAAAATGTAATTACGAAGTTTCTCTCCCTTTGCCATTCTTTACCTCTTGATTTTAGTTAATTTAGATTGATGTCACATCTTCGGTTGGAGGTTTAATGTTTATCAATAAGGTGGCGACATTTTGTACTTTTTGATCGGTGCGTCAGATATTTACGTAGATATATGATTACAGCAATCGTCTAATTATTCCAGACTTCCATACCATACCATAAAACATCCTATTTCCTAGGTACTTTATATTATGAAAAATGACAATGTTTGTGCCGATGGATGGATGTTTGTTACTCTTTCACGCAAAAACTACTTCCTGAATATATTTTGATGTTTGGCAATATTGTAGCTTATTTAACAGAATAACACATTTTTACTAAACATATTATTATTTTTTCCAAGGTATGACCATATATGCGAACGAAGTCTCGTGCAGTGTTTTAATATTTTTAATAAAATCGTCTAGTTATAGCACTCAAGTGTCCACCAATACAAGTATTTCAAAACGGACTGCAAGCACTTCCACGAGGCGAGGGCTTAGCCAGTCAAAGTGGATCTGTAACGATATCAAATAAAGTCTAGCAGTGTTACAAGCCTTGTTGTAATTGGTTTAGAAACTCGACCGATTGCTAGATTTATTTGTGTTTGAAACTGTTGGTCCCAGCTGGCTGATGGTGTATAAGACTGCTGTCTTATAAGAGAGTTGTTGGCTTATAACTTAGTTTTACTAAGCTGAAAAGACACCTTTAGTTCTATAGTGACTTCTTAGTTGCCAGGGAGTGACAAAAAGCTGTGCAGAAAAAAAAGGTAAAACTCTCGTTGCGATGCGAACAGTTGGCAATCAAATTTTTGGTTTATGAAGTGATATACGTAGAGATTCGTTGTTTCTATGAGTTCTTATTCATTTCTAATGCGTACCGATATAAGTACTTTCTAAGTAATGAAAAAATTCGACATAATAAACGTCCCTCCAGCCAATTCAGTAGAAAGGATAACTGTAGCCGCCATGATTTATAACATGAGCACGCGTGCACGTGTTGCCTTGTTGCGCGTTTGATCGCGTAATTAGGTTATAGGAAACAGTGGCGCCGTGTGACTACTCTAGAGGTATATGGGCGTTGGATTTATAGACGTAGGTTCCCGGTACCGAAAAACTGCTTTAATCCACACAAATGGGCGTCACGATGGAAACCAATTGGCAATTGCTTGATCCTTACTCCTATTTGAGAGAGTAATACAAGTTACTCGTAAATCCATTTAATCTAATCTAGCCACTTGTGTCCCACAGCTGGGCAAAAGACCTCTCTCCTCATCCGCCACGACTTTCTGTCTCGAGCTTCCATCGCCTAGATATTCAAGAAAGTGTCTTGCTCGTCCCGCCATCTTTTTCTTGGTTTACCGCGACGCTGTTTGGCAGTAGTTGGTTTGCTGTTGTGTCGTTTCCGTTTGGTAGTTTAATCAACTATTCAAAATTTCACTTGGTCTAGAACTCTAAAATAAAATATAAAAATTACCTCGTGCTGCATCGGTACCTACCTATTTTATTAAAACCAGGAACCTACCTATTTATGTCTTCACTTTTGTATTTGCTTAGTTTGAGTTCACCGGGCCCTATAAGTGTAACTGTTGTATATTATAAACGTGTTATGCATTTAGCTGCGTACCTAATTAGGTTATGGGAAGCGGTGGCGCCGCATGCGGCATGACTACTGAGCGATAAGGGACTTTATACTTGCTGAGTTTGAGTTTACTTGGCTTAGGGAGTGTGTGCCTATGTAAGATTGGTAGGTCCTAAATCACGGTGTTAAATCTGTCACATTTACACTTTGTGTCTTTAATAGTTGTATCTGTCAGTTAGATAATGTAATAAGTGCCTAAGTTTTATATACGACAATAAGCTTTTAACTAAGAGTCTCAGGTGTTTTATTTACTTTACAATCAGTTTTATGTATTTATCTTATTTTTTTAATACAATTATGTATCTAAATAGTTGTTGTTTATTATGTACCTATCGCGGAGTTTTACTAGTATTTTTATTTTTCAACATCCAAAATCGAGATTCATATCAACCATCCATTTGAATTTCCTTATCCGTATTCTGGCCGTGCGGTATTCGAAACACGAAGTAATGTTTCGATCTGGCCAAATTCCACACTCGCTGGTTATTTGTATAAACAAACGGTCATTCCGTTTAGAATTCCCATTTTAGTTCAATTTATTTTTATTTAGCGTAATATTTTATATTTTGTTACGATTTTGGGATTTGTGAAATATCCAAACATTTTGTGTTAGATTAACTTCAAAATAAATTATATATATATAAATTAATTTTTGAAAACAAATATAAATTCAACATAAAATACATCATTTAAAAACTTACTTACGTGTCCTAATTATTTAGCATTTATTACCAGAGTTTATAATTGAATTCAAGTCTAGCCTTTCGAGCCCTTAATAAATATTAAAGCAACGCAGTGTTCTCCCTAAATTCGTTAGGCAACCAAATTAGGTAGGTAGCGCACTTGTGTAAAATGAGAAACACGTTTCGCTAATATATCAGTTAATAGCAACCCTTCGGTAAAACCCTTTTGATTATAACTCTGAAAACCACCCCGTTAGGGATATAAAGTTACATCTAAATTAAGTAGCCTATCTATTTTATGGCTAATATTTAAAATTAAAAATATTCCGTCGCGTAATTCTACTAATATTATAAATGTCAATGTTTGTGCCGATGGAAAGATGTTTGTTACTCTTTCAAGCAAAAACTACTGAACAGATTTTGATGAAATTTGGCAATATTGTAGCTTGCTCACCAGAATAGCACATAGGATATATTATTTTAAGATACCATGTCAATTTTCCAAAATATGACGATAAATGAGTACGAAGTCGCGGGCAGCCTCTAGTACTAGTCTAAATAGTAACTGTATCCAAGACTTGAACCCCCTTATTACAAAACGAGGTTTAAAGATAGTCCGACGTTAGTTCGTTTAGTTTGACGTTTTTCCCATAGCCGAAACGACAAAAGAAACGAACTAACTAAACCTCGTTTAAATATAGTGTTGCATTATATCACTGTTTTTAATTAGAACGCATAAAGCTTTGTAAATTCTCTCTTTCCTGTTAGCAAATGTACCTGCTGGTTAACCACGTGCAATTAATGTGATTCTAGTTGTCGTCTAACATAAATTCATACATACATAATGAAATGAAATGATCATTTAATCCTGTAGGTTTTGACAACACTTAGGACGGGTCATTTTTTAAAGTTAATGCTAGATTCGCAAAAGTGCAGTTTTCCCCAGAGAAGAACCTAGCAAGAAACTCTGTAGGGTTGCTCTTTTTCAATTTAAGTTTTACAAATCTCAGGCATAAACACAAACATATACCTAATAAAATCAATATTTCAAAAGAGCTATCCATAAATAAAAATTTGACTCCGCAATATCCAGGAAAAAGTAAGGTAATAAATGGGAAACAGAGAAGTGAAAGGCTTAGTTTCATAGGATCCGCATGACATGACCGGCCATCACAGCAGCACCTTCACACAGGTCTCAACGCATGTGCCAGCCATCAACCCCTTCCACATATTTTTCCACATATGCTAAGTAGGCTAGTTTTATTCTGCCTTCTCAATTAAAAAGGATTTAATTTTATCTTTATTGAAAATACTCTAGCTAGAGTCTAGATAACGTCGCGCATTCCATTATGCGTCGCTTATAGAACATCTCATCATTTGTTTCATTGAAGCTAGAATTAAATTCGAAAAGAAAAATGAAAAAGAAAAGAAAAAGTGTTTGTATAAATATACTTTTATATTTCTGAAATGATTCATTATACAATCAGACCAGTGAATTCATTGATTCAAACTAAGATTTCAAATGATCATAAAATCTAGTTCTCGACGCTTTCAACCCTGAAAGTAAACACAGTAGGTAAGCTGTTTAGTTAATAACAACGTTGCTCGGGTATTGTTGACCTAAGTAATTGCCTGTTTGCGTACGACCTAGACCTTTGACTTCGTACTGTACACATCATAACTACTAAGGGATGACGACTACATTCAAAAATTCAAAAAATAATTAGTCCGTCTTTTAGGCTATTAAAAAATATTTGAAACACATTTTTTACCTGATCAAATACATAAATAAATACAAAGATACAGAGCATCAAAGTTACGGAGTGGGGGGTATTGACGTCACTCTTACGTAAAAATCGTACGTAAGCGTGACGTCACGAGCAACTTTAACCCAGTGTATCTTTGTAATTTTTAGTTTAAGAGAAAAAATAAAAAATACGTGTCGAATATTTAAAAATAAACTATGTGATGGGCCTAAAACATTTTTTTTGTCGTCATACCTATTCAAACGTGAACTTACTGGTTACATGATTAGCTATGGCTTGAATAATGCTTGGGCCCAAGTCTGCTAATTTACAATATTCTCAGTTGTGTGTCGGCAGAGTGTCAATGTAATTTTTTGACACATTTGGTCGCAATCACTTTGGTAAGCCATTGTTTAGCAGAATACCAAATGTGTCAAAAAATGCCATTGACGCTGCCGACACAACTGAGGCTATTTTAAAGTAGTAGACTTGGGCTCCTGGTCTCGCGACAATGGTTCCGTCGCCTTCTCACATATTCTGTTTTTCTAGTGAGTGACGGGAATAGCAAGAAAGCGAAAACTGTGAGAGTTCAACTCTTTATGGTATTAGCACTACTGTGATTTCAGGGTTGACTGTTGGAAAGTTTGTACGTAGGTTATGTATTAAGTAAATTATATACGAGGTTAGTAATAACCTATAGTTTTATGTCTATTGCTGTATTGTAAAATTATATACCGATGAGTAATGGCACAGTTTACGTATTTACTATGGTTTATGGCTTCATCACATATTGATAAAATCAGTAGGTAGTAGGTATGTAATGGTATGTGTCTAGAAACATAATATTGCAAAAACAATGGTGCTGTAGTTTTTCTTATTCACCTAAAAGAACCCGCGTAGTAACCTAATCTGTTGTAACAGTTCGAAAAACAATTCGAGCAACTTGTTTTTTATTCTTTCCTCCGATAAATAAAGCGATCCTATAAAAACTTGGAGCTAGCAATTGTCTCGTATAAAACAAAGTAAACATTAAAGTTTATTCCGTGAGTCTACTTTAGCAGTTGTCTGTAAATAGAGACAAATGTAGGTGAAGTCGTCGCCAGTCGCCGTTTCTTCTAATTCGCGGCTCAGAGGGTTAATTAAAGAATTAATCGCATCTCGGGGCGTCCTGTCCTCCGGCCCTAAATTTGTTTCATAATATTAATCGTCTCGTTTTGTTCCACCTTCTGTTTCTCTTTTGCATTGTTGATTAAAATCTTTTGAAAGTAATTATATGTAGGTATCTATGAAAACTAGGAACTTAAAAATCTTTTTCTACGTCTAGATGTTCTTCGACTTATCTGTTTCCGGCTATGCCATAAGTTCTTCAGGTAAAACAATCACTAATCGACCAAAACCGAAGCACATCATCAGTTCGTTCAAAAGCGTAAAATTTCCCCGTTCTCCTTCTCAAATAAGTTAAACGTGAGGAACAAAATCAGGGGAGGCAGACATGCAGACACGCAAGACATTATTCAATGAAACATCTGAATAATACATGAGAGAAAAGGAAGTTTGGTTTACCTGCTAAATTGATGTTGGAACGCGCTGCGAAAAATTATCGGCCGGGCTTGATGTACAAAGAAGTGATTGCGCGAGGAAAATGTCTAGGAGATTACCGAATGTCTAGACTAGACCGGCTTAGACGTAGTTAAGTACTTAATAGCACCTTAGCACGGGGAGGAGGATCAATTTTGTTCAATAGGTACCATGGTGATCAACAATATAAATAAGTTGAGTTTATGAATTGAAGTAAAAATTACAAGCATTTAAAACTTTTTGAAAGTGCACAGCAGAAATTAGCATTTATTATTTCTTTAGATATTCTGCCCACAGACCGAGTAAGTTTTTCCAAGCAACACCAATTGGATTAGTGTTGAGAACTAACGGCCTTCGATCGAGTGCGGCGAATGGAAACAGAGGAAATGGAAACATGTTGGCAGCGAAGAGATTTACACAGTTCCACTACACGTCGAGTTTGTGCCGATCGATAGAAGGCCAAAGCTGCATTGTGCTTGCAAGGGCTCCATTTTAAAACAAAAAATATCTAAATTTCATTCGAATCACTTCAATCTTACAAAAAAAAAACAAAAGTATGAATAAGAGAAACATATTTTTCCCATGTCTGTTTTGCGTAATAGGTACTAGACTTCAGACTAGAAAACAGCAAAAAGCTGCGTTGAATATGAACAACACAACGGGACGCAATAACAAAGATATGAAAAAAGAACAATAAGGGCTGGCGAATGCGTGAATAAAGCCAGTCTGCTCAGTTGGAGGGACCGAGTTACGACCACATAAAAATGAAAGGATGCCTCAGATACACAGCGTAAAGCGAGTCTAGCCGCTGAAACTCTCTAACACTAAACACAGACGTCCAACCCCACCGCTGAATCCAGCGTATAATTTACACGCCACACGCAGATAAACGATGATATTACAGCTGTGTAAGCGCTGAACACATTGCTAAAATACTCCAGAGGGCAACCAACGTCTAATGCGAAAGCTATCTAAATCGCCCAACGGGTTGTGATGTACAAAACAATGCCTCGCTTGTTATTGAGTACGCAAAGAAAAATGTACTTTGAAGAGACAATGTTCTAAATGAAGTTCCTTTGTGTTCCAATAGAAACGAAACCTTTTCCGTCCTTATTTGAAGCAAGGAATGCCTGTAAAGTTTTGTCGCGGAAATTGTTTGGGTTATTAACGTTTTTGCTCAGTCTCTCTCTTAAGATAACTTCTTAAGAAGAAGCTTCCGTATTGCGCAAATTTTTCCATTTCGTCTGACTATAAAATAATATTAATTTTCCTTTTTGGTTGCTTTGAAATTCACAGAACGGAAGTAATTTATTATAGTTTTTTAATATGTATTTTAAGCTTTATTTTATCTTTATTTAGTATAAGTAAAGGTAGTCTCGTTAGCAGTAATACTTTTTAGATAGAGAAAACAAAGTTTATAAAAACATAGTAACATTCGCAAATTATTTTTCTCTTGGCTAATAAAAATGAACGCCGACAATGATTATGTAAGTAAAATTTTCCACTCATCCGAATAACGTTTAGCTTTCCGGGAAATTCCACAAGCACGAGGTTAAAGGTCAGAGCAGATGAAAGACTTTGTACACTAGAGACACAGTAGGTATTATTTGAAAACGAGGATGACAAAAAACCGCATATCTGCCTAGGTACCTACAGCGCGTGCAGCGATTTCTGGCTACTGTAAATGATTTGGTTCCAAACTTAAGTCTAATGAGACCAAGTCAGATTACAATACCACATTTCAACTACAGTCCGGATCGCCTGTTTGCGTGGACACCAGCTGAAACCTTTTGGTCTCTAGTGCCCTGAAATTGTTGCAATATTACGGTATTACATTGATTGATAGAACAAAAGGTACGCCGCAAATAATCCGTCGTCTACCCTAGCTTTAAAAAGGCCGGGTCTGGATTTATTCCCGTCACGTGACCTCGGGTACGATAAACAATTAATTTCTTTAATCAACTGTACGAACGAACAGCTGACAGGGCTGCCACTCGCTCTTCGTAGTCGCGAAATTTCATTTACAAAATGACGCGAATTTTTCAAGACGATATTTTAACAACAATTTTGTTATTACATACCAACTACGGAAATAGTCTGTTGAGGGATTACTTCTTGTTGTGTATGTTATGGCGGTTGAAAATCCCTATGTCGGTCGATTTTTCAAGTTCTCATACATGGACCCGCTCGCAAGTCTCTTATATTACGCTTTATAGCAAAAAGAAGGTAGCTATATCCGTAGCCTTATTTAGTAGACAAAACGTAACGAATACGTTCATAGAATGAAAAGAGCAGTCGTCCTTTGTGCTCACAACCTTCAGCTAATGAATCTGCAACGACGAACCCTCTAACCCTGAAGCACATTCAACCCTAAGACTCGAGGGCGACAGATATAAAACGTGAAACGCTCTTAATACTCTCCCTTTTTATTTCACGAAGAATTAACTTAGTAATTACAGTAACTTTTATTACCACGTTTTAGCTAACAGCAGATCAAATTGAAATTTCGTCGAAAATAATTGCTCAAGACGCTTCAGGCGCCAGCGTCATCCTAGGATTTCAAGTTTATTACAGTTGTAAAATATTTCGTTGTCGGCATTTTTTGGAGATTTATTTTAGCTTTTGGCATCGTCCACGAGGCAAGAAAATTAGTACCGAAATCTGTTTCAAAGATAAGACAAATACGGTTCTGTTTTTCGTCGTAACATCCAAATGTCTTAAGTATTATAAAGTATTCTCATTTAATATACTATTATTAACCACAATTCCGAATATCTTGGTACATTTCTTTGCTGATCCATTTCCACTATTCTACTTATGTTGCATATTACACTTGTGCAAAAATCTCGTTAAATCTACATAGAAAACTGACCGTAGCTAATTAATTTGAAACGTCGTCCGTATATGAAAAATATGTGAATACTTTCCCGATTGGTTCCATTTCCTTCACGCGTGGTTAGGTCTACGATCTTCCCCCATCGGTTTTCTAATCTTATAATCCTTAGAAACGTCCATAACTTTATTGATTTTACTTATACTCAGTCCGTTTCCAATTTAAGATAGCTTCCTACATGTGTAAACTGATTAGGTATCTTTATATATTTTGAAAAACTTATATGGAGTATTAATGCAAAAGTCTTGCTTTAGAAAATGTCGTAAAAAATCTGAAAAATATTTTAATTGAGATTATAAGACAAATTATTGTGAATCAATTACTAAATACTGTACAGAGGTTAACAATATTGTACTTAACTATGTAAACGTATGTTTAATGAAAACACCTTTATAATTTTTTTCTGTAACCCCATGCCACGACAATTTGATCCTTTTCTAATATTACATAACTCTTGATTAGCCATCTATCACATACCACCGTTTAGCTGCCAGAGGATAATGAGTTCGATACAAGTGGCTATCTCGCCGACCAGAGTCTGTGTCGTTAAAACTAACTGCGTCTCAATATGGCCGACTGTTACTGCTGTATCAGAAATCGTAATAGGAAGCGCTCTGAGTTATAGAAGTATGTCGTGAAATGAGATGTGGGCTGTTGTTTTTTGTACAAGTTCGAGATTTGAAGGTACCTACTTAGTTAATATTTTGACAGATGTTTTTGTATTGAAACCCATATTTGACTTTGAAGCGTTAAGCTCTGTACTCACATATGGTATTTCGACGGTTTTACTCGACTTGTATGTGGGCACAGAGCTTAAAGTAGTTCTTTGCGATTCATAGGTGTTTCGAATAAAGTAGTTGTTGAAGATTATACATGAATATTCTGTTTCATATTTAGATATACGGAGAAGATGCTTACAAAATTACAATGCATAACACCAAGACCCGTGGTTTCCAAATATGAAAATTTATTATTCTCCTGAAGTCATAAAAAAACATGAAATCCTCTGCCTTGCACCAAACAAATCCGATGTAGGTAACGGCAGATGAAGGTAGTGAGCTACCGTTACTCCTCTTGCCTGCAGTTTTCTAATGGGGCTACCTAGCTGGGCTAATAGTTATTGGACGGGGCCGCCATTACCGATTACACCAGATATTGTCCGATCATCCTATCTATAGGTCTTATAAAATAACTGTCGGTACACAGTGTTATAGAAAGAGAGTAACAAAAGACATGTAGGCGTATTTACTGCTGTATTAGTTACATAAAATGTACTAAGTATTGTGTTGTAAGAAACGTAAACGCAACTTATGGATTTGAAAATAAACATCAAAAGGTTAGGCAAATTGACTGTTCTATAAAATAAGCTTGTTACATGTATGTGTGCTATGATTACTTTTTTATTTTTTTCGGTAACGGCAAAAACAGGCCCCTCAAAAATTTCATGCTGAAATTTAATTCTCATCGATAGGTATGTACTTCATAGGCTTAACATAAATTGAAAACATAAGTAATTAAATTACTTGCAGCTGCTGCAGTCAGTTTTATAGCAGATTAATAATTTGAATCGTGGATAACGAAATTTCCGAAGATCCATTTAAAATTGTCTCTAAAGTATTTTTGTAAAACTGGATATAAATATTGATATTAATTGATTTTGATTCGATTGATTTAATTGATTTAATAAAGGACTCCGGAGTAAAAAAACATAAGATCGCATGTATTTTACTATAGAAAATACAAATGTGATACCAGATTAAAAACTACATTTATACTAAATTGTTGGGGTTGCCAACATCTTCTCTAGCTGTTAACGACTTCTATTATTTCATAAATACCTACAAATAACATTAAAAAAAAACCTAAGACGATAATCTTTTAGAAAAGGTATTATTCTCACTATTAAAATTGTTGATCTGTGGACGTTTTTCTATGTCATTCTTAATGATTAATAAAGGGTACCTAATCTAGACCATCTTTACTGGTAGGCATGCCACCTTTGCTTTTTACTTTAAATTTGTAATGTGAGCATAATCCCGTGTTCAAATAACCTCTAATACCAGCCATCGTATCTGATCCTTCCCAACTTCGCTCACACCAACAAAGCATTATGTATGCAAAGATATGAGAGCATTATCAATGCGGGCCGGGATGCATGTTCTCGGGCATTTATCTCAAGTATGAGCGTGTTTGGTATGCACACGGTGCAACTGCACCCGAGACTGAGCTTACGACAAACAACCGCCCGAGATGCATACACACTATGTGTTTGCTTTGTCTACTTCCAAACTTGATACATCTTTACAGTTATGCCGGGTAGTATCTATTGCAAATGAAATTGATGGTGAATTAATTAATTAGTTGCACAATTAGCGGGAATTTTATGGTTAATATAAATTCGAATACGCCACAAATAGGTTGATGTCATACTTCAGTGGGAATGTATCAATAATCGGTAGAAACGTTCACGCTCCGATTTTAATTTCAGAATGTGTTCCAAAATGGAACCGGTTTAGTTTGCGAACGCTTCCAATAAAAGAGGTACGTTCGAAAACGTTGATACGCTCACGCTCAGTCGGTGGCGTATTGCGTTCACGTCTCCATTTCATATCGTCTGGCGATCGGTTTTCGAACGTCCTCGACGACATTACAAATATTGAGTCCGGGAATTGAATTCCGAATTGATATTTTTAAAAATATTGCAGCGATAAACCTTCTTACTTTATGCTGAATTCGAAACGAGATTAATTTATCATTGTGACGTTTTATGGCAGCTCTGTTTATGGCAATCGACATTCTCATGCTGTGTTTAATTTCAATCTCATATACTTACAAATTACCACCTGACATTTCACTTTCACTTTACGTAATTAATGTCTTTCATTATAAATGTCACTAGGTATAAAGGTATAACATATCTTGACTTATGATTAATGTAATTTATTTGTTTGGTTCCAGGTATGAGTCCACTGCAACTAGCGAAACACTTCAAACAAACAGTTAGGCATATTGTAAGTTTGGTATTGAAATATGCTACTTAAAAAAAGTTTTAAAACGTCGTACTTCGAACGCAACCACTTTCTGTTACACTAATAACATCAAAATGAAAATAATATTCTTCTTTAAAAATAGAACATCGTAAAAAATAGAACATTCTCTTTCCTTCGACCAATATTAGATACCTAAACATATATTAGTAGCAAGACTAGCAGCCATGACCTTCTTACGTTATTCATCTCCGCGTGCGGCCATCATTTATTCACGAACACGGCAACTATAAAAAGGAAGCGTGTGAAAGTTGTAAACTCTCACGAGGTGCAAAGAGTAAAATTACAACAGTCACGACTGGAATTCTAACACCTGTAATGTGCTCGTTATGTGCAGGGTTTACTTACACTCTTGGGGGTAAGAAGATGTGGCGATGTTATGCCGACGCAACGTGATTTGCGGTCACTTCTATGTATAATTGGATGAGTAGAGAACTTTGTTACTTAAATCCAGTTCACAAACTGTCTAATGATGGTGAACCTGGTTCCATGGTGAACCATACTGGAGACTCTCCACGCTAACATAGTAAAATTCATTCGCTCATTTATTCTGTAACTGTATAGATAATTCGCCGACAAATACTTATCGGACAAAACGACTATTTATTCAGGGTGCAATTCTGCGTTACTGGTACAAATATCTATCCAATAAAAATGCCTTAAAGAAAGAAAGTCTTCCAAGAATACGCTTCTTAAACGTCACTTTCCTTATGCCATAGCCATTATTCCTTCCCATCCTGCGTTCCTTGCTCAGGATGTGAAACATCAGAGCTTCCTCGGAGTTGTCAGGTACCACTCCAATTGTTCGCGTTTTACATATTGTATGAACGCTGCGTTTTGACCTCAATTTACGATCTGCTCGTTTTCCTTCTCGCGGAATATATTTCTGTGCTCACCTCGTTTTGCTTTCCGGGTTTTTAAATTGCGTGATTTTATTTTATGTACGAGTGCAAACTATTTTGGGTGAAAATGTCTTTATAGAGCAAAGGGAATAGTATCTACAATATTGTGAAAGTGTAGATCTAATCTGATATTAAAGGGAGAACTTTACTCACAAGTACCTACGAGTAAGTATATACTGCTATTCGAACATAGATACAATCGCACTACACTATTATAAACGAACATATCACCCGAGTATCTTTATCGCTGACTCAACAGTACTGTTATCGCAATATTTAAGAGTACTCGCACGTAAAAGCTATCAGATCTGAAACGGGAAATTAGCTAACGCGTGTGCCACTACCACAGCCCACAAACTTTGCACAACGCCCTCGTTCCGGCACGAGATAGCCACTTGTACGTACGTCTGTCAAGTGAAATGGAATACTTTCCATTCATCTCAGTTCCACAGCCCTAATTCACCGTCGACTTTGCTCACCATTCGGTTTCTACAGATAAGTATTTGTCGGTAGGAATAATCACGGGAATCATAGTTTTTTCATTTATTTAAGCCTGGTTTTTCAATTGTCAGATTCAGATAACATTTAACTGACTGAACCTATGTCTATTTCATAAAACATGGCGTTTTAGACAGTGACTTGTATAAAATATTCGTAAGAATTTCAAACTGACAATTGAAAAATCGGACCGAAAAATAATTTGTTTCAGTAGCGAACGTCAGAAATGGCTAGAAGGCTTTTTATATGAAATTGATTTTGTGAGTATGTTTTGTCAATGGCATTTTCATTTATAGGATCTAATCATTGTGCGGTTCATAATTATATACGGTAGGTATCGTTAAATATATAAGATTAACACATTCGCCTTAATTCATCCAGATATTTATTAGAATTAACTCAAAAGTACTCTAGTTAAAGTTTTGTCTATTGTCAAAAAGACTTCTTTGAATAAAGTGTTTCTATAATAAACTCCTATGGCTACCTAACATCCTTCGACGCCAGCTATAATAACTTCACTAGTTTATCAGGTCGGTAGCTATCAGCTCAATTAGAAGCATTGTGAAACAGTAATTAAGGAGTTTCACCCAAGATGAGTATCTTGAGGGCCGTTTAGATTTCCAAACGCTGCCCGTATCGAAAGGAAATCATTCTGCTAAAACGTTGCTAGATAAACACAAGGTCAGCTGTTATATAAGTGGATCGTTCTTTCGAATTGCTTGTATCAGATTTGTTTAAAAATAATGCTTCTAAAGGCCTGTGCTTCGCAGGCATAATGTTGACCGTGTCAAAATGAAATTATCCAAAGCATAAAAGGTACATAGGTTAAAGCACCCAATAATTAGCACTTTAATAAAAAAAATAACTCGAATTGAGAATCGCCTCTTTTTTTCTTTTTGATGGTTTTTAGTTTGAAGTCGGTTAAAAATTGTTGGAAGTCATTTTGTCTTAGTCTAACTCTTAGCATTTCGAAAACTATTCAACATCGCTTACATAAATAAGAATTTAACATGTCATTGAAAATATTGAAATAGTGCTTCGATATTCACTCAGTAAATACTTTTTACTGAAGTAAACCGGACCACCAGAAAGTTCAAAGAATAGAAAAAGAATAATTTACGAGCTATCTTGTTAACCCAACAGTATACTGTGTTCGTTAAACGCGTCTGTTAGTTTTAAGAGCAAGACTAAACAAATCTGCTTCCTACCAATAACTTTTCTTAATAATAATCTGTTAACTACATTTTTGTAATAAACATGTTCTGGTAACCCTAAATAACCTTGATATTAAAAATGTACCAAGATTGAGTTTATAGAAAAAATAATAGGATTGTCAAGCGAAGGTCGACACGACCTTTCTAACAAAATGTAATTAAAATTGTTGTCGTTCAAAGGTTAGAAGCGACGACATGTTTCAGTGTCATGTTGTGATATTAAAATAGCCTATAATAGTTCTATACTTAGAATATCGATTGTCTGGGACTTTCTAGCTGGAACACGCTTTTTACTAGGTTTTCCATCGATCGAAACACTAGACTAGCAAGGTTATTCGATTGCTTTGATTCATACCGAACAAAAGCAGATTCAAGCGTATATTAAGTAAGTAATTTGTAGGGGTCATATTAGTTACTAATAACTTTTCGCAAAAACACGATTTTGATATATTTTACTACTATTTTCGTAATAACTTCGTATTCGGAATTGCCGTAACGCTTTGTACGTATTAAAACTATTTAGAACACATTGTAAAGAAAAACAGTCTTATACACACTAGACGTTAAATAACTTTTATAGGCTTTGTACCAAATTGCTCCATCTATAGCCAATTCTCGATTGTGAACATTATAAACCCAAGCATAGAAATAAACATAAAACAATAGGCTCGTATTCAATTGTCGATAAATTGCTCCGAAAACGGCTGGGTGTATCAATTCCATAAGCAATCGTTGAGTAACAATTAATTGATGTGACCTCAATTAAACTACAAAGTGGAGTAAGACTAAAGAAAACATAGCAGTACAAGGTACAAGGACATTGAATACAATTTAGTTTGAAAGAAGAGTCATATAATATTGGCATACTTTTATGTTAGTTGCATTCGTCAGGACACAAACAATACTTGCAAATTGTGTAGTTGAAATTTTCGATTGCATTGTATACGATATGGCTTGTTTAATTACCCATTGTTTTTTTTCTTACCCCTAGCACAGAATACCAATAGTAGAAGTCCCTTGTTTTACCAAAGTCCAGTTATTTGTTAATGGGATATGGTGGTTTAGTGGTGCCTTCTTCTGATTTTTGCCAAAGACTGTGTCAGCTTTTTGTAGCTAAAAAAGTTTAATGATCTTTTCTGCTACCGTATTGTATTAAACTCATCGTCCGATTTGATTCTGAAACAAACACACACTCACGTAGATATACGGCGACATATTGAAAGCAACAACGGGATTTAGCATAAACTTGCAACCGCAACATCCATCAGAAAGCAGAACGGGATTAAACTTGCAAATTGAAGCTCAAGTTAAACATTTACACTACTACTGCCTTCTACAATTACAACTAAGAAACTAAAATGCGAGAGTAAGACTTTAGTGTTAATTATATTTAATCTATCCAACAATCTTCCATTCCTCAAATAGAGAAATGAAACGTTATTGAAGTAAACTGACTGTAAATGCAAATATGTTAGGTATAAGAAATCAGTATACTCCTTAATCGTTACCTATTTCTTTCGAAATCATTGCCTACCAATTTACAAATGATCCCTAAAATAAATAGCCGAACCCAAATTAATCGATGGACCTAATTAGCACTGACCTTCCCGACCTTGTCCGTAATACAGAGCTACGTAGATTAAGCTTTGGAGGCCCTAAAAGGTCCTCAGGGGGACCTGGATAAAGTAGAACAGATTTTACTTATTAACAACATTAACTAGGTAACTTTCGAAATTTAATGTCAAAGAAAATGTATTACAATCTCGCAAGTCAAACACTTTATGTTCATTGAATATTTCTGAATAATCCTAACTCTAGGGAATGATGAGCGATTCATTAAACAAACACTCGCTTTATATCGAATATGCACGATTTAATCCACAGTAAGAATTATAGTCGATGTATTACTCATTCATGTGAAATGAACTAGTACTAAGATGAGTATTAATAATTTACGACGAAGATTTAAAGCGCGGTGGTTCAAGAAATGATTAAAACATCTTACATCGGTACTCAATTCAATGGGTAAAATATCTTATAACATGAACAATTGTGCTCAAAAGCTATTAAAAATTCAAGCAACAATTCCATGAGTAGACAGTAGTTTGAAACGCCGCCAACATCCCATACACCGGAATTAGGTCGCGAGCACACGTGAGGCGAGATTAAAGGTGCTCCAATTTGCCACCACGCTTCAACGACGGATAGTGTTTATACAGAATATCTAATAGCTATTCTAAGAAACGCCTTAGTGACCACAAAATTGGCTCGTCCCATCCTAAATGTAAACTTGGAACATTATTAATTTCTGATACTTGAGTACTTTTATGCTCGAAGCTTTCCGAAACACGTTATTAATTTACCTAGACGTTTACAAGCAAATCCCGCACGAACAGAATATGCTAACGAGCTGCCTGTAACGCCAACTTGTACACTACAATAGCCTAAGCCTCAGTCGACGCTATTTGCGGTACACAAGGATTTAACTACAAAGTTTCACCTATAGTCAGGCAAATACCCGTTTATCTCAAGACTTAATAGCTGTCAGGTCGGCCTTTAATAAGGGGTCTATGGAAGAACTGTTATTAATGTCCCTAGTCTCATAAATCATCAATAATCAAGATAAAAACTTCATCGGGGAATTTAGTTCCTTGGAAGCGGGGAAGCGGGCTTTATTGAAAACGTTGGCGACGACCGAGCGGCCAACAAAAGAAAAAATGCTTCAACGTCCATTGCAGATGGGGTTTCACAAAGAGCCGGCTTTGTTATACGACGAGCAATGTATTTCGAGTGAAGCTATCTATTTTCCACCGGCACGATCTTCGCGCCTACCCAATCTAGCGGTTTGTTTTGTTAATAATGTCTTGTATTTATCACCCACGCGGGCTCCAACAAGATGTGACATTTGTATTCTAATTATTTTTGGCATTAGGTATTTTAGGACACATTATTTCTTACATTTTATTGTCATGTTTTTTACGACGTCGGATTATTAAAATACGTGATTAATTGTTCTTGGCAATATACAAACAAACAAACGCATGAATATCAGTAGGTATATAACATTGTTAGTTACTGCAGCCATAATGTCAGGAATGAAATATCTACTTACATACTACAATAGGAAGAGCTTTAACCTGAATACGTAATGTACTTGAGATATTAGCATACATAGAGAAGAGACAGCCGAAAAGCCAAGTGCATGTGGGAGACTATAAAAGATTAAGCTCGCGACAAGTGTCCCAGGTCGGCCATTAGTGCAAGTGCAGGAGGGCGCGTGGTGACGTCATGCGCCGTGTTTGAGAGCCACCGGGTCGCGCCAACTAGGCCACTGGAGTTCACCATTGAACACTCTCTGCAGAGGTTTCTAACATTTTTTTTTTCATTTGTCACCAATTTGCATATAAATCACTGCTCCTCCCTGGAGCTGTTTTCTAGATTCTTCGCTGGGATCATTCATTCCTCACAGTTTAAATATTTTTACCTACATATTTTATGTTTTATTGAAATTAAAATGGATTAATAGATGTACATAGTATATAGTCAACTGATCAATAAATAAATATCGGACACCTTATTTTTGCATTCGCCTGTAATAGGTGATCTACGGCCATAGGTTGGGGATTGGGAACCACAGCTCTATGTGGAAACGTTTCGACCCTCGCGCCCAAGTGCCCCATTTATTGGTCGCGTGTTTCTGATTACGACATGCTTTTTCTAAAGCAGGACCTTCAATATAAAGATGATAGACAGGCATTGTAATTAGGTTGTATGTAATGAACAGTTAATTAATAACATGCAATATTAAAGTATTGGACTAAAGGAGATTGGCCTCAAATTAAAAAATAATAATATAGTACATCCTAAAATGGCAAGACTGTAATATAAATCATTTCGCAACAGTAGCTGAGAACGCGGAAGTCGACAGTGGCAGTACAAATCACCTCGAGTCGAGCCTCAATCTATCATCCGAGTTATCCCGAGTCGCATCAAGGATGCCACAAACTGGGAATCAGTTTGCCGCAACGCGCAATGTGGTGATTTGACGAATGCCGGCACTGCCTCAGGGAACCCTTTGCGATGCGCAACTTTTGTTTCGAACTTCCTATTTGCGGCAAATCGGTGTTGAAGTTTCCAGGGTTGTAATCAGAAGTCTATGTTGATTATAGGTGTAGAGTTTCTGTTCTTGACGTTTCGCTGGCTTCTTTTGCTTGAATAGTTTGTAATCTAGGGCTGATTCTTCTCCAAAATATAAATTTCTTACTATCAAAACTACATAATATGAAGACCTCAATTCTAGCAAATTCTTCAAGGTCCAAATTATAAGAAGTTTCAACACCAATCAAGAATAAGAATAGCAACCCTTAACGTGACCATCACATTCTCAAACATTAGCGATTTCTGGTTGGAATTAGTTGAAGCGCCAACGAGAATCAATCATAGCTGACAGTGGGAGCGGAGTACAATGGCCATTCAGACTGCAGCCTGATGACTTGTGGGTAGACAACTAATCAGCAGGTCCAGTAAACATACTGTTGTATACTCGCAAGGGCATTGAAAAATATAGTTGTGTGACAGATAGATTTGTTGCTGTGTGCTGTAGTGTCTTGTGATGTTCATTAACTTTTAGAAGATTAGGTTGAGTAATTTCAGAAGTAGGCAGAACGAAGAAAATGTTGGCGGAAGCACCTTTGTCACTTCCGCTATCATATTATAAATATCGATGTTTTTATTATTGTCATCGGTGTTTACTTTAAAAGAGATGAATTACTGAATTCTTTGTTGAATGTGACCGGTTCATGACCTCTCTCCAAAATATCACCAAGTTCACGGACAGAAGGCATCAAATATCTCTTTCATCCCTAGACCTCTCATTAGGGAGCGATCACTACTTCCGTACCGACGTTGCAGGATATCCGGCTTCCGAAGACCGGTTCGCGACCGGGTTTGGTTTTTTTATTGTTACCATAATAAAATGTGTATTACCTTTTGTTAAAGTATCTTTGTATACCTTCAAGAGTTGTCTTATAGAAACATATGGTTAATAAATTCGCCGTTTTCTGTTTAGGACGTTTATATCGTAGTGTTGTATATGCTTATTCTATGTATCAATAATTTCCTCGTGATATTACCTTCACATTTCCATTTTTTTTCTTCTAGTTTCCTAACACCAAATTGAATTCTTCTCCAATATTTCAGCCCCTAATTTAACGATATGAAACCCAACGAGCAATCGATTCTAACTCATACCACCTTCCACTTTGGGCACATTATTGGTAGCATAATTGACCTGCTTCCGGAACAGCTGACGGCTGGAAAACCTTTGATCAATTTGGAGCACAAATCGCGAGTCAAATCTTTCCTACCGATTTGCAAATTGAAGACTGATTGTGAAATTGGCGGAATAAAAGAAATGGGGAAAAGATTTGACGAATCTAGATTAGAAAAAAAATTGACGACGCGGCGTATTTCTTTTAATTCATTTAGAATTTTGCAACAAATATTTACCTTTCAAGTTACTTTAGTCCAATGAAGTTACAGAGATACAAATAAAAATATGAAAGAACGGATTTATTTTAAAATATATCGCGTCTACAATTTTAATATTCCACAGAGTCATCCGGGAGTATAAAATAGAGTTATCTGTAGTTTTCTTGATGCGGCTCTAAAGAAATTTCCTTCTGATCGTATTATGTCGGCTTCGGGAATTCTAAGCACGTTTCTCACAATCCTCTCTCCATATTTCAAACACAGTTCACCAATAAAACTGCGCTAAATGCTTGCCGTAAGTTGGAAACTAATCGCTTTAACAATACGTTTGGAAACAGCGCCATTTCTACCTCAATTACATATAACGACAATTAATAGTTTGGTAGTTACAGTATTTATGTTACAACTTTTTGTTGAATGTGTATTAAATGCAACAAAATTTTTAATTTAAGTAGCATAACTAGTTTTAATTGATAAAGCTTTATATGCAAAATTCTTTGCGATGTCTAGTATACCGAATCTAAAATCATTGGCAAACGCTTGGAAGCAAAACTCGAAAAAAATGAAGCATTATTTATTTTGTAAGGACAATAACCGCTTCAGGTACTAACTTGAAGTCTATATAATACTGATGGCGGTAGAATATCTAGGCACACCTCGTAGGTACTGCACTGCGGCCAGTATCCAGGTTCCAACCAACCAACTATTGTATTTGATTATAACTTCAGTATCACTATATCACCTGGGACTCGGACACACCTGGCAGGTCATGACTGGGAGGAAATGAGGTCGCATTGCAGAAGTGTCTCGCGACGGTACGTGTTGTAAAGTATTTGAGGTCTTTCAGGATATTTATGACTTAGTTTCGGTAAGAGTTTGCAAAGAACTCTAACACTAACCTAATTTTAATTCTAAATGGACGTGAAGCTTAAAATACAAAGACGTTATCTCACGATCTCGTATTTCCGTGTCAAAATTAATGATTAGTAAGTGCTTAATTATATTCTAGCTAGTAAATTGCTAAATTATGTAGAAGAAGGTACGCTTATTTATTTAACAAAGTACAATATTTTTGAGAAATTACTTAATCTAATTTCATCATTCATTTTCTTTGTTAATCTAATTCGTGTTATGAGATTAGCATTACTGAATTATCTGACATATTATAAGCTCTCTTGAAGATGTAAGGATGAAAGTTAAATTTAATACAAAGAGAGATTTCAGATCAGTGGCCTCTGTGTCCTTATATGAGTTCAAAGGTGAATGACTATGCATGACATTTACTTCAAAATCCACTGACAAGCTGATTTTTTACAAAAAGCATTTCTTTAGTAAACGACAGATTTAGTTGACTGAAAATTCCAGGTCACGAAATGTGCCAAGCTAATTCTGAACAAGTAATACAAACAAAAGTCTTTTTTGCTTATTTGACGGTCATTGAGAAATCTATAAGATACCACCAGATCATAAAAAAACGGTTAAAATACTATCTTATAACTACTATAACATCATAAATTCTGGACCGCGCATTCGCACCGTATATTTCCAAATTCGAACACCGATTAAAAAGACGAAACAAACCAAATTTCGTAAACCACAATCTAAATTATAACTCTAATTACATCTACGATACTATATCAGTCGATCGTAGTTATAAGGTGTTTCCTTCCTGTGTTATTATAATATGGCCGCGTTTGGCGTCCGATGAATACTGTTTGCGGCGAAGCGTTTAATTCGCGTGCAATTAATTACCCATCCGGTGCATATAGTCAGCACGTTCACCACGTATATTAAGTTATCGATATAAAGCGGTTTGGACGTTTAATTTTGTTATGTAAACGAGAGTGGCGTATCGGAACATTTTACGTAAACATCTCTTGAATAAGTGGTCTTAATTGAATTTACTTTTCTACCGTGATGCTTATGCAATGTTTTCTAGATATAACTTCATGCAATAAGCTAAAGAGCTGTAGAATTTTTAAGTTTGCACATGAATTTCATGTTGAGCCATCATCGGACGTAAAAAAATATATACCTATCTTCAAAAAAAAAGTATGAAACTTCATTGGTAATTGATGTTCAAATTTAAAAATCAGAGCATTTCCCAGCGCGACTACATAACAAACATAGATAATAAATGCAGGGCCTTGGCCTAATTGGCTGTTACAGGCAGCTGGTGACGTCACGAGGGGTGGAATTCACAGACAATGGAAATCCAATTGGAGGAAAAGTATTCGTTTATGTATCTTGTCTTGATTTCCTAGTCATATACTGAATACTGTTACTACTTAAAGCGCAATAACTTGGAATTACGGCTAGTTGCAGATAATTTTATTATTAGTTTTACGCTTCGTAGTGTCCGTGATGTTTTGTTAAAATAAAAGATGTTTAATGAAAAGAAAATGAGCCTTACTGGAGGATGGTGTATTTATTAATCATACAATACTCGTTTTTCTAGCGTTCTATCTCTTGTGTAACTGAGTTACTTTATAGCTCTTTGTTTGATGTACCATGGTCTATTTTTGTAAAAACATTACCTTTCTTTTTAGCTTCGCCGTAGTCGGGCAAAAAGATATACCAGCGTTATTCATTACTTATCTAAGAGAGATGTCGTGGGAATATTATCTTTGACTTACGCGATTGCAATGTTCACTTGCTACATTTTGTTTAACAGAGATACGTGTTACAATCAATTTGGGTGTATTTTATAAAACAACATGATGAATTCAAACATCTATCTGACTAAGCACTAAACATGCGAATTTTCATGCGGTTTCAGTGGTAAACACTCTAAACCGCGTTACGGTAACAACCTTTAATAAATCAATAAAGTCATCGGCGTTACTTAATTAATAAAGAAGCGTTCTATTTATAAACGTTCGTAATGGTACTGTCACAAATTGTCAGTCTTCTGCCATCTTTGTATGTCTCCTATCTCCACACAAATTGTCGTCAGAGTCATGTCACACAGGGTTTAACCCTGTCGCCGACGCTGATTTCAGACATATCCCGTCGACCATGTGTAGTACGTAATTAAACCGCCCTGGACATGTGCCAGGCGCGTGTTTGGATCGCCCACTGGAAAAACACAACTGATTATTATATTACTTACTCTATTATTATTAATCAATAAGTTCTATTATGTCAGTTATAGAAGCAGCTAGATAATTACATAATTCTATTGTGTGGCTGCGTCAATGTCGATTGTAAAAGCGAACTCACAATAAAGATCATTTTAGTTACTTACCTATTTATGTTTGTATATGCTTTTGTTACTTTCATGCAGAAATAGTATGTACCTACCTATCCAACATAATATAAATCATCATAAAAATCTTTTTTCATTATTTGGTCTGGAATAAATTCAGTGTTTTCTAGCTTCACTACGTCTTTAATCCAGATAAAAGCTAGGGTTAAAGTTTATTTTTCAGTCCACATTTTTATCCAAATGCACCTGCCTTGAATTGTTAAGTAAAATCTCTATTTTTAATTCGATAGAGAGGAATTTGCTGTAACATTACTAAAAGTTGGTTTTATTTGTTTCAGGTACTGATTTTTATAACGTCCTCTTCGAGCTTCTGAGTCAAAATTAACTTATTAAACTTATGAACATCTAAAATGTTATAAGAGTTCACACCTACATGCATATATCGGCGTGCGTGAATGAACAGACTGATATATATGTAGATGTAGCGAAAGATGCATGACAGCATCGTAGAACGTGGAAAAGAGTACAGTCGACAAAGTTGTCAGGGTATCACCCAACATAAGCAAATGTTGAACTATCTATAAGTCTAAACTTGGCTCGTTAGTGTGAGTGAGCTTTGCTTTGACCTCATTGGTCAAACATTTTGAAGAAAGGTCGGTAGTAGCAAATAATAAATATCAGAAAAGATCATTCACTGTCAAGTTGAATAAGAAGCCAATTTTAAAACTATTCGTAAGCAGCTACCGTGGCACAGTTGGTCAAGCGGCAGCGGTGGGGCTATATGGATGGATCGATCGAAGGAACCCAGGTTCAAGTCCCTATCATGCCAGTCAGATTTGTTAAATGTTATGTTTTTATTTATTTTAAAACGTAAAATGAAAAAAAAAGATCGCAATGAAGCAAGATGGAATATTCTCGTGATGATAAATTATGATTTGCAAACTAACATTGCTAGTCAACGAAAACTACCCTCAGATATTTTGATAATTCTTTTGTTAAACGTATTGACAGGTAGTCATTAGTCGTTACTGAGCTTCGTGCCTTATCGATACGTTTTTAAACTTCTTTTCATATTTTGTCTATTCTTTTAAGCAAATATGGAACATTTAACTCTCTTCAAACGTGCAGAAATAGTTGTTTTGCACGAGCAGAATGTTTCTGTTAGTGAAATTGCAAGACGGTTAATGATATCGGTAAGTAACAATTACTTATTTGTAACCGAAGCTCATACTGTTCCAAGCAATTAACAATAGTTAATTACATTTATATTATTCTTCTGCAGAGAAAGGCTGTTCGATTGTGGATTAATCGTCATGCTGCTACAGGAAATGTAGACAGCCTGCGCCGTGGCCCTACTAACTCCTTCACAGAAGCTAACCCCATGCATCGTGATATCGTGGCTATCCACACTGCAGATCCCTTCGCGACAACCCGTTCCACCGCTACAAAACACGATGTGTCGCTGCAAACAGTGCGCGACCATTTACGTGCAGCTGGGTTAAGATGTCGCAAACCAGCAAGAAAGATTGATTTAAAAGAGTGCCATCAACAAGAAAGAATGCGTTTTGCCAAAGAATATTTAGACTTTGATTGGTGTAATAAAGTGGTTATATTTAGTGACGAAAAATGTTTTAGGTCTGACAAGGATGGTCGTGTCATATTGTATCGAAAAACGGGTGAGCGATTTCACGAAAAGAATATCCTTCGAAATAGGTCTAGTGGTCACGTGACCTTGGGCTTCTGGGGTTGGATGTCGTCGATGGGTCCCGGTGAGTTAGTTCAAGTAGAAGCCACTAATACAGGTCTAGGTTACTTGGATGTTTTAAAGAATGTGATGCTGCCAACTGTGCGCATTGCGTATCCTAATGAACATATTTATTTTGTGCATGATAACTCATCTGTTCATAGGGCTCAAGTAGTAAAAGATTGGCTAAACATCCAAGATAACCTGACTGTTATTAAATGGCCTTCTAAGAGCCCGGATTTGAATCCTATAGAAAACTTGTGGGGCCTTATGGTGTTAAACTGGGACTCATCGCAAGTTAGGTCTAAAGCCAATTTAGAGGCCCTTGTTACATCAACTTGGGAATCATTGCGTGGTAGTGATATGTGCTTCAATATGGTTTCTAGCATGAAAAATCGATTACAGCTAGTATTAGATAATAACGGAGCGCCAACTCGCTATTAACATTATGTTTATAATTTAATTATGATATCCAGTCTAAATTGCTATGAAATATATTTTATTGTTATATTAAATGTCTGAATCTATAAAAAAAAACTGATAGGTAACTCTTTAAAATCACTACCAGGCCGTGATTCCCAGAGGTAGTAAACTTATCGCGTGAGAGATGTTATTGTTATTGAATTTAGAAGTAACTTATTCAAAATAACTTCTTTATAAATAACATGTTTATTCATATCACCGATACATCTATATACCTCCTTAAAATGTTGATTATTTATTTTTACACATTATATTGACTTTATACAGCATTGTCAAATTCATATCTGATAAATTTATTTTAATGTTTCGCTTTGATTCTTACAATAAATCATTGAAAGCAATCTACCTACCTATAGACGCCTTTTATTTAATGCTTGCTCCTTTTAACTTGAGTATCATCATAACATACCTAACTCATAAGTCCAATGCAAAGTAGTAACAACACTCAGTAAAAGTAGACAATAATTATAAATAAAAATACACAATAAATATTATAAACACTCAACCGCGAGACAGGATTCGAACTTGTGTCTTCTTTATTACATTCATTTGCTGCTATCCCGCTACACTACCATTGCGCTAGTGAGCGGCTTACTTGTCTGGGCGAAATTATCTATATGAATCTGTCTTGAAGCAATAAACAACAAAGAATACGTTTTGCCACAGATCAGAAAACTTTTTGCAAACGAGGAGGCGTAAACGATTAGCGCACACACACTACCGCTTGACGAATAGAAATGCTCAGCTAAGTTTAGACTTATAGATAGTTCAATGTTTGCTTATGTTGGGTGATACCCTGACAACTTTGTCGACTGTACCTACGCCGATGGGAAAGATGCGTGATAGATTATGTACATGTATGCATAAAAGCTATATAGGTACTATCTATTCTATAGCATTGCTCATAGACCCACTATTAATATTATTTAAGAGGTCCCATTACCCGGTTAATTTAAGGGACGACTTACGGTCCTACTTCCTTCTTAGTATGGTGTAAATGACAGCGATATTATAACTTAAATACATTCTAAATAAACTGTGTTTATAGAAATATTCGGTAAGTACTATGTTTAAGACCGTTGCATGGTAAATATCGTTAAACATATATTATAGAAATACCTTATTATTTTATAGTTGGTAAAGTTAGCATTAACGAATAATACAACAATTTATTACTGTACATGAAGACATTGTAAGCAGTGACATTAGATATACAGATAGATATGTACGTACGTACACTGCTAGTTTGAGTATCATAGGAATTATTTTAGCAACACGTCAATAAAAAAAAGGTTATTAAACATCGCCTGCCTTAATACCAGTTCTAATAACGAACAAATTATTTTAAAATAACTAAACAATTCAACATTAAAGCATGTAAACCGCTATAAAGGTCGGTTTTCCAGTAGCCACCTCTCCACCGCAAGTTTATGGTAGCATTATTGTGTCTAAGGTTTACAGCTTCCACGACATAAAGTGACATTGTTCGGTTTTATCCCTGATAATGGCCAGTTATTGGGGTGACTTTGTCTGCTACTCTTATAGCTTTTTATTTTTTAAAGAATTGGGTAAAATGTTAGAATGTTTACTTTAAAAGATAGTCAATGAAATGCGCCCTATAATGTAACCACACCTTTTTGACATTCCTGTATCACTCAATGCTTTAGACGTAGATAGGTATTGACATCTTTCAATGAAGTCCCTTGCGTACAAGTCCTTATCATAAAGTTCAATAAAATTGTTAAGTTAGTGTTGTGTTTGTGTAGAAAAAAATCAGATATAGGTAATAAAAGTTTTCAACTTCGTGAACACTTTATCGAATCATATTCAAATGTGTATTGCTCCTGAATTATACAAGCACACGGTATTAGCGAAGTACTTAGGTTAGCTATATGATTTAATACCGACACCCGCTATAATAGAGACCTCATTCGTAATTAACATCGCCTTGGAAAGCCTTCGTAACATTATCAGCGTTGGTTAACTGTAATTATCCCTTGTTTATTATCATTATTTGCCTTGGATGCTATATCACATCATATTATTGTTCTATGCTATTACGTCTCAACCTAATAGACTCTTTGTAGTACAGAGGCGGACGTACTAAGTTTTATGTAGGTACTGTACAAGGCTAATGTAATTGAGGCCTAAATTATTTCAGAGTATCTATGTACGCTTTTACAAAATTGAAAGTTTGGTTAGGTCTTGTTTCTAGGCGGTTAAAATTATGTTATCAAACTAGTACAATAATATAATGTAAACAAAACTTGTACCTACCATGCGAGCCAGCTACTGAATATAAAATGATTATGAAAATGGGAGCTCGTGTATGGCCAGATTTAGGTAGCCTAGCCATTAACTTTTCAGTGCTAAAACTAGGTCGAACTAAGTTCAATATTGACCGATCGACATCGATTACCTATTACGCTACCTATCCTTACAGTGGGGAAACATATACTTATTTAAAATCTGACATCTAAGAATATTCGTGTATGAGTGTTTACAAGGTACTTTTATTTTTCGTTCTTAAATACCCACTTGGCAGACATATGTGATCATTATTCGCTACGTGCGAAGTACATGGTGGGGGTATAGTAAAGCGATCGCAGCGCTTGCCGTGGTAGAAATGCGCAACAATCCGGGAAAGTAAAGTCAATGTAAATAAATAAAAATGAATTGTTGTTCGTTAGTCTGATTAAAACTCGAGAACGGCAGGGCCGATTGAGCTGATTTTGGTTTTAAAATGTTTTTCGTAGTCCAGGGTAGGTTTAAACAGTGAGAAAAATTCGAATAATTGCCGGGAAAGCCCTAAAACAGACCTTTTCTTTTTCCCATACAAATGTTTTCTTACTAAAATGTAGAGTCAATTTTAACTTTATTCCTACAAAATAAACTTCATTCTAAGGCGTGACAAAGTAAAGCTCTGGTTATAAACACAATTGCATTTTACCCTAGTGACAACACGAGAATCATTGATCTGTAATAAATAAATTATAATTGTTAATTGAAATAGGTACGTTTCCTATCATAAAATACTAGAGTCTGTGCGGAAAGAGAACCGTCGTGACCTTCAAGTGCATAAAGAGTCAAAAAATATTAACTATGATAAACTTTTATCATTTCCTTGAGACAGTTTGAAAATTACTTATTTAAGGTTATCAGAGTACTTACGTTTAAACTCGTTACATAGGGCGTTAATGTCACCGATGTTTGACGAATGATGTGGGCTCGTATTAAATAACTATTGCCATTCTTTCGTAACTCTTCAACATTTCTTACATGTTGTGCTAAAACTAATTTATTTCCTTTCAACAAAGTTTGAGGTTAGAACCTACACTTTCAAAACCAGTTTTTATAATGACGTCCATTATTTTATGCACTGTTTTAACAAATTCCTCTCAATTTACCACTTGTCGTCTTTCCATTTATCTTTTATTTACTATATTTATTAGAAAGCAATAAAATACTGATATGTTATTATTTGGCATAATCCCGGAAAGTTGCGCATGCTAGGTGGCGCTACTGTCGTGCACGTAGCGAATACCAAGAGAAATTAAGTTATTGTTTGTCAATTTTGCAACCGGATTTTTTATTTTAAAATCCTGAATTTGTCTCGATAAAACTTTTACCTGTACCCTGTCACACAACACCGAACAAACTGTCAAGAACAATTAAATTAATTTATAACCAGAATTCTAGTAAAGTCCGCTCTAAATATTCAAGACAAAGGTAAATAGTAAGCAAGTTTGCTAATTTGCCCGTGTCAGCTTCGTGACTTCAACTAATTACAAGGAAAACTAGATTGGAAACTTAAATTGTTTGCTGACAACTCCTTGCTTGACCAACTTTATATCATTTACCGCCGGTCCCAATATTGAAAGACAGATAGATATCTGAAATTGGCATTGTCACGGATGTCACGTAGCTGTCACTGCTGATCTATCCTTCAAAAGCAAGCATCCCATAGATTTTTTGACACTGGTAGGTTTATAGGGACAAAAAATTCTAAGATAGATAAGTATTTATTCGTCCAGTAGGGCAAAACCAGAAGTAGATAGAATATTGGGGACGGCCGTTAATCAAATGACGGCAATATAATGAGATATACATGATATATATATATAAATGATACGTAATATGGCGAATATACGTATAATGATATAACATTACTGGCCTTTAAAACTTTTGTTCCATTAAAGTTATAGGTATACTGTCCATATTATGTCAAAAACTACTCTTCCTTTTCAAGCGTTATAACCAATCAGTCTTAAGTTAAAATACAACTCTTAATTTACTTCAATATGGCTTAAAAAAGGGATGTCAGGCCAAAAAAACCGAAACCACACCCTTATTTACGACCTACCAAATGTTTTCGCCACAAATGCCAGCTTCTTTCCAAATTAATGAGTCTCGAATCATGATTTATGTGCCGGTTTACGATTCTTTGTACGTATCTTTTGTGAATTTCCAGTATTCTAGGATTACCTACTCAATATAGGTACTTAATCTTTCAAAGGTTCTAAAAATACGAAAATAAATCTATAGGATTTAACGTACCTACAATACATTATAGGTGAATACATTATAGGAAACAAAACAAGTGTGGCCAGAACAAAAACTTTCTACTAGTTTTACTTGCAAATAGTTATTTAAGTACCACAAAAAGAAATGCAAAACATTTTCCACGTAAACCCTAAACGAAAATTGACACGTATAGTGCAAAAGCAAACATAATGAGTGTTGTAATTTAGGGCATTGGGGAATGCGACTAACTTCGGTAGGTTCGCGTGACCGGCCATTGCCAACTCATTTGCGTTTAAATTCTCCAGTTTGTAAACTAAGGCAATCACAACTGTAAATTAGGTGCATGCATTGTTTGTTGTTGGCATTCTTTGTAGCAATTGTGTTCTAAATCAAGGTTATTTTTTAGAAATACGGTCTGCCGTTCGTGTTTATGTCTTATTAATTTTAATATTTTCTAGTCAGGACTACTACAACAGCTTAGCAATGTATCATCCACGACATAAGGAAAATCCTGTGTAGATAGACTCAAATGTAGCTTACTTTATTATAATAGAGTCATAAGGTACTAACTGGAACTAACAGGCAATGAAAATGTAATTAACTGACACTATCATTGTCAAAAAAATAAAGGAAGGAGACATGATGTTAATTAAATGTAAACTTTAACGCACTTTTCTGCAACTAGAGGTAATATTTACGAGCTAATATAAGATATAGCAACAGTAAAAGGACAAGTTCGCACACTTACTTTAAAATTCAAATAACTAATTTACTTCACGGAATAACCTTTCAAGAATTCTCAAGACGAACGCTTGAGGAGCTTGAAGTCGAGTGCATTTTCATTTCTAAATGAAATAAGACATGTCTGCGGCTGAATGCAAAGTAGCTGGAATGTTTACTTGGACAAATTGAATGTTTTCACTTGGACGTGACAAACGCTACAATTGGATACGCTTTTGTTTTTTTCCAGCATAACACAACACGATAGGTCGCTACAGTTCTAAGTATTCGGTTATGTGAAAATTGTTTGCGTTGTTTCTTGGATTGTCTTCAAGTCAACAAATTCTGATCTGAACTGAATATTAATATAATTTCAATAAATTGTTTCACAGAGGTACCTACATACTCCACCCCTAACGCTTCTTCTATCGTTCATAGCATCGAGCAGAAAGATATAATTTGAATAGCTCTGGAAATCCATTAGGTTACCTATATAAAATCTTACCTGAAAGTATCTTTCTTCGCGCTACATTTTCACTTCAGATATTCGCAATCATATTTGCTCATAACATTTCACCCCGGTAGTGAAGTAATTCATATTACTATTTCCAGCTACTCGTACCAACATTTTTCGCTGTCAATTATAGTACTTACATGGAGTACATAATCTATTGTTTTGTACTTAGTATCCTAATTGCTACAAAACCCCTTTGAAAATGGCTTTGTTTTCGTCAAGTATTGGTTCTTTCCAATTCAAAATTGTATTAGAAAACGCGATAATTTCTAAATAACTATAAGTACATATTAGTATAATCAGGCACGTTCGTGGTATAGGTACTGCTATGTCGTACCGCATTCTCGAAAACGAGGCCTTAAAACAGACAGTGACAAAAAAGAAGTTATATTTTAGAGAACCCAAGTTTCTGTACACGTCGAAACATAGTTTAAAGGAAGCATTGTCCCCAAAAAGCAAGGTCGCATGAAACTTCGCGCCGCATTGCATGTCCAGCTCTGGCCGGCTGCCAGAATGCAGGCGCCCAACCGCGATAATGCCCAATGCAAATAAACAAACAACGGGCATTCCTTTGTGAAAAATGAATTCACATTTACCATTACGTAAGCAGTAAGCAGCTACTGGTAACATTTTTATACGTGCCTTGGTTTCTATCCCGGATGAGTATTTACTATTTTTGGATTTTAATTTTTTGTCGTTTGTCAGGAATTCTCTGTAGATTTGGTTGCTAAAAGTATTGTGGCAATTACTCCAATAATTGTTGAAGACTCTCTTTCAAACTTATTTAAGGCCTTAAATACATTTACATAAGATTTACATAAGCTCAAATCATCGAAATGTTAATTTTGATTTCGAAGATTTTTGCTAAAGTCAAAACATTGTTGCTTCTATCATTCATCACAACACAACATAAGCTTAACTTAGCAGTACAGCTACCAGTCTACTACCTACTCCCTACTTTACTTATCAAGCCTAAAGCAAACACAGTTAACCCAGATCAAAAGGTGTGTAATCGATGTTCTAACAAAACGCGAAGGTACACGATTTTCACGTCCAGCCTGGCTACAAACCAGCAATAAAGCGAGGGAAAAATACGAGCACGACGGGTACTCGGTCGGGGAACGAGGACCTACCGTGTTTGCTAACAATCTATGGTACAGGTGAATGCTTTTTGGTAAAGTTTATCTAGCAGCTGGACATGCTGGAATTATGTGTTTTGTCTTGTTGCGTTAGTAAGTTTTACAACAGTGTAAGTTGGCTTGTGCCTTTTGTAATTATAACGCCGTTTTTTTGGTGTCTCATAATATTTAAGAGCGTCATTCTTGTCGGTGGAGTCTTCGCAACTCACTTCTATTCTCTGCCGTCCGTTTGAGCACTTGACACGACACACAACTTCAATTCTCTCTTTTATTTGTTTTATGTACCTAAGTCCTGACGTCCTGTGGATTTCTATATATTCAGAATTACGTTCATGAATGTGAGTCTCTCAGTATTCAATCCGGAGACGGAACCATTTTTATGCATATCAAAAAAGTTTTGTACAAAGTGTTTATTAAATTTCACATCTCATACCGCTTCGCGTCACACCCTGCGGTAGTTTTTTAAACAAAAACGTAGTATGATAGTTGGAAACTCGGAACGTTAAGTTTAATTTGAAAACCTCGCGGGACTTGCAGACAAACGCCGACAATTTAATATAGCGCTTTAAAACTTTAAACCAAGATGAAATTCTCCTTTGGGTGTGCATTTGCCAACGAATGTTTGGGAATTTTCGAGGTAATGTGTAAGTTGTATGTGCTTTGTACGTGGATATGTCGAATTAATACAATTTATACCTATTAAGTAAATTTGCAGTCGCCTTAACTTTATGATGTAAAAACACCCTATGTAACTAGGTTAAATTTGCCGCGAGCTAATTTGCAAAACATACAACCAATGCATTACCAATATTTACCAAACTTACCCAACGCATTGCACTTGAAGTTGCTCGATGAAGTTTTGTTTATTAGCCAAAAACCGCGTTTTGGTTCCGCATTGCAGCTGCTTTGAACTACGAGTGGTGCTCCCATGTACCTAGGACGAACTTACTACTAGACTCCGCGAATTTAGTTATTAGTGGGGACTAAGAACGTGATTTTATTGATTTAGGTGAATTATATCAGTTGAACTTTTAGCACGGAACAGCTGATAATCAATACTTGAGTATCAGATAGCAAGTAACTAAAGGTACAGGCTTTCAATCATGCTTAACATATACTTGAATAAACAAGAGTTTCAGTTACGTGATAATACATCAGAAAATATTGTAAGCATTCTTTCGACCGTTATGCTCACCTTTGAAACATTTCAAACAAACATAGCATGAAGTCAGCAGTCTAGTAAATGATCAATCTATGTATCGCATAAAAGCCACAGCGGCAGCTATGGTGACTAGCATAAAGTCACGACTCTACCTCTTGATAATTGATTACTGCGGCGCAAAAACTTGGCTCCGTACTCTATTATTTAGTTATCAACTACAACTTATCACTACCAAGTTTTAGTAAGTGCAGCGGAAATTTTAAGACCCGATTTTATTTAACTAGGGAATAAAGTTGTAAACTTAAAGTTTGTGATGTCACGCGAAATTTGTTAACACGTGTTTACAAAGTAGGTGAATTAAATAAGCTACATACTTATACTAAGCAAGATTTTAAATAAAGTACTTAGGTACAGGTTGGAGCGTTTGCCCAATCTCTAATTACGTCATAGTCAAAGCATTATCTGTCTTCACAAATCGTTAACTATAGCTAGCATGATAGGTAATTAATAAATGCTACGAAAAAAAGATTGATTTAAATATCCTCTAATTTTGATATTATAATTAATGAGACGGTTATTCAATTAACCTATTAATTTAATTAAAGCTCAGCCTTAATCTACTACAGTATTTGGTTTAGAAGCCAGTTATAAAATATTATTTGTAGAGATAATATATTTAGCAATCCCTTACAATGAAGGAAGGCACAATGTTGTGTTCCATTTATAATTTTTTTTAAAATCAATACTTTAGCTTTAAGTAGGTATCTTGAATTCTTAATCCTACATTTCATAATCAATATTCATCAATCAATATTTTCATATAATTTCATTGTGTTAGACATCCCTCGCAGAATTGTGAGCCCTCGAGCATTCCCCGGCTGTCTGTTTGGACAATATTTATCATAAACAACGGCTCCCGAAGGAAAATATCGAATTCACTCGCTACACTCTATAGTCCTCCCCTAACAACATTCCAGTTTAATGTCTGCTAGAATATCGGTGTTCTGTAAGCGAAAATGCAATGCGTAAGCGTTAATAATTGAGAACCTACGTCCCCGGAAATTAACTTATTTGAATTAGTTTGGGTAGCTAACCAAACAATTCGATTCCTATAAAATATATGAAAAATGTTATACCTTGGGTGCTTTCTTCAAAATCCTTTCTTTCAGTTTTATTAAAAAAGATTAGGAAATTATTCTCAGGAAACAAAAGAGGTATTAAGATTTTTTACAAGTTTATATTTTTGCTTTTCCTGTTAAAAGGACTTTCTATTCGACGCACGGAATCTTAATAACGAGAAAAATTATAAAAGAAAACACAAAATTTGCGGGGCACGTTGTGGATGTAGGAATAAAAATGGCGGATGGCTCCCCGGTTGGCGGGAAAAATGAATAATGGCGGCCGCAAGACTGCGTACCGGGGTAGGGCGCGGGAAAAGGTATAATTCGTCACAGGAGTGGTTTTTGCTAGTCTGCTGTTCTAACATAATTGTGGAATTATTTATTTATGTCATTTATTGCTACAAGATCCGAACAATGATCTGATTTTTTAAATAAGAGCTTCTGATCAACAATGGACATGTATAAGAACGAATAATTTCTATGAGTGATACACAGAATTAGATTCTAAATTGTCTTTCCTGTTCCTGATGATTAAGGATACAGGAGCATCTAATCCACAAAATGTTTATATAGGCCAAAACTACATCGGACACAGATTATGCGGATATAAATTAAGTTCAGAAATTAGCTTCCAGTGTCCTTAACTTTCGGGTACAGGAGAGACATTTTTTGTTTTCTATGTCTGTATAACCCCTATATCACAACTAATTAGTCCAGTGGATAGGTACCGACCATGGTACCGACCGTACATACGCAAAATGTGACGAAAAGTAGTTCACCTCGAGTAGAGTTAATAATAAGACGGCCTCGGCTTCTTAACCGATATTTTCGGCCGCTAGGACAACTGGCCCTGTGGCGCAACGGATAACGCGTCTGACTACGGATCAGAAGATTCCAGGTTCGAATCCTGGCAGGGTCGCAGGAATTTCTTTTTCTTAGATTTTTCTTCTTTTTAGAAATCTTTTTCTTTTTATTACTCTTTAAATATGACTTTGAAACAAAAAATATAGTTTTTTAACTTACTTATTTCTTTAGCATAAGCTTCGGTTTTTTAATTAATAACAAGCGTGTTTGGATACAATAATTAGATAAGTACATTATATTCGGTCATACTATTTCTATACATACATATTTAAAGCAATGCTATTAGTTCGTTTGGGTAAACAAACCTTATATCAGGGTTGACTCTTTGTCATGTTAATCTGGGACAATCTGGGTAGCGCAGGGACCTTTAAATAGGAACTGTAATTATTTCGGAAATTTAACTACTAGTGTTAAAAGTTTAGTATAGAAACAACCTTTTATTTTTATTAAATTAATTTTATTAAGTACCTATTTTATTCCGATGAAGTACGAACAAAGCTTGATTTTTTAATCTGACTTAAGATCCTACGTTCTTTGCGGAGCTCCTTCCTCTCATCTTATCTTTTCTTGAATAATATCTTTTAACGCTTTAAAATTGACTGTTTGCAATTATGTATAACTTAATCACTGAAGTTATCAATTCATCTTTCACGTTTTATCGTGACATACTTATATTTGAGAGTTAGTGGATAAAAGTAGAAATATCTAGGCCAACAGATAAGTATTTCGGTAAAGGTAGCATTGGTTGTGCAAAGAATTGATTTCCGCTTCGGATGTGGATTTATTTGGGGTTATTTGCTGACGGCACGAGCACTTGTGTTGGGTTACCAAAGATACGGGGAAGTGGTAGGTAATTCTCTCTTCCCTTTTTATATGGGATGTATTAATACGGAAATTGGGAACAAAATGCATTAGCATTAATACATAGTACGTAGTTATTATTTGTATTTGTGACACCTCTTTTTAAGTAGAAACCACTCCTTCCACTTACTACGACCTAAATATACGGATTGGTACCCAATAGGATACAGATAGTGGAATATATGTGGAATGACAATAGGTAGGGTAGGTACGGACAATTCTGTAACACCTCTTTCTCATCAGGGTAAACAGAAATCTTCCTCCCCGTGCTGAAATCTAAATCTACCTTTTTTTGCTTCAACCACAATCACCGAGTGCCTGCTAAGCTTAGCATTTAAAAATTGGCACTTTAAACGATATTTTATTGTTTGTGTAAGTTAATTAAGTAGATACCTAAGTGTCTTCTTAGGTATTCAATTTTAGTCTAGACGAAAAACGATTTGAATGATTTAACATAAATACCTAGAATAACTGTATTAGCAACTATTATGTAAAGTTATTTCGACTGAGAAAAACACAAAATCAGAGTTGTTACATAATCTTATACTTTGTACATCTAGAGGTAAAAAAGATCTACGAGTAGGTATATCATGTATTATAATAATTATAATTATGATATATGAAATGCTTGTTTATAAAATATTCATCATACTAGAGGTTGTATTAAATTTGTCACTACCTACTTTATTACATCTAGAGGGCAAAAATACAATAGACTTCATAACAATCGTAAAATTTTAAGTATCCATCAACCTGATATTTGAATAATCTATTAATAATAAATATACATTTCATTCGTACATTCGTATAGATATATTTAAATGTAACTATGTATATCTAAATAATGGGGCTGTCGAGCCACTTTGCGTTACTCAATACTGGCCTGGTTGTGACAGCTTGGACGTTTCCAATATGTATACAAATACTAGGATAACCATGCTGTACATACAAACTGGAATTGGTTGATTTAATTGTTAAGAAGACGTATGTATTATGTACATACATTATGTATACGATTATTTTAAAAACAAAGTGATGAATGAAATTCTTATGTATACTTAATAGACTAAATAACATAATTGTCTAGACACTGCTCTCTGTAATTCTACAAAGTTGTATTGTACGAGAATGTGTCTGTAGTTTTCAATAATTATAACAGTCTAAGAGAATGAATTTTTCTCCTAACAACGAGTCATGTCTCGCCATCTTTTCTTGGTTTGCTTTGATAGAATATTGTTTTCTTACAGATGATAGCCATTATAACAAAATCTTTCTAGCGTTAATTTAATTCAATCTTATTCGTTATTGTAAATTCCGTTATTGTATCGTTTGATGCTGTATTTAACGTTTAACCTCTCACATCCCACTGACCCATTATAAACCCAGACGCAATAGATTTTCTTTCAGTTTTTTTTTCTGGGATGTGAAAGATTAACCTATGTCTTCTACCTCTTAAGTACAATGCTCTTGTCGGTGGAAACTATACGTCTTGCCAATTTTTTGCCTTCTGTTTTATATTCTGATACGACAATACCTCCATTCTCTCTATTATTATTTCCAACAATCTTTATCTTTTAATCTATATTTATTATTGTATTTGCATTATATGTACGTGGCCATGTTTAACCTATGTATGTTATTGTATTCCAGATAAACTTGCGACTGATCCTGGTGTCGGGCAAGACGAAGGAGTTCGTGTTCAACCCGATAGACTCCGCCGGCGACATCGCGTTACATGTCTACGACAATTGGCCTGAAGGTAGGGATATATCTAATGTATTCAATATCTGAAATACGAGAGTGGTTGAGGTTAAAATGTCGATACCACAAGAGATATACTGACTAGTTCAGAAAAAGCTAAATGCGGCTTTAGCTACCTTATACGGGCGCATATAAATCATATAAATGAAGAGGCCCTGAAACTTTTAATCTTGAAAACCAATAAGTATAATTTTCCATCACCCGGTTGCCGTACTATTCCTTCATTAGAGTAATCTAAAGGTGTGAACTGTGCAATAGTTTCAGATATTTTATTAAATGAGTAAAAGTTTCATTTAAAGAAAAGTAACCTCGAAGAGTTTTATCCAAAAACACGAAAGAAACTACAGGATAACAGAAGCGGAAGACTTTTCGAAACTTACAGCTAACTTTCCATTGTTATCATTTTAAGTGGCCAAGTGGCTACAAAGTCTTACACCACCGCTCCGAGCTACAAATCGAAAACTACTCCATATTTTACACAGACACGTTACTAAAATTGGCTGCCTGTTATTTACGACATCCAAAAGAGACTATAAATATCTGTTATGAGTGTTATAGCTTGGGGTGAGATCGAGTATGGCTTACTCAATGGGGTGTGGCATGGAAATCACCTACGTGAGCTATTATATTGGAACTATGGAAATGTAGTTTGAGGACCTTGCTTTAAGATTGATATAGTGTTCAATTCAAACTATGTTATGATTACTTACGTGTGTTCAAAGGGGGTGTGTCTAGGTCTTCATGCTGTAGAGATATTCATTCGATCATCGTGTATTCATATAAGTAGGTAGAGTTTTTTTTAAATAATAATTAAATATTTTAAACGATTTTAAGTTCATGTTTACTGATTTTTTCACAGAATACAGTACAAACATGTCGATTCAGTAGTCGGTAAATTTATTGCGAGTTATTGTAAAAAATTGTCTATGTTACACGGAAAAAATGATTCAGAACATATTCAGAATTAAACAAAAGCTTTTTAAACTTCGAGTAACAACCTATTCTGAATTAATATTAATATGATTCTTGTTATATCAAGACTCATAGGCTTTCAAAAATACAATTCTAGTTCATAAAACGAACGGATAACAATAAAAGGTTTCGGAGACGTCGGCTCGTAACAATAACGAACTTCCTAGATTTCACAAAGGATCTTTTGTAACAATAACTCTGAAACAGTTACCATCCAACCAGGTCACATGGAATTAGAGCTCCGCCTTTTCAATCTTACTTAATACACACTTTATACACAAACAGCGGCATTAAGTGAAGGAAGCTGTTGAATATAAAATAATATGATTCCGACATTTCCAACAAAGCCCCGGAATATATCGTGAACTCCCATTTCAGAAACGAGGTTATAATGTGCGTAAGAATTAATATTGGCCCGAGTTGCTTATTATGCTGCGCGAATCTCTTGATTTCTTATTTCGGAAGCGCGTTATGGTAATTTTGTTTTGTTTTCAACATCGATCGTGAGAGGATTGAAACAAAGGCGATGTTGAATGTCCTATATTGTTTTATAACGTGTTTGCCTTACTTCGAAGTGATCGAAATATATACGTAATGTAGCGAAAAATTATGCGTTAAATTGCGATCACTGTGTCAGAGTTCACAATCTTTCGACAGAGAAATATTGTAAACCATAGAATTATCGTAAACAAGCGATGTTCATAATCTTACGGTGAATGTAAACTTACTACCTAATAATACCTAATTTCAAAATTGATGTAAGTATAAAGGTTTTGTAGTAACCCTACGTTAACCACATAGTTTTAATGTTAATGCATACTTTTTTCTTTTCTGTTCAACGTTTTTGAATTCCACACAGCAAATTTAAAACAAAATTACTGGAGCTATAAATATTAGAGATAAGTCCAAAAATAAATGTCGGGAGACGTCTTAAACTTAATTACGCCGAACAAGGCTTTCTTGCGGCTTCCACACTGTTAATTACATTCAAGCGAGGGAATACCACAAAATTATAGTCACGGCATTGTGTTAAAATCTAGAATAATTGCTAATTACTGTTGAATTTGCGCCTTACATACTTCAGTGGTTAATATTATGTGTAAATTCCAATATAGGGTGACTTTAAATAAGTGTACGATGGAAAATGATATGCATGTACTCGTGATAACAAACAACTTTTACTATGGGACCAAGTGCTTATTCATAAAAAAACAATTGGTCCCCCATACTATCAGCTGGTACATTTTGTATAGAGAGCTCAAACATTTTTGAATGATTTCGACCTTGGCCCCATAGTAAAAGTTGTTCGTTATCACGAGTACATGCCTACCCATCCTTTTCTATCGTTCACTAATTTAAAGTCACCCTATATACTCGTACGTATTCTATTGTAACCGCCAACCGGCATCCAAAGAAGGTACAATCGTATGCCGAATCTGGAAAATCTTGAGTGCTTCCATAAAAATAGCTTTCGAACGCGCTGGAATTTCCACTATCTTTACTTCGGTAGTTTTTCGTTGTGGTTTTATTCTCGAGTTTCGCGTACCAAGGCTTGTAGGGCAGCCGGCTTGTTGTTATAATTGGATAGACACAAGAGAGCTTACGACGATCTAAATAATACCGTTTGGCTTTAAAAAGGTGTGGGGTTTAATTAACTATATTTATTTTCAATTGATATCTTATTTAAAATGAGTATTTTTCCTATGTCTAAAGCATAGTCGTGTTTATTCTTTCTTTATTCAACTTACGCAACCCTTGCTAAATATTTTAATACTTATTTATTACGTACCTGTAGGCGCCGCATTAACTATAAATAAATAAAATAAAATACTAAAGGCTATAAAATTTTAAAGTACACTTGTCTACTCCACAATTTAGTTTTTTTTACAACTCCGCAAACCATGTTTTCGCAAGAAATGTACAACCAGCCAATAAATTACACTAGGTCCAATAATACAGTCAGCGGCGTATTTCTTACGTTCACAATATAGACAGTTGATGATTTATACCGGGTGAACAGACGGGCATACATCGCGGCCTTGACTATGGAATGTTGTATACGGTCAGTTACCTTACACGCCGGATGATACACAACAAATTGACCTTTTATTAAAAAAGAAAAAACATAAAATCCGTGAGGGAGTTTCCCAATGTATTTTTTTTATTGAAAAATATGTTTCTGAATCCTGTTCAAAAAAGACACATACCTACTAACTGTTATAAACTACACTCGGCTTCAAAAAAATCGCACGTCCGTAAAAATAGGCTTTATGCACTGTTAATCCTTAAGACAAGCAGTTATTCGTAGCAATATTGGTATCATTTGAGAGCCCTATAAAAACTCTTTAAAAAAATATCCATTTCATTTGATTAAAGAAAAAGCTTAAACACTTTAAGTCACTGTGAATGACAATGGAACTGATTCTCCTCTTCAAATTTTGTTTGTATTGTTTTGTTTTTGGGGTATAAAGGGGTCGATACAGCTTATTGGGGGATAAATTTGCTACCAACAGTCGAAGAAGACACAGAAGAATATCTTTCATCAGAAAAACGTCCTTGAAGATGGACACTACTGCTGCTGAAGCCGCCCAAGTTATCGCACTACTGCAATCAGGACTACGTCAGTGTGATGTTGCTCGGCAATTGCACTTGAGTCGCTTTTCTGTTCGAAGAGTGTACCAGCGGTTCCTGCAGATCGGTGGCTTTGTCCGAAGGCGTGGGTCTGGTAGAAATCGCTGCACTTCTGCGAGAGATGACCGATTCGTCGTATCGAAGTCTTTGAGAAATTGGTTCTCTAATGCTGTTGAGTTGCAACAGCAGCTTTAAGCAGTTCGTAGAAGGGCCGTGAGTGTCTCTACAGTTAGAAGAAGACTAAAGGAGAGAAATATTGTGGCTAGAAGACCTGCCACGGGTCCAAAATTAACCGCAGCGCATCGGCGAGCACGCCTGCAATTTGCTCGCGCCCACATCAATTGGAACCTGGACCAATGGAGAGCTGTTCTCTTCTCTGACGAAACGAGAGTGTGCCTTTTCTGCAACGATAGACGCAAAAGAGTATACAGAAGACAATGGGAACGTTTTGCCCAAGCCTGCATCCAAGAGACGGTAGAATACGGGGGCGGTTCCTGCATATTCTGGGGCGGCATATCTGCCGACGGCAAAACTGAACTTTCTTGCGTCTCTCGGACCGGCGGTGCTCGCGGGCAAGGGTCGATGACTGCTCACCGGTACATCACAGAGATCCTGGAAGAACATGTGGTCCCCTATGCTGGATTTATTGGCGACGGGTTGACATTAATGCACGATAACGCTCGCGCGCACACTGCTGGAATTGTGCAGGGCTACCTTCAAGAGGTTGGGATCCCTGTCATGCAGTGGCCAGCGAGAAGTCCAGATCTGAACCCGATAGAGCACCTCTGGGACCAGCTGAAACGCAAGGTTAGATCCCGTGATCCCGCTCCCGCGACTCTTCAGGAGCTCCAAGACGCCGTTATTGAGGAATGGGACAGAATCCCTCAAGAAGAGGTCCTAAAGTTGGTGCGATCCATGAGGGAGCGCATGGAAGACGTCATTAGGGCTAGGGGGGGGGTAACACTAGGTTTTAGGTTAGTTTTAAGCAACTTTGTTTTGAAAAAATTATCAGATTTTATTAGGGTTTTTTAAGGATTTTTCTTGTTTTGTAAATTTTTCTCAGTTCCAATAAAAAACATTGAATGAATTATTGTTTTTGCATTCTCTGTTTCCTTACCTTTCAAATGATACCGAACATTACCAATATTTCATAATACAAATATGATTGAAAGATATTTAAAATAGATTTCTTAAAAGGTGCGATTTTTTTGAAGCCAAGTGTAGTTATTTTACTTTATAGAAAATAACAAATACATAGACTCTTCGCATTTTACATTCCGCCATACAAGTGGTTGACTACATCTGCTATTATTTTTAAACCTTACAAAAAACAGGTGTCACAAACATTTTAAACAAACTTTTTAATTCCCAAAAGCTGAACAAATACTGCTTAAACTTCGTGCTAATTAAAAAGTATCATGAATATTAGTTAGCATATTTTAGTGCGCACGCAAGCCGTTTACCCTAGTGGTCACTAAACTCAGGTTAAACCGGTAAACCGCTAACCATCTATTAACCCAACCCACCTTGTTCACCCACCTATTTTACTATTTAATCAATTTTAAATGGCTGGTTGAGTTTCATAAATTGTATACCTAGGTAGATAAAAACGTAAACAAAAAACATTCACGTTTTTAAATGTGTTTATCTATAAAATACCTACCGAAATTATCGACTATGTACTGGCTCATTTAACATACAATGCCATCTATGTGTGCTTTAATAAATAAATGATGCCTCACGCACACTTATAAACGAAACAAGACCCTGTCTACACACAAATACGTCATAGTGTGAGTCAGCTGGCGCTTAGTCAATAGTGATCAACATTTACAACGGACTAGCTGCAAGCCTCCATAGCTCAGGGGTTAGAGCACTGGTCTTGTAAACCAGGGGTCGAGAGTTCAAATCTCTCTGGAGGCAATCGTAAATTTGCGTGTTTTTTTTTTATTACTTTTTATTGAAGCTAATGCATTGTAAAAATTAACTATGAAGAATATACAAAAAAAAAATTTTTCGTAACTTCATTTCAAACAAATCCTTTTTGCCTTTAACGTATAGTTTAGTTATGGAAATCAAATATGAACTGTTTAATCCTTTATTTACCTAATATGCCGTTCATTTTGAATAGCCGTTAATTAAAGTCATTAATTAGCTAGCCAAGCGAGTAAAATCATATAGTACTTAATCTTAATCAGCTACAATTATATGCTAAAATATGTTGTTTTTTTTGTAATTCCAGCGGACTGGGCAACAGAGAGCGTCTCCCGTGCCGAGATCCTCCGACTGATCTACCAGGGCCGGTTCCTGCACAGCTCGGTGACGCTGGGCGCGCTAGGGCTGCCGCTCGGCCGGACCACGGTCATGCACCTAGTGCCCCGCGAACACCTGCCCGAGCCCAACTCTCACGGTGCGTGCTTTGACACTCCCGCTACACTTGCACAATCGGCTGCCTTAGTCGTGTCCACGATGAGGCGGAGGACGATATAAGGGCTTTTATTATATTTATTACAAGTCGTAGAAAAGATGCTTTTTCGAAAAAAAAATGTTTTTCCTATTTGATGGGAAAAAAATATATAACGAATAAATGCTAACTTTCCTTATTTTGGAAGAAATGTGTCTTTGATTTTGATGGATAGATCCAAATAAAAATTTCATTTTCGAAATTTGGTCTTCCAAATTAACTTCAATGCTCAGAGATTAAAGATTAAACTTTAAAATTAGAGCGATAGATACCAAGTATGGTTAAACCTAAATTATCGTTTAATGTAATGGTTGTAATAAAATATGACGTAGAGTTCTACGGGAGTTGGTTATTGCAATGTTACATTGTTATTTGATGGTTTTTACCGCTGTTTGCAGAAGTTCGGACTTAAAGCTAATCTTCCCCAAACCCGTTTTATTTTTTGAAAATTGTGAGTCCCTTGTCCTTCCCTTCCTTTCCTTATATTATTTACCTTAGACTAGAATATCACATAGTTTGTCCTGACCTAGGTAGTTCATTTGCTATTAGATTACGAGTAGGTACAATCGCTATATAACTCATAAAATGTTTAAATAAAGTCTAAAAGGACTTATGATCCTGACTCCATTGTATAATTTATCTGTTTCATTAATTCATTGATTTTCGTAACTCTAGAATACATTTACCTTAATTAATATCACTAATTAATAATTTCATAATACATCAATTTATTAATGTAGCATTATAATCATTTCATTATTGAATACTATGCTAGACCGTAGTAGATTAATGCCCTAGCCCAGCCAAACATGACCTGAATGCTTTCTCCTTTATTTATTCTTGCCCGTTCCATCTATCAATTATAAAAATTTTTGTCCCAATGATAAAGCGGGACATGGACCCGTAAATCCTAAGATTTTGATTATAACAAGTGTCTCTGTCTCAAATTCCAGACCAGCGACAAAAGAGCAAAGGTGGTTCAAGCAGTTGTTGTTCGGCTTCGTGCTGCATATTGTAATGGCAAGGAGATTCCGTCGAGGCAGCACCCGCAAGGCGAGGCGAGAGGCTCGAGGCAGGCAGGACTCAATGTGTTCAGTGATGTAGCCCTCTCATACACCGCTTCGAATTCCCTTATCAAGTTGTCTCAGGCCAATGGAGGTCTAAAAACGTATATTTAATGTAAGAGACTTGAATGGACTGGTATTTAACCAAGCGGGCTTAGATATAATCGACGTAATCCAATAGATTGTACATTACAGACTAAGCCCCGTTTCAACATCTATAGATAAATTTTATCTATGGATGGTGGAACAGGCCCTTAGAATTAAAGACTTTACGCAACACATCGAAATGTTAAAATATCATAATTGAGTGAACACCGACACAAGAACCTAAGTAGACCTCCTTTGAGCCTAAAATTTATATTTAACCATTAGAAGAAGAAAGTCTAATATTTTCGCTAAACATTTTTTAAATTTCATGCACAAAATTCTTTTAAAATGAAACTTAGACAACTTGGTTCGGAAATATCGTAAGACTGGTTTAGATACATTAGAACTTTCGTCAAATCTCATTTTGAAAATTCAGGATAGCTTCTTAAGCGATTTGTATATGTCACCGCGTAAGTTAAATCGTATAGAATATCATGCTGCCGATATATGTTTAAAGTTAATAGATATGGGTAAGGAAAAGGGGCGAATACGAAGTACGATACTCCAAAACTAGGGCGGGTTACGATACAAGACCCATTTGACGATAAATTACAAAATATTAGTATTATAATTTAGGCCATCTTTAGTTAGCGTCGTGAAAGGCACGACTTGACAGTATTTTCAAAAACGTAGATGTAATTCGCAAATATCAAGACTTTCCAATTTCGCTGGTGTATAGAAATATCTAAGTAATAATTATAATGTAGGTCAGTATAGACTGTCAACTCGCGCTCGGTCCGCGACGCTAATTACATGAATTTATATGTATAACGTTACTGCGGATATATTTATAAAATTTAAAAATGACAAATTTAGTTGTAAACAAGAGGAGTGTATAAAATAAATTACTCTCATTTGCAGTGTAAATAGTATATTTGGTAATTTAAGAAGGCGTTTACGATACGATTATTGATTTTAATTTGTGATAAGTTTGGCAATATACTTGAGATGTTTTTATTTTGGAATCTATTCTATTCGCTAGATGTAACTCGTATTGATATATCAACGCAAGCACGCTGCGCTTTTGTTTACTTATTTATATTGAATTGCACGAACACAGCGATTGATTTGGATGTTTTAAGTAAATTCTTAGTGAACAGCACCATCGTACTGAAACCTTTAAATATACCTACTAAAAATCCGCATATATGAGCTACATTAAAGAAAAGGCTTCCCCTTAACGCTTATCATTTATTTTCAATTCCACAGATTATTTGGATGCTTTAGCGTTAGAGCGTTACCACGATTCAATATCTGTATATAATTTAAATAGAGCTTTTTATATTTTAATTTACATCACACATTATTTAGCGATCTATACTTATTATATTATTTGGCATTTTACATCTATTTTAGCTATAAAAGTAATTTTATTTTTTAAATTGGCTTAAGAGGATTGAGTTATCAGTTTCTAAAGAATTATTTTGGCTTAGCCTTAATTTTTGTTATAAGCTTACAAAATATTGAATATCCTCAAATAAATCACAGTAGATGTGCATCCATATTTATACAAGTTTTGTAGCCCTCCTGGGCGAAAGGTTTTGTGATAGTACAAATAAAAAAAATATTTACTCACTCATTGAGGACATTATTGAAATATGAAGGGCTCAGTGATACACACAACAGTATTAGAATGAGCTGATCGATATCGCCCGGCGTTACTCAAACATTGAACAAGTTTTCCTGAACGATTTGTTATATAAATAGCACAATTATCGATGAAATAAATACCTTTAAAATTAGACGTTCATTATAGAAACTTTAATGTTTGTAGTTCAGAGCTTACACATACCGATAGCGGCCAAATGGAATGGAGTTACGTATGTAGTGACAATCGTCGTCTGTAGAAGTGGTCAGTATAGAATTGAAACGCCATTTAATTAGTTTCTTTCGGAAGGCAATCAAATCTCTCAAAGAGCCTCAGACTTTCAATTCTCAATTAAAATATCTACAGTTAGCAGGTCTGCTGTATTAGATCCATCATTTCAAGAGATGAGCATGTTGTATTAACACTTGTACCCATTCATCCCGCTATCGTTATGTAGAAGCCAACTAATAATATATTGCATGAATTTTACATAAACGGACTGAGGAATCTTGCCATTCACAATATTGGACACGTATTATATCGATTGACCGGGAAATCTACAGTAGGCTCGCAACACCGTATGAATGGATTTATTTTGGTTGCTCTGTTTAGTTGCTGTATGTATGTATTTTGTTAAGTTGTGTAAAATACCTAGTTTATAAATAAAATTAATACAACATTATTTTTGCCTGTTTTATTTTTGTTTGTCGCCTTTCGGAGACGTCCTTGTATATAGCAGCTTCGTCTTTACTGTCGAGTAATGTAACGTTTACATAAATATAGCGGCTTTTGTAAATTTGGGGCCGGTGCGTCGATATCTTGATAGGTTTTTATTTTAATTTTTTAAACGTAGCATAACAGGTAGTTTATCTTGGGTTGTTGATTAATTTATATATTATCAAAAAACTCCAAATCCAACAACTTAAAAAAACATGATAACAATAATTTATTTATCTAGGCATTTTTACTATTTTCTTTGATATTTTACCCGTATTAACAAGTAATGACGAAACACCGGCCCAATGTATAGTCTGAATAAGTAGGGGGATTGCTCGAGTTAAGGTGATAGGTAGGCCATAGATCGATGTCTTCACTGAATTTTAATATTTCCATAGCATAGTTCATAATAATACGTCTATGGTGTGCTGGTTGGATATTTGTACCTAAGTAAAAATTGCAGTCACATTCACCGCTTAAATGGAGTTTCCTGCATGAAGAAATCAAAACATGTTATCCATCTATTATGTGTTACCATTGAATCAGTTCTTAAATATAAATTACCTAATATAATATGATGTAAAATTCTACTAAATTAACGAATAATTGGTTGTTTTGATAAACGCGCTACAAATAGGTCTACGCCATTTAATTACGTCATTCAATTACACATACCTGTCTTGAAAGAAATCATCAAAAGTATAGGTATTCAAAGACACACCTATCTTTTTTTGGCATTTTTAAACTTCTTACAATATATTAAGTGAGTTGTTTATAATAACTGATTAGCATGCTATAGACGGAGAAATAATGTAAATATTCGACTTTATAATTTAGACAATTCTAGTATTATAATATTAGCTTGAAGTCGATATTTTTGGGCCGTTGTATGCTGAGACATTTTATTAATAGCTTGTATGACTGCGTGATTTACTATCTGAGGAAAATCTTTGTAAATCGAAAGTAAGTTATGCCTATTAATTTAACAAATTGATTTTGATTTCCATACCTATTAAATATTGTAATAATTTTCTGTTTTACAAAATTATACTCAAATATTTTATTAGGTACATAGGAACCTACCTACGTAATGTAGGTTCTAATAATAATATATTGTTTCTTATACTAAAGTTGATAAAGGCATTTAATAGTACCTTCTATATTACTTTTCTGCTTGAAAATTTAGTGAAATTTGCAATGAGCACAAAATCTTTCAGTCTTTTATTCATACAACGGTCATAATTCTGTAACAAATAATAATAATAAATAAATATTAGGTGTCGCTGTTTAACAGGTGTTTAACTACATACTCTATATACTTGTTAATATTAATTCATAATATAATAATGTTGATTATCACATATGTTGGTTTCCCAAATATTCAGATTTCTTAGATTCCTTTTTCAGAATAGATGCGTTCAGTATTTTGAGTGAAGTGATTATGTAGATATTAAATTCAATAATTAATTTATTAAATAATATAATTATCTAAATTGATCGACATTATCAGTTGTATATTGTTTGGATCACTTGAGTTTCATGGGGTCAAATAAAAAATTAAGAATGTGAAAATTGTTTTATTATCCTAATTTTATTAAAAGGACAGCTTTCTTTTTATTCGTTTCACTTAACAATATTAGCAAAACAAGAAAAATAGATTTGGCACTTTAAGAAAAAAAAAAAAATAAGGTAATAGAAAGTAAATACCTACTTAATTAGTAAGTAATTGTGTTATAAAATTGCTTGTTCTTTATTTAACTCTCTGTCAAAGATAAAGTAAACCAGATTCATACAATAAGGCCGTGGCACCAGTAGACAAACTGTTAGCGGCCGACTAACGCCCGTTATTAATAACCTATCCTGATCCGTTTTTACCAAATCGAGATTGAAAAAACAAAACACAATTGTCACTTGTGTACCAAAAACATGTCAAGAACACAATTGTGTTTTGTTTTTTCAATCTCGATTTGGTAAAAAACGGATCAGGATAGGTTATTAATAACGGGCGTAAGTGAGCCGCAAATTTATGACGAACTGTTTGAGTTAGCTGCAAACTCAAATCAATGAAATCACCGGTTTTGGTGGGAGTCGGCCGCTGACCGCTGTCTGAAATAGCCAGCGCGCGTAACGCTGTAAACTGCGTACAGTGAGCGAAAACTAGCGGACTGTGGACACTCCATTTCAAATATATGGAAGGGCGTACTAAATCGATACGCCGCAAACTAGTCAGCTGCTAACAGTTTGCCTACTGGAGCCACGGCCTTAAACAACAAAAATCTGCTGAAATCTATAGTAGGTACTTTACCTACCGTTAGCATCGCACCGATGACAAATGTACGGTACGGAGGTATTTAAAAAGGCCTAGATAAAAGACTTTTATTACCTAACTAAGAATCTACAATCAGTTTGGATACATAAAGTACCATTTCAATACAAAGAGAGTTCTATCCAACTCTATTTCCGCTGTGCTCAGTTGTTTGAGTCGTTTCTCTATTCCTTGCAGTAATGCCACTTCGGGAGGGGTCAGCGTTTCTTCTACCTGCAATTTAAAGAAAAACCTTTCGTTTTTAGTTGTCTTTGAAGAAGGTAGTTATAAAATTACAATTTATAATGCGAATGAATGATTAAGTAGTTTTGTTAGTTTTAAAACAATACAAATGTTTTTAAAAAGTAGGTAACTTGTAAAATGTTGAACAGAAATAAAGTAAGACTTGGAAACTATAACACGCAGCCAAGTTATTAGTAAAATCTAGATATTCTAGATTAAGGGTGGTAATTGTGAATTGATAAAAAAGCGAGTGTAACATCTTTTTGAAAAAATAAATTCCTTCTTAAACTACAATTCCACCTACATCATCGATATTCTGTTGCGGCTCCCCGCGCAGCCGCATTGAGTGCACGAGGCTGCGCACGCGCCGTTGTTTATCCAGCAGCCGCGCACCGCGTCGCCGCTCCCACGCACCACGACGCAACACGTTATGCAGCGAACGGTAACACATCTCTTGCGCTGTTTGGGCTACCTACGGTAACAGGTGAGGATTTTAAGTAAAATATAATTACGCGTACACTGGATCACTAATTATTTGCATAAAAGTACGAGACAGTAGGTATGGAATCCTAAAGTTACCCGTCCATTGGTTCGGAATCGGACCGTTAGGCCGTGGCCCCAGTAGGCAAACTGTTAGCGGCCGACTGAATGAGCCGCAAATTTGTGGCAAACTGTTTGAGTTAGCTGCAAACTCAAATCAATGAAATCACCGGTGTTGGTGGGAGTCGGCCGCTGTCTGAGATAGTCAGCGCGCGTAACGCTGCAAACTGCGTACAGTGAGCGAAAACTAGCTGACTGTGGACACTCCATTTCAAATATATGGAAGGGCGTACTAAATCGATACGCCGCAAACTAGTCAGCCGCTAACAGTTTGTCTACAGGGGCCACGGTCTAAAGATTTGTTGTTTTGTATTGATTTTTATGATACTACGTGCACTAGATCGATACTTCTGTGTCATAGAAATTAATATAAAGCACAAAATCCTTCCGCCCAGACTATGTCTCATACTTTTGTGCAAATAAGTAGGTAGGTAATAAAAAAGGGTGTAAAACTTACATCGGGTAGTTTGACGTGATACAAATATATCGCTTTCGCCAATCCACCGGCAGATGCCGCTTTACGCATTGGCTGGAAATAAAACAATTATGTAAAAAGGGTAATTATTTTATTTGCCAGCAAAGCTTTTGTGTGTAAGTAAATAGGTCTTTAACACTAGCTATTTACATTTTTTCTAGTCAAAGTGATAATGTTTAAGCTTGGGGTGGCTTGGGGTATATTTCGAAAGAATATCATATTGTAAAACTTATTTAAATACTCTCTCAAAGGTATTTTTTATGTGAAGGGTTTGGTTTCATTGTCTGTTGGTCTAACAAGTAAAAAAGATCATGAGGATAAATAATAAGAAGCCTAAATACCTGTACACTAATAAAGTGTTCCTCCATAAGTCTGTAAGTGAGTTCCTTACACTCCTTGTTAGGTAACATCGCATGTTTCTGTATATCGTCCTCTTCTATGTAGTTCTTTGAGCGGATTAGTCTGTGGGATATTAGATGGGTAAACTGACAGTGTTTGAATAATGTTTAATAAGATATTGGTTAAATTATAAGCCAGTTGGAATGATCGTTAAAGTTAAGAATCGATTAAACATCGTGCCTTACCAACACTACCAATTACCATTGTTGATTCTACCAATTTCAGGTGAAGTAAAACTTTCTATTAATTATTATTATATAGGTAATATGATAGTATAGTTTACTATAAGTACGTGCATATTATACACACAAACACCCAGCCTTAAAACAAACATCTCTGAATATCACAGTAACGTCTGTTTCTAATGGGAATCTAACCCACGACCTATGGCATGCCAGGCAAGGTCACTATAAAATAAACCACACTGACTGACTATTCATTGTGTCCTTATTCTTAAACCTCGCCAACTTACGCTCTTTTACGGTTTACCCCTGTAGGTATATAATATGCAGGTTAAACTTGATTTTTGCTACTGTAGGCTTTTAATCCTTACCGAAATATCCTAGCAGCCTTGCTCCCGAGTCTCTCAGTAACGAGATGCTCGATGACGCCCCCCGCGAGCTCCCCCGCCGCCGCCCCGCCCCGCACCGCCCACGCGCCCCCGCCCCCGCCGCCCGCGCCGCGGACGAACCCTGCAGCGTTGTCCTCTAGAATGGAAGGAATAGCAATTAGTTTGTGAATAAAACATTGGGTTGGGTTATTTTATTACCCAACCATACACAACATACATTATGTTACCATCATATACCAATTCATCAACATCAACATCTAAGACATCATACTCAAAACAACACAGCAATAGCAGTAAATACATTGTAGGATTTTCTTATATATAGTCAACGATCAATTTCAAAATATATAAATGTATATTTTACCCAAAACTAGACATTTCAAATGTAATACATTACCTACAAATAAGTTATTTTTATAATGAATTGAAAATTAACATACCCTGACATTTCTATCATATTCACAAATCAACACTCCATAAAATCCATATAGATCTACACATTTCTCAAGCAATACTTCATTACCCATACTATACCTAATAATACTTATCACTCTTCTATGAGAGCAGACTTTTCCCCCTGTAGTGCGACCTTTAAAAAACTGACAAGGACATACCTAAAACCTTAAGATACTGTTCCAAGTGCTGCACCATAATCGGACGGTCGATGCCCCTACAGCAGTCCCTGAGTTCGACCGTACTGACTGGCGCCGACTCGGCAGCCCAAGCTGACGATGATAGGTACATCTGTTGTAGTAGGAGACGCATTACTTCGCCCGCTGGAAGTTGACAAATAAAGTAAGTAAACATTAAATAAAAGTATCTTATAAAGGTATCTTTATAGTTCATTGTTAAAAAAACTAAGGTGCATTAGGCATATATTGTATTAACATGTAGACAACAGTTATTGTCTTTGGAATGTGAATGTAGAGTAAAGGGATATGTAATGGTTTGGTGTGTAGTGCTTATTACAATCTTCATAGAGTTGAATTTAGTGCTATCCAATATTGCTTTGTTTATGACAGGGTAGGACATGATGGGCTGACTGTATCAAAAGTATCTAATAGAATATAAATTGAATGTTAAATGAATCATACAGTATTTGCAAATGACGAATGAGATAGGATGAAGTAAAAAATAAAATTACCATTTTCATCAATCCGTCTTGTAACTGCTTTAATCATTAACTCATCTCTAAAGTCTTGATGGAATCTGTCATAGTTTACTTTCCAATAAATATCTGAAATATGTTGAAAATGTTATATAAATAATATGGATTACATAAACATGAAGGAGGAGAAAGTAAAGGCATTGTTTTAAACTGGAAGTTTTACAAAGCAGTAATAAGATAGACAACACAGCTTAAGCGTTGTCTCCACGAGTGAGAATCGCGGCAATATTACTGTCGTGCCACGTTCCTATACGCATCGCAGCGATTATATCGCCGGTTGGAGACGGCTCCACAGACAGCGTATAGAAATACGTAATACGACGATAATTTCGTCGCGATTCTCTCGCACGTGGAGACAGCGCAGCAGACTAACTAACTAACCAACTAAACTTTTCAAAAAGTTTTACCAAAACTCACTATCATTAATATCACTAAGGTCTCCAGTATTGACAGCATGTATAAGAGGGCGCACATCTATATCTGGTACAATAGTAGCTACAGGCACTAGAGTGGGGATCTCACTGCCTTCTTTCAACTCTGCTACTGGTGCCTGTTGTATGTATCCAGCTGTGGCCAAACTTACAAACATGTCCTTTAATTTTACTACTGTTATGTTTTTATCCTGGAAAGAAAGTAATAAGCAGTATAGAAGAATTGTCTACTTTTTGTTTTGTTTAAGCTTACAATAGCACACATGGTAACATGTAAATAGGTTCATCTTGACAAAAAATAAATAATACCCTCTGTTTTATGGTACAATATAATTATAAACATGTCACTTGAATTTGATAGTGTTTATAGAAAAATAGAATCTAGAAAATTTTAATGTTTAAAAATATATTTGTTATTTCATTAAAAGTAGCAATTACTAATGATAATGAGACATTAGTTACCTTGTCATCTTTATATTTCGTGACTATAGTAATAAGTAGCATACTTGTAGTACAGATAGCTCTTTGTAGCAATTCTTCTACTAACAGTTCCGCTTCACTGCCAAACTTACTTTTCATTTGAAGTAAATATCTGGAAAATTATTCATTATAAGTTAACAGAGGGTTAACTAAAATGTTAAACTGTTTATTTAAAAGAAACATATATTACCTTGGATACCTAATTAAAAGCAGAACATTATCTGGTAATAGTTTATAATCTGCTATCACCTCATTGGCTGAAGGCTCGAACGTGGCAAGATCGAACTTCAATAGTGTTCGGAGACACTCGACAACCTTTAAAATAAATGTGAATATATTTTTTTTTAATTCAAAAGTTTATAACACAACATAACCTAGTCTATTAAAAAATCGAATCGCGTATTTACCTGGTTCCTCGGAAGTCCTGTTGACTTAATAATTGAAGCAATAGGCTTACCACCAGATGCAAACAAGTCGTTGCCGACTTTTTGAACAATTTCACCGAAATAACGATGAAGTATCTCCGAAACTGCGCGGCCTAGTTGATTCGACATTTTAACCAATTATTTAGTAATTATTGTGCAGCGAATCCACTTCAAACCAATGGTCACATTTTGTTAAACATAATGTATTTATTCTAGACTTTTTAATGAAACTAGTATATGTTTTACATTGATTTATTTATCCTAACCTAGAAATCACCTGCAATGTTTACAAATCGTCAGACAGACAGACATAAAGTTTTTTGAGTTTTTTTAAACTACTTTATGGTCTGGTGGAAAAATATTTTGAGCCTGCTTGCTGCCAACACTGAGACAAAAACTACCATTTCATTTCTACTACTGCTACATGCGGTCCGTCCAGCCCATTCATTCATTTGGTAAAATTATTCGTTCTTATTCGAACCACACAACTGTCACGTAACGTTTACTTGAATCTATTTTTGTAATCATTTCAAATTAGAAGCAGGACGTCTAGTATGTTATTTGTATTGCATTATCTCAGTTAGGTTTAAACATTATGCAATAATAATGTTTTTAGGTGCATACAAGTCACAAAATAATCATAATTTTGTTTACTGTTTTCTCTATTGTGTTCATGATTTTCTAGCATTTTAGTGAATTTACAAAAGTTAACATGAATATTGAAAGTGCTGCCATAAATATTCTGAAGCGAGGTGTTGAGTTAGATACCAAAAAAAGGTATACAGAGGCACTTGTTTGTTACCAAGAAGGACTCCAAATTTTAGTGGATAAGATGAAAAGTAAGGAATAACTAAGAATTTTATATAGGTACCTATGTATTATAAAAACATTTCTGATAATAAAATAATTATTACAGATGAGCCTGACGAAAATACTAGAAATTATTTAAGAAAAAAAGTTGAAGAATACATGAACAGGGCTGAGGCAATTAAAAAGTTAGTGCTGAAACAGAAAGAAGAAGGGCAATTTCATGAGCAATTACACATAGAAAATAACTCAACAGGACATGGGTATAAGACACTGTTTGGCAGGTTTTTAGATGAAGATGTCCTGTATGTAGTTGTGGAAGATCCATACATTAGAAGTTATCATCAGGTAAGTTGAAATATCCATCTAGATACTTCTGTTCCTTATTTATACTGGGACAGATAAGATGATGGAGAGGCCTTAGATTAAAGCAATTTTTAATAAATTAATAATGTGTAATAGAATACAGATTTTCCATCTTTCCTTCTTTAGAAATACTTACCTATTTTATCATTTAAGGATTAACTTATCATTACCTAATAATTTATTTCAGTGTCAAAACTTCCTCCGGCTATGTGAGCTGATTGTTAGATCTTGTCCAAATATTCGTCACATAGAATTAATAACTTCAAAAGACGATCGGTCAGAGCGAGACCAATATGAATGGTTTGGAAACTTAGGGAATGACCTTAGAAAGTATAAAGTCAATTTAATTGTCAAGTACAAGGAAACATTGCATGATAGACAAATTACGTGAGTTTTGTTTTTGAAATCTTATTTAATCAAATTTTTTAAATCATGTTATTAATAAATAATCTTCCTCTTCATCTTTTTCAGGTTAAGTTCAGGTTGGATTATAAAAATAGGCCGCGGACTAGATTTTTACAAAGCACCAGAGAACAAATTTTGCCTAGGCATGTATGATATGGATCTGAGGCCGTGCCACGAAACTACAGTTGATATAGTACATTCGAAAAATGTTAAGCAATCTTATGGGTGATGTATTGTATTTATGTACAGTAGAATTTATAGGAATAAGCTTATTTTTCGAAGCTTTTTATATATTAAAAGAGGAATCCGAGAAAAAACCTTTCATTTCGTTCATTCGCAAAGTTGCTTCTACTCGACGTCAGGTGGCGTTAACCGGAGCATCGTTTAAAGATTGCAACCGGAAACTGTTCATAGTGCTGCTATTCCACAACAGATGGCGCTTATCGAACAAAATGTTTTTAATTTTACTGGTTTTCAAGTTTATTACGTTGTATGTACGTACAAGAAGTTTGTTTACTTTGTTTTGTTTTACAAAGCAATATTGTGATAAAATAAAAGCATTGCTATTATTGAAGATAAACTTTATTATAAACAGTTTTACAAAGTCGTGGACGAATACACGTATTTCATTCATAACATAAACTATCTATACAGAATCTATCTTACGTTCTAAATACAGTAAATAGGTATAAATAATCATACTTGGAGTATAAGATGTAAAATAGTCATAATAACTAATAAGTAGATGGGTATGCGCACGTTACAAACTAAAATGAGTAGAATTACCTATAAAAAATGTGTCTGATTCCCATACTCTTCGTTCTATGTTTTATTAAGGAAAGTTATGCTCTATCGTCTTACAATCGATGAAGCTTACGTACCTAAGTATAATATAGCAAATAGGTATAACGGATATCGAAAAGGAATAAAAACAATGGACTAGTATAATATGCTAAGAAAAAGTTATATTTTATGATATGGCCTCAAATGCTACACTTAAAATTTGATATTCTTACATATCTGTAATTAATAATAAATGAGGCATATTTACAAAGCAAATTTTCAAAAATTACACGCGTAATAAAGCTTAATTTAATTAAGTAGACTTTTATATACAGTAACTTTAAAAAAGTGGAATGTATGGCAAACAGACTTGGAATTTAAAATCGATAATGTAAGCATTTTTAAGTCGGATTATAAACACACTGTTCCAAAGTCGTCATTATAAAGTGATTATTTGGATAGTAGACTATAGAAGCGAGGACGAACGCCCAAATTCTCAAATAACCCGACCAAATTAAACATAACTCTCTTGCTTCGCCGAGAACAGCATAAGGGACTCCATCAAATGCGGTCGGATCATATCATCGACGTCTTTCTCGTAGTGAACGAACGCTTCGGGGTGGTGCTTGTAGAGTACTCGAAGCGCTTTGAGGCAGTGTATGAGCGTTTGGTCGGGGTTGACGGCGCCAGGCGCGGGCCGGGTCCGCTGCGACCTAACCAGCCGGGTTAGGTGCGGGATCCCTTCTAACTGGACTATCTGGCTGGCTACGTCTGGCATTACTGCCAGTCTGTGGAAGAAAAGAATTGTTCGTTTTCTATCAAACGAGTATTATGTGATGATTAGATTGCTATCAAAAGAAGCTTCTTAGAAAAAAGGCATTCCCCTCCACATCATCGTCAAGTTTTGCATCCACACTTACCTAGAAATAGCTTCAGCAGCATGGCAATGGAGCCGAGCTTGCGCGCGCAGCTCAGCAGCTCTAGGCGCATGGGCGGGCGGAGAGCGCGCGAAATACACCAGCGCAGCTGTCACCGCAGCATTCTGAGAGAGAGACAGCACGCAGCGCGGCACGCGGGATAGAGAGGATAGAAGAGATGCTGTTTGTTCCTGCGAAAAACGAAGAGTTATGAGATTGTTAAGAAAATAAGATCATTTTTGGGCTTGGTGTTTTCGGTATTTCGTAAAAGGGTAGCATCAGAAGTGACTTGGTGACTAAGAAAGGTTCCTAAACCTGATCGCCTAATATTGACCGTATACTTTTCGATGTAGGTACCATATTTAAACGGCCACAAAAAATCACAATGGTAAGACGATTGCAGTAAGTAAGCTATCATTATCAAACAATGAAGACAAATACTTTTGCTTCTTCCAAGTTTGTCTTCATCTTGAAGCTCTCTTGCTGGCACAAGAAAACTCCTCCAATTACAACATTATCAAAAGTACACTCACTTGCAAGAATACAGAGATATTAGGTCCTCGTCGTTTGACAGCATCTAGCAGACGTTCGACTGTCCGATGTTTGGCGAACACTTCCACGATGTCCGACTTGTGCTCGTCTTTCTTCTCGAGCTCCAATTCTCTGACCAAGTTAACTAGACACGCGGTGCAAAGGAGAAGCAGCTGGCAGCATTCTGTTCTCGAGAGCAGTCCTGGAGACGGAAGAGTTTTGTTAGAAGTTTGGTCTAAAAGCCGAGCTTTTTGGATTTTCCAACTAAGTGAAATTGGAACATTGAAAGTATCATAATCGATAGCACAATTAAGTTGAGACTAGATGGATGTAAATGTATTTCGTGTTATAAGTAAGAATTAATTCTTTTCAGGAAAGAAAACTGAAGATTTTACATTATATCAAAAATGATCTACGTCATGTTCAACGAAATTAAATTTAAAAGATGTTTTCATCTGAAGAAACGAATTTTGAGTTTTGGAATTTCTTATAATTCAACCTCCATTTTACGATGTCCGAAATGTACTTACCAGTGATATTTTCAACAATAGTGTTCAAGTAGAGATGCAACTGAGTCAAGTCGTAGTGTCCTCTCAACCAGGGCGCGGTGATCTGAGTCAGCACGGTGATTGCCTCACGCATCTGAGGTTCAGGGTTGGATCTGTCTGATAGGATATCCGACAGGATTTCTATGCCGCCTCCCTGGGAGAAGAAAATTTGGGTTAGAACTTGTAAATACCACGCCCTATTCTGTGCTTTAACATTAAGTAGGTAGGTAGATTTTTTATTTCATTAACTATTGTTCAATTTTGACTAAATTATCAGACGCAAGTCGTAAAGTTAAGGAAATCGATAAAAGTTTTATCCTTATGTTCGTCAATTTCATAATATCTTGAGTGCTTTTTATTTTCAAGAAAATATTGACATGTCTCTCCTTCTATCATTCTTTCATAACTCATCTTCATTGTTCGATGTGTTATCGGTCGTTTTCCGGTTAGAAAAATAGCATTGTAGAAAAAGAAGCTATTTCTTTAGTTTTCTTTTATTTTTATCTTTTGAAGTGCCTAGGTAATATTACAATAGGTATGTCCGTGTAGGTATTTAATAGATTATTCAGTTTGTCATTTTTGCACAATAGCTTGTTTTGCACTCAGTCCTGTCTGCTTTTGTTACTATTAATGGTCATGATTCATTAGTTCCATTACTTACGCTAATGGTAGTCATTTTGTAACAATCATATCATTTTTGTCGGTATTTATGTCCTTACTTGCGTATTGTTTCTTCCGTTTTTGGAGGATGTTATTGTATTGTTTAGTTAGTAGTTATTGGTAACTTTGATTTATTGACGAAATAAGAAATAACTAATAGCTATCTTACTTATAATGATAAGTTTTCTTAATTCTCAGTATAAAGAAAAGCTATTACTTATGTGAAGTTGTTTAACGATGTGAAATTATCAGTTTAAAGAATTACCCTACTTTCATTCTCGTAGTTTTGAGCGTAATTTTAGAATCTTAATTTTATGGGGGCGTCAGCACACTACTGTAATTTAAAAAATAACTCTAATACTACTTACCTCTTCAAACTGTTTAACAGCATCTCCAGTAACGCACATAGTAGCCAATGCACGCAGAGACAACGCCTTTATAGAACTCTTATTGCTCTCTATAATAGCTGTTAGTAACGCTCTCGGGACACCACAGTCTACAAAAGGAAGTTCTGTGATACTCTTGATTATCTTAGTACATTTCTCGTGGAGGGATGCATCTGTGTTGTCGCTGAGCATAGCTAAATGGCCGATTGAAGTGAGCGTGCTTTTCAGAATCATGTCCGAAGGTGGTTCTTCAATTATTGATACCAGGGTCTGCAAAATCAATAAAATGAACGAGTTAAAAAAGGGTAAAAGATAGACAGGACAAATTGTTTTTGTTCAGTGTTCGTCACCAATATTTCCGTCAAGGAAATATGTTTGGATTTATCCTCAAATGCGTCTATAACGCACTGAAATCAATCTACGCAAATTGTAAATAATAACGGTACCTACTTATAGGTGTAGTTAGCACTTATTCCCTGATGTTACAATTGTATTGTCTTTTTACCTTCATTTGCTGCACCAGCACAGCCTTGGTGGTCTCCAAAAAGATCCCGATCAATGTATCCAAATGTTTCAACACCAAATTCCATTCAGTGCAGCTCTCGTTCAGTTCCAACTTCACGTCTTCTCCTACATCTATTAACTTTTGTAGATACATTTGTAGGGACTTCTTGATCTTGTCCCATCTCTCTGGGGTCTCTCCAGGAGGTTTGGTGTTCAATGTAATGCTGTGTGTCAGCACAAACTCGTTTATGTTTGCGACTAGTAAGCATATTTGTTCTTCACTTGATGTGTTTGATTCTATTTGTCTGGAAAGAAAGGGTTGATATTATATTTTGCTGTAGGAATTTGCATTATTTTAAGGGCTTTTGGGTAGCATTGTTCCGTTCAAGTGGGAATTTAGGTGGGTACCTAAAATACCTTTAAATAATTTTAGTTAAGTTTCTTCTTGGTATGTATGCCTGACTAATGTAGTATATCTAGTACTTATAATTTGTTTTGACATCAAAGTTGGTATAAGTTTTTGCGTATTAGTCAGGTAGGTACTTAGTTCCGCCAATGCCCCTTGATGGCACTTCATATTAGAAGTGAATGTTGTATCTATTTAGCATAAACGTGTTTAGCGGGTTGGTTTGCATAATCTCAGCGTAATCAAGTACATAGGTGTAAAGATTCAAGATTGCTAGCTAATGACATGTTGCACTTGAGGACCTACATGACAGAAGGGTATTAGAGTTTGCACTTTGATTTTTCAAGTCTTTATAAACGTTTCTTAACGAGAAATATAAAATATGAACAAGATTATTTTCTATAACTTCCAAGTTAACTAGCGGAACGTAGGTAGGTATTATAGCGTTCATATTTTCACTTAATTGACTTTTATTAGATATTAATATTTTAATGATTATATTCGAGGTCTTATCTCGAATTTAACTTACCTTATTACATCACTGTATTGATGCACAATGATCTGTCCATGTGTTTGCACCTTCTTTATATTTCCAGTGATGGTGGCTGAGCTGGCAGATACCAGGGCTTTCATCTCCGCACCCAAAGGTTTACTTTGCAGCGTCGTCATGCATTCGTTCTCGCATGATCCGACCAAATCGCAAAGCCAGTATTGTACAGGTTCCGGCTTCCGTTCGCAAAGCCGTTCTAGATTTGTCTGGTCTATACTTCTCTCTCTGTATAAAATTTCGTCTTTGTTGTTTAAGACTAGTCTGCAAATTAAATTGGGAGACCTTAATGATTAAAATTTATGCTATTTCTATACATTTTGGTCCAAATTGGTCTTGTTTACTTACCCGCTATTGTAATTGTCCAATAAGTTTGATCGTAGCGACTTCCTACTACTCTTTGGTCCCTTCATATATTCATGGGGCGCTAACATTTTTGGTGTAGACATACAAGCTAAATCTAATTGCACATCATCGAAATTCAGCTCATCTTTTAATTTCTCTCTTTTAGAATCGTGTGTCAAATCTTTATTTGTTTTTGTGTCTGTCTCGTAAGGAGCTTGTTTGTCTTGAAACTGCGGTGGTGGTGTTAAACTAATATTTTTCAGACATATGTCTTCGTCAGTGTTATCTTTGCTTTTCAGATTAATATCACTGTCAGTAGCGACTAATCTTTCGTTGTAATTAGGTATTAATAACTCTTGTTCAGGGTAACCCACAATTACCCAAGAATTCTGATCAGAAGTTCTTGGTAAACCTAGTGAAGGCACTCTGCTGCCTTCTAGTACACCCCCAGCATGAGTCTCCACTGGAGTAGGTTTCTCTTTCTTCGCTGGAAACAATCTGAAGAGTTCCTTCTTATCAACTTTAGTTGCAAGCCGTTGCTTGGCTTTAGGACCCGCTTTTTTCGTTGGCTTAAGATGTAAACTGTCCATAATATTTTTACCGAGGATAGCTTTTGCTGGTTTATGCATTTCTTCTTCATTTTTATGCGCTTCTTCAGCTACTTCATCTTCTTCAATATGCCCAAGAGAATGGTAGCCATCTTGAATATCTAAAATCTGTTGATCTAGGCGCTGAGCCTCGAAGTTGAGTGATTTGTTTAACCTATTTCTTTGGAATTTCGGTGTAACAGTAATTGGTGCATTCTCTTCATTGGACATGCTTCTTCTGTATTCATGTTTAGATTTAGCTGTCCTTTCTGTGGGTACATAAGATACATTAGATATAGGTGTCCGCATTCTAGGTTGATTGTTAACAGCTATTTCATTGTTATCAGCTAATTTTATGTATTCCAGACTTTCATCAGATATATTTTTACTTGTTTCTAAATCCTTAACTTTTGCTACTTTGCTTACTTTAGTAATACTTTCTGAGCTGGATATAAAAGACTTTTTAACAGGATATTTTTTCGATGGGCTTAATACATTTATATTTTTAACGGGTGTATCTTTGGTGTAATTTTGTATTGCACTTTTATTAGGAGTATTTTCTTTGTTGTTTACGTTATTAGGAGGAGTTATTTTAATTTCAATTTTAGTCCCAGTTATAACATTAGATTTTATGTTTGAAGGCTTCGATGAGATTTTGCTGTTATCTTGTGATTTATTGATATTTCTAGGAGCTGGATATCTGGGTTCGGACTTATTTATATCATCTGGATCTTTATCTTTAAGCAAATCAATGTGTTCTTGGTCATTGTGGATTTCGTAATACATCTGCAAATCATAGGGACATTGGATGACGCTACTGCTGCGAAGACGTGGTTTAGGAGTAGGGGCACCGGTACAGACTACATCAGGCATCTTGGGGCTGTCGACGATGTCTTTACTCGGTGTGTTTTGGAAGTCTTTGACTTGTTTTACAGTTATATTTTCGTTGTTGTTAGAGTCGCTGCTGCTCGATGATTTATTTTTGCTGTCGTTTATATCTGACGCATAATATTGTGATGGTGGAGGAGAGCTATCTGAATCGGAAAACCCAGAATCTTGGCTCTTGTGGCTGCCAGGGCTGCCGTGTCTCAGCGGCCACTGGTTTTGCACGTTGTTTGGCTGCACAATGTTCTCAACGCTGTGGTTTCTCTGCTCGTGCTGGTTGGCGATCCAGTGCGGTAGTTGGGGCTCCCAGTCGGGTTCGTCTCGCGGAACGTTCTGCGCCACTGGACTCCCAATGTTGGGAGGTGAGTCACCCCACCAAACCTTACTCCGCGATCGTTGGAAGTTTGACATCCTGAAACAAAGAGTTATTGTAAATTACTCGTGGGAAGGTGACGCAGGGTGTAATGATCGCACCAAAATGACGTAATTTCTTGGTCCATTATAAGACCATGGTCTGGCGTTCGCTGGTGCGTGACAGCTAGTTCTTTGGACGAGGGCAAATTATCTAGTTTGTTTTGTTTTTGTTGAATAATCATGAGAATACCGTACCTATTCAAGTTTGTAGATAATGTAGTGGACAAAAAATTTACGAAAAACAAACTAATTTTAAACAAGTCAATCTGTTTCTTTACTCGTGCTTAATAATAATGGTGTGGCGTATCTCAGTCGCGAACCCTATAGGTACGTAGAGGCAGATGTTAAAAACCGTTGCAGAATCTTTTGTATTGCATTGGAGTGCAAGCTATTGAAACTAGGACTGTGATTTGAATCCCCTCGCGTATTGACTTACAAAAAGTCACTCAGGCAATGCCATAGCGGCGTAAATTAATGTGGTGTTACGCGATATTTTTATGTTAAAACCAAGATATTTATTTGTAATAAATCCATTTATTATGAAGTTGGTGCGAAATAGAAAATAACTTTCCTTACACACCTACAAACGTGAAGCAATATATTTACGACCCAATGAGTTTAAAAATGATATTCAATAAGCTTCGTTCCCGGCAAATTGAAGCGTTAAAGAATAATATACATTGATTAGATGCTAAAGTCGGTCAGTTGGCCTGCGCTTGCGGTTGCTATGACTCAATTTCTGATTCATGTTTTATAGACTAGAGGAAATATCTAAGAACATTATCGCTTTTGTTCCGTTACTACTCTATGTTAGTATCTTATATATGTGGAGTAAAACATTATTTTTTCGATTTATTTTTTGTTAATTTTTTAGTTTAACTCATGATTTACCCTTGAACGATTTTGTTTTTATAAACTGGCAATACTGAATAGACGGTTGTCAAATCATTACTGCAGACGAAAGACGTGTTTCATTTATTCACCCAAAATTAAATAAAATACGGCGCAAATCACCGAGCCACATCCCACAACTTTTGGGGGCTCGTCCGGGATGTGCATTAAAGTGATCCTGTGCAGTTAATTCCGAGTAAAATAGAAGATTCTACGGTAACTGACGTCATACCTACTCGCCGCAACCGGTCGACTCGATGCATCGGTTGGCGTAAACAAGAAATGCTGCGGGACGTGCGAATCGCCTTACTTATTATTCGGGCGCATACAAGAAATTGCAAACCGAATGCTACGGGACGCTGATTGTGACGTCAGAATATTTTTGTTTTGAAATACGACTGGGTGTTTTTTATGAAGATTGTGAAGATGTTTTGAAGCCGTATTTAATTAATAATTTGCAAATAAGACGAATTAAAGAAGAAGACGAACTGTAGAAAAGACGGAAGAAGAAGAAAAAATATTTTAAAGAAAAAATAAGAAGACTCGAATTATTAATTACCTGGCGGAAGAAAATAAAAGATGCCACCTAAGAGAGATAAAGAAGATGAAGAAAGTTCTAAATCTTCTGGACCAAAAATATCGTTCAATGATTTAGAAAAATCAATGATAACATTTACTGGCGATGATACGTATCCGATTTCCATCTGGATACAAGATTTCGAAGATACCGCCGATGTTATGGAGTGGACTAAGATTGAAAAGCTTGTTTATGCGAAAAGACTACTTGGCGGGACTGCTAAACTTTTCCTACGATCCTTGGGAAGTGTTAAAGAATGGGATAGTCTGAAGAAGTTGCTTCAAGAAGAGTTTGGTCCAAAACTGAATAGCGCAATTGTTCATAAAAAGCTCGCCGCACGTAAAATGAAGAAAGACGAAACGATTCAGCAGTATTTCCTGCACATGAAAGAACTTGCTTTGCATGCTGATGTAGAAGATGAGGCTCTGATGGAATATGTCATCGATGGTATTGGTGACTCAGAAACAAATAAAGCTTTACTATATGGCGCCAATAATATGAAAGAGTTCCGCGCCAAATTGGCTTCTTATAGCAATTTGAGAAACCGAATTGATAAGAAAACTAGTAACCGACAAAATAGTCTTCCATCCACGAGCTCGACGACAACCCCAACAGGACGAAAATCTGCAACGGCAATCAAAAGATGTTATAACTGCGGGGATACTGATCATCTGGCACCTGCTTGCACGAAGGGAATTAAATGCTTCAAATGTAATGAGTTTGGCCATAAAGGAGTTGATTGCAAAGGCCAAGCTAAGAAATCTCTTAATATTCAAGAAGAAAAAGAAAACAAGAAGGCTCCATTCAAGAAGATTAAGATTAACGGAATTGAGATGACTGCTTTGATTGACACCGGAAGTGACGTGAACTTAATCAAAAAATCATACCTAAAAGAATTCGGACAGGAGAAGCCAGAGTACGAGAATAAACCTAAAATCACATTAACTGGCATCGGTAAACAAGAACTAAATACAGAAGGAAATTTTACTGCTAAACTGCACATAGACGATTGCTGTGCTGACACTATTCTCCACGTAGTAAAAGATGAATCAATACCTGTCAACTTAATTCTTGGTAACCCGATATTGCACGACTTTAATATTAACTTCACATCAGATGGAATTACTGTAGAGAAAATAACTCACCTTACTTTACTTACCGAGGAAAAGAATCCGCACGATGATCTCGACATAGGAGAAACGATGTTTGCTGAAAATATAGAAAGTATGATTAAAGGCTACAAACCTACTGAAGCTAAAAAAGAAAGTAATATAGAAATGAAAATAATACTTACTGATGACACGCCAATTTATCAAAATCCACGCCGTCTGTCACCGCTGGAAAAAGATGTTGTCAATAAGCAAATAGAAGAATGGACAGAACAGAAGATTATCCAACCAAGTACATCTGATTTCGCAAGTCCGGTAGTTCTGGCTAAAAAGAAGAACGGTCAATATCGACTATGCATTGACTACAGAAAACTAAATAAAAAAATAATTAAGGAAAGATTTCCGCTTCCTCTAATAGAAGATCAACTTGACCAGTTAAAAGAAGCAAAACTATTTACAGCCTTGGATTTAAAGAACGGTTTTCTCCACGTAAATGTCCACCCAGACAGCCAAAAGTTTACTTCATTCGTTACGCCCCAGGGGCAATATGAATTCAAGAAAATGCCTTTCGGGCTTAGTACAGCACCCTCTGTGTTCCAAAGATTTATAAATAATATTTTTCAAGATTTTATATCTAGTGGTGTTGTTCTGGCTTACCTTGATGATCTCATAATACCTTCAAAGACAGAAGAAGAAGGATTGCAAAAGATTAAGAAAGTATTAGAGAGAGCTGAAGACTTTGGATTGGAATTTAACTGGGCAAAATGTAAGTTTATGAAGAAAGAAATTGAATATTTGGGGTACATAATCAGTGACATGAAAGTGAAACCATCTAAAGAGAAAATCAACGCAGTGTCAAAATTCAAGATACCTAAAGACGTTAAGTCCCTACAATCTTTTCTGGGACTTACTGGATATTTCAGAAAATTTATTAAAAATTATTCATTGATTGCCCGACCGCTTACGAACTTACTGAAGAAAAATAACGAATTTTGCTTTGATGATGATTGTGAAAAAGCATTCTTGCAACTTAAAGATGTGTTGTGTAGTTCGCCGTTTCTCAGTATCTACAACCCCAATTATGAAACCGAAGTCCACACTGACGCAAGCGCAAAAGGTTTTGGAGCAGTTCTCCTACAAAGAGACCCACAAGATAATCAAATGCACCCTGTTTACTTTATGAGTAAAAAGACTTCACCTGCCGAAGAGAAATATCACAGTTATTACTTAGAAATTATGGCTATAGCAGAAGCTGTAAAGAAGTTTAGAGTCTACTTACTTGGAATCCACTTCAAGATTGTAACGGATTGTACTGCATTGACCATGACCTTGAAAAAGAAAGACCTACCTCCAAGAGTTGCACGCTGGGCTCTGCTGCTTGAAGAATACGACTACGAAATTGAACATAGACCAGGCTTGAGGATGAAGCACGCTGATGCATTGAGCAGATACCCCAGTTGTCTCATACTTACAGAAATTACAGCACGCATAAAGAAAGCACAAGATGAAGATGTGAAGATTGACGTAATAAAAAGAATCCTAGAGAAAGAACCTTATAAAGACTACATACTAGAAAACGGCATACTTACCAAAGCAGATGACGACGGAAGACGACTCATTGTTGTACCTAAGAAGATGCAATATGATATTATACGAAAAAACCACGAGAAAGGACATTTTTCGATAAATAAAACTGAAGAACTGATCAAACGCGAATATTTTATTGAAGACCTGAAAAAGAAAATTAAAAAAATTATAGACAACTGTATTGAATGCATACTGATATCACACAAGAGAGGAAAGAAAGAAGGATACTTACACCCGTTAGATAAAGGAGATAGTCCACTGTCGACATATCACATTGATCATCTTGGTCCTCTTACTTCGACGAATAAGAATTACAAGTATATTTTAACTGTTGTTGACGGTTTCACCAAATTTACGTGGATTTATCCAGTTAAAACTTTGACAACTGAAGAGACTATTAACAAATTATTGGTGCAGCAGCAAACGTTTGGCTCTCCAGAAAGAATTATCTCCGATAGAAACGCAGCTTTCACTTCAAACGAATTCCAAAATTATTGCAAAGACGAAAATATTGCACATTATACTATTACAACTGGCCAACCTAGAGGAAATGGTCAAGTGGAACGTATCCATCAGATAATTATCGAAGTATTAAGCAAACTAAGCATTGCTGATCCGACCAAATGGTATCGTAATGTTGCAGCAGTACAACGAGCTTTAAATAACACCTTTCAAAGAAGCATCGGTATGACGCCATTTGAATTATTGATCGGAACGAAGATGCGGAACACGGATGACGAAGTCTTAAAGTTAATTGAAGAAGAAATGATTGAAAGACACAATACAAACAGAATAGAAATGAGACAGAAAGCGAAAGAATCAATACAAAAGATACAAGATGAGAATAGGAAGAATTATAACAAAAACAGGAAAGAGGCGAATCAATACGATGTTGGTGAATTGGTTGCTATAAAGCGGACGCAGTTCACACAGGGCAGCAAATTGTACCCTAAGTTTCTAGGGCCTTATGAGGTCGTCCAAAAGAAACGTAATGACAGATACTCCGTTAAAAAAGTTGGACACGGCGAGGGTCCGATCAATACGACCACCTCAGCTGACTTGATGAAGCGATGGGCAGGTCCGGATTCAGACTCATCTGAGTCAGATGAGTGAGCAGGATGGCCGTGTGGAGTAAAACATTATTTTTTCGATTTATTTTTTGTTAATTTTTTAGTTTAACTCATGATTTACCCTTGAACGATTTTGTTTTTATAAACTGGCAATACTGAATAGACGGTTGTCAAATCATTACTGCAGACGAAAGACGTGTTTCATTTATTCACCCAAAATTAAATAAAATACGGCGCAAATCACCGAGCCACATCCCACATATATGTAGAGAGATGAAAGGTCGTCAGAGTAAATAAGTCTAAAACTTGCTGTATATTCTTACTATAAGTTTTACGACAATGAGATCCATAAAAAGGAAATTGTAGCCTTTAGTTAAGTAGTACTTATTTTTTAAAGTTAATTGTTTTTGTTTGTGCTTTTACATTTATAGCCAGTAAAATAGACTACGATTTTATAGCTTAGTAGGTACAAGCAAAGCAGTTATAAAAACTAGGATAGGTATTTAATGGGAATCTTGTAATAGGTACCTACCATATTTGAGCAGTTACTGAACCTAATAAGAGTAAGAAGATACTTGTCAGCGGTTAATCTTTATAATTAAACAATTTAAGTATGCATTATTTTATATTGATGTACATAATAAACAGCAAAAACATAATTAGATAGATATAGGCATTTACGCACTAGCTGAGAAAAACAGAGACCGTAATGTGTCCATGAAACTTATCCCACTTTTACGAAGAAACGTGTGTTCCCTCAAAACTTTGAATTAATTTCGTAAACAGTTAATGCGTGCTAGAAATCTATTTGTCTGATTACATTACCGTTCAAGCAAAACATTGCTTCTTGGGAATGCAAAACATGCAGATTCCAGACCATATCTGTAGTTTGCAGTCATTGCAAAGGCTTGTATTTCAAACAATAAAGCTAGATACTTGGGTGGTCGTGTTATGTTGATTGCATCTTGTTATCTGCTAGCTAAACCAATTCTAATTATCTAACTGCGATTTTAATATCCATTGCTGAGATTCTTTGCGTGCTGGCCTAATAGTTACATGCTTCAATTAAAGTTGTAAGCTTTGTCAGTTCTAATAAGTATTGAGTATTATCCTTGTATTTAAAAATCTCAACAAGAGTATGATGAACCCGTGAAGTGGTATGATTAGGTAACCTATCCTATACCATGATCCACACGTGCCTATAAGTTGTTTTTAAGACTTAGGTACTTAAATAAATCAGGCATACGAATACGAGTAGGTAAAGTTAGCGTTTGTAACTTTATCACGCTTAAGGACTGTACAAATGTGAATTTTTTGGAAACATCAACATACTTGGGTATACATCAACATACTTTGGAGGCAGCAGTCGAAGTAATGTTAAAAAAGAAATGTTGCGGCTAAAATCACAGGACACATCTTTTAATTTGGAAAGTTGTCACAAGTATCTTTAATTACGGACGTTAGTAACTATTTAGTAATCTTTGATTATGTTAATTATCAATAGTTGTATCATCGGCCTGTGACCCGTTTTGTAAACTATGCTAATGGTGCCGTACCTGCTAATAGAGGTACTAATTACTTGGTACAGGTGCCTAATTGTTAAAAGGGCTGTGTCGCAATAAATAAGTACCTCTAGTCACTTTAGATACTTACTTTAAATAGATCTAAGTTCTTGAAGTAGGACTTGTAGGGCCCTACAAAATGAATTGGTTATCACTGAAAACAATCCATAGAAATATAAGGATGTTTCTACTTTATAGAAAAGTTAAATATAAAGTTCTAGTACCTACTTATAAAATATGATGAAAATAGATTCAAAGGTTCGCGAATGCAAAATTAAAAAGAAGTGAAACATCTTAAAGAAACGATGTCCTTTAATAAACTTCCGCTTTGACAAATTAAGAGATAAATCGCCATAATGTATTCCGAATTCATGTAAAATGTTGACAGGAAAGATAAAAATGTAGAATTAATCACATTTTTATGCGATATCTAAATAAGGTTATAATACTAGTTTGGTATATTAGTTATATAATTGTTATGAAGAGGAAAATTTATTAATTCAAATGATGTGAGCGGACAGTAAATAACAGAAAAGAGGATACATTAGCATAAAGCGTCAGTACCGATATCACATAGGTTATAAATAAATGACTATGTTACATTTTTATTAATGTTTACGTAAGTCATTTAATAGGTATTGGATAATATTTAGAAGGTGTAGGTAAGTAGGTTAGTCAATACAAGCTATTAGTTTTTGATTGCTTTCGACGTGTCTCCGCGAGGCTTCGGGTGATCTGAGAGCTGGCAGCTTCCTTAGCCAAAGGATTAAGCATTGCTATCCAAAGAGGTAATGCTGCCAGCTTGTTGGGTACTTTGCCTCGTGAGGACGCGTTGGAAGACATATTCTTCTTGTAAATATGTATTTTATTCTATGTTTGTATTGTTTTATAAATAAATATACTTTCATTGCTTAAATATTTAGCTTAAATTCAATTTAAGTATGCCAAATATTTAAGACACTAAAAACTTCGTTGCATGCATTATAAACTTATTTGTAGGGAACAAGGTAGTACCGGCATACAATTCTACTCAGTTTTGGGTCCTGCTGGTAACGCGATGCGGGATAACGTATATTTTTAGTGCCTTGTTATTTTTTTACTTTTTATATGTAATAAAAAAATATTTATTTGTTTGTTTATGAACCTATATTTTAAGTGAATAATATATGTGAGCCTAAAAGTACCTAGTTGGTTTAGGTTTAGGTCATGCTTACGAATTATGAGGATAAGTCAACGTACATTATCTCGTTTTCTTATCTAATAAATGCGTTGAACTGAACCTTTTACCACAGATTACTAAATACATAGTTACGTTTACCCAGGTCAATACGCAACAGGAAGATGACAATTGAAAAGTTGGTATAGGTATCTTTAATTCAAAACAAATGCCTAAAGTTTGAAGTGTGTAAAACGTGTGAACAACCGTAGACCTTGTAGTTTTTATCACTGACAACGTACTGACAAGTTTTTGACCTTCGCCATTGTGAGACAAGACATAGAAGTGTTTATTTCCCTCCTTTCTGTCCGCTTGATGCTTTTCGGACATGCTTCATTGGAAACAATACTCTCTGTACGTTTCTTATGTGGCTTTGGATAAGTAAAATGCGTTTGTGAGTTAGTAAAGGCTTTAAAGCACTTTAGGAAGAACTGGCGGCTGGCGTAGCACCTTTGCAGATTATAAAAACTTATTCGAATTTGATTTTACGTTTGCGGCTAACCTGTTAGCTTGAACTTAGATTCCATATCAAACGTCAAAGTGGGCGATTCAACTGCTAGATACCAGTGAATCTTTATATCTTTAGACAAATATTTAAACAACTTACAGAAGAACTTAACTTCTTGTAGGTATCTCTTACAGTTTCTTGACGTTTATGAAAAGGCAGCAGCACCTCTCATATACCTTCAATTTTAGCAAATAGGTAATACCTACATAGGTACCAACTATAAAGACAGAAATCTCTTGACGTTTTAAAATGAAAAGACCTCTCTTACCTTCCTTCCTTATTAGCGAATACCAACTATGAAGACATTAAGTTACAAAATAGGTATGCGAAAGGAAGTCATCGTATTTTAAACAAATTGAAAGTATTAAAAATACACATGGGAATGGTATATCGAAATCAATTTGATTTGCAATAACACTTGCAAGCAAATATTACGCGCCACTGTTATGGCGGATTATGAATTTTGAAATTACATTACCTACTTGCAGTAAAATGTGAATTTCTATTACGTTTGTAGTAGGTAACAAACTACAGTATGTAATATTTATATATATAACTGAAACGTAATATGTTGTAAGATGCAACCTACAATGTAAGCACTTATAACCAGAATTTGATAGCACGGAGGTATGCTAAGATATGAGTAAATTGAATACTTTCGTGATACTTATATAACTTAATGGCGTAGTATACCTAAAATTGAAATAATGTCTTGTTACTAATCAAAATAGTAGGTATCGGTTTTCATTAAAATTTTTATTGAAACTTAAAACTTTTTGTATTTAAATCTTAACTTAATTAGTATCTCCTTATCTTTTGTTTTTGGTCTTTTTTGGATTTCCCTGATATAAGATATCATCTAGATTTTCTCACAGTTTTCAAAAGGTACTTAAGTAAATTAATTTATTTAAATTTTAGGCTAATAAACACAAGATTAGTAGTAGTTACCGGCTTTGAATTAAACCTTGTTGTTAAATAATTGTTGCCACATCTCTCGTGGTCAAAGAAGATTCATTTTCGTTTCTCTACACTTGGATTTAACCGTAGCATTCTGTTACGCAAGTGAAATAAATTAATATTTTCATCAGCTGATCACGATAGTCGCAATAAAATTGTTGCAAATGCGCGAACGAAACGCAGCGGTCACGCAGCGAAAGCATGACTATAGGCACATTCGAAACGCTTCATTAGGTGAGACTTCGCGTTTTACGCTTCATGTAAACATCAGTTTTTTTTTTCATTTCCATCACCTAAATCGCAGATGATCTAGTTCTGTGTGTGCAGTCATTTGTTCCTTTTTATCTTGCCCGAAAATTATTTATCATACATAACTTAATATCTACTTACATAGTACGTATTGACATACGCAAAGACATAACAAAAAAACTATAAAAGTAGGTAAGTAGATACCTACTCAATTTTTAAACCTACTTAAAAAAAGACTTCGGATCTGAACTTAAGATACAAGTTTTACTTAGAAGCCATTTACGCAACTTAAACCGCTAAAATGTTACGCATGTAACTTTATTTTTAAAATTAACACCTTTGATAGTGGAATGTCATCTCATAACCATATTGGCAGCCTTAGTTGATGAAATTCAATTTATTTTTCTACTATCTATGGCACCGGGAATGTTGTTATTCGTCCATTAAAAAATGTTGGTGGTAAATGCACCTGGCATAACGGTCGCGTGTCATCTGCGCGTCTGCCAATACGCCACGCGCCCTTGACATGCGGGTGGAAAAAAAAGGATCGATTTTAAACTTTCGTTTTCACTTTTTTGCAAAATTAACGGTAAATTCGAAAATATTGGAGTTCATACCGTTTCTCTCAATTCATATTTAGTTTTAAATTTAGTTCGAATGAGCAGATATTGCACTCAATTTGTGTCTATTGTATCGCTGAAACGCAAGCTTTAGTCACACAATGGCAGATGATTAGGTATTCCATATTCAAATGGCATTTAAAAAGCAAAAGTGCTAGACTTCTTACATAATCTAAACAAATGTATCTAACATTTAAACTGACAATGTCAAGTTGCCAATGTTTGAATTTTCAACAATAGAAAACCGTTAGGATTCAGTGTGGCGATCGATAGTGTCATCGGTTGTGATTTGATCGCTATGGTTACGGCCAGGTGTTACCAAGTTCCGCTTTTTGTGGCCCGCGTACGAGGGTCACCGGTTTGGCGCCCCTGACTGCAAGGGCTCATTTGAAGCGACCGATTAGAATTGTATAGAGTGTTACGAATTTCGTGCAAGTTTTTTTATTTATAAGTATTTATAAAAACTTTATTTTAAATGCATTCTTTGCAAACTGGTTTGAATTTGCTGGCAATAAGAAAAGATGGAAGAATGCGGGGAAGCCTTTGCGCTGCTGAGGGATATAACAGGCTAATAAAAATGCTTTACCTTGTTAGACCTATACAAGAAATAATAATATGTTACGGCTAATGTCAAGTTTTTGTTGCTACCTAATACAGGTGGCAAAAAGACAAATATGTAATGTCGACAATTACACTAATTAATCGCGATAAATTACTTACGTACAGAATTCAAGGTCGGTATGTGCGCACGTTATTTTCAAAAACACATTCATAAATTTACCATCTATACCAGTCATACTTGGTAGCAATTGTTTTGCATTTATCTGTGGGCATTGTGTTTGGTTTGCACAAGCGGCTGCCACACTTGTACAATTGATCTCGCAATTTCTTTGTCACTAAATTAATTAGCATATAAAACATTGGCATTCATTAGTCTAGTTAAGTGACTTGTTTGTTAATACGACACGTCAATAAGAGATCTCGTTTGGATAGAGTCAAGGTTTGTTTAAATATTCGGTTTTTAGGTTAAATAGATAAGTAAGGAATTTTAATTTATTCGTATCGATATTTCCTTCAAGGCAAGGTTAGTTTAAACATAAATGTTCTGAGTACATCCTGTAGTTTCCTATCTCGATTGGGAGACCCCCTTTTATCGTAATAACATCGTTACTTTACCGGTCTTAAAACATCTGTCCATACAATATTGTTACCGTTTTCTTACACCCATCTTTTTTGTCCCTTTTTTTCAGTTGATCTAACTAGAGACGGGACATCCGGAGCAGTGAAAGTTTAATATTACATGATATTATTACGTAAATGGAGAAGATGCGATAATTTAATTTAATAAGCCGGAGAATTGACCGCGAAGTAGAGAAGAAGGTACTGAGTAGATAGATAAGCAAATAAAATTTCGAAAGTCCGCAAATAATCGTTCTATTGTTTAACGAGACGGTTTTTTATTTGGATAAAATCAATTTGTTAGATAAACCTTTCATGACAAATGACTGAGAGGTATGTTAAGTAAGAATATGTTGGATGTTTTAAATTCGGCGAGTATGAAAAAGAAAAGCATATTTTTATTAACTTTGTAAGTAATTAACTGAATGTATCAACGGAAAATCTTGAACTTTTAATCGAAGAAATTGAGTTTATACTTAAAAAGTATTTCTGACGCTTCTAATTCCACTCATCAAAACAGAAACCAGGAGTACAAGGAACTTTGAACTTAACCTTGGCTAAGTAAAGAAGTGTATCAACAATAGAGATACGGTTGGTTGGTTGTATGGACGCCCTCAGCAATGCGCGCGTCGGTGGCATATGGCTGATAGCGCACACGGCGCGTGCCTTAGAAAAAAAATAACGGGGGCCACGTGCTTGCATTTAAACTCCTTACATTATTCCAGAATCTCTCAACCAGAAAAAAGTAGTAGAACAAAGGAATATCGGCTTTTTCCGACTGCACAACTTTTGAAATTGGAAGTATTTGAAAAGGCAAAATATGGAACAATTTTAAATTTGTTTCTTTTTTATTTTTAACAAATTACGCTATTGTCATCCCAACCGCGCACTAGACAATATTTATTGCAAAATGATCGCAATTTGTTTCCGTTAATTCGTTCAGGATTAAACGGAACGGCCTTGGTGGCAATGAATTGATTAAGGGTTTGACATTTAGCTTAACGGCAGACAGCTGCATCGCGAATTGTCTGCAATTAACTATCTAGCCGTGTCTTCAGAGGCAGATGTAACGCCAAGTATGGAAGTCTACACGCGCCAACCGTCGCTGCTTTTTTTAATGCTCCAAGACTAGAAATAGGTCTATTTATGCTGGCTATAAAATATTTGCGATCATATTTCATTCGACTGTTTTTATTGTATTACTTACTACAGTAATTGGTGCTTAGATAGAGATGCGTATTTTGTTAAAATTGAAGATGCTATTTGCAAAAGAAAATATCTTTGTTATTTATGAGGTATTTTTGGTCTCGCCCTGTTGATATGGCGCCGAAGCAATTAGATTAACTATTATGGTGTTCAAATTATCGATGAAATCGTTCATTTTCATCTGTTTTTATCTAAGTACTAAAACTGGATATGACAATATAGTCTTCAAAATCACCTAGGTACTTACACCTAATGAGAAATAAGTAATTCTGAAGCATAGAGCTACTTTCATATGCATTTCATTGATTAAGTATGCATTACATACAAGATACCATAACTTAAAATAGGCGTAAACTAACAAATTCTCATAATAAATTATTGATATTGATTCGCCAATAAAAAAAATCATTAGCGCCATTTTTATTGCAACGGATGCCACTACTTAGCTACCAGTCACACTACCAAGTAGCGTGGTCGCATATTTATAGAGGATTCTATAAAAACCGGATGCTATTGCCAGCAATCGGTTATTATCAGTTCTTCAACAGGACCAGTTCATAATGTGGAGCATGGGAAGTGGTGTGGGGAAAATCATTGGCACATGACGACGAATGCGTCTCAATGAATAAATACAACAAAAAGTTTTAATTATCTCGTTCCAATATACAGCCGTCATGCTTTGATTTACTTCGGCAAAATAATCTAATGGAGGTTGGTTGTTCACAAAAAATAAAATTTTGATTAAGTTGAATAGGTAAAAGAACTTTAGCACAGAATAGGTCAATACCTTAGTAAAATTTTCAGAGTTATTTTAGAATAAAGAATATTATTTTAACGCAACATCAGACAATTTGTTAATCTCTTTTAAGCGTTTAAAAATATTCTTTTTAAGTCGCGAAAGAGGTGTTTTTATTCTTTATTTAAGTAACTATTTAGAATCCTAGTTAAGTAATGCCTAGCAAATCTGCACGTGCAAATTCCGAGATGGTGATTAAGGATCCATGTAAGGAGTTACCGCAGCACAAAGAGAATTTCTTGCTGACCGGCTGAACTGACATGTGGAGTGGAATAGAATTACCTACACACTTATATAATACAATCACAATTATAAATAAACTATACATATAGGGTGACTTTAAATTAGTGCACGATAGAAAAGGATATGCATGTACTCGTGATAACAAACAACTTTTACTATGGGGCCAAGTTCGAAATCATAAAAAAAAATATTCCCCCATATGGGGCGATACTATCAGCTGGTGCATTTTGTATGGGAAGTTCAAACATTTTTGAATGATTTCAACCTTGGCCCCATAGTAAAAGTTGTTTGTTATCACGAGTGCATGCATATACTTTTCTATCGTTAACTAATTTATGGTCATCCTATACTATAATAATTAACTAAGTAGGAACTCACAGGAATTTTAAGGTACATAAAACTTATGTATGTACTCGTAATTACTTAAAACTTAAATAGACTCATACATTCTTCACTTTTACCTTGCGTTTTTCTTATCTACCTTGATGTTGCTTTTCACTCTGTAATAGACGTTGGTTTAAAACAACTGTGTTTGGTATGCTTAACTTCTTTCTTTTCGATCATTGACTTTAAATTACTGAAGCATTACAAGAGTGTTGGTTCACGAAGTAGCATTAGAATTTGATCAATAAGTTTTTTTAAATAGTTACGTCAATTTTCTTAAGTAAAGTATGAAGATAACACATTGGCTCGTCAGTTGTGGGAAAAGCAATTAAAAGTAATGCTCCATTAGCTGAGACTTTTGTTGTTAACAATTAGAAGAAGATAATTTCTTATTAAATGTCAAAGCATGAAGACGAACAATTCGAAATTCGAATGCAAAACAGTTCTCTTTTGTTCAACCGACTATAAAAGTAACCTCTAATAATACGAACAAACAGATAGGTAGGCATATTTATAACTGCGTCTCAAATAATCTCAATAGTTCTCAATATTCTTAATGGTAAGACACCGCTATCTAATCGACTAGATATCGATATCGATGCGAGATGAGGTTACGAAAATTATCGTAGTTGCGGCTTGTGATAATTTCACTTTGCTACTTTGGCATGAAATACTGTAACCGTAATGTTACGCGTAAGTATGAAGGTAAGTTTTTTTGCTAAAACAGGTAAACTGATATACCTTCTTAGATCATTTTTATAGAGCTAAGATACTTCAAGTTCTAGTACATCATTGTTATTTTAATATGAATAGCTAGCTGCTGAGACGACTGTTTAAATATTTTTTGACGACAATGTCACCTGTAGGTTTAATGGACCGTTACTTTAATTGAACTTCTCTGCAACCCTCTTAATGTCTAGTTAAAGACTTCTTTTATACGCAATCGATAAAAATAACCATTAAAAAAAACTACTTAACATATTTATTACTATCAAACAAACAAGAATTAACAAGAAATTTCTTTTAGAAATATGCTGTACCTTTTGTATAACTTCTCTTTTTTTCTGTATCTTTGTACTATCATCTTACAATAAACTGTTAAATAAATAAATAAGAATCTAAAAAACTATAATTTAAAGATCAATTTATCCCAACAATAGAGTCAACATTCCACTCACGCGCAGCTAGCAGGTGATCGACTACTTATACTGACAACACATTCCAATGCATGACTATAGTTTACTTTATCACTATTATGAATACCCACTTAACTTACTATTGGTCAATACTATACTACTATGACGGATAATCGCTTTCTTTAATTAATAATTGCATTTAGGTGAAATTACCAATAACCACGAGTTAATGTTCGTGTTTAAGTGTACAGTTAGTGGTTTGACTGTTTCAGAATCATACATTATACATAACTAGTCAGTGCCGCATTTGTTGTAAAAAGTTTCATGAGTTTGAAAATCTTTTTGGATGGGTTGTCAATGTCAAAGTTTCCGCGAAGCCATTAGCTTAAGTTTAGCAGTAGAGTATTACTACTGTAGTGAATTCATTTTGTAACTATTTAATTAATTTGATCACACGGCTAATTGTTAAACTAAAACATATCAAAGGTATTTTTTTATAAATTTATTTTTATAACTTTATGTAGAAAGTAGAACTGCCACATATCAGATATCTTATTCTAGCTTACTTAATTACTGAACTACTCTTACATTAGTAGAGATCAAGTGATTTAACCAAAAATTGTTACGTTTTCTATACGTGTGACAGCAACGTAAGTAATATATGAAGTCGGTAATGGTTTAATAGTCGTGTGGCAGCGGGCCGTGACTTGATCAGCCCAGATAATAACCATGTAATCGTAATAACTTTGATTTTGATTTGATATTGCTGAATAACCTAACTTGATAAACTGGATGTGTTCTGTTTCGTCATAAAAAGAAAGAGTTTAATAATAAGACTACCTACGACCTAGGTAGTCTGTAGTTCTGGCTAAGTACTCTAGTTATTACCACTTAAGTTACACAATTTGTTCTGTCGAATGTATCTGACTTAAGCCATTTTTTTTTGTTGATAAGTACTCATAATTTAAAGTGTTAATGAACCTATAAAGTCGGTATTTTTGAAAACCATGCAAAGGTATTAAATCGAAATTAAATGTCAGCGGCCCCTAAACATAATAAAGATAGTCAACCCTGTCATTCCGGGCCGCATTGTATCTTAAGTTTGTCATCCGTGAGAGGATAACGGCAAAGGAATGCAAGTGGATATTATCCCAGTGAGTCGAGGCAAAGAATGACTCATTTTGAATATAAACTGTGTTGTACGAGTAGTCGAAGCCCTCAGAAAACCAATAGGTACTATATGGTTATTACTCATGTTTATAATTAAATAAGGTTCAAATCGTTTTGTATAATTATATGTCAGTAGGTACCTACATAGTTGTATGTAAAAAAAAAACTACTTTAGTAATCTATCTCTCTCTATACATATTGGGTGGCAAAATAGAAATTACCACAGGCCAGTGAAATTCTTTCCTATGTGGAAGATGTTAGATGGCTGTAGGTATTTGTACATGCTATTTCACCTTCTGATTCACGATTGCTAAATAAGTAGACGAACCTCTTTTAACGGGCACTTGTTAAGTGCTTAGCTATTGTCTAACCACAACAAAATGTCATAAGTAAGTATAGTAAGTCATTGAGCAGTTAAACAATGTTTTCATCCATTTAAATCTGTCCTCAGATAACTATTTACTTAGGAAATCACAGAAAACGTCGCCGATTGTATTGAAACTAACATTTCTTTCTCAGATTTATGTGGAAAGTTGTAGAATACGAAATGACGTCGTAATTTTATTCAAGGAAGGACTGGACAGGCGGCCATTGTTAGAATCCATCAGTTTAAATTCTGTATGCGTAGTGCGAGTTAGATGCGTAACTTTACCATCGCGTTAATCGAGTAAACGCTGTTCGAAAAGTAAAGTGAATAAATGTGAGTGCGAGTTGCAATCGACTGTAACGTATCGAGCGCGTTTACTCACTTCGAATCGTGAACGTTTTTTCTATAATGTTGGCAGTTCGTAGGTAACTCTATGGTGTATCTATGACTTTGACGTATAAACCTACCAATTTAAGTTTACCAAAACTCGTTGTGTTTTTTACACACAGAGGTGACAATCATATTTAGACGGGTTGTTTTTATTTTTGCCGCCACCACTTGAGAAGTTGAGATATCTAACTACTTGAGTGAACCTTTTTGTGCTTTTGTGGAATGCGTAAGTATTATGTTGTGTTGTGCCTGTGCGTTAGTAATTAGTTGAGTTAAGTTCATTAAATACATAATAATGAAGACCAGTAACCAACAATTCGAAATTTTGGTTACGTTCATGGAAGAGTAAGTGTAAAATCTTGTTTTCTTTGTGCTGTTTGTTTGGGACTTGTAAATACCTTAATTACTAATTTTTAGAAACGGAGATCTCAGTAAACCCTCTAAGGATCCCAAAGGAAGGATTGGCCGTATTCAGCAATGGGAGCAACTTGCTGCTTTATTAAATAGTGATGGTGGTGGGGACACCAAATCTACGGAGAAGTGGAAAAAGGTATGAAATTGTGATAATTTTATGTTAGTATACCTGTAGCATGTCCTAGGTGATAGCGATACATAATTTATATATACATGTATGTGTTATTTTTTACTTTATAGGTGTGGAGTGACTACAAAAATAACACCAAAAAAAAGGCTGCTCGGTTGCACAGAGCAGCCAGCGGTACTGGTGGAGGGCCAGCAACGCACACCAAACTAACAGACTTGGAGGAAAGAGTCCTCCAAATAATGGGAAGGCAAGTGGCTACGGGGTTGGCCGTGGACGAGCTCGGACCCACACCGGTTAGATTTTATTCTATTGTTGTAACACCTCAATCAGTAGGTAATTATTATTTTATAATAATACATGTTATTGTTTGTCACAGACTAATATACAAGAACAAAACACGCCTGAAACAGCAACATCAGCATCTCTATCAGATATAATAGTTTTAGAAGGTAAGATAATTATTTTTATTAAGTATTTACAGCCTTTTTTATAGACCTAACATGGATTAACAGATGTATCTAAACTTGGGAACTTAGATAGGTATTTCATTCCATTGTGTATTTATCAATATAAATCAAATCGTAAAGTACAATGTAATAGTACAATAAAACACCTGTAATAATGTGTCTGTACCTTCTCATATCAGATGTCTGAAATGATTTAAAACTATCTTTTTTTACCAAAATTATTTTATAATAATTTATTCTCTTTCAGGCCAATGGAATCAACCTGGGCCATCAAGTAGGATCCACATCCCACCTCCATCTCCCCAAGATCTTATTCTTCAAGAAAATGTTATAAATATGGAAGGTAATAATGGAACTTTTGAATTAGATAAAAAATTATATTACTCTTAGTTTGATGAATGTCACAGGTGCATTGTTATATAATATTATTCATTAATGTGATTTATTTATTTTATAATATTACAAGTGAAATAAAAATAAAACAAGCTAACTGTTCAGTAAAAATATCTTCCAGGCAACCTTAGGCTAAAAAAGTTGCATGCATATATTATATTTCACAATTTAATTTAAAATGTATTTTTTCAGATTGTGAAACTCATTGTGTTACCGAACCTGAACCTGTGGCCCTGGCATCGCCCCACAGAAATATCAGAGAGTCACCCCCAAGAATTATTACTCCACGAAGGAGACCGAGGGGATCTCCAAGAAGATTGGCCAGGACATCTCCCAGAAGACCTATGAGGAGAACGCCTCCTAGGCGATCTAGGCCATCACAATCTGAGGAGGCTGCAGAATATTTTCTCCAAAGTGACAGAGAATGGAGGGAATTCAGGATTCGGCAACACAATGAACTGATGGAAGTTAAGAGGGAGCAAAATAGGATAAATAACTTAGTTGTAGAAACACAAAGGCAATGGCTGAATGTAGCAGGAAGGGCTTTAGATATTTTAGATAGAATAGTTGATAAATATAACATTTAAGTAAGTAATAAATAGATAGATCGATAGAAATACTTTACTTTGCAGATACTATAACAATGTGTGTAAAGATAACCTTATTACTAAAAGTGATCTCTTCTAGACAACCTTTGGACTAGGAACGAAGACTAGAGCAGGGCATGGTATAAATAAATTTATATTTACTGTTAATAATTCAATAATAATAAATATTAAGTCTTTTCTAAAAATTGTTTTCATTGAAACCTTTTAAATTTGCAATAGAAATATTTAAGCATACAATTATTCCACTGCATGGGCAGGTGTATATGTATATTAATAGAAAGTTTTTATACCTGGGTAGAGAATGCAGTGCCCAATTGCCCATACTATTACTGGTATCAATTAGGTACTATTATTGTAACTTTATATTTGTTGGGATACTAATGATTACAAATAAGGAATGCTGGTATCTATTGCTAAGGAAACACGAGACTGTCATAGTAAAATCCTTTTATTTCATTAAAAATGGGAGTGTTTTAGTCAAAAATAGGTAATTAATAACACTTTTTTATTTCTATTGTTTCACTACCTGTATAACCAAGAGGAAGAAACGGCAAGAAACCTAACAACACAGGGCCCTATGTTTATGTTAAATATTTTATTTTTTTAAATCAACAAACTAATATAATTACATGTAGGTACCTCCCTACTTATTTAGATCATTACAGTAGTATGAAGTTTTACATAAATTTTCAATCCTGCAGCATCCAAAATAAACCAAAAGATGTTAAAGCTTAGTTTGAGGTAGTCAGAATGCCCCACATCAGCTGTTATTATTGTTGCAGTCTCCTGACTAATTGGTCTCTTATTGCTCTTCCACGAATTAGGTCAGTGGTGGATCCTCGCTCTACATACCTATCATCTTGATGGTCTCCTTGCTCTTCTGCTAGAATGAAAGTTAAAATTAAAGCTAGAATATACACAGGTCTATTATTCATAATATGTAGGTACCTTTATACCTAGGTAGACATTACATACCACTTATACTATATTCTTCTGCTTCTATATTGTCTAATGCAATTGCAAAATTATGCAGAATGCAGCAGGCCTGAATAATTCTAGCGCATTTTGTTGGCTTGTAATGGAGAACTCTGTCTTTGTTTAAGCAACGCCAACGATTTTTTAACCTCCCAAAAGTGTTTTCAATGACAACCCTGGCTGCACAGTGTTTGTCATTATAATTGGTTTCAGCACTGCGGGGCGCAGCTCCTGCAATGGGAGTCATTAACCACGGGCGTTGAGGGTAGCCAGAGTCTCCTGAAAGTATATACAAAATTACAAATTTACTTATTGTGATTGTACACAATATTTTATTTATTTATGCCATATTAAATACATATTATAAATATTAAGATTTACATTGAATTTATTTACCTAAAAGCCACACTAATTCTCCATTCTGATGCAACGTCTGCATAAAATTATTCACATTGCTATTTTCCCAAATGAATGAGTCATGATTAGCACCTCCAAATTTTGCATTTACATTTAAAATGCGGTACTCATCATCACATATCTGTAAAGAAAGTTTTTGTAAGATTCAAACTATTTCATTATAATTATAATACTTGTGTTCACCTTTTCTATTTATTTGTAGTTACCATTTGTACATTAAGGGAATGGTAGTGTTTCCTGCAATAATACCAATGTTCTTCTTCTTTGGGTGGTCCGAAAATTCTGAAGTGGCTACCATCAATGCAACCAATCACTCCAGGAATACCATATTTGGCAAAGAACCTAAACCATCATTTCACAATAAGTAAACTAAGTGAATAAGTAAACTAAGTGAATAAACAAAAACAAGTAACAATTTAAAATGTGAAGTTACCTTTGGCTTATAGTCTGTCTTGCAGCCGGAGTATCTGGGAATTTCATGTACTTGGTAACCATGTTTTTGTGTAAAAGAGCTCGGCTAACCTCTTCAATATAGACGCTGCACATTTTTTGTGAGACATGCTTTGCAGCTCCTACTGGACGCTGATAAGAACCAGTCGCAAAGAAAAATAGTGCAGTGTATACCTGTAAATTATTGTTAAATATGATCAAAAAATACCTATGGATACATGTTATCTTTAATAATAAAAACATATAAGCATTCTACCTTAACCTCCAACGAAACTCTTTGAGAAGGCCTTAAGTTTGTAAGTCTTCTTAGCTCCGTACACAAAAACTTGAAGGCTTTCTTGGAAAAGCGATATCTTTTACGGAATTCAGCGTCCGTGAGGTCTGCCAGAGGGTCGCTTATAGCTCGGGCTCTAGCACGAATATTGCACATCACACTGCATTGATCTCGAGCTCGAGCAGTCAATGACATCCTCCAGGCGAAGAAAAAACGCGCCGACATTGATTTATAATATCACACAATACAAAATAACACAAAATAACTCCTAAAAACAAAGTTCTCACCACAAATTTTCAAGTGGCAACGTTACTTTACGCAAGTGAGAATGTTTTCGATTCGAAATGTCAAAAGGCCTAAAAATTTGAACTCACACTCGCAAAACGCGAAAAAACGGTCGGTTTTCGTGACTTGCTCGCATTCGATTGCGTTAACGTAAACTTTTTAAACTCACACTCACAAATAGTATTTCTTCTATTCGCCACTAGATGTCGCTATACATATTTCATACAAAAGTAAATTTGCGTTAACTTTCTCGATGCGTAAAAAAAACTCGCACTAAGCACACTGAACACGTAGAGCGATCGTGGCTGACCGCATCGACTCTGTTGTTACGATACGACCCATAATGCAGCTAAGTATTACAGTAACTACTCGAATACGCGCCATTAATAGCTACTGGTTGATATAATACCGTTTTTGTCATGAACCCAGCCTATTTAAACTGCACTTGCACATTTTAAAGTACAACAAACGCCATCTACTGAGGAATTTTGTAAACTTCCATGGTCCATTCTGTGGATAGGTAATTGGAAAACGATTAAAATTACGTAACTTCTTGCGTAATTGACGAATAGATATAATACATATATTGCATTTTTGTTGGATATGAACGCGTTTGAAATGTTCGTGACTTGAGTTAATTAATATGAAGAATTTTAAAAGAATAAATCACTGGTAGTATCAAGTCTTGACTGATCTTTTCGCAGAACTTACTTTCAATACTTATGTTATCGAGGCTAACCGAGAAGTCAGACCGACAGCAAACGGAGGCTCTAAACATGCTCCAAGCATACTGATTTCAATAAAGCCTTCTTGGCAATAAATACTTTTTTACTCGAGCCTAAACCCACAGTATTATTGAAATACAAACTCTTTGCTGTCAACAAAACGTAATCGAAAAGCCATTAAAAGTATTAGGCTGAGTCACAGCGTGTCAATGCCGAAAATGTGTAATTACGAAAAAAAACGTCGGAATCGCGTCGCGCCTGTAGCTAAAAGAGTATTATTTACATTCTCACGAAAATCAATTGAGTGTTGCTTCCTGCATGGATTGACACCTCCGGCGATCAAAATAACATTATTTGCTTATTAGAAAATAATTGTTGCGACGTGAGACGTTGGAAAGGGGTACAAAAAGTAAGACAGTTCTAATGGCATTTATAAGTGATATTGAGGAAGGTATTGGTGCAACTTCCACCTCATTTCTTTATCTTATTGTGGTCATTAGTAGGTACGTTAGTTGGTTCAGTAAACCGTGTCTCAATCATACACGTGTTAAAGACGGACGCTCGCGTTTGCTCTACCTAAACAGCAGCTAAATTACGATTTAACAAACAAATTATACAATTAATCAAATGATAAAATCTTGCCATTCAAATATTTATGTAGGGGAGTGGCACAACCTAGGTATTGAGAGCCTTTACCATTATCCATACAACGACATCGTCCTAAATAAAAATGCAGTGCCATTGTGTTTTGTGATACATTCTCATTTCATTCATACTAGTAATTCATTTAAATACATAAAGGCTTAACAAATGATGCTGCATTATAAAGCTGAGAGGAAAAAAATATGTTTAAGTACCTAGATACGAAACATAACCTCCATTTGTTTATTTACTAGAGGCTTCCCTCGACTTCGTACTCATTTACCGTAATATCTTTGAAAAAAAAACATGATATTGTAAAATAATGTAGCCTATGAGTTATTCTGATATGTATTGCCTAGTTTCATCAAAAACTGTTCAGTATTTTTTACGTGAAAAAGTACAAACATCCATCCATCCATCGGCATCGGTACAAACATTGACATTTATAATATTAGTAGGATAAGTTTACCTTAGTCATTAGAGTATCCGTTTAAATTTAATCAAAGGTGTTTTGATAAGAAAAAAAAGAAGTGGGCCATCGTAAAATTGGTATAGTGAGTGAGTGAATGAGTCAAGAGTTTAGTGTCGATGACTCCATTCATAAGAGTCAGTGGTTGCAGAGAATGTCAGATATCTTCCAAGAAAAAACACGGAATCTTTACTAGAAGATTACTTCGTGACTCATTCGAAACGGAACTCGAAATTTGCACATAATTATGTAAGGTGGGTGGACCATGGAAGGCCACACTAACGAGTAAACGCTTTTTATTCGTTTATTAACTGGATAAATGAAAAAAACAAATTATCAAATAATACTTTGTTTTATTGTGTACCATATAAATAACTTTTTTTTAACCTAGCTTTAATCAGTATTCATTAAACTCAAGTTTTGTTGAGCTCTTCCAAATGGCCTTGCAAGGAATACGGCTCCAAACAAGGCCAATATTATACATCAGTCGTTCAACTCAAAAATAGAGTTGTAACAATTAATATATTCGCTTTTACTAAAACTACATAATAAGCTCTTTCCTTTGAACAAAACATTAAATGCTAATTATATTTTTATCATCTATAAAAAAAAATATAAACATTACTGGAACACCATCGTGTTAACTAAGAATATATTAATGAAAATTGTTCAAAAATAATAATAATGAGTATTATATTAACATCAAAGAAATTATCAATCCGTTTTATAATGAAATAAAAAAAAAATTTTTTTCCTAAAACGCCATATACTTTAGTACGGCCAACCGTCACATTCTTTATTGGCCTTATAAGGGACCACTGGCTTTCCTAGGAACACGGCCAATATTTTAGCCTAAATCGAGTCAAAATTAATATTTTTTTTTAGTACCATAAACATATCCATATAGAACAATTCACAGTAAAAAAATATTTCATAATCATAGGTTATTTCACAAAAAATTTACACTTTGCTTTGCGCGCGAATTACAATTGTAACGTCGATGACCAGAGTCTACAAAGCATGAGCTCGTACTTCCACAATTACGACGCGAGCGACTCGCCGCCGCATGTGTGATCTTGTGTTGGATGGATCTTAGTGTACAGCAAAAAAAAATGTCTTTACATGTCAATAACTACGACTTTTCGATAGTTGGCCTTCAAAGGAGCGTGGCCTTCCATGGTCCACCCACCTTATAAGAAGTTTGTTTATTAGATGTCTGATCTTTATAATAGGTAACTGAATTAAATAACATAATAATACCCACTTTTTGTTATTAATTTATTACTTTAATATTAATTTATTTATTATCAATAAAAACGCGGCCTTGTAAAGTGTTCAATGTTTGTTGTGTAAAATCAAATGCTTCGTATTTACAAAATAAATACAGAAGAACAATAAAAAATTTCAAACCTGTTTCATGAATGAATGTTTAATTCATTTTGGTTGATTCCGATATTTGTTTACTTTGAAATACATTTCATTTTATAAGCAATTATTCGTGATGAGTTGTTGCTGATTTCATTGTTTAATTTAATAACATCAATAAATTAATGGAATGTTACTCAAATGTATGACTGAAAAATTACTAAAATGTATAAGCAAGTAGGTACTCTGTTGTTGATAATTTAATTGTTTATTGTAATAACAACATCATTTTAAGAATAGAATGTTACTATTTTAGTATCTAAGTACTTATATGAGTGACGTAACCTTTCGCATCAGATGTTTATTAAAACTTGTAAGTACAATACTTTCTAGTGAAGTAATGATTCAATTGTTTTGTTCCCACGATTTTAGTACAAATGAAACATGCTTCTTACTTTCCACTTCTCTGGCTAAATATGAGCTTCGCAAAAGCTCCGTTGGCAATAAAAAATCGTTTGGTAGTAAGTATTTCATTATTAAAGGTAGGTTATGTTTTACTGTCAATAAAATACGTACATAAAAAGAGTTTCAATATTATTTAGCATAGTAAATCCTGTACATAAAATGGTCATGAGTTACGTTTTCATTGGCATGGCATTTATGCAACAGAAAATCTCGTTTCGCCTCGACATGCAGTACAAAGTAAAAAATGTAAGAAAGACAACCTTTTATGGAATATATAAAGCGAATTCTTATGATAAAAGGTAAACATACCTGTTGTGGTGATACCAGCGAGACTTTCCCGGAAGCTAGACGCGGCCCTGTGGAGGAAATGAAAGGTATTAGATGCGATAGATCAAGTGCCAGCATCAAGTTACAGCCACCCTGTCCAACAACAACCCAGCTGGACAGACTCGTATTTATTACACACACAACTTATTTTAATTTGCAGTAAACATGCCCCATCTGCATGCATACGAAATTACAATCAAAGCTTCGAATTAGCATTTTGAGAATTTGTAATGTTGTTGGTAATTGTGTAGCTAAGTAGCGGTAAGGCCACCTGGGTTTATTAGCACAGTTTCGGAGGTTGTTCACTCTCTAGATCGGTACCTAATATGAGACTTTTTAAAAACCTTGAAGAGCATCAAAAAGTTCTCACTAGAGGACATTAATATTCAGTCAACTCTCCGACTATATAATGCGAGGAATACCGAAGGAAACCACAACAGAATACTTAAAATAAGATAAAACAATACAAATTATGGGTTAGGTTTCGAATCCTAAAGATTCTCACGATTCTATCGTAGCTGGGGGCTAGAAAACTATTAGTAAAGTTGTTTTTACGCTGCATTTTCAATTACTGCCTTCTCCGTAATGAAACGATAGCGAGTGCGGTGTTGACGTCACAGGGACTCGTTCCATTACCTTATCCCTGTTTAGTACAAGGTATATCTAGTTGGAATTTAACACGTTGGAAAGTGACTTTTAATTGAAGCCCGGTTTATAATGGCTACGGGTTTTACTATGAGTCTGTTGCGTCATTAGCAAAGGGAAATAAGTCAATTAAGGAAAGAAAAGCTACTCGCAAGTAGGTACTTTGATTTATGTTTTGCTATGTTTAATTAATTTTAATCTGTGGGACAGAGACAACCCAATATCTATCCTAGTTCGTAGGTACCTACCTACATAGATTTACACTTGATTTATCAGACAGTGTGAGACAGCTTTAAGTGGATTCAAATAGTCAATGAGATGAACAAGCGGTTTCCAATGCGGATATATTTTCCAGCTAATATACATAATTTCTATTAAGTTGTGCGTTGCGTAGCAAATATATTGAGATAGGCTTTCACTCGGACGACCGGCCTCTGCGTCTATGTGTACCTACTTGCACCGGATATCCGTCGCGACTATAGATTCTTAATTTAAAATGTATCGTGTTTGTTTTTTTTAATGCTGCCCGGAGATCGAATGCCAAAATTGAAACCTTATTTAACCAAATTTTATAATAAACAATCAGAATATCACGTTCGGACTGTAATGAATGTCAGCTAGGCTTCCATATTCGATCATCTGACAGTTTTGTTTCAATACTGATCAAATTACTTTCATAATAGGTAACAAGATCATCGTGACATCAAAGTGCAAAGCAATAAGAATCGGCAGAATGTATTTTGATCATCATGTAGGGAATATGAAATATTGAGCATAAAAACCTTATATTTACAGTTACCTACAGAATATATTATTTACTTATCTATTAAAAAATAGTTCTCGGAAACATTCATCGAACAATATTTTTTCTGATTTACGATAACAACAACAGTTAAGATGGGTTTAATGAAGCGTTGAACAATTTGAACTAAGGTTTTGATATTGATACGAGTGTGTCATATCTTATCATGAATAAGACATCACTGAAATGAGAGAGTGCTAAGCTAAGAAACCGTTCCCGACAATCTGTTTATTAAAAACTAGCTTTTACCCGCGACTTCGTCCGCATAAGTTTTTTTGTTTTCTCCCGGCTGTAAGTCCCCCTGCAACAATGTCCCTCTATCGTGTTCCGGTCCTCAACTTCACATCAAAATTTGTTCAAAAGCAACCTAAGCACATAATGGATAGCTCCGAATGTTTCCTTAGTAAATATAAAAAGTAAATAATATAAATCGGTTTAAAATACTACTAACATACCTACCCGCCAACCCCCGATGTATACAAATCAGATGAATAGTTTTGGCGTAATGTGATTCTAGACAGAGTTTTAATGTTGTAGATAGGTAGCTATGTATACGTTCCTGTGGGAATGAGATATTTTCCCGAAGTAAAAAGTAGTCTGAATTTTGGTACCTTCCTACCCTATAATTTAAGTAGTGTGATGGAATGTAGCTAAGTCTCGATCCAAGTAAAACTGAAGTAAAATAAAGACAGTTGCATCAAAATTTTATCATAATTTCCATAAATTATGGCGCCTACCTACCCTCTAAGTTAGAAAAAGTGATTAAATACTAACTTGAAGTCTTAGTAACACTCAGTTTAAAAAAAAAACATCAAAATCATTTCAGTAGCTATGGCGTCATGCGCTTCTTAACACGATCACGCTAGATTTCCGCGGGAATGAGGTATTTTCCCGCCGTAAAAAGTAGCCTGTGTCCGTGCCTAGGATTCTATCTTTAAATTAACCAAGTCTTATAAAAATCCGTTCAGACGTTAAGGCGTGAATGAGGTAAACTTTTAAAACAAACAATTTAAAATCACTAACTTAATTCAGTTTTCTGCCTACTTCCTACCCCCTAAGTACGATAACGTGATCATTTTGATCTTATATCCGTTTTTAGGTAACCATCTATTACCTTACTAAATTTCATCAAAATCCGTTCAGCCGTTTAGACGTGAAAGAGTAACAGACAGACAGACAGAGTTAATTTCGATTTTTTTTTTTTTTTTTTTTATATTAGTATGGATAGTATGGAAGTATGGATGGATTTAGTATTAAGTGCCTAAATATAAAATTTCATGGTTTTATCTTTGAATAATGACGATCTCCCATACTAACTTTCATCCCTTATTACCACCCCCTTAAGCCTTTTTTCGCGACAAAATATAGCCTATGTCCTTTCTCAAGGTCTAGACAACCTCTCTACCAAATTTCATTGAAATCGGTTCAGTAGTTTAGGCGTGAAAGCGTAACAGACAGACAGACAGACAGACAGAGTTACTTTCGCATTTATAATATTAGTATGGATGGATACTTAAACTAACCCCTGCGTTTTGTTGTTGCAAAAATAAAGACGTATTAAGCATCGAATGACGTGTAAGAAACGTTTCGTTTCTCGCAACCGATGTTGTTTATCTAACGAGCTGCTGCGGTGTTGCATTTCGTCGGTACTAGAGGTAAGGTTACACTAATGTGTTGGGTGGTCATACGATGTGCTTGGACATTATTATTTTATCGCCGTTGTCGTCCGGTCTCACAGAGTATGGAGGCACCTATTGCATTACATTTCAGGCTGTCGCAGTAGCAGAAACACCCACTAGGTATATTCGTGAAACGAAGCAACTTTTTATTGATTGAACATTTCTATTGACCGATCTGTTTTCTATACTCGAGTCTTAGTATTTTTTAATTTCATATCTATATTATGAAACATTAATGAATGAGGAAGATAATTTGTCGATTTCTTATAAATCTGTAAATCTGTGTTTTCAGTATTTTCTTTTTTTATGAATCAGAATAAAACGGGTTGTTTCCGTTTGGAATTTATATAGATTTATTAAGGAAATCTTTTATGTAGCTACATTTAGTAAGTGAACCAATACTTATTATGAGAAATACGTAACTACTTAATAAATACCTACCTTTATTGAACAAGTGTTTATAGGCAAACATTATTCATAGGACAGCTGCTGAGTGACTCAGTTAGAGCAAGGAACGCTCCTTTTAACTGGCAAGAAATGACAAGCCTTACATGAACACCACTTACATACACCGCGCATATCGCTCAGGTCTCAACAGTAACTGGTTGTAATTTCACATATCTACATACAAAGGGGCATTTCACTAGGAAATTAGCTTATTGAGATATAATGAGGTAGGTAATATATGCGGACAGGACTCAGGAAATTATCTTGAAGGAACGAGATTGTATAATAGAGATGAGATTTCAGCCTAATGATAAGTTTATTAGATAGGATGAAGCAAAGCATAAAGAATTTAATTAATTATGACAGTTTTTTGACTTATAAAATGGTATTTAAAATAATTGTTTCTAATCTAAGGTGTAATTTACGAGTCTTATCACAACTTATTAATTTTTTATAAGTATTTCTTTATATTCAGAAGTAATTATATAAAAATTGCTTAGACCGGATAGGACAGTTTGTAGCTAGTTATTGTTTGCCCAACAGTGGGACAGATTGAACCCACCCACGTGAGTTCAGCGGTCTATTGCACAAGAGTGTTTTAAAATTCGAACATTAGACAGAGGAACCAGTTTAGTTCAACTCTGATTATAATCCCGGGGCGGCTAAAATGTTGCTGAGTGGAAAGTGTCATCAATTTGTGGGTATTATACCTACATATATGTAGGTATGTAACTATACTCAGATGTAAATGTAAGAAATAGAAATGTAATTCTCTAAAATATCTAGTATACCAGCAATTTATTGAATTAATGAAGTTATCTATCAGGACACTGAAAAGGAGAAAAGTAGCTTAAAATCGTACAATGATGAGGACAAGAAAGACTGGAGGCTTAAGTTCAGCAGTGATATAACTTTAATGACACGATCATTAAAAAGAAAAAAGCAGAGGGAAACAAAACACAATCCTTTCAAAAGGGCCCTTCATTGTCTTAAAAAAGTTTATGGATAAATAAGCTGTGTGTAATTTTAGTGCTTCTCATAGGGATACTTGACAAGCGGCCGCGCCCCGCGTTTTCTCTTAACCTCACTTATGGCATTACACTCCAGCTTTACTTTATTAAAGTAAGTAGGTACTTACAGATATGTTGAAGTCTTTTATTTCTTTTGATTTGACATTCGCTACGTGGTTAAGTAAAGACATGATATTTTTTACTAAGATATTGACTAATGATCAAAAGAAATGCTTATATCGCCATTAGTTTAAAATCTTATTGACTTAAAGTGAATTGAGTAACTTTGTATCATATTTATTTAACTAAAACCATTTTTGTCGTCCCAAATCAACTCATATCGAATGTAAACAAAATATACTTACTTGTCTAAATATTCGTATGAGTAAGTATTTATCGATCAAAGTAGGTTGACATTCTTAAAAATGCTTTATCTTATCCTCGCCACACATATTTTTGGCCGAACAAACCAAAACACTTGAGAACCAGCGATTTAAAAACTTAGGCATGTTGAGAAAACACACAAACTTAAAACTAAGAAAGAATTTATTTGATTCTACTTTCAGTTTTGTAAAAAAGAATCTACATTTTTGATGACAAAAAAAAACTGTTTTTCAATGCATCTCTTTTTTATAAAACTACATAAATGCATGCCAATTATTCCGATTGCAATTGCATTTGTGAGAGTTCGCGGCGAGTCGAGTGTTCCTCTCGCAAGATTTAACTCTATACCCTGTTTGTACGAGCATGGATACTAATCAGGGATCAAGTAAACTATTGTTCGTTTATACCTTGCTACTGGCCGCTTGCTAATGATATTAGCTATTATGGAAGCCGTAAAAACTAACACGCCGTATAAACAGTAAACTGGAGAACTTTACTGGATTAAATTAATACACGATTGGCACCAAATCGTTGAGCAATTAAACAGAAAGCGTCTATTATAATAGAGATTATAATGTCGTTAACATTTGTAATTTTCGATCGGTCCTCTAAAATACTGTAGGTATATCTAGTTAATTCTTTCATAAGTAGTCATTAGATTATATTCTTGTTAAACGATCTTTTCTGCAACGATCTAACTAATTTCTAGTAAAGCTTAAATTAGAAATAGGTACTAATGAATTCTCCTTTTTAACCATTTCATTGAACACTTCCCGTAACGAGAAGGTAGGTAATTTCACTCACCTGTCTATTCCTGAAATATGCGTGCGTCAGGCAGAAATAATTGTCCATACGATACTAACTGATTTATAGCGAAATGTATCGGATTTCTGCATTGCTAGTGTATAGCCATAGTGGCTATGGTGGTTGTTTTACGATCACCCACTAGGAATATCTACGTTTACAGTGTGGTACAGCGGCAAATAAATTTCTGTGTAGGTACTTGGGAATAAATGAAAGTATACTTAAAATGAGGATTCCATTCGAAAGACAGACACCAACGAAGGCAAAATCTTAACATGTTATAATTAGACAAACTAAGTCGTTTATTTAACTTTTGGGACTAATATAATGGTACCTAGAGGAATCTGCGGTTACAGTACCTACCTACGTTTCCTGCAGGAGACAGGAGAAACTGTTTCAAAGCTCATCTTTTTACGATTTTACATTATCAGCCATTTACTTGTAAAAGCCACTAATGGTTTGGAGCTTCTACAGCCTTTAATGAAACTAGCTTTAATAGTAGTTCAGTTAAAAGCTTAGCTTTTTAGAATACTCTTCAACTAGCAACTTGAATGATGTTTACTAAAGACAAACTGACACAAGTTGACCGTTAGGTAACAAACTGGTTTATTTCCTAGTTTCATTAAATTTGTAAAGCGTTTTAGTATTCTGTCCATCTTTATGAGACGAGATTTATATGTTTTACTTCCCAATCGGGTTCATTAGTGAATTGATTTCCTAAATTCATTAAATTAACTGTTATGTGGCGCTTGCGTACTGTTGCAGAAAAGCTGATTAAAGATCAATTAAACCTATAACAGGTTTAATTTAAAATCGTTGTCAAAAGAAAAGATTGAACGATACTTGGGTGTTTAGTGGTAGTTTGTTACGTGTTAAGTCTTGACTTAGGAAGTCTAAATAAATCTAATTACCGCTTACGTATACTTATAGACAGTTATTTAGTTGTAAGGTTAGTATACGGTGTCTATGCAAGCGGAGACAGCGGATAGAAATAAGGAAACGAGGATAAATAAGGACTAACCTCATAAAGTAGATAATTGATGATTAGGTACCTACTTAATTGGTACAAGTACAACCACAGGTACTCGAACTTTAAGTACATAATTGTTTTATTTAACAAATGTGTTTACTCGTAGATATTCACTGTAGCTCTAGCGGATTTATAAAAAAATTGAACTTAATTCCATATTGCTTCCTTTTCTGAAAATGAGTGTTATCTATCTATGAACTCAAGAACTGTTGCAAACCCTACTATTTGTACTACAAAAAGTTTTGCTACAACACAAAAAGCTAAGAAAGGCCAATTTCATAGATAACTGGCTAGGCCGCTTATTCGCAAAGAAAGTTGGCCATAGCACAGTGAGCCTAATTGGCCATATCCAGGAGCCCAGTTAATCCTTAAACGGATTATGTGGCCCATTAACGCGTGTCGAAGCCGTAGCAGTCGGTCACCCAACGGTTGGCCGAGATCGTCCATGGTCTGCGGCTCATACGTCTTTACGTGACAGCTACTGTCGGAAGACGCCTTTATATGGAGCAGTGTGTAACTGCCATTACGCTTTGAGTGTATTTTAGTAAAGTTGGGGATGACATGACTTATGTATGATAAAGCTTATTAATCTAAGACTATAAGGTGTACAAGGTTGCACCTATTAGCTACCATAACCCATAACATCATATTTTCCAGTCTACAACATACGTGCATCTTTTAGGGTTAAAACTAAAACAGTTTTAAGCGAATCACCTTGATTCATGGTAAAAAAACATAGATATTAGATAATGTTTTCGACCTTATTCGTAATATTGTTGCTGTTACGATATTGTCGCGTGATACCAATGATTTAAGCGGAATATTCGGCCTCAGTTTAGTTAAACGAATTCGGAAACCTTCGTTCGGTTTGTCATGAAAGCACGATTGCCTGTCTCTTTACGGATATTCGTACACGGAAGGAAGGAAATCGGTTTACCTTTATTTACCTACCCCTTAACTGAGTCAATATTTCGCAAATTAATTAAAAACATTCCAACTTTTGGATTATTGCATGAATCTGATGAATTTTAAGTGCTTAATGCTAAAATGTTACTCGTTCAAGAAAATTGCATTTAAGTAGGATGTATTTATTGGACCGTCTCAATAAATCGTTTCGTGGATAATTACACAGAAATCTGAATCATAATTGTTTAACAAACCTTGTTCACTTTACAAACGTATTTACCATTTAGCAAATTAGATAGTTTTTTTCCTGTTTTCTAATACATAAATCTTACTAATAAGTAATAAATAACTTACATAATTATAAGCATAATAAGATGCTCCGGGGAAATATACTATATCTGTATAAAACTTTATTAGGTACTAAATTAGATATGGTAGGTACCTACTTAACTTAGGTGCCTAGTTATATTAAAGCTAAGTAATTTTATAGATAGTTTGGTACCTAGTTATCTCATTTAAGTAATAAAATTGCACGTGGTTCATTAATCATATCCGGCCTAGCAAAGACAAGCCCTAGGCTTTTTATAAATAAGATATTCCTAGAGACCTATGTACTACAACTGCTTATACTAATAGGGACTCTAGTTAACTATTGGTTGTGTATTAAGTTTAGATGCGCAGGCTAAGGCATAATGATGGATGAGCACAAGAAGGTGCAAGATTAGCATATTACCGTAACTTCAGTTCCTTAATCTATTAGGTTTTAAGTTAGTAGGTAGATAATATGTTTCTTCCGCCATTCTTTGTAATGATGCATCCTCACCAAAGACAGGTAGTTACCCAATTTTTGGACAAGAATCTTTGAAAGTATTCCAAAGTAAATGCTGTGTTTTCCTAGCTTTAAGTTAAATGGTTAGAATTTTAGAATCTATCCTTCGTACCTCTGATTAGTTAATTAGGTAACTTACAAATTGTCATAGTTTCCATCGTAGGTAAGTACCTATTCATGTTCTAGTAAGTAGGTAGCCACATTCCTATAGTGTTCGTATGAATCACCTGGCTACGTTATTACGTTTTTTCTGACACACCGTTTATACACCTCTTTAAAGTTGATTTAGCAAAAAACTAATTCTATCACCATGACACTTAACTGATTATGGCGAATTTCATTAACAGTTTTTATACAACAACTAATTAGCGACAAACTTAATTTAACTTACCCTCAACTTTTTTAACTTCAAAAGTCCCAGGACATCAACAAATATCACTTCAAACGTTCCAAACAGAAAAGTATATTGTTATGTAAAATAGTAATGCACAATTTCTTTTCGTAAACTTTATTTCACACTGTTTTGTTTCTAGTTCGGCACTTGCGCGGGAATGTCAGCTTTTTCGCGGCGCATTGTTATCGCGTGCGCGACTGTCACGCATACCACACGACTCCACTCAAGCTACGCTCAACGAATACAAAACAGAATTTACTGCGTGTGCGCGCGGTGCGGCTGCGGCTAGGTACGGCCCGGTGCGGTGTTTAACTTGACTCACCTATTGAAATTAAATGATTACGAGCCGCTAGCGGCATCTATCGACCAATTTGTAAATTACATAAAATTACTTTACTTACTGCTCAACACTAGATGGCGCTGCACAAACTGTTTTCACTACTCGACACTAGATGGCAGTGTAAATGTTGCCAGTAAAAATAATTAATGTTCATTCGGTCTTCTTTAGTCTATGGTGAAATCATTCATTCACTCACTCTTTCTCTGTCAAAATGGCTGCCGTGCAAGAGGTGCGTGTCGAAGTTTCGCCGCTAATTTTATATTTTAGCTGTGTATTTGTGATTAATTTTTTAAAGTAAATTCAGATTTTCTAATTTATGATGTGTATTTTCAGGCGAGACGTGAACCTATCCAGGCCGTCCAGGTCTTCGGACGCAAGGTGAGTGTTCCACGTGTTTGTGCCGATTTCTGCTCATACACATTTCAAATTTTCTATTCTTTTAGGTTAATTCCATAATTAGCTTTTCGACATTGTGTCTACCTGTTATTTCTAGGCTCCCGGACTTTTTACTACATTGTTTTAATGTTCATAGCATTGGAATAAAGTAAACTTGATTTTATAACCTCTACAACGGTCAACAAGGTTTTGTTTAATTCCACGATGGCTTAGGTCTTACTTACAATACAAATATTCTTTATTGTACAAAAGATATAAGGTACAGACACAAACAAGAATACTTACATGCCCTGTCTGTCAGCCATGTGATAGGTAGTAATATTAAGTAAGGTCAATGTGGGCAAGATCGGCATACTTTTCTAAAATTTGACTTTGATTTGATTTGATGAAGAAGATATAAATTATAAACAGCGTCGTGTGATCGGAAATGATAAATTATTTAATTGGCTACACGTAGAAGTCGAAATCTATAAGAAAATGCCATAATCTTTTGATATACAATCGTTTTTTTAAAACTTGACTTGTAGACGGTCTTCCCGTGTCATGTGAGGCAACACCGTCTAGTAGTGAATTTGTGAGTTATAAGTCGTAATAGTGCGCCTGTGTGTATGAAGACAGTTTCACTCGGTAAATCATTATTGCCATTCAAATATGCAATTTAAGTATTTGTTAATAAGGCTTTCATTACAAAGATATAACATCTTACTTTTTTTTAAGGAAAGATCGGCATAACTATCATGACAGAGGTTCTAAACATTTTGGTAAGAAAAAAAAATATTTTTTTTAATGTAAGTAGGTAAGCACGTATAATTACGTGCTTACCTACTTACATTCTTACCCGGAATTGGAGATCACTTGAATCAGTCTAATCAGTTGTCAATAAGTCTGTAATATCTAAACTTAACTTCCAAAAGTCTGATTAAAAAAGTTTTATAAAAAAAACCACCCGTGTTTGAAAATTGTAAACAACTTGTGTTATATATAAGTATATTTTTATAAGCCCTTACAAACAATCGAACGAAGAAAAACATCCAAGTATAATTGTTACGTGTAGTTAAAAGTATTTCATTAATGTTAGTTAGTAGTTACCTACAAGCCCGTTAGATTTGAAATCAATAGGTAAATAGAAAAATAAATAATAATTAACAATTTTATAGTAAGATAGCTGTGCATAAAATATGCACTACATAAAAGGTTGACAATATCTGTAATGAGGCAAGATCGGCATATGACGGACTTCCCTTTTCTAAGTAGACGGTCTTGCCTAACTATTTAATTTTGAAGTTAAAAACTTGAGATTAGTGTAAAAACAAAATTAAGAAGATATTTCTAATTTCAATACCACAAATAAATTAATGGATCAATAAATTACTAATGTAATCAAAGACACACATAAAACTCCCTCAATTTACCACTTTTTTCTTACTAATTCCCGGCACTGTTATAAACTGATATTACCATAGAATAGTTAAAAAAATTGGCGAACCGATTCCGCTCAAACCAATGATTCCAGCGACATCTGTGTTTTTTAGTTCAAACTAATACACTGAATAATGTTAAATCGACTAATGCATATGGTGTTAGCTTTTCAAAACTAGAATTTATTGCCACCAGACGGTCTTTTACCCCAGACGGTCTTACCCACATTGACCTTAATTCGTGTATTTCAGAAAACAGCGACTGCAGTGGCATACTGCAAGCGCGGACATGGTGTCCTCCGAGTGAACGGGCGCCCGCTCGACTTGGTGGAGCCCCGTCTGCTGCAATACAAACTGCAGGAGCCCATCCTACTGCTCGGCAAGGTTCGTCGATACCCGATATTAGGATTTCTTACAATGGGGATGCTAAACTGCTGAATTATATGTTGTATTTTGTTTCTCATTCAATAGAGGTGTTCATTTTTCATTACACAGCTTTTGGGATGATAGGTACTGAATTTTTAAAATATTTCGCATAGAAGGCTGATAATTAGAGTGTACATACTGAAAAATTATGTTAAGGTGTTGGTATTGGTGGCAGTCATTCAGCAATAAAAGAAAGAATTTTTTTCATTCGCTGTAAGGGGCCGTTCAAGTATTACGTAAGCACTATGGGGGGGCGGGGGGGTCTTTGCTTTGCTTATTTTGGATGACATGGGGGGTAGGGGAGTCTAGATGATGATTACGTCATCGGTAGTTATTTACTTTTTTACACGAATGGCAGCCCTCACATTGTCTTTGCTTGAAAACGAAACGCATTTTCGGGGATTCCCGCAAATAATGCATACGTTTAGGCACTCGCTTTAGAACCGAGTATTTTCTTATTTTTAAAATTATAATATTAAAAAAAAAACAATATATTAATTGAAAAATGTTTACGTAAGCATGGGGGAGGGGGTAAGAGCTTTGCTTACTTTTGCTGACAAGGGGGATGGGGGGGTAAATAATTGTAATAAATCTGCTTACGTAATACTTGAACGGCCCCTAAGTGAAGTCATAATTTCCATTTCCATGATGAATAACACTTATTCCGAACCTGAGTATCTTTGGATGTGATGTGAACTATGCTTCTGACTGTATTTACCAAATTTATTAGAACCTTCATCCATCACTACTCCTTTAACGCCTTTGTTATCTATTTTGCAGGAGAAATTCTCTGGAGTCGACATCAGAGTGACCGTGAAGGGTGGTGGTCATGTAGCACAAGTGTACGCCATTAGACAAGCCATTTCTAAGGCCCTGATTGCTTTCTACCAGAAATGTAAGTATAATGTACCTACAGTATGGCTACAGTCTGTTTGATCAGAAAGATGGTAAAGTTTATTTATTGTATTTCTTGAATAATCAATAAATAAATCACTTCTAACTTTATATTAAGTGATATTACTAATTAAATTATAAATACAAAAGGTTAATTAAGCTACTTAACACTGATTTAATTGCGAAATAGCCTGTTAAATCTTGTTTTTGTACCCTTTCCTTCCAAAGCTGTCTCGCCTCTATGTGAGTCAGTCATTTCAGGGAAAGGAGATCATTGTGGCATTTACCAAACGACATGCGCTCTACATGCTGTGTTTGTTTGAAGTGCGCACTACATTGTTTTTATAACTGTATTCGATTTTACTAGATTTACCACATACAAAACCTAAGCTTTTTTCCCTTATGGATTAAAATACATTTTGTTGATGTCAGAGCTGGCAATTTTACTTCATTCCTTGATCTATGTAGGTACTACTACATTTTCTCTCGTAACAACCACATGTTGTTTTCTATTCTTCCTAAACTGTATTTCTAACATTTTGCATTTTTTGTCCAACAGATGTAGATGAAGCGTCAAAGAAGGAAATCAAGGACATCCTGGTCCAATACGACAGGAGCTTGTTGGTGGCTGACCCGCGTCGCTGCGAGCCCAAGAAGTTCGGTGGTCCAGGCGCACGCGCACGCTACCAGAAATCCTACCGTTAAGATTCTACTGCTACTGTCCATTGGTATCGATTTGATGTGCGCCTCAACGCGATAGCAATGGGTGGAAATAAAAAAAAGTTACAAAATTATGTTGTTTTATTTTTTGTTAGAGAGCTTAGTTTAACGTTCCGGGGTGTATTGATGAATGCAGAAATACCTAGAAACTAAGTAGTCTGTACAGTTGGGGCAGCGTTGACAACAAATAACTAAACATAATTTATTCAAACTTTATTATTAAATTCACAAATTATTACATCAATTCAGATTTCTTACAATTCAAACGAATTAAATGCATTTCCCGAAGTACGACAAATTAGAAATGAGTTACTTATCCAATTAGAATTTTAATACATTTTTGAAAAGGACTATTAAATTCGCACAATTCTCATAACAAACAAGTTGAATAATCTTATAACTACTTAATTAGCACAAACTTAAAGTTAGTCGTTATTGTCTTTCAATTCAAATATAAAAATTTATTTAATTTATCTAAGATCACCTGAAGGTATTATTTATACTTACAGATTACAGATCTTCTGGAGATATCAAGGTTACATTGAGATAATGAAATCTTAGGACACATTTTATTGGCACCATATTTTTTAGGGCGTTCATTATCAAGAATTGCATATTTATTCACACTTATAGCCTGTTGTACTATACATACATTTCATTTCAAGAATTATTCATGAAAATAAAATAAATTTTGGTACTACAACTTATTTAAGTAGGTACCTACCTATGTTGCTTTTTAGGAATTCGTGAAATCTTTCTGGTGTAACAGGCTGTAAGCAGGTAAGTAAATTATATTGTTTCCATTAAAATTAGCTGCATTTTGAAAATAACTACCTACTTTGCATATGCATTTCAGAACTGTACAGTCGTGAACAAAAGTAACTATTGTTAGAATTAAAAATTGGCACTTATTTCATGGCATCAACATGCATACTTCATGCATGTCAGTGTTCATAAATCGTAACAGGAAATAAGTCATAAATAAAAGTGTTAAAATAACAGCCGAATTCGGCTTTTGTCTATTTGTGAGTAATTTCGACAAAATCGCAGATGTGTTTTAGAGATTTTAGATAGGTAACAAACATTATTTTTTTGTTGCGATTTCGTAGAAATAAGTCCTCAGTAATACTCTTAACAGCTTGTTCTATTGACAAGCAGCGCATAATGAAAATATCGGTAATTCCAGTTCCCCCGTGGCAACGGTTTGTAGTTTTTTCTCATCTGTCTAATCTGTCATTGTTACTAACTTTAAAGAACGTTTAAAAAACATACGAAAAATTGGATGAAAAAAACTGAGTGTGCTAGATCTGTTTGTGTACCCACAGAAATGTTAACAAATACTTGCCAAAGAACAGCTTAAACATCTAAGTTTTAATCTTATCTTCGAGCTTCTCTTCATGTATATCTTCAAACTTGGCTCCCATCCGTTTGAGCGCGATGACGGCAGACACTGCTTTAGCCCAGCGTTTCTTGATGACGTAGCGTTTGAGCTTGGTCTTGGTGACGTGCAGCTCGGTGCAGAGGGCCGACTGGATCAACCACGGGTGCGTAAATGTTGCTGATGCTGATAGACGCTCGCTGTTTCAAGGTTTATGAAAATGGCATGAGAAGTTTGGATTGGGTAAGAAAGTGATTTTGTTTTATGTCGGTGCTAGGTATGTAGTAGGTAGGTAAAGTAAGTAACCTAGGCTTCATCCGCATTGTGAATTTTGTAATTGATTCTCATTCGCGATGGGGACGTAGTACCTACTTGTTTAGGTACGTACCTACCTATAGTTACCTATTTTTAATTAGCTAACTAAAAAGGTACGTAATAAAACAAATTATGTTAAAAACTTACGTTTATTAACAACATTACGTATAATAAAACAAATAAATTACAATTAAATAGATAAGGAACAATCTTAGATTTCCTTCCGTTGATTGATCTAAGTGCTTACAAATAAATGTAGGTTTACATTTTATAGCTATTGCCATTGTGAATGTGACTGTATTTAATTCTCCGAAACTTAAAGTCAGTCTTACTTTTGAAAGAATTAAAATGTAATATAAACCTTGTGACCGGAGACTAGATTCATAAAAATGTCATTTTAGTCATCTCTAACATAATCCTTACAATTAAATTAATCTCTTACTTTGGTAACGTGTCATGGTTTCATCACTTGGTCGCTTTGATGTCGGTGAAAGTCATTCTTTTCCGCTGTTTCTCGTCGGACGTTTGTCTTTGGAAGAAGGCGTGGAGACTGGACATAGAGTTCTGTGCTAGCTGGTTGCTGGGAGACCACTCCAGTGATATCGACTGATGTCTGCCGCTACTGCTGGTGCCCCCTGCCGATCTCTCCCCCTCAGTCTCCGTCTCCCCCCACTTCTCTAACAGATGCAGCAGTAAATCCTTCGTCCTATGCGCGTTATTTTCATCTCTCCTATAAGGCTGTTGTCGTCCGTTCTCCGCTCCATTGACTAGTTTGTCTATCTTCTCCCGTCGTTTACCGAACTCCTCGAAAAATGTGTTTCGCTTTTCTATCGGCTGATCAGGGACGTCCCTACTTAAGGTGGTTACCTTTTTCGACCTCGCCGTCTTCGCCCACGGCATGTTGCTGGTCATAGGTCTATCCGGTTCCTTATCGGCTAAGAACGATGACGTCAGTCTGTGACTAGATTTCGAAGTGAATATCTTTTTCTCTTTAACACTAGCATCGCCATTCGTTACAGTTTTAGTGACAGTCGATTTGGTTTCCTTTTTAAAGCCATTCGGAAGTTTAGTTTCCTCCTTTGTGACCGTTTTGTTTTCTGTGCAGTTCTTGTCGAGTTCCTTCGCGCTGTTGTTGTTCGCGAGATCCGTATTCATCGTGGACAACATGAATAAGTGGTCGGATAGTTTCTTTATTTCCTCAGCTAAATTCTTCCTGACGAGAACGTCCGCTCGTTTGTGTAAGAAACAGCTGCTGTCCGAGGCTCGTCGTTCTACTGGGTTGTATCGGGGCGATAGGAAAGTGTTTTCTCTAAGCGGCGGCGGCTCTAAATCGTCTTCACTGAATACAGTGTCCGGTGAACTACCGAGAGAGCTCCTCGGTGAGGGTGAACAACCTCCTATTGAGGATCGTTCGCAGTTGCCGTTCATGAGGCAGGTGATTTCGTGCGCTTGGTTGTCGAACACGTATGGTGAGTTGGGGTGCTCGCTCCAGCGTTCGACGAAGAGCCGCAGGTTGTCTTTGGCGACGTCGAGCTCCTGTTTGGGCGCAGGTAGCGGCGCGGGGCGCGGCTGGGCGGCGGGCGGGCGGCGCACGAGCCAGTGATGACGTAAGCACTGCGCGGCGGTGGGCCGGCACCTGCGACAGAGACCCTTGTTACTAACACCCCAACACCGCGTGGAAACAAGGAGTTATGGAAGATGGATGCGTGCGTGTTTACAAGCTCAGGGTCGATAAAGTACTTAAGATAAGTTATGAAGTTAAATATATGTTTATGAAAGATGTTTTAAAATGTGAGGGGTATAAATGATGAACTAGTAGGTACCTACCTGTATTAGGTATACCTAGGCTTTTGTTTTGAAGAAGTACATAGATGTAAGTAATAAGCAAATTATTAAATCTTAATTAGGTTCCTATTAATAAAATAATGTGGTTAGATTTATGTAATTATGAGTTATCATGCCAATGAGTATTAATTTACCTACTTAATATTTAGATAATAATTTCTAAATAGTTAATTGTTAGATATTTTATTGTATGCAATTACTTTTATTAGCCGCTTAGGTCCTCTATACTACTATGACGAACAGATAAATTAGGTATGAAAAAGTTAGATCTATAGTTTATTAATACATATAACAAATATTTATAAATACGAAAGTTAATAGACAAGTGTTGGATGGATATTAATAAAGAATTAAGTAACAAAGGGTCTTTATCGACAGGCTGTGTATGTACAGCTTTATTTCAACGGAATGTTTTGAAAAACGAATAAAAATCGACATAAAAACTTGCTATGATAATGACGGAAGAAGACTAAAATCTTCCTTACGTTTGCCAATCAATACAAATAATTTTGCAAAAGAAAAAAGCGACAACGAATAAAGAGTTTGTTCTAATAAGTAATCTCTGTCTAGTATTTAATGTAAATAGATAGGTAGATAAAATATACTTATTTGTATTGAAAGTTTCAGTAATCTATGTAATTTACAATACTTATACCGGAGTGTGACCAGAACAGAGCGATGCTGTTTTGTATAAAATATTATTATAAATTATTATAAAATAACATATAGAACAATGATATAGGTACTTATTTGAAGTGATCGATCAGTAACGTTCTGGTGCCACTCCTAACTAAAAGTTACGTACATTTAAGCGGGTAGCAATGGCCGCCATTTTTTCGCGCGAATTATTTACTTTTTAATTTCTATTCGTACAAGGCGCTATAATGTACGATAATTATAATACACAGTTCTATGTAACACTGTACAAATTTATAGGGCTAATCACACATTTCCGGGAACACGGCAAAATTAGATTACATACAAATTGTATGAACTTATTCACACAGCTCCGTGTTAGGCGTCTATACTGGAACAGACAACTCTGAACACGGATAGCCTTAACCCGGAAATGTGTGGATAGCTTTTAAAGCAAATACTCACTCTTTATCTTTGACAAGAAGTTTCCTAATGAAGTCTTTGGCGTCTTCAGAGATCTCATTGAAAGCCTCGTCATCGAAGTCGTACTTGGCTACCGTGACGTTGGCCATCGTCTCTATGTCCGTCTCGCCCATGAACGGTGACAGCCCTGATAAGCTGGAAAGAAATAGATGTGTTTTTGTTTATTCGATAATATTTTCAGGAGTTCATAGTCTGATATGTTGTGAATCTTCTTGACATACATTAGGTCACTTCGAATGTATATCTACCAGGTTATGTAGGATGCAACCTGTTATGTGAACACGATCTAGGTATATCTGTGTTCAGCAGGTTTAACCTTTGCAAAAGAGACATTATTTTTAAAACTTAATCAATGAATTTGGTATCGATGGTCATTATCAATTTGAAAATGCAGGTACCTAATCTATTCTCGTCTCCATCGATGGTCATCAATGATTACAGGTGAAGCGAGGCTTATGATTATTAAACGTTGGGCTATAAACGTTGGGCTATTGGTTGGGCTCTTTCTGTTCTTGTTAATAATAATGATGTAGCTTTTATCGGACTTCGTAAATACATCTAAACAGATACTCACAGTACATAACAAATGACGCCGACCGACCACATATCAGTCCCGTATCCAATCTGATCAAAGTTGACTACCTCAGGAGCGACGAACTCTGGAGTACCAAACAGCACCTGCAGCTTCTTCTCCGGGTCATAGAACCGAGCTAGGCCGAAGTCTATGATCTTTATCCGGTTCCCTGCCTTTGTCAGACATAGGATGTTTTCTGGCTGCAAGACAGGGATAGGGTTAATGAATGTTTTGTCGCTAAGTTTTGTACAGGAAGATATAAGTAGGAGTAGGTATGTTGCGCGTAGTTATGTAACGAAAAAGTTATTTAATATTGATAGTGATTTCTCACGTATTCGTTTGATAAATTCAGTTAATTCAGTCAGAAACGTAAAGATTTGTAGTTTGGCGAATGAAAGCAGGTCATTTTAATAATTACTAAATAGGCTCATAAACATGGAATGCATCTCGTAAATAGGCGGGAGATAATTTCGAACCGGCACTTTTTGCGTAGGTACCTATCTATTTAAGTTTTAATTTATATTTTCGAGTATTTTGTTGTAAGTAACAAGATTATTAAATACGTAAACCGTATCGCCGATGGATTCATATCACAAGAACATTAGGTTTTGCAACCGAACACAATTTTTTAAAATAAAATTTTGTAAGTCTAGTTGACAGAAATAAAAGTGGCGATTGAAATAAACGGTCACACAATCATAAACTGAGGATGCTGCCTGCCATCTTGATAAACGACTTGGCGTCTCACCAAAATGGTGGCAAATGCGAACATTGTTATGTTATCTTCGGAGATGAGTGTGTTTTATTGTTCAAACATATCTAGATATCTATGCTTTTCTAGTACACGTCCAGATATTTCGGGAGATTAATCATTACATTGCAAAGAGTGGAACGGTTATTAATTTTAGCAGAAACAAAGAGACTTGGCAGAAGTATGGGAAGTCTAATAAAGCATAGAAACTTATTAGGTCTAATACACCTACGCGAAAACCAATGAATTCAAGTGTTGAACCACATTGGTATCTAGCTAATAGCTAGCAATGACTCAGCTTTGTAAATCAACGTGGTTTCAGTAGTAGAATATCCTAAAGATACCAGACTACATAGATAACAGATAGGTAAATAGAGTTCTGAAATATCAGTGAACTAGTAACGCCTGTGCATGAATGGAATTGTGTGTGGGTGGTAGCGCGAGCGTTTGGCTCAGAGTACATCATGACGTGGTTTGTGAAGCTGTGACGCTTCCTTGTTCGCGTCTTTATATTGAAAGCCACGACGACGGGCATTTATATCGTAAATAGCTTTTGTAAAGTGCTACATAGGAACACTGCAGCAGCAGTGATACATATCCGTCACGCCTCTTTTCCATCGGGCAAGGCAGAGACCACTTCCCTCCACTTGTTTATCCAAGCAAACCTCTGTCGCTCCATTCCCATTCACCAAACACCTCATACATGTACGTCGGTTTAGGGTTCTTCTGACTTGACTTCGTAAAGTGCTTATCCAAATGAATGTGAAACGAACTTACCTTCATGTCAAGATGCAGTATATTCTGGCGATGTACAAACTCGATGCCCTCACATATCTGTCTCATGAACACGGTGCAGGCTCTCTCTGTCAGCACGAAGTCTTCGTCTATCACACGCTCGAATAGCTCGCCACCTGTTATCCTGAGAACAAGGAGATTGGAAGTTTTAAATTGAGGTTTTATGTTATTTCAAGAATTAAAAAAAATGGTTATAATATAAATGCACTGATATGTCTTAGGCCCACTTGCGCAGCCCAGAGTTAACGCAAAAAACCCGGAGTTAGCAGCTAACACAGGGTTAAATAAATAATTTGTCTTGATTTAACCCTGTGTTAGCGGCTAACTCCGGGTTTTTTGCGTTAACTCTGGGCTGCGCAAGTGGGCCTTAATGGTAGCTATAGTGAATTATGAATTTTTACATAAGTAACTTATTATCATCATAAGAGCGTCGCTCTTGTCCGTGGAGTCTTCGCCACTCTTCTCTATTCTCTCTACCATCCGTTTGATATTCAACTACTACTTTAACTTGAAGAATATTAAAAGGTAGGTACTTAAATTAGTTTCCTCAGAATGAAGTTGAGTTTTCTACTTGGTAACATCTACCTCTACTGTACTAAACTGTTTTTGAGAGCAGGTAGAGTAGTTAAAACAACAGGTTAGTCACTTTTGTTGCCAAAAAGACACCGTCTCTCGGTAATGACATGAAAGCGGGATAGAATTGGCGCCAAAATTAGTTTCTTTTTTAAATAGCTCGACCACAAGTGAACTGCCAAGGTCATTCTGCCAGCCTCTTCTCATTACAGAAACGTTTTAGTCTTTTTATTTTAAGAGCTTGTTCGATAAACCATGTGGCAAGGCTATCGCCAATCTCACGACAATGTTTTCTTTCTTTCTGTCTGTCTAAGGATGTCAGTATCAAGATTATAAAGATTCGAGTAACAAAAGACAAAATAAAACCCTTCTCGCGGATACTGTGCTACCCTGTGTACAAAGATAAGGTAAATTAAAGGTCCCATATGCATAAAATGTACCTACTGTAGTTTGCAATGTGTTATGTAGAGTAAGTGAATAAGTAATTTCTTTATTGTAACAGTTGGCACCATGGCAACTGAATTCACTGAACATGTTCGCTCATAAATTATATTTAACAATGACATTAATTTTATAAGGAACACATGCGCAAGTGTTTTGCGCTCACTTGAAAAAATATGTTATCGAGTAGAGTTATTCTTATTATACTTCTAAAATCAAATGCCGTGTATACTTTTAAAAACGACTTATTAAGTATCCCTTTTTTCTGTTATAAATAAAGTCCTCAAACCCTAATTAACTAAGTATTTGTTGAGTTCAAGCCGATAAAATATTAATATAAGTAGTCATAAAGTGTGCCATTTTACGTCGCATCAGGTAATTAGGGGCAGTATGATAAATTGGTAAATCTTGATAGTGTACAGTGTGACATGAATTTACAGCTCAATTAAATTATTAATTAATAATTCGTTGGGTAACTTTGAAATATCATTTTATAGAAATATTTTCACACGTTTAATGCCAAATCGAGTGTAAAAAATAGTCATATTCTCAGAAATATAAAGATGACAAGAGAATCTCAATAAATATTACATGTCACGAGTTAATTAGTCACAAGACAAGATGAAATATGTGTAATTAGGCTTATGCAACTAATTTAAACGTGGAATAATGTCAGATTTGCCTTGACCTGTTTTCCGGCATGCGAAAAAAAACAACAGACGGAAAGACTATAAATTTCAGATCAAAACACTGGCCGTTAAAAATAGGAAGCAAAAGCAAATTTTAAGACCAATGTTGTGTACTTTTAGTAATTGATTGGCCGAATTCCTGAGAGACGTTAGATAGGTAGTTAGGCACTGAGTAGGTACCTAAGTACAATCTAAGTTTGTGTACACTTAGGTGTAATAAGTAGTATAATGCCTAAGATGAAAATATTCCATGTCCATATCTTGATTTACTAACCAGGAAGTCACATGATGATGGTCGTACACGAAGATGGATAGATAGGTACTGTAGGACATTTTGTAATCTAAGTAGATTTCAGATATATCGATACCATGACCATGTGTTGATATGATTAATGTTACCTACGCATTTATAGCTCCAACCGTTTAGAGATACAAATCAATCGTCATTCCAAATCGCAGTTTAAAATTGGCTGATTTATTTTAGTATCTGTTACGCAAATCTACTTTATATTTTTAGGCTATGGTAACGTTCTGTTTGTTCCTGTTTAATAAACAGTTTTTTTTTCTTTTTCTCATTTGTTTATTACCAACCACGCGCGTTTTGCAAACGTCATGTTTTGAGGATTTAAATTTAGAAGTTCGGTTGTTTATAAGTTTGAATGGTGACCACGTCAACAGCTGACTGCGCTTCCCGCGTTTTTGTTTTTCTCTTTATTTGACGTCATTCGTGGTTTCTCTCCACTCGACACTGGAATCCAGTATCGTTTCTTCAGAATTTGAAACACGTAGGTACCTACACCTAACCTACCTTAGAATATTTTTTGAACTTAATAATGATCTGACTGAATTTTCAGTCGTCTACGTTTTGTCAGAAAAGAAACAGCAAAGAAACCTTCACTACGCTCTAATACCTATATATAGGTACCTACACTAGGCTCTCTCATCAAACATGCTTAAAAATAAACTTTAAAACTTGAACGCAAAATACTAAGTAGGTACTCAAAAACATAAATATTTGCGTAGGTACGACAAATATTACGGGATATAAAACGGATAAATTCGTCATTGAAATTAGCGAATGCCGCCTGGATAAAGTCGCGCATGGCGGATGGCACCGCGCCAACTATGCGCCGACGCCGACGACGACGCACCGATCAATTACGAATTCACGATCCACTTTGACGCGCCCTGACGCCATGCGTGTAGGGCCATGAGTTTGTTTTTAATAGGATAGACAGTATAAAACATAAGGAGAAGAAAAACAAGAAATCGTAGAGTTGATTGTCACTTCGCGCCAATTTTAGACGATATTTTTGCGTGGGTTTTCCATTCTTTCAGTTCATAATCTAACAGCTAGCTCCTTCTTTAAATTAAAGTCTGTTTTATTTTCACAAACTCATATTATCAATTTCTTTAATTTACAATTACCTAAGTAGGTACCTTTAGCTAAGTGCGTATTAAATAAATAATTTCAACAGTGTAGTCTGGTCACTCTAGTCCCGCGACGCGAATAAACCTCTCCATTTAGGGATGCACTTGACTTTGACGCCAATGAAGTTGGATTAGGAAGTAATGCGTCATAAACGGACGGAGTACTATCTTGTTACTTACAATGTTTGTTTTGAATACCGTACAAAACATTGGAACATTGGAATGTTTTACGATAAGTTAAGATAATCAAGATATTAGGTTAAGATATTAGGTTAATACTAACCTACTGTAATTATGTAGCATTTACAATACCTATCCAACTTCAAGGTCCAATAAAATAAATTATTACTTACCTACTTGGAAATTGTTTGAAAACAGCCCCTCCCTTACCTATTACAATCATTGAATCATAGATATACAAGTATCTGCAAGTTTGGAACATGAATGATCTACAAAGTCACAAAAACCGCGGCCCACATGTGAAAATACTTAGTGTACCTAACTGTGCCTCGGTTTTTTGACCATCCAGTCCATTAGAGTTACCGTTTCGCATGACTCAGAAGTCGGACTTTCACATTTTTGTTATATTACCGAAAGAGTCCTTCGCACCATAATGCGAGACGAGTGTGTGCTTACTCCTAATTCTACATATTGGACACGACGTGGCATTTATATGGTTTCGATCTTTGTATTTTTCAAGGAACAATTTTCAGATAATAATTTAGTTTATTACATACATATCTGCCACACCTTCCTCCTATTGTGGTGGGCAGATAACACTTCCCTATACTTGCTACAATCCGGTTAATTTTTTTTTTTTTGGCAGAGTCTCCACTGGATATTATTGAGGCGCTAAATTCGCGCAGTAGATTACCCCGCTGCAATTGTATGATCCTACATGATACTACATGACTAATCTTTTAACTTTATCTTTGGTTATACACTACGCGATTAGGGCGTGGACTAAAACAATGAGTTTCGAACTGGTTGTTTTGTTTTGTTTACCTTTTCGAATATTAAGTCGAGTTAATGTAAGATGACGTGGCCTGTGCTAGCTATCTTTTTTTTAATAAAAGAAGTAATAAGTTCGTTGCATTTAAGGACCAATATATTTCCTCAGTTGACGACAAATCTCTATGAACAAAGCAATTTCTTTGATATTCATCCAGCTCTACATTTGCAGCACATTAATCAGCAAACCCTCACTGAATGTTTATCGAGTTCGTAAAACCCTTAACACTGAAGTATGTATAAAGTTATAGTTACGTAGGTCGATAATTCTGGCTGCGTGAGAGAGTCGCGCATTAATCTGAATCACCTGCGCCGGCGCATCACAATCCGCAATTAGTCTTCAATTCGGAATGCAGTCTAAATACGTATGTTCGTTTACTATACTCCAGATGTTGAACACGACCATCTAATACCCGGATTATACTGAGACGGTGGTATAGTTTGTTTTTAAAATAACACATGTTACTTACTTAGAGCCTGTTTTACCACCTACAGATAAAATTTATCTGACAGATAGATCTATGTCTATTTTATAAAACATGACGTTTTAGACAGACTGATATAAAGTATCTGTCAGATCAATTTTAGTAAATGGTCCAACGGGCCCTTAAAGTTGTTCATATAAACATTATTATGTCAATATCGTTAGGTACTTACATAATTTTGTAAACATGATACAAAAAATTATAACATTATATTTTCCCACCCGTCTTCCTATATCGACAGGACTTTAAGTGCACAATGATCACCACAACGAAATTGTAGCTTAAACTATTCCATTGGTTGACTCACTCCAGAGTTGTCAAACTCAGAAATACCGGGAAAATTGACAAAAGCAAGTGGGTTAAGGTTGCCATGCATAATTCTCGAATTGTTTGTGGAATGTTCTGGTAGGTATGATACCTACGTACCTACTTGTATGTAGGTATTTCGAAATTTGCAAAGCTTTGATCACGGATTGTTCGTTGATTATTTATAGTCGAAGTTTACGAGTCTTCATGTCTTGGCAAATCATCTTTGTAACTAATCACAGATAGCTTATAAACAGTGGAATGACTAACGAATAACTAAACTTTTCCAATCTATTATTTTAGCATAGGAATTATTTGGTTGCTTTATGGAAAACTACATTTTGAATTGAAAGGTAGTCAGTATCGGTCTTGCTTCAGAGAAACTATATTTTTGCTTTCGTTGCCTTTTTTCAGTTTACAATACAAAAACATTGTAAATATTTAAACTTTTACTAAACAAAGAATTTGGCAGAACAAAACACGTTACGCGTGCCTCGCAAAAAGAAAAAGATATCCTTTTTAAAAACCCGCGCACGCAAAGGAATTCAAAATTATTCTGCCGTGCATTCCTTTTAGGCTAAATCAGCGTTTGTATTTCATAGTACGAGATGAGTAATCCAGGTAGAAATAGGTCGTCGGTCGTTGACGGGTGTCGTGTGAGACGAGTCGCCGACAGGTGCGTCGTTGACACGCCCTCTGGACATTCATTAAGGCAATTTCACTTTTGTTTGTCGCGTTAGATTATGTAACAGGTTATGGAAGCGTAATTAATATAGTTTTGGAAGTATGACGTGCATTTAAATGGAGAATTAGCTTCTACCCTTATACTAAAGCCGGCTGCACAGCAATAGCTAAGCTAAGTTAGTTTAACTTAGATTGCGTTGCCCAACGCAGTTTTTCATACTCGTGTGCAGACCGCAAACTATGCTATAAGTATGGAAAACTGCGTCGACAGCTAGCTAACTTACTTAGCTTAGCTCTTGTTCTGCAACCGGCTTTAAAAACCTAATTAAGGTGATCATTAAACGTTTGATTATTACATTTTTATAACAGAATGAATAAATGTATTATCTTTCTTTCTTTCTTTCTTTCTTTCTTTCTAAAATTAAATAGGTACTTACAATTCCAGCACAACACACATATGCTTCCCCCACTCGTATGCATCATACAGCTGGATGAGTCTGGGATGCCGCAGCCGCCTCATCACCTCGACCTCGCGTTCCACATTACGTCGCTCATCTCTTCGGCTGACTGACACCAACTTTGCAGCCAGTTCTAAGCCCGTTGATTTCTCACGGCAGAGGTATACTGTGCCGAATTTACCTCTGTAAAAGATAGTTAGGGTTTATAGGTGTTTTTATGGTTTCTATCTATGGAGGAGGTAGTTTTATTTAGGTTTCGACAGGGAAGTAGATATTATAGGTACTCGTACATTTGGCTGAAGAGCGCAAGTTTAAAAAGTAAAGAAGAAATATTCCCAGTGTAATAATAAAACAAAATGCATACTTAAAACAAAAGAGAACATTAAAATTTTAAGTAACTACTTAATCTTACTTTACACACTAATTATAGGAAAATAAAAGAAAAAATATAACTTGGGGCTTAGTTACTCTTTTCTATGTATTATGGACTGCTTAATTAAGTATTTACTTACTTTAAGTACCTATCTAGGCTTGTGCATACTAAATACGGCCTTTATCGAGTCAGTTTATCGCAACTTGCCTCATTAAGTATTCTTGATTACCTATTTACAGAGTTAATGAATTTTCTACGGCTTGGCTTCGGTTTTAAATTTAATCTTTTTAAGTTGTTTGTCGTTGCCTGTAGCCAACCTTTCTTATCGTTTGAATGTAGATTTATGGTTTTAAGTGCGTGTTTAGAACATCTATAGCACTGTTTAAGCTAAAACATCTTATTAGGGAAGTTTCTTTCGCTTCGTGTCGAGCAGGTATCTGTAACTTGTAACATACAGCTACAGGACAAATGATTGTATTGAAATAGCGAATAATTTATATAATGTGAAAAGAAGATACATTAACTTAAAGCCCAAAAATACTTCTGTAAAGTAATCCAATAACTTATATAGAGGTAAGTACCAATAGCAGACGCTTGATAATTAGTCCGATGAAAATATGGGGCTCGGTGCACCGTAGAAATGGCTTAATTGGAAAGAAACAGGGGTTTCAAGTCTGCTAATTTAAAATAGCCTCAGTGTGTCGGCATTGTGTCAATGGCATTGTTTGTCACATTTGGTACCTATCTGCTAAACAATGGCTTATACCATTGCTTACACAGATTGCGACCAAATGTGTCAAAATGACATTGACACTGCCAATACACAACTGAAAATATTATTAGATAGTAGACTTACCGGCTTATAATCTAGAGTGGGTGAATGTGGGCGGATCATATATACTTAAGTACTTGGAGTCCATAGCAACACGATACTACCCTTATTGAAATGAAAAATGTAGGAGAACTCTCACCTGCCGATCTCCGACAGCATTTCGTAAAAGTCATTGACATCTGTGCTCCTTTTAATTGTGACATCTCGGACGGGAAACGGAGGCTCTATCTCTGTGGAAAAAGGGATATTTTAGTTTTTTTTTAATAGAAATTAAGCTAAGATCTAATTCTTAAGCTAAGAGATCTTAATAGGATTCCGTAACCGTTATTCGACAACTGTATTGCTAAATTACATGGACATTCCATATCGCTGTGTCTGTAGCTTGGCCATTCCACCTTTCTACAGTTCACACTTAAATTGAAATGTTTATCTTTAGATTTTTGTCCGTGTCTTTAGATTGGTTGGATCTGGATTGTTATAATCTACATATTGTTATCAGCCCATATATGTCACCACCGAGGGGCAGAGCCTACTCTCATATAGAGAGTGATTAGGCCGTCATCCACCAAGCTGGCCAAGTGCGGGTTGGCGGATTTCACATACACCTTCGAATTTCTTCTCTGGTAAGAGCTGTAATTCACGCAAGGCAATCTTTAATCTTACGTAATTTGTTCCTAAATAAATTAATCTAAAACAAAAAAACAAAACATTTGTATGTATCTATGTACTTAAATGCTTTTGTCTGAAACAATACGTAAATCTCTTGTTTACCCATTCATTACCATTGTATTATCTAGTATTGTCAATAATAATAATTGCATAGACGAATCTAATTATCTTCTAAAACACCACATTATATGAATGAATGCATCGTCATCAAGTTATCCAAACAAACAAACAAGTTTTAGAAAGTATTAAAAAAACAGAAGCAGCTGAAGCTGAGCTCTTTGTGAGAAAGAACCCGTTTTGATTATGTTTGTTAGGTCTGTTTCACCACTTACAGATCAAATTTAACTGACAGATAAACATATGTCTATTTCAGAAAACATGACGTTTTAGACAGAGACGGGTAAAAATGTCTGTGTCGAGACGAGAATGACTAAAAGATGAAATAGCCTAGGTACCTATTTTGTAATTTGTTTGTGTTTTAATGTTTAATGCTGTCTACACACCAAAGCCGCCGGGCTAAGCCAGCGGCTTTACGTCATACGAATGGCAGCTGTCAAAAAAGCCGGCGGCTTTGGTGTGTAGATACCATAATGAATTATTAAGGTTGCTCACAAGCATAAGTTTTGCTGAATGACCTAGATATATTTATTTTATTTTTAGCAAAAATTTCATCAATATGTTCCTAAATAGCATAGCACGTCAAAAAGACGGTTTCTCCGACTATTAAGTAGTTTTTACAATATAAACAATATATTGCCTAATAAAGTGTTTATTCTCTAGTAAGACCCAGAACACACGGTGAAACGCAACTGCAACGCAACTGAAACGACACGTTTCAATCTAGTTGCGTCGTGTGTTGTTTTCTAAGGAAGTCTATAGCAGAAACTTCGATGCAACTCAAAAGTTTTAGTTGCGTTTCACCGTGTGTTTTGGCGCTTAGTGAAATTCGTTTCGGTGTGACAATAGTGTCGCTAATAAATGCTAAAGGTGAACGCTACGCAGAGACAGAGACTCGATAAGTATGTAGCAATTGCAACGCTATTACTCATCGATAATATGCGTCTGTCGCACTGGGAAACGTCACATTAAAATATCTACAGGATTTCTGACAATAGATATAATAAAAGCTAGTATATCTTTTTGGTTCTACATGAAGGCACCGAATACTAAATAGTAGGCAACTTAGAGCATACAATTGATTACTCCAAGGTAGGTAACGAAGTCTTTACCTTCAAGAAGGAACATTTGCCCGCAGCTGCTAATCGCGAATTTTGATTCGGAAATCATTTTATAATTTGTTTCTTTGTTAATAATTATCGCCAATAGTTGTATTTTATTCTACAATTGGTAGTACTGAACTTGAGAAATTACCTTTATGATTCTCCAAGTTTAGTAAAGTCCTTGCGAATTATTTATGTAAGTATTTAAGCATAAATAATAGGTCTTTACCTATGAAATTGCCGTTTTACAGTACTGCCCATTTCAATTAAAAATATTTTTTGTTTAGCTAAGAATTCTAATTTCAAATTAATTTCATTTTAAAAATATGGAATTCTTTTTCCAAAAACAGTCATTTGTTTATTGGTTAGTGTTACATTTTCATTGCATTTCAATCATTTTCGTCAACATGGATACGTTAAAAATTCGAGTAATTATGGAATATGAGTTCCGTCGTGGCAGCAACGCGGCACAAGCGGCTCGCAACATCAACGACGTGTACGGAGCTAACACTACAAACCAACGAACCACTAGTTATTGGTTTGCTCGCTTCCGTTCTGGAAATTTCGACCTGAAAAATGAACCCCGCGGTCGTCCGAAGACTTTGGTCGATGCAGACGAATTGAAGGCGATCGTGGAAGCTGATGATACTCAATCTACGGCTGAATTAGCAGCAGCTTTCGACGTTAGCATCAAAACAATATTGGTCCATGTGCGTCAAATTGGCAAGGTAAAAAAGCTTGACAAATGGGTGCCCCACGAACTTAATGATCGCCAGCGCCAAGTACGCGTCGAGACGTGCCGTGCATTGCTCAACAGACACACAAATGAAGGAATTTTGAACCGCATTGTCACCTGTGATGAAAAATGGATTCTGTTTGATAACCGTAAGCGCTCAGCAAGTTGGTTGGATCCTGGTTCAGCACCTAAACAATGCCCTAAACGAAAACTTACCCCTAAAAATGTGATGGTTACTGTTTGGTGGTCTAGCACCGGTGTGATTCATCACAGCTTCTTACCAAATGGGGAGAGTATTACTGCAGATGTGTACTGTGAAGAATTGAACACAATGATGGAGAAGCTGGCACGTCTCCGACCAGCATTGGTCAATCGCTCGTCTCCGCTGCTCCTGCACGACAACGCGCGACCTCATACCGCACAAATGACGGTCTCCAAGTTGCAAGAACTGGGGTTGGAAGCTCTCCCTCATCCACCGTACTCACCGGACCTTGCCCCTACAGACTACTACTTTTTCCAGAATTTGGATAACTTCTTGACTGGAAAAAAATTCAATAAGCAAGAGGCAGTTCAAAACGCCTTTGAAGAATTTGTTGCCTCTCGTCCAGCTGATTTCTTTAAGAAGGGCATTAATAAACTACCACTGCGTTGGCAAAGATGCATTGATTGTATGGGTAATTACTTCACTTAATACAAATAAAAATTATATGAAAAAAAAATAGTTTGAATTCTTTCATACAAAACGGCAATTTCATAGGTAAAGACCTAATATAACAAATGATCCATCGTCTAAAGCTAAACAATCGACCTTCATAACACCGTTCTAATATGGAATACACACGTGCATATAACATTTAACAATATTCTAAAGTGACAGCGCTTGTAAATGGCTGGCATTGGAACCGCATTCATCCATGGATAGTTCTTGCCAAAATATATCATGTGAACAGTCATTGACAAATGCTTTATTATTTTTAAAAAGGTGTGTTGTGTCTGACAATAATGTGGCAAAGATAAAATGTACAATTATGCTCTAAAACTCTAAAAAATAATCTCGAACGACGTCTATAAGACTTAGTAGGTAGGTACCTAATACTCAGTATTAATTGATGTCATCCTTTGAATAAAAAAAAGCGATAAAACGATCGACTGTAACCCTTTTTTATCAGCTTTGTGTTGCTTATTATTTATGTAAACAATAATTATCAATGTAATTTCCAATATTCAATCAATAATCAATATTAAAAGACCTGAATGCCAAAATTAATTTTAAATAGCAAAAACGATCTTGTCAGCAATGTCAACGAGTCTGTTAGTATTTTTGTGGTATTTTAATGAATATTGAGCTTAAATTAGCCCTATTAATGTTGACTTGACATTTAATGCTAATTGATTGGCTATAAAATGATATGCTCAAATAAACTCGTAAGTGCATTGACACTTCCTGGTCAGAAGCTACGAGCCAAGACCATGTCGGCCGAAATACACGACAAATTAAAAACAAAGACTGATTGACGGCTTACTCACTGATTTATAAATACATTGCTAAAAGAGAGTTCGTTTTAAACAAAATTTCAATGTCACGTTTGGTTTTTGTAAAAGCTTTTTTGTTTGAGCAAACATTGTTTACGTTATTTATTAACTTTGATACATTTTAACAGCCAGATTGCAGTACAGATCAATGAAGCGTTAACGCTTTAATTCAATCAAAATATGTATGGTAGCTTTACAACTCACTGACAGAAATGACAATGACAGAAATGAGAATCAGTGATTTGTATTTTGTACCTTTAATCATGTATAAGTACTAATTAAAGCACTTCTAAAATGAGATACAGCACCAGAAATGTTATGATGTTCGGAAACTGTCATCGTCCGGCCGCGGGCGTCGCTTGACAACCGTTGAAGATGAAAATATGCGACCGGCTCGGAATAAAGCGAATTCCACGCGGCTGCCAAAAATTAAGTGTTTTTGTTTATTTTATTTGTGTTCACTTGATGGCGTCCGCTTTAGTTGAAGGGCCGAACAAATGAATACGCGAGATTATGACTCGGAAAGTTATCCAGCCAAGAATGTGCTGGGAACTGTGAAGACGGCGCCAATCAAGTATACAGAAATAGCCTGGTAAATCTTTTAATTTATGTTTTAGAGGTGGTACATCTTAAAATGATATTAATCAAGTTTGAGCTTACTTATTTATACTTACCGTTTTATCGTAAATTTTACTTGGTAGACCTTATAATGAGATACCTATAACGGAATGCACATGTTTACATCTTATTCGCATTCTGAACCATTGTTTCGATGTAAATGTCTATAAAATACCATTATACAATAAAAATAATACATGTGCAAATAGTTAACGTACCTCCAACCGGGTCGGTCTCGTCCACATGGATCATCTCTGGCGTTCTGCAAGACAAAACAAAACACGTAAGAATACCATTAGCGTTACGTACGTACTACCGGGTCTTTAGCCTCGAGTATAAACAAAATCCAAATTCATTCTATGAACTCAATATTCTTAATAACAACATTATAAACTGATTTATTTTTAAAACGTGAAAGTTTCATAAACATCCAGTTGCGGAAAAGTCTGTTGAAAATCTTTATAAAACATCGTGCTGTCTTCTTCTGGTCTTTGACAACGACAATGATAACTATTAGGTTTAACAGTGCGTTAAGTTGTAATGAACTTTTCTGCAATTGGCTAAAAGACGCGTAACTTATTCATCTTGAAACCGGTTGATTTTATAGCGTCATTATTGTGCCGTTAACATTTCGGTACAGTGTAATTGCGTCCTGCAGTTTTTAGTTTGCAACTCCTGTGTAGATTTCAGTGAACATATGGGTTTGGAAGATAACGTGTTTGGGGATTTACTCGGAGAATGCATGGCGATTTATTTAAATATCGTAGAGTTTGTGCGTCAACTTTTTATACAGGCTAAAACTACACCGGGGGGGAGGGATAGATTATGCGGATGTGTGCACCTACTTACTTCAAGTTTAGAAATCAGATTCCAGTATCCTCATCATAAGAGAAAAGTTTTCATTATCAATATTGTCCAATGTAATTATAAGAAATTATCTAAAAAAGTAGGAAATAAAACGAACAAAGAATAAGTAGGTAAATAATGTTTATGATAAAAAATCTTTGATAATCTTATCGGCCTATCGTTCTACTCATGAGTATTAACTGTTTATAGAAATTGGTAAATACACCTTCGTATTTTCAATCAGGAATTGCGAAATGACACTTTATTCTATCTTATCTGGTATTTATCGTAGTACAGCAGCTTTTGAACAATGTTCATGTGCATGAGTCTGCATTTACTATGTAGGTCGTCTATTTAGGAGAGCACACGCGCGTTGCTCATTTGTTGCAGTTATAATAACAAATGACAGTCGGTCTTTTTAAGGGTCTTTTACATGTGGTCTTCAACGGCGTCCACTGAGCTATCAATTGTATAAAAAAAAATTTGATAAATATGTAAGTATATGTTTAATAAAATTCGGTAGGTCGTCCTTTACCTATATACTTATTATATCTTAAGTTTATTGAATTTAAGTAAGAAGTATAGATATTAAGTCATCGGTAGTTAGTAGTTTGTTTCCATTGTAATAATCACACTGTTCATCCATACATCCTACATGATAGGTAGTAAGTAGGTAGTTAGGTATGAAGCATTGAAATTAAAATAAAATGAATTGAAAACATAGAGAGCGGATTATAAAAAGTGTAATCCCAGATGATTCTCACACTTGTGTGGGTGAAATTATCAATTCACGTCACATCCATTGCCTTATTCAATTTATTAAATTTTTTCAGTCAATTCTTTTTACTTCACTTATCGTAGGTCATTTGAGAGAGACCACTTATGTGGGTAAAATTATCAATGCACGTCCTCTCTATTGACTTTATTCGAATTTTTATTTCGATTTTCAGTCAATTCTGAAATGTGCAATGAAGCATATATCGTAGGTCATTTGCAAAGTCTTATATCATAGTCTTAGATGAATTTTATAAATTCTGTCAATCCGACCGTATCATGAACTGTTAGGTTCTCGCACTTTCATGAAATGAAACCCCTTCACAATCGAGTCAAGATCCTATAATGTAAATTTTGATACTTAAAACTGTGTTTGTAGTCAATTTATAAGTCAGATCGTGGCTTGATTGTAGAATTGACATGAGTCGTAAGTCACGATCCTATAATGTAAATTTTGATACATAAAACTGTGAAAACTTTGTTTGTAGTACTAGGGAACCAGAAAAACTAGCTTGTATACAGCTACTGTATAACCCGTAGTAGGTTTAGGTATGTGAATAAACTAAATAGTAAACATCTCACAGTCGGTGACCAGTCCAATCCTGACCTCGTTCCGTTTAACTTTTACGAGACTAGAAACATTTCGTGTTTTGCAAGTCAATACTGCGGTTTATAAACTGTAGCACGGTGAAATGTTCTCACACTATCTAGAAAGGAAAGAGGGAGACGAAAGTTTACGTTCGAAAGGATGTAAACGTAAAGTGGGTTTTCGAGTCACTAGTTAGGTAAATGTACCGGTTTATCAGAAAGGATGCACTGAGCTGAAATACAACGATGGTATTCGTAAAAAAGAACTATTCCAAAAGAATGGGTTGAAACATGAAACAAATAACACTTTCTTCGTGAGTACCTGTAGCGTCACCTGATTGAACAATTTTGATGAATAGTTTTAAACAAAATCTGTACATGTATTTTGGACTCATGTTCCTTGTGAAAAGTTGTTCAGAAATATGGTTACTGACTTATAATACATACGTACGTATATCGTCTCCGAATTTCAGGAATGGTTACATCAAAATTGTTCCATTGTCTATTGTCTAAGCGAGTCTACAATAAATATGATTAAGAATTTGATTATTACAGTTCATATGACGTAATATGTTTTGATTAAAATCGTAATTTTCTATAGACTGATTGCCTATTTATATCATGTTTAGACAACATGGTACCTATTTAAGAATAATGAGATACCTTCGTAGCAAGTGGAAGGAAGTGTCCTCTGCCCCGATGGGAGAGAAGCGGGACGGATATGTACATAAGTATATACCTATGAGATATCTACTTCTAAACAAGTTTCTGAAGGTATTTTTCACGGGCTAATCCATTGCGATTGATTTCCACATTAAAAGGATGGAATTAATGGAATTAAAAAAACAATAGCATCAATGCAAATAAGACATGCGCAAGTAGGCGGTAATACACGTAGTAAAGAATCCAGAGCTTTCTCGTATCAAGGTGAGATTATTTTCGAAACGACGACGTTACGGCGCGGCGTGTCAGATACAATAAAATTTTATTATACGCACAGGATTACTATACGTTTTACTTCAGATTGATAAAAACGAAGTTGTATTAACGTATTTAATTTACGTTAATACAACTTCGCGTGTAAGATTTTTGGGGACACATCGAGGTCATATGTTTCACTACAGTTGAAGCTACATAATAAAATATATGTAGGTAAGTACTTGATTTACTTTATGGTCTGGCTGGGTGTATAAGTATCTCTTGAATTATAAATACTTACGGCTTGTGCTTTTGTGCAAGGGCAAACTGCTAGATTAAAACTGCGAATGATGGTACCTCATTCGAAAACAATTTTCCTTACTACGTAGCTAGAAGTCGAAAAGAAGTCGGGTAGTATAGTCTGGTTGTCGGAGAGAAGTTCATTTAAAAAGTCATGCGAAAAGATCAAATGAAATGAGAATGAAAGTTCTTACTGATGGAAACTTTGTTATGAAAACTCACATCTGCCTCTTAGTTTTCCGGATCTCAGCGAGTGGGCTCATTTTTCATCACAATCTTAAGTCTATTAACTATTTAATTTTACCTGGAATCACTCGCCCTAAATATTCAGTTGGAATCTAGGTTTTTAATTTAGAACGAGGGATGTTCTAACAATTTCTGTCGAGAACAGGAAATTCTAGAATTTCATTAAATAGGTTGCTATAAATTAAAGCACTTTTTTCACACTAACCTACACTAATTCTAAGTTCTACACCGAGTCACTAAAGTTTACATAATAGTAACTACGACTATTTTATTTAAAAGCTATCGTAAAACACATAGATTGTAAATAGTGCCATAAAAAGAGTTATTACAAGAAAGATCAATTCATCTCTTTTGAAAAGATCACGCAGAGGACGGAATTTCATTTTTTATATCTCAAGTTAAAACGCGTATTTAATATTCACAGTACGATGCGACAGAGGAAGTGTCAGGACAAGACTGAATCGAGACAGAATCGATTAATCGTGATGCATCGATTTGGCATCGATCAGGAATGCGACGTCAATGGAGAAGCCAATTCAGCTTAGTTCCTTAAATAGGCGTTGGAATATTTTCTGCGTCAACTTCGTTAAGTGCCTAATAATACTATGTAGGTACGTCAGGTAATCATATAATTAGCCAGAGTAAATAAATACTGCTTAATGTTTTCGAAGCATCAGAATTGGTCCTTTCCAATGAATGTAATAGTGAAACCGTCTAGTTTCCAAAAGCATCGTTCCTTCGGTGACACAATCTCATGATTTTAGAAAGCAGCAAGTCTGAGGTGGCGCAGGCGCAGGTAAACTGGATGTCACTTACTGCCGTGCTGCCGATAGCTGGGGTCAACGACCGGCAAACTTGTTTCTCGATAAAACCTCGTTACAATTCGAACGTTTCGTTTCTATACGAATCGAGTATGTCGGATTTTAATGGAATGAGTGAAATTCAATTTTAAAAGGTAATTTCTTTGTTAATTTGCTCCTACTTTCTTCAGTGAATGGGAATAATAGGTTCTCTTAACCATTCTGTTTACAGTCTGAGATAACTTAGTACCTATCTGCCTTCGGTTTTGGCTCTAAGGTTAATTGATTGTTGAAATGCTAATAATAGAGCACTGACAAACCTGCGGTTTACTATTCATTATACAGCGTGTGAGTCTTCTTCTAATTTTGGAATACTAAAGTCTATAGTTTATGCTACAGTCTTTAGTAAGTATTAGGTTATGAACCATTTCGGCAACTGACTAATTGTAGGTCTAAGAGATACTTAACGGTATTAACTGTAAGAGAAAGACACTTTTCTTATTGTAGAAGTCCAGATCTTTTGTATAAAGCTCTAAAGAGTTTAATGTTTTTGTCCATATAACATTCTGTTAGATGTAGGTACAGTGTCTGTCGCCACATTGTTAACTACACGTTTAGATATGGTACAGGGATACTCCATTTATGGACACGACAAGGCACGCTTCGAATGACAAAAGAAAAAAAATACAAGGAAGCTTTTAGTATTATGGCGTCGACAAACCTCAGATTACATTAGGATTACTTACGTTAATGCATTGTTGAGGGTTTCAAGTGTCATTTGAGAAAAAAAATGATAAATATTAATTGTTAAAACCCTTTAATCCCTAACACGTCATAATAAAGCGACGTCACAATAAAATTCCAAATAACGAATACATAATCGATTCATTGATTAATGGTTTGCATTCCTTCAATACAACATCAATTTAACTTTTATAATGATTTGAGTGAAGTCTCAAAAAGGGACGTTAACTTAAACTTCCTTTTCAATTGCTTGCTATTTTTATTATAAGTGACTTTAGGCTTTCCCAATGAAAGGAAGTTTGGGTTTTGTGTGTTTTGTTTGTTTGTTAATTTTCTAAAGGCAGTCAACTAACTGTTCAAAGATAAAAATGAGGCTTGTTCTTACAAAAATAAGAGTTTAATATTCGCTAGCTGTATTACGAATGCAATGCGTAATGTTAACAGTTTCAAGTAGATATCGGTCCAAGGCCGGCTGGTGGCTAGACGAGACGCTGAATGTATTTTGGATACGCTAACTAGGTACTATACGCAACAGAAAGAAACGCAAAACTTTTATGCTGCATAATGCATAATTTAATTAATATTATGATTATGCTTCATACGTTTAGAAAATGCTTGTTTTCACCTTTGTACTTCCTTCTAATACTTTTCCGATATTTAGTACAATATCTATCTATCTTTTAATTAGATTTAATAAATCTAAAACCTGTTACATAGGCATTGTATTTACCATCGGTAACTAGACCTAAATCAACATAAAACTGATCATTGTTAAGCATGTAGAACAAACCGAAGTAAATAAATAAGACCTGATTCCCAAGTTTTATGTTGAACCTGGCAAATAAACGTAGGCTCTGATCGAGCACTTTATGTCAAATCTATTCACACTTGATGTTTCTGGTTGTGTATCTGATCCCTTTTTTTTACGTGGGGAAATACATTATGGATACCCTTCGTCGCGGAGAAAGACGAAGGGTTATGCCGGACTCCCACCGGCTAAAACCCCACGGTGTTACTTCTCGCACACATCCGCGAACCCCGTCGGCGGTGTCCGCCAAAGCAGACCCCTCTCGGGCAAATGCCCACCCTCTCTCCGCAGCTAAGGATGGTCAAACGACAAATATACGGATCCGATTCACTAACTCTACTCAGTGTAAGTAGATTCAACGCATATTTTTGCTTTCTCTTTCTTGCTTCTTGTTTATCATATTTCCGTTTCTGTAAATTATTATTTTTGATTTAATTCTTAAATGTTTGAAATTCATTCGGCGAGATCTGAAGTGAGAACGCGATCGGGTATCAAGTAAGCTGATACCCTTGCGATGGATTACACGCAGACATGTAAAAAATCTCTCATTAACATTGCCACTCGTGTAATGAAGTTTTTTTGTTGATCAGGAAAATATCGGATTACCGACTTGACAACTAGGTTTTATTTCAATAGCTTTGGCTGGCATGTTTGCCCTGTAATGTGGAACATTATTATATTTTAGTATCTAGGTAGGTATCTATACTATATGTTCATTTTCTATGTTAATGTGATTTAAATGTGAGTACATGCATATTCATATTTACTTTAAACTTTGTATGACCAACGGAGTGGTTGTTAAATAAGGAAAAGATTTAACCTATACCTACTTGTTTATCAATGGGAGTAACGTACCATAAACGTACTAACACTAACGTTATTAAGAGAGTAATTTTCAGTTAGTGATACTCGGTTTCAGATGTTTGAAAAAAAACTGATGAATGTGAATGAAGGGAAAAATATGTGTTTAGATCGGTACCTGTTATTGTAGCAATTTCTATCTAATGTTGTGCGTATAATATAATATTTTTATATATATAACGTTTATGATTAAGTTTGTAAACTGTTTCGTGCCTTAATAAATAAAATAATTGGAGGGAATTGGTCACTGCACTGCCTATGCCTAAATCGATGGGTAAGAGGTGTGATAGATGTATTTATGTATGTATGTACCTATGTTTAGCTAAACAAAACGCATAACGCGATTACCACGATAGTTATTGTAATAGTTATGCAATAAAATCCTTGCATATCTTACGTTACATAGCCGTTAGCGGAGCATAATGCATTGTATTATAACAAACGATGACTGACACATCGTGCCATAAGTGCTATTGTTCCAAAAGTGATTATTACAATACAATAGCCACTAGAAATATTTCTAGAGCTGTTATTACCACCATTTATTATTATATATTGAGTTGTGAGTAAGTATATAATAGAATTAAATACCTAGAGGTTATATAATGTTTATAATTATTCGAAGGTGTAACGAGCATTACGCCAGCGTGGTAGATTACGGCTTAATTACTCTCGTATGAGAGTAGGCTCGTGCGTGCCCCTGTAGTGGGGACGTTATAAAGGGCTAATGATGATTATTTATTTAATTATTATTATTTGCAAATGGGTAAGCATTCTCTGTCATAGAAAATGACCTATCATGATTGTAGTAAGATGCCTTGTTCATACATTCATTGTTAGTAAGTAGGTATGTCAATAGATAAGTACCTACCTAAGTGTCTATTTATTTTTTTAAGTAATTGAAAGTACTTTATAAAAAGGTAATTTAGATATTTTACTTCAAGAATCATTGTTTTATAAGGATGTCATATTATTTTTTATCGTATAAGATAACTGAAGTGATTGGCAAAACAATACATAAACTTTACCACAGTAAAGTTAAATCAGTGCGTCAGGTTTGCAATAGAAGCTACAAAAGATCTTGAATATTATCATTATCAAACATTATGTTCAAAAGAAAATTATACTCAATACTCAATACTCAATGGTTTATTGCTCCATAAAACTTTACAAAATATATAACAGCTTACAGCTAATTATATTCAAAAGGATTATGGACCCTGTTATAGGGCACCGCAAATGAAAGAGGGGAGGCTTCTCTTTTTTATAGGTATTTAGGTATCTATTTCTATTTAATTATAATTATCCTTATAGATTATAAATATTGATATATATTGTTATCTGTTTTATTATCATTTAAATATTCATTAATATTATAATAGCATTTATTTAATAATAAGTTTTTTAATTGTTTTGTGAATATCTTATCATTTTTTTCATTAATTATTTCTTTTGGTAGATTATTATAGATTTTTATAGCCATAACATAGGGACTAGTGGCATGTAAGTTCAAGTTTGAGGTAGGAAGTAATAATTTATTTGTATTTCGCAATGTGTATCTAGTGGGGTTAGTGGAATTAGTTAGTGGAATTAGTGGTTGGTATAAATAATTCTTACAAATAAAGTACAGAATAAGGCGGCCTTATTCCTTATTTCCTTTCCTTACCTTTTCCTTTTATGATTTTTTTTTCAGTAAATCTTTTTTCACTATCTAGGTATTTAATAACGATGATTATTTTAATAAATATGTATGTATAGGTATTCACAATAAGTACTTGTACTACTTATTTACTTTTACTATGCGTAAACGGTTGCAATCTTTAATCTAATCGTAGTTAATGCGCCAGGACTATCCGCCTACAAAATTGATAGACCATTGTTTATTTGAAAGGAACTTATATATCTACGTGTATGATCAATTTACGTGTGATAGTACTAAATACTTACTACTACTTTAAAGGTACTTATTTATTTGGAATAGAAAAAACAATGAATTACGAACACTAATTACTTTTTAATTATTAACTTTTCTCCGCAATTTTCCGGACGCATGGAAACTCTTTTGGAAAATTCATAATTATTTTATTAAATTGGATAGTTATGTATCTACTTTTATTCGACCATTAAAGGGGGTAGTTCAGAATTTCAAAAAATCACATTATTTGTTTAATTAAAAAGTATGCTGTACCTATATACCGAATGTTCATAGATTCCGTAAAATCAATTTAAGAAGGTAGGGATATCAAAAAGTCTAAACCCAAGTAAATAGTTGTAAGTCTGCAATAAAGAAAACAGTTGTACGTGTGTTAAACCGACACGTAAGTAACTATTCTTAAACTTGAAAAGTAAGCTTTCTAACCGTATAAGCTCTTACCTTTGACAACTGGCACTAACACATCACAGCCGCGGACAATTCGAAGCAAACGTTCTTCGGAACACACAAATAAGGGTGCACGTACACGAAACAAGGCACTGGCACAAAATTAAATTGGTTTCGTAACACAACGCGGCGAAAAACAAAAGAAAACAAATGGAGAAGTTCAAATGTGGAATATGGTCGCTCGGTTTGTGCGTCGCGAGCGCTCGGTCACGACTGAGGCGCGGCGCCGGCGACCGCAGCCGCAGCTAATTTTATCGTGCCAGTAACACGAGATAAAGCAGCTCTTTATGAACGTTTTTTCTTTAATTATTTCCCTTGGAATATCGACTGGAGTGGTCATCATTTGACGTAAATGCTCAAGAAGGAATAATATGTACGTTTTTGGAATTTAAAAGACTTCTGCCCTGTCTGTCTGACAATCCCTACAATAGCTATCCATTCAAAAATATAACGCAATAGTTATTAAATCAATAGGTAGGTACTTATCCAGATTTTGAGAAAAGATGTGTTAAACATGCTTTAAGTCCAAAACTTAAGTACCGTAAATCTAGCTATATTTCTGATTAAGTACCTACTACACTTAAGTATTTTCCAAAGAAAATGGAAATAATTACTATGATGTAAAACTGTTAATCCTTCTCCTAAATTAAAACTCCATTAGGTTTCGATTTTAACTTCCGGCTAATAATAATTAGATCCACTATTTAACTAGGTAACAGGATATAATTGTTTGAGTCATTGAGTCAGTTTTGGAATTTTTCCTTTTCGTCGTCTGTTTGTGGTTTCAAACGGATGATTAAGGGTTTCCAAGTTACATAACTTAGTGTTTTCAGGCTTTTTAATATGAAATGATGAATTCAAATACCCTAAATTACGAGCTCTTCTTTAGGGGTTGATGGAATAGACGCCGACGATGTAAATAGAAAGTCACACACATCGCATCAAAACTTCTTAAAATTCAATAAAAGCCAGTGGCACAAAATGCCGTAAAAGGGTAATCAATCACTAACCATCCATTATAAAGTACCGTTTTCTTCTGATTTTTGACAAGGAAAATCCCAGCCAGAAGGGCGAAGAGCAAGGAAGGAGGGAGGCCTTTGCCCAGCAGTGGGACATAAGCTGACTGTATCTTTCTCTGTAAACTCCTAGCTATATCTTTAAGTGAACATTATATTTAATGGCCCTTTCTACACTGTGTACTCAAACATTCTAAAACAGTTCGATGTTAAAATACACAATGTCATCGCACGTACCAAAAATAAGCGATCTGAGTACAAGGTGAAGTCACATATGTCTGTGTTGCGAGTATCACTGACACACTGGCCTTGAAATGAACAAGCTTATGTACGTGTTATTTTATAACATTGCACTGTTTGCAATGTACGTATCGCGTGGTCTTCTCTTGTGTCGAAATTTCTATGTTGTTTAGGTTCGTGTGTCACACGTTGACTCTTTAGGATATAATTTACATTTATGTCTTTATAAAATTGTAGATTATACCTACCTACTTAATACCTCATCATTATCATCATCAGTCCTTTTAAACGTCCCCACTACAGGGACATAAGCCTAGTCTCATCCAAGAGTGATTAGGCCGTAATTCACCACGCCCCTAGTCCACTTAATACCTAGTAATACTAAAAGACAGTTATAAATTGAGTTATCACTGTACCTACAGGCATTAGAAGGTACTTAAAAAACTAAAAAATAATTTTCGAAACATAACTTATAGGTTCAAATTCTAATAGCAGAAACCAGTATCTACCTATTTTCAAATCGTGCTCCGTTTTGATCGACACTGACTATATTCTGGTCTATTTTAGCTATAGAATACTACATCTATTAAATCTGCTACTTTTAAAATAATCCGATTGCTTGTTGAGGTTTTGTGCCGCACACATCTAAGAGCAGAGATTTTGAATAAGTATTGGGCAAGTAGCTTCCTACGTAGATAAGTTATATTCAAAAAATAAAAGAATCACGTAACAGAGATAATTGTGATTCATTGAATAAAGACAATGACATGACTAAATCATCAATGCAACTTAATTTAAGTAAATCACTTCACGGAACATTTGTTGCTAAACAAAACGCTCGTAATCTTACACATCTGTGTGTCACAGGTATTAGTCATCATATCGTTTAACCTTCTAGGCTTTTAGTACCGTTTTAATGTGGCCTAAGTACCTGGTTACCTTATTTTGCATTAGATTATTACTTTATCTTGAAGCTTGGGTAGGTAAGTTTAAAAACAAACAGTTTTGATTAAGTAGGTAGTAAGTTTTGTAGGTTCATTGTCATCATCATGTCAGCTTATGGACGTCAACTGCTGGACAAAAGCCTCCCCCACGGATCTCCACAACGACCGGTCTTGCGCTACCCGGCTTCCCGCGACTTTCACCACGTCCGTCGTCGGTCCTCCTTGTATTGTTGTAAGTTGCCTGGAAGATATTGCTACCGCATGTGACTACTTCAGTGTTTTCTAATTTTTTTTTCTTTCTTTGATTTCTATTGTTTTTTGTCAATAAGAACTAGCCAACTCAACGGGATAGCGGACCTAATGGACTCAATGGGATGCTCGCTCTATATGGACCCGCCTTTATTATACAGGTGTAACAGAAAGGGGATACCCCTTTGGCGAAAAATAATGCCGAAACATAGTGATAGTCCTCACGACACTGAGCAACTTTCTCCAAGGAACATGCGTCGTGACTCGAAAAAAAAATTCGCCTCCCCGTACAAAATGTCCGATCAGCTGATCGAGTAAGTACTTGGATTAGTAAGTATGAGCGATCCAAAATTTTTTTTTGAGTTACGACCCATATTCCTTGGGGAAAGTTGTTCAGTTTCATGAGGACTATCGCTGTTTCAGCATTATATCCCTTTTCTGTTACACCTAGTTTAGAGAAGTTTTCTTTATACTTATATTCGCTATCATTTTTAGCAATATAAGCAGCACGAGACATGCCATAATGTGTTTATCCATTGTTTCCAAACACAAGTTATTTCTGTCCGTTAGAGCTGCCTAATTAATTCGCTGGTCTTCTGCCAGATTTGCCAAATGACTTCCGAGACCTTGATTTGAGTAGGTGTTGACGCATTGTCAATTCTATCTACTAAGTATATGTGTTTACTCGGCAATAGTTTTATAGAAACCCGGTTTGTAAGAGCACCTTACCGGTTAAGGCTGCAAGTTCACTGTTGCGAATAAAAAGTGCTGTATACCTAGGTACATGATTTTAATTTTAACTAATCACAAAAGTTAATTTTGATCTAAATGGGGAATCAAGAGGGTTTTACTGATTTAAAATGGATAAGCAGAATTAACAACAGCCTAATTCATATATACTATTATACCAAAATGAAAATAAAACTATTAAATAAAAGCCACTAACCTGAATTAAGATAGCGTAGTGATCGCTTGGCTACCTCTACTGCACATAAGTAACCTTCTAGCGAAGTCGAATATCCTATAAAAAGAACATAATATCATCATCAGCCCTTTTAACCTTCCCACTTTAAGGAAACGGGCCCGAGCCTATACATACATACATACACTACATTTATAATACAAAACAAAAAAAAAAAACGAAAACAAAACAAGAATGTATGCCGTCGTTTCCATTGCCATAAAGAAAACTAACCATGGCAAGGTTACCATGGCAACGAGACGTGTAAACATCAACAAAATCTTGTCATGTGTCAATTGCAAAGAAATAGTTGTGGAAATAAAGACACTTATTGAGTATATGAGTCGATATATGAGTTGAATATAAATAATAAAATAGTGACAAAGCAGTGTATCACCTTTCCTTATTGTAAGCTAAGAACCCGCAGTGAGCCAGGGCAATATTGTCCAAGCAGGAAGACCCTGTGATTCTACGAAAGAGTAGTGGACACTGAAAAGATAAATAAAAGTAATAATAAAGTTTTACGGAAAATTGTTATAAGTATCTGCGTTTAAATAACTGTAAACTGAGGAAGGTATCTTAAGGCTTAGTACACATTTAATACTTACTGCAAACTTCCTTTCTGTGCATATTCTCTTGTGTACGGAAAATTGTCTTCAGTTGTAATTCACTTTCAATTTAATATATTATAATACGTCTTAACTTCTCATTTCCAGTATCAAATTACCATGGATCTAAATCTAATAGACAAGTTACGTCTATTAAAAATCGACTCGGAACTACGACCGCAGATAAAAATGAAGCCATTGAGTCGGTACTACTTCATCACATCTACAAACCCGGGGGAACAGTTCTTCGTATTCGCGTCGACAGCAGCGTGGCTCATTAGAAAGACTGGTAAAGATTTCGAACAACCCAACGAGGAGGATGACCCCAACTCTCTAACAGCTACGATCCTTGATATCTTGAGAGAAAAAGAAATCGCCGTTGATTTCTCATCACACAAACTTAAACAAGGCTACGGAGAACAAGTCTGCTACATCCTCAACGTACTAGCCGACGAAGCGCTGAAGAGTAACAACTTCGAATGGCAAAAACCCGTCGTAGACCTCCCAGAGACTGAGGAAGCAGTAGACGACGTCGACCAAGTGGAAGACGAGACCGAGATAATCTTAGACAAAGTCGAAGAAGAAATGGCTATTTACTCGGAAGAATCCGAAGGAGAGTTCGATGATCAGGAAGAGAAAGATTCGAGCAACTTTAGCGGAAAGGTTCACGATTGGGAAGCTTGGAAACTCGAATTAGAAAGAGTAGCACCAGCTTTGAGACTGAAGATAACACCAGATGGGAGAGACTGGCGAGCGAGACACTCTCAAATGAGAACGTACAGAGACGAACTGTTTGAGCGGTTCAAAACAACTGGAACCCAACTTAACAAACTCCACAGTAACATTACTTCCGTGATGGACAAAATAACCGCACGAGAGAACATCCTAAACGAACAATTCGAACCTCTAGTCAAAGAATACGGTAGTTTGTTAGACGAGCTAAGTAAAGTAACGAATGAATATAAAGAGGTTAGTGTAGGAGTGACAGAGAGGCAAGAAAAACTGAATGAAGTCACTGCGAAGCTTGAAAATATAAAACAAAGGACTGAATCCAGAGGTAGTTCTATGAATGACAACTCGCCTTTAGTCACTGCTAAGAAAGCTGTAGCTACTTTGAAAAAAGATATCCAAGAGATGGATTTCCAAATTATTATTTTACTTTGGCTTTTAACTACGAAGGAAAACCCGAATAACAACAGCTATTTAGCTGATAATGAGTCTAGGATGATAACAAGGGAAGCGTATTAATTTTATGTTGTTTATTTGCAAAATAAACTATTCTTAAACTTAGTTTGGTATACATTTTAATAAACACAAGCAATTCTAAGTAATAATTTATTTGAATAATAATATAAATACCTGCGTATTTTAACGAACATTGATTAACATTACCTTATCTTATAAAGTTATGGTATTTGGTAAAAAAAATAATTTTGATATAATCATTATGTATTTACTTACATACTTTGTAACAACATAGTTTTTAACAACGAAAGATAATATGACAAATTAATGAAACAACTTAATAATTAAATTGTGATGAATACTTAAGATAACTTTGGCTTTATATTCTTTGATTTTAGGAGGATTAAATCTTCCTTTAGAAACATCGTTGGCAAGTCTTTGATAAACTAACTACGACCCGATAGCAAAATATGTTAATTGATACTTAAGAGTTGGTACCCGTCAGGTGCTACGAAAAAGCCTTTTTCGTGACATATTGATGATACTGTAGGCCTAGCAAGTTCAGCGACCTAAGCTAGAGACTGCGACAATGAAAAAGCACTATAATCTTCTTGTCTTGAAGACTTATGTGCCACCTTTACTTATTGTGCACCTTAAGGTCGCGACACATCTGCGTAACGTACGGCGCGGAACGTTCGGTTCAATACGCTCGCAATGTGTTTCAAGTCACCTATGACACATCAGCCGCAATTACGTCGCATACATTTACTCCAGCCGCTGAACGTTTGGCGTCGTTCGTTACGCAGATGTGTTGCGACATTGCGTGCATTAATTGCAAGGCGAGTACCATGCAATCACGTTAAAAATCCTTACATTGAGTTAATTAAATTGGGGCTTTCGTTTTCATACCAAAATGTTAACTTTTATATTTTAATATTAAACCTACTTAAAAGCAATTCTTGACATTCTCTGAATCTTTAATGGTAGTTGCCATTTATTTAAAAAAAAAAAAAACTATTATCAACTTTCAATTGCACGTCTTCATTTTTCATTAATTACTTAATTGTGTACATTTTTCATTTTTAAACGACTTCAAAAAAAGGAGGAGTTTCTCAATTCGACCGTATATATTTTTTTCATTTTTCATTAATTAATAATATTTGACACAAATTGTGATGTACTGAGTATATTCTATTTTTGTGAAGTTTCATTTAAAAATCCAAGTGGATAGCTAACTAGTTTAAAAATACATCACAGTTAATAAACCAAGTACATAATTGGGGTTTTATCGCAGAAGTAATGTTTATTGAACCAAAAACGTACTCAAGAATCCTAAACGAATGAAACTTAAGAAATAAATTATCTCTTCGTCACTAGGTGGCATTTTATCCAACATATTTTGTGCAAAAGTACTTGGAGCGTAGATGAATCACAGCTTATTCAATTTAGCTAAAAATGTATTAATCCTTTTATTATTTATTATTGTTAAATACCATCTGGCGCAGTTACTGCAGTTTGCCTTAAAATAACTGACCGACCATGTCATATGACTTTTTATTTCACGTGGACCAAATTTTATTGAAAGCTGTCAAAGTATTGCTACAGTCCAATTTCATATTATTATATCAACAATTGCCTGAAATACATCAATGATTAAATCGTTATACCACTAGAGGCTGCCCGCGACTTCCTTCGCATTTACCCTCGTACCTTGAAAAACAAATACAATATTTTAAAATAGTATTGTGCAAGCTACAATATTGTAAAGTTTCATTGAAATCTGTTCAGCGGTTTTTGCGTGAAAGAGTAACAAACATCCTCACATTGGCATAAACATTGACATTTTATTATAAAATTTTTATACTATTAGAAAAATACAGGATAATCTAACATACTGACATTTAATAGACTGTGGTCAGAATTCAATCAAATATTTATGATACAACGTCAATTAAAATTCCTTTAAATCTTGGTGCATAGGTACACAGTCGCATATGTCTCACATTTTGAAGTGATAATGTAAAACTATGTACACTCTTGGCCACATTAACCTATTCACCCAACATAACTAACTATGCTACAATATCTAAACAAAACCGTTAGAGAGGGACAACGATATAGCTCGGTGCCCGGTGCGTGACTGAGAAGAAATAACAAAAAATATATCGCACGCTTTCACACGTTTCTCCAAGTCCAATCAGCCTAGATTGATGTGTCCGAGGGTGTACCATTTTATGTAGAGCAAATTGAATAATACTAATTTGTAACCTCCAAAATGTAACAAATACAAATTAACGAAGCTTGTATTTTACGATTGTAACTTAAAAAAATAAACTTGTGTTTGTGTTTGAATAATGTACGACGTAAAAGTAACAACGGCTAGTACATTTGCCGATAATTTTTCATGGTCTTGTATAAGTGTGCGGTTACATCTGCGAAACGTACCGCGCTTAACGTTCGGTTCAATACGCTCGCAATGTGTTTCAAGTCACCTATGACACATCAGCTGAAATTACGTCGCATACATTTACTCCAGCCGCTGAATGTTCCGTGCGATACGTTGCGTAGGTGTGTCGCGACCCTAACTCTATCTCTATCCACATAAATCTATTAGACAGAGATGGAAATACACTACCGCTCTTTCGCATTATTCAGTCTTCGTCAACTTTCTGCAGTTCGTCGTTATTAATCTTACCGATCACTCTAATTGGGTTTAAATCTATGGCATCCGGTTTGTGCTCCTCTAGCGACACGTTGTATTTCTTTGACAAGTCTTCTAGGAACTCTTGCTTTAGCAAGGCGAGGCATCTGGAAAGATAAATAGGCTAGACTTGAGCTTCAATAACATACAAATCTGTCACTTCTGTCTCCCATCGGGGTATGCAGAGACAACTTCGCTCCACTTGCTACGATAAAAACACACTTCTTTAGCTTCAACTTCCTAAGCAATAATACAAACGGTCGCTGGACCATTTAGTGCGTTATTGCAAGGTTTTCTTGTTTATGTGTGTGCGGCTGTGCGCATGTGTAGTATGTGTTTATGTATGTGTATGCGTGTGTTGTGTATGTGTTCATGTTCATGTGTGTATATGTTTATGTGTGATGTGTGTGTGTGTGTGTGTATATGTTTATGTGTGATGTGTGTGTGTGTGTGTATGTCTTCATGTGTGTGTGTAAATATGTATGTATATGTTTGTAATATCGGTATGCTCACATGCGATAGTGCGGGTCGGCGCGGAAGGCGGTGATGTCTGCGGAGGGCGCATGCGTGGTGTGCACCACGAACGCTTCCGGCAACACCACCGCGCGGTACCCCAGCGCACGCAGGTGCACGATGTGGGACACCTGTAGACAAAACACGACGGATTGTTACTGGCCACACTGGCAAAGCTTCTTTATATGCGACAGTTATCAAGAAAAGAAATGAGGCAATTTGAGAACAAATTACATAATAAGTAATTTATTATAGTGCTACAAGGATCTTTTGGCACTTGTGTGACATTGTCAGGAGGGCGTGGGTGGTAAATAAATAACTTAAAAAAATGGGGATTGTTCTTTTTTTCAAAATGTCTTAATATTAAATCCATTTCGAGGAATAAGGTTATTCATCAGTATAGTGCATAAAAAATAAAATTATAATCACGAGTTGTAATATTTTACGATAAAAAATCAAATGACTTTTATTTGCCCTTTAATGACGTCATCATTTGGCTGAAGAGAAAAGTTCCTTTGCCTTCACATATCATTAAAAAGTTACATGCGTGTGACAACTGTCAAAAGTGTCAAGTACATAAACAAACATTATTATAACCTGATTTTTTAACAAATATTATATTATTTTACAAAGCATTTCACTTAATAGCCATGGAGTATAGAGTGCTTCGTTCCTACTTGTAAAAACGACTTGAAAAATAGCCCAGACAAAATTTTTGTTCGTATCCGGGAACTACTTACATTAAAATCTTTGCTCCCCTTATTTCGGCTAAGTTAAGATGACAACATGATGCCACATACTCTAAAATCATCACATTTTCTACCTTTTACAAAGTTATCACTCATAATGGTGTAAAGTTTAGTTATTTAACTAAACGAAGATAATTTATTCCCATTACGACCACGACAAACAATACAATGCAATGACTGACACTACTAATTGACATTTGTCAAATTTTTTTTTAAAGTGTTAAAATAAGCAAAGGTAAAAAAATAATAAGAAATTGATGACGTCATCGTATAAAGACTACTCAAAATTCTAAATAATTCTTAAAAAATAGAAAGACTGAGTTAAATTCAATAATATCCAAATAGGTTTCTCAAAATACTCTATATAATCGAACTATGAAATAAAAAGTGAGGGACATAAAAATTGTACAATGCCCATTTACAAGATGTTATCGTCAGTTCCGATTTCCGCCACGTGCCAAAAGATCCTTGTAGCATTGTACATACATAACTGTCATGCCTCATTCTCATCGTGGCACGTAGAGACTACTTTCCTTCACTTGCCACGATCCAAACACACTTCTTTCATCCACAAACAAAATAAAAGAATGAGGACAATTTTAAACCTGGATGCAAAACAAATTAGTACATACCTTATTCCACCCGAAACCAGAGAATCGTATATCGTACTTAGGCACCGTGTGGTGGACGACAAGGTAAGGTTCGTAGTCCGGCTCCCATTCCACCTGGAACCAGATTAATTTGATGCTATTTAGCATTTCGAGGGAAATCACAAAAAGAAAGGATTAGTTCCGTAGGAAGGACTCTCGACATGTATTTATGTTGAGAGGTCTTCCTTTAGAACTTTTTATTTGTAACACTGTATAAGCTTACTGTAAGACTACCAAACATTAAATGGTTAAAGAGGCTGCCTTTACGTTATTATTACCTCCATATCAAGAATCTAAGTATTTTTATACTGAATACATGCTTCACCGTCCACCTACAGACAGGCTTATAAGACTAAAAAGTTTTACAAACTATGTTACTGTGATATTTTCTTCTATACGGCTGGTTAAAAGTAAAACTGTCTTATTTTCGTATAGACCCACCTCATAAGGAGCATTAGCGTGCGCCCAGCGCGTGTAGTTGGTGGCGCGATGTCCGCGCGGCCACTCGCCGGAGCGGAAGGGCGCGACGTCGGGCGTGGGCGCGCGGCCGCCCGCTGCCGCCGACACTCGCGACAGTAGTTGATGCTTCGACCGCGGCGGTCGCGCGCGGTAGCGCTGCGTCTCGAACGCTGGCACTACGAGGCACTGACCATCAATGAAAAAAAAAAAAAAATTTTATTGCTGTAAATGTGGTAGGTGCATAAAAGTATGGCAACAAAAATAATAAGGTTTCACACATTTAGTGGTAAGACATGCTGTAATTTATAAGTAAGAAGATTGTTTTGGTAAAACTATTCATTAAGATCCCCTCAAAATATTCATTCACCTATAAAATCGTTTCTCGAATAGTCACATAGACGTAGTATTAGAGAAAATTTAACTTAAAATAGGTCATTTAATATATATTTGCGTTTCCAATCTACGTAAGTACCTAAAATATTTTATAAATTCGTGATTAAAAGTCACGGTCCAAATTATTTTTAATGTCTTCGGCAAAATAAAAGAAATAGTAAATATTCCGTGACTCATGAAAATACCAAGTAAAATCGTGATGAAATAAAAGCAGGAGCATAATAAGCATTAATTAAAACTTGGTAAACAACACAACCGTTGTAAAATTATTCACACGAAAACGAACATTACTAATCTGCATTTAAACGAGTAAACATCAAATTTTACAATGATTTTACCACTTGCATTATTTGTGTTTGTTTGCTTTAATAATGGAGGTAAGTACACGTATGATTGAGAAGAATAAGATATCGTGTAAGTGTTAGGGCCGAAACGGAACGCAGCGCAGAGCAATTTTAAATATCATATTATTATCGACATTGTTATCTTTAGAATAATATTCAAAATCAGTTGACACAACATTCGCTTGTAGTCACTTCGATACTCCGATGCTCATTTGTTGTGTTAACTGATTTTAATTATTATTCTAATGAAAACAATGTCGATAGCAATATGACAATCGCTGCGTCAGGTGTGCGCCGGTCCTTGCGCCGGAACTTAGAAAGTCACATTGCCTAAAGTGCAAGTAATATTCGCTATGTGCGAAGTACATGGTGGGGGTATAGTAAAGCGATCGCAGCGCTTGCCGTGGTAGAAATGCGCAACAATCCGGGAAAGTAAAGTCAATGTAAATAAATAAAAATGAATTGTTGTTCGTTAGTCTGATTAAAACTCGAGAACGGCTGGGCCGATTGAGCTGATTTTGGTTTTAATATGTTTGTCGTAGTCCAGGGTAGGTCTAAACGGTGAGAAAAATTCGAATAATTGCCGGGAAAGCCCTAAAAGAGACCTTTTCTTTTTCCCATACAAATGTTTTCTTACTAAAATGTAGAGTCAATTTGAACTTTATTCCTACACAATAAACTTCATTCTAAGGCGTGACAAAGTAAAGCTCTGGTTATAAACACAATTGCATTTTACCCCAGTGACAACACGAGAATCATTGATCTGTAATAAATAAATTATAATTGTCAATTAAAATAGGTACGTTACCTATCATAAAATACTAGAGTCTGTGCGGAAAGAGAACCGTCGTGACCTTCAAGTGCATAAAGAGTCAAAAAATATTTACTATGATAAACTTTTATCATTTCCTTGAGACAGTTTGAAAATTATTTATTTAAGGTTATCAGAGTACTTACGTTTAAACTCGTTACATAGGGCGTTAATGTCACCGATGTTTGACGAATGATGTGGGCTCGTATTAAGAACTATTGCCATTCTTTCGTAACTCTTCAACATTTCTTACATGTTGTGCTAAAACTAATTTATTTCCTTTCAACAAAGTTTGAGGTTGGAACCTAATATTGTGTTTTACACTTTCAAAACCAGTTTTTATAATGACGCCCATTATTTTATGCACTGTTTTAACAAATTCCTCTAAAATTACCACTTGTCGTCTTTCTATTTATCTTTTATTTACTATATTTATTAGAAAGCAATAAAATACTGATATGTTATTATTTGGCATAATCCCGGAAAGTTGCGCATGCTAGGTGGCGCTACTGTCGTGCACATAGCGAATAGGCGACATAAATCTTTGAAATAACAGATGTATGAAGATGAAAGATTTCATTTGTTTTTTGTTAATAATATTTTATCAGAAGCCCAGTCGTATTCGGCCGCGAACGCAGGAGGTGCGAGTGCGAGTTCGGTCGCAGGAGGTGCGAGTGCGAGTTCGGTCGCAGGAAGTAACGCGGCACAATCGATTGCTGGCTTCGGACTAAATCTGGCGCAGTCGATAACTAACAGTGTCAACCAACAAATCGCTGCGGTTAGAAATACTATTCAACAGGTACACAATCCTAATGGCTATACTTTTTTTAGCAGATTTTTGACTAAGATGACTAAGCTACACCTGGCGCCAAGCCCAACGTTTTCGAGACCAATGATGAAAAATAGCGTTTAAAAAAATATTCTCGTACTTTCTCTTCGTTGTTGTTCTCTCTTTTCGTTTTAATGTTTCAAAAAACTTGGTAATATCACAACATTACATTTAGGCTATGCTATGCCTGTTAACCTTAACGAGTACTTGAAAGATGTTCTAATTTATGTTTTTTTGCTTGTTTGTTAATTTATGTTGTTGTTCTTTATAAAGAACATAGCGGCAGCAGAGAAAGCCGCGCAGGACGCTATCGCCGCCGCGGGCACTAACCCAGGCAACGTAATACAACAAAGTTCTTCGGTTTCTACCAGCAGCAATGGCAATACCTACTCTATGATAGCTGGTAATTTTACCGCAATTTATCTTGGTTTAGTAAAGTTCTGTCCTTTGGGCGCTGTAGGTCTAAAGGGCAGTAAGAGACCCAGAAAAAAAGAAAGGGCATAGTGTAGGATGTGTAGGCTAAAGAGTTTTATAAAAATGGGGGCGCTAAAAACATTTATTCTCAAAGTGGGCAGTAGATTAATAGTTTGGAAACCCCTGATTAAATAAAAGACGAGCGGTTAACAGCAAAACCATCAATACAGGTCACCAATTCTGATCATTTAGAGCTAGGTGAAGGTTCCGCGTCTGAAACCAGTGGTAGCGTAATTGATCAGAATTGTCACCTAGTCTTTCTGACTTTACTATCTACAATTTTAATTTTTTTTTCAGTGAACGGCCACGGTATGGTGGTAAAAAATGGCAATGTTTACCGCTTCTAGAATTACACTTATTATACTTTTTTTAAATTAAAATTTACTATTTGATAAAGGTTATTGGTATATGATTGTGTGTTTTATTGAATTACTTAAAGATGTCCGTTCGATAGTAGTGGTGCATTTTAAAAATGTTTGTACATTTTCTAACAAACTTTTAGTATAAGTACAAAATATTTGTTATAAAAAGTTTACAAACATTTTTGTATACTGGAAGCACCATAGCAAGCGGAGGGAAGTGGTCTCTGCCTAACCCAATGAGAAAGACGCCTGAAACCACAGAGCACCCCCTAATAGAGTGTACTTGCAAGGCAATAGACGCGCACCGTACATATGTCTTTTTCGGCAGATGTAGCAAAGCGAACTATGTCATTCAAGTCAGTACTGACCAGCTGTCACATCCGTACGCACAAGCTTTTTCGCAATTTACATGGCTCTTATTTTGCTTTAAAGCGTAATAAAATGACAGTGTGTTCTGTGAAATGGTACGGGAAAAATTCTGGGACATCTTGCTTTAAGAAAAATGGAATAACTTTTCACCGATAAGTATAAACAATTTTTGTTTTATATTACGCGGAGTTCATGTTACACTGGACAACAAATTTTGATTTGCCGACATCCCTTTCTATCACTATGCTAATTACTATGTTTATCCTTTTTCGTTTCCGAAATTTCAGTACTAGAGTTGTAACAAATTTATCGACTGAATGTAATCGATTTATTTTATCAAATACAATAATAATATACACTTTTTGTTGAGATGAGATGTAGATAAAAAATAACTATCTAATAATTATTATTAATATGTAAAGAACAGTACTTCGATATTTTTTTATTACCTATCATCGCAAATAATAGAATAAAGTTAGTGTTTGTTTTCTTTTAAAGATTTCCTAAATGTCCTGAGCAAAAAAGGTACAGCATATTTATTAGAAGTTTCTAAATAATAACCTAGTTTTGGGTTATTTGGGACACTGAAATTCAGTTTTCGGAAGCATGTATTTATTTTCAAATTAATTTTACCGGTAAGTGTCGTCAATTGTCATGCAATTTTAACTTAACCTCTCTAATTATTTAATTTTGTTATAACATCGAATTGTTCAACAATAAAAAATGTAACACACTTATGTAAATGTTTTATCGATAAACCTAACTGTCGTCACGGCACATCTCTAAGCGATGCGTTGACCTTGATTCAGCAAATCACAGCATAGTTGTCACGTCCCCCGCACTTCATTCTTGCCGCCTAAAGTTGTGAGTTTTGTTTCGAATAAAATTGTAATGATTCGGGCTCTATTAGGGGGTGCTCTGTGCCTGAAACATATGTATGTACCTTCTTCTGCGGATACGGGTTCATGATCCTTAGGACTTGTCGTAGATGCTCGTAGAGTCCCTCCATCGGCACGAAGTCCGCATCCATTAGAAACACGTATGGAGTCGTGATGTGTTCTAATGCCACGTTACGTAAATAGTTCACTGGGTAGTGTACCTACGGTTTTATAATAATAATTATTATTATAATAATAAATACATTTATTTAACCTCCTGACGCCAGGTCCTTTTAAAGGGACTATGTCATTAACGCCCAAGGTTCTTTTTATAGAACTATCATTTTATTATTTTGAGCATGTTAGTTAGTCATTTATTCGATTTGAAAATAGCAAAGAAAAGTACAACATATATTAGTGGTTGAATAGGGTTTTTGCTTATTCAATTTAATGATTTTTAAAATAAAAAGTTTATAGCTCCGTGTCTTGCAGACTGCTGGGTCATAGATAAAGCTGGCATACTTATAGTTCTATACTGTTCATAGTTACGGTCCTTTTACAAGAGGCCAAGAGATTAGACAATCCAATAAGCCAGGCCAACATTGGCCAATCATTTGCTCTATTCTCAAGATGCCTGGTCACATGCCTGGTTTACTGGTCTATCTTCTTTATTGGCCTCGTAAAAAAGAACCACAAAACACATAGCAGTCTGGAGGTTCGCCCGTACTAATTCGAACTGAATGAATATATGAATCAGTGAATCGAATTAGTATGGGCGAGTCCTCGTACTCAGCTCAATCAAACCTTGTAATACATAAATACACAATACTAACCGCATCATGTTTAAATACAAGATGGTATCCGATGTTTCTGCGGGATTTGAGCACGTCGGACCATTCCTTAATAAAGTTTTCTAACTTAGTGACGTCACAGTCACCTAAGTAGATCGCGGCAGAGATCGGGCCTGGAAATCAAAGGTATGTCATTAAATTCTGAGCGTCACTGGTTCATACGTCGGTGCCAGCAATCCATAACATTTCATATCCTACGAATATTAGATATAAATGTCAATGTTTGTGCCGATGGATGGATGTTTGTTACTCTTTCACGCAAAAACTACTGAACAGATATTGATGAATCTTGGCAATATTGTAGCTTGCACATCAGAATAAAAAATAGGCTAAATATAGCCTATTAAATATACTACTACTTTATCAGCCCATATGTATATGTCCCCACCGAGGGGCACGAGCCAGCGTGGTGGATTACAGCCTAGTCACTCTCTGTATGAGATCTCTGTATGAGATAATCTCTGTACGAAGTTGCGGGAAGTCTGTAGTCTTTAATATGACATTTGGTCAAAACATCTAGCAGTATATCATGTGTTTCATACGTGATAGCCAATCAGAAAAGTTCTGGAGTGGAGACCACGCACTTCCAAGCGCAGGGTGGGAAGGCCACCTGCTAGATAGACCGACGACCTAGTGAAAACCGCGGGGTCCCGTTGGATGCAGCTAGCTTAGCATGGCACTCCGTGACAAGACGTTGTCATGCGTTTGTCACGCTTACGTCTCTGTCTATAGTTTTAAATGTGATAAGGACAGCATACGTGAGATAATTGTCGCGGCACGTCGTGCTAAGCCCCCAGGTGGCAATGAACCGAGCTATTAAAGAGGCATATGCTCAGTAGTGGGCAGCTGTAGGCCGAGATAATGATTATGAACTAGCCAAGACTATTACCATCCCAATACTTGACGAATCGCTCGAGGAACTGCAACCGATCCATGGACAGCTGCAGCACCAAGGTCACGTCAAAGTCATCATCAACTACATAACTATAGTGTACGTAGTACGGATGTGTTCGTAGTTTCACACTGGACGCCGCTCGGAAACTCGTGCACAGGTCAGAGTTTTTACCCTGTGAACATCGCAAGAGTTAAATTGAGGTTGTACTGTTAGGCGTGGATTTAGTGGTGGGATTCTAGAAGATTCTTGCGATTTGCATCATTGACTTATTAATCATAACCGATACAATAGCGGGTAGGAATAGTAACTTTAATGTAGAAAGAAAGAATGGATAATTGAATTTTATTGTTTTCATGAATTCTAAAAGCATAATAATATAACTTATATGCCTTTAGAATCATAAATAAAATAAACCAAAAGCCATTGTGGCTGTACCTTATATGATATAAGGTAAAGGAATGATATAAGTTACAGCCACAATGGCTTTTGTTCTTACAGGCTAACTAGATTAATTATTATTTGTTCCTACTAATATTATAAATGTCAATGTTTGTGCTGATGGATGGATGGATGTTTGTTACTCTTTCACGCAAAAACTACTGAATAGATTTTGATGAAACTTAGCAATATTATAGCTTATTCATCAGATCTATAGAGAGATCAGAACACATAGGCTATATTATTTAGATATGTCATTTTTTTTTGAACATATGGCGATAAATGAGTACTTAAAAGTCTTAAAAGTCTTGGGCAGCTTTTAGTCAATAATAAAAACTGAATAAAGTAATAGTATTATAATATAGAATAAACTAAAAATGTAAGTTAGGTAAAGGAATTTAATAATAGAAGACATAACTAACTATTCAGTAGGTACTTAATTCTAGCAACTCAATACGTCTTCCTTCCTACAACATCCTAATCCTACTAATATTATAAATGTCAATGTCTGTGCCGATAGATGGATGGATGTTTGTTACTTCATCACATAACAACCACTGAACAGATTTAAATGAAATTTTATAATAACTTAGCTTGGACATCAGAATAACGCATAGGCTACTTATATTAGGTCTTTACCTATGAAATTGCCGTTTTGTATGAAAAAATTCAAACGATTTTTTTTTCATATAATTTTTATTTGTATTAAGTGAAGTAATTACCCATACAATCAATGCATCTTTGCCAACGCAGTGGCAGTTTATTAATACCCTTCTTAAAGAAATCAGCTGGACGAGAGGCAAAAAATTCTTTAAAGGCGTTTTGAACTGCCTCTTGGTTATTGATTTTTTTTCCAGTCAAGAAGTTATCCAAATTCTGGAAAAAGTAGTAGTCTGTAGGGGCAAGGTCCGGTGAGTACGGTGGATGAGGGAGAGCTTCCAACCCCAGTTCTTGCAACTTGGAGACCGTCATTTGTGCGGTATGAGGTCGCGCGTTGTCGTGCAGGAGCAGCGGAGACGAGCGATTGACCAATTCTGGTCGGAGACGTGCCAGCTTCTCCATCATTGTGTTCAATTCTTCACAGTACACATCTGCAGTAATACTCTCCCCATTTGGTAAGAAGCTGTGATGAATCACACCGGTGCTAGACCACCAAACAGTAACCATCACCTTTTTAGGGGTAAGTTTTCGTTTAGGGCATTGTTTAGGTGCTGAACCAGGATCCAACCAACTTGCTGAGCGCTTACGGTTATCAAACAGAATCCATTTTTCATCACAGGTGAAAATGCGGTTCAAAATTCCTTCATTTGTGTGTCTGTTGAGCAATGCACGGCACGTCTCGACGCGTACTTGGCGCTGGCGATCATTGAGTTCGTGGGGCACCCATTTGTCAAGCTTTTTTACCTTGCCAATTTGACGCAAATGGACCAATATTGTTTTGATGCTAACGTCGAAAGCTGCTGCTTGAGTATCATCAGCTTCCACGATCGCCTTCAATTCGTCTGCATCGACCAAAGTCTTCGGACGACCGCGGGGTTCATTTTTCAGGTCGAAATTTCCAAAACGGAAGCGAGCAAACCAATAACTAGTGGTTCGTTGGTTTGTAGTGTTAGCTCCGTACACGTCGTTGATGTTGCGAGCCGCTTGTGCCGCGTTGCTGCCACGACGGAACTCATATTCCATAATTACTCGAATTTTTAACGTATCCATGTTGACGAAAATGATTGAAATGCAATGAAAATGTAACACTAACCAATAAACAAATGACTGTTTTTGGAAAAAGAATTCCATATTTTTAAAATGAAATTAATTTGAAATTAGAATTCTTAGCTAAACAAAAAATATTTTTAATTGAAATGGCCAGTACTGTAAAACGGCAATTTCATAGGTAAAGACCTATTATTATTTTAAGATCTTGCGTAAATTTCCCAAGATATGACGATAAATGCGTACGAAAAAGTCGCGGGCAGACTCTATTGTAATATAAATTATTTTAAAGACCATTCTGCAAGTTTGTAGTGGCGCAATAAAGACTATAATTAAATAAAGACCTTACCGTAATATTCTTATTGTCATTAGTCCAACACCGATAGAGTTTCTCTCTTAGAAGGTTCCCGTCCAAGTTGACGTACCCGTGATGCAAACTTCTGAAGTACGTCGCGTCTGATACATTTATTGATTGTTTCTTTGGGGAGTTCCAGTGGATTATCTGTAATGTTATCATATTTAGAATTTAATTAAAAGAATGAAATAAAATATATGTTGCTGTAAATGTGGTTAGTACAGTCGACAAAGTTGTCGGGGTATCACCCAACATAAGCAAATGTTGAACTATCTATAAGTCTAAACTTGGCTCGTTAGTGTGAGTGAGCTTTGCTTTGATCTCATTGGTCAAACATTTTGAAGAAAGGTCGGTAGTAGCAAATAATAAATATCAGAAAAGATCATTCACTGTCAAGTTGAATAAGAAGCCAATTTTAAAACTATTCGTAAGCAGCTGCCGTGGCACAGTTGGTCAAGCGGCAGCGGTGGGGCTATATAGATGGATCGATCGAAGGAACCCAGGTTCGAGTCCCTATCATGCCAGCCAGATTTGTTAAATGTTATGTTTTTATTTATTTTAAAACGTAAAATGAAAAAAAAAGATCGCAATGAAGCAAGATGGAATATTCTCGTGATGATAAATTATGATTTGCAAACTAACATTGCTAGTCAACGAAAACTACCCTCAGATATTTTGATAATTCTTTTGTTAAACGTATTGACAGGTAGTCATTAGTCGTTACTGAGTTTCGTGCCTTATCGATACGTTTTTAAACTTCTTTTCATATTTTGTCTATTCTTTTAAGCAAATATGGAACATTTAACTCTCTTCAAACGTGCAGAAATAGTTGTTTTGCACGAGCAGAATGTTTCTGTTAGTGAAATTGCAAGACGGTTAATGATATCGGTAAGTAACAATTACTTATTTGTAACCGAAGCTCATACTGTTCCAAGCAATTAAGAATAGTTAATTACATTTATATTATTCTTCTGCAGAGAAAGGCTGTTCGATTGTGGATTAATCGTCATGCTGCTACAGGAAATGTAGACAGCCTGCGCCGTGGCCCTACTAACTCCTTCACAGAAGCTAACCCCATGCATCGTGATATCGTGGCTATCCACACTGCAGATCCCTTCGCGACAACCCGTTCCACCGCGACAAAACACGATGTGTCGCTGCAAACAGTGCGCGACCATTTACGTGCAGCTGGGTTAAGATGTCGCAAACCAGCAAGAAAAATTGATTTAAAAGAGTGCCATCAACAAGAAAGAATGCGTTTTGCGAAAGAATATTTAGACTTTGATTGGTGTAACAAAGTGGTTATATTTAGTGACGAAAAATGTTTTAGGTCTGACAAGGATGGTCGTGTCATATTGTATCGAAAAACGGGTGAGCGATTTCACGAAAAGAATATCCTTCGAAATAGGTCTAGTGGTCACGTGACCTTGGGCTTCTGGGGTTGGATGTCGTCGATGGGTCCCGGTGAGTTAGTTCAAGTAGAAGCCACTAATACAGGTCTAGGTTACTTGGATGTTTTAAAGAATGTGATGCTGCCAACTGTGCGCATTGCGTATCCTAATGAACATATTTATTTTGTGCATGATAACTCATCTGTTCATAGGGCTCAAGTAGTAAAAGATTGGCTAAACATCCAAGATAACCTGACTGTTATTAAATGGCCTTCTAAGAGCCCGGATTTGAATCCTATAGAAAACTTGTGGGGCCTTATGGTGTTAAACTGGGACTCATCGCAAGTTAGGTCTAAAGCCAATTTAGAGGCCCTTGTTACATCAACTTGGGAATCATTGCGTGGTAGTGATATGTGCTTCAATATGGTTTCTAGCATGAGAAATCGATTACAGCTAGTATTAGATAATAACGGAGCGCCAACTCGCTATTAACCTATATTAAGTATATAATTTAATTATGATATCCAGTCTAAATTGCTATGAAATATATTTTATTGTTATATTGAATGTCTGAATCTGTAAAAAAAACTGATAGGTAACTCTTTAAAATCACTACCAGGCCGTGATTCCCAGAGGTAGTAAACTTATCGCGTGAGAGATGTTATTGTTATTAAATTTAGAAGTTACTTATTCAAAATAACTTCTTTATAAATAACATGTTTATTCATATCACCGATACATGCTATATACCTCCTTAAAATGTTGATTATTTATTTTTACACATTATATTGACTTTATACAGCCTTGTCAAATTCATATCTGATAAATTTATTTTAATTTCGCTTTGATTCTTACAATAAATCATTGAAAGCAATCTACCTACCTATAGACGCCTTTTATTTAATGCTTGCTCCTTTTAACTTGAGTATCATCATAACATACCTAACTCATAAGTCAAATGCAAAGTAGTAACAACACTCAGTAAAAGTAGACAATAATTATAAATAAAAATACACAATAAATATTATAAACACTCAACCGCGAGACAGGATTCGAACTTGTGTCTTCTTTATTACATTCATTTGCTGCTATCCCGCTACACTACCATTGCGCTAGTGAGCGGTTTACTTGTCTGGGCGAAATTATCTATATGAATCTGTCTTGAAGCAATAAACAACAAAGAATACGTTTTGCCACAGATCAGAAAACTTTTTGCAAACGAGGAGGCGTAAACGATTAGCGCACACACACTACCGCTTGACGAATAGAAATGCTCAGCTAAGTTTAGACTTATAGATAGTTCAATATTTGCTTATGTTGGGTGATACCCTGACAACTTTGTCGAGTGTACACAAAGATGGTAACTAAAGATAAAAAAGTTTCACACATTTGGTCATACAATAAAGACAATAAGAATTGGAAAATAAAAACTAGTCAACATTAATAATTAATACTATCTCTTTTTGGCTTAAAGTTAGTTAGTAAATATTTATTCCCAGTCAATACAAAAACCAAACAGCTAAAGGCTTAATATTAAAGGCTTATCTCTTTCTACAGGGCTACAATTGCGGTGATATGGGCGTTACCACGCTTATTTGCTTTTATTGAGAGCCGCCAATGACAAAAGCAGAAATAAGCGAAAAAACTAGATACTTATGATATAAAAAAGACGGCAGAACATATAATCGAATTTCTCTAACTGGCTCTAAAAATTAAACTGTCAAACTTAACTAAAACCAAAAAACAAACCTTAACCAACTTGGTATTATTCCCATAGCAATTCTTCGCCAACGTTTTCGTGGACATCTGTACATTATAATGGCAACTAATATTGTATACTAAATGCGGATACTTTTTTATCACTGCATTTATTATATCCTGGTCCCCTAGAGATGTCTTCTTTAAAGTTTTCATGTTTTCTTCCACGGCTTCGTGCCATAGTGACGTCCAGTTCACATTGTTGTGAATATTATGTAGGTTTAGTAACATTACTCCTGTGTTGTACCCCTGGCCTAATGCCGGCCATTGCGATGATTTGAAATACCAATCACTTTCATTCTCTACTAATCCTATTATCTGAAAATTATTAAAAGAGTAATTCTATAAAGTTTTTTTTTAATTTAATTTTGTGGTACGGAAATCTATAAGCCTTATCAATGAGATACTAAATTCAACTAAGCAAGCACATATGGATAGCTTATCAGTATGTAGATAATTTACTTTTCAAACTAAAACAGTAAAGGCAACTTACTGGGCCCAAAAAAACTCAGTACTATGTCTAATCTAAGCAGTGCATTTTTTTTGGGCCGAAGAAGTTTGGAAATAGGCCCAGTTTTGTAAGGAGGCCGAGTTGCATTGTCTTTTGACTAGAAATAAATTGTGACTTTATTAGTAGATAAGTAATAAAAATTGAATATTTTGTAAATAAATATGATTTTTAAAAAGGTAATACCTGCTGATCAGTCATATTCTTAAAGAAACTCCATAACTCAGCTATATCTGACAGAAATGTAAGATCTGAGTCCAATATAATAACTTTTTGAAGTGTTCTTGGTAGTATATCTGGATATAACAGCTTGAAAAATATGTACACTCCAGAGTAATGGCTGTTTGGTATCCAATACACTTTTGACATTTGATCTTGGGCGTTGTAGCATGTGTATTTTACTGGAATTTTTAAATTGGAACATATACATCTAATCTGAATTTAGAATATTAGTAAATCCAAAGTTTTAATGCATAACTATCACATTGCACTCAAAAAGCCATCTCTCCTCTTCTACCCAAGCCATGGTTTACAAAAACTTTTGTTCTTATCATGTGCAAAAACAACATAAATCAGCATTAGTTGTAAAAGAAACTGGCCAAGTGGGTGCTAATTCAGTTTTAATTAATTTTAACCAGAAATGCCCTACAAATGATTGAGTAACAAACTTACCATCAGGCAGATCCCAAGTTTCAAACAGTTTATTTAAAATCTCCTGCGAGTTAGAATCTACTATGAAATGGAAATGCAGTGGGTTCTGCCTGTGAGCTAGTAGCGACTTCATCATTGGAGTGAAGTTTATGGTGCATGGCCCCATGCACACCATTGATATTTGGATTGTCTCACATGACGGGCTTGTCAGGTAATTTGTCTGGAACAGATAGTCTCTTTTACCAATCTGTAAGTCAATGCAGTTGATTATGTATTTTTAAATTATGAAAAGTGAGAAATTACAATTCCTATACCTACCTACTTAAGTACCTATGTGATTAAATTGCTAAATTGTAATTTAAATATGATATTTTAATATAAGTAAATTAAATAAACAATACTAAATAAATTATATCAAATAATCATTTCAGGTCTAAAATTCCTTACATTACACAGCAAAAAAAGAACATATCGCACTCTTAATAAAATAACGACCTAACTCAAAATCTGCAACTTTTGGGAATCGTCAAAAAACAAAATGCCGAATAATAGTATCATTTTTAAATGGCTGTAGAATCTAAAGTATGTGTCACAACTAAAAAATAAAACCACTGTTGGTTTGATTAAACTATGTTCTTTTAGATATATTACGGAAAACTCATATAATTACATTTATTAATATAAAAAAATGTGTTTAAAAAAACTTTTCAGACTTGAGTCGTTATTTTACAAAATATTATAAAAAAATATTGACCTAAGTAGAAATCAGTCTATGTTTTACAAAATAATTAGTTCAAATATATGACACTTTATGGTTTGAGTCGTTATTTTATAAAATATATATAAAAATAAATTATTTTTTCCAAAATAAGTCTCTATTTCACTAAATACTAGCTCAAACATAGTGACTCATTTTTAAAAAAGTTCAGTAGAAAATTATCTTCAGGTATAAAAAAATATGTAAATAGAGATTAAAATCATAATATTTTATTGACAACGAAGCACAAGTATGAAAAATCATTTTTTTTGCTAATAGGAACTTGCCAACGACGTCAATTTTATCAAACTTGACACCATAGTGGTCACTAATCAATGAGGTAAAAATACTTTATACCTTTAGTATTTTTAAAGAACTAACAATGACCAATGCAAAATAAACAGAGAAATTATTTATTAAAACTTTCACCGTGAAAATGAAATAGAATCGAATCAAAAAAGGGTTTGGCAACGTCCACCACGTTATTTCAGAATGTACTTTATAAGCAATGAACCGCCCACTATGGATAATATTAGGAAACCTTAAAATATAAATTGATCTATGTGGACTAAATATAACTAAGAACAAAAAAATATATTTAGATATAAAAATCTAAATCTATGTAGCCCATTTATTTACGTATGCATAAGTGTAGTCAAATATTCCTGAGACCATCTACACTAAAAAATCTGCAGCATACTTTGTGTTCATTACCACCAAGTTAAAGAACTAACTTCAGACGTCTTATTTATCCAGATCTACCAGAAAATGAGCAAATGTCAATGGAAGTTGTTCTTTTAAATCATAGGCATTGATTACCGTCATAGGTCTATTTTTAAATAAGCCTAGATCTGACTAAGAAATATACCTACTCAATTCATCATAAGTTAATTTTGTTTTAGATGAAATTTAAGGACTTCAACGAAGTTTTCCACAGCGTACCACAATTTAGAGCGTGAGGTGGAATGCAATACCACTCAGTTCCCTAGTTGTCTCAAAATTCCTTTGAAAAGGCAGATTCAAGTTCCTCCAGTTCCCCTGCAGCGCGAACTAAATTGGTATCATCACTCCAAATATGAACACAATGACTCTGCCTTGCCAATAAAAATGATATGCTGCTATAGTAAAACCAATAGTTCTCATGCCGTTTACCGCTTCCAGATGAAGTGTACGAGTCACCATGCATCTATAGGCGCAAATATTTCGATAGAAAGCATGATAATCACGATCTTTCATAGTTCTATTTACACTAATGAGTCCAGCGTAATCCACACCACTCTGTAGAAAAGCTCTTGCTGGAATACAATGTACTGACGAAAGTGACCACATGAGCAGAGTTTTAAAAGATGTCTTGTTCTTGAAGTATACCACACAACTTCGGTTTCGTTGCTTCACAAAATTCTTGACTCTCTATTATCAATTGATTGCCACCAAAGAGGGTTTTCTAGTGCGCTTCTGCAACGAATAACTTAGTAGTGATACGTGGCAGTACTATAGAATGTCTTTTATCTTCGTCTAGTAGTTCAAGATTTAACCTACCAACGACTTTAATTAACTTTTCTTTTTCGATGTAAGGATTCAGTGTTTTTAGTGTCCTGTTCTTGGATTTAATAGAATTGCCATTCTCCTCCATGTTGCTACAAATGAAACGTATAATAGTGCTACCATTCGTAACAGTAGTTTGTTAAGTTTAGATTCAGTCTCAGTTGTTGTGAAGAGTACTTACAGTTTGTTTGCTTTTAATATTTAGATTGTTTGACTAGACAGACACAGATTTCGGACCCTTCTACCCCCAACTGAACTTGCTCACCCCGAATCGTACCTGATGCAAAAGCGCCCATGACACTAGCGGCATTCCCACGCTGAATGGCTAGAGAAATGCGTAGCGCCAAGTACGATTCGGTGCGAGGGTCCCCACTATTGGTTTTTATGCACCTCCCTAGTTCACTCATTATAAACTAATAAACTTGGAGGCATCTCTCTTGGAGTATGGATTATGTTTCGACGAAACGTGCACCCACTGAACTTCTTCAACAGTCGATAAGATCTCAGATACTAACTCGATTTCCCAAAAAGGTTTCCTACTTGGGTGACTATTAATCCAAGGTAGAATCACCACCGTCAAGTTTGTCCAAGCGTGAATTTATTTGTTTTCTATCTGTAAGACCTTTGACACGCGAGGTAGCAACAAAGCCCGAGAAACGGCGATCTATTTGACAGGACAGTAGTTTTGTTTCCACCACCAAGGACTTTGCCAGCATGAACCACTGCATACGCCAGTTTGGAAGCATCTCTAAAACCATGCAATTCAACAGTATGGTCATCTTAATTTGTATCAAGCTATCTTGATACGTATATCGTTGCAGATAGTTTGCCCACCATTGAACTAACTTTTCAAGTACCCGTCTTGTAGCCTATACCTGCAAGCCTTCAGTTATTTTAAAGGCAGCCAGCTAATATTTTTTTTTTGATTGAAAGCTTTTTTTGCCTGAAATAACAGATGTTATACTTGCAGTTTCAGTAGTCGGAGATAGTTCCAATGAATACTTGAAATATTAAAACCGTCTTTGTATGTACATACTATGATTCACTTTTAGTTCACTTTCAGCCTTTTCTAATATTTTTGATAACTCCGTACGGTTACTTTTCCACTTCAATTACGAAAATCCTCTCTCGTTTCTTTCTATTTCATTTTCATTTAAGAGTTAGACTCTTGTCGGTTGAGCAATCGCCATTTAGACCTATCTTCTGCCTGTGCTTTGAATTATTTTCTTCAATGATGTTTCTCAAGAAACCGTCATGTCGCATCAAGTGTCCTATCATCTTCCCTCTTCTATTTTCTATAGTTCATTTCAACGAAGCAACCTGTCATGAGATCATCCATACCAAATGAATTAGGAACTAAGTATGTCAGCCCCCACCGGCAACACCTTTCCCTCATCAATAGCGACTCCACTTAGGGCTTTTACAGCCAAATACGGTCCGAAATGACATCAACTAATACAATTGTGTCAATTCAATCCTTATAATGATGATAGAATTTTAGGAAAAAACCGGCTTATTAGTAGTTAAGACAAGTAATTTTAGTATCTGTTTGTAAAATATAGACATAATTTAAAACGTTTCATAACAAAATATAAATTTTTAGTCAAATAAAGACTCAATTCGAATTCCGACAAAAAAAATATTGTAGTTTTAGAACAATACAGACCTAACTCCAATTCGGTCAGCGAACCTCCGCGTAAATTTTGTAAAATATAGACCTTTTAAGAAATGTGTCAAAAAAAATCATAAAATTTTTGTAAAACAACGACTTATCTCCAAAGCGGTCATTATTTTACTAACATTTTAGAATTAAACTTATTCCAAATTTTGTGAAATACCGACTCATCTCCAAATCAGTCGAACTTCGACAAAATCATCGAATGCTACTTCCGAAGCAACACTGAATCGGTCGTTATTGGACGAACGAGTCAGGTGCATTGGCTTAATAAAATATAGACCTCAACTCATTTTAGACCCTGTTCCGTGCGAAAAATGGTTGTTTTTTTTATTCCACCTTGTAGGCCATGGTCATTTTAGTCGGAATTTCACTAAAAGTCATTTTGCCAAAATTTTGAGTTACGTCGTTATTTTATTAAGAGTGCGATATATTAATCAGGTTTCAGATCTTACAATATTTTAGGATAGGTAATATAAAAAGGAAATATAATATTAAAAAAATAACTAACCTGTTCAGAGACTAAGTAAGACTTCATTCTAACTCTAGACACACTAGGACTTTCTAGATTGCTAATTCTGGAGATGAGCCACCAGTAGTACGATAGCGAGATCAAGACCCACAGCCCAAAAGGTACTCCAAGCCAGGGCCGCCGGAATATCACACTCCACAACATGGTTCAGCCGTAATTTTCAAAAATTCATTAAACAAACAATTCTCCTTCCTAAAAATATTCCTAAACTTGATAACAAATTTTAATTAAGCGGCAAGGTACATACTGTAAGTGATTATGTTAATAATTATTTATCCTCATAAAACTGGCCGCTTTTGCTCGTAAATGAAACTCTTTGCTTACCAAATGTGATGGAAAACTTTTGTCTGTGTGAACTGAACATCATACCTACATGATTTGTTTTGATTCTCATTTGATCTGTGAGAGTATCTTTGATATATCGATTTCGTTTACTGGTCAAACTTATTGTGTGTTTAAAAATACAAATAAAACACGGTCAACTGCATTTCGTAAACACCAATAAATATTTTAATTAAATTCAATTGAATGACATTGATTGAATTGACAGTGACAGTCGGCACTGAATGTCAAGTTCATTGACATTTGTTTTTTTTTCTCGAATTCCACGAACGGCTCAGGTCAGGAACGTAGTCAGTCTATTTTTAAATAAAGCTGTGTTTCCACAGTAGTGGAGTTGGGTACACTTATGGTTCTCTTATTACACAGTCTTATTACAAGGACTTCAAGTTCTAAAAAGAATGAATAACCTCTGTAGTGTTAAGAATTACAATAATGCAAAGTTACACGCTTGCACATACAATAAAAAATCAATAGGTAAAGTAAGTATTTTTATTTATACTTAATACCTACATATAAACTATTGATAACATTGGTAAAGAAAATAGTTATTATTGATTACAATCTGCATAAAAAAAACCGATTAAATATAATAAAATATACAATTACGATTCAAAGTATAGCAAACAAAAATATTTTATTTATTTTACTTAAAGTTTGTCATGTTAAGTATTAGCTATTATTATTCATTTTTAAAATAGATATCTACTAAAACGATAGTGTGGGTGGGATTTTTTATTCAGGCATTGAAAACTTTTTGTAAAAAACACACTTTTATATCTCTAAGCAACTAATATTAGGGGCCTATCTACCCCAACCTATTACCTAAATATTAAATTACGTAGGTACCTAAGACAATCCGTAGTTTCTTTTAAACAGGATATGAAATATTATGGCATATTTATCATTTAAAATCGGTGCTTAAATTTAAAAATAAAGCAATTAAGAATTAAATATCTACTTGTAAGTAGATATATCATTTTGTGTCGGTAATTTTTATTTAATATAATTTTAGCACAACATATTACTTAAGTAAGTATAAAATATTATAGTAGAAAAATAAAATTTAATATAAAATTAATTAATTTCAGTTTCGCCAGTCCATTGCCGGCTCTGCCCTGGTTGTGTTTGCGTCTGTTCGTATGGTTGTTGGTCGTAGGGTTGGTAGGCCATGGGCGGCGGCGGAGGGAGGCCGTAGGAGGCGTCTTCCACTGGCGAATCTACCACCTAGGGGGGATAAAGGGAATTAGTATTATAAGTACCTATCTATCTACTTACTAGAGATTATTAGCGACTTCGAAAGACTTCGACTTCAAACATTGACATAAGTATAATACTAGTAGGTAAGTAGGACAGAAAGTGTTTTTTGTTGTTTTTTCCCATGACGGTTTTCTTACCTAGGTAAATTAACAGCAATCTAACTTTTGGTAAAGCCACTTTGGCGCACGTAGACAAAATTTCTAAGTAAGTTATAATGAATTCTTTAGCTATTTACAAAAATCTCTACCTTCACAGGGTCAGTGGGTTCAGGACTGTCCTCCGTGGTGTCTTTCTTGTACGGGATACTGTCGTCATCTGAATTGATCTTCATTGACTCATCCGGGTCGATGGCGCGGGTCCTAAAAGGACGAATATTACGTAGGTATGTTGTAGGTAGGTAAGTGTTATAGGAAAAAACATAGATAGTTATTTTCAATTTCGGTATCGTGTTCCATATTCAATAACGCTAATTAATTAATAGTAATTATGATGAAAAAATAAACACTCGTATAGTGTTTTAATTAAGTACGTAAGTACCTTTTTACTTTTTACCTTAGACTTTTTGATAGGAGGTTATACCTACACCTGTTAGACCCAGAACACCCGGTGAAACGCAAATGCAACGCAACTGAAACGAAACGTTACAAACTAGTTGCGTCGTGTGTGGTTTTCTAAGGAAGTCTATAGCAGAAACTTCGATGCAACTCAAAAGTAACTAGCAGTTTCAGTTGCGTTGCAGTTGCGTTTCACCGTGTGTTTTGGCGGTTAAGTAACAATATCAACAACATCGATGTGCACCGATCTTTACACAGTGCACCTTATTCATTAGGTAGGTACATCTTAGGGCCTTTAATAGACAGGTACCTTTTTAACTAAGTAGTTAACCTACACTCTACTGTACTAGGTACGTCGTACTAGGTCGGGTTATGGGTTTCGCGGAAGTATGCGCGAGTTTCCCCGTGCTCTCGTCATAAGTGGTCAGTTGGAACACCGTGGGGTTTTAGCCGGTGGGAGTCCGGCATAACCCTCCGTCCTTCTCCACGACGGAGGGTATTTATAATGGATTTTCACACGTAAAAAAAATAAAAAGGTTGGGTTATGGGTATAACTTTAAGTAAAAAAATAGATAAACAATAACTAATCCTCACTTAATATTCAGATACTCGTCTTCCTCCTTCTCCTCAGCCTTCCTTCGTTTGAGGATCCGCCAGCCGATACAGATGAGCACTATCATGATGGGGACCATCACCGCGCTGATGATGCCCCAGGTTGCGCCCAGGGTTCGTGACGAGTACTCTTGTTTGCCTGTATGAGAGGTGAGTGTTAGAGATTACATTTAAGAAAGTATAAGTAAAAGCTGAGGTAAAAGTAAAAAAAAAATGTAGAAAAAAAAGAAAAGTAGTAAAAGTAGAAAGTATAATTGCTTCTGCACTAGTTTAAGAGTTGACATCTATTAATTTATTTACAGGTTAACAACTTGTTATCAAACATCTAAGTATAATATTAATCTTTTTTCTAAAATGACTCCAATACTTATTACGAAATATTCTTAAAATAGCAATTTACATTACGAGCACGCAGATAATAAGAGTAGGTACCTAAATACCTACTTATCTATAGTTACTTATGTCAGGATTTTAGAAAAATAAATAAATTAAATGAGATTTTATGTAACTTTCTCTTGAAAATAATCTCCTTGGAAAAATTCTGGCCCTCATTAATCAAAACGCGGTTGAAAAATCCATTAACGAAAAAAAAAATATTTTTTTTCTTTTTCCCTTTATGGCAATTAAAAAGGTTTTTCTTAACATACCAAACTGGTATTTTATCGCATTGAAAAAGTTTAGGTTGGTTAATTTAATTACCACCAACTAAAACGTATTAGACCGATTCAATCAGATTTTAGCGGTGTGCTTTATCTTAATTGCAATTTGATTACTTTTATTTCACAAAATATTATAAATCCACGCCCTACAAATCGATGACCGCAATTTTTATCTCAAACTCTAGACAGCGCAAATAAAAAACCATGGTTGATACTCACTTGTTTAGATAGCCTAGTTTTCTTGTGTACACTAGATAAGAAAGCAAGCAATAACCTTTTATAGATAAAGGATAAAAAAATACGCATCACATGGTAGAGAAAATTTCTATTCCACCAAATAAGTGGTAAAGTTTATTCCTTGCTTTCCTATAAATTAAAACGAAAATACCCGGAAGTTATTCTACCATTATCGGAACAGAAATTTCCTCTCGCTGTGACGTGAGCATTGAAATGTTTAAAATTATGTTTATTTAAATAATACTTTACAATTAAGTACAGTGCAATTAAAGTTATAAAACAATTCTAACAAGACATTCAAGGGAAATGTCACAATACTTCTTGAATCCTCAAAATCTCAGCTACAATTTTAAAAATATGTCCTACTTATTAAACGTGCGGTAGCTAAACTTTGTGCAACTTAAGTATCTAAGTAATTTTATTAAAACATTTATAAAAAATACTGCCCTGTAATCTAAAAACTATAACACTAGTAATTCTGTTTGGCAGTGGACGTCTAATGAACTTAAAATTTAAAACAAGTTGCACGATAAGTAAGTATACCGATTTGTTTGCCAATTGGACAATAATTAAAACTAACATCTGTCTTTACAAACATAGCGAGAGAATCAGGTGGGGTATATTGCAATCCTCCAAAAAGGTTCTCAAAAAAGAACTTTATGAAAAAACACCTATTTACTATTTAAGATTTTAGACCATAGTCGATTTACCGCTAAAAGTCGGTATATCTGTTGTTGGAGGATCTATAAGCGTCTCTATAGATTTCCCTCTTTTAGGAGGTAACGTGAAGGTTTTAATCTCATCAGCTGGAGCACTCTTTGGAGGTTCAGGTAGACCTGGATTGTTGTACGTGGTCCTTGGACTCACGTCTGAGGTCGGACTTATAGGAGGAGAATAAATCTCAGAGTAAGTTGGAGAGTAGTGCGACGATATCGGACTGTACTGCTGTCCTCGATATTTAGAAGAGTAAGGATCCTCTGAACCATCTTTAGTAGAGTACCCTGAATCACTGGCCAGAGCATGGCGACCAGTTTGACGAGGCCTACTTATGTATTCAATGTCTTTAGCTGGACGAGTCAAGGTCGAATCTTGGTTGGATTCTGTGTCAGATGGAGAAGTAAGGGAGAGTAAGTCCTCCTCAGATAGGTCCCAGAGTTTTTCAGGGAATTCGACATCAGGGGCGTTTGCTAAAGGCTCATTTGTACGGTAAGTTTTGTCATATTGTCGGCGCTTTTTCGGTATACTGGACTTATCAGACTTTCCAGAATCGCTTCTGTTAGAATCTGTGTACCCTATGCCTGAACTGTCACCGTCCTGCGCCGGCGGCGGCGCCGGAGCTGATCTCGTGATAATGTTCTGTGTTACAGGGGCTTCGCCTGTGGGAGTATCTGGCAATTTGGGTTTTTCATCAGAATTTTGACTACGGTAGGTTGAGGATTTCATTGTATCTGTGAGATTTCCCATCGATGCTGATCTTAAGTTAAGTCTAGATGCTGACTTAGATCGCGGAATGTCTTCGAACCGGAAGCCTTGTTTGCCTTTGGAGCGCGGCTTTTGCCAGCACCAGAACCAGAGAAGGCAAATGAGGAGGCCTAATGGTAGAATAACTGCGAGAATGACGCCCCACGTCAAGAAAAGAGCGCGTTGAGAGTACTCCTGGTTACCTGGATATCAGATAGTTGGAACTTAGTAAATGTCCAATATGATTGTATCGTGTGCAATTGTATCATAAAATTGGCAATTATATGAATGACAAAAGAACTGCGTTAATTCTTTCCAATTATACTTTGTAAATACATAATCATGTATTTACAAAATTTAACATGACAAAGTTTAATGGCGGAGATTTCCGTCATTATCAACTAACGAACGGATGCCCAGATCTTGTCAGTACCTCCTCCGCCTACCTACATCAAACTTAAGTGCATTGTAAACACAATATCGAAGGTACTTACGTAGGCACTCAGTGTATCCATAATCAGGCAGGTTCCAGCGCCCGTTGTCTTCACAGATACGACGCTTGTCGCCGATCAAGATGAAATCTTGATTGCACTCAAAGTTCACCTATAGAGGGAAAACAGTTTACAAACATGTGAAAACATTTGAAGATCAGATAAGGCAAAGAGTGAAAACTGGCGGCTTAAAAAGAAAAGTAACTGAGTGGTGATAGATAGAGCTTTGGACTTGCATTGAAGCACTTGCGCCTGTTCCTTCTATTTTATCTACCTCTCCTTAAAATTTCTATCTTCATGACAAGAATTTCCACCATCCACCGACAAGAGCGACGCTATTAAATTTAATGATGACCTCTCCTACACTAAATACTGTGGACCCTATTGCTGGCTTGTCAATACCAGTAATCTGCCCTCAATACCAGAAATCTTTCTGTCTTCACCCAAAAGATTACAGACAAAGTAAACTCACCCTAGTGCCTGGAGTAAAGAAGAAGTTACTCTTCCGTCCGAACCGAGGAGTCTCCAATATACCACAGCTTATAACACGCCGTGCGTTTTGTTCTTTGATATTCGTCTGTTGAAAAGATAAATGTTTCGTTAGTAATTGACTACAATTTATTACAACAAAATAAAGCTCTTCTTAGGAACGATCGAAACAAAATTTAAAGGTAGGAAGGAACTTAATGGAAAAATAAAACCGTTTAATAAAGTCATTAAAACGAGAACCCTATTAAAGGCACCAACTTAGTTGTAGGTAAACATAAGTAAGTAGTACCTACCTATACAAAGCCCTAAGATCCCAATTCAAATTCAACCACTTTAAAAACAAACAAGATCCCTTCACAAGATGTAAAGGGCGACTGCCAATGACACTACCATGTAGATGCAACTGAGTTCAGACCTTGACCACAAAGTTGCAATTAAAGAACAATGGGTGAGCAATGCACGGAGTCCCCATGCCCTCACGCTACTATTCAATATTGATAATGTGCAAAAAACTTATAAAACGTAAATATTAATCCGAAAGGTGTTAAAAAGGCATGATGATGCAGGTATCAGATTTTGTTGTAGGTACAATTTTCTTTTTTTCAGGTCCGAGATTTTAAGGCTAGGTATATTCTATGGGATAACTCGAGTTATAGATGATTTATATTAAGAATGCATGTTTCTTGTTAATGACATCGTGAGTAGTGAGAATTAATTACCCTACAATTGCGTAGGTAATGAGGTGACTAAGCACTGTAGGTATGATTCATCTCTCAATAGGTAAACAAACAAAGGAACTCGTACCTAATAACTATAACTACTTACTTCAAAGTTCACAGCAAACTTTTAAGAAAGAATATCTTTACTACACTGGTCGTTTGACAAATCGATATCGAAGTCATAGTAGACAGAAAACTTGACAAATGAAGAAAGAGTTGTGATGGAGTAGAGCAGGTAATAAAATGGAAGTTGGGATCGGGAAACATTTTTACTTGATGACGTTACAGGAGAAGCAGCAAAGAATTGTGACTATTAAAGATATACTTACAATAGACGACAGATAATTCTTCGTGAATTCCGCCATATCTCTATTTAGAGTCATGCCGTAATCGTATCTGCATTGATACGAATCCTGGCACAAATCTATAGCTCTGGCCACGTCATAAGATCTGTTCGCAGGAAGGAAGTCGGCTGGCTCTCGTATGAAGTTTGGTATGAAATGGTTGTCGTTATAATAAGCCGCTGTTCGTCCGTATTCTCTAGTAAACATCGCTACTCCAATATCTTTTTGTTCCCGATCGGTGAGTTGCCCTGAAATTATCCATTGGTTTAGATAAAACTCCGAAAAATAACTCAGGAAAAAGCAGAGTAGGTACATGAGTTATATTATAACTCAGGAAAAAGCAGAGTAGGTAGATACATGAGTTTCTTAGACAAAAAAGTTTCTGACTTTCTGCAAGAGTTAGAGTAGGGACTTAATACCAAGACATTGCAAATTACCCGTCTTAAATATGACTGATGGTCACTTATTATTTACATAATGATATAAAGGCCTGAAGTTTCATCCCACACTTCGAATTTCAACTTACAATGTTGTGCAAAATCTCTATGTGCGCTCTGGAAGTTGTTAAGGTCAACAGCAGCAAGCGTTCCATCCGGTCTTGTAAAGTCGTCATTTATATCCAGTGACCAGTTGCCAAATAATCCTTTCGTTTGGTTCTGAAAACAGCATTATAAACGTTAAAAATGAAAATGAAAATTCATTTAATGCTGTAAGTTACACACAACACTTAGAACGTAGTCTCCAGTTGCCAGTCGTAGAAATGTCCGTGAAATTCACTTATTTATTAAATATCGTAGTGTCTTATCTTCTTCCAATTTTTCTTTTGTGCTTGTTAATTCTTATTGTTGTTATTAGTCTGTGTTATTTGTGCTGTATTGTGTCTGTCGACCACTGTGTGTTTAACCTAGTATTAACGTGTCGGAATATATGTAAGTTTGGCTGTGTAAAAAAATATTTAGGTATCTGTTTGGTTAGAATTTAGATGTATGTACTATGTATGATGTAGGTATGTATTGGCTGGTATAATAAATTTGTCAGTCGTTCGCCATCACTGCCGTTCACTATATAATGGCAATAACTTTACGGTACTTTTGGTAAATAACGTAAAATGGTAAATTAAACATTGATAAGGAACCTATGGAAGACTAGAATATTACCAAATTATGAAAGACTTACCATGAAGTTCCACGGCAGATAAACTCTAGCAGTCATATAACCTTTGTTCTCCACAACCTCTACTCCAGCTCCAGACGAAAACATGATAACAATCTCCGACTGATTCAGAATGTACATAGGTTGGTACACTGTCACTCCTGTAAAAATATTTAAGTTGTAAGGCTGCTTGCGACTTCCTACGCATTTGTCATCAAATCTTGGAAAATTTACATAATACCTTAAAATAATATAGCCTATGTGTTATTCTGATGTGCAAGCTATACTATTGTTAAGTTTTATTGAAATCTGTTCAGTAGTTTTTGCGTAAAAATGTAACAAACATCCATCCATAGGCATGAATATTGTTTTATAATATTAGTAGTATTTGTTGGTTTGTTTGTGGTTTGATCTGTACTCTGTAATATTAAGGTAATTAACGAGTAATTACTTACCAGGGAAGTATTGGACTCTAAGAGCCGGTCGATCAAAGTAGACACGTTTGTTGTCAGCAAAAACATCAAGTCTGTATCGCCATTGCGCGTGTTGAGGCCGCAATCTCACCTGTAGAATAAAAACCGATTGTTTAAATTGATAAATAACAGAAGAAAGCTACACGAAAGAGAAGATTAGATGTTTCACTGTACTGATGAAAAATTCGATAGACATCAAAAATCTGTTATTAGCATCTAGTAAAAAAATGATTACCAAATGAAACAAAATACTATCTATGTAACAAAGAATACCTCGATAGGAACGGAATTATTAGAAGCTGCTACAATAGAAGTGACTTGAGTGGCGTTAACTTCTCCATATATGTTCCTAGGCACTTGTTCAAATCGTCCTTGCACGTCCAACTTCAGTTGTGGATGGTCTACCTTTACTAATACGTATTCACCTGGAAATAGAGCAATGAATTTAATAAAACATCCCCTTATTTACTTCGAAAAAAGGTTGCAAATACATGGGTCAAAGCTTACCCTTTCCATTGAAAGTGTACTGTAGATCATCAAAAGTAACGACATGAGGATCACCAAATATACCGGCAACTCCTGGTGATTGATACGCAACACAATCCTGGGATGGACGACGTTCAAACCTGGATAGAAAGTTACAATGACGTTAATTTATCAAAGCTGCAATTTATTATGTAGGTAGGTACTTAATTCATTGAATTATTCAGTTAATTACCTGAATGTTTCACAACCAACCGCTTGTTCTTCTTGCCACATGCAGCATTGGTAGAACGGAATCATATCGTGGAACCAATTGGATAAGGATGGCACCTGAATTGAGAGAGATTTATTAGCTTGCGGTTGAAAAATCAGGATAAATATGTAGACCTAAAATAAATATAGTTAAGTTCAAAATGTTCTGAAAGCCTTACCTTGTTGGCTTCGTTGTAAGGAGTGAATCCAAAGTCATGGGAGCGTTGAGGATGTGAGCCCCACATTTGATCGTAAGACAACATGAGGAATCCGTTTTTATCGTAGCAGCATTGTTGGCCAGATCCTTCAGAACTGTAATTGTAATCATAGCATTATCTCCAGAATAATCAGAATTAAAAAAAAAACTCAATGTTGCTTTACATACCTTGGAGATCCGCTTCTGACGCAGTGTATAGCACCCCAATGAAATTTACATGTCGGATTCAAATCCTTGTCACAATTTACATCTGGCATGAACCGTCCTTTGTCCAATAAAGCGTGTTCTAATGTGCAAGGACACACCCAGACTTGTGAAGCAAAGTTTTTGAGGAAACGGTCTGTTCGAAGCCAGTTGTTGCACATAGAATGGGACCATCGTTGGCCATGCAGCCTCTCCCATTGTGGCGCGAAGTACCAGCCAAGAGGAATCGGACGACTCCAGAGAATCCTATAAGAAAAATTCCAATATACAATCCGGCTACTAAGTATAAAAATTTGAGGAATGAAGACAGGCGATCACTTACGGTGAAATAGAAACTCCTTTATAAACTTCAGGGGTCGTCATGTTGATTTGCAGAAAACCAAACTGCATGTCGTTGTGCATGATATTTTCCCTATTCCTGAAATTCTGAGGATTGATGATATATTCGCCAGTGTTTGCTACGCCCACTTCGATCATGTCGATGTATTCTAATTGTGGTCTGATCGTCACTTCCTTGTATCCCCACAAACTGATCTGTAGCTGGGCATTGAAATTACTGGTTAAATTGTAGCGGTCCCAAGTTATCTTGATCTCTGTTGGGTATCTCTCATGCACTGAATTGTCGGTAAAGAATATTTTTTCAGCTGCCGTCGCTGGGGTTTCTGCAATTATCGGTATTCCCATATTAATTACACGAAGGACTAGTGTAAGTTGACCTATCAAAACACTTTACATAGCTTTTACTTACCAACAAAGAACTTTCCTTTCCATTTATAAGGTTCATTGTTGATAGCAATTTCGAATCTAGCATAACCGTTGTGCCAGAACCTGGGCTGTACACAAATAGCTCTGTTGACGTCAACTACAGCTCCAATAACAGCTTCAGTATCGAAACGGCAGGTGATGCGGTCATTCGGGTTGAAGCAAGGTCCGGTGATATTGACGATAGTACCTCCCAACATGTTACCACTTTCGGGAGCAAACATAAGAGGTAGATTTGCACCGTCTGGAAAAAAATACTACAGTTTTACAAATTCATCAACAAACTTAATGTAACATTCGGATGAAAGCAAGTTAACTTACCAATATCCTTATTACAAGTACCCATAAGTATATTTTCGTCTAGTCGGAATATATGTCGACCTGGGAAGCCATTAGCCCAACCTCTTCCAGTGAGATCTCGCAACACAGACGCTTGAGAGTAAGGCTTGTATTCGTAACTTCTGGTTCCGTTACCAGCGTTAAATCCGATCTAAAGGAGGTAAATATGTAGGTAGTGGTAGGTTTTTAAGTTAAGGCGCAAAATCAAATAATGAGTAAATAAATTGCAAAGGTGATGCTGTCTGGTCACCTTAAGTAACAAAACAAAAAATGATTGAAGCAAGTATTTAATCCCATTCAAGAGTACTTACATAAGCAGGAACTCCACCTTCACCCGTGGTTGTATCACCGCCAGCTTCAGTGTGAGAACTCCAGTTGATTTCGAGGTAGTTGAACATTGCGTACGTGAATACTTCGTCAGTTGCCAGTACCATTTGGAAGGTGTTTGTCTAGAAATATGACGTATCTTTTAGTGTATTTTATCAGCTGACTGAATTTTCTGTGCTATATATTTTTTTTATAAGTAGAGCTTCATTTCATCTTTCAGTTCAATGAGTTGGGAAGGTCTTACCATCAGAATGGTAATGCAACTAGCCAAATCTAATTTCGTTTATTTGAACCATGGTATCACCACGGATACCACAGTTCTTACTGAATCCAAAAGGAAGATCATCTTGATCATAATATGTATTTAAGTGGTAAAGTGAAATCTTACCATAAACAAAGAGTTGTCAATACCACCGGCGAAGGACATGTTCTTCCAAGTGATTGTAATGGCGTGTTTCGGATAGAAACTATCAGATCCAATGACACCCTCCCGAATGTCCCAAGTAATACGCTCACGCATTTCCACGCCGAGTTGGTCTGTGCGAGTCTGTGGATATCAATATGTTAAACAATTGAAAACTACTCCTATAAATTACAAAAACAAAACACGGTTTCAATCATTGTAATTATAGTGCTTTTTAGTAAAAACTTGTGTAGATACTAAAGCTCCAATCAATTTTCAAGCTAAAAGTCTAGCAGTTTATTGAAAACATCTTCTTTAACAAATAAAAACAGCTGCTCCCCTTTTCTTACTTACTTGTAAATCTTTATCCAATCTAAAGTAAACACCGGGTCTTCTTGGATCAGGTTCGTCAGGCCTCATGTTGCCAATACGACACTTGCTGAAGAATATACCAATGAAGGAAGGATCGTTGATGTTCGGCCAATCTCGGATCGGGAACGACAGTGGATATGTGTAGTGGTCTGGAGGGTCGCTGAAGTAGATGTAGCCGTTCATTGAAAGCTGTGGGATGGTACGGTCAGTTTACAAATGTGCTTGTAAGGTTTAAATAATAATGTTAAGCCATTGACTTGTAAAAACATCTGTACAAATATCATACACCATAGGTATGGTGTGCTCATAAAGATTTGAATTCGGTTAGCATAAAGATTCTACTCTGTTTTAAATGCTTATAACAAAATCTACTTTTCTCTAGTTCCTATCTTTTGCATTGCATCAGTCGCTTTCGAATGTCATGAGTAAATGAATACCTTCAAATCAGTATGAATTAATATGAATTATTATTAGCATTACCTAATTTCATATTTAGGTGTTACTTACCCTTGTATAATTGAATCTAAACCCAAAGAAAGGTAGCTGAAAGTTGAAATTCTTGTGAATTTGCGGCGTAGAGGTATGTATGTCGCGCTGGTAGTCTCCAATGTTCTCATTACCGCCCTGGTCGTAGAACCAGTATAGGAAGTTGCCTCGGATCTGTTGCAGTCTTTGGTTGGTGATGACGTAGGGCTGGCCATTATTCTGGTACGTGGTAGATGGGAGTACACGGCCATCTATGTGAGCTAGAAGGACATACGAGGACTATTTAATGTGATGGGAATTGGATGAAGATTGAAGATCATATAAAAAGCCTCCCCTGCAAATTACTTCTCGTTTCAAAAATGTTATCTAGGCCAAGTAAATAGCTCAAGAAGGTAAATAGCTCATAAATAGGAACTTATGTCCGTTTCGGCCACTTTCGAAATAAGAATTTTTTACAGAAAATTTATATTAAAGTGTTCTTAGAAATTAAAGAATAGTTTATGGACGAATAAAACAGTACAGCGAGGCATCGATATGATAAGCTATCAGTCGATATCAGACAGGTAGGTAAGCATTTATAACAACTGTGATGTCACCCTGCACCTTGTTAAGCCCCTTTGTTTTATTTAGAATCCTTTACTTTTCTTATAATGGAAGTTTATGGCGATAATGTGAGCATATTGCAGGAACGTTTTTTACTCTATCACGTAAAACTACGAAGAATGAAACGCAAGATACCTATTATCTAGCATTACTTATACCTACACACAAACTAACGGATTAGGCTTTTCATTTTAAGAGATTGTGTGATTTTGCGAAGATATTACGATAGAAGTGAGTAAGTATAGCCCACGCGTTCGAAGTCGAAGTCGTGAACAAATGTCAAACATATTGGTCAGTCTAATAAGGTTGCTCTTTTTATACTTACTAGTGTCTACATCACTAATACTACCATTATCAATCTACGCTACATTTTAGACAATTAAAGTGTTGAAAAGGGCTTTCAACAACCATTGGTATAGTGCAAGACCTCTACATTATGAATATTGCTCAATGTGTTAGTTTTGGTCCAAAGCTACGAAAATGATTAAGTACTTATACAATGTGGAGAGCCTGGATCGTCTCTCTTCTGTACTGTTGCGACAATTTGATGATTTCATAATACTTTGTATTCCTTTTCATAATCTATGGTGACTAACGCTTTATGAATAATGTGTGCTTACGTACTTACGCTATACTACTCATATTTGTTTGATTTAGATAACGTTATGATTAATGAAACATTCTTGATTTTTTCATAAATAGGTCCTGTGGGCTGGTTGTTTGGTACCTTACTAATAGGTACCTACACCCTTTTAACTAATTTTATGAAAACAATTATGTCGTAGCCAACATCTATTTATTATTAATCTATCTCTCTTTTTTATTTATCGTAGGTATATAAATACGTCGAATCCTGATCTGTACCTACATTGTTTTTGCACCATTGGTCATATTGGAAAACATTTCTGCGCTAATATTTATGAAAAAGAATATAGGGTACGCCTTTTCAATACTGTCTAATATTGTCCCATATAATTATTATAGGTATTTACCTATCCATATATCCAATTGTTTTTAAATTGACATGCATCTCCTTGTAGATACTTACTTATTATCTGCGAACTCTTTTATCTCGGAATATGTGACCCAAAAACATGATCTCTGTGCAAACTTAGCTATGAAATCATACAGATTTTAACTCTTGTAAAATTTCGAAACATGCTTTTGTTTGTCTTTTCTGATAGCAAGACGTAGCCCTTATCTACCTTAATTAGTTACTCTAAGTATAACCCTATCGTGTAAAGAAGTAGCTTGATATCAGAATGTGCACAATTCACCAGTGCTACTTTAATTAACAGTGTTATAGGCGCTAAGGTGCGGCCCTTATCGTGCGTTGCTAAATCATTTTCTTGATAACGTTGGACAATTTAACCTCAATTATTAACAACCGTTCATGATCTAATCTGATGGATGTACCTGGCTAACTTTTAGCACATCGATGCTTTGAATTTTTGCGCGTAAATACTAATTTGACCATACTAGTTAAGCTGGCTTTAAAATTATATCCCATTTAGCACATTTCTTTACCTACCTATTACCCGTAATCTACATATTGTTCTATTCAATGTATGATTATTAGAATAGGCTCAAATTACTTACCATATTGATCATTATTAGTGGTCGCTGTAGTGCTGGGCACTAACAGTTGCCGCTCACTCTGTCCTCCATTAGGATCACCATCTAAATTAACAGCTTCCAAATTGATAGGAGCATCACCAGTTAGACCATCATCTAAGAGCTGGTATTTGCCACTTCTTATTTCTAAGCCTTCAGTCTCCGGTATCACATCAACTAGACTATCTTCTGGTTGGTCCACTGGTACTTCATCTTTAACATCTTCTACAATATTGTCAACGTCACTCACTATCTTTTCATCCTCATTCACAATAGGATCTTCCTGTCCTCTAACACTTACACTAATTAATAAAACTATTAAAGCTAATTTAATCACACCCATTGTTCAAGAGTTTCAGCTTTGACATGATAATCTGGACATATTTTTGTTATCAATTTTTTTCACACACGTTTTTGTAGTGGACGTGAGGTGTAATGGACGAACACTGGGTAACAGGTTCTCTGTATGCTCGATGATATGGTTTTATCTTTACAATGATAAGATAATGAAAAGGAACGAGGTGCGCCAAATTCTTTGTCCTAATCCACGTAGCCCTATTTAGGGCGATGTTTACATTACCTATATTTTAATGACAGTTTTAGCGCCACGTTTGTTACTTTGACTCCTTCGGGATTTATTATGATATTGTATGTTTCAAAATGTAGCTTATATGTTGTATCACTAGCTCGTGCCGTTTTAATAATTGTCTTGATAATTATCCTTAATTACAATAATTATGTAGTTAAAATATATATAGGAAATATTCCAAAGTCAAGTCTGTTGAACTTTACTGTTGAAAAATTACATATATTTTATATGACAGTCGAGATTGAGACTGAAGTGACTACCTATGCCTTTGCCATTTCAGAATCAAGAATCGATTTTTTTATTTGGTTCTTGCAATAATTTACAAGCAAATTAGCTATCTGCAGCTTATCAATCCCACTCGCAGATTTTATTTTTTTAATATTGAAAACAAGTGTTTAACACATTGATGTGTTCAGAGTTCAATTCAACTATCTTACATAATCATCAAACTACTTATTCTAATAGCCAGTCTCGAAATTATAAGCAAAAGTCACGCCTAGATTTCCTTTGAATACCTTATTAAGGTACATACAATACCCGTTTCACCTTATTTCAATCAATACGATATCAAGTATTATCTGAGATAAGTCGTGTTGTTTCGAGATAACCGTAACGTTTCTGAAAAAAGTTGAAAATAGATATTTTATACTTACTTATCTTGTGTGTAATTGTGTGATTCATTTTTAGGTATGTACCTACTTGTTTTTCAGTAACACTGTCGTATGTCTTCTTCGGAAGTTCTCTTTGATTAGTCATTTGTTCCGGATGTTGAATGATAAGGTTTCTAAGAATTTAGGTAGTCCTAAGTAAGAAATATTTATGAATAGTCAAGTTAGACATCTATGTGAACGTTAACAACCACTTTTCAGAAGAAGGAGATTTCTAGTACACAATCAAATTGAAGGTAACCACCACCTTAAAGTAAGTAGGTAGGTACTAATATTTTAAAGCATCTGACAGTTATTTTTAAAAAAGGGCTTCTGTAAGTAAATAAAAGAAAGAAATTGGGCACCACTTTTTATTATTTTAGGAAGAGTAAAGATGATTTACATAGAGAGAAAACGTTAGGTACTCGTTGATACATCATTATTGAAGATTCCAGAATAAATTCAGTAATTTATACACGAAGATTATGGAGATAGATGATTAGCAGCAGCTACCTGAAAATAAATAATTCAGTACCTATTAAAGAAAATTATATCATAGATTCAAGTCCCTGCGAATAACATTTTTGCACACGAGTCGCCTAATACTTCTCTCATAGATAGAATTGGAAGTGATTCTATTTTATTTTCTATTCAAATCTAAGCTGTATTGAACCGAATATAAATTATTACTTTTACTTTAATTGTAGGCATCACAAAAAGCTCAAACTTGTTAATAATATAACAAAAGTAGTATTTTAAACGAGTATAGTAATACTTAGAGGGAAGTAGGTACGTTTAGTTTTTCCCGACTACGTAATTTTTTAAATTTCACTTCTCTGTGTGGGCGTGTCTATGCTCAGCAATTGGATAGTATTGCCAGGGTGTTCACTCTACTACTCAGATAACTAGGTTATAAGGATTATCTAGCTTTAGTCTTAAACGGTGGCTTTTGACCGAAAGTTACGGTAGATTAGGACAGAGGTCTTTGCCCAGCAGTGGGACACAAATGACTAGATTAGATTAGATTTAAGTACATTATGAAGTTTGATATGTAGATATTTACCAGGTTCAGTACCGCAGTCGGTGCAATCGGCGTCACAGGTGCAACTCTCCTTACAGTCTGCACCTTCTTTGCACGAATCTGAATATAAAAAAGAATATTGAGTATTTATTTTTAGTCCACATAGAGCGGCTTAGTAAAGTGGTATTTATCGTTTTTAAGTAAGAGCCAGAAACATAACGTTTATCGTCGCAATTTATCTCACTGAACAGTTTATGCTACGCCAAAATACGTAGCAGTTCTTTTGGAAAATGTTGCAAGTTGCAACCTAATATATCAAATCTAGATAAATGATAACAAAAACACCAGAATTCTATTGGGAAGCCGAAAACTTTAAAAGCAAATGGAACTTAACATTTTTAATTCTTTCATTATAGCTACGAGTCAAAAATTGTGCTGTAAAAACATTGCAATCAAGGCAAACAATTGAAAAATAAAATCTTACCTTTGCAGGGTTCACAAGGAGCCGGCATTTTGTATTTGGTGACTAAAACCTGATGAAAAGGTGAACTGAAGTGGTGTCAAGTGACTACAATGATACAGACCAAGCTACAGTTTATATAGTTGAACATTGGAGTAAAAACCGAGGCAAGTGCAAGGTCAGTTTTTATTGAAAATCGCTTCAATTCACAGTTAGATAGATTTTTTATTTGATTGAGCTGTTTACTGTTTGTTCCAAGTAGTAAAGTATCTAATGGGATTGACGTTACTTTGGTTCGGTCAAGTTTCCTATGTCTTTTAGTTTCGAGATGGTTCCTATTCGAAATAAGGTATTAGCCGGTTCGTTGCTTTCCTTTCTGAAAAGTGTTTTACCTATGTACAATTTAGGTATGTCATATCATGATGTTATTGGGTAGGTAAGTTTCTACTGCCAACAATAATTTTTGATATTTTTTCTAGGACACATTTGTTTATTTCTTTAAGTTAATGTTTTAATTTAAATTCTATATTTTTCTTACCATTTATACTAATTGTTTCATCAACTTTTTGCAGTTTTTTATAACTATAATAAAAAACTGCAGTCGCTTAAAAATAGATTAAATAGAGAATAAGTTAACAAGAGCCTTGTTATATGCACCACTGCACTTTGTCACTGCATTTTATAACAGAATACCTCGTTGACGGACAGTTAGGTATTTTAGTTCAATAAAACGTCTTAATAAATAAGTAAAATGATTATTGTTGAAGACGAAAGATGTAAGTACCTACCTATTTTATTCACTCGTTTGTGATCGTTGTTTATGTTAATAGATATAATAGGTAAGTGATCTTACAAATTAAAAGTAGCCTTTAAACATAACTGTGTAACTACATGGTACCACAAAGTCATAAAATGTCGATCTTATCTGTTGATTGTGGACTTTTCTAGAATAGTTGTTGCTGCATTTTACTATCCGCTATAAAGTTAATAGGCACCTAAGTACTAAGTACCTAGGTATTATTTATTTTATAGTTTATTGCAAGAAGATAGTACGTAAATAGTAGGTACCTAAATAAGTGGGTTTGCTAAACGATGGGACAATGAAAAATTTATTTTACCTTTTAGGATGGGATTAACATTAAACTAAGACAGGTCATCTGTGAAAGTTAATGCTAGATTCGTAAGAAAGCAGTTTCCCCAGAAAAGAACCTAGCAAGAAACTTTGTTGGGTTGCTCTTTTCAAATGTTTCGCATGACATGCTTATCGAAGTAAAACTCTATTGCAAACTTTTGTTTCATAATTTCTGCACATTAATAGATAAGTTAATGTTCGAACTGATTATACATATAAAGTTATTATTGTTTAGATTGGAGCCCCGATAGAGACGTCTGTGTGCCGGGCTGCGACTGTCACGATGTTCATCTTTTTGGTGAGTCTTTGAGTGGAATCATGATTTATTTTTACTTTATACAGCTTTTTGATGATATTTTAGACATTAGTGCCATTTGGATAATCTTAAATGCTGTTTTCTGAGAGGCGATTCCGAAAATTCACTGTAAACCACTCTTTTCAAAGAGTATATTTGTAATTACCCACATTCTAATCTAAATGCTCTTAATTAATAAACTATTTTAAATTTTAATAAGGCACCAAGTTATAATACCCTTTTTAATCAGTTTAAAGCCAGCCCATCGCAGTTAGTTTGCTAAATACCTACTCACATTTTTTTCCTTTCTTTTCAGGGTCATGCATGAAGTAATGAAGCTCTTATTGTGAAACAATTATGTGATGTTTAAATCCGTTACATCCAGATAGTTACAACAGATTATATTTCTGCTCATATTTATGTATGAATAAGCATCTACTTATTTATTTGTTATTCACCACCACCGGTAAAGATAAATAAAAATATTATGATATGTATAACTTCTGCTAATAAAATCAAACTATGCGTAAACCATTTAATTGATTTTCACTCTCGATTCACTCTCGATCGATTTATCCAAACCAAACTCCAAAAAAGAACCTTTGATAATTATTTGAAACTTATTTATTTACTAAAGAAAATAATGACAATATTCAATTAGAGTTTTCGTGAAAATAACGACGGAGTGTTTTTATGAACACTTTATAATAATTTGTCATAAATATCGGACTGGCGACTTGGTTAAAGTCGTGGGAAGGTGTTGGATGTGGGCAGCGCGAGACCGGTCGTTGTTAGAGATCCTTGGGGGAGGCTTTTGTCCAGCATCTATTACTTCTTGGTTGCAGTAGCTGGTTTCTCTGCCCCATGTTTGCATGCACAGCTGCAGGATGCATCACATTTACATGACGATCCGCACTGGCTTGGAGTGCATTTGCAATCTGCAAATAAAAAAAATATAACTTCCATTGGGTGTCCATGTCCATGTACGAAACCAACTAAAGCCAACCTGCCCATGTAGCTATAAACCTTTCCCTAAGACACATGTCTGGTAGTGTTAAAATGTATTTATTTAAGTTTCAATCTATTTATTTCGATATCTATCTATTTATTTCTCGAAATTTAATTATTTTTAAATCTATTATCGAAAATAGAAAGGAAACATTACTGACTCAAATAAATTCAATACTATTACATGGAGCAAAATGTATACCTACGAGAACCTAAAGTAGGTACGCTGATACTAAACTAATTGTGCATAACTAATCGGCATCGAGTGGTTATGTAAGTACCAGAAAATAAACTAAGCGAATGAAAACATAGAGAGCACGAGAAATCTGAGCATTGTTTCAAATTTCGATCGTTGTTGTAACACCTTATGTAAACTAGCATAACTCAAATGTTACTAGAGGCTGCCAGCGACCTCGTACGCATTTATCGTCATATCTTGGGAAAAAATCATGATATCTCAAAATAATATAGCCTATGTATTATTCCGATATATAAGCTACAATATTGTCAAATTTCAACAAAAACTATTCAGTAGTTTTTGCGTGAAAGAGTAACAAACATCCATCCACATTGACATTTATAATATTACTAGGATAATTCCTACGCTTGCTTGTACTGTTAGGTATTTAGTTTAAATTTAAAGTAATCTAAGTAAATTGATTTAAATAAATACGTACTAAGATGAATAGGTAAATGTTCTTTTTGATAAATGGTCTTTAGCAAAGATTTTGTATTGAAGCCTACTTTTTATTTATTCATGACCAAGACCATTTCATAATACCTAGGTATAACTAGTAATTCAAAACTTTTATAACTTCTTATTACAAGTAAAATAATAAATACATGAATAATAAATAAGTACCAGAGTTAAATGCATGTAATAAAGTAGGTACTCGAAATAACAGTTTAGTTTATAAATTTTAAAAAGATTTGTAGAAATCCCTATTTTCATTTCAGCTAGGCCGAAGAGAAGTATAAAAATCACAGAATTCAAGACTTTTTTCTTTGCTCCCATCACGTTCAAATTAGTTTTTATTCGTAAAATTACACAATCACATAAAAAATATTCCCAAACCATTTAAATACCTACACGTAAAAGTAAAGAGTAGTTATAATTTGTGTGTATTCCAAGTGCTGTAAGATTTACCGAATAAATAAATAAATAAATAGTAATATATTTATTTAAAGTTTATTAAACTACTTACTGTCACCGCAACCTCCACAAGGCATCTCGAATTCTATAAATTAACTTCAAAAAAATAATGAAAAAAAACTAAAGCAATGATTGCCTATGCAGTTGAACAATAGAATGCACCGTCTCAACTGAGGACTGGCTCTTAAATCAAGTAGTGAGTGCGTTTATGACGCTCTAGGTCGATATACGATAAATTGGCGAGAAGGAGACGTGCATTCGAATACTATATCCGTGTAACCGTTATGCAGTTTTAGCACGATTTATTATGTACTTAATTTATCTTATGATAATTGAATAATCCTAGTCGATTATCCTTGATTAGATAATAGAAAGATAAAGTGAAATGTATCCATTGTAATTAAGCGTAAAATTAGTTTTAATGCACATGGTAACAATCAGTCATAAATGAAAGTTAACTCATGATTACGTAATGGGGACCTCAAACATCATAGTAGGTATTTATGACAATATATATTGTAGGTAAATGGCTGAAATTGGTTACAAGCGAGTGCATTAGACCTGAGTACTAATTTCATGCTTAAACCACCTTTGTTAATTGACTATTTTCATTAAACTCTTGTAGTAGTTTTGCACATACAAAAAGAGAGCCAATTTAAATACAAATCAAATCAATATTCTGTGTGAAGTAACGAACACACTTTCCGAACGAACCCCAAACAAACGCTTCTTTTGATTCCAGCATACATTGCTCCACAGCCATTGCAAACTAAATAAATAGCTCATATAAAACCAGCATTGTACAACACACTATCAAGATTTATCTAACCGCATTGCGTTCAATTGAAGTAAATCTATTTTGATTGTTTTGCACTCGTTCGACACAAAGCTTACACTGTGTTGTTTGTTGAACAAATAGAGAATTGTAAATACGTTGGTCAGTAACACGAGTAATATCATTGAAAAGTCATTTGATTTATCATTATTTACTTTCGCTCTACCTACCTCAATGCTTTCAGTGTTTACCATTCATTTATTAATACTTACGCGTTTGGCAATGTCAATTTACTTTCATCTTTAGATTATTTATTAGGTACTTGAAGTAATTAAGTAGAATAGTTAGTTATTAAAGAAAGTACTGTAAAGTTGTGCTTAGTTACAATTCGTTGCGCAGAAAAGATAAATAAGGTCATTGATTCAACCTATCCTAGAATCCAAACAATACTGTTGTCAAAAGAAGAAGACGTCCAGATATTTGTCTGATACTGGCAGACTGGCTCTTCTCTTATCTAAATAGATACCTACCTAGTGTTTTTTTTAAAAGCCACTATGACTGTGCCTATACCATTCTTATCTTAGACAAGGTTTGAGTTTTTTTTATTTGAGTTAGTTATAATTCATTTAATGTTATGTACTCATTAATTGACCAATACATTCTATCTATCTATCTATGTATCTATCAGAGTTGTATTTTAGGAAAACCGATGACGATACTCTTTAGTCCTTTATTCGCTTTAAATAAAAATAAAACATTTGAATAATAACAAATCAAATGTGAAACTAAATGTTTAATTCAAATAAGACAGTAAAACAAGACAATGGTAATGAAGAAAACAACAGAGAAGGCGATAGGGAAGCATCTCTCCAATGCTTTCGTGATGCGAGTGCCGCGGGAGACACGGCGGGGTCTTCTGTCAGGGTCCATTATGATACTAGCAGCATCCACCTGGAAGAAAATATCATAACATACAATTATAGAGGTGATTCTTATCATGAATGTAAATTCCTACTGTTTAAAGCCTTTATATCTGTCATAAAGTGTCTCCACCTGGTTAGGTAATTCATCTAATTTCCTCAGCAAGGATGTGTTTTAATTATAATAAGTACACACATACATACATAAATATCTGTCACGCCTCTTTCTCATCAGTGTATAGAGAGACCACTATCCTAGTTGCTACGATTAAAACATACTTGTTTCGCTTATGTTGCGAAAGAACATAAAAAAGTCAAATATGTATTCTTTATAGGTAGTAACAGTGAAGCACAGAATTAACTCGTACTTTCAAACTACAATTTGATAAGGAAATATTACCAATATAATAACTGTATAAATTCCCAGCTTGTAGGCTGCTTTGAAGATCCTAAGAATAAATAACTGCTTTCAAAATTCAGAATCCTTAACTGAAATAAAATTTAATCGTTGCGAAATAAAAAGAATTAATTACCTCCCGTAGAACAGTCACAGCCCTTGTCTTTACACGAGCAATCGTCTTTGCAGCTGTCTTGGCAGGAATCTGTGAATATTAGTTCCATCGTTATCACGTCACTAAGTAACTATTTCTTAGTGCCCGTTTCACTCTAAAGAAACACTTAATTAATTAGAAAGTTAACGTCATGTCAAAGTAGGTACCTTTTTTGTAACTATTGTAATCCTGACTTACTCAGAATTGATAAAGGCAAAGTACTAAGGTAAGAACGAATAAGAACGATTTAAGTTAAGAACGTAAGACTCTCTATCTATGGTATAGAGTCTACCTATATCTACACAATAATTTATACGTAGAAGAATTAAACTCTCAGGACAGTCGTCTATAAGCAATAAGAACCTTTGTCCTAATGCTAATACCTCAGCTACGATCGATTATAAAAACATGGATGCCTTGTTCAATGCATTTCCGCATCTCTATCTAATTTTGCATTGTTAATGTAATTAGATTATGAGATTGATTACTGAATGCTGTGTACTTTGATAGGAAGCTGAGATAAATTAATAGCGTTATCTGCGCATCAATTACATAGTTAAAAAATCATCGTTTAGCTGAATAAATTTTAAAAATGATCATTTCTTATTAGAGACATTCTCCTGATGAGAACAATGACAAAAAATTTCCTCTTCGTCTATGTTTTTTGAAAAATGACTTTATTATTGCATGTATACAGAATCGCCATACCTACTCTTCATGAAATTAACAACTACAATAACATTTTCGCAGGATATATTATAAGTATAACTAAAAGTGATGAGAGGACATTTAACGGGCGTCATATAAATTTTTGAGCATTTTCTGAAGATTGTCCAGTTAATAATTCCATTTATAAATACAACTTACCTTTACAGGGTTCTGAAGGAGAAGGCATCTTGTCAAGATCGTCTTATCAGCTAACTGTACATCTAACAGACGACAATCGTGTTTTATACCTCAAAATAAACGAAAAAACAAACGGAGCAAGGTCGCCAAGACAATAGGTACAAACAAGTACCAGATACCTCGTCTACATCTTTAAAGAAGTACTTTCAAGGATTGTATCCTGAGTTCCAAGTACCTTTTTTTCTTTTTTTTTTGTTTGTAATATTTTATGTTATAGGAAAATAGATAGGTTATGGTATGTGCTAATGTGCCTCCTGAACAAAGTATGGCCATAACTCTCACATATTCTTGATCTTGTTTCTTCTTTAAGTAGGTAATTATAACTTTTTCTACAAAGATTTTTTATCTCTGCAATATAGGTACGTACAGATGAAGAAACAGCCAGCTTATCGTATCCCACAGCTGGGCAAACGTTCCCCTCTTTGCTCCATCGAGCTCGCCAACTTCGCAGAGGTCTAGCTTAATGTTTTTCCCGTTTTTAGGGAGGCAAGCGTTCGACGTATCTTTCATTTTTTACGATAAATTCGATAGGTATGGTAGTTCCTTCCTATAATAGTAAGTTATCTGCTACTTAGTAATGTACCTAGAACTGGAATATTCTTTTTGCGTTTACCAGGAAGCACGAAGGTTTCGTCTCTCCAAACAAAAGTCGCAGACAAATACAGTTACAAAAACTACCTACCTGCCTTTTTTCCGGAACAAAACCGCTTCGCTCGAGTACTCACTTAAATGAAAAGGAAATTAAACTTCCTAGATTGATTGAATCACTCCCGACCTCCACTGGACAGATATTTAAAAAGTTACATGAATATCTAATTATCATTCTTCAAAGAAATATTGGTGGAATTACAACGATGTGCCAAACTGTAGTCACAGGTAAGAATAATTACACTGTATTTTAGCAATATTTTTAAGTTGGTATTTGTTTTCTTCTGGGCTATGATTTTCCGCTAAATTCTTAATATTTATTTAATAGCGATATTCTTATTATCTCCTTAAACTGATTCTAGAGTGCCGTTTGTTGATACCGTCATTAAGTGAATCCAGATATATAGTCAGTCCGATTGCCCAATTCCATAATTTTAGTAAAGAATATTACTAGTTAAACGCCTACATAAAACTTTATAGCAAATAAACTTTTAGAGAAGTTTCAAAACAATGTAAGGCGCTGTATTTTTGCATTCATTGATTGATGTGTTTATCCACAGAGACTTTAAAGCCAAGAAATGAGGAGCAGAAACCTACAGCCCCAACCTGCCCGATGGACTGTCCTTGCAGAATCCAGGCTCCACGGTTATCATCCACGCTTCAAATAGTCTTCAATGTTATAGGGATTCTCGTAGCTATGGCCGCTGCCTATATGATTGTTGCCACAGATTCCAAGCTGTATCTAATATTTTGGATCTTTTATTCCGTTTTGCGAAGAATGATAACTAGAAGCAGAGGCGAGAGACGTGTGAAAATCGACTGATTTTCAGTCTGGCTGAATATTTATTTGATTATTAAATAAGAATATTTATTTTAATTTATGCGTGCTTGGATTGTTATTATTTATTGTTGAGTATTTTCTTGCAGTGTGCTTTAAATGAAATAAAAATTGTGTTAAAGTTAAATTATAATTGCCTTTTCTTTTAAATCCTAATTTTAAGCAACTCTATGTGACTCTATTTAAGTAATAAGTAAGTGCTATAGCAAAATGAGGTTTTATACTGAATCTACGAGTACTTATACCTACATATATCGACCCTTTGAGTAACAAATGTCGTAAAAGCCATTTTTGCGAAATTCACTTTTTAACGGATCTATAGTCAGTTTTTCGCGCTCTATCGATCTGTATATTTAAAATGTTTAAATTCGCAAAAAAATGGCTTTTACACGTGAGTTCAAAACCATTTTTTTTGTTCTGAATATGTCGTAATGACCAATTATCACCATGAATTTTCAAAATTCATGTAGTTAAAGACACATGTGTACTATGATCGGCTGATACAACAAAATTTCATAGATACAGCCTGTACCTTTTTGAAACAACTTTTGTCATAAAAACACAATAAATTCAGATTATGGTTTTTACAACATTTAAAAAAAAAATAGCTTTCTTAGTTTTAGAGATAGCATGGCTTTTACTACAGAAAATAATTGGTTAATTGGCTTTTACAACATTTTTTTTACTATTTTCTACCGTTTTCTTTGTGATAAAATGATGCTAAATTTGTATTAAAAGACAGATTTAGATCTAAAGTTAGTTTATTTATTGTAGTAAATGCGGTACTAAAGTTTATAAATTAACGTTTTTTAAAAGTAATTATCATTTTTATCTCAAAATTTCAGTTTTTTTTACAAGATTCTATGAGAGAACAAATCGTCGTTATCATAAACTCAGAAAAATGAATTGATATCGAAAGTAATCAAAGTTAATTCAACTTCTCCTATAAATGGCATATAAGAAAAAGTTATTTTATGAAAAAAATATTTTACCAAGTCGGTTTTTGACCAAGTGTAAGTCGGACTCGCGCGCGAAGGTTTCCGTACCGGGTTACATATCAAAATCTATAAAGTGGTTAGATCTATGGACGAAAGGCCTAAATTTAAAAAAACCTATAAACAGAAGGCCTTATTTTAAAATGACTAATGGTCGTTGGGTCTAACTGTTGTTAGATCTAAGTTTACAATGCATATAAGGCTTAAAACGATGAAATCATTAGGGCTATTGAAAAACTGGAATCCTGACGCGGATAGGTTAGGTTCAGGTTTTTTTTTATGGCAATCCAGTAAATAGGTCCGTGACATGAGCCAATAACAACAATTAACAAAATATTCATATAAAATAATTTGTTTCATTGAAAGCATTTTCAAAATGCCTAACAAAACGGGCACCTATTACATATTTTAAAATTATACTTTTTGTCAATTAGGTTACCTACTTAAACTTAGGTATTGTAAACTTAGATCTAACAATGTTTGGATCCAACGACTATTAGTTATTTTAAATGTAGGCCTTTCGTCCATAGGCGTTATATCCGTAGGTCTAACCACTACCTACTTATAGAGATTGTAATACGTAACCCCGTACCGTTCAATAGGTTAATTAAAATGTCTCCCAGTAGATATTATTGATAACAAATAAAGGCAAAAAAGTCACGTTTGTTGTATGGGCGCCCCCTTAATTGTGATAATCATTCTATTTTTAGTATTTGTTGTTATAAAAATAAAATAAAATACCGTTATTTCAGACTTACGCCCAATCACAATACGTATAATTATAGCGGCAACGGTAAAACATCATTTGTGAAAATTTCAAATCCCCGGTTCATGAGATACAGCCTGGAGTTAGACGGACAGACTGACAGACAGCCGAGTCTCAGTAATAGGGTCGGTCCCTTTTTCAACTTTTGGGTACGGAACCCTAAAAACAATAACAGACGTATAAACGATCAGTCTTCGATAATATAAACAAAAAACCGACCAAGTGCGAATCGGAGGGTTCCGTACCATTCGCTGGGCTAACATTAGCTTTATGATAGGTACTTACTTGATTTTCTCAAACAGTTAGGAGCACTAGGCATAGGAAATTATTTGCCAGAAATCGTTTTGCCTTTGCATGTATATTATTTTAAACATGAAACTTTCAGTTATATTCAACTTGAGCAATCACTAACATTTTCTTCATAGACCCTATTTTTTTTAGTTTATATTACCGAAATCCTATCGTTTATATATCTGTTACTGGTTTTGTTCTTGGTTAGGGTCAACTAACTTTTTCTTATTTGCCATTTATAGGAGAAGTTGAATTAACTTTGATTTCTTTCGATATCAATTCATTTTTCAGAGTTTATGATAACGACGATTTGTTCTCTCATAGAATCATGTAAAAAAAACTGAAATATTGAGAGAAAAATGATAATTACTTTAAAAAAAATGTTAATTTATACACTTTTCTACCGCATTTACTACAGTAAATATACCTGCTTTAGATTTAAAACTGTCTTTTAATACAAAATTAGCATCATTCAAATTTTTTTTAAAGGTTTTTACTACATTTCATCACAAAGAAAAGAGTAGAAAATAGTAAAGAAAATGTTGTAAAAGCCAGTTAACTAATTATTTTCTGTAGTAAAAGCCATGCTATCTCTAAAACTATCAAAGCTACTTTAATTAGACTTCGGGAGTATTAAACAACTCAAAAATCTAAGACTAATGATCTATAGCGGGTTATTATAGCTTCAATATTTCCAAAGATATTGATATAGAAAACTTTACAATTTCGGTTTTTTGGCCCTCCTGTAAAAAGTGGGTTTTGGCTTTTACGACATTTGTTACTCAAAGGGTCGAATATGTAAAATGGTAACTTGTATAATTGCAAAATAGACTCCAGTCTAAGTGCACTTTTTTGCAATACCACAATTGAACTACAAGCCAGTTAAGAATCTTAACTTAAGATCTAATTTAGTGAGATAGTTTTAGGTGCACATCATTTAGATTACACAGTTTTTCCTCTCGAATATTTCCTCGATATATTTCAAGCGAAATTGCTCGTAAAATGTACCTACTTATAGACAAGTAATAATTCCCCAGCTAGGTAATGTTGTTCCGACAGACAATCCCGCAACGTCGTGATGGGCAGTCACGCTTCGCTTACGGTGCTCACATTCTACTTACAACTCGAATTATTCACTTTAAATAATAATGTAGCTGTGGGAACATTTTATAGGAAGGGGAGACGCGGTCCCTTCTAAGAAAGTTAGAGCTAGTCTTCTACTTCTTGTTATAACGAATATTTACGATAATTAAGTATATTCAGTAAAACTAGAGGCCGCCCGCGACCTCGTGCGCATTTATTGTCATATCTTGGAAAAAAATCATGATACCTCAAAATAATACAGCCTAGGTGTTATTCTTTACATATAAGCTACAATATTTCCAAGTTTAATCAAAATATATTCAGTAGTTTTTGTGTGAAAGAGTAACAAACACCCATCCATCCATCGGCACAAACATTGACAATTATAATATTAGTAGGGAGTAGGATTGCTAAAGATTATTATTGCTACCTACATTATAGGACACAAAATAATCATCATAATCAGCCCTTTTACGTCCCCACTACAGGGCCACGAGCCTACTCTCATACGAGAGTACACAGAATACATAATCATAGGTACCATTTACTAGCATGTACGAAAGGAAATCTTATTAAATAGGTACTCCACTTGCAATTATGTAGTTCTTTCTCGAGTTGTGTCATTTAATAATTATGCTGTATGCTGTAACTTCAAAATTTTAACTTGAGTAAAGCTATGATTACAGCAACGTATAGAAAAATAAGGAACAAGTTTACCTTAACGACAGTAGTTTAAAAAAAAAACATTAAGGCTGTACGTAGAGTTTAGTAGAGCTTTAATTTTTAATCTAAAAATTACGTTACAAGTACTTAACGTGTCTATTTGCAACTGGAAAGAAACTTTTAGACTGCCGTTTTTTTTTAAAAAATGCACAAACAAAATAGAACAATAAAGACGAATCAGCCTAATCATACCTAATTAACGAATTTCTTTTAAAATGTAGAACTCTGTCTTTCACAGTTCCCATTTAAGTCATTCCCAATTTACATAACAAGTCGAATCGAATCATTATCAAATAGCATCAATATCAAAGTCTTGAAAAAACAGCAATCCAACTAGCTAACTCGTTAGTTAGTATAAAAAGTCAGAGGAGTGACGTGAGTGCATTACCCTCTCTGAGGCGGGACTAATTGTCGCAAAAAATACTTACATCTTGTGGTTGTATTACTCACTTTAACTATAGGATGTATGTATACAAGTTGACTTTAAATTAGTGAACGATAGAAAAGGATATGCACGTACTCGTGATAACAAACAACTTTTACTATAGGACCAAGTTCGAATTCACAAAAAAAAAATTGTTCCCCCATACTATCAGCTGGTGCATTTTGTATGGGGAGGTCAAAAATTTTTTAACGATTTCGACCATGGTCCCATAGTAAAAGTTGTTTGTTATCACGAGTACATGCATATCCTTTACTATCGTTCACTAATTTAAAGTCACCCTATATGTAGTATGAGCTTGATATGTTGCTTTTGAAAAGGTTATAATGTACTCTATGTATCTAATAATCTAGGTAAACTTAAAGAAGTACAGTATCTACGTTATTATTGTTTTTTTACTAGCCTATTGTGTCCCATTGCTGGGCAAAGGCCTCCCCCGCATCCTTCCATATTTCCATGTCACTTTTTCATTTATCATAAATCGCAAAAAATAATATAGAGACAAAAGCTATTTATCTATAGACTTCCCGATTTATTTTTTGTTTATTCTGTGTTCGATGGTTTCTGCATAAAGGGTACCTAACGTACATCCTCACATAGATCCATCGGCACAAACTTTAACATTTACTCGTATAATATTTGTTCTTCCATCAATTAAAATTCTTTCACACTAACACTACAAAGGAAGCTTCTCTCCTGTAGAGAATGAGAGGACACTCTGTATTATCGTAATTGGAGTTTGAATGCAGTATACTTATACATCTATGTATAGTACCTTCATTGTTACTCCAATCTATAAACTAGAATCTCTATCTATCTACTCGAGAGGTAAAAATACCGAATCTATATCGATTTTTTTGTCTTTGGACAGGTATCGACAAAAAAGTTGCAAAAATAGATAACAGAGTAGGTAGGTACAAGGAGGTAGAACGAATTTTAAAGTGATGATTACTACGTACCTAAATAACTACCGATTAATATTTGGATGCTTCTTTAAAACTAAAAGTGCACCTTAATTAGATATACAGTTACAAGTTACTAATGAAAAACAAAGGTTTAATTAGTAGCTTTTCTCAGTTTCTAACTTTCTCGGCGTTGCACTGTGAAATACTACTACTTATTTAGGTATATCATGTAAGGTATAAGAGTAGGTTACTGCTTTTTTACTTACTATTATGTAGGTACTTAGTATATCTTAACTTATCTGTTTTTCTCTAAAAATATGAGAAATCTGCTGTGTCCACAGCAGTCATAACTTACCTACTAATCTTTATTAGGTGTTTGACATGACGTGGTTAAGTTATCACATCTGTTAAAAGTAACTCTTTGTATAGAAGTAGTCAAATAAGAAATTAACTTATTTTTATGTAGTAAGTACATAGGTACGTAAATAATAATAATTCATTTATTTCAGAACCCAGTTCCATCATATTTAAGTTACAAAAAAATTACAATTACAGATTATTCAAATTCACATAGATTATTGTTAGTATAAAGAAAGACGCTAGTACCTATAACATTTCTTATACCAACCAACTATATATACTATAAAAACAAACGAAGTTCGATTGAAATGATATCGATACCTGTATTAAGTATATGATACTCTGTGGTTTGGGCTCGAGATGGGGAACCGGTCACATGTTTTTGTTTACGGCCGCCGGCAATCGTTTTATTGTATCAACTATAAGTACCTACGTACCTGTTACTTACTTCTATCTATCTCAATGTAGAGCAGGAGCTGACGGCCAAAAGTTGTGAAGTTTGACGTCATTGGTAGATATTGTAATTTGATATTTTTGTTTATTACCGCTCAGAGGAATAAAAATTGCCCGACGACGATTCCTTTTCTGTTTCTAACTTGCAAAGTTTCCTATAAGCAAGCAACGTTGATTCTTCAATATTAAAAGCCTAATATCCTTTGATTCATCAATATCTTCAGTCAGGTCATATTATATTCTAATATATACTTATATCTGGTTAAGATATGCTTAACTTAGCTCTGTAGAGTGATTTTAATTAAACATTTGAAATTAAACCTTTCGCGAAATAAAGTCTAAAGTGATAAAAAATTTTATTGACATTAATTTAGTTTTTATATCTGAGCTCTTGCTCTATTAAATGTTAAGAGGGCCCACCTCCCCTTGGCTCAGTATTGACCCGCCACTCGCCGGCTCTGCGCGCGCATACAACTGATCACAGAAAAACTAGCTTTCTAGCTCAGTCTATATCCGCAATGCCTGCACCTTGCGACGCTTGTAAAGGTAACTGAACCTTTTTCATATTTTTTCAAATATAATCTCTTTAGTGATTTGAAAACTACTGGCCGGTTATAAAACATTCGAAGTCTCTATTCGGCGTTTTCGAATTTGAATATCGTTTTTCGAATTTGTTTAAGAAAAACAAATCGTTGTTTTGTTTTTATTAAATCATGCAAGATTTTTTAATTTATTTCTCTTATCTAAAAAAAGGAACTGACTATCACTGTTATTAATTACTTAGAATATCTCTAGTATTTCGGCAAAATTTTCCCAAACGCGATAAACAAAAACAAATCAGAAATGTTTTCCATGGATAAAAAAATTGAAGAAAAAAAAATCAAAATCAAAATAGAAAATAAGTTAAATCGGGTACTTTTGGATGCAACACGTGTTTTTAAAAATATTTTGGTGTTGTAGAGCGCCCGGAAAAGACGCGCAACGCCACGTGGCAGAATTTTCTCCACTACGCAGTTTGTTTTTTTCAAATGACGTCATTTGTGAAAATGTAATGAAATATATCTACGATTTCCACTTGTTTCCGGCTCGCGTTGCTTGAGTCTTAAAAATAAGTTATAGGTTTCGCATATTCAATATATTTATGTAATTTTGTTAAGTGTTAATAATATTCATTTGATTATTTCAAATTGCAAAAAAAGTGATCTACGGTAGTATAAAATTTTCGATTTTCATTTTTATCTTTCTTTAAGTTGTTTTTACCGGCGTGTTTATAACACCAAATTCATCTCTGTTTCACGGTTACTAAGAAATCGATCGCATGCTTTAGAACTATTTACCTAAACGGAAAGGATTATTAATTTGGGCCTTCGAATTATTCAAGTCGGTAATCCTGAATAAAAAAACCTAATTTAGCTGATTTTGTTTTTACTAAGACAAATCATCAAAGTTTTATAAATAATTTCTTGCGGTACCTACGCTTTCGCTGTGTGGACGGCTAAGTACCGCCGCCTACGCTGTCAGAAAAATCAGACAGCTCACAGACATACCTACAGCGAGACTTGTATACTTCAGCTACTTTCATAGTATTATGTCTTATGGTATTCTTTTATGGGGTCATGCCGCTGACATTCAGGCAGTATTTGTTTTACAGAAAAGAGCTATTCGAGCCATCTACCATCTAAATAGTCGTGATTCCCTGAGAGAACTGTTCAAAGAAATAAATATTTTAACATTTCCAAGTCAATACATATATGAGAATTTAATGTTTGTAAGAAAAAAAACTATCTTAATTTAAGAAAAATAGTGATGTACATAAATTTAATGCTAGAAATAATAATAAACTTGTTTTGCCTGGTAGTAGACTAGCTGAGATCAATAATTCATTTGAAGGGAACTATATGGTTTTACAACAAACTGCCTGATAATGTACTAATTTTAACGGAAACTAAGTTTAAACGTTGTATCAAGAGGACTCTTTTACAAAGAGCGTATTAAAGCATTAACTATTTTATTAATGACAATAGGGAATGGTGTGTAAATGCTCTAGCTCCACACGATCGCAATATATAAGTAAACACATGCTTGTAAACAATATTTTTAAAAAGAGCAACCTCTAGAGTTTCTTGCTGGCTTCTTCTCTGGGGTGGGGAATCTGCCTTCCGAAGTCAGCGTAGCTTCCCTCCTTTAATGTTTTTCTCTTTTTTTTGGTTCTTTTATTCAATCATTATGTTTTTTCTACATTTTTTACTTTGTGACGAATTCAAGTGTAAATTTAATGTTACCTACGAATAAATAATTTTTGAATTTATTTTTTATTTTCATGAACAGAACGCGTTGATGTCTTTTGTATGAAAATGAACCTTGTTGGTTTTTTATTTGCAGTTATTGTTATTATCTGTTTATGACAAATAAAACAGGAGATTATTATTACTCATAGGCCTTCATGAATAAAAAAATGGCTTCTACTGTTTTTCAAGAGAATATATTCAATCTGTTGTTCATCACAAATTCATACTATATAGTATGGATGGATTGCCTTTCCTGGCACCGACATATGAACAAGTGACGTCCAAATCATTTAATTTATAGTAAAATTGAGATGATAACAATAGGTACTAGAATAATGTGTTTTGTGGGTATATGCAACTATGTTTTTTTTTTCAGATACGTGCGGCGGCGGCACATCCTCGTGCGGCGCCGGCTGCACTTGCGGCCCGAGCTGCGCGTGCGGCGATGGCAAGGCCTCTGGTTAGTGTTTCATTTGTTTTACAACTAAGTACAATTATTAGAATGCATAATGCTTTGGAACAATATCTTCGTTGGAATTTGTGTTGGATAAGTGGCGATATTGGAAAGTCTACCTATTGTGTTGTTAAGTTTAAATTAGAACCCAGAACACACGGTGAAACGCAACTGCAACAAAACGTTTCAAACAAGTTGCATCGTGTGTGGTTTTCTAAAGAAGTCTATAGAAGAAACTTCGATGCAACTCAAAAGTAACTAGCAGTTTCAGTTGCGTTGCAGTGGCGTTTCGTCGTGTGTTCTGGGCCTTAATGCGTTATGTATTACGCACGTAATCGAAGTCGTAGTATGTAGTAGTAGTAAAACTAGTGTAGTAAGTATGTTTTTGTTTTTTTATAAGCGTTGGGCGAGAATAGCCACAGAATGGGTGCCGGAAGACGGCCAGCGCCGCCGAGGTAGGCTGAAGAAACGATGGCGCGACGACCGGAACACATTAAGGGAAGGTTGGTGGGAAACCACCAACAGAAATGTGTGGAGAAGTATGGGAGAGGCTTTTGCCCAGACATGGGACAACATAGGCTAAAAAAATTCTAATAAGAACGTTAGTAAGTTTATACAGACAAACGGACATCAAGCTTTACTCAGCGTCACCTCTCTAATCAGTTTAATTGATGTACGTTAGATTTTGATGATAAAATTAATGTTGCAGGAGGCAAGCCATGCTGCCAAGGGAAGAAGTGAGCCGACAGAGCGACAACATGCACCATATAATACTCTAGCACTACTCTATAGATGTATATTCTAAATTATACCTACTTTAGCTATCTACAAACTATGTAGTTGACATTTACTAAATTCTATATTTTATAATGTAAGAGAATAATATTGTGTCGTCATGAAATGAAATCTATATACTTAAGTGATATTTGTATTACTGTTTTATTATAATTAATTAAATATATTAAAGTATTTATATTTAAGCTTGTGTAGGTTAGATTCGTCTCTGCTTAGCAGCAATGGCTTGGTATAAGTGTACTTAGTGTAGTTTCGTCACATTCAGTGTTTTGGTGTTAAATATTTGTCTCTGAGAACGACTTAGTACTGATAATACTCATTATTTAAGATGTATGTGAGCACGCACACAAACATAATTATTTAGATTAAAATTATATGTAGGTGTAAGCAATTGTTGTTTTTTCATTCATTCCTTCACCACACATCAGTCTTATTTCTTTCCCTTTAAATTCAATTGTTTTTTCCAATGTGGGATTGACTAGTGTTTTATGAAATCGTATCATTGGACACGATTGCTAAATTAACGTGCTTTGTATAAGGTTTAAGCACAGCTCCACTGAAAAGGCAGAAAGACTGTCTTACTATTTGTGTTTTATATTATAGTACAAGTTAATATCTAGGTATTTACCAACGGTTGAGTTTGAAGCAATAAAACGCCAAGTTTGAATAAAACATCTTTACTTCATATGACAAAATGTAAGTTTAAGAATACAACTATGGAAGCAACGAACGGGACTTGTTTCCTTTACATCAATATCATAAAATCTTCTTAACTCTACGATTTAGGAATTTCACTGACTCCTACACTTACACTTACAAATACGAGAAACATAAGTAGAAAAAATATCGATACGAATCGAAAGACAAACTTGTAAGAAAAGATCGAAATAAAAATAATTATAAAAAAATGAGTTCGCTTCCTAAAATAACCGAAATCAGTCTCACATTGCCAACCATATTCCAGTTTTGATTATTTTATTCCCAAAATGGAACTTGATTGTCGATGTTGCCAATTAAAAACTAAACAAACCTCTCTCATTTTCAAATACATACAAATAAGAAAATAATCACACGAATGATATAGTACGTACCTAATTATGAACATCTCTTTCATTATCATCTACGCAACATGCAATAGGTATACGTATTTGCCTTTGAACTACATATTTGATGCAAAAAACTTGATTAAATAGATAGTTTTACTTCTCATATTTAATATTTTGTATTTCAAGATATATTTAGTAACTCTATATCAAAAAATTACATCATCAAAATAGTTTTACATCAATATAACTTTGGAAATAACAAAGAATATAACGTTTGCGTCTTATAAACGCTAGAATATCCTTATCTTAATAGAACAATCTGTCACAATAAATAAGCTATAGGTATGTCCTTAAACGCTAAACACGAACAATCTCTTCATACATTTACATACAACATTAAGATAAGTATAATTCAATACCCAGACTGTAACAAATGCACTTTGTTTCTAAATCACGTACTTATGTAAAATAAATCATACCACATTAGTAATAAAAATAGCAATATGGCAACCCAAAACTTAACCTCAAAAACAAAGTACACTTTTGAACTTAGATATTTATAAACGTACACTCAACGTGTTTAAATATGTCGATCACAAAGAAACAATCACTGTTTGATCACAAATTGGTCATACCGTAAATAATTTAATGGCTGTAAGGACTAGTTTCCTTGCCGCGTCGCGTGTAATCTATGGTGTAGTTTTGGCGGGAGTTTTGACGTTTATGGCACTGGTTCCTCGTCCGTCCCTTCGTCGGAGTCGTACACGGGCGCTCCGTTCTTCATTTGAATCACTGACTTCTTTCTGTGTCTGCTCTCTTTCAGATCCTTGTCTATATTTCTGAAATAGAAATCTATGATAAGTACGAGGAAAAACCAACAAAGGCGGTAAAACTTCAAAAATGTCTCGGGGGACTTTCTCAAAGTCAAGTGTTAATAACTCTTATTGTATAGTTTTTTGCCTATTCTCTTCTTTCGTATCAATTACACATTTGGTCGATAGAAATAACTAACAAAAGGAACAATAGTACCTGATGCAGTAAAGACTATTAAGATGGGAGGTATCGGAAAGTAAATAAATTGAAGTTTGAAAGGTTAAGAAGGTTATGTTTAGAATTGAATAGGTTCCAAGAAGTGAGCTGACCTGGCACTAATAAGCGGATGTATGGCGGTGCGGAGACTGCCGTACAAGTAGGGATGGTTGGCCTCCCCCCGCCGCAGCAGCTCCCCCGCGCCCCGCAGCGCGCCCTCCGCCCCGCTCGCCGCGCGCTCACTCTCCACCTCCTTGCTGCTGACAAACAACGAAATTAATCAAAGATTGAAATTAACGATGAAAAGATTACCTACCTACTTAAAGATTTGAAACTTGTATAGGTTCAGCTAAATAGAAGACAACCAGATTTTGTCTAAACCCTGGCAGATTCTTGTGCGAGACTTGAGATACATACTTTAATGCTATACCTTCAAGCATCTTTTATAGTAGCTTCTTTTATCCCATTGATGGACGAAAGTCCCCATTTCACAATTTAAATGGTCTACAGATTCAATAACATAATAATCATCTATTCAAACTATACTAACCCATCCTCACTATGATCGCTGTGCGCTGGGCTGTCAGGTGGCGACAGCGCACGGAACTCAGGAAGCGCACGCGCACGGTAGAACGCTTCTAATGCGCGTTCGCGTACGTAGATGAACGGCCTGATTATACGCAGATCGTGCTCTCTGGAACGATTAAAAGAAAAGTCAATTAATAAAGTTTTTATAATACTTATTACCTATAACAACACTCAAAAAAACAAATTTATTTTATTCTTAAAAGAGATGATTGATCAAAACGAGAGAATAGATCATTCGATTTCACGATTCCAAATACAAAACAAACTTTTTAACAAACCAACAAATCCCAAGCTTAAATTGAAGATCTTCAGAAAATAGCAGACCCAGAGTACTTCAGTGATACAGCCACTTTCTCATAAGCTAAGATTATTTATGTACTATTTAATCTCCTCTTGTCGATGGAATCTGCGCCACTCTTCTCTATACTCTGCCATACGTTTGAGAACCGATTTAATCTACATCAACATAAACCCACCTGACTCGATAATGCGCCTTAACACTAGCCAGCGTCCCCCCATGGAAGGCAGCGGCGAGGAAAGCCCGCGCGGCGTGGTCGAGACTCTGCCCCACCGCCGCCACCCCGTAGCCGTGCGCGGCCGCCGCCGAGTACGCGCGGCGACGCACTGCGTGGCACGACCAACGCTGCAGCTCTGATACTTTCAATGCGTCCGAGTTTCCTGGAAAGGGACAGTTGTTTTAATAGGAATCTTGGGTTGTATGTGGAAAGAATAGGTACAATATGAGGTCTTCATAAGACATATAAAAGTTTGATAAGGCAGACTGCCTTTCGCATAGAATAGAGGCTTTGATATCTCAATTCTCTACAAACGCTAGATACTTTTGTTATACAAAACGCTTCATCAACGAAACTCTTCAGAACGACTTTGTTTCCGATATCTGTCAGGACTTCTTGAATTATTTACCAAAAAGGGCAGCTCTATTCCAACTAATTACGTAGGTAATAATATCCTTTGATAATATCATATTGCCTAAATGCCTACTCTATCTCGTCTGAAGAAATTAACAAAATATGAATAAATATAACTCACTCTGCGACTCATCGTCATCCAACTTGTCCTGGTAAATCAGCTTCACGCCCAGGGTTCTGCAGTATGCCATCAAATGGAGCGGGTCCACTTCCGAGTTACGCTCATGGACGTATAGTGCGGCTGGAAATAAAATCACATAATCAATACAGATTGACAAGTCGGCATTATTTATTTGGAACTTGAAAATATATTCGATCTAAACAATTTCATTATACAATCTAATCGTAAGGTTCCATCGGCAGTGAGATACCTACCAAACAAAACTTATTTCCTTATCAGCCCTTTTAACGTCCCCACTACAGGAGTACGAGCCTACTCTCATACGAGGTCACTCTGAATAAACTTATTTACTACAGTTTTATAAGGAGTCATTCAGTCTTTCGTAATACTTACCAATACTAAAATGAATTCCTTTAGCTCTGGAGTAGAACTGGTATTGATGCATGGCGTGTAAGAGAGCGATGGACTCGCGGCTTCCAGACACACACACTAACACTTTATCACCAGGGCGGACCATGTTAAACTCGTGAATGGCCTGGAAATGTACATATTTAATTTACATTCAATTTCATAAGAAGAAGGTAGATATGATGATAGAAGCAGTTTCAGAAAGGACGGTTTTATTCCATTCAATTTCGTGGCATCTCTTTCATTTGTTTGGCAGGTATATGTAGATAAATGTAGTGTTTAATTATAAGCAGGTACCTATAACCTGTTTTCAGTAACTGGTCATTAAAAAGGCTCTAAGCGTTAGTCAACTTTGGCCAATTTTGTGGCGAACACCTATTGGCTGTCATGTAGAGCGGAATATAGAACAATTTGGTAGGTATTGGACTGTTGGCTCAAACATTGGCACGTTGGTTTTTTAAGGAGTTATGGCGTGATTGTAGCCGCAGCGTCTACTTCTCGGCCACAACATTACCCAACATGCTGGCCGATATGTAAAGCCGCCATTGTTAACAAGTCATATTTTGACAACAATTATCAAAGTTTCTCACCTCAACAGTGGCCTTCCAGACATTCTTGGGTAAAGGATGCCACTTGCCCTCATCATCGCACGTGAAGTCAGTAAGCGAGGTGTCGCTACATGCACTACTGTCGTCCTGGTCTTCCTCCCAACACTCTTCTTTGAACAAGCGATACTCAGATTCGCTGTAATGAAAGTTATACGTTATTAGATGAGACAGTTCTCAGACAAGGTGAAAAATAAGGATCAAATGCCATTTTATGCCTTTTGCAATTTGTAATATGAAAAAGGTTGTTGAGTTGTTTAGTTTAATTGCTCAGGGTTAACTTAGTTCTTCACAGTACCTACTTAAACACAAAACTGATACACATGTATCCAGACCGTTATCTTCTGATTGTTTACAAGTGAAAAATTTAAGTTTTCAATTTAAAGTTATAGATATCCAAACACAGGCAAAAATACTAACCTTCTATCATAATAATGTTCATCAAGCGAGTGCCGTGATACATCTGTGCCATATCCGCTAGAACGTGCACTGTGTTCTGAACTACTTGAAGACGCATTGGACGATCGGCTTGATCGTTTAGAGTCCGCCAGAGATGAAATCCTACAAATATTACAAATAGATTAATCAATAAATGTTTTAAGTAAGATGTCTCGAGTAAAAACTCTAATTCAGACTATTAATTTTTTTATTTTAATTACAATGTTAATTACCAGTTTAACATTTTGTTTGATATTATTTATTCTGAGAGTCCAGACAATAACCGTATGGAAAAGTAGGTAGATACTTATGTCCTAGACAACCTTAAAATAAATTTGCATTTTTCCTGTTAGTTATCAACAAATTACATTGAATCGTATTAACTTAATATTCTTTAAAGTTGTTTTTCGTCAGGAGATGAGAAATTAAAGTGACCTAAATATTCCTAATTACCACATCCGCCTGTCTCCGTTTATTTAAATGACAAAATTACAAAGCACACTGCTGTCTGTCTCGTCACGTTAGCGTTGATAAATTGTTTTCAATTTACGATGAGAGAAATTTCGGCTGAAGATTTATTATGAATGATAACTTTCGCTTTTGTAATACTCTGTCAACAAGTTTTGGAGAGATCTTCATTACGCACCTGTTTTGTCTTTCCGAATTATCAGGTATCTGGAAAGCCACCCTGCCTGAGTCACCAGAAGTCTCGTTGTATCTTTTATTAGATCGAGTGTGATCTCCAGAACAAACCGGAACTCCCTCTATAATATCCGGAACTTCAGTTTTCTCGTGTCTTTGGCACATACGGAGTCTTCCTTGTAATTTTTTCGCTTTGTTTGTCGTCGGGTCTGACGATGTTCGCCATTTCACTGCGAATAAAAACAGACCTATAAAATGATCAGCAATTTCCAAGGTAAACCAGTTTTATCTGAATACACTTAAGATCAAATGAACTTGACATCACTTGACGCCAATAAAATTTGTTATTGTCTAGAAAGATTGGTCTGATTTGCGTAATAGCAATTATCCTATTAACACGAGATGAATCTCTAATTAACTTACCAAAATCTGAATATGAATCCGTTTCGGTAAAAGACAAGTTGATCCCGCTATCTTGAGAGCTGATCGAAGGATTCTGACACCAAGTTTTCTTGATGCAACATTGTCTACATGTGACGTCACCACAACTAACTTCATCGTCTGACAGTTTATTCGAGCTTGAAGATTTTGGTAGACTTGGAGAGTTGGGCGTCGTAACCACCTGGATTATTGTATCCGGGGTAGAAGTTTCACTGGAATTAAATGAGATACTGTTTGGCCCAGACGCATCGTGCAGTGGAGTGCGCACTGACCTAGGAGACTGCGTCTGCGGAGATCTCTTGCAATATCTTTCTTCTTCTTCAGCATACTGGGATGGTAGCACTGGACTAGTGGGACACTTCCTCAAAACAGAAGTGGGGCTTCTCTTCAAATCTAGTCCCAAATCGGGCCCAGATCCTATTCTTAGTCTCCCCGTTTGAGGAGGAGAACTTTTTCTCGAACACGATCCCTCTGGAGAAATCATTTCATCGACTTGATTCACCATCTCACGAATCTCGTGAGTCACCTCCGATGCCATCTCTCTAGACATTCCCATCAAGTACTCAGCTACATCTATTACTGATACGGAATTCTTCTCGCTCTGACTAGAAGTTGAATTCATACTTAAATTCGACTGTTCGAGCGCGTCAGAATTCTCTAAAATATCGTCTACTTTGGATATGACTTCGCGAATCTCCGACTTGATTTCTATTGCAATTTCTTTTGTCATTTCCTTTACGTATGCATGTATATCCTCGGAGTTGTGCGAGTTAATGGAGTTCGCTGGCGAAGCGCGTCCATTCTGACTGCAGTCAGATATCGAGGTGCTGCTCTGGTTACTATAATAGACTCTTCCGGGTGAGATCATAGGATCATCCAAGGATAGGAGATCCGTTTGGCTTCCGCAATTACAGAAGCTACTAGGTTTTTCCACAATAGTGTTTGGACTGGTTTCTTTCAATCCAAGATTCATCTTTGCTGCTGCACTCAATTGTACTTCAGGGATATCAGAGCCAAGGCTGTAGCACCGCGACCTCATGCTGGGCTGCTTCATCAGATGAGGCACCAGTCTAAGCGGCGATACTGACTCACCGACGGCGAAGTGTACCGGAGGCGATGTCGCCATACTTTCCTTTTGTGGGGTTTCCCTCAAGCTTGATTCTCGAGAATAGAATTTCTGTTTCTGCTTTGCTCTTATAATTTGACAGTCATCTATGGCAGAGAGACTGAAATGTCTTCCTGAAGATCCTAATACAGGTGAGAACGCTGCATTAGATCTGTAGTAATGTAAACTCTTTCGAGCTCCCGTGTATCCTGAAGGATCGAAGGGCACAATATGTTTGACATTTCCAGATCGGCCTAGAAGCAAATCATGGGCTTCTTTGGGCAGCATGAACCATCTTAGATAATCTATGCGTGGATTGAATCCGGTTTCTGGTTCGGCAATGGCACACTTTATTGCCAGCTTTCTTGCTCTATTGAATAAGTTTCGAGCTGTTTGTAAGCATTCTGTGTATGTTTGGGGAAATATTCCGGGTCCTGAAATAGAGCAATTATTTATTCCAAAGTTCTAATTTTAATAGTGGATACTTTTATACTACGAAATCTTAAATACAAACCTGAAATCCTTCTCTCATGTGCCGTTACTTTTCCTTCATTGAACCTCAACGAGAACAGAGACTTTTTGTCTCTGATCACTGAACATGAATGATGTCTCCATTGTCCGGTTTTAGCATTAACGACGTATTGCGGAAGAATCTTCCAGCCTTCAGTCGCGACCATTTTGAGGGCTTCCAAAACGAACGCCAACTCACTCTCTGACATGAAGTAAGGGAGTGAAACTCTACAGAAACCCGGTCTTAGGTGTTCATTGTATATCGGTATATCTGGAGATTTTGCGTCGCTCAGCTTGCGGGTTCGTGATATTTCTTTTTGTCTGAAAATATTATCTGCAACTTTAATTAAATGAAAAGAAATATTCCGAATGTGTTTCCTGCTTTTTGCTTTATTAAGTAGGAAGATCACAAACTGCTATAAACTGCAAACTGTTAAAAAAACAACTTACACTTCAACATCCAAAAGTTTCTCATACTCCATAAGCAGTTTATCATCAATGCCGAGGATGTCAGCTCCGTAATTCAAATTGCTGCTCAAGCCACCTCTGGCCTGAATTCCGAAGACATCATTGAGGACTGCACACACGAAGTTGTGATGCAGGAAGGTGCCTCGAGGGTGTTTCACCATCAGGGAGAAGATGGGGAGTCTCCGAACAGTTGGCGGTGTGTTTCCGAGCAAAATTAGCTCTGGAATGTTTTTTATGTGCGACAGCACTTGTCTGTAACAATTGAAAGTATTTCAAGTAAATCATGGAAAGTAAACGTTTTATATTTTAACTTTGAATATAAACGAATCGTATTGTTGAGTCTATGAATAAATTTCGCAAGAAACAAAAACAACAAAATTAGAAAAGTTAATTTAACTGTAAAGATCCAAATGTTATTTTTACAATAGAATAAATAATTTTCTTTGCAAACTGTTTCAATTATCATTAATTTTCTATTCAAATATAAAGTTTCCATTACATAAAGATTACGCATGAAATTATCCACAAACAAATGTGCCAAATTATTGTTTGTGCCAATTGCCAATATTTTCATTGAAATCGACCGACTTTCTTTAAATATATTCTACGAAACTGTTTATTGAAGCTATAAAACAAATGGTTTAATGTGTGGATTTAATGGTATGTATTGCCAAAGAACTGTCATTTTGTATCATCAATTATAAACTTTATGAATAAGATATTTCCTGCTGCAATATAACATTGCACCAAATAAACAAAGGTCACAATGAGGTTAAATACGAGTATTGTACCTGCATTACAGCTTTTGAGAATGTAACCTACACCTAATGGACCAACTTATTTACATGTATAAAATGTAAGTTAATTTCTAGTTGATACGTTGTCGTAGCTTGTGATCGTAGCTTGTGATCGTAGCTTACGTGCTTATAACTTTTAACAACAACAGAAAAGAGATTCTATGGTTTTTAATTTTTATGATCTTCGTTAGCTTTTTTAAAAAATGTTTAAATTGGTTAAAGTGTGCAATATTAGGTATACACGAATGCAATGCCAGGAAAGTCAATGTTGGGTTATTATGAAATGGGGTCACATTCGCTTGGAGCCCAATGAAACTAGTCTTGTAAGATTTTGAGATCGTTCGATGTTACCAGATCCGTACTTGGTTAGAAAGAACTTAAAACTTTTGTTTGACTTAATCATTGTAAACAATTTAAACCTTCACAATCATACACTATCACATACTTTATGGTATCTACACACCAAAGCCGCCAGCTTTTTTGAAAGTTGTCATTCGTATGACGCTTATGTATTATGTACGGCCTAGGCATGCCGGCGGTTTTGGTGTGTAGACAGCATTACAGAATAACATGATTCCTTTCATAAATCAAAGAATACTGAAAAATAAAGATTATTTTTTCTATGTCCTTCGACGAAGTTAGCGATTCTTCCCACGCATTAATGAAATGACAGACTATTCTATAACACCAGGACATTTGTGATTCAAATATCAGTTACGATAATATCAATGATTAATTACTTAATACTCAAGATATCTGGCTACATCCCTGCTATCTTCACATGCTTGTTGGAATGCTGCCAAACTGTGACTGCCAACAATCGGGCTGTACTATCTTCAGATAAATGCTTGAAAACATGGTGTGATTCTGGAGGGAGGTTTCTAGATAGCTAGAAGTTTTATGCATTGAATAGAGGCTGCCCGCGACTTCGAACGCATTTATCGTCATATCTTTGAAAAAAAAAACACAAAATATCAACAAATTATATAGCCTATGTGTTATTCTGATGTCCAAGCTAAGTTATTATAAAATTTCATTTAAATCTGTTCAGTGGTTTTATGTGATGAAGTTACAAACATCCATCCATCCATTCATCGGCACGAACATTGACATTATAATATTATTAGGATTAGGATTAGGAAGATGTTTGTCAGAGGTGATAACCACGTAATTATCATTAAGTTAAGATGAATAATGGTATCTTAGTTACGATTCTTAACTGCCTTCGTAAATCTTAAAGTTAAGCTTATTACGTGAAAGTGATGAGCTGAAGTTTCACCGTCTACAGATAAAATTTATCTGACAGATATTTTATACCTGTCTCTATCTAAAACGGCATATTTTATGAAATTGACATAGGTTTATCTGTCACTTAGGCGTTAAGACTTGGACTTGGAAAGAAACCGACTAATCTAAAATTATTCTTTAGTACTTTACGTATGCACGTGTATCATTTCTCTAAGATCATAAACATGTAGATAATACCACGATTAGTAAAACATACAGAGTAACATTTAGATTAAAACAACTAAAACATGTTCATTATGTACCTAGCTATATCTGGACTGAATTAACATTCTAATGGCAGCCGGGATCCACGCTTTTAAAACCTTGAGATTAACTTTTTATACAGCGATAATACGAAATAGAAATAATATATCGACACTTAAAACCTATCTGAAGAAGGTTCAAAACCAAGCCGGCGCCAATGCTCACCCTTCTCATTTTACTAATCTCCATCTTTGCCAAGATTTCCAGTTTTATCTAGTATTATGCTTATTATGCTTATGCTTATGCTTATGCAAATTAAATTCAAATTTAAACATAGTTCGCTCTTTTATGCTGAGGTTTTATTGTGACTTGTGGATAGGTAAAGCAAGAATTTTAGGCAAATAATGCAGTTTCATACGTGGTCAAAACATAGTAATGACAATGAGTTATGACATATTTTACTATGATAATTCAAGGCGTGTTTACTTGCCTAAATACCTACCTAAACCGTAGACCTAAAACAAATGTTTCTCACTATGGTAACACCTATAAGTAACCTTATTTGCAAGTCAATAATATACAAATTTTCCTTATCAAAATAAACTCGTGGATTGCCAAATTGCCTATAAAACTCCATTTTCCGTTTGAAGTCTTACAAAATTAACTTCGTCGATAAAACTAAATTAAACCAATTGAATTAATAGAAACACGAGTAACGCGAGAACATTTCTTTTCCTGGAATGAGCAATTTTGTTTATTTGATTTTCCTTTTCAAAACTTTAATTTATCAAATGAATTTGCTCATTTTCGTCAATAATTCGTTCCTTTTTATAACCAATTAAACGTTAAGTAATTAGATCACAGATCATATTCCTTATTTACGTATTTTATATAAATCTACTTACCCTTTATTTATTGAAACGCACGTGTCAACAAAATTAGCGATCTGTATACATTACCGAGTTTCTTCCGGCACCGGTTTACATCCGCGTTTACGACCGCCGATGAATGCGTTTATTTTTGCACATTTTACGAGGCTGGTTATAGAACGATTGATATAAAACATCGATCAGCTGCTAGTTGCGTGTGCGTTGAGAATGAAGCTGAATTGGTCGCGTGAGTAAGCTTTGAATGGACTTTGGAAATGCTTTGTAAGTACTTTCATTGAAAAGCGAAGTTTGTATGAATTCGCTCATTCAAGTTTTGCATGATACAAAAGCTAGACATACCATCCTAAATGTTTTTAGTAGGTGACAATTGTTGCGGTTTGTTTTGTTTGCAACATTCTACTTTAATACTTTCCTATTTATGCATATTAGTAGATATGTAAGTTCAATAAGTTAGGTATCATAGTGGTGTGTATTATCAGCTAAACATAACAAAGAAACTATTGTTTTATTTTCCTGTCCCACATTACTTTAGGTATATACATACTTAAACGTACTTACAAATTATTACAAGCTAATGTATTAACGTATTAATTAGTAGATTATGAGAAAATGTTTGCAGAAATAATTATCGGAACTAACCATAGAATACTAATGCTGCTTGTCCATTTAACAAGTATCAAGCATAAGTTCATGGAATCAGAAAAAAATATTTATTGAATTTTGCTAAAAGACAATTGTCTCAGGGTTTTCAAAACGATTTTTTATCTCTTTAGAATCTCTTTAGAAAAAGTCTTTGACCATTACAAGGTTAAAATTGTCCCATAACGATCCTATTGGCACTAATATAGGTACATACTTATTTAATGAAATTAAACCACCATTTACGACTTGGGACTTTACAAAACATTTTCTACACGTGTGGCTTCCGTGACGTCAGCGGCAAAATTAATAAAAGCCAAGATTCATTATTCAATTCGATGTTGAATCTCATTAAGATGTCAAAATTACGCACAAAGAGCTAAAGTTATGAGACGCACAAGACAAGCACAAGCGAGAGACAGTTTATAAGATAACATTGTGTGTTTTATCTTTGTGGTTTACCTCTCATAAACAATTTTACCGGCTATCGTAAATCTTTGTGAAATACTAAACACTGAAATAACGCTACAACGTAATACTAAGACAATACAAGCAGAATATTTGCTTAAAATAATAATTGAATAAAGGTAAACAATTTTATTACCTACTACTATTTTATTACTCAAAGCTAGTTATGAGCTGATGGGTTATACGACTTTTGTTGATCCAAGATAAAGAAAGAATGTATGATGTAAGCGAATACAAAAACTGCGTAATAACTTGCACTAAAACTACATTTTTAATTGAATACTTAGTGAGTGTTGTTGACCAAAATAGCAATGTAAATTTCTCCAAAGAACTGGAGCAGACCGACGCTGAAATGGTCCAAATCTTCGGGAAAAACAAGGATTTTCTTAAAGAAATGTGTCACCTCATTCCGCGACGTGTTATTCTAGTTATGTAATTTATTGTTTGCGACGGGTAATCTAATTAGAGTGTATTCACCCTTATACGTTGCTGAAGTTCAATGTTTTGTAACTAATAGATACAATTACGGTAGTCAGCAAAATTATTTCTTCGAAAATGGGAAACAACATTCTGCTGATTTTGCTTTTGCTTTAAAAAGAAACATTTTCTGTTTATTATTTATTCGTAATTTGGATCAATTTATCTTTAACCTCATTCATTTAATTAAGACTCATCTGTTTCTCGAATTCCTAACCAAATATGTTCATCGTAGCTTCTATGTTTACCATCGGATATATTTCCGTATATCCTTCATTTATTTTCTCCGCACTCCGTACCACCCGCTGACGTTCGCATATTCGTTGTTATTGTCACCAGTGCGTGTTATTGAGCTGTCACCGGCACCCAATGCGGGATGCTGTCCCAACGTGCGAGTAACGTAGCAACGACATAGCAACACGCTTTGAACACTTGGAATAGCTGGACAAGTGACCCATTTACCGACGTTTAGAGGGCACGCGTCTGCAATGACCCGGATTCAATTCCGTGTAGAAACATTCCGCCTCGAATACTCGTACGAGTACGTGAACATGTGATGCTTGTTTTGCTACTGGTTTGTCGTTTACCAGTTTCTGAGTCATGCTTGAAACTAATTGCAGTCTGAAAGGTTCCTTTCTTTGAGATTGAGAATAAGATTTTTCACAAAAATACTTGTTCAATGTCTTTTTGTATCAATTTACTTTAGCAAAGTATTTAGTCCCGCAAAAGGTCGTCATAATAACCGATGCATTAATGGCAATAAGCAATGCTTATTAATATTAATGTGAAGCACTTTTCTCAGGCTTCCCGCAAAGTGCCAATAAAGGCATGATCCGAACACAAATGGAGGAAATAAGCTTCCGACGTACTACTAATTGCGTTTCTTACTGTGCTCTCCCATAAATGGTGGGATGGAGGATATTCGTGCATCCTCTTCGAGAGGCGTCCTTCCTTCCTCGAACAAACGATAAGCCATTATTCTATCTCCTCATTTCACGATTACGATGACTCATGATTTTATTGATCATTGATGTAATTGTTGCATTACTAACAAAATAATTTAAATTATATTGCTTTTCCGCATTCTTTTCAAGTGTTTCAAATAGATTCAGATTATACTCGAACACCCATTTCAAGGACGCATCAATTTAGCACAGCAACAGGCTTCCTCTTTATGTTCGCAAATATCTCTGAACAATATTAACTTAACACATAATACAAAGTCCACTGTGAATACGACGTATGTCAATCGAACACTATATTTATAAATACATCCGAATTACAGATTCAGTTGGGATTGGATGTAGGCACATAATTTTAATAATACTAGAGTTCGTACGCATTTGTCGTCATAATAATATCTTGGAAGAAATACATAATATCTCAAAATAATATACCATATGCTATTCTGATATATAAGCTACAATATAGCCAAATTTCATCAAAATCTCCATCATCCATCCATCCGTCGACATAAAAATTGACATTTATAATGTTAGTAGGATTATAACCGTTATTATTTGCTTCGATATCTGTGAAGTTATTTAGATAGATTTGTGACGCTCTTTCACAATAAAAATAATGAAACTATTACGTTTGCCTAGATAACCGCTATCCCACTACTAACTATTAAAAAAGAACACTCTATATTCTAATGAAGCGTTTGACACTGTAAGCTTTGCATATTCATCGCAAATACAAGTTGAATGTATTGACCTTGATCGATGTCGCACTTCTGTTATAATACTGGTTGAAATCAGACCAATTAACCGCCTATTGACTAGGTCAAATATATTTCGCATTTGATTTACTAAGACGGTAACCCAGGGAAGTGTCGTTGGTCCTGTAATATAATTTACATATATCTTAACTGCCATTAAAGATTTGACTTTGAAATCTATACGATATGATTACAAGTTTTGCCAATTATTCAACGTCCATGTAGTAATTACTTAAATGCCGTTAACCTCAACTGAATGTCTATAATGGCAAATTAAATAATGTTGCAACTCGAAGTCAAGCATAAAATATTGACCCCGCAATTTCGGTTTTAGCAAATAAGCATGTTATAAGGAAAGTCATCATAAACCTATAATTTATATTCTGGTTCCTAATTACCTACCTACACTTATTGAGTTTAGCATCTCTCAGAGAAGTAGGTAATCAAGATGTAATGTAGGTGTAAAACACAAAATGTATGCAAGATACCCGCATACATTTCCATATTTTATTAAAATATAAGTAGAGAGCTAATTGTCATCTCAATAATGAATGCTATTCTTGACACAAATATAGTAAATGATGTATGATAATATCTCTTAAGTGATTTACATTGATTGTTTTAATTATAATGCTTCTGGAAATGTTTATTTTCGTCTTGAAGTTGTGAATTAATGTTAAGATCAAAATATTTTTTATAAAAAAATGTAATAAGATAAGAGAAGCCACCACGAAATACCTATTCTTAAACATAAGACAACGTTTTAAGTAAAATTCCAAATTGCCATTAAAATACTTGTTCGGGTAGAGTAAACATGCTTGTTTGCCAACGGACACGTCCGTAATCTTTGGCTGTATTGTAAGTTACAGCATTGAGTGCAGAGTCGATGCTATCGATAATAAATACGAGCTAAACGTCAACTCAAAGGGTCGTCTGTTTGCAGCGTGCAAACAGTAAACAAACCCGATTGACAAAGCACTACGGTGATTTTCCGTCTACGAAGTCTTCGCGTCTCACACGTGACTATGTGACTTTAATATTCAAAATGAAAACGTGTTTAGGATTCTAATTTAGCTACAGCTATTAAGGCTTGGATAAAAATGGATGTTTAATAATAAGAAACATTAAAATAATAATGAATAAGAAGAATCGAGAATTAAACTGAAAATATTTAGTAAGAAATCCGTAATACAGTAAAATGCAATAAATTCATCAATCACTTCAACCATTGCTGATACAAATCGGCTTCAAAATCTGGATCGAATGATTTTTTTTTCATTCGTCGTGTTTTCGCGGCGTCACGTCAACGTCGACCAGCCAAATCTATAACGACAGTTGTTTTACGATGCCGGTGAAATAGGTTAGCCTAGTAACTTTGTTTGAGCTAGTTTTTCTAGATTAAAACAACAAATTGAACACTAAATTGTGAAGAAAATATTACATGGAGATCTGCTCACGGGAGAAGTGACCTGCTACAGGGGTACAAGTCTAGGTATATACCATGGGTTGGGGACGATGTCTCTTGATAATAACTAATATCAAAAAGAATATTACATACATACAAGATACGCACTAAAACATAACCCATCCTGGCAGTCGGGAAAAACAGGCAATGTTTTTCAATGATACTAAGGCCGTCTATTGCCAAAAGTTCAGGGAAGCGTAGTTAAAGTCAAGTTCACAGCGATAGTGGACTTATGATGTCCACTTGATAACAACTAAGGTCACTTTACTACAGACAAACTGCGTCATCTTTTCGCACATTAGTTCCTAATATTTGCAATTTACTTGCGCTGGCGCCGGCGTCCGTCCGAAACTATAATTGATTTTATAGTTTCGCTATTTGGCAAGTTACGAATTAGCTAATAAAACACATGAACGTCAGTAGCTGTTCCAGTGGGTTAATTTTATTTCATGCGGTTGCGAAGGATTCCACTGATTACAGTGGTAGGTACTTAGTACTTATTCAGTCGTTATTCATAATTTTCCTTTCGACGTACGTACGTATGGAAAATGAAATTCTTTGAAGGAACAAGACATTTTAGAACATTGTCCCTTTAATCGTATCCCAATAATTATTTCTACGAAATTCTGTAGAAATAAAATTGCCATGTCTACTTCCTGAAGAGCAAATTCAGCATGTCTATGCAAAAGTCACAAAACCCTATGAAAAGGTAACAGATGTTAGATAGACATTGCAAAATACAATTGGATTAAAGGTAGACCTCTAAATCAGCCTTTCATGATATAAGAGTCACACGTGCCAGAAAAGGTTACTAAAATCTTTAATATCATATTCTAGACTCGAGATATTTATCTTTTGAGCCTAGAAACTAGTTTTTGGAATTGAGCATTGATTACATTTCACACTCTACATAGAGTTTAAGAACGTATGATTGATTTACGTAAAATTCATAATTAGGAAACCGATTGTTAATGAGTAAAAACAAAAGAAAATCAGTATATCTGCGCAGCGAAACAACTGCAGTATTCTAACTTCGTCTTTTTATATAACAATTGTTTTAAAGCAAAACATAAAAACAATATTTTCACAAAATTTATCACGTGTTAACTATGAATCACGAATCACCAATCGATTACTAGTAAGTAATATAAGTCGATATAGTTATCCCAAGTGTAACAAGTAACAATAATCAATTGTCTTCGTGAAACAAGACTAGAAATGGTGAGTATGGAATGGAAACGGCCACGTGTTGACAACATCAGTCTATTGTTACTTTAAGTACACGTTTCATATCGATAGTCTAGGTAATCTACGTTCAACTATGCACCTTAAGTGGTATCTATTCTAGCTGCTTTACACCGAGACTGATAACATAACACAAGCCAATTTATATTAGTTAGATTTATATAAGGGGCATGAAACTACTGTCGTGTTGGCAATAGATTTATAATTATGACAAAATTATTCCCCTAGGAAATCCCACGCTTTTTCCGCATAATATGCCAATATAAAATGCCAAAAGTTTTTTATCGATTAGCGAGGTTTCATTTTTATCAATTTTTAAGCTGTGGAGAGGCCTAAAGCTGCGTCAAAGCCATCTTGCGAATTTGATTATTTTCCAATAATACGATTGTAGATTTGGCTCTGCTCTTTCAGCGTGGGTTTTACACTTGAATACTATCCCACCCACGCTATTCCAAGTGCCAAAGTTTATCGATTTAGTTAAGAGTTGATTGCTACACTTGCTCGTGTACATAACGATGTAATATTTTACATATTTGTTAATTTTGTGTATGTATTTGACTAGTTCTTTAAGCAACGCGATTGTTAAATCGACTAGCGTGACGGTCTATGGTTGGATTACTTTAGGACGTTGGAGGGGCTAACTACACATGTCCAGGAACACGTCCCTGACGGAACACATTACATACAAATTGTATGAAATTGTTCACAAAACTCCGTGTCAGAACGTCTATAGTGAAACAGACAACACGGATAGCCCTGACCCGGAAATGTGTGGATAGCCCTTTAATTAGGCATAGCAAGTAAATACTAACCTGGTAATATGATCCTGTCTCTGTGCAATATGCTGCAACCCCACAGCGTCTCGTAGCTGTATTGTCATGGCTGCTCTCACGGCTTCTATCATCTGCCACTCTTCAATCTTCTCGCTTAACACCTGGAGACAAATCTTCTTTTAAAACCCGATTTTTGATTCATCCTACTAACATTATAAATGTCGATGGATGGATGGATGTGTGTTGCTCTTTCGCGTAAAAATTACTGAACGGATTTTGATGAAACTTGGCAATATTGTAGCATAAACGTCACAAAAACACATGGGCTATAGCATTTTAAGATATCATGATCTTTTTCCAAGATATGACGTTAAAAGTGCACGAAGTCGCGGGATTTTTATAAGAAGGTAAGGTAAAGAGTTTTGGACGGAACTCCATACATCAGAAATCACTGTGATAATCAGATCATCATTTTAACTAAAATGCTCAATAATTTTAATAAAATTGAGCTTCGGTCCTTGACATCGTCATATGAATACATACAATAAAGTATGTATATAATATATTAGTTAGTTCAATAACATGTCAACCTATGAATAATAAAACAAATTGTCCACAAAACATTTTCTCCAACTAAAATTACAGACGCCACTCAAATGTAATTGCTTTGAACCAACTATGTCAAACCTCCAAAAACACATAATTTATTTATAAGTTTTATTGATCGTGAAGACAGTAAGGTCATTGACGTTAAAGGGGATGTTCACTAAATAGTTCTTGTACTATTTAGTGCCTATAATATTGTACTTTTTAAAGCCTAATTCGTACTGCTAATAGAACATATCAATATGTTTTTTGGGTGCAATAAAACTATTATCAACTATAAAGACCTTGTGAGACCTTGTTTGACATTTATGACTAAATAAAGTTGGTTGACCGAGTGCAATGTCCCTAAATGCTGTCAAGGGAACAATAAAATAGAGTATCTTGATGATAGTTTCCAATGGCACTTTTCGTTTATTTTACTTCGTTTTGTAGCGTAAAGTCGGTGTATGTAGAGACTTTGTTAGTAGTTAGACATAATCATTTCGTCTATGACCTAGACCTAGACTCTAGGTAATCTAAAATTACACTAGTAGAAGTAGGTATTTCTTTATTTTGACGTTCTTAGAAATCAAGAACAAGATCACTCGAATCTTGTCATATTGTTTAGTTGCATTTTAGAAAGAGAGCTCATTGTTGCGCTGTGTTCCATCCAAACGGAATCAATGCAGATAGTCACTTGTTTTTAAAACAACAATCCACTCGACCGAACACTGAAATAAGGCCCTCGTTACACTACAAAAAATATCAATAATTTTATTTACACTCACCTCAACATCCTCATCATAAACTGGAGAATTTCTGAACACGTCTCTCTTAACCACTGCAATGCAGGGCCCTTGGACGCCCCCCACAAACTTCTGACAATTGAAGAACAGAGCCTCTTTCCTCACCACTTCCTCTTCAACCCCAGGGAACGTTGGGTTCATGTCTACAAGGGACGTAGGCGCTACTAAGTTATAATCCCAGAAAGACCACGCCCCGTATTGGTGTAGAAGTAAAGTTGTAGCTACGTCATCAGCTAAGACCCCAGTCAGTTTAGAAGCAGCTGGAAAGAAGCCGATCATTCTTGCGCCATTTCCAGAGTGTTGTTGTAGTCTCAGTTCTAAGCTGTTTAAATCGATGAAGCCTTCTTTTGATTCAGGGATTTTGATTATCTGTAAACAGATTAAGAACATTAGCCAGTTATTTTCAAGTTGTGTACTTTAAGTAGTAAGATCGTAGTTTAGAAACGGCTTTATCAGTGAATTTGTACGCATTGTTCATTGAATTAGCAAAAAGCAATTTGTTTATTGAAACCTACTTCTATTCTACCCACAGTCATTATTAAGATACAATAGATAGAGGTAGGTTAAGTATAAACTAGGTACAAAACAATGCTTTAGAATAACTTGAAGACTTGAAGTGTCGGCATTAGTTTGAAAATTGAGATCATTTTTTCTAAGTATATTTTATACCAATTTCTTATTACAGTAGCTAACACTTAACAAAACCTGCTATTGTTCAATTGGAGTACAAAAAATCAAATGGAAATGAGACAGATCGACAAACAATTGAATCTTTCGGCGATCGAAGATAAAATCTATTCTTTGAGACGCAAAAGTACGAATACTGAATGAATATGTCAGCAGTTGAATGACCCGAATAATGCTTTGCGTGCAAAAGTCACTCGATGGCTATACAGTTGGCACTTACTTATTCATTCACTAAATAGCCACGACTTTCAGCAAAAGTGGGCTAAAATCATTAGCATATTTCTTGATTTTTTACCTCGTTACGAAAATAATTCGTGTATCGTATTCATTTAAAAAACATTTTAAAACTATAACAGTTTTTATAACGTCAACCACTATTAATGTTTCTGTTTTATACTAACGTTGTATACCTACATCACGACAATATTATTTATAGAAATAATATGAAGAGTCACTATCTAAACCTATGCAGGTACCTATGTCTGGAAGGGCCATAAATATAACGCCCTTCAAAGTCAATAACTAAGGTATTCTAATATTCTATCTCTAACAAAAACTACATACGTTGCACCTCCACATAATTACCGATGTGATAAACGTACCTATTATCTACTATCCGCCTACTCGGTAAAATACATTAAAACTTATGAATTTATGATTATGTTTTGATTGTTTTACGTAAAGCGGTATAAACCATACAGCTAAACTTTATACTGAGAATAAACGAGGTAATATTTAAGCAAGCACTGTAACGAAAATCGAAGAACGTAATAAGCTCATGAAATTGAATAACAGAAAAATTATAAAAGATTCAAATACGAAATAGCAATAGGCAAATGAATCACGTGCGTCGAAACGCGCGATTGAAATGCAATGGTTGCAGCACGCGGTTGATAAGTGCATACGAAGTGCAAATGGCGGAATTTGCCGATCGTAACGAGTGTGGCTAGCAGAGGCCACCTCATTCTGATAACAAATTCCTGGTTGTGTCTGTTTTGTGCAAAAAATTTAACAAATATTCAGTTACCCGTACATTGACGTACGTTTCAACAATTTCGCCAAGATTTACAATACTTGTAGACATTTAAATGTGATTTTTTCTTCAGAAATATTTTTTTTGTTGTGCGTCACGAATCTCAAATAGTATGGATTGCTGGCACCGATGACGCTCAAGAATTTATTGATTGTAAAACAAGTTGAATAAACAATTCACATTTCAGCGTTATTCTTATTACTAATTAACTACTTATTTAACATTTTTTCTACTTTCTTCCTTTTTTTTCTCATATAAATAGCAAAATACTTGAGGAATAGTATACTGTGTACCAGAATCGCCTCCCTATTACGTTTGAGTATGCAAACGGTTATCGAAGGACGCTTGCACCATAAAACTTACTTTACTATACGCTTTAGGTATAAAAATTAAATAAGTAATTAGACACGAAACTGCAATGAAAGAACAAGTAACGGAAAATTACGCGTTAAATATGGATTAGTTTGTTTTTTTTAAACAAATAGTTACATATAAACATACGAGTACCTACATATACTACATATATATGTGTAGGTTTATACTTATATATTTATTGTTTATTGTAGTGACTATCCTGCCTTCATGCTATCACTTCTCTCTCTGTGGGGTCTGCAGGAAGAAATTTCTTTTAGAAATATGCTGTACCTATTGTATAACTTCTCTTTTTTTCTGTCTCTATGTACTATCATCTTACAATAAACTGTTAAATAAATAAATACTACAGTAGTACTTAGGTGTTGACTAACTTAAAACAGCTTTGACATCTTGTACCTTGTACCATCTTGTATTATCATACTGTTTTCCAGCGATTGATCAAACGCCACTCTACAGGTATTTCACATCTTTTTAATTAACGCAAGTGCGAAGATCCCGTAAATACCTGATTACAAGAAAGCTGCGAGATTGAATGCCCTAATCCCCACTACTTATAGGGTTCAAAATTCATCATCATTAAGAGCGTTGCTCTTGTCGGTGGAGTCTTCGCCACTCTGCCCTATTTTCTGTTGTCTGTCTCTAATCAAAATTATAAAATCTAAATATCCAGCTGTAATTCTCACCTCTGCATCACATTCCCTCCACGGCGCGAGCTGCCGTTCAGTCTCCCGCGAGGACACGAAGAGGACCACTTTCTGAGGACCCAGGGCCCTTAGCACGCGAGGCAGGGTCCCCCCAATCACCACTACATCTTCGGAGCTCGCGTTCACTGCGCCGCGGATTATCTCCTTCGATTCCGATCTGAAGGGTAAACATGGTTTATATTTAATGGGGATAGAGTAGGGATGCTTTAAGAAGTCTGGTCAGGTTTTCAATTGACCAAACCTTTAGGTATTTAATTGAAAAGAAGACCAAAATGTTAACAACCGCTCAAAGAAGTCTAGTCAAGTTCGCAGTTGACCAGAGGCTTAATTAATTTATATGAAAACCAAAAAAGAGAGCACCGTCAGCGGCACCACCACAAAATTAATTTTACGAAGCCGTAAAAAGTAACTTTTTTGAACCATAAATAAAGTTTTTTATAAATTCTGGGGACTCATGGATGGTGCAACCGGAGTAACTGTTTTTGCTATTAAAAGTAGTTTAATAGCTCACGTAAACAATGCTAAGTAAAAATATTTCAAATGAAAAAAAAAACGTGACAATTTGTTATCATTTTAAAAGAATTTTGTTTTGTAAAAGCATATTGATAAATCAACCAGCTATTTACACCTTAGGTACAATTATAGGTATTTTTATTTCGTAACATCAAATGTAAATCACTAGAGCATAAATGTAGGTAATCAGATTTGTTTAGTGTAACGACCTATGACCTTCAGAGCTGAATTGAATAAGCAGTGATAATACGGAAGGAAAACAAACATAACCCACGCTAAGATCATTAATTTATCTTAACACACCAGCTAGTTGCATGAAAAATCATCCATGTTAACGATCCATCATACGTAATAATAAGTATAGGTAGTTTTCGTATCCGAAACTAAAGAGGGCATGTTTTTACTTTAACTGTCTTTTAATCAACTGACTAACGCCCGTTATTAATAACCTATCCTGATTCGTTTTTACCAAATCGAGATTGAAAAAACAAAACACAATTGTGTTCTTGACATGTTTTTGATACACAAGTGACAATTGTGTTTTGTTTTTTCAATCTCGATTTGGTAAAAAACGGATCAGGATAGGTTATTAATAACGGGCGTTAGCTGTCAGTGGCAGTTACTAGCATTTTTCGCACACAGTGTTTCTTTGTAGGTACTGTTTTTGAAAATAAATGTCTTATGTTTTATGACTGTTTATAAAATGGCACACTTTACAATAATCGTCAATTCGTCACGCGTGCGCTCGGAGTAAATTGACAACTCATTCATTGTACTGATTCTTTGCTTCACAGCAAATTGGTTGATTTGAAATAATCATCATCATCAGCCCTTTAACATCCCCCCTACAGGGGCACGAGCCTACTCTCATACGAGAGTGATTAGAGCGTAGTTAAATTTAATACTTTTGTGCTGTTTACATAGTGTATTTGTGATGACTTTCTCTATGCGGATGGACACAATGTACTTACCTACATCTTATATTATCTAGCCATAGTGTCCCACTGCTGGGCAAAGGCCTCTCTTCTTGCCTACATAATAATTTAAATTATTTTTTTCATCTAAGCGACGATGTCTTTAAACCTGATAATAGTTACCTGTAAACATCACTCTGTCCTGAAGTATAGTTGAGCGCTGTGCACCGAGTAGCGTGCGTGGGCAGTACATCCCTCGCCACATACTCCTCGAGCCAGTGCAGAGCTCGCCCTGACCCGTTGTAGTCGCAGTATACCACTGGGGGCAAAGGAATACACGATTAGTTATTTATAATTTCGATTAAATTAAGTTTAGATCGTAAATAAAAAGGAATTAAGTGAGTAAAGGGATTTGTGCATGGAACGGTGTATAAGAAAGAAAATGTGAATGCCCATTTGAGCAAAAGATATTAGATAATATAGATAAATTATAAGTATCCGTTATCTTTTTAGCTCGTACGGATGTTCAGTAATTTGCTGTTACTTTAGTAAACCTTGATAAATCAGGATGAAACGCTATTTCCATATGTACAAAAATGAGTACCTACCTTAAGAAACTTTTTTGAAATTCCATACTAAAATAATATTATAATACTTATGTAGGTACTCTTACTAATGAATGTAATCATGCATAACTTAACCAAATGAAATATATGTACTTAGTTGCCTATTCTGTATTAAGATAAACTTGGTTCAATTACACACAAGGTATGCGTTTTACATATTCGTTTGCAAAGCAAATTAGTAAACGATACTAAAGGTCGTTAGAATTGATTGAGAAGAAAATTAACTATTGATTTGCAAAACTACATATTAAGCGCCTCGTGTCTATAGAATACCACCTAGAGCGAGTTAAGTCGGTACCTACGTAGAAAATATTCTAAGAATATTAAAAATGCGCGTAGCATTGCATTACCTATTTCATTATTTCTTAATTAAAGTCTCATGCGAAATAATATTACGTAGTAAATTCAAAATGGATTTCCGTTTAATATAAATCATTTTTACAAAGCATGTGTCTAATACCTACCTTAAAGTGATGCTATACGTAGTAGGTATAGGTACCTACGTACGTACCTACATCTGTCGACAAGATTATATGAACAATGCCTTTTATTTGACTTTGATACTGTCAACTACAAAATTGCAATCCATTGATGGTTGATATAGAATAACATTATCAAATTTCAGTAATAAAACTGCAATGTAGAGATCGTTTGAAATTTTTTCGTATCTTTTACAGGCGATGCAAGTTGATATCATCACGCGATGATTTTTTGTGTTGAGTTCTTGCCAACTCTTAACTAACCGTGATACCAGTTTCAGTAACATATTATTTTGATGTGGAAAAAAGAGGATGTAGTCATTAAGAGAATTGGCACGTTGGCGCGTAAATCTAAGTATATCTGCGTCAATGTAATAACTTCAATTTTTGGGAACGTTTCTCTGTTTCCTACGTAAAAGATATTCCATATTTTTATCTTAGTAAGTTTTAGAAAACTTCAATTTACTCCGTGTAAGTAAGCAACGTAAATAAGCTGAGCTATATCATTCTCTTATTCAGATTTAGTAGAGTTTAGTAAATTCCGTAACGTCTGCATATAATTTTGTAAATCCAGCAAAAATACAATTATTCATTTATGTTGTACCACAGAATGTATAGTACAATACTAGTTAGGCCGAATGTAGGGTCTTTGAACCTTGAGGCCAATGTCAAACGCATTGGCCGTTGGCCATGTCTGTTAAACAGATACTATCGAACGATTTGCTTCGTGAATTTCAATACTTGTATGATGACGGGTCTGTATTGTTACGTAAATTATATAAAGATTGGATTATGTGGAAGGGCGCGTCGAGGTAATTGATATCATTATTCGAAAAGCGTTTGGACGAGGAAAAAAATTCGCAATGATTTTGTTTTTTGGCGAAATCCCGATGAAGAATTTAAATGACATTGTGACAACCATATTTTGTAGACTGTGCAATTTTTTCATATAGGTAAATATGAAAATACTAACCCGAATTTATGAAAAATGTTGATCTGAATGATTTCTCGCAATAATCGCAATTTAGAAAAGATACAAGAAATAAAACTTGGTATCTGCCAAGTGCCTACCCCGATGGGAAAGAGGCGTAACATATAAGTAGATATCTATATATGTATGTACGTACTTAAATAACCTAACCTTAATCTATTTAAATATTTAGGTAACAATTCATGTTTACTGAATGCCATCAATAACGTGGAACCACGTTGCCTCGTTTTGGTAAACACATTCAACTGACATGTTATTTTACCTACGTTTACCTACTTTGTACAATTAACTACTAAAAGTGGAATATTTACTGCAAATTAACATTATATTGATAACGATATCGATTTGACGCCACGCACCACTTTCACAAAATCATCAAATGTCTAATGCCGAAGATAAAGAAAACCAGAGATTAAAATATAAGTGAAACACAAGCGGCAACAATAAATTTAATAAAGGACGGATACCAGATAGCTTAATGACCCACATCCTTCAGTTTCAATTACCACAGATAATGTCCAAGGAAAACAACTAATGAGCACTCATAACATCAACTCAGATAATATTATCTCAATAAACAATGATACCTCATTGTATATTTAATTTTTTACACGATAAATACACGCTAGTTTTTGAGATAGTTTATATAAACGAACGTTATGTAGATATTTATGTGCAAACAGAATTTAAATTTCAAAGTCAAATTACAGGTAGGTACCTAAGTATTTACAATTTATTTTTGACTTGTGTCTTATTAACTAAGTTGACGTTTACGACTATATAAGTTCAGGTAATTCGGGAAAGAAATTGCAAATTCATGTAAATCACAGACGTATAAACACTTTAATACTAATACAACAATGAAAATGTAGTTAAAACATAAAAACAATGATACTCGTAAAACAGATTCTAACTTGACACCGAAGAGCGCAACTCGAGTCTCTACAGCTAATACACGTGTCAGCAAATGTTTTTGTTTATACACACAATACACGTAAAGCGACACGATAAAGTACCTGTTTATTACACTACTGGGAAATGATCCTTATAAAGAACCTTTAGAAAAAAAAACTCCGTTTTGTTTGTAAACAGATACAGCCATGCTAGTGTGGCTGAATGAGCACAACGCCCATTGTTTTTCTAATAAAAAAAGCCAACGAAAATATGAATGTAGAGCGATAAACAAAGGCTTTTATATGATTTTACAACCATAAAAACTTATTAAGTTATTTTTCAATCTTTTCTAAAATAATATTTTGAGTAATTACATTAAAGCTCTTATAATTAGACATTCTAAAGACGACATCTTTAACTCTTGATGGGGATGATTATGCACTCCGAAGATAAGATGAAAAGGAAATATAGACGTGGGTGGTTTGGAGGTCGAGTATTCTCATTAATGCTAGAAAAGGGCAAAGGTCGCACTGCTTTATTCTGCCACTATGAGATGATAGGTTTTGTGTGCCAAGACCAACCACTTTTTAGAACATGTCCATCTCTACTTCGTTTTGTAGTTAGGAGGGGCAAAATAGATTTTTTTAAATTTAATGACACGAAAAATAAAGATATATTAAATAGATAGGTAATTATATATTACATACAAACATATCAAGTTCCTCTCTCACTCTCTCATTAGGGTAGGCATAGAATATTATATTTAATAGTTAGTTAAGCTAAGCAAGCACCAACATACCTAGTTAGACAAAAAATTTGAAATATCTAAGACGAGCATTTTGCAAAGCATTCGCCTGAAATTCCTTTTCGTTCAAGCTCTTCGTATAACAAAATCTACGAGAAATGTTTTCATAAGAACTGAATTTGAACAATCCCGTGATGTAGCTACCTTTAAGGATTTGTTTATAGAATCTTTAGATTAAAATATGTATTGGATTATAAATACAAATTAGCAATCGTTTACATATTTTCTTTTAATATGAAGTAATAAACAATGCAATGCATATGAAATTTACTATCAATTTAATCGGGCACTCCCAAATATTACTCATTTGATATAAGTTTTACATAGAAACCCACATAATATTCCCACAAACGACCAAGGACAAGTAGATAACGTTTATTTATATATTCGTTTCATATCGCTCTTTGCTTTGAGTCAATATTTGCAAGAGGAAGGATAAGAAGTATGTATGTTCAGTATTTGCTTTAAAATATCACTCAAAATATCAGTGATGGATGGATGGATGGCATGAATAATTATTTTGTAAAATCATCTGTATATTATAAGTATAAAGGCAATAAAGACACAGAACCTTTTATCAGATGGTGCTCCGTCGTTGTCAGAATCCATACTAGGCGTGGGTTAGCGGGCTAGGATATTGATATTGAATCCGTCCTTAACACACACATTAACCACTGAAAATTACAGCCCCTGCAATAGCTTTCCCGAACACAACGTTCCGCTGATCAGATAAACGCACTCCTAATTTTATTCTGGTAAAACAATAAATGATCAAAAATATATATCTAACGACTCAAATGTCATTATGACTAATCAAATCAACTTATCTTACACACTTCGTTCAAAAACTCGTAAATTGATTACCTAACTTTTCGAATTATAATTACTAGCAACTAAATCGATACGCTGCTGCGCCGACAAGTATTTTTATAACATGTACTTATTGAATTTATTCTACCAGGCATTAAGTAATATGGAAACAGCTGGTTGCCAGATGACCTTCCTATTTGCTCGATATTTACTTTGTGAATATCTGCCAAAATGAACCAAGTTACTTCTGATGTACCTCTTCAATTTTAATAACAGCTGCGAAACAACTTTGTATTTTAATTTAATTAAAATTTAATTAAAATATAACAATAGATGGTTACAGACGCCGAGGTAGACCTCGAAAAAGATGGAGAGATGATCTGGATGCATTTTCACGAGAATGACAGGATGCCACCGGAGACCGTGTTAAATGGAAAATCGCGGGGGAGGCCTTTGCCCAGCAGTGGGATCTTAATGGCTAGCAAAAAAAAAAACAATTGTTAAAGATAATGTAGCTGGGGTGTCATTTTCCTTTTTAATATCTCTTATCACTAATTTTGTAATAATATGTAGTTACAAGTAACGCTAGTATTAATTCTTTACATATTAATACATATCAGTTACAGTAAAATTATTATTTACTTAAATGCCCTCATTCGTTATCTTACTTAACTACGAACGCTTTTAATTGGATATTGAATAATTTACTTATTCATTGTTTATCTTCTCATTTCTATTGATGTATTTAGCTACACTTGAATTTAATAGGTACCTTTATCCTAACAACAATTATACAGGTAAGTACCTACCTACTTAAGATTTAAAAGTAGTTACGAAGTACCTACATAAGTTTCACTTGTAATACGTCAAGGAATTATTACATAATTGTTTTCTCTAAGATACCTATGTAAGAAATAGCGAAGCAAAAAAAGTTGATTAGGTACCTGCAAATCAATTAGATTATAACTTTAGAATCACAAATGGTGAGTTTAGTTTTCAAAATAGGTACCTACTTATCTGGTTCCTGAAATAATAGGTAATAACAGATTAGTGTGGAACGTTGAGTACCTACCTATGTTCGTCACGTATAACAACTACCAAAAATTATATTCGAAATATTTAACAGTACAGTTGTACTATTCTTATCTTTTTGCAATAGGTATCTAAAAATAAATTTCTTTGTATCGAAACAAAAACTGGTATCTAGTTAATAGATATTGTAATAGAGTGGCTCATTCTCTCACACGACGCGTTAGCTGCCGAAATAGAGCCGAAAATAGCCGAACTGTGGCCTTGATCGACTGCTACTGAACTCGGAAGCCCAGCTCGAGAAGTTTGTATGATAAAACACCCACTCGGCGATTGAAAATGACGGGGGTTTCAAGATGTGCTAAGAATTTCTGGTTTAATTTTGGAATTGTTGGTTTTAGATTATTTAACTGTGAATAAAACTCTGTAATTTTTGTAAAAGAACAAAAACACTGATTAATAATTATTGTTTTCTATCTCTACCACTCTCGTATGAGATTAGGCTTGTGTCCCTGTAGTAAAAGAGCTCATGATGATGATGGATTATGATCTCTACCACAAACGGCATAAACTTTTTTTCATTTATTTAGATTGTTTGTAATTAATATTTAGCTATAACATTGTACCAAAAGACTGACTCTTTATCAGTAACCTATGTAGATATTATTATAAAATAGGTACTTAGGTACCTACCTACTTGAATATAATAAATAACAAACAAGATACCTACAGTAAAAACGTTTACCGAACAAGTTATGATACCTAAAGTTGGAATACAAAGTCGCAAATGTGTATGTTTTTGCTCCCATTTTATATTTACGTCGCCACTCAACAGCTATAGGTAGGTACCCAAAGGACCCTTCGTTTGAAGCGAGACGATGACATCACTTCATTGAATCGATGGCGAACCAAAATATACCTACCTACTCCCAAATGTAAAAACGTAATATCCACCAACATAACAGAGGTGTATTCATGTCGCGTTTTTAAATAGAAAAATAAATTATATTTTATCGGCCCCAGACCTGCCCACGTCAAGCTTCAGCCTTGGTTTAAAATTTTAGCGTACACGTGTCTGACTGAAACACGAATTTTAGAAAATATATTATCTATACCTACAGATTTAGATAAATAAATAAACGTTTATCTTGTTTACTTGCACACGTGGTTTCCAAAAATAACATTTCTATACGTAACTTAAAAAGTTCAGACCATTACCTACTTACGGATTTACTACGCACTTGAAAAGGCGCGGCTGAACATTGAAATGGTTATTAAGGTTCTGCACGCATTTCTGTTTACGCGTGGAACCAAAATAATATTCATTTAAATAATACGTTTCGGTCCTTGTTTTGTATACAAAACTTTGCTACGGCTACTGAAACTTTCCGAACGTAAACAATCCTCTTATATTACCTACTTATTTCAATACACGCAAAATAAATCTGCGAAGAAACTATCTATTGGCCGAAGACACAGACGTATGAAATCTGCTGTAACTTGTGGCCGAAGACCCATTCTAACTATTCTATTATATTTCGTATAGCGTGCAAAGAGATTGTAAACCTTGAAATAAAAGCTCATCTACATGAACTGACCTACATTAGAAACATTACTAGTGCGTAGTTCGTATTTGCAAATGTTTAATTTTATCCCTTTTTACAACATGGAATGCAGTAAGAAATACGCAATGCAAAGCTATAAACATGAACATGGAAAACAGGGAGGTTTTATTGCCTTGAAGTAAATATATAATAATAAAATATAATTTATAATAACGATGAGTTAATCACAAGTTCATTAAAGAACTAGGTATAACCTAACTCGTTTGAAACTAAATTTCAAATTACGCACTAACCTAACTCTATTCCTAAAGTTTATATTTGGTTTATTAAAGTTAGTTAACCTAAATACTACACTGTTTTATTTACAAAATATTCTAAAAACAGAGGATATTATTGTAAATTGATATTCGGATATTTATGTATTAATTTGTTTATATTATGCATGTTAGTTTAGATTTTTCCGCTTCCATTCGTAGTAGTTAAAGTTTGCAAAATAATGATTTGTTATTTACAATTTTCTTCTGTGAATAGCAAATCTAGTAGAAATTGCGCGTATTTTTTATCAAAGTTCGTAATTTAAATTCAGTTACCATAGGTCGTGGTAAGCAAAACCGTGAAACAATCACGTTGTTGAAACATGTGAGTTTTGCGGACAGCATCGTTTTTATTACCTACCTGCTACTTTTACTAGTGGATAAGGCGTAGTAGTGAATTTTTTTACGTAACTAGAAGTAATAAACGTTATCTTGAAAGTCATTACGAAAAGAATTTACACCTAACTATAATGCCTGTGCAGTTTTAAAAGTATCGTAATTTAAATCTGACTCATATTTAAAAAAAATGTCGATAAAGAAGATAACATGTTTATTATTTTGTAGTTAAAGTAGCATCGTCGTTTCCCTCTGATTTTGTCCGCTATTGTTAAGGTTTATTGGAGCTGCGTTATCTTTTACGAATAAGCTAGTTTCATAAGTTTTATTTTTCAAAAAAAGTAAGTGAAAACATTGTGTGATAAATTCCTTAGCTCTAAAGAATTGTTTGAAATCAATGGAAGAAGTAGTTTGGTTAAGACATAAAACCAATTAGCAGTTAAGGTATTATGGTCTTCCTATCCACGATGCTTCATCAATTTGAGATGGGCGCAAAAAACGCTTTTATTGTTGGTATTTTCCTATTTAATTAACGATAATACGAAAACAAGATTATCTTTCCAAGAAACAAGCTCTTTCACGAAATAAGATATAACAGAAATTAAAAATAAATTGCGTCGTATTTTCGTAAAAGAATTTCAATATCGCACGGGTACACATCTGCGCGATCAATTACAACAATTGTTATTCAACATTTTCCATTATAGCGTTGTTTGTCACACTTTACACTAGCTATATACGTAGATATGACTCAGAATTTAATTAATGTTTACAAACTTATGCTCATTGCTCCTGTACAAACGATTGACCTCAACAAAAGCTGTTTGTATAAGCCAATGTTGGATTTTTTTTTGCCTTGAAAATTAGCACACAACAATACTGGCACACAATAAAGTTTGAAAAAAAACCACTTGATTCAAAATTCGAACACATTCGAAAACGAGTTCTGTTCCTCTGCAACCTTGAGAAATGAATTTATTCGTTCCACGTGCCATCGCACTTTATTGCCATGTCGACTCGGCTACGCGTCGACTTTGTGCCTGTTTTCAATGGCAAGGCTTTTTGTGATTCTGCGTCAAACGGACCATGATTTTATTACCAACATTCTAGTTCCTATACCACCATGTTGGCAGCATTGAAAATTTGTACTGTGAAACACAATGAGGGTAATGTGGCAGTACATATTTTCAATGCTGCCAACATGGCGGCATAGGAATTATTTCATGAAACGCTCTCTACCCTGGTGTGCTATTATTACATTGTATTTTTCTATCATACAAAGTTTTAAACACTATTTTAAGATAATTACAATGTAATCGTACCTACGTAATGGAAATAATCCAAGACCAGCGCAATAAAGCGATAATATGTATGAATGAATGAAAATAAAACTTGCCTTTTACTTGCAAAGCCTACTAATACTGATTGATTTATATTTAATTGATTCATGAAAGATAGGAGAGTAAAAATAGAAAACGTAATCAATATATACGTAGATACGCTGCAATTGATAAATTGATAAAACCTTCACAATGATTCATAGCAGCTTAATTTTAATGGTACTTTTGAAAGTGTTGTAATAAAAGATGGCATTTTATTATCAAACGCAGTTGCCGCTGATGCATAAGAGTCGTAAATACTTTAGGTCATGACTGTGGTCATGATTTATTCCCATCTCTAGTCTGAGATTAGAGTGCCTGCGTATTGCAAAGCACAAAAAGTTTTGTAGGCGGTTTAAAGGCGGGCATCCAACATGTAAGATACAAAAACTGGTATCGTCTGGTTCAAATCAAACGGTATTCAAAGGTGCAAGAACTAACTGGTGATGTCATGCTTCTAAATTCAAATTGGAATGTTTATGTTAAGAATTAACGCTTAAATGCATGCTGGTCACACCAGGCATGGCTGGCGATTTTTGTCACATTAGTGAGAGAATCGGGACGAATTTAAATTTCGAATTTTCGAATCGCCACCGATAATAACGCGTTTCTGCTTTATTAGAAATACGGAGCACGAGGCAGCCCTCTAAAATTACAATGGTGTAAAACAGTCCCTCTATTTTCAGGAGCAAAGTCTTTGACCTTTAGATTAACGCTTTGAGGATGTTCACATTGCGTCTATTATATTACCTATAGTATTTTACCCACTACTAAAAGAAAAACCTGCAGATTTTCTCCATTTCTATATTCTCAGTACAAAACATTCATTCATATTCAAGCCTTTAATATTTTTGAGTGACGCGACAAAACGAAGCTTGATCGTGACAAGTCGTAGTTTCCGAGCTTTGACTACTACGTTACAAATGTAACAAAACAACCAAGTTCATAATTAATAAGTACATATTGCGCACAAAATTGTACTCTATTACGTAGCTGTTAGTACCTACGCATCACCCCGACCTTGCGTCGTATCCCGGTATTGATCGCAGGATTCCCACTGCCACAGTTTACGTTCAGGGTCACGCGTGTTTTGCTACCCTCTTTTTCCTTCCCGTTTCGACGTCCCGTTCACCCGTGTCCTTGGCAACCGGTCCCGAACCCGGAACTTGGATTTTGGGACCCTCGTGTCGTGGGTATTGCGTGTCTAAGTTAACTACGTCATAGGCTTGAGGGTGCTTGAGGTCTTTAGTCTTTACAGCGACGTAGTTGCAGGTAAAACCGTCAAAGTCCATTTTTGACAATGAAAATGTCAGCTATGGACCTCTTGACTATTTAAAATCTAACTACATTTAAAACAGCCGTCTCATAAAGCTTGCAAATAAGCAGCTGTTGTCTCGTAAGTAAGTATTTCATAGAATTTCAGTGTTATTTTTAAAATTGTTATTGCCTCGTTGTTATTAAGAAGTCATCTAGATCTTCTGGTTAATAAATGGGAATGGATGAATGATGTGTGGGATCTTAGAGGATAGGATATGATACGAAATACATAATACCTACAATAGGAAAATGGAGACCCTAATTGTCTAGTCTTTACGCCGACTACCCAACCTTTAATTTTACCTTTATGACTACGAAGTAAGCTGTATGAAGTTAACTTTTTTAACTTTGAAATAAGTGACCTCTACTTCGTCTCTTGTAAAAAGTATCAAATACATATAAAAGTTTTATATAACATGTCAATTTTGTTATTGAAAATCAAGAATTGTTTTCACTGGAGTGTCGCCAACTTACTGCCTACGACCACCGATTTATTTATTTTAAATCTTTACGGTCTCTTTAACTTCCAACGGATATCATCGTACACGAATATTTTAAAATTATGACAGGAAATGCAGATATATCCGCGATGAACATTAATAAAAATATAATCCAGGAAAACGGCTCGCTATAAAGAATTCACTTAGGTAGTAATTTATAAGAGTCAATGTTAGAAATATCAAAGCAACCAAGAATTTTATTATTTCTCCGAAAGTCTCATTGGCCTAGGCCCAGGCAGTTCCATTTGGCTAGGGCACCAAATACTTTGGATGCGACAGGGAAAAACAAGTGAATTAAAATTGGTTAATCACAGTCCGTAGTCACCTCGTGGCCTGATTGTGACCAAACAATGCACAATCAAATCGAAACCCTGGCACCAGGCCATCTGGCGCCACAACGCTGGTGATTTTCCGCCTCTCTAGATCTCGTTTAATTTGACGCACAAATAATACACGAATTTGTAATCGATTGGACGTTATTCAGAAACAGGATCAACAGAATTGCGTCAGTAGTGAATAAATTAATCGTAGTGGATAAAAGATGTCAGAGAAATTAATGAAACTGCCAATAACGTGTGAACGAAAGTTAAAGGTCATAAAAGTCAAACAAATTGATGTTCAATTAGCAAAAGAATTACTGAACTTTTGCCAAAATTCGACTGATTTATATAGACAGTGGACATATCATAAACATATAAATATTTAAACACCTTTACGTTTCCACATTACGATGTTTTCGGCGATTTTCAAATACGCTTATATACTATATACCTACAGAGATTATTTTGAAACTACATTTTAAATACCTAAATGCTTTGGTAAATATTAGATAACAATTGACTAACATACATAAGAATTTTTGAACAAACAAATATATTTTGCGGAGTGTTCTACCTATAGATTCTTCAAAACAAATTAACTAAAACGATTGTTTATTTTGATTGAAGCTAGTAGTATTGTAACATCAGAAGGCAGAAGGTATTCATTCACGTTATGCTATCCACGTGTTAACAAAGTACTTGTTATGCCGTCTCACTCCATCAACTTCACACAACAAGAGCTTCGAATTTCACTACGTCTTACTCCACACATTCCATTACTCGTCTAACTGATATCATATAACTATTCGAAGCAATATGGGTCCCATGCGAATTCCTTGCAATACTCCCATGCTTATACCGTTACATTCTGGAACTTACGCTATGATATTACTGCGCTCTATCTATATTACTTCTTAGAATACCGTTTCTATGTTACACTTAACATAAGACGCATTTTATAAAGAATGAGTTTAACAGAGTCCAAAGCTTTAGATTAATCAATTTTGGCGAACTAATCGCTACTAAAAAAAATGTTTATCTACCTCTTGCTTTGTCTTCTAATAAAACTGATGTTTACGATATTTTAAAGCACAGTTAGCTATCAGGAGACTTCCTTGTTCTTGCAATGGTTACGAGCAATGCATTTTAATTGTAGACTGACGACGTCTCGTAGGATTCCTCTTCCTCATTTCAGAATTGAGTCTTGTTTAAAATGTTGAATGATATTTTATTGCTCTGTAGTAGGTAGATTCGTCATCAATTTGTTCAATTTAATGACCTAAATAGAATCTACACAGTGCCTAGAAAAGAGACTAATCTAGTAAAATGTGTTTACTTGTAAATCCTACCAACTACGAGTAAGTAATTATGAAAGTAACTACCTTAACGTGACTTAAATGGAATTTAGGTTTATAATTATTCACCAAACTAAACCACCTACCATATTACCTTAATCTGGAATTCATAAATAAATTGAATTCTCTCTAATAAGATGTAATTGAATTCAGCAGTGGAAAATTTCCTTCGCAATTTAAACAAAAGATTTGACGCGATTATTTAGCCATTCGGAGTTTCGCGAGTCAATTCCAAAATAATTTGAATAAATAAGCCTATGTATACGTGAAGTTGGAAGATGGCGTTTTTTTTAAAACTTTTAAGTAGGTAGATGTCATCTTTGTCATTAAAATAGGTAGGTAGAGTTTGCAAGAGTCCAAAAAGCAAAAATGTAGGTTACTTTTCCAATCTTTGCATCCACTCATATTGTGTAAAATGGACAATAAGTTTGCTGGAAGAAAATAAGTATAATACCCAGACAAAGGCTAGTTAAAACATTATGCAATATATTCCACGACAGTCTGTCAAGTCGTTGTGCTAACAGAGGACCCTAATTAGCGCCACGACGTCACCGATTCACAAATATTGTCACACCACACTGATAATGACTGACGTGATTTCGAAAATTACCAAAAATAAAAAGATTTTCATGAAACCTGATGAATTCGTCGTTTAGTTGATAGAAGATAGACTATTTGATGACAAGGCGTAGATATAGATTTCTATATTGAGGCGGCATTACTTTGTTTTAATTGCTCTCAATATAAACACTGGTTTTATTGTAAAACCATAAAACTTGAAGGCAGCCGTTTCGACACGTGAGTTATTGATATAATTAGGTTATAAATCTATGCAAAATGATTTTATTATTGTAAACTAACTATATAAATTCTGAGGTCGGTATGAATCAAAGTTCAGGGAGTCAATGCAGTGGAAGATGTTGATGTGCTACGCGAATAAGGAAACGTGACATCATTGAAAGGTTGCAGGGAAGAGAGGGAGCGGTAGACCGTGATACACTTACTTTGCTAAAGTAAAGATTGAAGTGAATTAATGTCATGCCATACCAAAAAGTCAAAGTACCTTTTAGCAGGCGAGAACTCCATGACGATCGCTTGTCTGACAAGAATTAAACACTTGAAATGATAATGGTATAATACATTTCTGTACAGCTTATCATTTAGCAATGAAATTCAATTTCCTTGCTACGCTTTAATGCCAAAACAGTCCGATAAATAGTCAATTGTTTCAAGCTGGGACAGTCCATAGATTATGACGTCACAGACATGACACAGGTTCTTGTTCCCGATCAGTAATGGCTAAACGATTTATAACGATGGCAGTAGGTACTTAACCTGCGACTTGTATGCACACGCATCATCTCAGTTTAATGATCTCTGCATTTATGATTACTAATTTACGGGTAGTTTGTTCGTTATGATGAATGTGACGAAGGTTTGACGTTGAGAGAAAAATGGCGGTTATTTGTTGAGGCTGTATCACGTTTTGATAATAACTTTCCATTTTTGTTCATTTCTGATTCTGACAGATAAAAATATGTCTTCACTTCGTCACTCTAGTATGAGAGTAGGCCCTGTAGTGGGAAAGTTGAAAGAGCTGATGATGATGACGTGTTCACTTATAAGGGATGAAAAAAGATTTATCGATTCATGAAAACAATGAAAAAAAAATCATCAATGAGACAAAGTAATTCTAGATTATAACGAGTGCCTACCTAGCTAAAAGAAGCATCTAAGTACAAAATGCTTGGTAAGCTACTTTTTTTGTCTTGTAATACAAGACATCGTAAAAATTCCTGAAGTAGGTAGTACCTACTTGCAAGCTAAGGTATTCTTTAATCATTTTTTCCGCTTACGTAGGTCTCCATTACACAAAGAACAAGCATTAATTATCACCGAAGGAATCCTAACTGTAGTAACGATGTAATTAATACAAAAAGCCTATTGAGAGGGTTTTCCTGTTTATTTTACTTAGAACCGATGATAACCGCTCTTCTGATAGTGGAATCGTTTGTTTCATGGTAGCCAACGGCAGTTTATTGTTACATGATCATAATATGATTATATTATAGTGCTATTTGGATGTCTAAATGGGTTGTATTAATGAAAAGTCTTTCTATTACTGAAACAGGAAATATTAATAGATATTATTGATGAGTTATTTGTTTATTGAACTTATATGCTATGGCTGTGGCTGTCATTCTATTCAAGTAGGAAGCTAGTAGGTACCCTCGTTGGTAGCAAAAACTGCAGATCGGTAACCCTAGAATATTTGCAGAAGTAGGTATCTCGGTAGCTCTATAACTAAAAACTTGCAAGAGGTCTTCAGTATATCTGAATTTGTGAAAATTTTCCTGTTCCACATATTATAATGTAATGCAACATTACATAAGTAGGCACAAACAAAAGTATTGTCCAATGCGACCCACTTAAAGACTTCGAAGAAGTGCATAAGGAGGAAATCAGGTCAGGATTGTTTACGAGCAACGGGAAGAAGCTCCTCAGTGATGTGTTTGTGCCAAAATGTCATAACAACACTTCAGGGGTCCCGGAATGACATGTTCGTGAGATATATTGAAAGCAGATGTAGAGATTGCTAAGCTTCTAAGTATAATGGCCAATATTTCTTAATTTTAATCCTGATTAATTATGTTTATTTTAACTTTTAAAAACTTTACGTTTAATGTGATGATAAGAAATAAAATAACGTATTTTTATGTTTAGAAAATAACACAGTTTTAGTTAAGTAGGTATTTTATAACTAAGTATGTATAATGATAATTAAAAGAAGGACACAAAAGGTTGTAACTTATTCACCGCAAGCAGACCGCAAAACGAATAAGTACTAACATAAGAAGATATTTATGCAATGGCTGGTAAACCGAATAAGTAGATAAGTAGGTACTGTTTAAAGATAGCAATTGAACGTACAGAATGTGTAAAACTAATTGTGTACCATCTTTAATACTTATCCCAAAAGATCACTCTTCTCAAGTCTTTTGTTTTAGATCATTTGTCAACTAAGATTATCTTCATAAACGCTAGTAGTGTGTCTTAACAGAACAATTGTACAACACATGAACCTATTATATGAAACCTTTAATAAATGAAATAAGGACAAAGGGTAAAAGACCTCCGTATACACTTGGCGACATGCTGTCTACAAAAAAAAGTACCAACTTTTTGTGACCTACTTTCAGAAAAAAAACTGAACTGGCAACACAGAAACGAGTCTTTTAAAAGGCAAACTAGTGTTTTTAAAAATCGAATGTTTAAAAAATGCTTCGAATTTAACATTCGTGACGAGTATTTGAAAATGTTCGTTTCATTAATCATAGTTTGTAAAGTTCAGTAAACTTTGGGCGTCGCGCAGTCTGCCTGTTCATCTAGCGTCATTTGTTTTTTTTGCCAACTTAAAAAAAATGGCAATTAAAACTGACAGAAGTATTATGTGTCAGTGTCGGCATGATCAAAAGAAGGTTATTGACCTCGCAATGAACTAGCTGTTCAGATGTTACTCGAGCAATGAATTGAAACAAATATAATGTATTCGGAATAATTCGGATAGAGTAGCCTTCTGAAAATAAAAGCCAAAGTAAGTGATTCATTTGTAATTTCAATGAGTCGTTTGAATAATAAGTACTACTTAGGTTGGTAACGAATTGATTGGTATTATAATCTTAATTCAATTTGTATTTTATGTAGAGTATCGTTTGACACGAGTAGGTATTTCTTAAGATATTTTACGACACATTTCAACTTAAAAAACGAAGAAATTCCCTCAGAAACGAATGTATTGTAATCTAAATCCTATTTGACAGCTGTCGTCTGTTTCTATCATCAAATAGAGGAAAGAGACAAACTGCTTTTAGAAGAGCTATGACAACTAGGTACTTACTTATTGCAAGATCCATGCAAGTTAGACAAGAGTCTAACTCTTAAATTAAATGAATGAATGAACAATCCTCCTATATAAAAGTCAATGTTTTTGCCGATGATGGATAGATGTATGTAGGTATGTTAGGATGTTTGCTACTCTTTCAGGCAAAAACAACTGAACAGATTTTGTAGGAATTTGGCAATATTGTAGGTATATTATTTTTAGATATGATGTTTTTTTTTTTCAATACATTACGTTACGATAAACTAGTGCGGAGTCGCAGGCAGCCTCTAGTCTAGTAGTTTCAAAAAAACCGTCGGTTTTCGAATGCATTTTTCTCGTTTTAAAACTGTATCAATTCTATAACATTTCAACATCGAAGGGATAAATTAGGAACTACCTCGTGAAGTACCGAAGTTGTAATTTTATCCAATTGACCGGTTGATGCTCCCAAATGTGAACTCAAGGGACGAAGCACCCGCCCGAATGTGACATGACATGACAGACACGTGTAAAATGTTTCAAAAATAAAGTAAGGTTTTGTATAATTCAACGATTGCCGGTTTAGTGGAAAAAATAAATTATATATAAGTAGGTACCTGCAAGATACATTTACGTTTGTTAGTATTACATCAATAGAAAGCAAAAAACTATTTATTTAATAGAAATAACCTAATTACGAACGATATGGTTAAGTAATATAGAGTTCACACTTTATAGAGATAATGATACTTATATCTAGATAATAAAGTAATTACCTGTTACAATACTTAAATATGTACTAGGGTTTATTTTATAGTGTTTGTATACGACCAAAAGATTTAATTTAATACCCACTCAAGTAAGTAGGTAATTCCAATAATATCTAAAGATTGACAAGATTATTCGATGTCAAAATTATCAAGGTAAAATAGAAAACAACGCTTTTATCACTTTATCAGTCAAAGTTAGAGTATCTTTGAGACAACCTTTGGGCATTGGAGATATTCCTAAACCTAGGTAACATTTTGAGCTGAATTCTAGGTGGTATCATGCCATCATCATAAAAATATTTCTTCGTTTGCTTAATTAAATTTTTTCATAACGAAGCTGTTCACACGTTTCTATTTCTGTGTTCGAAAGGTTAGTTTATTATTGATGTAGATACTGTGCTAGAAAAGTTTAAAATAATAGTTTATTTTCATCGAAAAATCTATTGCATTTCAAGTCCTTTTTGTTTTTGCTTTTGCTCAGAATAGGCACCTTCTTATAATTGTTAGTGCTCTTTATCATCCTGTGGCAAACCCGCCAATAAAGTGTCATCACCATCGTCATCATCAGCTCTTTTAACGTCCCCACTACAGGAAAGGAAGACGGCAGTGAGGGAGACTACGAAGGACTTACATAGACCAAATAAAAGAGGGAATAGAAGTTGTGTAGTATTAGGTGCTCAAACGTACGGCAGAGAATAGAGAAGAGTGGCGCAGACTCCACCGACAAGAGCGAGGCTCTTAAATTAATGAAGACGACTACGGGGACACGAGCCTACTTTCATACGAGAATGATACTGAAGTAAAATACTCAAGTCAGAATGTCCATTGATTTTGGGTCGATGTGGCAAAGTCAGAGGTCTTGGAATGAGGTTGATAAGTTAAACAAGTAACTACGTAATACGGTTTCCACCGGAAATATGAAATGCATTGTATTGTAAATGTCACCTACATTGCGAAAATTGAAAAATAAAAACTGAAACAATGCATTACCTACTTAATTTTTTTTTAATTTACCGTACGTACCTATTTCCTGTGTTTATATGTTATTTGATAACTATTACTTCATACTGATAGAGGTATTACACAAGTGTTTTGTTTTAATTAATTTATTAACATCATGTATTTAAAATTTCTTGAAATCAGTTGCACAATACGTACATAAATATAATTTTGTAAGTAAGTATTCGTAAAAAGAATTCATGAAATGGATTTTTTGTTGAAACCGTCTTGTCGTCTAGGAGAAAGCTTGCATTTAGAAACAATAAAAACGCACTTAATAACCACCGCGACAAATCCACGGTTAGAAACCTAAAAAAGATTAAAAATAGAAATTTAATTTAATTTCTTAGCAACAGGTTTTCTCCACATATAAAAATGTGAGCCAACTTCAAAGGAGTGGTTTTGACGGTCCATCAACCTTTTGTCCCACTTCCGATATTCCGAGTCGCCTAGTCAACGAGTAATTAGCAGGTTCTGACGTGGAAAGTAAAACATATTTAAAAATCTCACCGAGATAAATTACTAAAATAGCCACCGGTGTTTTCCTCGTGTGCTTAATTGAGTTTTTTTCATAACGAAGCTGTTCACACATTTTTATTTCTGTGTTCGAAAGGTAAGTTTATTATTGTCGTAGTTACCTACATTCAAAAAGGATAGTTTATCTATAAATAAATAAATTGCGTCCACATAAAAGATGATCTTCTGATTTTTAAAATAAATAGGTAGGTACTTAGGTACAAATCCTAAAAAACGAACGACGAAATATTCAATAAAAATAAATTTTTCGGATAAAAAAAACAATGCGTTTTATTTTAAAATTGAATAAATGGCTTCGTTACCCAACAGGTCCATTTAAGAATACAATAACCGACATTTAATTTCGTCCCTAACCTTTGTGCAAGTACAGAGTCTGTACTTGCACAAAGGTTAGGGACTGTACTACAGACATGGCACCAACGCACTCACCGCAGTACCTTGCACAATGTCATTAAAAAGGCCAAATATTCAATAACACATCCGCATTGAAACGTTACGTAACGATATGCATCTTACATTGAAGGTGGTTGAAGGTAAATTGTTAGTCATTTCCTCGCCAAAACGTTGTTTAGACAGATGTACAGATAATCATCTAAATACGAATAGTTTGTAATTTTACTAGACTAGAGGCTACCCTCGACTTCGCACGCATTTGTCTTCATAACTTGAAAAAAAAACATGATATCGTAAAATAATATAGCCGTTATATTCTGATGTGCAAGCTACACTATTGCCAAGTTTCATCAAAATCTGTTCAGTAGCTTTTTGCGTGAAAGAATACGAAAAAACAAAAAGAAAGAAGTACGACAATTACAGCATAATTAAACTAAATAGTAAATACATTATTTGCAACTAGCTTTTCCTAACTTTATCATCATATTATTCCTACGTATATTGAGTGTATCCTTACTCTTTTGATATCAAATTGCTACTCAGAAATAGCAATTTAGTGCTATCATAGTGCTTTTGTGTTACTTATCTGTCAGTAGGGAAAATGGTTGAATCAAGTCCTATTCAAAATGGAGGTCCCGTGCGATTTATCTCCTTATTTCTCTTTTTTTTTTTGGTGTAAGTATGCTTTTATAAAAAAATAAAGTCGAGCTCGAACAGAAATTAGATTTATATTACATTACATCTTATCCATCAAAAAAATTGTCTTTTTCTTTGGCCACGAACATTATTTTTGGCGGTCTTATGTAACCAAATCAAATACTGGAAGTAACAGAAAGGTGGTATAATGCCGAAACATAGCGATAGTCCTCATGAAACTGAACTTCCCCTAGGAACATGGCTCGTAACTCGAGAAAAAAAATTTCGCCTCCCCATACAAAATGTCCGATCAGCTGATCGAGTAAGTACGGGCGATCCAAAAAAAAAATTTCAATTTACGACCCATGTTCCTTGGGGAAAGTTTTTAGTTTCATGGGGACTATCGTTGTGTTTCGGCTTTATACCTCCTTTCCGTTACACCCTGTATAGATCTTAAGGTCTTTATTTTGTTGTGTAGGTACCTACTATACTTACCTAAGCGACCTTACAAGTACGTTATACAATAAATGAATAAGGTACGCCGTAAGTGAGTTGTTAAGTAGGTACTTTAAGGTACGTCATATCGTAGGTGTGACAAAACAAACACATACTAATTTCGAAATTGTTTTCGTAATCGTAAGCTACTCGTAACACACGGAATGTTATATCAATTGATTATTGAATATTGCCTTGTTATTGTTAGCCATATGAAAAAAAACGTCAAGTGTATAATAAAGGTGTGATGTCATATCAGTTCAATAACACTTGTTTATAAAAGTACTCGTCCGTTGATTGTAGGCGGTGTCATTGTGTCTAGCGAATCCTATTAGATTAAAACAGTTGTGTTGATAATGCCATCGCTCGGAATAAAGTTTAAAAAATATATCATTTTTTTGTTAATGTTTGTAAAAAACGGTTTGTTAAGTTAATATAAACAAGAAGAAGATAGAGAAACATAGACAAATAAAAACAAGACTTTGGCCCGTCTGAGAAAAACCTGTCATAAAAACTCATCATTTCAATACTATGTAAAACTGTAAGATTTTATACAAAAAAACATCAAGATTTTAGAACAGATTTTATAACAGCTATATGTATAACATAATTCGTTCAATTAATAGTTGCTGTGCAATTTAGAGTGTACATAATATGATAATGTAGCCGGTCAGCTGACATTGAACAGAATTGCATCGTTTTCCTTGCAATTATTAACTTAACTGCCCGCCTACATCATCACTCGTGAACATAAGTACTTATCAGGAACGTTTTCCTGTATCTTACTTCCTAAATGCTATGTTACATTTCAAAAGGTAATGCTTAACCTTTATATGTAGTCTTCAAATGAGTTTATATGGAAAACTTAGACGTGACTAACTCGGCAAAAATCAATGTTAATTTGGGAAAATCTCGTCACGCACGTTGAAATAGGAACTGTTTTAAGTGCTTTGTAAAAGGACTTACAGCTTAACAACCTTTCAAATTACGTCATTAAACTTATTAAAACTGGTAATTAATCATCATAAACAAACTTTTTGTAATGAATGGAACGACAATTAATCTTTACTTACCGCTCAAGGAAGCAATACCTATTAAATTAAGTTATTTCACGTGTCGTTCTTACCTGAAATAAGACAAAGATAATTAAATATAAGTATAAAAAACACCTATAACATAAAAAACAACAGAAAAAGAGAGTTCTCTACATAAATAAACTATAAATAAATCAATACAAATGCTGCGCATAAATTATTTGGACACCATCATTTTATTTGGCTGATTGGCAGATAAACTTTTATAAACAAATATACAACATTAAGGGCCTGTTTTACCATCTTCAGATAAAATTTATCTTACAGATATTGTATACCTGTCTGTGTCTAACACGTCATGTTTTATGAAATGGACATTGGTTTATATGTAAGTAAGTACCTAAGTAATTCCTATAAAAATCAACCCAGGTTACGAGGCCTAGCTAGAAAATAATTCTCGTTTCGATTCTGCACTACCTAAGCGAAACTGTTACTAAGTAACATCATAACGTATGTCTAATAGCTGATAATTAGTTGTTTGTGCCAACGCCTGATAGTATCGAAGGCACAATAGGTCACACAAGTATGCAGTTACGCTATAGTTTATTCAATAAACGCTTTGATATGTTTCGAGCGGATCTGTGAGGTGCAGTGTACTCCCGAAACATAATATTACAAGGCCAGTGGGTTGCGCAAGAGCAGATAAAATGCATAAGTCACGTGATTGTTTGCTTGTTTAATTATTATGTCAGACTAAAGGCTGCCCGCGACTTCGTACGCATTTATCGTCATATCTTCGAAAAAAGACTGTATATCTCCAAATAACATAGCCTATGTGTTATTCTGATGCATAAGCTACAATACTGCCAAGTTTCATCAAAATCTGTTAAGTAGTTTTTGCGTCAAAGAGTAACAAACATCCATCGGCACAAACATTGACATTTAGGATTTCCTATTATAAAATTTGCCGTTATTAATATCCAGTACCTAAGTGTTTACAATCTCAAGTCTCCATAACAACATGTTTTAGACAATCTTATCTTAATTTTGAACAACACAAGATTTATCTAAAGAATAATCAGAATAAATTGCGGAAAAAACTAATTTATTTGCGATTCTTTATCGTTATAATTTCGTGTAAATGTTGATAAATTGATAATTGTGTTATTACCTACTTACCTAGATCTTTAGTTATCTTTTGTTTACACTTTGTCTAGCTTGTGAATGGAAATTAGATATAATTTGCCTATGTCTTATAAAGTAAATCTAATCATTTGTTTTTCAGTATCCTTTTACCTGCCTATGCCAGGGTACCTTTGTTGCAACCCGGCCTCTCGGCTTTTGGCCAATCAGGTAATAATAAGTAATAATAATTTAGTTAGTTTAGTTAGGTAAAGTTAGTAATAAGTTAAGGTAATAATAAGGTACAAATATGAAGTAACTGCAGGCTGTCCGCGACTTCGTAAGCATTTATTGTCATATCTTGAAAAACTTACACAATATCTTAAAAAATATAGCCTACGTGTTATTCTGACGTAAATAGGCTACAATATTGCAAAGTTTCATCGCAATCTGTTCAGTGGTTTTTGCGAGAACGAGTAACAAACATCGGCATTAAACATTGACATTTATAATATTAGTAGGATAGGTAGCTATAATGTAACTAAACCTACAATCTACTTTACAAAATGAAAAGTAAGTATATTTATTATTTTACAAAGTATTTACATTATGTACCGAAAGAAAACAAAAATATTATAATGGCGATGATGACTACATTCAAAAATTCAAAAAATAATTAATCCGTCTTTTAGGCTATTAAAAAATATTTGAAACACATTTTTTACCTGATCAAATACATAAATAAATACAAAGATACAGAGCATCAAAGATACAGAGTGGGAGTTATTGACGTCACTCCTCGGTTAAAATCGTACTGAGGCGTGACGTCACGAGCAACTTTAACCCAGTGTATCTTTGCCATTTTTTGTTTAAGGTAAAAATAAAAAATACATGTCGAATGTTTTAAAATAATCTATGTGATGGACTAAAAAAAAATTTTTGTTATCATGCCCATTGCTTTTATCTAACTAGGTACCAACTAAAATCTAATCAAACAAAATTACTAATAATTATTATTAACCTGTATCTAACTAAACACAACAAAGAGTTGAAAAAAGATTTTCTACAGCTGCTTTTTCTTTTACAGTCATACAAGTCCCTGTCAACTATAATCTAGGCTATATTTATGAGCTAGTCAATACCTAGTTCAGGCCTAGATAAATTAGATAGTAATTATCTAAGTACAGTGTGCATTGAGTGTAAGTACGTTACCTACCCAGTTGTATGCAAGGCTGCGCGGATAAGGCCAATCATTTATCAATATTCTACTGCTATAAATTAATTTCTAGTCTGTTTATAGGTACCAATCTATACATATATGTATGTAGGTACTTACAATAGGCCCGACATTTCGTACGCATTTATCGTCTTGGAAAAAAACATGATTTCGTAAAATAACATAGCCTATGTGTTATTCTGATGTGCAAGCTAATATTGCCAAGTTTCATTAAAATCTGTTGAGTAGTTTTTGCGTGAAAGAGCAACATGCATCCATTCATCCATCCATCGGCAGAAATATTGACATTTATAAAATTAAGTAGTATTTAACTAAGTATGGTTAGTCCAAGGTTAGTCAGCTTAGAATTCGAAAGAAAAACAAGAAACCTTGTTTTTTTTCTATAAAAGCATATTCCTGCCTATTTCGTGCTTTTTCTTGCTCTTTATTACAAATTGCCATCTTTTGAGGCATTTTCCGAAAATGTAAATATCTAGAATTTGAAGAGTTGGATTAGGACCTTTTTGGATGAACAACTTTTTTAAAATAGGAATTGTGGAAGTAGCCGAAAAGCCGCATTTGAAATCCACTTTTCTGTTTCAAACTAAGGCACATACAACATTTGTAATAAGACTCAATTGGGTAAATATTGACTGAAGTAGGTACTTAGGTATTTTGGAGATTAATGACACATTCACCAAATACGCATGAAAATTATGTAATCAAACAGATTTGACTCGCTATTTATTATTACATAAATACAGTCCAAATGTCCATTTTATGATCGGGCAAAAAGCCAACTGTGACATAATTTGAGTACCGAATCAGGAAATGCACACATAAATTAATAGTTTATTATTGCAGTCCTATTAGTCATTTTATATTTGGAACAAGATCAGCAAATTATCTTATTTAAATACCTACTAGAGGCTGCTCGCGACTAAATACGCATTTATTGTCATATCTTGGAAAAAATACATGATATTTTAAATAATATAGCCTATGTGTTATTCTGACGTCCAAGCTAAGTTATTTTAAAATTTCATTAAAATCTGTTCAGTGGTTTTTACGTGATGAAGTAACAAACATCCATCCACCATCGGCACAAACATTGACATTTATAAAATTTATAGGATAGGACTAATTGCAGAAAAATTCATTAAACGTAACAATCAAACCTCTAGCTGTTACCTAATGTGCAGTTTCGTTGTCCCAAATGAAAAGATGACCAAATCCTACTTCCTTCTAATACTCGTACTATAAACGTCAATGTTTGTGCCGATGCGATGGATGGATGTTAGTTACTCTTTCACGCAAAAACTACTGAATAGATTTTGATGAAACTTGGCAATATTGTAGTTTTTAGATCAGAATAACACATAGGCAAGTACCTACCTATATTATTTTGTGATAGATATCATGATTTTTTTCCAAGATATGACGATAAATGCCTACGAAGTCGCGAGCAGCCTCTAGTATTCAATAAATTAGTTAAACTTTAACGGCTATTTCTGCAACCAGGCGCTGATTTCATTAAAGTTTTTGAGTCCCAAAATAGTTCGTCAGAATAAAACTCGACGTTCGGTTTACAAAAATAGAGAATACAGCGCGAGTTGAATTACAAATCAGATTCTCAATGTCGTTGAGACTACTCGGGTCCATTTCCATTCGATTTTAATCTTAAACACCTACTTAGGTTGGTTTAGTATTCTAAAAAGGAGGTAAGTGGCAGCGACGGCACACTTTAGATTTTGAGCCGCATTTTCGTGGAATAAATCTCTTTCTTCGATATAAAAGAAGATTCGATTGATTTCTCGAGAGACGTTTTGAATTCTGCATTATCTATCAATATCAACCTTAATAGATCTCAAAGCAAACAAACGACAATTTCTCTGAGCTTAAGATAAAATACTTATTACCCGTTAAGATAAAAACTATTTAGACCCCATTTTCATCAAAGTAGGTAAGTTAAGGTTACCTACTTCACGTCCCAAGAGTAACTTCTAACGAACGAAAATATGACCTAAACTAGTCTTTGTAAAGCTCTGTACTGACATACGGTATTACTCGTACCGTACTCGATAGTTTTACTCAAAGTCGAGTAAAAATCAACGTGTGGACCGCAAAAACGCTGGGAGTTGTTTGAAAAAGCTGGAGTTTTACTCGATTTCGAGTAAAACTCTTGAGCAATACCGTATGTGAGTACGGAGCTTTAAACAATAAACTAATCCTAAAATGGTTTTTCAAAGATTTTTGACAGTAATAGTGCATTTAATAATTTAATGCAGCATTAGCTCCTATGACCTATTCAGCAACAAGTATCTAGTCTCGTAAATCATACTGAAGTAATATAGACCATGCAATAGATCTTAGCAAGCCCTTAATTAAATATTTTCCTTAATCATTAACATTAAGCATTAAGCCCAAGGTCGTTTGAAAGTCGGTGAATATTTGAATGTCATCTTATAACACTGATTAATGTAAACCTTCGTAATGCCACAAGCGTAAACCGATTTCGTTTTTTTGCGCGCCAAATATTTCGTAGGATGAAAATAGCGTAGTATTATTTAATTTTAGCTTTTTCCCGAATTATCGTCACTGTAAACGTCCACTGCTGGGCATAGGCCATTTTTAAAGATTTCGATAACAAACACAGAAGGATATGCCTCTATTATGTAAGGCGTTAAAGAAACTAACTAAATCCTGCTAATACCTATTATAAATGTCAATGTTTGTGCCGATCGATGGACGTTTGTTAGGTAGGTTCTCTTTCACCCAAAAACTACTGAATTGTTCTTATTGTTTGGTAATATTAACTAACACATAGCTAGGTAGGCTACTTACATTATTTTGAGACTTCATGATTTTTTTCCAAGATTTGACAATAAATGCTACGAAGTCGCGAGCAGTCTCTAGCTCTTTCATAAAATATACAATTAATATATCAAGTCAATTAATATGCATAGAAAACAATAGAAAACAAAATAAATACCAGTCCCATGTTATTATGGTTAATCAATAAGGATAACAACATAACAAATGAACTGCACATTGCACAGTGGGTCAAAATGAGTAATAGTGTGGACAAAACAATCCACGCGAAACAACACGTGAATATTATGCTATAAACTTCCGGAATAACGTTACATTTATATTCTAGTTAAGCCGCGTAATATGAGAATGACATCCTTTGTACGTGACTTAAACAATCATAATACTATTGTATATTAGGTGTATTAATTGGACTTTAGTACCACAACGACTTAGTTTATCTATAAGTAGCTTTTTATAAGTCTATTTTATTCATATGTCACGTGGAAAACAAATGGTGTATATCAAACAACGACACACTTGGCTTAAGTTTTTTTGTGTCATTTTAATTATTTTTATTTATCTGTTCACGACGTCCCGCTATTGGACGTTCCTGAATAAATAAAATCTTTTATTTACAATTGAAAACAAACTGAAGGAAGCTATAGTAAAAAGAATTTTATTTCCATTTAACCAATAAACACAATAATAATTTTTAACTATGATTTTTAATTACATTTCTGACTATTAAAGTAAGATAAATGTATTAAATAGCTACAAGATATCTGCCTGCATGCATGACTGCATGCCAAAATTCTATAAGGAAAAGATTCATCAAAAAAACCAGAACAGGCCGGGATCAAGTAATTTTTTCAACGTAATGTTATAGAGCGGTATCCAAGTTTTTGCTCCCGTCTCCAGGCGACCTCCCAAACCAGTCCGGCCGGGGGCAAACACCTTTCACTAAGCTGCGGTTTTCTTAAAAACTACGAAAGAAAAAGTCGAGATAAGATCGCAAGAGGGTTTCGTGAGCACGTTGAAAGCACAAAAAGGTTCTACGAAATAAATACTATATTTTTTCTTCGTGACTAATGTGTAGGTATGATAAGTTATAAAGAACCTTATTGTCGTCACAAAGAATGTATTATTTCAATTTATGATAGGGATCTATCACAATACAAACAATAAGCCCATATGACGTAAGCGTTAATTAGCGTTACCTATAAGTTTACCTACATACCTACTATTAAATATTTTTTAATAACCTAATCTGTATAAAATATTGCAGAACTAAGTAAATTAATTATTTTTTTTAGTACTGTTTTTGTACAAAACAATTTATTAGAATACCAAACCCCAATAGCAAAACAAATTAACTGATAAAAAATCAATAAACCCGCTGAGATTGTAATGGTGTCACAGATATTTGATGAAGGCCATACAAATATTATTTTATCCATTTCAATCTATCTCCCATTTTTGCGCCAATTGCTACAAGCACGTGTGTCGTTATGACATTACTCATTGTCAATTAATTGCAGCGGAAAGATTTTGTCTAGGCTAGGTTAGTCACTAATAAGTACCTAGTGTATAGGTATAGGAATAACTAACCTAATAAATAGGTACCCACATAAAATATAAATTGCATTTTCAAACACCCGCTGAGTTACTTTATTTTTATGCTTCTAAAAAAGTAAGGCAATATAAAATGACAAAATAATAATAGGTAATAAGAAAACATAAAATAAACACCCAAAATGTTGTTTAAAAATTCTAAAATTGCAACACTCCATTTTTCACAAGTCCATAACTTTTTGACCCTGAAATAACAGACTCCTATTTTACGAGCAGTCGGTAAGAAAACAATAACAACATCATAACGTTTATTGTTTTAAGAATCTTTTTGAAAAATATTTTTACTGCAAGTAATATTTTTGCAAAAAAAAACAATGACTGTACAATAGATCTAAATTAAATATTTGTAATCAATTAAAGAGTTCTTACCTTTTCGTCTGCCATAAGGCCCACAAAATGAGTTCCCTTTGCCAATAACATTATCATCAATAAACTTTATCAGTTCAGCCACATCTTCTGATTTCTGCGCGCGGGAGACATTCCCCCATCTAGCTGGCAGATCTTCTTGCATGGATTCAGATTTTCCTTTTGTACCTCTTGACTTTTTCAATACACTTGTCATATCCGTCACATCACTTAACAAGAATCTGGTTTATCAGCACTTTTACAAAACACCTTTTTTGTTTACCCTCTAGCGATTACGAAACACTGGGTAAGATAATAAAAATTCGTTTACGAACACGCGGTATCGCGAGTTTACTGTAACACGTGCGTCGCGGCGGTTGATATCCGAGCGAATGAAACGAAACGAGAGACTGTTGTTTCTACGCCGCGCCGGGTTAAAGTCCATTTCACGAAAGAAGTCCCCTAGCCGCGGCGCTGTATTTCATGTCAAAATTGATAATGTTGCCATTTATGAGTACAACATCTACCTATAAAATGATTATTTCATTTGTAATTTATTAAACAATATTATTTCCTGCATATTTCAACTGTTCTGGTCATTCCATGTGTAGGTTGGTATATATTTTCATAAAAATGTCTACTTATCTATATTTCTGTTATGTAAAAAATTAAAGAAAAAAAAACCTTTTTAAAAACAAGCTTTTATTATTTGTTTATAAAATGAACTAAAAAGTTAAAAATAAATTAACTCTAAAAAGAAATATAACACTTTGTAATTTTAATTTGTTAAATACAACATATAAGTTGTATTTAATTAATACATCACAACATTTTCCTCAGGCTATCACAATGTAACACGCTTTCATTTATAAATGGGGACTATGATAAAGAGGGGGGACGAGATTGAATAATTATGTATGGTGAAAAGTTTTAGTGTTAAAATTAAATAAATTTGTACAATATGGAATTATTTTGTCCTAGACGAAGACGCTTATTTGTCGTTAAAGGTTACAATCAAGTTACAAAGTGTTATATTTCTTTTTAGAGTTAATTTATTTTTAACTTTTTAGTTCATTTTATAAACAAATAATAAAAGCTTGTTTTTAAAAAGGTTTTTTTTTCTTTAATTTTATTTTTAACTTTTTAGTACCTCTATTTTTAATTCGAGATTTACTACGACGTAGTTCGCAGCGCGTAGCAGCGTTATTCCGTTATGAAGTCCGTAGTTGAGGTTGCGTCGTTTAATTACGGAGTTCCTATGGCCACCTTCCGGCTCCATCATCAGACCCTGGTTACCATATAGTATCAAAGTACTCGTCAAGACTAATCCAATGAGCCCAAACTAGATGGGGTTGCGTCGTTTAATTACGGAGTTCCTATTTCTACCTTCCGGCTCCATCATCAGACCCTGGTTACCATATAGTATCAAAGTACTCTACAAGAGTAATCCAATGAGCCCAAACTCGATAGGGTTGCATCGTTTAATTACGGAGTTCCTATGGCCACCTTCCAGTTTCATCATCAGACCCTGGTTACCATATAGTATCAAAGTACTCGTCAAGACTAATCCAATGAGCCCAAACTCGATAGGGTTGCATCGTTTAATTACGGAGTTCCTATGGCCACCTTCCAGTTCCATCATCAGACCCTGGTTACCATATAGTATCAAAGTACTCGTCAAGAGTAATCCAATGAGCCCAAACTCGATAGGGTTGCATCGTTTAATTACGGAGTTCCTATGGCCACCTTCCAGTTCCATCATCAGACCCTGGTTACCATATAGTATCAAAGTACTCGTCAAGACTAATCCAATGAGCCCAAACTCGATAGGGTTGCATCGTTTAATTACGGAGTTCCTATGGCCACCTTCCGGCTCCATCATCAGACCCTGGTTACCATATAGTATCAAAGTACTCGTCAAGACTAATCCAATGAGCCCAAACTCGATAGGGTTGCATCGTTTAATTACGGAGTTCCTATGGCCACCTTCCAGTTCCATCATCAGACCCTGGTTACCATATAGTATCAAAGTACTCGTCAAGACTAATCCAATGAGCCCAAACTCGATAGGGTTGCATCGTTTAATTACGGAGTTCCTATGGCCACCTTCCGGCTCCATCATCAGACCCTGGTTACCATACAGTATCAAAGTACTTGTCAAGACGAATCTAATGAGCCCAAACTCGATAGGGTTGCATCATTTAATTACGGAGTTCCTATGGCCACCTTCCAGCTCCATCATCAGATCAGCTCCATGTTACCATAATATTGCATTGTCACGCGATATACATAAGCATGCAAAATTTCAGCTCAATCGGAAACCGGGAAGTGGATCAAATTTAAGTTGCAAGATTTGATTACAGAACGACAGACAACGGGACAGGTGAAAGTAAATAAAAGCTTGTAAAAAGTGTATTTTTATTAAGATAAGTAAGGGGTTTTCTACCTACTATCAGGAAAAAGGTCAGAAAATAGGGTAAATAGACCTGTCAAATTTAGTTCCAAAAATATCCGGGGGTCTTCTTTCGTGAAACGCACTCTACTACAAATCTACTACGCAACGCTTTTATCCCGCCTGAAACGACAACTCGCTCTCAGTCGCACCGCATTGAGAGTTACCAACAAGAATATATTTTGGAAGAAAGGTAGCTTTCACTGCTTTGATCACTTTATTTACAATAATTTTGCTATAACACGCAAAGAAACAGATGATAGAAACGAATGAAACGAAGGTGACGACAGTACTACAATATTTTGCCGTAAACCCTGATTTTCCAAGATAAAATCTGTCTGAAAAAGTTTGTCCCAGCAAATTATGCAACCCGACCACTGTGTGTGACCTGACAAACGTTCGGTTTTGTTTTCCCAGGTTTTATCTTTGTTTTGTCACAAAAATACAAGTTTACAATCTCCCAAACAAATACCTATGGATAAACTGCGGATATTTGCGAATAAATGTGAAATAAAATATAAATCATTTCGAATCAAGCTTCGAATAAACTTCGAATCAAAAATCAAAACTGACCAGTACCGAAACAAGCTGACTGAGACGCCACAAAATAAAATGAAAACAAATATCAACGGTTACCATGACAACGACATTTGTTTGTTCTATGACACTGGCGGCGGCTGGCGCAAAATATTTTTGTAATAATTTTTCAGCGTTTGCACTTGATTAGCACTTTCAAAGTAGTGATTTCTTCAATCTTGCCGATTCAAGATGATGAAATTTCAAATAGCCAGCGACCAAGACCGTAAGGAGGCTCAGAATAGAGAGAGACGGCGACAATGTGAGTTGGAGAGGAGGAGCAGGATCTTCAATGCACGGAATAGGAAAATTGGCGTGAGTACCTACTGATGGTATTGACTCTTTGCTGGTTAGGTAGATACATCGATGACTTATTTCATTTCCTGATAAGGATAAAAGAGAGATAAGAATGATAGGTAGGTAAGTAAAGTAAGTACGTAATTATCAATACTCTGATGTTAATTGAGAGGGTGTGCGACAGAAGGTCCCTATAGATTTACGAGGCATAAAAACTAAGAAAGTACCTACATACTTCTTTAACACTCGGACCAGCATAGATTAGACATAGACACCCAAATTTATGGTAACTACTACCACAGTAACAACTAATACTAAATAGTCTACTACTTAATTATAAATACAAGACTAAAAGTGACTTGTGACAAGAATTAACAATCTTACTGTAATCTCCATCAAATAGAGCTGAACCAATTTTTCCGATATTTAGGTGGATCTTCCTTTCCTGGAGCGCCAAATAGCGGAGAAGAGGAAGGAGCGTGATGACGAAAATCGCAGAAATGAAGCCTTCGCCAAACAGATGATTAAGGATAGCGAGTTGGCGCTTGTCCTTAATGCCAGGGAGCAAGAGGTACCGTGGTTCATGTAGTTACAGTAAAGGGCGATAAAGAATGCACATCGATCTTAAAGGGCAATCGGCTAATTTCAACTTCGTATAGCGATATCTGGGTCGCAAACACCACGATGTTTGTTTTGTCCACTTGTCAGTCGTAGTTCGAATGCGAAAGAGTGCAACAATAAAGTGCTTGATTCGGTTCTAACTTCACATTCTGGAGTTAATCTAATAAATTGATGTAAGTACCTATGTATATGGAAATCAGCATTCGTTTGTATTCGGAAATGCGATAATTGCCGATGTGCACTCTTTGTCGACCTTCAATTATTCAGAATAAGATATAAACTAACTTACCAATTACGTGCAGGAACGCCGTCGCATTTGCGCAGAGATAGACGAGTTTCGAAACAAGTTCCAACGCATCCAGGATCGGAGGGAGTACGATCTGAATGATCCGGACGTGCTGAAGAAACAGCTGCCGCCAAGGCTTGCTGATGGCGACCCTGTCGGCCTGTCTAGTGCTCAGAAGTTAGTTTACTCATCATCATCATGTGAGAGTAGATAGAATTACTTTATTGCATACAAAGCGCCTACAGGCATAGGTGACGGTGACGGTCTTGACGGTGGAGCATCCGCCATTTAGACTTTTCTGCTAGTGCTTTTACTTCTTCTTCGAGTTTTAATCTTGACGTGGCAAGTTTCTTGAACTAAGTAATCTTGACACCTACTTTCTAGCATATAACTAAACGAGTTATCACTACCTATGTATGCTGGGAATTCCACATCCAGGTTCGAAGGCGAAGACCTGAACTACGAGGAGCGGAAGAAGATCATGGCGGAACAGAAGAACGCGTGGCTGGAGCAGCAAGTCCAGGAGCGGAAGGCGGCTGAAGATGAGCGCAAGAAAGCTGAGGCTGCTTATATGGTTAGAAATTAGACTTTGGTTCTTTAAGGCCAATCATCATCGTCATTTCAGCTTATACTTATAGCTTCTCAGTGCTAAGCACAGGCCTCTCCGATAGCTCTTCAACGCGACCAGTTCATTGCCATCTGCATCCAACAAGATCCCTAGGCTTTCACTAAGTTCCTCTACGAGATTTAATCAGAAATGAAGAGATCCGTAGAAGAACGAAAGTCGCTGAGCTAATATAGCCCGTAGGATAAAGCCAATGTCCTTAGGTAATGTGCTTAATAGAATTTGAAATAATAATGAAAATTTTCAGTTGGCTGTAAAAGCACGAGACGCGAGAGCCAGCGAACTAGACAAGCTGGAACGTGAATGCCGGTACAGATTGGGTCAGGCTAACTTGCGATACAACGAAGCCTTGGTAAGATATCCACTGAAAGTAACACTGGATAAGTTCGTGATTGATAAGGCACAAGTATAGGATTTATGTAGTAGCTATGCTAAAAGATACCGATAGATACCTCTTACCATAAGCAGCCTATCCAAGATTTCGTCAAACCATTAAGTATAACGCTTACAGAAGATTACCACGTAACAAACAGTAGTAGGAACTTAGTTGCAGAAGACTAGCCATTTAATTACAATTAAAGCAGATAATTTGTTTATCTGTTAAACTTTTGAGCGTCACTGGTTCATGTCGGTGCCAGCAATCCGTAGTGGCTATTTGAGATTTGTGACGAACAACCAGCCTTAAGACAAATCCCCAAAATAATTGATTTAGTAACTCAGTCTTAACTCGGTCTTGAGATACGAATGCACACTCTTCTTTTCCAAAGGTGATGGAAAGGAAGCAGATGGAGCAAGTCCAGAAGGAACAAGAGGAGTCTGACAACTGCGCGGAGATGTACAACATGCTGACGTCAGATATGCTCACTGAGAACCCTGATGTTGCAAAGAGCGCCCTTGGGAAGAATAGGTAAGGCGTAGTAGGGAATATTAGCCGCAGAACCGATAACCGTTGGTGTAAATGAGTTCTTAAGTGGAGACCGCGACTCGGCAAGCGTAGTGTAGGACGTCCTTAGGCCAAAGAAGTGACGATTTGCGTAAAATGGTTGGCAGGAGATGGATGCGAGCAGCCGAAGATAGATCACAGTGGCGTGCAATAGGAGCGGCTTTTGTCCAGCAGTGGACTGCAATAGGCTGATGATGATGGTGTAGTAGGGAACATCATGGACGTATACTGCACGGAAGGATAGAAGCACCACTGATGGTTTTATTTTACAAAGAGCCTTCAGCAAATGGCTTAATGATCGTTCCGTTAGTTAGATTAGACCCATAGCTTATACTGTTTTGTCGTGAATCTGAATGAAACGATACGATATTTAATAGCCAGATTAAAGAACACAAAGGTTATTTATGTTGTTTAGCGGAAACTTTCCGCCGGAAAGTTCAAATTTTTCCATTAATTAGTGTACTAACCTAACCTACCTTATACCTTTTTAGTACCTTAGTAATAATGCAAAATCTTTCAGGGCCATCGGATACATGTTCAAAGGCTTGAACCAAGAGGAGTTGAAGAAATTCTATGCCGCGCAGAAAGAACAAATGGCAGCTTCCAAGGTAAGACAGTGAGATAAGACTTCTTCGTGACTGTTTTTTAGACCGATTTCGGCAACTGTAGTTGTTTATGTACCTAGTCCAAATTAATGCCAGTCACATATATACAAGAACACTCCATCATTGAAATACCTACTAAAAACTATAATAAACAAAACCTTTTCATTAAGAGTGTGATGTGTTCACAGGCCAAACGTGATGCGGAGGACAAAATGGAAGCCGAATGGCAAGCGTTGGCCAAGTCTATCCAACGGGAGGTGGCGCGGCTTGATATTGAAGACCGTAGGACTCGCAGGTAAAGGAATTATTAAAAAGTTTAAGTAATTATGGTGCATTGTAATTATGGCGCATTTCTGATTGACTGTTTTAACGAGGAGCAACACTACCTAGGTACTTTGTACCCTTTTGCCTTGGTTTCATACGTTAATCTTATGTACTGTAAAGACCACGCACCGGACGCAATCTGGAAAGGCCTCCAACAAACCTCCAACCTGGTTAAAGTCGCGGGTAGCCGTTGGATGTGGTGGGCAGCGCATGACCGGTCGTTGTGGAGATCCTTGGGGGACTTGTCTAGCAGTGGACGTCCATAAGCTGACATGATGATAACGATGATGACGATGACTGTAAAGAGATAATACTCCCTCGTTCGCACTCTGATGTTGTCACCCGAGTTCAACGTAGCGAGACGATTGTGACCGATTGCCATTAAAATGAGATAAGCAGAATTGCCGATCTAGTACAAGCAGTAGGTACCATAGAAATCTATTCAAAGCAATAAGTCTGCTCCATATGGCACGAGGATCATACAGACATAAAAAAACAAAAAATGTCTCTCCTGTTCCCGAAAGTTAAGGACACTGGGAACTAATTTCTCAACTTAATGCATATCCGCATAGTCTGTGCTCGATGTAGTTTTGGCCTGTAGGTATAAACATTTTGAGGATTGGCTGCTCCAGTATCCTTAATCATAAGGAACAGGAAAGACCATTTTGAACCTAATTCTGTGTATGACTCACGAACCAATAAACACGTAGCTTAGATCTGAACATACTCACTCTGCTGTACCTTTTGTGTAACTACTCTTTTTCTGTCTCTATTAGGTACTATCATCTTACAATAAACTATTAAATAAATAAATACTTTTTGACTTTCCCACAGAGAGATAGCTCGTCAGATAATGGAAGAGAACCAACTGCTGGCGATGCAGCAGAAGGAGAAAGCGAAGTACTTCCACGAAGTTGTGTATAACAACACGCCTACTGACGATTATTACTCACAGTTCAATACTACCACCAGATAGACTAGGATCTTCGTATTGTTTTAAAGGTTATTGGCTAATTATGTTATTTTAATGGTGCAAGGACTATCTACACAACTCCGGGCCGTGTCCGGGACGTGTCCGGGAAAAAATATCATTCCATACATTTTCAATGGATTCGTTCACACACGTCGTCGTAGAGGGCCTGTTTCATCATTTCTATATAAAATTTATCTGACAGTTATTTTATACCTGTCTCTGTCTCAACCGCCATGTTTTATGAAATAGACATAGGTTTATCTGTCAGTTAAATTTTATCAGTTGGTGGTGAAACGGGCCTTTAGAAAAGTGGGTGGAGTTAGGTATAGGTCGCGCCACGTAAAATGAACCCTAGCTGACAGATGCGCATTAGACGATTTTTGAGTCTGACGTTTAACTTTTGTTTTAAAATACCATCGCGCACAAAAGTGTTTAATTACAGTCATGGTTTTTCGCATAAAGCAAAGAAAAAATTTATTAGTAGTATAAGTAAGGTGGAATATAAATAAAACAAAAAATACACAACTACCAATCAATATTGGATTTAGTGTAAAATGTGTAAAAATGTAAAAAAATATTCGAAAATTTAAAAATAAACATATTGTTCTTCCATTAAGTCTTCATGGGTGGCGCAAAAACCAGATGAGGACGCGGTGTTGATGTCAGAACTGGCCATTTTATTATCATCGTTGTCGTCACTTTGATAACCTTTGGAATCAGAATCATCATCCCCTACGTATAGTCTATAAGCCAACATACGTAACCGCGTGCGAAAGACTCTTACAAGAATGAAACGATAAATAGCCCTACTACTTTCGAGCGTAAGTGTACCCATGCGCGAACATGTGATTTTCATTTGTTTCTAAAGTTCTTTTTACGTGGCGCGACCTATACCTGCACGCCGTTTACTTAATTCCTATACAACGTTGGAGTTTTCTCGAGTTTTTAGAAAGGGTAACTATTGGCTTAGCGGTGTGTATATTGAAATTAAATGTTTTTGCTCTTAGACATATATAAATAGTTATGTAGGTATCTGTACCCTTTAACAAGCCGATATACAGCTTAAGGTGCTGTTTTACCAACCACTAGCTCCATGAAATGACTACCTATTTTCTAGTTCTCAAACGCGTGAGACGCCATAGTTTTTACTGGACTTATATGAAAACTGACATAATTAGCCAATATTCTAAAGTCTAGAATCTAGAACTATCAATGCACTGTTACCTAACACTGCTATAAGTGCATTTTGTTAACTTTTATACATTATTTTTAATAGTATATTTTACAGTAGGTTATGTTGACTAATCAAAGTTAATGTACCAAGTTATACAAATTCATAGACTCCCTACTTTCATATTGGATTTTCGAAATATTGTAGAACAACTTAAAACCACCATTACATATGTGTAGGGTGACCAAAAGATCGGTAAAATTGAGAACTCTATAAAAAATCTTAACTTACATCATTAGATTGAAAAAATCCATAATTTAAATGATGTAAATAAAAAATATATAATAGAGACAAGACCGATCGATATTTCTAAAAGAAATTAAATTATGTCACCCTTATAATGCACTTAAATGAAAATGCTCTAATGATTGCACCTTGTACCTAAAAAAGCTTCAATTTTCTCAGACGATTTTGAACTATAATTATATGTATAGGTAAGATGTTTTTATTAAACGGTTTTATTTAGCTCACCCCGTTTGTTTTCTTGGGTCAAATTTAGTAATTCAAATTTCACCCTCTTCCTGTCAACCGATTAATCTGAAATTTTGTATACACTTTGGATTTTGGTGACAATACAATTATGTTTATTCATTATCATTATAAATTCAAGATGGCCGCCGCTACAAAATGGCGGATAATTTAGGTTTTATTAATCCCATCAATATGGGTATCAAATGAAAGGGCTCAACGAGCAGAATACAATATACTATAAAATATTGAAATCCAAGATGGCGGCCGCTACAAAATGGCGGATAACGTAGGTTTTATCAATCCCATCAATATGGGTATCAAATGAAAGTGCTCAACCAGTAGAATACAATGTACTATATAAAATTAAAATCCAAGATGGCGGCCGCTACAAAATGGCGGATAACTTAGGTTTTATCAATCCCATCAATATGGGTATCAAATGAAAGTGCTCAACCAGTAGAATACAATGTACTATATAAAATTAAAATCCAAGATGGCGGCCGCTACAAAATGGCGGATAACTTAGGTTTTATCAATCCCATCAATATCGGTATCAAATGAAAGGTCTCAACAAGTAGAATACAATTTACTATGCAAAATTGAAATCTAAGATGGCCGCCGCTACCAAATGGCTGATAACATTTTTTTATCAATCCCACCAATATGGGTATCAAATAAAAGGGCTTGCCAAGAAGAATTCAGTGCACTATACAACCTCAATATTTTAGATGGGCGCAGCCACTAAATGGCGTATAATAATAAGATTTAAATTTAGAAATTGAATCTGTAATTTAGGTATCTGATTAATCCAGCCTGAATCCACCACCCAAGTCAAGATTTATGCAGGGCAGCACTGTGGATCACGCAATCGTATACTTAGGTGCGAAACTGTTTGAAGAAGGTCAAGCCTACGTGGCTCTTTGTAGAGTAAGAGCTTTGCAGGGACTACGTATAGAGGAGTTGGACTGCAATAAACTAACGGGCAAGAAACCTTGCAATAATGAAGCACTAAATGAATTAAACAGAATGCGAAATAAAAACTAAAAACTAGAAAATAAAAATAGGTAAAAAAACTTTTTAAATTAAACGGTTTTATGTTAAACATATCTACATTGCAATGTTTAAGATAAATGTACTAAAAACCAAAAAATAATAAAATAGACACAGTCGTGGGAATTATAAACATATGCATAGACTAGACTAAAATAAAACCGTGGGGCACGTCAATTGTCTACAATCGTTGATTAAAATGTTTGTTTTGTAATGTTACACTATAATAAGGCAGTTGTTCAACCGACAACGATGGACGTGTGATAAGTAGGGCTAGAATGTGGAAACAAGCTAGCAAGCTCGATTATAAGCGAGTTTTAGGGTTTCATAGTGTTGAGCGAGTAGTACTTTTATTATCATATGTTTTGTCGATTAAAGACAAACTACGAGCAGTGAAACGATTCTTCGCCAGTCAGCAGTGTGATGTGAATGTCCAACGATAAACTCGTTGAAACATCTCTTTTATTTACATGGAGTGTATAACTATTGGAATTTCCATGAGCAAGAAAATAGTAAGTAATTTCCTCACCGTCTGCGGGACAACTGCCTAACGACGAATTAAACGATTCTTCTATCGCACATTAAGTTGATAATTTGTAGACTATTGACGTGCCCCACGGTTTTATTTTAGTCTAGTCTATGCATATGTTTATAATTCCCACGACTGTGTCTATTTTATTATTTTTTGGTTTTTAGTACATTTATCTTAAACATTGCAATGTAGATATGTTTAACATAAAACCGTTTAATTTAAAAAGTTTTTTTACCTATTTTTATTAGTAGATGTCGTTAACTTCATAGGTACTTATCTAAATTACAGTTACTTAGTTACTCATTTCGTTGATATTGTTCTTACTTCTCATAATTATCATTTCTCATAAAATACGTAACGGTGCGTACAGACCATGTAACATGTTATATAACTTTTGTTATATAACACGTCCACACTATGTAACCTTGTTATTCAACATTGCAGCATAAAATAATACTGTACACATTAGAATAACAATGCAACATAACAATGTTATATAACATTGTTATATTTTTATTTTGCAATGTTGAATCACAAGGTCATAGTGTGGACGTGTTATATAACACAAGTTATATAACATTGTTGTACATATCAATAACATTGTTTTATAACATTCAGTGTCCACATTATGTAAAACATGTTATATAACAATGTTAAATAACATGTTATGTTACATGGTCTGTACGCACCTTCAGTTATCTAACTTTGCCAAAAGATAATTTAATAGTTAATTTGTATGCTTTTAGAGCTAACTGCGTTTTTTATTAAATGATTTATCCATAAAAACTCTTTTATTAAAACTACAACACGTAATCATTAAAATATCATAATTTATTAATTCCAATCTAAAGAAAATAGATTTGAGATCGTTCATCACATGTAATGATAGAAGACTAGAATGTTATTTGGCTAAGAAAATAGTATTTGGCACTGAGATCTGAAATATCACTAAATAACCGGTAATTTAATTACCAAATCCATTAAATGGTAAATCTTTCTCTCACCCTCGTATAAGTGTGCGGTCACAACTGCGTAACGTACCGCGCGTAACGTTCGGTTCAATACGCTCGCAATGTGTTTCAAGTCACCCATCACACATCAGCCGAAATTACGTCGCATACATTTACTGAATCCGCGGAACGTTCCACGCGGTACGTTACGCAGGAGTGTTGAGAGACTTGGAGCAGCCTATCCGATGAGTCCTTTCTTGTGAAGGTTCTCGATGGAGTTGGCTATGACCCTGGCTGAAGCCCTGAGGTATCCACCGCTGGTCAGCATCACTATTGGGATTCTGTTCTCTTTGCATATTTCGAATAAGAATTCGTCTCTTTTTATGACACCCTGAAAAAAAAAAACCGTTATTACTTTTGTATAACACAGTCCTACTCCCTATTATTATAAAAGTCAATGGATTTATGAATGGATGTCCTCTTTCACGCAAAAACCACTAAACAGATTTTGATGAAACTACAGTATTTGAATATAAATGTCAATGTTTGTGCCGACCGATGGATGTTTGTTACTCTTTCGCGCAAAAATCACTAAACAGATTTAAAAAAAACTTTAGGTACAGTATTTTAGCTTGCACATCAGAATAACACAAAATCGTGAACGGTCATATTCCTTTCATAAATGTCTGAGGAACCACCTTGGAGAGGAAAGATGTTGGGTCACCTGATACGACACGACGACTTTGTAAAAAAGATCTTGAAAGGCAAAGTAAAAGAAAGACGAAAGATAGGGAGACCATGAAGGACTTACGTAGACCAAATAAGAGGGAATAGAAGTTGTGTCGTATCAGGTGCTCAAACGGACGGCATTGAATAGAGAAGGGTGGCGCAGACTACCGACAAGAGCCGACAAGAGCGACGCTCTTAAGTTTATGATAATAAGTGGTATAATCAAGCCCAACAAGTTTATTTCATTAGTTTCCTAAGTACAATCAGCTCTACTTACCAATCCACTGATACGCATATGTCCCAATGGATCATTGTCTAGGATGTCTGTACCCGCATTGTATACTAGAATGTCTGGCATGAATTCATTTAATGCTTCCCTTAGATTCCTGTAAAAGGGTATAATATAGCTTATTATAAAGTATGTAGATTTGGAGAATAGATAACAGTGTACATTTATTGGTATTTTTTTAATAGCATGTTGTGTCCCACTGCTGGGCAAAGGCCATCCCCGTACGCTTCCATTCCAAAAGCGATATACTATCACTTCGCAGTTTCAATAGAATACTTCTAATATGCTTCTAACCAGTCATCGATGAACCGTCAAAAATTTGCAAAATAGCGGATTTCGCGCATCTGTGGCGGAACATTGCAAAAAACAGTGATTATTGACTTGTTTTTAAATCTGTAGATTTTTGCAAAAAAAAACTTTTTTGTACCATAAACAAGCATTAAGAGCAGTGGAATTTCTTTTACTTGGGAAACTTTTACCCAGTAGTGGTTACCAATAGAGGTCCAAATATACACTTACGTACGCAACTTGAGTAAATACTCAAGATCTTCCACTTTGTGACTGAGCTCCACCTTCCGTCGAATCGCTTTCTTTGCCTGCCGGTCTTTCGGGTAGATGTTCTTGTTGTACATGTCCATTATGTACACTTCTGGAACACCTAGGAAGTCGTGTTGATAACCATTGCCCTGGAATTTATATTAAGAAACTATTCTTAAATATGTCTATCAAATCTAGCGACTTGTGTCCCACCTGGGCAAAAGCCTCTCTCCTCATTCGCCATGACTTCCTGTCTCGAGTTTCCTCATGTACTTGGAGAAATTATTGTTATTGATAAAGTTTGCCTCATTCACTGCGTATTTTATGTTGCTTTGAGTGGACTATTTATTGTTAAGTCAACACATAAGGTCCCACAGCTGGGCAAAGATCACCTTTGCATTCTTCCATCTACACCTATCCTCAGTGACATTCCAAAAGTACTTATTATAAATCCAGCTAATATTATAGTATATGTCAAATATTTGTGCCGATGGATGTTTGTTACTCTTATCACGCAAAAAGTACTGAATAGATTTTTATGAAATTTGGTAATATTGTAGCTTATATATCAGAATAACACACAGGCTATATTATTTTGAGATATCATATTTTTCTTCCAAGACATGACGATAAATGCGTACGAAGTCGCGAGCAGCCTCTAGTTCCTATAAATCTATAAGTGTTTCTAAAATCTTTTTACCTGATGAGCATCAAGATCGACAATCATAACATTCTGCACGTAGTCATGGTCTAAAAGACACCGTATCAACAGCGTTATGTCCGCGTAGGGACAGAACCCCCCACCCGTCGTGCCGCTGCAGTGGTGGAACCCGCCCCCCACGTTGATGGCCCATCCACGTTCCATGGCCAACTTGCCAGCTAGTACCGAACCACCCGTTTGTAATCTAGAACATGTGGGGAAAGTGAGCCACATTGTCATAGTGGTGCCTTGTGTATGAACTAAACTGGATGGAGAGTAAGGACCGGCGCACACCTGACGAAGCGCAGCACAGAGCATTTTTGTCATATTATTTATCAAAAATGCTCTGCACTGCACTCACTATTGTCATATTATTTATCAAAAATGCTCTGTGCTGTGCTCCGTCAGGTGTACGCCATCCCTAAAGAGGAGGCTTTTGTGAATCAGTGGGACGGGACAGAATGAACTAGCTGAATGTGTAAGGGCATGTTTATTAGAGAGTGTTGTGGTAGAACTTGAATGAAGTACCTAAAGTAGTAAAGTATTAACATTATATAAAATTCCAGACTAAGCAAAGAAAATAGAACGAGTAATGATTGGTTACCTCATGGGTCCCAGATAAGCCCGCTGCACAAAGTAATTGGGGAGTAAAGCCAATAATGGTACCTCTGCTATCATAGCCACAGTCGGACTCCACTGTAAAATAAGATACACTTATTAATCCTACTTCCTAATATTATAATTTTCAATGTTTGCACCAATAAGTTGGAAGGATGTTTATTATTTATTATTATTATTTAACAGTTTATTGTAAGATGATAGTATATAGATACAGAAAAAAAGAGAATTTATACAAAAGGTACAGCATATTTCTAAAAGAAATTTCTTCCTGCAGACCCCACAGAGAGAGAAGTGATAGCATGAAGGCAGGATAGTCACTACAATAAACAATAAATATATAAGTATAAACGTACACATATATATTCGATAAATACACATACATAAATATTATAATATTGTTTTTTATCTTTCACTCAAAAACTACTGAACAGATCTCAATAAAACTACAACAAAAATTTTCTAAGTTATTAAATGAGTACAAAGTTTGCGACTTCCTAGTTAGTTAAAATTGTCTTATTTCATTGCAACAACTATCAAAACAAATGAAATCATTAAATATTCAGCTATATTTGGTTAGTATTTGACAGATGTAAATAATATTAATATGTGGGCTACTTAGTGGATATATTAAATATTACTAGGTATCTTACCTTTAAAGATCTCAAATATTTTTGGGTATGCACCATCAATAAATCTTCCTTAGTAGCTTCATTTGGTGTAACAATCATCTCATCTGTTATTAATCCATCAGCTTTTAGATACTAAAACAGAGTAGAGGAAATTATGTTCCATTGGGACTCGAAGCCTAAGGTACTTATTTACAGAGTAAAAGGCCTTCTACACGGTCGGGAAAAACTACCGACCATCGTGGCCTTGGTCGGGTTGGTGTAAAAATGGACCGTGTAGAAATCGGTTGACCCGACTAAAAGTTGGTCGACGCCAACGGCCTTGATCGGGAGCGCATCCCTCGCGACAGGCCGCGTCGGTGGTCGGTCCCGACCGTGTGGATCGCTGTCCGCCGACTCGACCGCTTCAGTGTGCGTTAGTCAGTCATCGCGCGCGCACGTCACCGGGACGAGTCTTAATGGAGTCGCGAATTGAAAGCCGCGAACGGGAGATTCTAACCGAGTTTCTATCTTTGTATTTAGACCTTCCATGTCTTTGGGACATTGGGTCCGATTTGTACAAAGATAGAAATCAAAAAACACAAGCATGGGGGCGTCTGATGGAGAAGCTTAAAGAAGTTGAACCTGAGGCGAATATCGCCTCAACTAAGAAAAAAATTGAGAATATTCGATCGGCTTTTAAGAGGGAGTACAAAAAGGTGAGTGTTACTGGTTGATGGTTTTTAGGTTAATTTTATAAACATCGATCTCAAGGCTGCACGCTAACTAGGTACCTACCTACCTAACCTATAAAAATTCGTCATTTTTTATTATTTTTTTCGCAGGTTAAAGAATCAAAACGGACAGGAGCAGGGGCAAATGACGTCCATGTTCCCAACCTCTGGTATTATAATTTGCTATTGCCTATCTTTGAAAAGAAAGATGATCAATCAAGATGCGGAATGGACACGCTGACCAGTGATGAAGTAAGTACCTACCTCCATTTTATTTTAATATTAATCATTTTTAAAAACCTAGTAGATATTCTTAAAATACATTGGGTAATTTTAATGCTTCTATAAAACTAAGTAAGAGTAGGTAAAGTAAAACAAATATAGGTATATAAAAATTACTCTTTTTATTGTCACTAATATGTGCTTGTTTCACTGTAAACAGTTTTAGTTCCTTCTTTCCATAACTATATCAACCATTTTGTCTTGAAAGCATACTTTGCCAGTACTATTAAAATAATCCATTAGGATTTTTCTCACTTGTTGCCCTTCATAAGTATGCCTTTCAGCAGTTCGATTAAGAGGCGTCAGGGCACTTTGTTGTCGCCAGTCTCCAGGTCTAAATGTTTGTTGTTGTACATCTTCGATGTCAACGCATGAGGGAGTCCAATAAATTTTCGACTTCTGTCTTAAAAAATTGTGTAATGCACAGCTGGCTAAAACAATTGCGTCCAGATTTTCAATTTTAACGTTAATAGGTTGCCTAAATATTCTGAAACGCGAAGCAAGAATACCGAAAGCATTTTCAACAACTCTCCGAGCTCGGCATAGACGATAATTGAATATTCTTTTCTCCTTAGAGATGTTCTTGTCAGGGAAGGGTTTCATTAAATTTGTTTCAAGTGCAAATGCACTATCTCCTAAAAAAACATACGGTACTGACATATTTGTACCTGGTAGTATAAATGATTCAGGTAACTTAAGATCATCGTTGCTAAGTTTTTCATAAAACTTAGTAGCTTTCAGTATTCCTCCATCTGACATACTTCCATTTGAACCCGTATGAACATATATAAACTCATAGTTTGCATTGACGATAGCAAACAACACGACACTAAATGTACCCTTATAGTTATAGAACAGAGATCCCGTTCCGGTTGGTTTTTCGATTATAATATGCTTTCCGTCCATACAACCTACACAGTTATGAAATTGCCATTGTTCTTGAAAAGATTTTGCAGCTATTCTCCATTCATTTTCCGATGACGGTAACTGAAAAACAAAATTTTTTTAGGAGTCCGGATCATCACAACACGAGAAGGGCAGGAAGAGAAGAGGTGATATATTGGAAAAGAAAAAAGAAGCATTAATAGATACTGCACAAGGATTATTATTAAGCGATGACCGAAAGGAATCACATAAGAAAATAAATTCGTTTGGATTATACGTAGGAGAGCAACTGGATCAAGTGGAAACATTTCAACGCCAAGTGGCTGAGAAACTTATTTCCGATGTGCTGTTTCTTGCCAAAACAGGAAATCTCAACTTCGAATCAAGAGTTGAAACAACTACTAGATCTCGAAATGTTACTTTTTCACGATCTTCTTCCAGCAATATATCTTATATGCCGCAAGCACCCTCATATCATAATATGATTCATGCTTCTCCCTCACCTCATCATTATCAAACATTTCCATCACCCCATTTTATTAACCAGCCATCGCTATCACCTAGATCTACTTACTCATCACCTTCCCCACAAACACAACACATTCAGCCAGCACCATCCCCACATCAAATTCAGCCATCACCATCCCCACATCAAATTCAGCCATCATCATCCCCACATCAAATTCAGCCATCACCATCCCCACATCAAATTCAACCATCACCATCCCCACAAACACAACATATTCAGCCATCATCATCCCCACATCACATTCTGAAGTCATCGCAGCACTCTCAGCCATCATCATCACACCACTTTCAGACATTATCACAACACATGCAGGCACCACCACCACCTCAAAACAGTTTGCTGTTTACCACACTCCAAGCGCAGTTACCAACCAATGATGAAAATGAATATATTAACCAAATATCCATACCATCACCTAATTCTATCTCAAATGACACGAACACCATAATATATGAAGGACCTGCTAGTGGAATAACTGATTTTTTAATTTTCAAAAAGGGTAAATAAAATTTTATTGTAATACACTACCTTGATTGTTTTTTTTAAAGCCTTGTATATCGCCCAACAAGTTTCCGGTATAATTTTGGAAAGCAATTGAAATGATGTAATTGTACTGAATCTGAGATCTTTATAGCTTCTTCCCGTGGCCAGAAATCTTAATGTAGCTATTAACCGTTCTTCAGCAGATACAGCCTGACGCATAACTGTATTTTTCTTTGTAATCATTGGACGCACCATTTCAAGTAATTCACTGAAAGTGTCTTGATCCATTCTAAGAAAATTCCGAAAGTCTTCAGAATCTAGTATTCTTAAAATGTTGAGATGGTTCAAAGCAATTCGCTGTTTTAGCCACAATTTCATCCATTTCCTTTTTTTTCTTTGTTTTTCTTCTTCACTCAAGCATAACAAAGTTATTGCCAAACCGATCTTTTGTTGCTTTGAAAGCGAAGGAGCCATATTGAACTACGTCTTCACACGTTGAATACCGGAGAGGACTGTCAAGTTTAGTCAACAACCCGACCGTGTAGAAGGAAACAAAAATCGGTCGACCCGACCAAGGCCACGATGGTCGGTAGTTTTTCCCGACCGTGTAGAAGGCCTTTAAGATGCAATGAACCGGCAAAATAAATAAGTGCTTGAAAACATCAAAGTTCGTACCTACCTTTATTATATGGCCCCATTTACCTGCGTCGAACACATGATACCGCTCAAGACCCCAAAATCTGACGTTATACTTATCATGGTACACTAACGGCCACTGGTGCTCTCCAATTTCGAAATAAAGATCGAAATCGCTAAAAAACAAAATATGCGATACATTTACATGTAAACATTGCCCAAAATACCCATGGAAAACAATGTTAAACTTACTCGGTCATTGTTGAAACGTAATTCACTTGGACTTTTGATAATTACTTCATCATTATAAATCTCAAACAATCAATAACAATTGAAAAATACCATATTTTCCCCAACTATTGTTTTATTTTCTATAATTTCGCGTAGACGCGTAAATGACGCGTAATCGCGTAAATAAAAATAAATGTCAATGTCAAACTTCAAAGAAACAAGTTGACGTTTTGTCTAAATGTAAGTTGCTAAGCTGTAACAATGGTTTCTACCAAAAGCTGTTTTGTTTTTCAGACCCCCTCGTCGTCGGATTTTGGTGGTGACTGGTGGCCGCGCATAAGGGGACCACGACGAATTTTAGGAAAAAAGTCGTCTTGGATCTCTTGGATGAATTTATTGTTCTTAGGTGTTACTTAGGTATTATGAAAAGAACACAATTATGGAATACCTAAGTACATAAAACCTAAATTCTGGTGACATCGTTCACAAAAGACACGTGCCTGGATTTAAAAAAAAAGTTGTTGCTTAGCAACGGAAGCTCAAATTCTTCCGCGAAATGTAAACAAATAAAAAATGTGGTTAATTTCCCTATAGCAAATTTTTTTTCTTTTCATAACCTATTACAAATGTGCTAATGTTTAATAAGTTTAATGAGTACAAAAGGCTTTATTCGTGTTATGAATAATACAAAAGAAAATATCCTACAAAACGAAATAGAGTTTTATAGGGTAGGTACTTACCTTACTTATCTAATTAAGACTTAGGTCCTAAAATTCCTAATTAGAGTTAAGTACTTATACCTATATCTCAAACTTACATTTACACCTCACTTACCTACTAAAATATGGAGGTACCTAGATACTATCTGTCTTTCATACTAGTCTATACCCAACCTAGGTAACTGTAGTTAGCTGCTCGCCCGCCCGCATATCCTTGAAAAATACATACCTACATAACTATCTTTACTTACCTAGTCATTACCGATCGACTACCTACCCAAGTATAAATGGAATACCTCATATAGATAACTCACTCACCTTTGCTTAAATACAAAAATACTTTACCTACACATCTACAACCATTTTACCTGATACTTACTGGAAACCTTTAGCAAAACTCATTTCTACATTGGTCTTTTCACAACAGCAAAGTCAAACAGCAATGGAGGAGGACATCCGCGCAGTTATAGGGGACAACCAGAAACTGTCGCAGCAAGTCGGACAACTGTTACGGAAGAACTTGCAACTTGCGCAGGAGAGCAATGGAGACTCTGTCGGGGATGTGCGTGCGCAACTTAACTTGTTGACTAAGGTAGGATTTATTAATCTATTTAAGATAGGTTTTTTTTATACTTAGTTAATGTAACTTACCTACCTACTTTTAGCGTTTTTTAGGTATAATGTTTGAGAAAGCGTTTGGCTGTGCGATAAGGGTCCTCCATAAAAGTAGCGGTAAAACTTTGGATGCAAGCAGCAAAAATCAGTCCTATACTTAGGTACTTAAGATCCTTGCCAAGTTGTAAACTGTCATAGATTAATACCTATTAAGTTAAGATGACGATTTCTATTTTCAGGAAAGGGATTCGGTTTACGTGTTATGGCAAACATCACAGAAAACAATAGAAGCTCTTGAAAATGAACTTAAAACTTATCAAAGCTACGGTCATGGCGGACAACAGGTAACTTTAATAAATTATTTATTGCTAACTTCATATTTACCTACTTATTTTGAAGTCAAAATACTTACACACGAAGTTTTAAGTGCCCATTCCTTTTCATTATGAATTAAAATAAATAAGGTAGAGTAGCGTAACGTAAGAAGACTTTAAGGCCGTGGCCCCAGTAGGCAAACTGTTAGCGGCTGACTAGTTTGCGGGGTATCGATTTAGTACGCTCTTTCATATATTTGAAATGGAGTGTCCACAGTCAGCTAGTTTTCGCTCACTGTACGCAGTTTGCAGCGTTACGCGCGCTGACTATCTCAGGCAGCGGCCGACTCTCACCAAAACCGGTGATTTCATTGATTTGAGTTTGCAGCTAACTCAAATTTCAGTTCGCCACCTTGCGGCTCACTCAGTCGGCCGCTAACAGTTTGCCTGCAGGGGCCACAGCCTAAATGTTGTGACGACAATGTTTGAGCCAACAGATGGGCTCCTTCTGTTACCTATTTATTTATTATAGAAGGTACTCGTATCTTTTAGCAACCCATCGACGAAGACAGACGAGACATCGAGCTAAAACTAGAAACAGCACTAACCGATTATTTAGAACTAGAAAAGAAATACAAATCGCAACAAACAAAACTATCTCAATTAGACCAAGAACTAAAAAGCAGAGATAAAGAAATAACACTATTTAAAGAACGAAGTAGAGAAATGGAAGATAAATTAAAAGAGACGATGCAGAGTTTAGAAGAATTTAGAATAAACTTAGCAGCGGAGAAGAAAAATAATGAAGATGTGAAAGACCAATTGCGTTTATGTCAAAAAGAGACAGTTGATAGAGTTAAAAGGGAGGCGGAAGCAAAGAATAAAGTAAGAACATAACAAACAATAATGCAACTCACTGGGCCAAAAAAAAACTCACTGCCCAGAAATTAATCATATGCCACAGTACCTATACATCTAGACTGCCCCGACATTTTATTATTATGGCAGTCAAATAATCGGCTCGAGGAGAAAAAATGAGCTCCTTTTTTGGCCCAGGAGTCTTAGGCCGAGTTGCATTGTCTTTTCTTGTTAGAGTGGGTAAGTAGGTAAGTAGGATAGGACGATAGAATGATAAATGGCTAATCTGGTTTGCAGGTAGCAGAGGCATTGCAACTGTTTGATGTTGTATCCGCTCAAAAGAATGAAGCATATAAAAAAATTACTCAAATTACAGGTAAGGATATACAACCAGTTGTAGAACAGTTCGTTAAAGTTTAGAGCTTCGTTAAACCGCAGCTCTGAGCTCTTTAAAGCTGTCACTTTCGTTTTTTACAAATTAGAATCAGACGGCAATACGATAATGCAATTTTGAATTCTTAGGTAGGTACCTATGCTTAAATTTCTGCAATTGACAGATCTTACACCTTACACTATCAACAATCAACCCTGTAAACGGAACTGCATTCAATTTAAAACATACCTCAAAAGAAAACATACCTACGTAACTATTAGGACCAATCTTCTTTCTGACAGTCTATCTGTGTATGATAATAACATTGATAACGTTCATTTCATTGCAGAAGAATTACTACAAGTGAAACACGAGCTTTCAAACATAAGACGTGAAATAGAATCAAAACACAAAACAGAATTGGACAGCATAAGGGAAAAGTACAATGAGAAAATAACAGACATGCTCGCTCATATCAGGAATCTGGACTCGGAATTAGTTGAGAAAGGCATGCTGCTGAATAAAGCTATGCGGTAAGTTAAAAAATAATCTTAATAAAGTACGGCAACGGAACAGGAAGGTGGTAATTTACTGGGTCAGGTTTTCGAGCCTCGTAAGCTAAAGCTAAAACACGCATCTTCTGTACCGTTTCCACACTGAAACAGCTCAAGCGACGCCACCAATAGACGAGTGAGCGACGAAAGAGTTTAAGCATTTCACATACTTCGGTTCACACTGCGTGTGACGCGTCACGTCAGCAATACAAAATATAAGTATAAAAGAATGATCGCCCAAAACCTTAAAGACATACACTTGTGATTTGAAAGCAACTATATTTAAAACTTACTTATTAGTTAGTAGGTATAATATATTACAATTGGCAAACAATTCCAGAGAAATAAAAATTCTAAAAGACGAAAATGAAACATACGCAATGCAGCAGAAAGAAAATCTAACCGCGATAGACCCAAGATTGCAATTAGCGGAGCAAAGACTAGAAGCTATGTATCAGGAATTGGTTTGTATTAATTATAATATTTATGTGAGGTTAGAATAGTTTGATAAATACATTTTAATAAGTAGATATGATGAAGTATGATGAAGAAATAAAAACATTTTTAAGGGGTTAACTGCTTTGACTGGCGACTAATGAATGAAACTTTAATTAATAGATTGTTCAACTCTTTCTGTCTTAATTAACTATGTCTTGATTTGAATTAAAATCAATGTTTAAATCAGCCACCATTTTGAAAAGTTCTCCGCCATCTTAATAAACACTCCTATCCAATATGGCGGCTACAAAATGTCATTGACGATTTTAGATAGCGTCAGAAAGGCGTAACATTCAGCTAGTTTGTGAGAAGCAGTGTCTTACTATAGAAATCCAGAGGATTCAAGATATCAACACGAGAGAGACTAAACGGCGCGAATGGGAAGAGACCTTGTTGAAAACACAGTGTGAAGAACTTAAGTAAGTACCTACTTACACTTGTGATTACAGAGTTTTATGTAGGTAAACTACAGATGAATAGGCAAAATCTCTCGATTGTTAGATAATGTTAGAAGTTCTCATATCTTCAATAGATGAATACAATTTTATATCCACAGAGCACAAGTGGAACATCTACAGAAGTCATTAGATGAAACACATGGAATGGTGAATAAACTACAGGCTATGCTATCTTCGAGAACAGAATTGAGTCAAAAGTAAGTTAAATCTTCGGGCCCGTTTCACCACCTAGAGATAAAATTTAACTGACAGATAAACCTATGTCTATTTCATAAAACATGACGTTTTAGACAGTGACAAGTATAAAATAGCTGTCAGTTAATTTTTATCTGTGACTCTGTAGGTGGTGAAACTCCCCTTAGTATTTTTCGCTCTTTGATCTGTTAGATTCTTATAGGAATTTTATTATTACATTTTAATTACAGAATGGTCTCAACGAAAGAAGAAGAATTGCTAGAATTAAACAAGCACTTAGAAAACCAAATGGAATTAAGTAGAAAGTAAGTACATTTATTACATTTGAAAAAATAAGGTAGGTACCTACGGACTACAGATAGTATAAAAAATAATATTATTTTCAGATGGAAAGAATCTTATGTAGAAATGACAGAAAAGTTAAAAAGAAGATTAGAGAATTTGGAGAAAGAAAATGAGAAATTAAGAGAAAAGTCAAACCTACTTGACGAAGTATCTGACGAGGGAAACGACTCATTGTAATAAGTTAATAACAAAGCATACTTTTCCATGTTACACTTAGTAAAAAAAACAGTTATATTTTTAACCGTAATAAAGATTTTATTTACATTATAAATAGATTTGAAATCATACCTAAGTATGCTGTCACATCTGCGTAACGTACCGCGCAGAACGTTCGGTTTAATACGCTCGCAATGTGTTTCAAGTCACCTATGACACATCAGCTGAAATTACGTCGCATACATTTACTCCAGCTACTGAACTTTGGCGCGGTGTTACGCAGATGTCTCGCGACCCTTAATAATATTTATTATTATTTATTATAATAATATTTTTACAATGGAGATGATGACTACATTCAAAAAATAATTAGTCCGTCTTTTAGGCTATTAAAAAATATTTGAAACACATTTTTTACCTGATCAAATACATAAATAAATACAAAGATACAAAGCATCAAAGTTACGGTATTGACGTCACTCCTCGGTTAAAATCGTACTGTGGTGTGACGTCAAGAGCAACTTTAACCCAGTGTATCTTTGTCATTTTTAGTTTAAGAGAAAAAAGAAAAATACGTGTCGAATATTTTAAAATAATCTATGTGATGGACTAAAAAATTTTTTTAGTCATCATGCCCATTATGCGGACACACATTCAGCAAACATACTTGGGAACCAATATAAAGTTTCTTTGGGATCTTGAGTATCAATCCACGCCAGGCCTTCCTTCACCATGTGGTTTAATGCATTTTCTGCTCGAGTTTCATTCCAACTGAAATTAATATTAACATAATAAGATGGATGACTTTACTATTAGTGATGTAATTAGGCTGTATCTTAACTTTGTAAGACCCAGAACACACGGGGAAACGAAACTGCAACTGAAAGAAAACCACACACGACGAAACTCGTTTCAAACTAGTAGAATCTATAGCAGAAACTTAGATGCAACCCAAAAGTAACTAGCAGTTGCAGTTTCGTTACAGTTTCCCCGTGTGTTTTGGGTCTAATTCTGTTATACCTCCTATTATACCTCTTTAATGTGTCTCTAATAAATAAAGTCACTGTCGCTAACAATATCCTAATAGAAAAAAACATTTAAGGTGGGTTTTATAATTTACTTAATAATAAAAGACTATGTTGTTCCACTGCTGGGCAAAAGCCTCTCCCATGCTTCTCCACACATTTCTGTTGGTGGCGGCTTCCCACCAATTTTCCCTAAATATGTTCAGGTCGTTGCGCCATCGTTTCTTGGGCCTACCTCGGCGGCGCTGGCCGTCTTCCGGCACCCATTCTGTGGCTAACAACTTAACACAGAATATTATGGACTGAACTGTTGTTTTGGAATTTTAAAGCCTTTTAGCAGGTTTACATTATTTCCAAAGACACAATACTAGTGCGTGGTATCCTAGTTGGTAGAACGCTCAAACCTTCAATCTTTGAGACGCGGTTTCGATCTTCGGCCTGTACCTCTGAGACCCTTCTTCCAGAACGCATAGGCGATTCAAGTATCCTGCATGTCTCGAAGGCTAGTCACCGCGAAGTATCTCACGTTCATTTGCATGCAGGCTCGATACTACGATACCGGTATAATGTATGTGAGATACTGCCTGGTAATGGTGACTAGTCTTCGAGACTTGAATTCCCTTTGCATAATGGGAGGAGCTGAGATTTATTTCTCATTTACGGATTGAATATGAACTTCTTTAATTCGAAAGTTATTTAAATCTAACTTACCCAAGATCCGAATTTAGAATGCTAGGAGACACCCAGGCTGTGCCTAAAGAGCTTGCTTTCTGCAACACTAGAGTTTGGTCTAGATTTAGCTCCCCAGGTACTGACTGCACCAACCATTTGCCTTTGCTTATTGGCACCACTGTGAAACTGGACAGAAAAATAAAATTATCAACATAATAAATACAATGTTGAGTGTTATAATTATAATCCTACTAACATTATAAAAGTCAATATCCATTGGTATGGATGGATGGATGTATGTGAGGATGTTTGTTACTCTTACGCAAAAACTACTGAACAGAATGTGATGAAAAGACAACGCAACTCAGCCTAAGTTGCAATATCGTTTACGATGTTGTAGCTTCACATCAGAATAGGTCGTAGTCTGTATTCATTTCAGATAATATTGATTAGAATTTTCAAGATATAAAGATAAATACATACAAAGTTGCTGACTTGCCTTTATTTATCAAAAAAAAAAAAAATACATAAATTACATCAGTCTCCTCTCTATAAATAATTTAATATTTACCCATTTCCAAATATCCTTAGCTTCTTAACAGCAGCAAGTAGATCCTCATTGGTGATGTCCTGATGCTTCTTAGCCTTCCCTCTGGCTGCTATGAGCCGGTTACGCAGCTCCTCCAAAGTAATGAGACCTCCATTCTTGTAGTTTGTTGCTAGACATACTTCTACAATCTGCACTCCTAGTTCGTAATAGAAGTCACCAATACCTGAAAAGAGGTTAAATGATGGAACTAGATTTCATAGGATAAATTATGTGCAGTGTTCAAATCTATACTTAATACTCAAATGTTTATTGCCGACCATCCCCCTTATTACAAAACGAGTTTCATTTATAGTTCTAGAACTAACTCAGTTAAATGATGTTTTGGCTAGACAAAACGTCAAAAAATAACATTAGTCCTAGAACTATATTCAAATGGCATAGGTTTACATAGGTCTTATTGATAGTTCAAGTACAAGCTTTATAGGTATCCTAACTAGGGCATGGCAATGTCATGTAGTTTCTATCTATAACTTCATTATCTCTTTAAAAGCGGGAGGATCATTTTTAAGAGACTTTTTTACACTTTTCATATTGTAAGCATTAAAACGATATTTATGGTAAATATTTTGTTGATATTTTGTAAGAACTTAGGTGGTGAGACGACCGCCTAGAGGAAATAAATAAAAAGATACTAGCTCTTGGTTTGATAAAAAGGGTTGTTTACGTCTTAATCTGTAGGTCATTTCGAGACGAGCTAATTCGTCATCGTTATTAATGTATCAATAAAAACTAACCTAAAACCGACCAAAACCCTTTTCCAGAAGCAAGCGGGTCCACACCGATCGCAGCGCACATTTCTTGAAACTGTCGCCTGAACTGAGCATTCTTCTTTATCTCACTCTTGTGTTTTGTAGCAAACTCCTCCAAATTCTCTCTAAAAACCTCCAATTGCTTCGACATTTGTTGAAACTGGTTTTCTTGGATCTCAGAACCTTTTTCGCGGTATTTCTCTTGTTCCAATTTCTGTTTTTGGATAGCACCAACTCCTGCGCGTCGTCTCATCTTCGTATTTTAAATGCAATTTATGAGAAATATTACGGAGAAATAAAATGTAAATTGTAAATAAACTAGTCAAACAAAACTCAACAAAGATCATTGACAAACAACGTCAATCAATCAAACGCCATTGCAACATCCTCGGAGCAACAGCTGATTTTGACATTTAGTTGTGTTTTCAGAGTAAAGTACTTTTTATTATACTGCCACGCTTTTTCACAAATCTAACAATCATATTATCATTAAAAAGTTCTAAATATAAGATTTAATTAATGAAGATAGTCCATTGAAAGAAGCAAAATATTTTATTTTCTTTAATTTTACCAATTAAGCCTATTGTATTTTATCTGACTAAACAACATTATTGGCTAACAAGTGGTAAAGGTAAATTAAAACGGGAACGAATGTTTTGAACATACCTAAAGTTGCAAGTACATAAAAAGTCGCTTTTTGGTGTACCTACACCTTAGACCTACACCTCTGAGACTAGTGCCAATCGATAGAGAAACTAATTACAAACAACAAATACTAATTGCAAAAAAGTCGTAAACGATAATAATATGCTTTTTAAGATAATTCAGTTAGAAGTTTCCAAAAAAAAAATTTTTTTTCTCTATTTCTTTGGCAATTAAGTAAAAAAATATACAGCGAATGATAAATACTGCTTGGCGTAAATAATATAAGGCTATTTATGTGAGATATTTCATACTAAAACATTGAAAAAGAGTACAGTTGCCTTGTTTAAGTACCTACACCTAACTAACTTGTTTGGAGCAGATTTTGACTGGTGCTGTTGAATCTTAATTATCTACCGATTTTTATCTATTAATATAATTCTAATATGTGTATTGCAAGTGTATTGAACTAACTTTAATAAGTTGAAAAAATATCACAGAATGCCAAAAAAATAAAAATAAGCATAGTACAAAAAAATGAATAATGCATCCCTGGTGGGGATCGAACCCACGACCTTTGGATTAGAAGTCCAACGCGCTATCCTCTGCGCCACAGGGACTTACAGCAAAGCTGTCAAAAGTGTAGTACACTATCAAAACTTACCTATTTCCTAACGCAATTAATAAATTCAATCCTATTTCAGTAAAATAATATAACCGAAATAAAATAATTTAATTTTAAATTCATTATTAGTAGATAAGAAAACCTATTACATCTAGGCTATCAAAAATTCATTAAAGAGTAGCGTTTGAATAATTTGAAGTCGTCCGACCAACCGGATATGTCAACAAAGGAAAATGACAAATGTCAGTCAAATGAAAATAAAAACATTTGGAAAAATTTAAATTTCGGTGAACTGAAAAAAATTAATGTTTTATTTAGTATTGTAGAATGTAGGAATAAACATTTACGTGGAAACTATAAAAATAAAGAAATATAGTAAAATGGATACTGCTGCATACGAATCATCATCGCCAGTACAAATAAAAAATGAACATCAATCTGAAATAAATGACAAGGATTCCGTCGAACAATTTCAGCAATTTATTTTTGAACTGTTCGAAAAAAACGGCATATTGAGTGATTTGAGAGCTTATTTACGGAAAAATATTGTAACTGTTTTAAAAAATGCATACTCCGGTGAGTACCTGTTTTACAAACAACAAAGTTTTTCACCAAGAAACTATCTATAATTATTATTGTTGGTACATCTTTTTGAGATCTCGGGTCCATAGGGACCGGAGCCAACATGTAGAGGCCCTTTCAAGTACCATTTATTCTAAAACTAGCTTTTGCCCGCGACTTCGTCCGCATAAGATTTTTTGTTTTCTCCCGGCTGTAAGTCCCGCTGCAACAATGTCCCACCTCAATTCAGTTTTCTGCCTACTTCCTACCCCCTAAGTACGATGACGTGATCATTTTGATCTTATATCCGTTTTTAGGTAACCATCTATTACGTTACTAAATTTCATCAAAATCCGTTCAGCTGTTTAGGCATGATAGAGCAAAACTCCCAGCAAAAACCATAAAAAAAAACACTAACTCAATTCAGTTTTCTGCCTACTTCCTACCCCCTAAGTACGATGACGTGATCATTTTGATCTTATATCCGCTTTTAGGTAACCATCTATTACCTTACTAAATTTCATCAAAATCCGTTCAGCCGTTTAGGCATGATAGAGCAAAACTCCCAGCAAAAACCATAAAAAAATCACTAACTCAATTCAGTTTTCTGCCTACTTCCTACCCCCTAAGTACGATGACGTGATCATTTTGATGTTATATCCGTTTTTAGGTAAACATCTATTACCTTACTAAATTTCATCAAAATCCGTTCAGCCATTTAGACGTGAAAGAGCAAAAGTCCCAACAAAAACGACTAAAAATCACTAACTCAATTTAGTTATCTGCCTACTGCCTACTCCCTAAGAACGATGGCGTGATTATTTATAGCCTATGACCATTTCTAGGTTATCATCTATCACCATACCAAATTTCATCAAAATCCGTTCAGCCGTTTAGGCGTGAAAGAGTAACAGACAGACAAACAGAGTTACTTTCGCATTTATAATATTATAGTATGGATTTATTATTAAGTGCCTAAATATAAAGTTTCATGGTTTTATCTTTGAATAATGACGATCTCCCATACTAACTTTCATCCCTTATTACCACCCCCTTAAGCCGTTCTTTTTTCTCAAAATAAAAAAATAAAACATAGCCTAGGAAAGGTCGCAGACCTTTCCTAGGCTTTAGTCGAACTCTGTAACAGATTTTATGAAAATAAGTTCCGGAGTTAGGTGTGGAAGCGTAACTTTGATAGGACTTCCATACGAACTTTCATCCCTTATTTCACGTCTATACAGGTAGATATTTCCAAAAAGCTAGAACAAATATTTATTTATTTAGTACTAAGTGCCTAAATATAGTAGTAAATAGTAAATAAGTACCAAAAGTTTTGTAAGTAGCTTAATCTGAATAAAGGCTCTTTTTATTTATTTATTTATTAAGTGCCTAGATATAAAGTTTTATGGTTTTATCTTCGAATAATGACGATCTCCCATACTAACTTTCATCCCCATTTATTACCACCCCCTTAAGCCTTTTTTCGCGACAAAATATAGCCTATGTCCTTTCTCAAGGTCTAGACAACCTCTCTACCAAATTTCATTGAAATCGGTTCAGTAGTTTAGGCGTGAAAGCGTAACAGACAGACAGAGTTACTTTCGCATTTATAATATTAGTATGGATGTGAGATGGCATGCACCTCCCTGGTTCTATCCTCCAACACACTATGTAAATGCATTGGGGGACAGTCCCCGGTAGCTGCAGAACTATTGCCGGGAAAGGATGAACGTTGGTTTGGGCTATGGGGATGGGATTTGGTGGACTGGATAACCGGGCTATTGGGGTGAGATAACGGACGTCTGCATGTTAAATATCACACAACTTTATATAATAATTAATAATTTAATAATAATATATAATTATTATTATTTATACATCAAACTGACTGCTAACAAGGGTCCTAATTTTTATGAAGTGCACATATTACTCAGGGGTCTCAAGATGACTCTTACAAAACGCACTTTTTTTTAGTGCTTATGTACCTACATATAATTTAATGTTTTTTTCTTGCACCCAGGAGATACTCCAGCTTGCCAAAAGCATTTTGCCCAACGTTTGGAGCTTGCCTCGCAAGCTTGCAATATGCTTATTGCAGATTACCTTCTTTGTTATGTAAGTCAATAACTTTATCTTTTCTATACTGATGTAGAAAAAAAATAAAGGTCAAACAATAAATAAACTAAAATAAATAAAAAGAACTAAACAATAAATAAAAATGACTAATAAAATAAATGACCTTATGGCAGTTTTGTACTAATTTATTTATTGTTCCTATACCTACCTACTGTTTTGTGTGTTTTAAGTAAAAAATCTATGAGAAAAAAGTTTAAAAATTAAGTTAAAAAGTTATCGAAGTTGAAATTACAGTACCTAACTAGCTATAACTGCTTAGCATCTGCTCTTGTACATAACAAGCTAATTAATAGCAAAATTTTCAGGAATTCAGTTACACATCATCGGTATTTCTATCCGAGATACCTCTGGCTAACATGGCATTTAACTTCGCAAGAGATCTTTTAAAGAGTACCCCTGAAAACAATGTCAGGCTTAAAGAAAAGGATATTTGTAGTATTATTAACTATCTAGGTAAGAAAATAAACCTTTTATCATACAATATTCAAACTAAGTATTAAGTAAATAGCATTTAGGTACCTACAGTTATAAAAATGTGTGTATTTATGTTAGACCCCAATACTACTTACAATTACAAAATTAATAAAAGTTCTTATCCTTATCAGCTCTTTTAACCTCCCCAATACAGGAGCACGAGCTCTCACACGAGAGTGATTAGGCCATAATTCACCATGCTGGCCCAGTGCGGTTTTGCAGATTTCACATACACCTTAAATTTTTTTCTCCAAGTGTATGCAGGTTTCCTCACAATATTTTCCTTCACCATTAAGAAAAGTTCCACTAGACTGAAATATGCTTCTTTAACTATTCATAGAGGAATAAAATAGGCCCTAAACAACTGATTTGCAACAAACTGGACTGACGACCTGGTGAAAGTCACAGAAAGCCGTTGGATGTGGGCAGCGCATGACTGGTCATTGTGCAGATCTTTGAGGGGCTTTTGTCCATTAGTAGACGTCCATAAGCTGACATGATGATGATGAACTCCCATTTGCAACAACTTAATCATAATGAAGGTTTATCACAAGGAATGCAAACTTTTTTATAAAGTATCCGTTTTTTTTTCAGGAATCCATTGCAATGCAAATTACGTATCAGAAGTGATAGATATGTACAAATCTGAGCCTCACACGCCATTGCTGCTCTCTATATTGAAATGTCACCAATTGATAAAACCAGAGGCTGTTTTGGAACAAGGTAAGGCAATGCTTTTTTACTAAAGTTTTTAAAAAAACTAAGAAGAATGCTAGTAGTTGAAATGAATGTGTTTTTCGTTTTTGTCTTGATTAAAAAAATCCTAGTCAGTCACTATTTAAAATTTAAATCTGTTGGTTTCATTTAATACCTACATGTGGCTAGAAACATTTTATAATCATTTACTAAGATAGGTACCTACTCCTTTAGTTCATTTATATCGTTTTTTTAACTTATCATTTACTTAACCTACTCAAAAACCAATAATTTCATTTAAGCATTATGTTCCTATTAAAATGTACCTTTGCTATGTCCATTCACATTTTATTTTAAATAGAGCTTATCTAAATAAAGCGAATACTTAACTTACGCCCTTTCCACTTTAAGCTTCAGACGACCAGCAAGACTTAAATAATTTATCATCAACGGATACATTAAGTGAGATAAAAAAACAAGATTACTGCCCACATACAAGTACTTGCTATACGTGCAGCACGAAAATATCGAAACTACGGAGGAAGTGTAAGAAAAATAAGAAAACTTTTGTTAAGGTAAGAACTTGTAATCATTAGCATTTAGTAAGGGGGATATTACACTATAATTTTTCTTGGATCATTTAAAATTATCATAATATATTGGATCCAAGATAATTGACTGTAGGGAAATGGATCATAGTACTATATTACTTTATTCAATATCATTGACTTCATAGGTCTATAATCCAAGATATGATAGTGTAATTCCTTTAGTGTCCAAAGGGTTTAAGTTCGACAACTTAGGTATTATTATGTACCTGTTCAAGGTTAACAGTGAGAAACTTAAACTCTTCAACCAAAGGACAGTTGGGTAGAAATGTATCTACCTACCTATTTTAGTTATGAATAGGTTCCTCAAAATACCTAGTTAATTAAAAACATAAATAGTCAATAGTACTGAAAAATGAAAACTGGCGGTAGGTGAAGGAAGACCGCGAAACTTAAGTTCACTTCAACCCAGTTCCACTTATGTTTCGCGAACTTAAGTGGAACTGGGCTGGACATGTTTGCCGTATGCATTCGGATCGATGGGCCAAGATATCTACCAACTGGTTGCCGCTCGACGGCCACAGAGGTAGAGGTCGGCCTAAGAGGAGATGGCGCGACGATCTGGATGCATACTTGGCAAGCTGGCCAGAAGTTGCTGGAGATAGGGAAAGATGGAATGATGCGGGGGAGGCCTTTGCCCAGCATAGGCTAGTTAAAAAAAAATAGTCAAGTGACATATAATTTCAGAAAGAATCAAGTGTGAATTCAATGAAAGTGAAGAATTTATTGAAGAAAATCACAGCCGTTGAAGGCTCGGTTGTAGATGAGGTTTCTATTTATACCTACTTATATTATGTACCCATCTACACAGCACGCATATTCCCTTATATCTTAGTATTTATATAATTTTTAAATTTAATTTATTTCATTAATCTGTTTCATTAGTATAGATAGATAGAAATACTTTATTGCACACAAAGAGTTATAGATTAACCCCAATTCATATAAAACATTGCATTATCAGTGCCCGTTCGCACGAGTGGAACGAATGCATTCCCATGTATCCGTTCACACGACGCAGTGTGAACAGATACTTGGGAATGCTAGGGATACAAAACGAGCGCTTTTTTGACGCGCGGTAATAAAGCGCTCGTGCGAACGGGGGTTCATTCAGTACAAACTATCATGTAGGTACCTTCCTAAGTAATATTAAAAGAATTGTGTCGCCTCCCTCCCATTGGGATAGGCAGAGACCATTTTCCTCCATACGTTACGATACAAACATACTTCTTTCGACTCATCCACATCCGCGCGCGGTAACCTAGGACCCGAGTCTGCTAATTTAAAATAGCCTCAGTTGTACGTCGGCAGTGTTAATGGCATTTTTTGACACATTTGGTATTCTGCTAAGCAATGGTTTACACTGATTGCGACCAAATGTGTCAAAAAATGTAATTGAAACCCTGCCGACACACAACTGAGACTTGGGGCCCAGATCGCATGCGTCTGACGCTGCGAGTAACGCATAAAACAACCGCTCGTCTAAAGGCGCATTTTCATTGGTAGTTAGCGCCCGCATGCGGGATTCGGGAGATATCCGTAATGCATGCCCTAGGACTCGCATTCGGGAACATTGTTCACTGGTTTAAATAGCCCGCTTTCGGGATGCCAGGGTATTCCCAAATTGAGCCATAATTCATGCCATTTAGCACGCATTGGTCGAAAAACAGAATGCAGGGTATTCCCCGCATGCTGTATATCGACGAGTGAATTTGTGCCTAATACATTGTTTCCGAATCCAGTTGTTCAAGCAGCTACGAAGTGTGTACGAAGCGGAGGTAGAATCCTTGCGAGCTGAAGAAGAGGACAAAATCAATCGCACGCTCGCCGACCACGTGCTTAAGTTGCAAAAGGAGAAGTATCTGGTATGTTGTTACTGTCAATTATTCTAGCTTTAGGGTTCCGTAGACAAATGGGAAAACACGGAACCTTCATTTCGGTTTAGATTTGTTCTGTCTTTCAATCTGTCTGTCCGTCCGTCCTATGTTGAATATATACCAAATAAGGTTCTTATGTTATATGTTAATGCATGGCTGGTTGTTACTTTTTTCATATATTTTTTTATTTAGAGGTACAGCAATTACCAACCTTTTTGTCGTTTGCCCAAAAGTACCCAATCTTTATACACTTACACGATAACAATATAAGTATTATACGTCTAGATGGAGGAACAATTCAAAGTGCGCGAACAAGAGTTAGAACGTAGCATGCAAGAGAAGAAAAAGTTTCTCTGGGGCTTAGCGCGGTCACTCCGCGACCAACACGACCAGATGGCTCGCGCTATGCAGGCCGTGCGGTACCAGGCGCAAAAACTATCCACCAAGGTAACATAAGACGTAGGAGTTCTTAGAGAAAAAGACAGGCTCATTCCACGATCAACACGACCAGATGGCTCGCGCTATGCAGGCCGTGCGGTACCAGGCGCAAAAACTATCCACCAAGGTAACATAAGACGTAGGAGTTCTTAGAGAAACAGACAGGCTCATTCCATCCACGATCAACACGACCAGATGGCTCGCGCTATGCAGGCCGTGCGGTACCAGGCGCAAAAACTATCCACCAAGGTAACATAAGACGTAGGAGTTCTTAGAGCAACAGACAGGCTGATTCCATCCACGATCAACACGACCAGATGGCGCGCGCTATGCAGGCCGTGCGGTACCAAGCACAGAAACTTACTACCAAATTAAAAGAAATTAGATAAATGGGTAATATCTACCTAACTTAGAAAATTTCTTTTTATAGGGTTCCGTACCCAAAGGGTGAAAACGGGACTATATTACTGAGACTCGGCTGTCCGCCCGTCTGTCACCAGGCTGTATCTCACAAATGATGACCGGACAAAGTCTCGGTGTTGTTGGATGCAAGTGGCAATGAATCGGTCGCGTCGGAGAACCATTGCAGAGGCCTATGCTCAGCAGTGGGCATCTGTAGGCGGAAATGAGTGTCTTAGAGAATGGGCGTGCAAATCCAATCCTTAGAACATAAGCAGATAATATGACACGACTTCTATTCCTTCATTTGATAATTTGTTAGTCCTTCGTGGTCTCTCTTAAATAATCATCAGCCTTAACGTCCCCACTACTGGGGCACGAGCCTACTCTCGTACGAGAGTGGTAAACCTAATCCTATCCTATAAATTTTATAAATGTCAATGTTTGTGCCGATGGATGGATGTTTGTTACTTCATCACGTAAAAACCACAACAGATTTTAATGAAATTTTACAATAACTTAGCTTGGACATCAGAATAACACATAGGCTATATTATTTTGAGATATCATGTTTTTCTTCCAAGAAATGACGATAAATGCGTACGAAGTCGCGGGCAGCCTCTAGTAATATACAATAGGTATATAAAAACATCAAAAATTTCTAAAATTGTCACCATTTTCCAATCCTTTTAAATTCCTCAGGAAAACAGCCTACGTTCGCAACTAATAGAAGCTGAGGAAAAACTAAGGAAACGCGGTGAAGGACTGCAACAAGAGATATCGAGCGAGCTCGTGCTGTTAGAGGAGAGCTTCGTCAAGATGAGGAGTGAGAGGGACAGCTTGCATCAGGAACGGTCGCGGCTCGAACAGATGAGGTGTCCTTGCAGTGGAAGTAATAGTGGATCTAAGGTGAGTCCTTCTTACTTACTAACTTATTTAATTACTAGTGGCTTGAACAGACGTTGTCCTGCCTTCATGATTTCTTTTTCCGATTTTCCAAATGTTCTCACTTTCCTGACCTTCTCTGTGCTTGTACAAATACAACGGTGGTAGAATTAGCCAAATCGGTTCAGCCGTTATCGAGTTTTAGCCATCAACATCATCAGTCCTTTTAACGTCGCTACAATAGGGACACGAGCCAACTCTCATACAAGAGTGACTAGGCCATAATCCACCGCGGTGGGGGCCCGATGCGGATCCTATGAAGGTATTTTAATTTTGTTTCGTTGGAAAAACAGCAGCAACTGAATATAAAGAAATATAATAAGATTATTGAGTAAGGTTTCCAAGGTAGATATCAACGATAAAATGTAGACGGGGGCACGGGCAGGCTTATAAAGAAGCAAAAACTAATATAATGCAAAAAAGGTAGCCTTATTGATAAATAGCAATCTTGAAAAGTATCAATTTGTTGCCTTTTCATTCGTCTTGTCGATTTGCGGTGATATGAGAGGTACCTTGGTACTTTTTGGGTTTCGTTTCTTCCTACTTTTACAAAAACTAACATAATAAAAATCAACTTTAATTTAATCAACAGTTACTCCCTTCAACTTCGGACCCGCCATCAAACTACGACATTATAAGCAGAGAGATTACACAGCTAAAAAAATACATAGACGTAACGAAATTTGAACCTAAATCCTTAAAAGATAGAGGTACATTGACTATACTGAATGGTGTCACGGCTAAATTAACAAGTGAAATGTTAAACAATGAACAAATCGTACAGAGTAGAGAGGAAGATAAGTTGAAGGATCAAGTCGTCAATGATTTTAAGAAGCTCAAGAATATTAATTTTTGTATGGTGAGTTGGTTTTGATAGTATTTTAGTATCTGAGCCTATTTTCATGATGACAAGTTAATATAGAATGCCATTGTCAAAAATGAAAAACGGCACGATGTTTAAATATCTGTCACGCCTCTTTCCCATCATGGTAGGCAGAGATTACCTTCCTCCACTTGCTACGATCTAAACACACTTCCTGCGTCCATACATGCACATTAGGTTTAGGATACTCCTGACTTGGCCTTTCCTTAACAAGTCCCGGATTATTTCGAGAAATGATTTGACAATGTTAATGGATTGTTAAATTAATGAACCTTTCATGCATATGGGGGTTAAGCTTTAATGAAGATAAATACCAAAAATGTACATAGGTACCTACAATAATGGTACAAACATATCAGTCACGCCTCTCAGGAACCAAAAATGTTATAATATAACACTAATAATGTATTTATGGCATAATTGGGATAAGACTATATTCCTACGCTAGTCTAATGCGGATTGGTGTGTCGCCAGAGCTTCGATTGTTATGCACTACCTGCAGGTGACGTAGGCAGAATGTGGGGTCGGCCTTTGCTCAGCAATGGGACACAATAAATAAGCTATTTAAAAAAATGTATTTCAGGGTAAAATAAGCCCAGTGAATCCAGTGATGTCGAGAGCTATCACTGAACCGATCCCACGCTTCGACGCCGAGCTACCGCGACGCGCCAACGGTGACCACGCGTTACGGGACCTTGGCAGATTTCATCCACAGCCTATGGTAACTATAAATTTTAATTAAGGCGCGTCTCGGTGTACTGCGGCTAACCATTGAACATTTTTGGAATGTTCGACTGCGTTAGACCTTTGCGGTGCAGTGCGTCTCCATAACGCGGTATATCAAGACGGCTTAAATACATACATTCCCTTTCCGGCCGGTCTTATACTATTGTCGCAATGCCCAATATAATTGTTATTAATCTTATTTATATATATCAAATTGAACCACTCACACTGGGCACAGCGAAGGCTAGGATAATAAATTGGAATAAATACCTTGAATATTACTGGAGAAGTATTCTCATCATTGTCCTTCAAATATCCATAGATTCCATATACCAGTTTCACCACCTGTACAAATAAACGTTCTATGAAACTCGACTGATAAGTTTCACTAAGACACTAATAATATAGATACTACATCTATCATCATCTCTTTCTTTATAGCAATACAACCTTGATCATCATCATCTTTAGATTCTCTTTCTGTAATTCAAACGTCACTTCTTTCTCTTATTAATAACCGGGATCCCGTCTATCAGGCCTCTACCATACTTCCACCCGCAGGCTGGCAAGTATATTCTAGATTCTATGCCCCTATCTTAAGCATCAGAATTTCTATGCCCATATCTTAAGCATTCATCATCTCACTTCTTATAGCCCTTCTATCAGGCTTGTATCACACTTTTCACTATCCTTCTGTTTAGGCCTCTACCATGCTTCCACCTGCAGGCTGGCAAGCATACGCTAATTCTATGCCCCTATCTTAAGCACTAGAATCTCATTTCTTCGTGCCCTTCTATCGGGCTTGTATCACACTTTTCATCGTCTTTCTATTAGGCCTCTATCGTACTTTCAGCTGTATGTCTGGCAAATATACTCTAGCTAGCTAGTCTTATTCCATTCTTCCCCAAACCTTTGTTGACTCATTTATAACATTAACATCAGTACTTATACTACAGATATTTGATAATATGGAAAGGAACACAGATTTAGATATGTCTTTGGAGAAGAATAAGATAAGCCTCAGCCATAGCATAAATTACTCATTGATAGATGACTATTGTTATATACTTAGCTTTCATTCTCGTTTCTTTCCTCTCTGTCCACCCCTTTTCACATCTCACTGCACTTCTATTTATATTATTTGACTTGCACTCAGACTCAATCCAAACTTACAACGGACAAAGAACTAAACTTTGTTTGACGTTTACAAACTTATTGTCACTGGACCAGTGTTGCCAATTCAGATTCATACATATTCACAGTTCGCGACTTGAACGTCGCGACAACTATCGTGCGTACGACTTGACAATTTTTTTTTTTCGCTTGCTCAATCAACTTTACTGGACCGGAACGGTGCCACACAATAGTGCGTTCCAATGAGGAACGAATATAAGGAGTAGGGGTTCCATTTTCTTTTTTCATATAAAAATGAGTTTATGACAGCGTGCCAAGGTTGCGCAAAGTTTTTCATAGTTTTCTTGGTAGATGTCCTGTCAAACGATAAGAAATACCATACAAAAAGGTAGCCATTTTGCGCCAGACCAGACCACGACACATTTTGTACTCAAAGGTGCGTTCAGTATCGTTTGAATATTTCCGCCTAAATGAAGTTGCCCCTTTTCAAAAACCAACAACGCAGATGATTTTTTGTCCCGGTCTGAAAGGGCTTAATCACGCCTCTCTCCCATCGGGGTAGATAGAGACCACTTCCTTCCACTTGCTACGTGGAATGTGTTAATTGTTCACTATATCGCTATTTCCAGCCGCCACCTCCAGTAGTGGCAGATGAAAGGCTTATAGTGCAGGAGCCGGAAACCCGCCCCAATATCCGACCACGCACCGCGCCGCCGGTTGCTACGAACATCTACCAGCAGTATGGACTCGGGTAAATATTTATTAATTCTGAGAGGGAGAGAAAGACCGAGACTCTACTTCACTCAAGTGAAGAAAAAAGTTAAATTTGCAAAGGATTTTAAATAAATTTTTGTATTATCAGTTTGCTATCAGAAGGCGCGCCGTTCGTGTGTCGTTCGGGCGGTGGCGAGACGCAGCTGCAGGCGCCGTGTCGCGGCACTAAGGACCCCGCTATACCGCCCGATAGACATGTTGATATACGACGGTAGGTATTTTTTTAAAGCTTTTCTTTAACATGCAACGTATGTACCTATGTCTTTAAGTGCCTGTTTCACTATCTACAGATAAAATTTAACTGACAGATAAACCTATGTCTGTTTCATAACTCATGACGTTTTAGACAAAGACAGGTATAAAATATCTGTCAAATTAATTTTATCTTAAGATTGTGAAACAGGAAACAGCCCCTTAGTGGTAACAATATAAAAGAAGTCTTACAGTCTTCTTAAATAAGTCCTACTACAAAGGTTGTCCAGAAGAGATTACTGTTAGTGATAAGGCCGCCGTTGTGCACAATGTTATAGTTTTGTCTTGTCTATATCTCTTTGTGTGCAATAAAGTATTTTTACCTATCTATAAAAGAAGGGGTTTGGTTAATGACTTTAAATATAACTCCTATCATAAAGCACAAAAATAAGTAAATAAATATAAGAATCTGAGGAGGCCTTCCGCTCCTCAGGTCAGCCTTAACCAATATCGATGATGGACTTGCTTTAGGGTGCCCGAAGAGCAGCCAGTGAATTAAAGTATCAGATGTGCGTTATACTGTTGAGTTAAGGTTGAATTTCTTATCGTTTTTATAAATTCGCTTAGACAGAATAAAGAGTCTTGTACCCCCCCCCCCGCAGCCACCTAATCCACCAATGGCGTCTATCCCGGCACCTGTCCCCGCGCGCCCGCCGCGCACGCGCACGACACGACGCGCACCTCTCCTACAGGCAGCTCCGACGGGCTGACAACCTGCCTACCAACAACAGTGAGTTACATACCTGCATGTAATTCAGTAAAATTGGGTAGAATTTTGAAAAACCGGCCAAGTACGAGTCGGCCTCGCGCAGGAAGGGTTCCGTACCGTTCACTATTGATGTCGAGCAAAAAAGGCAAAATAATCACGGTTGTTGTATGGGAGCCCCCCTTAATTATTATTATTATTCTATTTATAGTATTTGTTGTTATAGCGGCAACGGTAATACAGAATTTGTGAAAATGTCAACGCTTTAGCTATAACGGTTCATGAGATACAGCCTGGTGACGGACGGATGGACAGACAGACAGACGGACAGCCAAGTCTCAGTAATAGGGTCCCGTTTTCACCCTTTGGGTACGGAACTTTAAAAAAAGAGTAGAAATTAAAAAGTGTAATCATTGTCGTTTCTTAGATTGATTTAAAAAGGATTTCCTTCTATTCTTTTTTGTATTCTTGAATTTACTTCTTAAATCTACTTTAATTACTTATACTTCTTTAATTTACTTCGTAAAATAATTTGGATTACCAACAATAGAGTAACATTATTTTAAAATATTGTGTTAGTTTACTTAAATGACGATAAATACATACAAAATCGCGGGTAGCTTCTAATGTATCAAATAAAACAGTACCTTAAATAAATATCCACAGAGATAAGAATCGACACGCCGATCCCGCTACAATCGTCCCCTCCATCATCAGTACACCAGGAAGTACTCAGAGACAGTCCCACTGAACTTAACTGTAACACTACTGTTTTCACGTAAGTTCACTTTTACATTAGTTACGGTAATATTGCATCTAAACAGATATGCGCGGTGTTGTTTTATGCGTTACTCGCAGCGTCAGACGCATGCGATCAGGTTACTACGCATAAAAAAACGCGTGCCTAAGTTTATGTAAACCTCCCAATCTTTGCTGAATGTGTTGATCAGACAGACCAAGTTAAAAGAAAATGATGAATCTCTCACGCCTCTTCCCATCGGGGTAGACAAAGACCACTTCACTCCACTGCAACGTGAAAATAATATTAAATGTTAGACCATGACTTTGGTAAGCTTGTGCCATGTTTGAAATGATCATAACAAGCAACCTATTCGCTACTTCTAGAGGTACTTCTTAGCACAGCGTCAGTAGTTTAGAGATAAACATAGATTATTGGATAAAATTCCAGTGCAATAGTAAAGAAGTCTCCCCGGCCTCGCCGCGACCTCCCCGACACTAGACACAGGGAGAAGAGCCCTAAGTCTATGCTGCGAGAGGCCAAAGAGAAACTACGCACGTAAGGGTCGCAGCTCACCTGCGTAACGTACCGCGTGGAACGTTCAGCGGCTGGAGTAAATGTATGCGACGTAATTTCGGCTGATGTGTCATAGGTGACTTGAAACAAATTGCGAGCGTATTGAACCGAACGTTCCGCGCGGTAGTATCATTAGTAAAAACCTTCAATACCTCACTAAGAAGAAAATGTTGAAATAGACGTGATTATTTTCTCACATTACTTAATATCTATTACATACTTATTTCTTGGAAATGCCTATGCTTAGCAGTGGGCTTTTAGATAAGCTGAAATGCTGATGACATTAGTATCAAAACTGTAGGTACTATTTATCACATTGTCTGGTAATGAATAATGCCCGATGATAGGGCAATTTGACAATAGTAGTCCGGTAGCTGGAGAAGTGTAGGTTATGATATAACTCTACAGTCGTCATATTATAGTTTAACAGAGTAATAACTCTTACTACCTAAACCATCCATGTACGATTTAAGAATAACTTTCCAGAAAATCTAACACGAAATCCGAGCCGACAACGTCAAAACGCGAGAAGAGTCCAAACGCGGTGCTCCGCGAAGCGAAACTCCGGCTTCGTAAGTTGGAGATCGAGGCCGAAGCTGTAGAGAGGTCGTACTTAGACTTTAGAAAACGACAAAATGAATTGCGTATACAGCCGGTGCAAGAGGAAGCCATCGTTACCAGAGATGTTGGCGATTTGGGTAAGCAAAATGTCCAATACGCGAAATGTCCAATATGCAAAATGTCCAATACGCAAAATGCCCAATACGCGGAATGTTTAATAAGAACTTCCAATCGCGAATGGTCCAGTAACCAAAATAGATAATCGCAAAATGTTTAATTAGATAAATGTCTAATACGCAAAATGGTCAATTCTCAAAATGTCAATCATACAGAATGTCTCAATTAGGATTTTGGCTTCTTTGCTTTGGCAAAATTTGATTCCATTTTATTTCATTCCCATCTATACATATATTTTTTTACCCTTGCAGCTATCCGTTCAAGCAGATCCCTTCATAAATTGGATACAATTTCGAAGCAAGCTGTAAAAGCGGACACGATTCAAACACACGAACTGATTCGAGAAGATTTCGACAAATACTTACGTGAATACCACGCCAAGTTCGATTTGAGTGAAACTTACTTTAGTAACAGAAATACTAAGGCAGCCACTGCTAATCCCATACCTAAAAGCTACTCACCTTATACTGTAAACGAAGACAAACATAATATAAACACAGAGAATCATATCGACGCTCCGTTAGAAGAATTTCGAAAACAATACCAAGTTAAACCAGGAACAGTAAAAACTATACCAGATATAGATATTGAATCTGGAAGTTCAAAAACGAATGAAAATGATGGGCTAATTACACCGAAAGAAAAGAAACCTTATACTTTGAAATTACCCGCAAAAACAACCTTCATAGATGATATGGTAACGAAAACCGAGGCACTGTTCAAAGAAAACAAACGCAAACAAAAAGAATTAGCAATATTAAAAAGTAATTTAAATAAAATGTACAACGAAGATAAAAATCCACATAAAGTACAATCGCCTAGAAGTCTCGAGAAAGATTCTTTAGAAAAACCTTTGAAAATTACAGAAGAAAACCTGCTTACAATCGAAATAGAAAATGTAAACAAAGAGAACGTAATGAGAGTTGTTAAAACCGAACCAGAGAACCTTTTAGTTGTCGTACAAAGTAATATAGATGCAGCCGCGTCGATATCTGCTACAGACACCGAGCACGATCAGAAAATTTGTACCAACATGACAATTTTAATCAGCCCTAAGAAGAGTGATACAAGTAACAATCCGAAATCTCCAGAACCGAAGCGTACTAGTCCGGAACAAGCGGCTAAGTTAACTAGGAACGATGTTCTTGAGGCAATCTACCATGTTGAAGCAAAAGTAAATTCTAATATTGATGTACATGAATATAGCTCGAAAGATCCGATAGATGAATCGACGAGTGAAGTCGATTACGTCGACGACGATTTTACGGCTGACGTCGATAATTATAACACTTTTCCAGAAATACAATCGCCGATTTCAATCCCTAAATCTGCGGAAAAAACCTTTTGGGACTCCTAAATTTATTTATTTGTGTGGTTTGTGTAAAATAGATTTATAGTTTCATAATTTTATAAACATTTGATGAGTGCAAATAATACCAGTTTGAACCAATTACAGTTTTATTGTTTTACCGAATAAAACGTGACATTTATAATATAAACATACAATTTTATAATATTTTGCCTTTTCAATATAAAAGTACAAACATTCGTAGATCAACTTTCCTTCACCTCATTTGGCAATGGCTCACATAACACAACACGGTACAACACTATAAATGCTAAATAACGCAGTGATATACAAACTTTATTGTCCACTAAAGAATTTTAAAACGGTTTTATTTCCAATTCTTTTACATTTTTAAAGTTTTAATAGTATTTTGCTTATATCATACAAGTACTTGTCTTCGTCATGTGAGGATACGCTAGGCGAGTCCATCGCGTTTCGTGCATGTGTAATACATCGACTCACTTGTGTAGTGCGTAACAACGAAAAGGTTAAAGAGTACTTATTGAAACAACTGTTTGGCATCATATAGTAAAATGTTTTTAAACATTTCCAAAATTGAAATATTTTATTTTAATTTAAACTATAATATTACTTATATTTAGCTGCAATATATTTAAATGCTACATTTTTTCATAAACAATTCGTTTAAATAAACAATAACTTAGTCAATAGTGTAAGGTCAGAAGTTATAAAATCATTGTACTATTTATCACAGGAAAATGAACCGGAATAAAACCGTTTTAAAGTTCTAAATTAAAAGATAGAAGAACCGGAGAAATGCAATATTAGAAATATTAGAATTACATTTCGTAATATCTAAATAACTACAACTAAATATACACATAAAGAGATTACCTTTTACCTCGTCAACGGTCATAATTAACTATCGAATACAAACACACATTGAAAATTTCAAAAAAGATAGATCAAAATATTAATGGCTGTACACAATCAAAAAGTGTAAAAAGCTTTACAACTTATGTAAAACTGAACTTATTACCACGCGTAAAAAGAAACTATTTTAATTTTAACATATGAGAAAAATATTTTATATATGACGAAGAAAAAATATTATCTTTTACACCTTTACAAGTCATGGAAATAAAAATAATTTGTAACATTAACAACGGACAACGAATGTTAATCAAGAATATAGATAAAAAACTATTTTTCAAAGTTATATTATTCGTTGGCTCACTCTTTTCTGTTTTATAATTATTTTAAGATCTCATTGTTTCAAGTTTTATGACAATTTACATACAAACTACCAAAACTACCAAGAATGATTTCGAGACACGAGCGGTACGTGTGCTCATTAGAACGAGGCCTCAAATTAACTCTTGGGTATTGTAGTTTGAGAACACAGATAGTCTATATCAACACTTAAGAGCTATAAGAAATAATAATTTCGAATTCTAATATAAAGTGAACTTTTCGAATACCTATCTTAATATTTTTGACATAACATGTCTACAATATAGGCCAGTCAAATTAGACTGTAAGGAAATTACTTTTTAGCAAGCGAATTTTGTTTGAACACATTTCATTCGGTCTATAATTTGTTGCATGAATAGAAACTTAGCTTTTTCAAAATTATAACTTTGAAAAGGCTTTACATAAAATGCATAAAGGTTATTCAAATTATAGTTTCAGATAAGACAGAATTATTTCTTTTAACAATTTTCCATCTTGCTAATAACTTTCCTTTGACTGACCTATTAACACTTTCCAAACACTATAATTATTCACATGTCATTTTAAATATAATTTATACATCTATCTGTTTAGGGCGACCGCACCGACAATACACTTGTATTCTTACCCATTTTATCACAAAGTTTAAGACTATTACATTGAAAATTGGAATCATTCAGCGCATAATATTTAGTTAAACACACAACAAAATACATTTTATTAATCTCGATATTACTTGAGGAAACCTATTTTATTTTGGTGTGTACTTTATATCCATTATGCTTTAGGCCCAGTTTTTCGATAAATTTAACTGACAGATAAACCTATGACTATTTCATACTACATTAAAAAAAACAAGACGTTCTAGTTAGACTTTAGACAGACAGTGCAGGTATAACATATTTCTAGAAATAAATTCTAACTGACAATTGAAAAACCGGGCTTTAATAAATAAATTTCCAATACCATCCATACCGGAGCGGTCGTCCTAAAACACAATCCGTACAAAAATTCAGCACCTGTTATTTTTTGAGTCAATGTAAACATCGGAACCATTCGCGTAAATCTACGGATAGCGGTAAGTATAACACGATGGTGATTTCGCGTATAGGTGGGTCTCAGTAGCCGCTGTGTGATTGCGTTGAGAGAGCCGAGCGAGGGGAATTTGGACCGGTCACTCGCAACCATGTTGATACCTGGAACACGTTTGTCTACTTTTATCCGACTGCTCCACAAAAAGGGTTATGTTTTTACTATCCTTAATTCAAATTGTTGACGGAAGAATGTTATAATATATTATATGAATGAATGAAAAGAACATTCTAGATTATATTCTACAAAATAAATAAATAATTTAATATTACCTGCAAAGGCACGCCTCTCGAAGCAGAAGTATCTCTGGCATCTTTATGTGGTGTACTCCGGGCCGTGGGTGTGGCTCGGAGTCCTCGCAAATGCCTCGAAGGGGACCCCGGCGTGGCGGGGGACCCCGAGGGCCCTGCGGTGAAGGTCCCCGGCACGGGAGACCCGGGTAAAGCGGACCCGAAGGTAGCAGGGGAACCGGGCGCTGATATAGTCGCGCAATACATGCTCTCGTCGAGGCTTGTTGGAGATCGCCACCTAAGAGATTTTTAGAGGTTTGTTTGAATTAGATTCATTAAGCATTTTTTTTCATGCAAATGATAAGAAAACTATTCAAGTGAACAATTTTTCTGCAGCGTTTAAATCCGAATTAATTTTACTAACTTTACGGAACGAGTAGGTAAATACGTACACTTTAAACGTAAATATTGAGTAGTGCTTTAAAAAATAATAAAGTCGCGCCCTTTTGATCTGTCGATTGTCTTATATTCCTCAGATTTATTTTATAAAATAAGATAGTACAGGTAATCATCATCAAATTGCTCTTTCATCGGTGGAGTATTCGCCACTCTGCTCTCCTCTGCTGTCTATTTGAGCACCTAATACGATACATCTTCTATTCCCTCTTCTTTTTGACCTATATAAGTACTCAAATACAATAAAATAACGTACTTAGCTCTCTCCGTATCAGAATACAACGCCACAGTATGCCTCCACCGGTACACGTTAGGGTACTGGTCTACGTTGATCTCGCAGTCCGATATCGCGTCATACACCAGCCGGTCCATCTTTGTTGGTTCTTCCCTGAAATTAAATAGGAGTAATAAAAGGATTTTATCCGTAAATGAAACTAAAGGTAGTTTTAATTAAAGAAAATGGGTAATAAAAGATATTTACCCGTAAATGAAAGATTCTTACCCGTAAATTCAAGTATCTTACCCGTAAACATCAGTATCTTTCCCCTAAACACCAGTGTCTTACCCGTAAATTCAAGTATCTTACCCGTAAATGAAAGGTTCAGCCAGTGCTCTGTCGCTGGCATCCTCCATCTCATCCTCGGAACTAAGCTCAGACGCTGTAAGGAACGCATCCGAGCCGGAGTCCGATTGCGAATCGTCTTCTGAGATCTAGAATACATACATACATATCTGACATCGGGGTAGGCAGAGAACACCTCGCTCCACACAAAAAAAAAATCAAAATACACTTTAAGCATATGCATTAGCGTCAATCGAGTCATAGGAATTTCGACGAATAATGAAATTTCGTGCTCGTTACGTCTATAAAACATTTTATTTCGCTTTTACTTAGTGCTCGTTCGCACAAGTACTCTACTTGTTCAATTGCTCTATCAATAAAACAAATGCATTCCCTAGTATCCGTCCAGACGACGTAGTGTAAATCGATACAAGGGAATGCTAGGGATACAACTCGAACGTTTTTAGCACTTACAATATCTTCGTTTTGACTATAAATCTCAAATTATAACATTTTAACAAAAGTTCACGTACCAAGATTAATAAAAACAAGTTAATAAATACCTCAGCGGGCAACACTTGACAGTTGGCAACATCGATAGTGTAGGTGGTGGTTTTGTCGTCGTCAGCAATGCCGCCGCCGTCCCCGCGCGGGTTGTTGGCGGCGCCGCGCTCGGGGGAGCGCTCCGCGCGCGACGACGGCGGACCGTCGCCTGCATTCACACATTTGCACATTATTTACGAACAGCCTATTTCCCCGCTTGTAGCTGATTACTGATTGATTAATCTATGTCTATTTCATAAAACATAACGTTTTAGACAGTGACAGGTATAAAATATTTATCAGTAACATTTTATCTGTAAATGACGAAAAGAGCGTTAAATCTTTTAATTAAACTATTATCTGTATTGCTCGCTTTGTGAGTTTTTACCGTCTACAGATATTTATCTGACAGATGTTTTATACCTGTCTCTGTCTAAAACGTCATGTTTTATGAAACGGACGTAGGATTATCTGTCAGTAAGATTTTTCCTGTAGATGGTGAATGGGGCACTACAACTTTCAAAACGATTATGCATCACTCTCCTGATACGAATTTCGAGCTCAATATTTTAACACTTCGAGAACCAACGATACACACCAAAAAATAATGCAAAATTTTCTAAAAGCCACTCACCTATATCATGATCAAACGTCAATCTTCTAAAACAGCTCTCACTCTTCGGACTAGTAGATAGCATTGAGCGATTCTTTCTAAACGACGCATTCTTCTTGCTATTTCTCTCAAACAATTCTATCTTCCAATCACAGTGACATTTCGCCGCTTTATTCCAAATCTCGACGCACTCACCGTCCGAAATAGCCGGGGCTTTCGTAACATCGCTCTCCGTCAATTCTTCACATATAAAACTCGATAAACAACGCACGTGTCTATCTATCACGTGAGTCAATCTAACTCTCGTATGCCCTCTATAATGTATAGGCTTTCTTTCGTCATCTGAACTAAAGATATCGTCATTAGGACATCGTAGTTTAATCAAAAATTCAACTAAGTTATTCAAGTCGTCTAAATACTGCGTTTGCTGTTTTAATTTGTAAACAACCAATTGCGCTAATCGAGAATGTATTAACGCAAAATCTATGTTTTGAAATCTTTCATCGTCCATGTACGTAAATATTGTGTGTTGGAGATGTTTCGCTTCGGATTTAAGAGATTCGCCAGCTATTTCTGGTTCGGCGGTTAGAGAGAATATTAGCGCATCTGCTATTCGTTTTGCGAACACTTGGCAGGTTCTTTCTATGCATAATAATTGGCTTACAGTGTGATTGATTGTTGGGGAAGCATCTCCGTTTGTTAGTACTTGTGGAGTCCTTTGCCGGCATAACCTTTGTCTAAACGGATCTGTTTTTCTCCAATGTGGAGGCCTATCTGTTATTTTACAAGTCTTCATGGCCACACACAGTTCCGACATTGGACTCAAGGTCGTGTCTATAGAAGGACTTTGTGAAAAATTTCCTAAACTTAATCTCGACAATACAGAGAGTTGTTCAGGCGAATGTTGCGCTTCAACACAACTCTGGCTATAAACTAAAGAGCAGGCGCTCTCGTATTTAGATTTGAGATAGTTTTCGAGGAGCGTCAAGCCTTCAATTGAACGTAGGTCTGTAAACGTGTCTAAAAACGGCCAGTATTCTTTCCAACCGACTTTCAATTCTTCCGCTAGAGTTCTGAAATGAAAAACGTATGTACGGTAATAGTTTACGGAATTATATATAAAAGAAGATGTACCTTTTTAAAAAAAAAACTCTGCTACCTATAAGTAAAGGCAACATATATTTTTACCCGACTGTGCCAGAAGGAGGGTTATGTTTTTCGAGAGTATGTATGTATGTATGACATGTTTGTTGTATGTATAATTCTTTGGCCTGTACTGCCTGAACGGCTTGATGGATTTTAGCTTGAGAGGTGTCGTTTTTTTTCTTCTGATTCGTATTCACATTGAGATTGACACTGTGTACATAAAAAAAATATTTAAACGCAGTCGGGGTTTTTTAAATAAAAAGGTTAGGTTATTAACATATTCAATAGCTATAGCATTATCTCTTTCTACCATTCTACAACGAATCTGCCAACAGTCTCAAGTCCATTACTCATCTCCTTGAGCCTAAAAGTGGGTGGGTACCATTTTTGATAACCTCTTGCTACTTAGAAAACATCTCTTTTTAACCTATACTATAACTATAGCACTACCTCTTTTACAACTAACCTGCCAACAGTCTCGAGTCCTTTACTCATCTCCTTAAGCCTAAAAGTGGGCGGGGCCAGTTTCCCTTTGAGCTGATTTCTGGGCGGAGTCTTCCACCGTCGTCGGAAACACGCGGCTTCTTCGGCTATCATCGGTCCGGCGAACGCGCGGATTTCGTAGCGAGGGCTGAGGGGGTCGCTGTTTAAGTCCTGGGAAAGAGAGAGAGAGAAATAGAATAAAATCTGACTAATATTATAAATACGACGGGCATGTATGAGGCCACTGATGAGTTTGGATGAAGCGAAAGAGGTGTGTTTGGATCGAAGGAAGTGGTTTCTGCTACCCGAATGAGGCGTGACGGATATGTATGTATATATTATAAATGGCCTCGCTTGTGGCGAAAGACGGATGTATGTATGTGAGCATGTTTGTTACTCTCACACAAAAAGCACTGAGCAGGTTTTGATGAATTATTACTATATAGCAGCTTGCACATTAAAATAACACATAAACTATATTTTTTTAAGATATTGTGTTAATTTATGAAGATATGCTTTACGAAGTCGCTGGCAGGGCATGCATGTGGGCATGCGTGGAATATACGTATCGGTGTATTTTCGCAAGTTACAGCAGCTTTCATACGTCTGTGATTTGCATTAATAAAAGAAAAAAACAATCGACTGACAATATTATCAAGCCAGCTCTACTAAGAAGATTAGAGGCAAAAAGTTGCTATGAGTGGTTGTTATACACCACAATGGTACTTACCGGCGGCTGCGCCGGTGTAAATGGTCGTCCTATAGTCGGCGCGCCGCTGTCGTCAGAGCAATGCAGTACAGGCACGTAATACCTCTCTCCTAGTAACGCGGCGATACGACGAGCTAGCTCCGGATTGCTGTTTGTTGAACGTTTGCAGATCACCTGTAATATACGAAATTGTGTTTTAGTTTGTTTGTTGGTTTGTGATGTGTAAATGTGAGTTTTATGCCCGTTTTAACCAACTAACTGCTAATCTAAGGGACCCCTTAGCATTATTATTGACATTCACATACATTAAGAGTTGGTGAAAACAGGCATAGGATAGCTGTTCTCCTGAGAATGTAATTGTATATAAGTGTCTCGATTTAAAAAAAAGATATATTGCACATAACGTAGGGCCCTGTGCCGAAGGTTTGAAATGAAAATGAAAAGTGTTTTATTCAAAAATAGGCAAAATTCATTACACTTTTTTGATGTCACTTTTTTTTATCTAAAACTACTGCCGGTTCACTACCTGTATAGCCGAGAGGAAGAAGACGGCAAGAAACCTTCGGCACAGGGCCCTACGTTATGTGCAATATATCTTTTTTCTTTTTTTTTCTTGCCGTTTCTTGCCGTCTTCTTCCTCTCGGCTATACAGGTAGTGAACCGGCAGTAGTTTTAGATAGAAAAAAGTGACATCAAAAAAGTGTAATGAATTTTGCCTATTTTTGAATAAAACACTTTTCATTTTCATGTAGAAATAATTGAAATATCAATAAAATCGGTTCAGGGGTCTGCGTGAAGGAGTACCTATCTAACAAACATCCTCATATTCATCCATCTATTAGCACAAACATTGACCTTGATAAGTGTTATTCTGAAACACGGAATCAGCGGATAGTGTGTTTTATTAGCGGATACATCAGAATAGCATATAAACTTTATAATTAACAATTATGACGAAAGTTATCCAAGATTCCGATAGATTCGTAACAAGTCTCCTACAACCGGTAATTTTATACTCACATCAACAGGCCGTTCCCCAAACTTGTTAACCGCGTTAGTGTCGCACTGCGGGAACGAGGTGAGCACGTCAACCGCCGCCTCCGCTCCGAACTTAGCCGCGAAATGCAGCGGTGTCTCATTCATCGCTTTATCCGGAGTGTTTAGGTACCGGTCTAGGAGGATTTCTGCGAATTCCTGGGGAGGGGGAGAAAGAAAAATTGTAATGTAATATTGTGATTAGACATAATAATACGTGTATGTATGAGGCGACCTACGAATGACAATACTAAAAAAACGTAACCGAATCAAATAATGGTTGCGAGTAATACATACCGCAGTAGGCGGGGCTTAAAATACCCCGGGAGAGGCGTGGTGTGCTATACATACATAAGTAAGTATGTAGTGTTTTTTTTTTTTATTAGAACTTTTAGCATTTAGGGTTGTTGGATTTAGTGACATATTGTCATCGTATAGTAAATGTACCTACTTATTATTTTTGTCAGCCTCTTCCAATTAACCAACAAACACTTAGCAATAATCTTACTTTTATCATTCATAAAATTTAAGAGCGATGCTCTTGTCGGTGGAGTCTTCGCTGCTCTGTTTTAGTCTCTGCCTTCTTACTGCAACTTTCTTTTACTTTTATATTAAACTTACAATGCTACCTAAGTTATCTGTGAAACGGCCGTTATTGGAACTACGGCCACTAATACGGAAATGTCAAATTCCAGAACTGCTGCGAATGGTAGAAATACAATTTTGTATTACTGCTAGCGCCGCCGTTCAGTTCACAGATAAGTTGGTCTGCTTGTAAAAGACGTTACCTTACAAGCTTCAGGGTCCGCGTCTACTCCATATAAAGTCTGCACAAACGCAGGGTTGCCAACGGTAGTGAGTACCAAGTTACATAATTCAGCGTTCATTGCTTTTGCTGCTATATGTAGTGCGTTGTAGCGGGATCCTTCCTGTAAATAGACGTATAAATGATATAAACTTAATTAATTCAGGCCAGGTTATTCAATAGACAGAATAACTGATAGATAAACCTTTGTCTATTTTTCATACAACATGACGTTGTAGTGCGCTTGTACACGAGAAGAAAATACGCCGGGCCTACGCAAGAATTCGTGTCCTACCTAGAAAATAACTGTGTACCTACACTGCTCGCAGAGGTGCACGAAAAAAAATCTTGACTGCGCAAGACACGACGATGTTGAGGAGCGGTGGTTTTTCGCGTGTAGAACAGACTAAATTCTTGTCGTGTACACGAAGAATTTCTTGTCTGCCGCAGCCACGGTAAAATTTCTTATCGTGTCCAATCGTCGTCAGATAGTGACAGGTATAAAATATTCCTAAGAATCATTTTAACAGACTATTGAAAAACAGGGCCATAATCAATAAATAGTAGTTCCTATAGTAGTATTGATTCTTAGGCTTTAAGATTAGATTTTTTAGATTAGATTCTTAGGCTTAGGCTTTTGTCCAGCAGTGGATTTCCACAAGCTGCCATAATGGTGATGATGAAAACTACAATTACTTAGGTTTATTACTTTACTTTTGATTCGTAATTATCTAGAAATACTTTAATTTACCTACGGAAGAAGAATTAGACACACTTGGCGATAAATTAGACATACGATACGACCATACGCATGAGCCGATAAGCAGTAAAAGTCATGCATTATGTTTCTAAAAAGCCTAATTGTTCTAGAAAACATTTAAAAGGCTGTAGCTAAATTTACGAGAGGAAAGAATAGTAGGTGCCTATTTCACCATCTAAAGATAAGATTTATCTGCCAGATAAACCTATGTCTATTTCATAAAACACCACTCTTGTTTGAAAATGAAAATATTTCGTCTCTGAAATGCAAGTTTATGTAGAATATCAATAAATCAAATAAGACTGACACAAAAATGACAATTATAGCCTTTACATAGACCCTCTTTCACATAATTAATGCTGTTATAATAGCTACGTAACAATTGGCACGTGTAAGAATCAGTTAGACACGTCATTTAAATGCAATTATATTAAGATAGTACGGGCCCCACGTATGCAATGCAATATGACATTTTGCTCCATAGAAATAAGCGTTGCGTGTTTGTCACACCTGTGCTTCTTATCATATTTTTTACACGCTTTATATTAGCTTCACTTGTAACTAACTATATTTGTAAACAAATCTTGGAATCTTAATTTGACCCACTTCCCGATCTTCGAATAGGATGAAATTTTGCACACGCTCTGAGTGCTGATGACAGTACAATAATAAGGTGCTTTCGAACTGATCTGATGATGGAGCATGTTTAGTGCGAGCTAAAGCGTGTTTTAGTTTTTTAAACTACCTATTATTATGGAGAAGATTGTCATAATGTAGGCAACTACGGGGGATAAGTCTGTTTTTAGCTTTAGTAGCAAACACACTTACTCAGTTAGTGCACTTGAAATTCAATGGTGTGTTAAGTATTAAAAATTGCCGAGGTGGTGATCACATTACCAGTCGGTTAACTAGAAATTGGCGATATCGCCCTTAGATAAGATAAATTGACAGTAAAATTGAACATATGAAATTCAAGCTTAACACAATAGCATAAACGCACATACTTTTGATATTTTAAAAATTGGCATCCTACCTATTGCGGTGAGAACGGAATGCCCTTACTTCAATTTGTAACGCCAATTTTCAGTAAACGAGCTATTCAGTGATGTGATCGCTTATTTACCAGTTGATATAATCTTACCTGCATTATAGCGGGTGTGTTTCCACTGCTGACAAGAAACCGCGGGTTGTCCCACACTCGGTCCCCTACTGTGGCCGTGAGTCCAGCTTCAATTGACTTCCTAAGCGCCACCATTTCTTGAGGAGACGGCGCCTTGAATGGATACGGCTTTTCTCCCATTAGAGCTGGAATTTATAAATACATACATACATATCTAGAAAAGAATAGCTTTATTCGGTATCACGTAAGGTATTACAATATGGTACGGTATTTTACAGGTTTATCTGGCATGTCTCTCTCCTATCGGGGTAGACAGAGACCACTTCGCTCTACTTCCCACAATCCAAGCACTTATTTCACTTTATTCACATTCATCAGTCACCTCATACATGCACATCGGTGTAAGGTACTCTTGATTTAGCCAAGGCGAACCTATCTCATTTATTTATTACTCAGGATCATATTATAAAATAATAAAGTTTCCTAATTAAATACTTAAGAAATTCATGTCAACAATGAACAACTTTTACTACGGGACCGAAAAAAGAAATGGACTCTCCTCTTAAAACAGCAGAGAAAATAGGCAATTACTAGTATTTGATCATTCTTAAGTAGATTTTTCGCAAGTATCATGATTCTGATCGGTCTTATAAGTCTTAAAACTCGATAAAACAAAGAAAATAGAATAAGTTAACTAAAAGTTTCACCTACATTTGAAGTAAAATCAATGAACCATGATCAATCATTCCGATAAGGCTTGGCCTTCGGTAACCTAATTCATCTAATTACCAGACAGCTAATATGCGAGACGCGGCTTATAAATACATGAAAACAGGTATTGTTGCCAATTATTGTGGGCTCGCCTTATTGTCAGTGGTATTTGACACGCTATGTGTCTGTCTAGGTCACTGGGTAGGTATCTAGATCATATCTAGGTATGCTATCAACACCTTGTCGTTTCAGTCCTATTTTATGAGGTGTTTCGAACCGCGAACTTTTTAAAGGGAATTATAGGTGAAATATTATTGATAAATTATCTTAGTTTTTATTTTAATTCTTTTATTAATGTTACCTAACTACTTAATTTATTTTGAGAGACAAAATGTTGCAGTGAATAGGTATTGCATAGTTATTCAATATTGATTTTGAATACAGATTGTATAGATCATTTTGTTACAAAAGCAAATAGATGTAGTTAATTAAGTTAGTTGTTAAGTTATACAATGGAGAAATTATATACCGTAGTAAGAGCGTCTTTCTAAAATAGAAAAGTATACAGTTACTTGTGTTTATCGGCGTATAATTTAAATAAAACCTAATCTAACAACAATAGCAAAACATTCCACAGTTTCAAAACAAACAAGAAAAATAAATTGAAAATTAGAAAAGCTTTAATAGTTACCTACATACTTATGTAAAAATATGCAAAATATTCAAGAACAAGACAATGAAGGGAAGCATTAGGTTGAAAGAAATATTAATTATGTACCTACATATTTAATAACTTTACCAATATGCTTATTTTTAGATGAAAATCGTACATCTAAGTCTTAATATTGGGAAACAAGTAATATTATTCTACAAATATTTTAAATGTCAATGTTTGTGCCGATGGATGGATGGATGTTTGTTACTCTTTCACGCAAAAACTACTAAACAGATTTTAAATGAAACTTGGCAATATTGTAGCTTATACATCAGAATAACATATAGGCTATAAAATTTTGAGATAGTATCATGTTTTTTTTAAGATATGACGATAAATGCGTACGATGTCGCGGGAAGCCTCTTGTATACTATAATGTTAAGCATCAATAGTCTAAATATATTACAGATCTTGGTCATTTAAATTCCTATTTCTGTTATCTTTATCAATACTGAGTTTCTCTTTACTCATTACTCGGTTATTTAACCTCCATTTCTCTAGCTGTTATCAGCCAAAGTATTTTTAAGTACATTGACTGTAGATAGTATGAAAATATTTCCGTATTTTTGTATGTACCTCTAGTCAAAAAAAAAGTTCCTACTTAATTCTTAGTTTGTAAGTTAGCTGTTACTAGCATTTTTTCGCACACAGTGTTTATTTGTACTGTTTTTGAAAATAAATGTATTATGTCTTATAAAAACTCGTTGAAGGCAAAAAATTTGTTAATATATTTTTAAAAACAAAAATTCTTAAGACGCACTGAAAAAGTTAAGACTAAGTAAAATTAAGATACAAGGAAATGATTTAAGATATGTGTGTATTTATTACTGTTTTCTTTTTGAACTCTGTGAAAAGTAGTTCAATTTTCATTCATTACATCATTTTGACCTTATGGTGTCAGAAGTTAATATACCAAATATTTTAATAGCCAACTACAAAGCTAAGCATTATGGAAAAAGGTTGCCCATCAGTGCGATCAAATAAGAGAGGGAATAGAAGTTGTGTCCTGTCAGGTCCTCAGACAGCAGAGAATAGAGCAGAGTGGCACAGACTCTACCAACAAGAGCGACGCTCTTAAATATGATGACGTGATGAGGACTTCCTACTGCTACTAAAATGTCTACTTACAGCTATCAGCACCGTCGACAGTGTCCTGAGGCTCAGCACCTCGCAGTGCAAAGGAGACAGCGTCCTGACGTCGCTGGAACGCTTTGAACCTCGCTGACTTGTATCGACGGACCAGTTCCAATGCTTCAGACTTGTTTTTGTATACGTGGAGGGCTTCTGTTGTGAACAAAACAAATAGAAGGATAAGTTGTTGGCAATTAAAATTGATTTAGGGTCTGTGTCACCATATACAGATAAAATTTATCCATCAGATATTTTATACCTGTCACTGTCTAAAATGTATTTTTTATGAAATGGACATAGGTTTATCTGCCAGATAAATTTTATCAGTAGATGGTGAAACACGCCCTTAGTATTTAGACCACATACTTAAATAAGACTTGTCGGGATAAAAGCATCAATGCAGGCAATCTTCACTAATACAATGCCAAAGGAAATAATACATTTCATTGGAAAAAAGGTTTTATTTTCATATCTAAACTTTAGCATGTTTTGATTTAATGTGTGCAAAACTAGGCCTAATATGAGATTAATGTTATCTATAATACCTATTCGGAGAATTGATAACATCTTTCTATTGATAAATAAATAAACTAATCATTAGGAGTGTGTTAATTATATTATTTATTTAACAGATTTACTGATAATAAGGGAAAATATTATTCAAAATAATGACACAAATACAAGTTAAATATATTAAGATAGCAAAAGTTTTTAAAAACAAGTACAAAGTTATGAAAACCCCAAAATAATGACAATAACAATTAAATGACTATAACAACATGTCATTACAGCTATTTACACAATTAAATCTTCATTACTCTAATCACTAGACCTTCATTTGAAAATGTTTTGCAATAATTATGACAAGTAAACCAATAAATGATCTAAAACTGATTTCCTAACTGCCAAATTTAGCCTGACCCACTTCTGCCATTCAAATAAGATATAAACAATGCAAAAGATAACAAAAGATAAAGAAAACGCGTGGTTTGAGGCAAAACAAAAGTTTCATATGAGAAAAATTCATACCTTCATCAGGTCCTTTTTTGATTTCACAAGGGATATAAACGCCGTAGTACGTTTGAGGCGGCTCCGTTGATGTAGGGCTCTCAGGTGCACTGTTTCTCTTACTCAGAGAATCGAATCGTAAAAGTCTACTAAACAAACCCATCGCCCCATCCTTCTTCTCATTCGGAGATATGTAAATCTCCTCCTTCATCGTCCCTCCCACAGCCTTGCCACGCTCAGGTATAGCTACAGCCTTCGACATCGCACTTCTAACTGAAAATAGTAAACAAAATACAAAATGTTTTGTGACGCATAAAGTTTATTTTTACAGCTCACCCCATAATAACCTCACGTAAATTACCTTTACGGTGAAACTTGTCATAAAAACATATTCGAAACTTTTTAATTGGAGAAGTTATTTATTTTGGGAATAAAACAGAAATTACAAGTTGGAGATAATTGAAAAATACGGATGTTTGTAATTTGTAACAGAAATTGAAGTGCGTTGCGTTTGTCGAAGAGTCAAGAGGATGACGTTTTGACAGCTAACGTCAATTCTACCAACCCACAGATGATAAAAAGTCTATATCTATGACCAATATAAAGCGTACCATTCACACTGTATACCAGTAATTACGATTTACTGAAAATTATACGATTTAGAATTTTCAATTTTTCCAGCAATGGTTACAATTTTACATTAAGCAAGAATGGCATGATAGCAGCAGGGCTAGCACGCTAAATAAAGTGAGCGACGCGGGGGGGGGGGGGGGGGAGTAGTTTAAAACGTGTGCGTGTGGACGGAGTGAGCCATCAAAATTTTTGCCTAGAAATATGCCTAACTTTTAGTGCAAGTTCTAAAACAATTGTGAAACTAAATATTTTAATTTGTGAAAAGATAGAACAAAAGATATGGCATTAAACATCGGCTCACTCAGTTGAGCAAGCTACCTATGAAAATTAGAGAAAGTATTAATTATTCATATAATATTTATATACCAGGATTTAGTGAAACTTTTGCTAAGTAAATCCTGAAAATTTCAGATCGCCTGGTAACGTAATAAAGTTTTCACAAATGATTTCTTTGGCTCACTCCGTCGAAACGTTTTTTCAACCCCTATTTCTGACGAAAATACTAAAAATTGAAACTGCTATGTAATTGTGAAAGTAAGCTAAGATAATATGAGAATTTGTGAAACACAAAACAAACCACTAACGCGGCAGGTTTTTGTATAATCATTGGTTTCATCGGCTCACTCCGTTGAAACGTTTTTCGTAAGTTAAAAATGTCAATATCTTAAGATTTCTAGCACTAAAGAAACTAAAAACTGTCTTAACTTTTAGTGAAAACTTTTCACTAAATATCCACCATACTAATGTTTTACATTCCATGTCTGGTTTAAAAGATATTCAATTGAGTTTATTCTGCATACAAACTTCAGTTTAGGGTGACCATGCTGTTGACATTTCATACCCTAAACTGAAGTTTGTATGCAGAATAAACTCAATTGAATATCTTTTAGTGTGCGTGTGGACGGAGTGAGCCAGCAAAATTTTTGCCTAGAAATATGCCTAACTTTTAGTGCAAGTTCTAAAACAATTGTGAAACTAAATATTTTAATTTGTGAAAAGATAGAACAAAAGATATGGAGTTAAACATCGGCTCACTCAGTTGAGCAAGCTACCTATGAAAATTAGAGAAAGTATTAATTATTCATATAATATTTATATACCAGGATTTAGTGAAACTTTTGCTAAGTAAATCCTGAAAATTTCAGATCGCCTGGTAACGTAATAAAGTTTTCACAAATGATTTCTTCGGCTCACTCCGTCGAAACGTTTTTTCAACCCCTATTTCTGACGAAAATACTGAAAATTGAAACTGCTACGTTATTGTAAAAGTAAGCTAAGATAATATGAGAATTTGTGAAACACAAAACAAACCACTAACGCGGCAGGTTTTTGTATAATCATTGGTTTCATCGGCTCACTCCGTTGAAACGTTTTTCGTAAGTAAAAAATGTCAATATCTTAAGATTTCTAGCACTATAGAAACTAAAAACTGTCTTAACTTTTAGTGAAAACTTTTCACTAAATATTCACCATACAAATGTTTTATATTCCATGTCTGGTTTAAAAGATATTCAATTGTGTTTATTCTGCATACAAACTTCAGTTTAGGGTGACCACACTGTTTTAAAAAAATTGAGGACATTTTTTAAGAAAACAAGTTTGTTTACTTAATCAGCCTTCTTTATTGAACTAGGTAATTCTTTATTAAACTATAATACCGAGCATGATATAGACTTACATTGACAAACAATGTAATAATAAAATATTATATGTAGGTAGGTACCATGTAATTTTCTCTCGCTATATCCTTAACTGTGTATCGAATTTTCTAGCTGCCTGAAAAGCGTTTTAGCAATTAAAGCAATTAAAATATACTTAAAAAATACATTTTAATTACTTTGAATTCATTCCCGAGTCCCGGCACTATGAAATGTCAACAGCATGGTCACCCTAAACTGAAGTTTGTATGCAGAATAAACACAATTGAATATCTTTTAAACCAGACATGGAATATAAAACATTAGTATGGTGGATATTTAGTGAAAAGTTTTCACTAAAAGTTAAGACAGTTTTTAGTTTCTTTAGTGCTAGAAATCTTAAGATATTGACATTTTTAACTTACGAAAAACGTTTCAACGGAGTGAGCCGATGAAACCAATGATTATACAAAAACCTGCCGCGTTAGTGGTTTGTTTTGTGTTTCACAAATTCTCATATTATCTTAGCTTACTTTCACAATTACATAGCAGTTTCAATTTTCAGTATTTTCGTCAGAAATAGGGGTTGAAAAAACGTTTCGACGGAGTGAGCCGAAGAAATCATTTGTGAAAACTTTATTACGTTACCAGGCGATCTGAAATTTTCAGGATTTACTTAGCAAAAGTTTCACTAAATCCTGGTATATAAATATTATATGAATAATTAATACTTTCTCTAATTTTCATAGGTAGCTTGCTCAACTGAGTGAGCCGATGTTTAATGCCATATCTTTTGTTCTATCTTTTCACAAATTAAAATATTTAGTTTCACAATTGTTTTAGAACTTGCACTAAAAGGTAGGCATATTTCCAGGCAAAAATTTTGATGGCTCACTCCGTCCACACGCACACGTTTAAAACTTTAAAGTTGTTTGTGGAACTGCAACTTTTGTGAAAATAATGATGGAAGAGATCCCAACCAAGAGAAATTAGAGAAAAAAAGTAAATGATCATAAATCTAAAACGTTATGTAAAAAAACATTACCTTTTAAAATTACACGCTATATAATGTGTTTGCGTTTTCAGTGTACGCACGCAGCACACTTGCGCAGATGCGGTACCTAGTGGACTATGTCTTCCCATCCCCTATTTGCGGTTGGGGAGTTCACTAGTTCACTAGAACCGCAAGGGCTGGAGCAGCAGTGGGATGCCCTGACCAGCGAGCTCTCTAATCTTGGCCCAACTTAAACCAAGGACCAATGGAAACACGTAAGTACCTACGGTTCCTTATTTATTTCTTTATTACAAGCTTTTTTATTATAATACCTACTCATAAGATTATAATATTTGCATTGCAGTGCAGCAAGTTAATGTAAATATTATGACTTTCGGACATGGAGGGACCTTAGAAAAAAGGCCCGGGACGAGGCGGCGGCTGTCGCGCCTTAGCGTGCTCTCCCTGCTGCAGTAACAATAAGTCGCTAGTGTAATAAATGAATGCATTTAATTTATGGACATTAATTATTATGTAATGAAATAAATGAAAGATCTTTTTGCAAAATTGGTTTTTATTTAATATAATATTTATAATGGGTCCTTATTTATTACAATCATTCTTATTTCTAATGAATTTATAAGATAGGTACCTAATATTATTTTCCCTGCTTCATTTACTGTTTAGATTTCTTCTTTTTCTTACCACTTTTTACTGAATTAGCAACAGAATCATTCAAAATTTTTGCAACAGATAAAGCATATAAATTGGCGTTAATTTTCTTCAATTTATTTAATTCTTCTTTGAGCAGCTTATCGTCACCATTCATTGTATTTTCTGTTGGTTTTGTGGGAGTATGTGGTTGAGGAGCAATTCCATTCTCAGTCTCCTTCGGCCAAAAGTCAATTTTCCTATTTACTAATATTTCAATCTCAGTAGCGTCATCAGCATATTTTTCTAATGATCTTTCCAAACTGTGCAGTATTATGGATGGTGAGAAGTCTTGTCTATAAATTGAGGGACGATTGACTGTGAAGAAAGCATTGGTTATTGGTCCCTTGTGTCGAATCAACCTCACAGGTTGCTTGCTACGTATATGCCAAAGGATAACTTGTTCATCATTTGACCCTGACATTAATGTCTCACCATCTAAGGATACAGATAGACAAGTTATGCATTTTGAATGGCAAATAAATGCAGTGCTACCTTCATCAGTATTGACTAAAACATCTCTACTTCTAGGGGCATCGGTGAGGCTAATTTCATGAATCTTTCCTTCAGTGGTTCCAACAAAAATACTCAATTCCAAAACATCCATGCAGACAGCTGATAGTGGCACATCAAAGACTAGATTTAACAGCATTTCTCCTGTAGATAAATTATAAATTTTACAGGTTCTGTCACTGGAGACAGTGCACAAACGTCCATGCATTCCTGTTTTACTGATACAGAAATCCGTTACTGGAAGCGAGTGGTCTGTGAAGATGTACACCGGGTCATGTTGGCCGGCTGTTGCTTGTGTCACCAGCTCGATTTCAGAATTCACTGCTACAGTTGTCATTGCCCACACCATCACCATACCGTCCTCTGCTGCAGAGACAAAATACTTCCCATCTGGGGTAAACTTCACCATCACTACCTTTTGGTAGTGACCATTAATTATTGTTAAAAGGTTACCGGATGATATCTGCCATAGATATATTTTCTCATCGATACCAGCGACGCAGTAACAGCCATCTGGACTGATTGATAGAGCAGTTGCTTTACCTGGCAGTATAAACCTCATGCCAGTGACAGTTTGATGTGAATTTAGAGGCCAAATGTGTAAGACAGGTTTAGTTTTTTCTACAGCTGCTAGGTAATCGTTGCCGATGAAGGAAACAGTCTTCGACTCCGCATTTCCACCACCTTTGTAGGTCATCAGACTGGTGCCGGTGTGAGGGTCCCACACGCAGCAACTCCATAGGGTATTGTTAGAGTCACATGTCACTAGTACTTCTAGTAAATTGGCCATTATCTTAAAGTTCTATTCAGCCTTTTTATCTTTAACTCCACTAAATTAAACCATGTGATAAATAAAATATCCAAAACAGCGTGCAAGCAATGGATTAATTTTTAACTAAAGTTTAGTACATTCGATTATAGCTGTAAACGCTATGTTAAACTTCAAATGTTTTCAAGCAATTTAGTTTATTTTCTCAATATGTTGTAGTACAAAAAGTAGTCAAAGAAACGCATTTTCGTTACTGCATGTTGCCTACATTGAAACTGACGTCATATTCATTTGGAATTTCCACCAATGCGAGGCGAGTTTGCAGAGTATGCTACCAAAATGAAATCCTATTGGCTGAAATGATACTGAAACTTATTACATCTGTCAGTGTCAATAGTAAGTGTGTAAATCGTCCGGTGTGTGTATTTTCTCCGTAACCTTTGGAATTTCGTGTAAATAAGACTCCAAAAAATGTTCAAAAAGTAAGTAAAAGTAGTGTTTATTTTAATTAATATTTAGATTAGGCTTTATTTATTGAAGAAGACAATATTTTAGGTTATTTTCTATGAAATAGTGTCAATTGGTTGAATTATTGACGTAGTATTAATTTGACCAATCGCAGACCAGTACGGTCTGACATTTGAGTTGACATATAATTTAGTGATGTCCCTGTCTAAGACAATTTTAGAAAATACTTTATTAGTTACAAAGTTTCTTCTACAATGTTATAGTATGTAGTTATAATCGCAAGCTTTTGATTCATTTTTGATAGCTTACGATATTTAAGTTTTAATTTTTGTGTTCCGCTTTTCTCGCGCATAGTTATTATACAACGTCCTAAGTTGCGCTTCAACTGGCAAATGTTTTTGTCAATACCACGTTTCACGTATGTACCGTAACGTCCTGCTTACAAAATAACTGATACCTACTATGGGATTGTTTAAATTTATTTTTATTTCATATATGCCAACCATAGTTGTAATTGTATCAGTAAACCATAGTTAACAGAATTTCTTCTTATTTTATTTTTGTCAATGCTAGTATATTTAGTAACTAGTATCGATGCAAGTTACAACTCTATACCCATGCGTGGGTGTCGAAAGAGAGGAGGGTAGGCCATCGAGCGAGATAGAAAAACAGATTCTGTTGAAAAATGGTGAATGGAGGACAGTTTGTCCGTCAGCTTTTCGCAGCTGTTCTATTCTAATTGACGGTTTCAGTGTATAAGGACTTAACTTTTGATCCAAGGAAATTAAATAAAAATTCTAGTGCTATACATTCAAGTGATATCTGGTAAAAAAATAGACAAAAAGTGGGACAAACGAGACAAAAGAGGCATAATTTGGCCAAATTGCGTTGCAGTGTCTCCGTGACGTAACTGTATTGCCTTAGCGTGGATAACGGTTCGTGCACCGCCGGACGAGAGTGTAGATGTTTTTTAAACCAGAGAATGTTTGACGGCGCCAAGATGTGGGAGATCGACTCCGACTTGGGGTCGCACAGCACCACGTCAGACGGACTGCGACGGCGGCTGCCAGGATGGGACCCCGACGCAGAGAGCCTCACCTCGCACATGGACGAGCTCGACGAGGTGCTGGCCGAGGAGGAGGAAGGCTGCCCCCTCCCCTCCACACCCGAGGACCAGCACCTCCTCGACGCCGAGATGACAGAGGTCCTGAAAGCTGGCGTTCTATCGGATGAGATTGATCTCGGCGCGCTAGCTCACAACGCGGCCGAACAAGCGGAAGTATTCGTTCGCAAAGTTTGGGAGGCATCCTGGAATGTGTGCCACTTCAGACATCTGCCCCGCTGGCTGCAGGACAATGACTATCTTCACAAAGGACACCGACCGCCTCTGCCATCGTTCAGCGCCTGCTTCGCCTCCATCTTCAGAATCCACACTGAGACGGGCAACATCTGGACCCACCTGCTCGGCTGCGTAGCCTTCATTGGAGTAGCCATCTATTTCTTGTCACGACCTTCAATCGAGATTCAGATGCAAGAAAAAGTTATATTTGGAGTGTTCTTTGTAGGCGCCATAGTGTGCCTTGGATTTTCTTTTGCTTACCACACCCTGTACTGCCACTCGGAGATGGTCGGGAAGTTGTTTTCTAAGCTGGATTACTGTGGGATAGCCCTGCTAATCATGGGCTCCTTTGTCCCATGGTTGTACTATAGTTTCTACTGCCACTACAGACCAAAAATCATTTATTTATCAGTAGTGGTAGTTTTAGGAATTTTGTCAATAATAGTGTCCCTTTGGGACAGATTTTCCGAGCCTAGACTACGTCCTCTTCGAGCGGGAGTGTTTATGGGATTTGGTCTGTCTGGTGTAGTGCCGGCTATACACTACGGGGTCACAGAAGGCTGGTTCACACAAGTCAGTAAGGCATCATTAGGATGGTTAGTTCTGATGGGGTTATTGTATATTTTAGGTGCTATGTTCTACGCTTTGAGGGTCCCTGAGCGTTGGTTCCCTGGGAAGTGTGACATTTGGTTCCAGTCGCACCAGATCTTCCACGTGCTAGTGATAGTGGCAGCGTTTGTGCACTACCACGGCATCAGTGAGCTGGCTTCATACCGTGTCACTGTAGGGGAGTGCTCCATGCCACCCTCATCCATTGCGTTTTAGACCCTCAAATGTGATAGTAGACCATAGATATATTTATAGTATAGACATTCAAATACATGTTATTATTTTTTTTAGAAATTCATTTTTAAGCATTTTATAACATTTTAGATTTGGTTAAATTGCTATCATTTATATAATCATAAACGTGATGAGGCTGATAAGGATTGATAATGTTTGGAGGTCACACTTCACATTAAATTAACATAGGGTTTATTGGGGGGTCAAATCATTTGTTTTTTTATTTATTTAAATCTTAGATTGGGTAGTGTAAGACTTGGTTAACTAAACTTTAATTTCTTATGAATGCTTGCGCATTGTTAAATAACTGTTTTTGAAACACTTAAATCAGTTTCTTCAATTATTTTCGCCAATTTTACTGTTCTTTTTTATTTTTTATGTACTTATGTGTTTTTCCTTGCACTAATTTTAAGGTGTTTAGGTATACCAGTTTATAGGCTGAACCACAAAATTTTTGATAATTTAATGTTCTTCCATGTGTGTTTATGTAACAGCTACAAATCGTATTTCATACATTGCATTGTGCAAGATAAGTTTCATGCTCTAGTTAATGTATACTGTGCTACGTACGTCATGTTCATCGCTTTTACATTAGTTTAGTTAACATTCACAATATTTAAAAGAATATTGCTGAATCTCTTTTGTCTGTAATACTATAAAATTGTAGTCTCTCTTGAATTTCTTTATGGATTTAACATGTCTGTAGAATATTTCTCGACGGGTTTTAGAGTTGATAAGTTTATTTTCAATTACTGTTCACCTCTACAACATTCCACCTTTATTTCAAATATATTTTTGTATTTGTCATGTTTCTTGAATACTGTTCAATTAAAACGTACTTCTGTCAGTGGTCGGCATTAGGCAAACATAATTAATTGAAAGTATATTCTAAATCGTTGTAAGTGTTCATACATAAGTGTACCTAAAGATTTTATGAAAAGGAAAATTTAAAAAAATATTTGTGATGTATATTTCGAAGCTGAGCTCTATATGTTAAAGTTCATTGTAGTTACTTAATGGTAGTGTTGAAAAGCTCTTATAATTTCTTGAAAATTTTTAAGAAATTCTGTGATTGTTTCCATTTAAGACCAATGATTGTGTGGTACCTAAAAATAATATTTGGCATATCAAAAGATCGCGTCTGAAGTCAAAATGGCGTTAAAAGACAATATTTTCGCAACGTTTTTCAAATTGAATGACAGTATTACCTTTGCAAAGAATAAAAATATTGTGAGATTACTTTAACTAATTAATTTCATGTTGGCCTTGAATTAAAATTATAGGCACTTATCACTATTGTTTGTCCTCGATTTAATCTAGATTATTATTTGATTAATATTCATCACAAGCACAAAACGTAACTATAATTTTGATTCAAAAGGCCCCTTTTTATTTGTGATCAAAAAAGCAAGGCATCTTTAATGCCTTGAAAATTCCTGCTTCACTCTTCTAAAATTGTTACTATTTTTCTTTTAAATGAGATAGCATAATGCAATAAATAATTTTAAAATACTAATTTAGTTTTTCTTCTTTTGTTTTTTTATATTTTTACGTGTGTGGTGTCTAGGTACCTACTTTCTTAAATATCAATGCATTTTGGAACTTCATAACATAAGCTTCAATTTTATACTGAGTTTCTACTTACTACTACCTGAAGATAGATACTATATTTTATACATATTTAGGTAGGTACAGTCAGCATCATAAGTCGATTAACACATTCAGATTTTCAAAAGTAATATACACCACTATTAGACGTAAAACCTTAATTATTTTCCTTATTTTGAACCTTATCGGATGTTCATTTAACTCTGGAGTATTTTTGCTAAACGAATTTCGTCTTATAATGGTGTATTTTACTTTTGGAAATCTAAATGTGTTCATCGACTTATGATGCAGACCGTACACAATTAATCTTTCTTTCACATTTGTCCTTAGAAACTCATAGAATTTTCTTATGTTAAATGCATGCGACCACTCAAGCAATTGTTTCAGTAAGGTTTCTATAGAACAGAACCAATCAATACAAATACCGTATAGTTATTTGATAACATTTGTACCTAGTTATCACATCGGTGGAGAAATATCGGAATAGGTACTTACATAACTATGATCTATGAAGGTATTGATATTTTTTAGGGTTCCGTACCTACCCAAAGGGTGAAAACGGGACCCTATTACTGAGACTTGGCTGTCCATCAGTCACCAGGCTGTATCTCATAAACCGTTACTGCTAGAATGTTGAAATTTTCACACATGATGTATTACCGTTGCCGCTATAACAACACATGCTAAAAATAGTATAATAATAATATTTAAGGGGGGTTTTCGATATGAATAGTGAATGGTACGGAACCCTTCCTGCGCGTGTCCGACTCGCACTTGGCCAGATTTTTTTACTTGAACACTACTATACAATTACCTACATCGATCCACAGTAACCTTGCCCTTGCCACCACTGAACAAGGGTATTTTCAGTTATTATTATGCTTCGAATCTTTGATCGATCCATAGGCATAGATTGACTTAAAAAACAGTGGAATTGAGAACCTCGTCCTTTTTTCTAATTTGGGTAATTTTTAAGTCGGTTAAAATTACAGCAGTTCACGCCTATTATTCCAGTACTTACGTATACAAACTTTATTCAAGCTAGCAAGGCTCATTCTTTGTAGGAGTTAATATAATAGAGGGACTTTTAATTATTGAACGATAGAAAATGATATCTATGCATGTACTACTGATAACGAACAACTTTTACTATGGGACCAAGTTGGAAATCATTCTACTTAATCATTCTACTTATTAGGTACATAAAACTATCAGCTTGTGCATTTTGTACGGGGAGTTCGAAAATTTTTGAATGATTTTGATTTTGAACTTGGTCCCATATTAAAAGTTGTTTGTTATCACAAGTACATGCATATCCTTTTCTTTCGTTCATTTATTAAAAGTCACCTTAAATACCCATTTAACTTTTCTGGTAGATAGGTACTTATTTAGGTACTATTATCTAGTACCTACCTAATGGTACAAACAGGTATCGATCGATGTCAACTATTCCATTCTACTATCAATCGATTGGTATATTATAATAATAATATAATAATAATAAGTATTTATTTATCCACAACTTATAAGCACACTTTTTACAATTACATGGGATGGTACATAAGGTAAACAATTTTCGGAATGCTACATCATAGGTACTAGTATTTGGTTTCCCAAACTAGGCTTAGGTATACTTGTATTTTGGGAAATAAAACAATTTTTCAGAATAAGCATTGTGGGTAGTTACATAATTTTTTTGAGCATAGCAGTGAACAGTGTACTGTTAACAATAGGTAGATTGCTCGTTTAGTGAGTGTGACTTCAGTAAGCACATGCAATTAAGTGCAATAAAGTGTTGCAAAATCGTAGTAAGAGGTTGCTAAACAATTTCATTGTAGATACTTAGTTATATATAGGTATAATTCTTAATTTTAATCTTTACCTTTGGTTTTGAATAGAAAAAAAATATACAGGGTGTAACAGAAAGGGTATATAAAGCCGAAACACAGCTATAGTCCTCATGAAACTGAACAACTTTCCCCAAGAAACATGGGTCGTAACTCGAAAAAAAAATTTCGCCTCCCCATACAAAATGCCCGATCAGCTGATCGAGTAAGTATGGGCGATCCAAAATTTTTTTTCGAGTTACGACCCATGTTCCTTGGGGAAACTTGTTCAGTTTCAAGAGGACTATCGCTATGTTTCGGCTTTATATACCCTTTCTGTTACACCCTGTATATTAAGTACACCCTTAGGCCAGCCATCATCATACTTAATACTTCTGATTCTTTTTTTAAGTAAAGTTTCAAAGTAATCAAATCCATTATAAGTCCATTAGGTAGTTACCTACATATAGGTAAGTATTGAACTAGCTCCAAGCCCTAATTATGGTACCTAACTGAGATCGTTCATGACTCAATTTCTTGTGAAACTTACCTACCTAATGACCGCATCATATAGAAATCAATAAATCGATAATGTTTATGTTTCTTATCTTGTTAAGTAGGTGGGGCATATAAATACTTTCAGTTCCTGCACTGCACGTGAGGTGATAAAATTCGTTATATTAAATTAGATATGTAGGTACATAGATAATGATAATATTAACGGTGGATTAACGAAAGGGTTAAGATATATGGTGGGCTTATTGAATTAAAATTACCTATCCTAAAAAAATAATCTTGCAGTAAATTCGATTTGCTGCGTTATTAGATGAATACCTATTTATTTTATTTGGCACCAAAAATAACTATTTACGAGAAAGTATAGGTACCTACTTGGTAATCCAGAGCCAACTATCCAATAGACCAATATAGTTTGAATGAGTCGAAAATGTCAAGTGTAAGCAATTAACCTTTTCGTAGTTCGCAGGGCCTAGAAGTACCTACCATTAGGCTAAGTTTAGTCGCATCAAAGTATATCTGAAAAAGATTAAGTGTTTTTTACAGATTTTTACCTACCTACTTACATAATTATAAGATCTCAGCTTATTGCAGATAAGTTCAATTAAAATAACTCTCCATTACACTCTATTATAAAAATAAGTTCTAAAAACTAAAACCCGCCTACGGAAAACCTGCGATCTTAAAAGTAAGAAACAAGAAATAATTCTTGTCTTCTTAACTAGGTACCCCATAAATGCACAGACGTAGCGATTTTCAGAGGAAAGCCGTGGTCGTATGCCTCTGTGCCTTGATATTAATAACCGTGCAATGTCGGAACCTGTTTAACGTACCTTTGTAATAAGGTAGGTATCAATTGCTTGCAGGCAGCCATTTATAGTTATATGGAGGCATACGACCACGGCTTTCCTCTGAAAATCGCTACGTCTGTGCATTTATGGGGTACCTAGTTAAGAAGACAAGAATTATTTCTTGTTTCTTACTTTTAAGATCGCAGGTTTTCCGTAGGCGGGTTTTAGTTTTTAGAACTTATTTTTTATTTCACACTTTTTGGTTAAACCAGTGATATCTACGTACATACTACAGAACTCATACAAACACATACATGACAACTATTCAAACTCCATGTTACACTTTCAATCTATCTTTTCATCTCAACATATTGTACTAGCGGGCATCCGCGACTTCATAGTCATCTACACCACAGTTACTATTCAAAGCGGATAATAATTATAGGGTAACAATCCTAAAATATTGCAAATTTTTTAATAGAGTACATAACACTAAAAAAACTACACAAAAAGTACCTAGATAGTTTACTACCTACTTTTGAGCAGAGATGCTCAACGCTTTCCTGGTCCAAAGTAAGTAGCGTAATCCGTTTCGGATAGGTATGAAAGTGGATCAAAGTTGCCTTTTATTTTATTTTGACGGGGCGCTGCGCCCCCAAAGCCTGATAATCTTACACTGATAATCTGTCCATAGTACGAGTATATGTAAAAAGTATCTATTTCCTTATTGCAGCGAGGGGCTGCGTCCCCCCAAACTGACACAATGACTTATTTGTCCACTGTAGAGTTCAAGAAGTGTTTTGTTTATTTTGGCGGGGGGCTGCCCCCCCTAACCCCCCCACACAGTGACAACTTTGTCCAGTATAGTTCAAGAAGGTTTTGTTTCTTTTGGCGGGGGGCTGCGCCCCCCAAACCCCCCCACACAGTGGCAACATTGTTCAGTATAGTTTACGAAGGTTTTGTTTCATTTTGGCGAGGGTCTGCGCCCCCCAAACCTCCCTACACAGTGACTACTTTATTCATAGTAGAGTTCATGATGTGTTTCGTGTCTTTTGGCGGGGGGCTGCGCCCCCCAAACCCCCCCACACAATGACAACTTTATCTAGTAGAGTTCAAGAAGTGTTTTGTTTAATTTTGGCGGGGGGCTGTGCCCCCCAAACTACCTTACACTGTGACTACTTTATCCATGGTAGAGTTCAAGAAGTGTTTCGTTTATTTTGGCGGGGGCTACGCCCCCCAAACCCCCCCACACAGTGACAACTCTATCTAGTAGAATTCAAGAAGTGTTTTGTTTAATTTTGGCGGGGGGCTGCGCCCCCCAATCTTTCCTTCACACTTTGTTCATAGTATGAATGTGAGTTCAAGAAGTCTTGTAGTTTATTTCAAACTTCCCTTTTAAGACACGCTTTACAAATTAAAATCACTGCTTGAACTCATGATAATAAACAACTTTGAATATGGGATCTTTGTCAGAGTCTAAAAATGTTTGCTTTTTCGTACACGTTACGTGGGCAAAATGTACCTATTGAGGGGCCGAAAATGTTTGAATGCCAACAAAGTTGATTCCATAAGTAGTACAAGTTGTAGGTAATTTAGCTTAAAACTAGCCAAAACAGTCAACATAATTCTGAAAAGGCCTGATTTGGCAAGCTGTAGGTAAGTAGTTTCGAAGTAATTATGATAGAAAAGACAAGACGTTAAAAGACATATTTACAAGTAAAACCGCGTGCTAAACCTAGTGATATATATAATATTTGGAATGTACTCACTGAGCCCTTTCATTTGATACCCCACACATTATCCTTTGTAAAATTTAATATTTTTCGTCGCGACTTCTTGTCCACTAGTTTACAAGCAAATCCGTGCGCAAAACCTAGTGATATATATATTTTTGGAATGTGCTCGCTGAGCTCTTGAATTCGATACCCCACACAACACCATTTACAAACTTTTATTTTTTTCTTCGTGACTTTTTGCCCACTAGTGGGCAAATTATTGAATTTATTACAAAACTAGGTATCCTATGTCACCCGCCGTATTATTACGAATCTTTTAACACCTCATTCATTAAAATCGGTTCAGTAGTTTAGACGCTACGGTGGAACATACATACATACATACATACAAACATACATACATACATACATAGACTGCCAAAAACATTACCCTTCCTTTTGGCTTTGCCGTAGTCGGGTAAAAAAAAACTTGGCTGCCAACCCGTCCACTTTAATTTTAATAAAATCAATGCTGGCAGCTACTAAACAAAACATCTGAAATTACTTTTAGAATTCCGTTAATTTGTTACCGAATTCTCGACTACGCATGCGACATGCGACAGTAAAATTCTTGAAATTCCTTTCCAGTTTTTCAGGGAGGAATTTGGGAAAATCCCTGAGAAAAGTATTTATATTACATACCTACAATAAGTTACCTATTCTTTCATTCACAAGGTTTATTGTAGTCAAACAACTTCTACGATTCGATCAAGTAGGAAGGGGTAGGTACTTTACGTAGAGGAACCACAAATACGTAACTATACCTATGTACCTACCTACCTACATTATTGTCAATTCTGATTATCTTGATTTGTAGACAGCTTGCCCTACATATTTATTTACCAAATTATTGACATCACTTTAAAATGTCGGTAGGTACATACCTACTCAGATTACAGTAATCTTATCTGAGAATACATAGTCTGTCTTATACCTACCTACTTTACAAGTCCTTATGAAGTCCAAAGATTGTGGATATGAAAAACAAACACTACAGGCAACCTTTGAGGAAGAGATATTTTTATGTAAGGTTGGTATGTACCTAACTAAGTATTTAAAGTATTATAATGATAAGGTTAATATTACTTTACCCTTAAAAGTTAGGTACTCGTACTTTCTTACCTAATACACATGCTCATCAATTACACAAATTATAATTAGCAAATACGTTGCATAATTTATGTTACACTTGTGTTTGTGACGTCATAATTTAAAACCAAATTAGGGAGTTAGCTCGGCATTATGCCAACAGGCGGAAGAGAAAATAAACTGTTTACCTACACAGTTGCAGCCTTGTGCTGCATATTTACTATTTACTATAGTCAAAGTCATCATCATTAAATATACGCCTAGATTTGTATAATTGCCCTAAATTAGCTGTTGAATATTAGGTCTATTCCACTTAAAATTCGGTCATTATCATCTTATTAATTGCCCTACTTTAGGTACACTACAATGTGCGAGAGACGTTACAATGTCAAAATACCAACATGCATTTAGGTTAGGTATCATGTTGCACCAATGTTGCAAGGTTGCAAATTGATATTTCACGCTATTGGAATGGCATCCATTACACATATTCTTGCCCTTGTTTACTTGTCTTCCAGTAAATTCTATGATGTCTTTATAAAGCTAAAAGCTTTAGCTTTGCAGATCGTCTGCTTTCTATTAACTCCCCAAGTCTATTTCTTCATCATAATAATGATTAGGTATCTTTAGGACATTGTTCTTATAAGAGCTTTGATCACGTTTTTCCTAATAAAAATGAAAAAATGTTTACTGAATGTTCGTTTTAATGCCTCATAAAGACTACTGACGTAATCTTTTATGTCTTCATGACCATGAGTTAAGTCGGGATTTGGCTATACATTGTAGTCTATAGATAGATCTCTATATACTACCTTTAAACTCCATTGCAAAGTATAAGTAGGTACCTACCTATTCACACTTTTCTATTAAGAATTCTGTGCTTTTAAAGCGTAACTATAGGTAGTTCTTTCGGGTCCCTGCGAATGCCGCACGTAACTAATGCGCTTCATCATCATCGTGACAGCTTGTAGACGTCCACTGCTGGACATAAGCCTCCCCAAGGATCTCTACAACGACCGATCCTAGTCGACGGACCTAGTGCGCCACAATACAATACAAATATTCTTTATATTCTTTTTTTTTTCTTTTTTCTTCTTCTGCGCCACATTTCCATCAGTAAGCCAGCAAGGGTTCTGAAACCAGATCCATCATAAGTGGTTGAAGTTTCTGAACGATCCCTCTCTGAGCAATTTGACACCAACAACGCCCAATAGCCTGCCAAGCCTGTGCCTCATTCCACCAGATATGTTTGAAAGAAGGAAGAGCTTTAGTGATATGACGAATCTGTTTTAGAAAGATTCTATGCCTCGTATCTACGATTTTGTTGATACATTACAACATTGCATTATGACACCCTTTGGCTGCATGATCGTCAATAAGTAGTTAGGTCACATGCGTGGACGCATTTAAATTTAGGTACGTTCAAGAACACATTTCATCCATTTATACACATCTATTTTGGCGCCTTACATGCAAGATTTGATCGTTGATTTGCAAATTGATATTACAATTAGGTAGTACGTTTCATTCAAATGTGTTTGGATCGTAGCAAGTTTAAGGAAGTGGTCTCTGCCTACCCCAATGGGAGAAATGCGTGACGGATATGTATGTATATGTATGTGTTTAAATGAAAAATAGAAAACATGTTTATCGGTAGGTGTTAGGAGATAAAGTAAGGTGCAGGGTGGTACCTAATTGTGTACGTGAGGTAATTGTGATAATCACTCATATCTTCCAAAAGCGGCTCTATTCTTCACTCCAGCATTACACATCAAAGTTTCATGAGTTTGATGAGTGATGCCAGAGCAAAAAATAAAGCTGCGTTTGGAAGATAAAGTAATTTATCAGAATTATACATATTACCCCCTGCACCTTACTTCTCATTTGTCATCATTTAACATTAAGAATTAAAATTAATAAGTTACTTACTTACTCGTACAGCTAGTTTCAGAAACGTTCGTCGATTTAATTAACCATTATGCACGTATCATGCTGTCGTCTTCTAATGTTTTGAGAATGAAGAGATCAGTAATAAGTAGGTTGTATAGAGATTTAAAGACATTTAACGAATGACCATTTATACCACTGGGCTTAAGTTAGGTAGGTATATAGAAGTACCTACCTACTGCTTTATATTTTTTACAGTAGGTCCTACGTGCCAGTCCATATTTCCATACGTAAGGTACCTTTTATATATATAATTTACATTGCCGGAAACATCAAAGTGGCTAACAATATTAAATTTCCATATTCCACAGCTCAGGGATTATTTACATTTTGTGGTCTCTGTTAATGAAAAAGGTTTTATAAAATATTCATACATTTACTTATTTAAGCTTGGTCTCCCTTATGCTTACATAAGAGCATTTTAATATTTGTAATATTATTTTTAATTTCATATAAATCTAACGAAAAGTTAAAGAGCACTAGCTTTCCTTATCATAGATAATACAATTTAATATATTTATATAAATTATAATATTTATGTATGTGTATTTATCGAAAATATATGTGTAGGCTTATACTTATGTATTTATTGTTTATTGTAAGTTAAGTGACTATCCTGCCTTCTTGCTTTCATTTCTCTCTCAGTGGGGTCTGCAGGAAGAAATTTCTTTTCGAAATATGCTGTACCTTTTGTATAACTTCTCTTTTTTTCTGTCGCTATGTATATGTACTGTCATCTTACAATAAACTGTTAAATAAATTAATCTAGTAAATACCCACGAAACTTACCTAAACCACCCTAAACTCATTCCCGCACAAGTACCTACTCTCAAAACTAAACCTTATTATTAAGGCAATTGTTCTCTCTTTCATCACTGAAGCATCAAGCAAGTTATAATAATGACTTATTAATAAACGTTTTTCATTGTAGGTTACTTACTTGTGAGTCGTATAAAGTTTTAATTGCTTTGTTTGTAGGTAACTTTCTATTCGTTTCGTAAAATGTCCCAGCTGTTACTTTTACTTGTGTTTATTTATAACGTTTGTTTATTTATTGCGAGAAAGGTACAGTGATTACTCTGATCACCCTGATACAACACAACTCCTATTCCCTCTTTTATTAAGTTAGGTAACCTATTTTGAGCATCATGCTTAGGCCGTGGCCCCAGTAGACAAACTGTTAGCGGCTGACTAGTTTGCGGCGTATCGATTTAGTTCGCCCTTCCATATAGGTATTTGTAATGGAGTGTCCACAGTCAGCTAGTTTTCGCTCACTGTACGCAGTTTGCAGCGTTACGCGCGCTGACTATCTCAGACAGCGGCCGACTCGGTGATTTCATTGATTTGAGTTTGCAGCTAACTCTTTCAGTTCGCCACAAATTTGCGGCTCACTCAGTCGGCCGCTAACAGTTTGCCTACTGGGGCCACGGCCTTACGGTACACAATCATCATTATCAGCCCTTTTAACGTCCCCACTACAGGGGCACGAGCCTACTCTCGAGATTCTCGAGAATACGCGAGAGTGATTAGGACATAATCTACCACGCTGGGCCCGACGCGGATTTCACATACTTGCATACATACATATCCGTCAGTCACGCCTCTCTCCCATTGTGGTAGGCAGATACCACTTCCTTCCACTTGCTTCGATCCAAACACACCTCTTTCGTTTCATCCACACTCATCAGTCGCCTCATACATGCCCGTCGGTTTAGGGTACCTACTCTTGATTTGGTCTTTCTTGAGTAAGTTCCCGATTTGATAGAGGTACGTTCGTCTTGGCCTTCACACACACCCACATACACCTTCGAATAGGTATCTTCTCTAATATAACACAATACCAATAACAATGCTAAATGCACAAGCTGCTCTAACTTCTCTAGAAGAGATCTCTCTTCACCCTTTACAAAACCCGTTATGTACTTACTTCATTACACCAGAAGAATCTGTCACTCGCCAACTAACGGTATTAAAGTCCTCGTGTATCTGTAACAGTAAATATCACAGAAAAAAACTGCGATTGTCAATTATTTGTCTCACATTCCGTCTTCCGAGATTCTTGGAATAAGGCCGTGTTCAAACCAAACTGACTGTAAACCGCAGAATGTGAGCAGGCTTACTGTGAGCCCCAGTGTAAACGTGACAATAAACGGCATTTTTCGTTCACACTATGCTGATAATACGCTTATAGGCTTTAACGAACTAATGCTGACAATACGCTTATAGGGAACGAAAAATAAAAGTTACTTATAGCTTACAAATACATAGCCCATTATCGTCCGCGGAGCGTAGTGACGTACTATATTAATTAGCCGCCGAATGTCAGCATCTACGCATAGCGTAATAAGTATTTTCGGTTAAATGTGAACGAATAAGTGAATAGGTATATATGGAAATACAATGAACTGCGTAACGTTCGCTCACTTTGGGCGGCTTATGGTGCTCCCACATTTTATAACATGCAGTGTGGGGAGCACCATTACCTACAGTCAGTTTGGTTTAAACACGGCCTTATGGTACCTACAGTTGCACTCGAGTCGTTAAGCCTACTTTCACCTTGCGTTTATCACGTGCAAGTCTTATAACACGAGAGTCAGTCTCGTGTTTGCCGCATTAAAATAGCGTTTTATTACTTGAAAGTTAGTAGATTTACTTAGGTAGTTATTTTACAACTTATAGTGCTTGTAGGGTGGGACGACTGCGCCGAGGTCGGATCAGATCAGAAATGAGTTAGGTATACTCGTAGTAGGTACCTACTGTTATATTGTTAGACCCCGTAAGCATTTACCTACGTACCTATCTAGGTACTGTACTAGGTAGGTACTGGATCTATTCTGTAGATCTAGCTACTGTTTAAATGGAACGGTGTACGGTGCGTACGGTATAAGATTAACCTTTTTGAAACTCATATTTTCTTTTAGTCATTAAATGGCACTTGTTTCAAATAAGTAAATATCGTCGATACTGCTGAGACGAAAAAAGAAATTGGTTTAGGTACATATGTTATCCATTTATGAGTATTATTGTTTATTCTTGAGTTTATTTAGGAAGGAACCTATATTTACCTTCGCGTAGGTGGTCTATTTTTATCGCATTTGTGCAAATGTTAAATTAACATTATTTGTACTGGCATCCATTATTATTACGCCCACATTTATAACCTGCTATTTTCCTATATCAAACATCAGAATATCATGTCAACAAGTTAACATTTTTTCATCGAGAATTTTGTGAGGGCGAACCACTCAGAAAAACTCATAAATGATTCTGCCGTTCATTAATTATAATACAATCTTCAACCATCCAGTGTTTTATATAGGTACGATTTTTAAAGAGGTATGGGCCATGATAGTGATTGCAGTAATTATATGTATAAGAGTCGATAGGATAGATATCGATTAATGAATACACGAATTTTCCTGTAGCATGTAGGTGACATAATATGTCATGGATCGTTAAGAAACAAATTTTGTTTCATAACGATCCATCTTACAAGTTATGTCGCCAAACGTTACTGATATACCTACAGCTATTATATCACCACTATATCACAATCAATAAAGGAGTTTTGTATGACATTGACATTGACATTGAACTTTCTATTACCGAACTGTGGAAAGTTGACGCGGAATTTTACAAAATAGGTACACCTTGGAACTTTATACCGTACACGCGCTCATACAACGTAAACTTTAATTGTGTCTCAAGTTAAAGTGGTCGTGTCAACTTCTGTCTTTGTCTTAACAGAATATGCAGAAAGGCTAATGCTTCATTAAAACTTAAAGCTGACATTGTTTATTTTTAGAAGAAGTTAGCATTATAAATAGGAATATAAATAATTATAACAGCCGTTGGTGTAACTAGAGTCATTTCTGCGCACTGACTCTAATGTGACTTTGGAATTCGATGAAGATATTTTCTAGTAACAATTAAAGCACTTACCTGTTTTTTAGTTTTACATTTTCCTTCCTTTATTGTTTCCATGCTCCAATTGTGGTTAGGTTAGGGTTTTCATAAGTAACAATGAATTATTTTATTACGTTTGTGTTATTGACAATTATTATTTTATTTATTATACCTTCCTTCCTTCCGTCTCTCATGTATTTTACGTATGTTTACGTATAGGTTATAATATAAACGTAAACATAAGCTCTATGCTCTATTTCCCGCCGTCTATTTGAGCTCCTGATACGACACAACTTCTATTCCCACTACTTCTAATACTTCTATCCCCTTTTTTATTTGATCTATGTAAGTCCGTGGTCTCCCTCTCTTACGTTTTTCTTCTATTTTTGCGTCTTACAAAAAAAAATACATGTAAAATACCTATAATGTCGCAGTTAGCAGCTTTTATAAAACTTAGACCTACCTAACCTAGGTAGTTACTAGTAAACAAATCGATATCTCCAGGGTCAAAGGTATTTTCTGCCTGGTACCTAGGTATAAATAAGTACTTATAACTTATGATTGTTTCATGGATTTTATACAGTGTGTTTATAAATTATGCAATATTTTTATTATACGAGTAGTTACGTTGTACCTCCTGTCATTTATGTTATATTTCTCTTACATTCTAATTAGGTAAATGATTTATCTATAGTCGTGTGATCTCATATAGTTACACGATGATATCATTTTAATCAGATAATTATTACCTTCCTAGTTTTATTAACTTAACCTCTCACATCCCACTGACCCATTATCAACCCGGACACAATAGATTTTCTATTGTTCTTTTTTTTTCTGGGATGTGAAAGATTAAACGACTTACGTGTCCGTTGCAAGGTCCTTTGATATACCTAACTAAATAATGAACTATATCTTGCCTTTGTCTTGCCATTAAATATATGAAAATGCATTCAGATAGTTCAAATAATCTGTTTATATTAAGGGAAGACAAAAGTCGTTAAAATACTACTCCTTAGGTACTGACTTTATCATAAGTACCCTTTTTCTTGTCTTTTAAGTATCCATTAGCAATTTATGCAGTCATTACTCTGAGCGAGACTTTAAGACGTCGTAATAATTACTTTATCGTCTATGCCTTTTTAACAAAGTTCACTCCGTCCGAGACAGCACGCGATCAAACTCCACTTTCTTATCACATCATGAACACACATTAATACCCAAAATATAAACTCAATAACAGTTACGAGTAATATCTTCAATTACGTGCGCTTTGTTGTTACAAGGCTGAATTAATTTAACCTCTAGGCCAAGAGCGGCTTGTGAAAAACAAAAAAGAAACTTTTTAAAATTTTTGTAACTCGAACGTCGACGTCGGCGACGACCAATGTTATTTTAGGTTAGTTTTATTTTCGATGAAATCTTCATCTGGGTCAATAGCTTTCGCATCTTTAAAGATTTACTACCAAGAAATGGTCTCAGGGTTGAGTTCGTAACATTATTTTTCTTTTTCCGCGTCTTATGACTCTAGGAACTGGTATAAAATAAAATGAACGGTCGGGAAAATAAATGGTTGATTGTTCATTGCATGCTCAAAGGCACTGAAGTCTAGTTTCCTTTGTGAAACCCTATAAAAGCTTTACCGTTTCGACCGTAACGACAAATGAGATTGTCAAAAGTAGTTCGTAGTGGCAAGAGGCAATTTATTAGTCACTGACCTTTACCTGACCTATGCACTTTTTCTTTATTAATGTTAGTAGTTGTTGGCTGTTTTACTTTTTTTATACAGTTTTCAAATGTTCGGGGATGCCTTTATTCGAAACATGGAAAATCAACTTAATTCAATTTCCGCCATACTATCAGAAATTGAATTATCGACCGACCGATATAGAAAACATGCGCATACCAATAGATTTACAGATTTGCAAACAATACACCATACTGTTTTACAAGTGGTCTCTGCCTACCCCAGTGGGAGAGAGGCGTGACGCATATGTATGTATGTTTTACAAAATTACCTAAGTGTAGGTATAGTTACAGAATTTGCAAATCTGCAATGCACTGATATTACCTACCTATACCTAGCTAAGTATATAGACATATGACGTGTACCTACGTTACATAAAATTTTCCACGACAGTAGGTACTTATTCACTTAGTACGTTATTCCATTGACCCGAAGCGTTTTACGACAAAATGTTATCATCAAACGTTGTTATGTGATACGAGCAACTTAATAATGCACAAATGCAGTTGCACATGCAATATTAATTGAAATTAAAACTGTGTATGAGATATTACTATTTTTAGCACTATAAGTACTTAAAAAAGATATTTAGTCGAATTAAGGACCACCTTCTTTTTTTCGTTGGATTGTTTTTGTTTTGAAGTCGTTCAAAAAGGAGAATTGTAATTTTTGTGAATAAAAACTATCGTATTACTATTGTTTAATGAATTTGTAACTTAACAATACCTATGTAATATCGAGTTGAGTTCAATCGTGTAAACGTGAAGACACTATACTTACAAACGCTTTTATAATGTATGGAAGTGTGCTATGTCGGAATTAGATACTTAGATAGATATCTAGATACTCGTAAGTAACAAAACCTTTAGGTCAGCAACGTAATCAATCGCCTATTTGGAGAAGTCCTTATCCCTCAGAGATTATTTCTTGCGACCTAAAACCGCTTATCAACAACCAATACACGCATATCACATTATAGTATTACACTACGCCAACTTCATCGCCCACTCTACATTTTGTCACAACACGATGTACATTGCGTTTTTCATTATAAATCAAGCGTCGTTTGTTTGAACAGATCGATCGATGTATAAATTAATCAGCGATTTTTTAGTTCATTAGCTTTTCCGTTCTAGAAACGTGACATGCCAAACACGTGCCAGTGTAAATGACTGTAAAATGACATTGAACGTAGTTACGCAAGTGAAGGGGCGTTAAGTTGTTTATCCAGTTATCTAGTTTATTATGAAGATTCTGTTTCATGTTACTGGATCTTAATTAAGCAGTTCCGTCTTTTCATTACGAGGCGTTGCTAACTGTCTGGACTTTTAATTTATGAGTTTCTTCTGATCCAAGTCTGCTAAATTAAATCATAGTCTCAGTTGTGTGACTTTTGAGTGTCAATGGCATTCTTTGACACATTTTTTATTCTGCTAAAATGCTAAATAATGGCTAACACTGATTGCGACCAAATGTGTCAAAAATGCCATTATCACTCAATAGTCACACTACTGAGACTTTTTTAAATTAGCCGACTTGGCCCCAGGGCGTTTATACACTCTCTGAAGAAAATAAGGGGCGCATGAAACTCAACAACTTTACATGAGAGACGTGGGCCGCAGTATGAAAAAAAAAAACTAACTTTTTTTACATACAAAGTGCCCGATCAACTGATCAACATTATATCAGCTGATCTCAAAATAGTATAGCCTATCTGTTATTTTGATGTTAATCTATAGTATAACATTATAAAGTTTCATTAAAATCTGTTCAGTGGTTTTCCGTGAATGAATATCAAACATCCTTACATCCATCCAAAGGGGTGAAAAATGAAGGTTTCATAGACTGCCGCCATTTTTCTCGAAAAAGGTACATACACAAGTTTAGGTAGGACATTATCTTCAAACCCCTTTGTGACTTTGAAATTTTATAACATTTGTAGTATTAAGATTTACGATTCCCTCGTGCGTACAATGAACGGCAATTAAAATAAAAGCTGAACAGGTCACCTTCACTACTAGATATGTTTTAATTTTAAGTACTATTTTAACTTTACATTAGGTACCTACTTAAACTTTAAGTACTTACTAAGTAGATTAGCCTCGTGTCAGGCAACCTGAAAAACATTTCTCAGAATCACAGCTCAATAAGAAAATCGTAGCTTTTGAGACCGTTTTTTACATTTAAAATAAGAAAAAATATTTAAGTATCTATGTTATATTCAAAAGTAATTTTTAGTACTTACCAATTTCTTAACATTTCGCCAGTTCTTCGAAATCTAATATGAAAGACTCCACAAATATCAAACCTCTTTATAAATTATTTTTTTAGACTCTGTCATAAGAGTTCATAAACTTATACATATTTACCTACGTAATTTATAATAATTAAGTACAGTAGATACAATTTGTTTTTACTTCATTATAATTTTATTTATGTGCGTCATACCAACTCCTTGGTTAAGTTTTTGGTTCGAACGTGGTTTGAACCATAGAGCAATTACGAATTCTTTTTAAAAGTGTTTTGACTTACATATAATTCTTTTTTTTAATTAGCGTTTTTAGTTTAGGTACCTAACGTTTTCATTATAGACCAACTAAATTATCTATTGTCTTGTTATTTTATGCTATAAATAGTAGGTAAGATAGTGTTTTGCATTGTATTAATTAGATATTATTTACTAATTGGTAAAATAATTTTTGAATTCGCTTTTAGTTTCTTTTGTATTATAGGTAGGTAGGTACGTAACTTAGAAAACTTACTTATTAATAAACTTACTTAGAAAAAGTAAGAAAAACAGAGTTGTTTGTTTTAAGTCTGTGTGTTTGTTTTTATAATATTACCTATATAAGGTACAGTGGGCGAATAAGGCCCGCCGTTTTGCAAGGCCCAAGCTCAAAAAACCCGTTAAAATATATTTAATCTGCACCGCCTTCCTAGCATATGTAAAATGGACCAATAGAAACGCAGGAACGCAAGAGTCGATCGCGAGCGGACGCCATTTTTCCAGTGAGAGCCGTTCCTTTACGGATTTCGGACACGGCCACTGCATTCCTTAAATTTCGCTGCCTTAAATCGTAATTTTTTACTTGTTTATGCCATGATTTGTAGGTAGATTTCTATTATGTGTGTTTATTTAATATTCATTCTATTGATTTCTAAGTAGACAGGTCTGATTTTATTTTCATTTAGTGAAAAAATGGTACATGTGGGTAGCAAGGCCCAAAACGTTTAGGGTGGCCCAACATAGTTGATGCTTGGGCCTTACTATACCGTATTGGGCTGTGTATAACCCAATCGAAGTCTTATAAAGCCCTTTAATTTTTATAAATTTAGTTTTGTCCAATCTGATGTAGGTACTACAAAAAAAAATACAAGTAATTAGTTAAACATACCATTAATTAAAACAATGTTTTACTCTAATGCTATAAAAATGTCTTCTCCGATGAAAACACGGGAACTTTGGACAGAAAAATAATTCTACATAAGATTTCGTTTTAAATTTCACACATACCTATATAACCCATCTTAAAATAAAACTGAATCAAATAACCATGTATTTTTACTTTGATATTTTTTATTACAGGGCCTTGCAACATGCAATCAGGGCCGTGTATACCAAATACGTGTAATAAGACCCAATGTATGAAAATTTTAACATCAAAATCAATGTCATTAGGAACTTAATTTTGGCCTAAACAAAAATATATTTACTTAAAATAGTAATATTTTGTACACGAAATACAAAGAAAACAATTTCCGGGTTCTTTTCTAACATGATGTAAAACTGTAAATTTCAGAATAAATATTGATGATTTTAATTAATTCTTGCTGTTATCAAAATCCAAGAATGTGATGCTTTTCATATTTATACATCTTAGAAGTATTTAATTGTAACTTTCACGGCAAATTATTTGAAAACAAGACGGGCCTTATTATCAACCCCATTTTTAGTAAAGCCCAAAATCGATGTTTTTTAAAATGGCTAAAATACTATCTTGATGTGGTTAATATTTAAAAAGCTGCTTTTATATTGATTCTCAAATAGTCGTAGTATTCATTACATGCAGTTTCTTCCGTAATGATGGTATATTAAAGATTTTATTTCAATTTGAAACTAGGTGGGCCTTATTCGCCCACTGTACCTTACATATGTACTTAAAGCAAACTTCTCGGAATTGACAGAATATTTAATGTTAGTTGCCATTAAAAAAAAACAACAACTTATGTACAGATATTAATTAAGAAGAGTTTGGAACCTAATCAACGTGAAATTATTTATTCAAAACCGGCTGTTAGATTCAATAATGCAGAATTTACCCGAACACTACTTCTCTGCTAGAAACCTGACCCAACGTTCTTTTCTAGGGCAAACGACACTCCCACATTTCTCATAGGTATTAACTTATTTGGAGCAATTCGACTACTTAACCTTAATAGGCGAGCAATTTGCTAAATAAGGTCGGATTTTAGTGCAAAAATCTCAATAGTAGACCTCAATCACTTATCATTATCATCAATATACTTATTTAAGAGCGTCGCTCTTTTCGGTGGGAGCCTTCGCCAAAAAAAACTTAAAATATTTACAAGTATCCAGGCCCCCAAGTCAGCTAATTTAAAACAGTCTCAGTTGTGTATCGGTAGATCGGTAGAGTGTCAATGGCATTATTTGACACATTTAGTATTCTGCTAAACAATGGCTTACACTGATTGCGACCAAATCGGTCAAAAAATGACATTGAAACTCTCATTGACACACAACTGAGAATGTTGTAAGTTTGCAGACTTGGGCCCCAGTCCTTTTGAATTCTAACGTATTATTATAAATGTATAAATAAGTTACTTACCATAACCACTTAAGTACTTAGCAAGAACTACAAAATGTACAACCATCAAGTTGCAGAGTGTCATAATTTTAAGACTTGAGAGTACGCCAACGAAAGCACTAGTCTTACGCTCAGTTGCAGTATACCCCGTTAAAGTTATTTATCCATTAAACATCGTGCCGTTTTCTTCTGTTTTTTGACAAAAACAGAGACAGCTTTAGGTCTAATGCAGCATTAGTTTAATGACACACTTTCTGCAACTGGTTGTTCAAAACAACGATATCATGTTGTTCTTTTTATGAGTTTGTAGTTGGTTAGTTACTTGGAGCGAATAGTATTTTAAAGAATTCATACGAGATCGCCTTTCGAATTGCTTTTTGAAATACTGCAAGAAGTTTTCTTCAAGCAATGTGGAAATTCGAAGGTGTATGTGAAATCCGACAAACTGCATTGGGCCAGCGTGCGTGGTGGATTACGGCGTAATCACTCTCATAGGTATGAGAGTAGGCCGTGCCCTCTCATACGAGAGTGATTAGGCCGTGGGGACGTTACGTAAAAGGGCTGATGAATCTGATAATGGAGAATGTTGACCTCCTGTAGCATAATCGTGCTATGCCAATATTTCCTTGCCAAAAATAGTCCAAACACCCCTATGTCGCAAGGCGACGAACTTCGTAAGGTGATCGATTTTTCATGAAACTAGTCGCTGTAGACTAGATAATGTACTTACCTAAGTAATTAAATTAAATATGGTTAAGTTACAATTATGTAAAATACGAAATTCGAAATGGTTAAAAACATTCAATTTAAAATGTTTGGTATTGCAGCTTTATTGGGATTATTCATTTCGGTGTGGATTTACAACTTTTAATTGCTTCGTTTGACTTTCGCATTTCGTTTTGATGGTGGGTGGCAGCGTCGCGGGTTAATATGTATGTATACAACATTTTATTTTACAATGGTAATAAATATCTAATTAGTAGGATCACGGATATCATACCAAGCAGCATAAAAAAATAGATATATCTAGTGCATATTTGTCTGTTTTCGACGTAGATATTTTCTTATTTTGACTAATGTTAGGTACAATCAAAATTGCTTGTTTCATGCCCGTGCCATGAAAACAAAAGCTAGCCAATCGCCTTCGCAATTCAACCCTCTTTTGTTTTGTTGTAGCAATCCGGTAATTCGGTTCATTGATCGCATCGTGTTTGGCAATCGTTTGTTTAACCTAATATAGTATACTAGTCCTACCTATCTATAGGTATAGATACTTTATCCGTTAGTTAAACCACGGACAAGCCACGAGCGAGGTATTTTGGTCACGCGATGCTATTCACGTGTCGGGAAAGGAAGCCCTGTTTGTAACATATGGATTGGAAAGAGGATTAGCTGTACCTACTTAGAAGGGCGCTGTCCTTCGACGTACTTAGTTGATAGTTTTTTAAATAAATTCAACCGTCTTCTAGGTTATTTTGAGTAGTGACAATTTGAAGAATAAATTACAGAACTCACAAAATACTCTTCTTAATCATTGTTCGTTTAAAGTACTAACCTATACCTACCAAATTCATTCAATGTTGAAGCTTATAACATTCAGAACAGTTGAGGTTAAGCGATAAGTACCTACTTAAATAATGGACGGTCTGAATTTTAAACTGATAGACTCAAGGGCAGAATGTGTCACATTGGAAATATTATCAGTCAGGCCCAAACGAACGTAGAGATTTTCATACCCATTAAGTAGTAACGTTTATAAGGTAATCATAAAATATTTGTTACCAATGTTTAATATTCAATACTTGTCTTGCGTTGAAATGCATCGACATTATCGCCACTTACTCGTACCTTATTGCAAATGCAGGTTGAAAGTGAAAAGGCAGTCATATCCTCGCTTTAAGTTCTAAACAGTTAGTTACAGTATTCTATCACGTCCACGGGCAAAGACGTCCCTCCTTGTTCTCCTTCCAGTTCTGCTGTGTGTCAGGATTTGCCATTCTGGGCAAGGTGGCGAGACGGGCTCGATAAAAACATATAGGTAAGTATTTTTTTTGACACATATGGTCGCAATAAGTGTACAAGCTACTGTACAAAAGAATACCAAATGTGTCAAAAATGCCATTGACATTCTGCCGACACACAACTGACGCTATTTTAACTTAGCAGACTTGGGCCCCTGTTAGCCTGTCATGTCCCACTGCTGGGCAAATACCTCCCACCTTGCTCTTCATCCTTCTTTCAACTGTTTCATTTTTTTTCCTTTCTAAATTACAGATTTGACGAGAAGGAGAGCATCTCCGGAGTGCAGCAGCTCAAGTCCTCGGTTCAGAAGGGGATCAGGGCACGACTCCTGGAGCTGTACCCTCATTTGGAGAACTACATCGACCAGGTGCTGCCGAAGAAGGACACCTTCAGGATTGTTAAATGGTAATTTCAGACTGATAGACTCGTTGAATAGTCACACTGGCAATTTTATCAGCCAAACCCAAACACGAACATAGCTATTAAGTAAAGTCATTATCGTTTCTCTGCAGTTTCGTTTCATCGATAGTAAAAAACGATATTATGTTGCTTAGTGGCATGAGCGTTTAAATTGTTTTTCGACTTTTTAGAACAATATCTACCTATGTTTCAGGAACGGAGAATTAGTCCTATACTAGTTAACTCTACCTAGGTATACTGTTCCATGTCTTTCATTTAGGTGCACATATTTTTTGCACGCAACCGTCGCGCAGGCCATTTTTTTTTCAGTAAAAAATGATTGTCTTAGCGTGTTAGATGAAAGGTAGCAATTTTATTTCACGACACGTTATAGCCACGTGATTCTTCTTTTTATAACGGTTATTAAATTAGAAAAGGTACCTATTTGTATACTATAACTTAGTCATTAAGTACCTACATAATAAAAAAAAGCTTAACGACGATTTCTAGTCTTTCATCAGGTCAAACTCTCAGCATAAAGGGTATTGTCCTGTGTTTTGAGGTGACCTGAGAATTGCGGTTTATTGCATTGAAATTGGTTTACATAGGTATAGTTACCTAAGTAAATAAATGGCCGTTTGTTGACCTTTCGCGTGGCGAGCATGAGAATCAGTTGTGTTCTTGTGTTGTATGTGAAATATCTAATTTCACGCGAGCTTGTTGTACCTACCTATTGTAAGTATGATAAACTAGTAAATATTACGCGCGATAAATGTACACAATATTTATTTACTTTTTTATCAAATAAATATTGATGGGATATCTACGCCAAATACGAAGTTAAGCCTGATCCTTTAGTTTGAACAAAAACAACTTTTATTATGTAAAATTCAATACAACGATTTACTGTTCTTGTCCATCATTTAGGTATACCTTTAACGAATATTTCATGATAATTATATCTTCAGATACTTAAGTAAAATACACATAGATGAAAATTCATTTAATCCTGTAGGAACCGGGTGGGACCGATACATACTGTCACGTCTCTCTCCCAACGGAGTAGTCACAGACCACTGCCCTCTACTAGCTACGATCCAAACACACTTCCTACGCTTCATTCACATTCATCAGTCGCCTTATAAATGTAGTCGGCTGAGGGTACCTACTCCTGACTAGACTTAAGTCAGGGATAGATCAAGGCCGCAAGTGATGGCGGATGGGGAGAGATGCCTTTGCCCAGCTGTAGAACTCAATTGACTAGATTAGATTAGTCTCTTGTCTGAGCCTTTCTCTAACAAGTCCAACACCAATAAAAATAAAAGGAATATTGTCTATTACAGCCATGACCACATCGAGATAATGGTGAACAGCGCCGGCGAGCTGCTGTTCTTCCGTCAGCGCGAGGGTCCTTGGATGCCCACACTGAGATTGCTGCATAAATGTAAAGTTTCTTTTATTTTAGGCTTCATTTGTTTTAACACCAAAGGACTGGACTGACAGCCAAGCATGGTAAAGTCCACTGTCCACTGAATCACAAACGGAGGTTTCGAAGCGGAAGGATTTGTTGCTTTTTATTGATTTCTATGGTAGGTACTGCGTGGACTAGAACGACATTTCGGCGTCATAGAAATCAATAAAAAGAAACAAATTCTTCCGCTCCGTACACTACGATTCGGATCCAGTAGACACGTAGCTTTTTATATACTAACCATTTTAAAATACGAGTGCCCTTTGCTTTATAGTGGCAGCTCCACAGCTGAATACAACTAGATTGCGTTTCATGAAATAGTTTCTATGTCGCCATGTTGGCAGCATTGAAAATTTGTACTACCACATTACCCTTGATGACGTTTCGCAGTACATACAATGCTGCCAACATAGCGGCATAGGAACTATTTCACGAAACGCATTCTAGTTACTTACTGAACCGCGTATAAAATATTCTTAAATTTTTTCTCCCCTTCCTCAGATCCATTCTTCCTACCTATGCAGCAAGTGGACAAGGGTGCAATCCGTTTTGTCCTCAGTGGCGCCAATATAATGTGTCCCGGCCTCACTTCCCCCGGAGCTCGGATGTCGGACGTAGTGAAAGGGCAAGTCGTCGCCGTCATGGCTGAAGGAAAAGAACACGCACTGGCTGTAGGCATGACTGCCTTGTCCACTGAAGACATGTGAGTTTAAAAAAAACAAATTTAATTCAAACTTTTTTAACATTTCAACTTGATATAGGCAATATAAAGCCTATTATGTTTTTATTGAGATATTTTTCCGATTTTGTGGTTCTGAAATAGCGTGGTGCTGCCATCTAGTGGGACATGTTTGAGGCATATAAACATAGAATAAATATTTACATAAGTAGTGCCTAGGTTGTAGGTAGGTACCTATGTTAAGTAGTTAGTAAAATAAGCTTTTTCTTTGCGCAAAATGTTAATTATGATTTTTTTTCTTTTTTTTAGTGCCAAGGTCAACAAAGGCGTTGGTATAGAGAACTGCCATTATTTGAACGACGGCTTGTGGCAGATGAAACCAGTGAAGTGAATAACAATAGCTTTAAATAATGTTTATGTATTTCTGATTATCTTTCTATTTCTAATTTAAGTCTGAATAAAACACTAGAAGTATAATGATGTTGTTTCTTCTTTAAACAAACCACATAAACTTACTTTTCCTACTTACCGATTAAAAGTCTGTCAAGGTATTTTTTTTTAATTTAACATATGGGAACGGGTACATATTTAAATGAATGTAATTCTACATAAAATAGGAAATGAACTTACTATTTTACAGGCAACAGTTTTCATCTCCAAAAACCGTTCCATTTTACGTAAATTAAAAAAAAACTTATCGTTTACATAGTTGAGATTTTTCGTAGAATGGAACGTATACGTCAAATGGACAACCGTCAGTCGCGTCAACGCTGTCAACGTCATTCATGAAGTTAAAGAAATAAAAATGGCGGCGGCAATTGTTAGTTCGGCTCGTCAGGGTAAATAAATATTTTTTTATAAGTTTTCTGAAGTGAATTTCGAAAAAAAGGTTCAATAATCAAAAGATGACACAGTTTGGCATGTAAAGAAATTTTCCCCCTTACAACTTTCATATATCATAGGTTGTTTTTAATGACGCTGCGTATCAGCTGTTTACGTAGTAATTTTCTAATTTCTAACTAATTCTTGATATTTAGAAGTTAAAATTCGATAAAACTGTGTATAAAAATACCACTGAATATAGTGTTCACCGTGTATACATTTTGATTATGCAATTCACTGAGAAAAACAAAAGTTCAAAGTTCAACTTTACAGTCAATTGTTTTGATTTTGTGTTTACGATTTTTTGTCAAAATTGTCGTTTGTTTTTGCAGTAGGGAGGCTAACAAATGCTGCCAGAAGACTTTATTCCGATTACCCTAAAATAACAACTCATTATACAATCCACCCTAGAGATAAGGACCCAAGATGGAAAGGTATGTATTATGATAACCTTGTGATTACTGATATCAAGCCAAAAAATGTTATTTTACGTCAAATTACTAAATCATTGCAACAGAACTTTGTATCTAGTGTTTACTTTCTTTATTTGCTTTATTATTATCAGCCTACCTATTATACATACAGAAAAAAAAATAACAAAATAAAATTACCTAGGTGTTCTAACTATGTTTTTCAGACATAAGTATGGAGCGTATTGCAGAGGAGACAGACATCCTCATTATTGGAGGAGGTCCTGCAGGAATGTCTGCTGCCATCAGGGCAAGACAAATTGCTGAAGAAAAGGGGGCTGTAAGACTTTTCTAATAAGCTGTATTTTAGATTGTAGTCTTTTGTCTTATTTACTTTTTCACACTTTGAATATTGTCAAACAGTGCTGATGTCATAGTTGTTAATGATTTTTGATTACAAATACCGATACTATTGTCATGGTAAGAAAAAAATGGATAGAGTCAACTGATCAAATAAAATGCTGGGTGAGGTACATCTAAATGCCTCTGACATTACAAAAAACTGTCAAGCAAATAAGCACCAGAAAATAAAAGGAAGTATGTACCACAAGTATGTAGGTACTTACTTATTAGAAATATCCATGTGATAAGAGGAGCTGGACACCTTGAGTACCTGGGCGGAGGAAACTTGAACCAGAATGTCATGGTGGATGAGGAGAGAGGCCTTTGCCTAGCAGTGGGACACGAGTGGATAGATAAGATTAGTTGTACTTATTACTAACATACGATGCAAGCTATGGCTCACGTACACAATTACACTTTAAGTACCACCTCAATACCTTACAAAAATGATTCTTATATTCCAGGAAGTAAGAGTAACTCTCCTGGAAAAAGCAGCAGAAGCTGGTGGTCACATTCTGTCCGGAGCTTGTGTAGATCCGATAGCTCTGAATGAGTTGATACCGGATTGGAAGGAGAAAGGGGCTCCTATGAATACTGAAGTCACTTCAGACAAGTTTGGGTATCTTACTAAATCTGGAAGGATACCACTTCCTGTGTTTCCTGGTAAGTATTAAGTACTCTTAAAGCCTGTTTTACCACTTACAGATAAAAAACTGACAGATAAACCTATGTCCATTTCATAAAACATAAAGTTTCAGACAGAGACGTGTATAAAATATCTGTTAGATAAATTTTATCTATAGATGATGAAACAAGTCCCCGTTTCACCGTATACAGATAAAATTTAATTGACAGTTTAATTAACCATTCCATTTCATAAACCATGACGTTTTAGACTGAGACAGGTATAAAATATCTTTCAGTTATCTGAAGATGGTGAAACAACCCACTAGGGGCACGTTTCACGACTTAATTAACAGATAAACACTACCTGTCACTGTCTAAAACGACATGTTTTATGAAATAGACATAGCATTATCTGTTAGTTATATTTTCTTTTTTTTTCATGATAAAAATTATATTTTTGGTTAAACTTTCTATTCTGAGCGACATTATATTCCATAAAAGATAAAATGTATTTATTAATTAAGATATTATTACTTACCTTACATTTCCAGGTTTACCAAACTACAACCATGGTAACTATGTTGTGAGACTAGGACACCTTGTAAGATGGTTATCAGAACAGGCAGAAGCGGCGGGGGCTGAGGTAAACTTATTTTAACATACATACATACCTACATTATTTGTTTCATACCACTTCCCTGCACATGCTAAGATCCAAACATACTTCTTTCCTTCAATTCAATGATGTTAAGTTAATCTCATTGATATAAATATACGTTATTGATTCAAATCACTTCATCCCCGTATTTACCTCGTATTACGGATTAACCCCCCCCCTCGTCCACGTTCCCACGTAGGTCTTAAGACGTGGCCCGTCAGGAGTGAAAAAAAATATCATTGCATACATTTTCTATGGATTCGATCACACACGTCCGTGCCCGTGCCGGCAAAGGAGCTGCAGTGTCAGGCCACGGCCCGGTCACGTCCCGGGCTGCCTTGATGTGTGTAGGTAGACAGACCTTAAAACGTTTTTTTTACCACCCTTTTTTATTTTAGGTATGGCCAGGCTGCGCCGGCGCCGATCTAATATACCGCGACGACGGGTCCCTGAAAGGTGTGGCGACCGGTGACGTAGGTATCGCCAAAGACGGCAGCCCTAAGGACATGTTCGAGAGAGGCATGGAGTTCCATTCCAAGATTACTATATTTACTGAAGGTCAGTTAACTAAGTTGATGTTGCTGTTTGTTTTGATTTATAAGAATGTTTTATTTTGATTGTGGATTTTTTAAAAATATTATGTATTTTGTAAAAGTACATCATATTGTATTGTATTGAATAACATTTTAATAAGGAAGGATGGAGGATGCGGGGGCGGCCTTTGCCCAGCAGTGGGAAACAACCGGCTATTTAAAAAATCCTCCAAAGAAACATATTTGACTTTATACCTATGTATAGTTTTTGAATTTTTGCAAACTTTTTCTATGTACTATAGTTTGTGTAAATACTTAAGTTTTTACATTACTTAGTCATACTATATCAGATCACAGGTCACAGGTCTCTAGATCAATCACTTAATGTGACCACAGATCCATTTGTTATAGTATTATTTCACACTTTGATACTCTATTTACACGAGAAGACTATTATTTTCTACATACATAACATACCTATCTATCACGCCTTGCTTCCTTCGTATTATCAGTACTATGTAATATCCTTATTTCAGGTTGCCACGGACATCTGACAAAGACGGTCTCAAGTAAATACAATTTAAGAGAGAACTGCGAACCTCAATCGTATGGTATAGGACTTAAGGAATTGTGGGAGGTTAAACCAGAGGTAAGAGAAATATATTTCATTAGAAATGTACTACATACATATCTGTCACGTCTCTTTCCCAACGGGATAGGCAGAGACCACTCTCCTCCAAACCTCCAAACACACTTCTTCCCCTTTATCGTAATGAATCAAATAATATCGACTGATGAATATGAAGTGAAAGAAGAAACAAATATTGTTTATTAGCAAGAGAAGGGAAGTTTCCCTTTTTCCCATCGGGGTAGGCAGAGACCATTGTCGAGGGAAGTGGTCTCTGCTTACACCGATGGGAATGAGGAGTGACGTGACAGATATCTATCCTACAAATATTATAAATGTCAATGTTTGTGTCGATGGATGGATGTTGCTCTTTGACGCAAAAACTGATTTTTGATGAAACTTAACAATGTTGTAGCTTGCACATAAAAATAACACATAGGCTACATTATTTTGAGATATCATTATTTCGACGGTGGCAATCTCAACTGGCGTAAGGGACAAAATACCTAAACTCACTTTTTTACATAAACGGATAAAGCTTTTTGTTCTCTATCGGACAGTATTTTTAACTTTTTGATACTCCTTTTAGTTTTGATTTTATAAGCGTTTTATTTTTTCTTAATTTTTGCTATAAATGGCGTAAATAACATTTTTTCCAAGATATGACGATATGACGAAATCGCTAGCAGCATCTAGTATGTAAATAAACTTTTTAACATGCAATATTTACTTGCCAGGCCCACAAACCTGGCCTAGTGGAACACACAATAGGCTGGCCCCTCGACAAGAACACCTATGGAGGTTCCTTCATCTATCACTTGGCTGTCCCTGAGGGAGAACCACCGCTAGTCGCCGCTGGGTTTGTGGTAGGACTAGATTACGCTAATCCTTACCTGAGCCCATTCAAAGAGTTCCAGAGATTTAAACTGCATCCTTATGTGAAGCCTATGTTTGAAGGTAAGGGTATCAATAATTGTATTTTTTGTGTGATTCTTTTTTAAATGTCATTAGATTCGAAAATATATTTTTTTTATATACCACATACCTACTTGTAAGATTACGTGTAGTGCATATCGTTTTCTCGCTCGCACTTACACTTTTTATGGATGACATCATAATCACAAGGCAATGAATGTTGTTTAACTTAGTAAAGCTTCAGTTTTCATTCAATTCTACAGATAAAAGAGCATCCAACCTAATTGGTACCTACCGTAAAACTTTTCGGTATCAATTACACTCAACATCCCCTATTCGAGCTAGTAAGGAGAAAAAAAGTTGGCCGCCACTGATGAAACTTACGTCAATCGATAGAGAAAAATATTATAAAACGATAGTATTTTGGACAAATGTCAAAAGTGATATAATTTCGGAGATATAGAAATTTGAAAATGTTCGCATGTAACAATTTTCAAAGTTCTATGCTGCTATGGGGATGTTGAGTGTAATTGATACCGAAATTTTTACTATACCAGGCTCCATACAAATATGTTCGATGCCATTTATTTGATAGATGTTTTATACCTGTCTCTATCTAAAACGTCACGTTTTATGAAATAGACAAGTTTATCCGGCAGTTAAATTTTATCTGTATAAAATATCATAAAATTAACCGAAACAAAAAAACTGGCTTAGTTAATTAATAAATACATTTCAGCATTATCTTCCAAACTTAATGCCCATACATTATTCATTCATACAAAAATTCCATTCTTCATTCGCATATTTTTAGTTACCAAAATATTCCTTATGTCCTTCAGGAGGCACCCGCGTAGCGTACGGCGCGCGTGCCCTTGTAGAGGGCGGATGGCAGTGTATACCTAAAGTAGTGTTCCCGGGGGGATGCTTAGCCGGAGACACTGCGGGTTTCCTCAACGTGCCGAGGATTAAGGGCACGCATAATGCTATGAAGAGCGGTAAGTTTAAAAAAAAAGATATTATGAATTAAAGTCTGTCGAAAAAGGGTAGAAATTAAAAAGTGGCAACACAGTAGCGTTCCTTTCGAATCAATCTAACAAAACGAGACGACACTACAGTGTCGCCACTTTTAAATTTCTACTGTTTTTGGACAGACCGTAAGTCGATGTTTTTTTTATCGTTTTGTTGCCAATATTTTATACCTGCTTTGTACAGTCGAGGGCACATGAAGCTTTACACAGAGGCACCGTATTTCATTGCGACATAAGACGATATTAAAACTATATTGTAAAGGTTGATCTGCTCTCGACCGTACACACAGCACAAGCCACACTATTTGCTCGTCTGCTTGCTGTGTCGCTGTGTGACTTGAGCTTTAGTTTTTATGTATTGCCCGGATGTTTGTTACTCTTTCCCACAAAAACTATTGAACTGATTTTAATGAAACTTTACAATATTGTAGCTTACACATTAGAATAACACATAGGCAATTATTTAATGGTATTGTATAAGTTTTTCTTTTTCAAGATATGACGATAAAGCGCACGAAGTCGCGGACAGCCTCTAGTTATCATATAAGAATAATAAGTACATTACAATCCTTTTAATATTTCCTCAGGTATGTTAGCAGCAGAAGCAGCAATGGACCTTATAATATCGGGAGAAGCGACTCACGAGAAAGGTGTCACACCTACGCATTACGTGGACAAACTCAACGAGTCATATGTTTATAAGGAATTGAAGGTAAACACATAATATCATATCACAATATAGATTTATGTACCTTGGTTTTTATTGCTTGTTTCTTAAGAAAATTCTATTTTATTAATGCAAGAGTAAAATGAAAGTAATCAAAGACTGCGAGCAATATTTTAAAATAAATCGGATTACTTAATTTTGCAATCATAAAAAAATTTAGATACTACAGTCGAGAGCAGATCAGCTTTTATATCATCAATCGCATATCGCCTTTATTTATACCGTAACCAAATAAGGTGCTTCTTAGTAAAGCGTAAGGTATCATTTGCTCTATAGCAACATGTACATGACTATAATGCGTTTCATAGAACACTTCTTATGCAGCCATGTTGGCAGCATTGATTTGTACTGCGAAACACAATGAGGGTAATGTGGCATTACAAATTTTCAATGCGTACTATACAATAATAAACGTACTATACAATCTAACAATAAATATTTCCATTTATTTAAAAGCCTGTGCCCTTGGCTATGAACATAGCAAGTTATCTATTACAACTCATTACTTCAACACCATACAACTGAAATATTTGTCTACAGCAAGTCCGTAACTGCCGTCCATCCTTCCACACATCGCTCGGTCTATTCGGTGGAGTGGCATACTCAGGTTTCTCTATTATGATGCGCGGCAAGGAACCCTGGACTCTCAGCCATGGAGGTAAGCTGTAAATGGAAGGGAAATTGGGAAAAGGGTAAATGGGAAAAGGGGAAATGAGAAATGGGATATGGGGAAATTGGAAAAGGGAAATGTGGTTATTTTAAAACAGATTTTGTAGTTATACCTAGTTGGGGGGGGGGGGTGTTATCTTAGGCCGTGGCCCCATTAGGCAAACTGTTAGCGGCCGACTGAGTGAGCCGCTAATTTGTGGCGAACTGAAAGGGTTAGTTATTATTATTATGTGGACACTCCATTTCAAATATATGGAAGGGCGTACTAAATCGATACGCCGCAAACTAGTCAGCCGTTAACAGTTTGCCTACTGGGGCCAAGGCCTTATAAGGATATCTTATTAGAAAAACAGCTCAAAATATTAGTTCCCTTAGCTTATACGGTAGCAAGAGGAATGAACCTGGCTGACTACGTGATGAACTGTACGTAGGTAATTATAATATTTTTGACCTTTGGTATCATGACGTGTTTATTATAGAGTTAGACGCAGTTACACGCAGTTGTTATCAAATAACAAATGACATACAGGGCGATAATAAACTAGGTAATCCTAATATGCTGAAATAATTTCCAGGCGCAGACCACGCGAGACTGAAACCAGCGAAGGAATGTCAACCTATCGAGTACCCTAAACCCGACGGCGTTATCACTTTCGATCTGCTGTCTTCTGTTGCTTTGACTGGTATGTTTGTTTCACCTATTAAAGAGACGACACAATATTATATGGTTGATAGTCAAATTAAGTTAGCTGCCCATGAGCATAAAGGTATAAACAGCCAGGGGCCCAAGTCTGCTAATTCACTATATCCTCAGTTGTCGGCACAGTTTTAATGAGTGTTAATGGCATTTTATGACACATTTGGTCGCAATCAGTGTAAGCCATTGTGTAGAAGAATACCAAATGTGTCAAAAACCCATTTACATTCTGCCGACTTACAACTGAGGCTATTTTAAATTAGCAGACTTGGGCCCCTGGTCGTACGTAATACATTGAAACAATCAAATTTTTGTCCATGAAACGGCAATGCACAGATTTGATTGTGTCTACGCTGCAAGCATGCGTCTTGCAATTGATGATGGCTAATGGCGGCGTATCCAACAAATGACAACCATCCCAACCAAATTGTTATTACAGGTACGAACCACGAAGCGGACCAACCTCCCCACCTAACATTAAAGGACGACTCTGTCCCGGTTAACAAGAACCTCGCGATCTACGACGGACCTGAAGCTAGATTCTGTCCTGCAGGTACGTACCCGGTGGAAATATCTACGCATCTAGCTTATTGACGTCATGCTCAATTCCGGTTGCGCATTATTTACTATGATTAGAAGCATTTCAAGATTCTTTCCTGAGTTAAAGAGCTTACTTTTTTATTGACACAAATCATTATTTTTTTCTTAGGTGTTTACGAGTACGTACCAATGGAGACAGGTGATGGTCAAAGACTGCAAATCAACGCACAAAACTGTATTCATTGTAAGTAACTTTCTATAGACAATGTTAATAACGAAACACTGAGCATAATAAGCCGTGTCAAAAAGACTTTTTTCCATCGAGGTAGACAGAGACCACTTCCCTCTTTTGCTTCATTCACATACGTAACTCGCCTCATACACTTAAATATCTTTCACAAAGCCTTTATATTTATTATTTAATAACAGTTAATTTGATAATATATAATTTTAATGTACCGTAAATTCCGTGTACAGGTAAAACTTGCGACATAAAGGATCCGTCTCAGAACATCAACTGGGTAGTTCCTGAGGGCGGCGGCGGCCCTGCTTACAACGGCATGTAAATACTACAAAAATATATTTCATGAGGCCGAAAGTTATACATACGAATATCAGACAAACATTTTAGCTAAGTATACATCCATAGGTCTTGCTTGATCTTTTTTAGTCACGTCCTACAATACGTTAACAAATAATGGTGCTTCCACATTGCATGTGTGTGTAGCAATTACGTTTTATAACATACAGTATGGGACCACCATAATACAACTAAAATAAAAAAAAATACCATTAGGTTTGAACCTTAGTTCGAACATTATAGTGAACATCAGTTTCCTAAATCCGGCAGATTATAATATCATCATGACTTATGATACTTACCTCTTTGTCCAGTTGTTACTGCCTTACAGACTGCCTTTGACCAAAAACAACGATTAAACAATAATTTGATTAGTTTACTTACGATATAACCGCACATTTGGTTAAAAAGTAAGAGAAATATAGAATTATAGTCATCACAAATCTTGAAACAAGTTTGTAAACATATCTGTGGTAAAGAGTAGTGAAATACTATATAAATTTCCTAAAAAACTTGATAAGCAATTTGAGTTATTTGGTTTACTTATAATATTTTTTCGAGGTATTTTACTATATTTTTTAAAAGAAAATTAAGTTTTATATTCCTTTAGCAACCTTAAGAGTAAAAGTGAAAAACGAGAATCATTTTTTAAACTTAACTTTAAAACCAAGTACACAAATAAGTACATATCTTTGTTTCCGAGAAGCTATTAAAAGTTCAGCTTGATTCGCGGCAAGCACTCGATCATTCTTAATGAAGACATATGGACAATGCAACTGCGTTTCGTAATTACAGTTCGATCATTGCTTGCAGTTCGATATCTTAAGGGGCTAACCACAAATTTCCGAGAACACGTCCCTGACGGAACACGGCAAATATCAGTTACATACAAATTGTATGAACTTGTTTACACAACTCCGTATCAGAGGGTCTATAGTGAAACGGATAACTCTGAATACGGATAGCCCTGACCCGGAAATATGTGGATAGCCCTTTAGTTTGATACAGAATAGAGATGTATGCTCGCATTGTGGCATTAAAGAGTTCTTATTTCCATGGCTAATGTAGTAAATATGCGAATCGACAAATGTTCTTCCTTATAAGTAAATAAAAAAAGAACTTATTCGATCGCAATCATAAAAAAATGTGTCTGGCTGGACGGAAATGTGCGTCGAGCGTAGCAAAGGGTTTAACTACGCGAAGTTTTTCTTGTATAATTTTGTTATAAGTAAAAGCAATGCCAAGTAAATGCAAATAAGTAATATTGTAAATAATTTTTGACTCGATTTTTATGTAGATTTTTAAATCATGTAAATTACCGAAAAAAGGTAATTACCGAACTATCTCAAAGAGGTGCCTCGTAGTGCTTGAATGTTACTAGAATACTATAAAAAAATACTGTAGCTGCTATTTTTGTAACTTCTATTTATTACATAGTAATTATTTTATGAGTCAACTTAAGAATTATTTACTTAACGGCACCAAATTTCGTAACATTTATACTTACACAATTTAATCTGAAATCAAAATAACTAAATCGATGAAACTTTTTTGCAAACTGTATGTAACCTAAGTGTAATATTGGCGATTATTAAATATTGTCAGAGTGAATGTATTATAAATGAAATGTTAGATGTAAGTGTTAATTTTGTACAAGTTTTATCTAAAAATAAAGAGATATTTTCAGATTATATACGGTTTTCATTTTGTCTGTGATTGAAAAACACTGTAAGTATTTTATACATCTGTGATTGAAACATATTTTTTACACCCTGTGTTGTTTAGTAGGCACGAAGATTCTACATTGGCTCTACAGTCGTCATTCTTCACGATTCTTCTATTATTAAAAAAACTACTTTATTTTGACACAATACCTCAAAGATGTGATCAAATCAAATGATTCTGTTTATTTTTATTTACTTTTTATGTATAAATTTTCTATAATGACCACAATTTTGATTCCGTTCACTATTCTATGGACACTGGTGAGTATTGTTTAATTTTATACCATTACTTATTATGTACGTCCAAACGGATTCAGGTTGTGTGATGTTGGATACGTCTCTACCAGTTTTTCACTTCTGTTACGAGACTTACCTTTTGTGTAAAGAATGAAAGCTAATTGAAGCCAACGGAAAAGTGTGTAAAGGCCATCACAACCGGACCTTTTAAGATACAATATAACATAGGTGCTTTTGTATTGATAAGAAGAAGAGTTGATGGAAGAGAAAGAAGTGTGTTTGGTTCTTAGCAAATGGAGGGAAGTCTCTGCCTACCCCGATGGAGAAAAAGCGTGTTAGTTAAGTATAAGAGTCGCTTTGACCATTTTCTTTTCAAACACACTAACATATTAAATCCTTTTCTATACCTACCTCAATACATTGTAAAAAAATGACGGAACCAAGAAAATTGTGTGGAAAATTCCTCAATCTCGATATATGGGTCAGTTTAATTTCCCGCGTCATAAAGCCGGGTCGACTCCGGTGTTACTATATCACGTCCCGAAATTACCCTGCACCCGTTCTACCCGCATAGCTGAGATTCGTGATACAATGTCAGGAAATGGATATTCTAGTGACCGCTGTCCCTCTACGGTAGAGTTTCTTAAACTTTATCTGTATTGGTCTCTTAAAAAAACTTCTACACAACTTCCACAAGAATATTTTAAGAAAATTAACCTTTTCAATAAGATTTTCTAGTAGTTTCAATTTTATTATCATGATACTTATATTTAAGAACGTCACTCTTGTCGGTAGAGTCTACGCCGTTCTGCTCTATTCTCTGTCGGTCGTCTTTAGTATCTGATACGATACAACTTCTATTCCCTCTTTTTTGATCTATGTAAGTCCTCCGTGGTCTCCCTCTCTTTCGTTTATCTTCTATTTTCTTCTCATTCCACGTTTTTTACAAAATCGTCGTGTCAGGTGACCCAACACCTTTCCTCTCCTTTCAGCAATGGTCTTCAAAATGACTCTTATCTTGTAGTCTACTTACTTACACTTGGGGACCCCTGATGTTACGAATCCTTTAGGGTTCCTCATCCCCGCTTTGAGAACCTCTGGCCCACGATTATGCTATATAATTTACAACGTCGTTGGTATTTATTGCAACTTGGTTATGTCTTTACTAGTTGGATTCTTTTCGGTTTCGATAGAGACCGCAAATTAAGGGGAATATTGAAGCTCGGGGAAAAGTGATGTTTCTGAAAGCCGATGTGCTTTAGTTAGAAAAGGAAGGCTTCGCATTAATCTAGACTAGAAGTAAGTAGTATAGTATACCCTCAAAATGAAGATAAAATAGGTAGGTTCTGAATAGTATAACAGGTAGGCGGATACAACTTTTGCTTAGAATACAAACTTATATTATAGGTAATTAGAGGTAGATATTAAATTGCACGGCACGTAGGTACAGTTTAAAGAAGTATAATTTGTAGATATGCTACCTATCCGTTTTACTTATATAAAAAGAACAACTAAAAGTTACAAAGAAAACCCAATTTAATTAAGAACCTACTACATTCGTCCCAATTTCAACTACAATTATCAAAAAAACATTAAAAATACCGTTCATTCATTTTTAAAAGATTTAAAAAGCATTTACGGAGCAAACGCCCGATGGATTGATCATAAAAATTATTTTCCTTGGAACTTTAAACCCATAACCCTTTTATGGGTTCTGTCTGCCAGCTGCACACCTGCTACCGTTGTTAATTGACATTGTACGGCTTTTAGGGTTCCTCAAGTGAAACTTACACAATAAAATGACAAGGGACAGCCACAAAGGTCAGTCGGTAAAAGGTGGATCTTACTAAATTATTTTATTTTATTTAACGTGACTAGCAGAAAAGGCTTTTTTATTTAATTTGCCATTAAATACAGCTGAAAAGTTTATATCGTTATAAATGTACCTAAATGTATTTTTTTGCAACTCTGGAGGTAGGTAAGAAAGATCTTAATTATGAAAATCTTAAAAAATCATTATGAATTCTTAATTATGAAGATCTTAAAAATGAAAGTTTTTAATCAGCGCGTGTTGCCAGTGATGACCTATGACATAGAAACGTGGTCCTTAACAGTGGGCCTCATAAGAATTCTCAAAGTCACCCAAAGGGCGATGGAGAGAGCTATGCTCGGAGTTTCTCTGCGTGATCACATCAGAAATTACGAGATCCGCAGAAAATCCAAGATCACTGACATAGCTCGAAGAATCGCAAACCTTAAGTGGCAGTGGGCGGGGCACATTGCTCGTAGAACCGATTGACGATGTGGCAGAAAGGTTCTCGAGTGGCGACCACGCACCGGACGACGCAGTGTGGGAAGGCCTCCAACAAGGTGGACTGACGACTTGGTTAAAGTCGCTGGAAACCGTTGGATGTGGGCAGCGCAAGATCGGTCGTTGTGGAGATACTTGGGGGAGGCTTTTGTCCAGCAGTGGACGTCCATAAGCTGACACGATGAAGAAAGATCTTACGTATTTTGGCAACTATAATTTTATGAAATATGGAAGTAGGTTTAGGATTCTTTTAGCAAATCTTTCGATTGCTGTAGAGGTCAGGTGCTAATGAAAGATCCTATTCAATTTGATTCTACGCTTTTTAACGCCTAATTTTATTCACTATATTTTCCTAAGTTTGTTACCAGTCTCAACTTTTTAAATAACCATACAGAACCCCTCTGAAACACGTCAATTTTCACATAGCCGTATTTCTGAAACTCGGTTATGGTTTAGTAAATATTTTATCGTGTCGGGAACGATACAATCAGTCTATAAAAAGGCTTTAAAGGTTCCATTATTATGTACACGCATCACATATTGGAATCTAAGTATTTACGCTATGACATACGGTATGTTTAGGTACCTACGGTTTGTATGTTTGACATGCTGGCCGGCGCAGTGTTTAGGTATTAAATTAATTATTAGATGCTAAGCCTCAAAACACACGATGAAACGTAAATGCAACGCAACTGAAACAAAACGTTTCAAACTAGTTGCGTCGTGTGTAGTTTTCTAAGGAAGTCTATAGCAGAAACTGCGATGCAACTCAAAAGTAACTAGCAGTTTCAGTTGCGTTGCATTTGCGTTTCACCGTGGGTTCTGGGTCTAAGGTACAAAATGAAGTTAATAAAATGTTAGGTGAGATTTAAATTTAGGAACCTATCTAACTCTATTCTGATACAAAAGTTTCTTGAAGTTGCATGGACTAACAAGCTACACTTTTGCCAAGGGAATTAGGTGTAGGTAATAAACTGTATTTTTTTATGTTGGATTTTTTTTACTGCCATAACTCAAAACTAAATGTTGTATTTAAATGTTATAGGTACCTACTTACTGCTAGTCTAAGTTACAGACAAGTAGGAGATACGAGTACCTACAAATAAGTATAACCCACATAACTATAGGTACATAATAAGTATTTCAAAGAAATTGAAAGCTTTAGTCTCCAGACAAAATTTTTGTGAATCAACAGGCAGTATTATAGAATAGAATAGAATAGAATAGTCTTATTGTATAAATTATAGGTTACAATAAGCAGTTCCAACTTAAGAGTTACCAACTTAACATTACCAACTTAAGAGTAAAGCATTATTAAGCGGCGAGATTAATTTAAGATTTGACTTGCAAAATTAACGAGATTCCATCCCGTAGTCCTACCAATTTCCTAGGAATTCGAGAAAGTTAATTAAATTTACCAAAAAAGGGAAATTGGGGGGCAAAAAATAAGTTGTAACGGGGAAATTTATTTCAGTAATAAACTTGTTCTTCTTACCCTTGTTTCTTTGATGGATCATTAAGCATTTTTACGATGTAAATTTTGTTTAGACCTCAACCCTACAGCCTCAACCCTTAACCTTGAGTTGTGCGTTGCCGTAATTAAGCCACTTGGCTATGAAAATGCCACTTGAGTCTACGTAAGAAGATCTTTTACGACCTATAAATATAAAACGGTGTCTATACCTTTGCAGTTGTTCTCATTTTGTTATTCCTAGGTACACAGCTAACTCTATAGGTAAAACCACATAACGGGAAATCTTTGAAGATTTCTCCAATACGTTGGAAAAGATTCATGTGGTATTTTTTTTTGTTTATCTGGCAGTTAAATGTTTTGTATAGGTGGTGAAACGGGTACTTATACCTATTACTTCGATATCATGCCGATTATCCAAATCCCTGTAGGTTTTCCTGACCTTCAAAATTATTCGTACTTATCTTTTAGAAGCACAAGTTTTTTATTATTTCAAAACACAAGCATATTCGTATAAGATTCTTTATGAAGTCATTTGGATAGCAATTGAGTTTCGCGAACGCCGGGATTGGAAAAGTTTCCTCGAATTTAATTCAGGAGTCGTTTTGGTTGTTAATGTCTCCTAACTCAGCGGAAAATTGCGTTTCTGTTTAGCGTTTTCAATTCAATATAAATTAAGGTATTTAAGTACTATAAGTATTTACTTTAGAAAGTACTAACATACTTACTTCTTGTTTACTCATATTGCCTACGTACTTAATGTAGCTTATTAAAAGAAGGACAGGTATAGTTCTGACTTTCAAGTTAAAATAACCAAAATGTCCTTGACAGTCCCTTTCCCCATTAGTGTTATCATAGTTAGGTAATCTACGCACCTAATTTAAATGAAAATGGTGGCAATATCCCTATCTTGAAACCACTTGAAACTAGTGATGCTCAATTGACGTCGTCCTCGATTTATTCCGATAGCCGTGAAACGACGCCATCCGTCTTCATTACGTCGATTTACGACACCACACGTAAATAGAATAAATTAAGTGGATATCCTCTTCTAACTTTAATCAAATGGGAAATCTTTTTGCCCTTTAAACAGGTGATGGATGAAATGTTTGCTTCGTAGGGGTTTGATATTCCTTTCATATTAACAGGTTAAAAGTGGCTGTAGCTTAGTTGTGTGAAAATACGTGCTTATTTATTGCAATCGAAGTGGTTTTGATTCTTACTAGGAACAACTATTTAGCTTCACGGTTGTTAATTGGGCTCAACAGCGTTCTTTACATTTTGAAGTTTCTTACAAAATTATAGACCCACTCGACACTTTTAGCTTTTAGAAAAGATCGCGTCCCTCTAGTCAGTGAAGTATTCGCCACACTGCTCTATTCTCTGCCGTCCGTTTGAGTACCTATCTAATACGACACAACTTCTATTCCCTCTTGATTCTATCTATGTAAGTCCACCGCGGTCTCCCTCTCTTTTGTTTTCCTTCTACTTTTCAACCCATAATGTTTTTTTACAAAGCAGTTTTTTCCTATCAGGTTACCTACGACATAACTTCAATTCCCTCCTTTATTCACATTACCTCATTCCATGATTTTTTTACAGTGCACATCAGTACGAGCCCGTCATGACGACTATTACTTCTACAACACAACAAGAGTCCCCGTGTCTGGTATAGCGGCCTACAGATCTGCGTTGACCTTGGACTGGCTGGCGGCTGAAGACACGCGACAAAGGGAAATGGTCGCCGCCATTGAGGCAGACCCTACCCCAATCCCGGCTATTAACATGGCTCATCATACTGAATGTATTTCGTACGCTAGACCGTCTTCTGGATCTGTTGCAAGACTTATGTTGGAGTTGTTGAAGTAAGTTTAGAGTTTGTGGATTTTTTGATAGATTTGTTAGCAGACTTTATGTGATCTCTAATCTTCCTAGAGCTCTTTTTACGGCTTGTTGAAATTTCAGGTCGAAAATCCTGGGTTTCCGATTGTTCTTTTTTGTTTAAGGATTTTTTTTACAAAACACAGCGATCGCGTGATTAATTAACAAACAAACATCCAAAGTTTCACGTTAATATTCGGAGGTACAAAGTAAGATTTGAAAAGGATAACTTAAATCAACTAAGTTATTTATTCAAACAGAAACTTGGAAGGCGACGAAGGAGTTCTAATACCGAATCTAATGAAAGCTTTAGTTCGTGCAAAATTGCTTGTTTTGGAAACTTCTATGTTTGAAAACGAACCGGATTTAGACGCGCTAGTTAAGACTCCGGCGGCCATGATTGGTGAACCTCATACCACCTTCCCGAGGATAATTACTACGGTATGGATGGCGGTTACTGATCCTAGTACGGTGAAGAAACATGGATGGTGTACTGTTAAAAAGGTTTGCCTTTATTATTACACATAAATTCTAATATCTTATAGATGGCAATGGTCTTTTATTTTTTGAAAATCTCGAAAATCTATATCCAATGGTGAACGTCATTTGGCTAATGATCAACTTTCTCTATAGATAACGTCACACCAACCGATGGAGCCTGAATCTACTCCTCTTCTTTTCTATCCTTCCATCCGACCATATACAGTCACTTAAATAAATAGCTCTAGAAATACAATTTCAGATGACGACATTCCTCTTAGCATCACGACCGCTAGACATAGCGAAAAATATGCGAGCAGTGGAACCTGTGATAGCAAGAGCAAGGTTCATAATGGAGGAGTTTATACAACACGTGACACCTCTAAACATGGTACAGAAACATACAGACAGGACGTCGCCCAGACCGGGACAGAATGATGACGGCGGGACGCTTCCTCTACAACTTCGGACGAAGCGTGTTTTTTTGGTACGTTGGTAGTTTTTTTTTGTAATTATCAATGAAGGTACTGTGCATTAATCAGCTAGAGACACACTCGTTCTACGCAAAGCATTATGACATCTGCTCCATAGAAATATTATCACCATCTAGTTAAGCATACACTCCGTGACAAGACGTTGTCATGGGTTTGTCACGCTTACGCCTCTTTTCATAGTTTTAAATGTGATAAGGACAGCATGACGCGAGATAATTGTCGCGGCACATATGCTAAGCCTCCAGAAACACACTTGTTCCCACGTTGCGTGGGACAACTTTGCGTGTTACAAGTGTGCTTCTAATCATATTATTTCTAAAGACCAGAATGTCGTAATGCATTGCGTAGGTTACGTACGTGGGAGTCCGTCTGTCACTAGCTTTAATTTTTACATAATTGAAACCTCCAGCCAGTTGCAGAAAAGTTCGATTTATTTATTAAACATCGCCTCTGTCTGTTAAAATGAATTTTAGCTACTTACTTACTTATAATTTTTGTATACAATTCCCAGCACAAACAAGTCGCCCGTGGTCAAGATTATGAACCAAGTTTAAAGATCAAGAGACCTTTACGAACATATCCAGTAAGTGTACTCTGGTTTTAAGAATGATTTCAAAACGTATCTTAAAAACGACGTTCGCAACATCGGTAGTTGTTCATACAGAAAAAGATCAGAAATTAGCTGTTGTTTTTTAAGATGACGATATTTATAAACAGGTGTTTGTGCTTATATACAGGGTGGCCCGTCGATTGACGTCCAAAAGGAAAATTTGGATTCCTCGTGTCGTGGGGTATCCGAATCACCCCCATGTATGTTCCGCGATTTTTTACGGTTTCCGAGTTATGACGTTTTTTCTGATTTTTTGAGATTTTTCAACCAATCACCCTAAAAAGGTTCGTAGAAAAAAAAGTACAACACTTTTTCATAATTTTATTTTTGCATCAGATGCTTCATGACCCGTACTTTTATGCATAAAATATTCAGCTTCGTAACTTTAATAAAAGTTGGGGAAATTTAGGTCGGAAGAGGAAAAATTGTATTGACTGAAAAATAATCGAAATCTTCAAACTTAAATTTAGAGGTCAAAAAGATGACTTTATGGATTTTAAACTAGCTTAAAAAATGCGCCAACTTCTCAGCTTTCATAATCATAGAAAAAAAAAGATACTTAATGGGGTATTTTTGCTAGAATCAGCCTTTAAAGAGAGCAAGGTGGAAAAATTTCAGAATTGGACGTATGAGCAATTTTTTTTTCTTTCATATTTTATTATCACCTAAGCCTTAGTAGGTTTAAAGACAGTGTTATCTTACCGAAAAGTATAAAAAAGGAGCCAAGATTGACACATTTGGGGGTTTTAGAGCACCTGTAAGAGATGAGTTACACATTGAGAAAATTATGCAGATATGCATCATTTCTAAGGGGTTGCACACGGGAACGGCCTTGTAGCGGCACGACTGTATCGTTAACAGCTTCTACGAAGTGGGATCCCTTCAGGACCCTCGCGTTGACCAGGAGTTCTTCCTTCCATTAAGGTTTGGCGTATGTCAATAAAAATACGAAGGTCAGGATAAGACTCAGGTTGCAGCCCACCACGTCTTTGAACTTGTTTGCGATAGAGTCGTGCCGCTTCAAGGCCGTTTCCTTGTGCAACCCCTTAGAAATGAGGCATATCTGCATAATTTTTTCAAGGTGTAACTCATCTCTTACAGGTGCTCCAAAACCCCCAAATGTGTCAATCTTGGCTCCTTTTTTGTACTTTTCGGTAAGAAAACACTGTTTTTAAACCTACTGAGGCTTAGCTGATCATAAAATAAGAAAGAAAAAAAAATTGCTCATACGTCCAATTCTGAAATTTTTCCACCTTGCTCTCTTTAAAGGCTGATTCTTGCAAAAGTACCCCATTAAGTACCAATTATTTTCGATGATTATGAAAGCTGAGAAGTTGGCGCATTTTTAAAGCTAGTTTAAAATCCATGAAGTCATCTTTTTGACCTCTAAATTTAAGTTTGAAGATTTCGACTATTTTTCAGTCAATACAATTTTTCCTCTTCCGACCTAAATTTTCCCAACTTTTGTTAAAGTTACGAAGTTGAATATTTTATGCATAAAATTACGGGTCATGAAGCATCTAATGCAAAAATAAAATTATGAAAAAGTGTTGTACTTTTTTTTCTACGAACCTTTTTAGGGTGATTGGTTGAAAAATCTCAAAAAATCAGAAAAAACGTCATAACTCGGAAACCGTAAAAAATCGCGGAACATACATGGGGGTGATTCGGATACCCCACGACACGAGGAATCCAAATTTTCCTTTTGGACGTCAATCGACGGGCCACCCTGTATAATATAATCATACTGATATTATAAATGTCAAAGTTTGTGCCGATGGATGGATGGATGTTACTCTTTCAAGCAAAATCTACAGTACATTTTTTTTGATTTTGATGAAACTTGACAATATTGTGGCTTGCACATCAGAATAACACATAGGCTATATTATATTGAGCTATCGTGATTTTTTTTCAAGATATGACGATAAAAGCGTATGAAAACGCAGGCAGCCTTTAGTATCTAAAATGTATTTATCCAGCTAATTGTATTTTGTCTAGTTAACAGTAAGAACTGTTGAAAAACGGCTTCTGTTTAGGGCATAAATTATATAATGGAAAGGAAGAAGAAGCATAACGGAAAGGAAGAAGTCGTCATATTTATATCCTATTGATTGTTTTTTCAAGGTAATGGCTCGCTTAAACAGCGTTACAACAAAAATGTCACCAAGTACAACCTGGGTACAAGACACGTCTGGTGATGAAAACCTAGATTTACCAAACGACACCTTTCAAATGATGCCACGGGAATTCCTCACTCGATCAGCGTTAAGGGTTTCAATACCCCCAGTCAGTTATATTCTAACAGTTTGTTGGTTTCTTGTGTAAATAAAGTTTAAAAAATCTGTTTCTTGTTTGGATTGCTTAAGATAATTTAACAAAACGCATTGGAAGAAATTGGATCAGGAAATACTTGTTCAAGTCTCAATTTGAACAACTTTCAACAATCATTCGGTTCATGGAAGTTTTTCAGGTGTGTTGTGTGATTACAGGTTGTGATGATCTCGAACACATCTAACAAAAGAATTTGTTACTTAAAAACTTTTTGAGCGTTTAACACAGATTGAACAGATTGTCAGTTTTTGGCAGAATTTTTGATTTTTCATGTCACATTTACGGTTTGACAATATTGTCACGACAGACATGATACAAAATACAAACATCCAGTGGTTTTTAAACAACTAATTATTTTTCGATTATTGAAGTAATTGAACATGACTGATATTAAAAACAATCGGACATGGAACCTCGAGTTTGCCAAGTTTTAAGTTTCCTCTTTTTAATCGTAAGTTTATTTCTGTTTGTTTTAGCAAGCTTTTGATAAGTTTGCATTTTGGTTTTACAGTAGTATCAGGGTTTATTGTCCTGTAGTTTTCAGTAGGTAGCTTATTTTTTTGCATAGGTGCGCTGCCCATGTCACCTCTCCTTTTATAAATATTTTAGGGTCAGGTTGCGACAGCCAGCACAGTGACTTATTTTCATCACTTATACTTTAGCGTTACATGCGAGGATAGTTGTGACCGTAACAAGTATGTTTAGGCATGAGTATATTAACGTCTGTGCGCTGGTCGTATGCTTCATCTCTTATTAAAAGAGTATAAGTCATCCCTGGCACTGCAACCATCCCTAAAACCCAGAACACACGGTGAAACGCAACTACAACGCAACAGAAACTGCTAGTTACTTTTGAGTTGCATCTAAGTTTCTGCTATAGACTCCTTTAGAAAACCATACACGACGTAACTAGTATGAAACGTTTTGTTTTAATTGCTACGTGTGTTCTAGGTCTAACTTAAATGATCACCATTGTTTATCGACCTAAGATCATCAAAATGCAACAAAGTTCTTTATTGTTGCATCAATTTTATTACTATATGACTATTTCACGATTTCCATTAAGATTGTTTCCAAATAATTATTATTTGTCATAAGCTTACAGTTACTTGGTGCTGTTACAATTTCTGACTAGGTACTTTCTGTTTAAAATGATTTTGAAAGTTAAAACATTAGTAAGTGCAGTTTTGTTTTTGGCACCATTAATCAACGGTTTAACTAATTTAAGTGAAAAAGAAAAATATTCTTATGATCACATCCCTGTATTTGAAAACTTCGCAAATTCATTTCCAAATTTCTTCAAAGAAATAAAAACCTGTCATGAAATAAACGCTACAATAGTTGCGATGAGTAATACAACAGGAGGTGAAGTAATTAATTATGAACTACTGAAATTTTTAATTGATCTTGATGAGCCATTAATTGTTATAACTGATCATTCATATTTAGAAGAAACATTTGATTATCACAAAGAAACTGCTTTGGTTGTAATGTATGTGGATCAATGTATCGAATTTTACGACTTGGAGGCTGATATCATCAAACTAAAAGCGCGATATTTATTTTTAACGCCAAAACCGTGTAAAAGTGTTCTTAATAAATTAATAAAAGATGTCAAACTTAAAATTGGAGAGAAAGCAATAATACCGCATAAAGAGAATGAAACAAAACTATCAAATATGGATATAGAACTTGTTTATTTTGGTACTTGTACTGAAAAATCTGAAAAAGTACGGAAGCCTATAAATCTGAAAGGACGAACTCTAAACGTTGGTTTAGCGAACCAAAAACCTTTTACAGAAATGGAAGACGACCGACTGTATCAAGATCTAGAACCTATAAACGACGTTAAAGGATCTGATGTCGACATGTTAAATATTATAGCAAGACATCTAAATGCTCAGTTAAATTTCTTCTTTATATCAAAAGCACAGAAATGTAAGGAATTTTTGGCTGATGGAAGCTTGGATCTGTGTGCTGGAGGCCTACATCGTACTGCATCAAATGAAGATGACTTGATAGAATATTCTAGTAAGTTTGGATTTAAAGTTGACATTGCATTATGACAATGTATTGATGAAATGGTACAAGTATTGATATCTTATTTATTTTTTAAGGTACCTACAACAGCGAAGGTCTCATCTGGGTTTACTACGCCGAAAGAAAACCAATGGAATGGAAGAGGATTAAATCAAGAATCATACGTCTTTCCCCATTTTTCTTAATTTACCTCTGCCATTGTTTAGCTTCGATCACGTTTAGTTATTTAGACGACCGACGAGTAAATGTCAGCAATATCTTTTTGTACAGTTGGGGTGTACTTTTCGGGGCAGCCTCCATTGCTCATCCAAAGTCACTGAAACAAACCCTTTTAACATTCATACACCTGCAAACAGCTATAATTATAGGCTTAGTTATTAATACAGAAGTATTTACGTACCTCACCATGGAGTTGCCACCTAAAATGTACGACACAATTGAAGAAATCATGTCATCGGATACAAATGCTTATTTTAATTCAAACTGGAATTTAAGTTCACAGACTCAAGAGTTACAGATGTATGCTGAAAAAGAACTGAAATGTCATTCGTCTGAAGATTGCAGGAATAAAACACTGCTAAACAAAGGCATCACAATAATGTACGGGGAAAGTTTTTACTCATTCCAAGCGGCCACTGCAGAAAACTACGAAGTGAAAATGTTAAAAGTGGCTCATAATATTTACGTCATACATAACAGTATTTTTATAAGGAAGGACATTTCCCTTGTCCATCCTATTCAGAACATGGTTAGAAGATTATATGAAAATGGAATTACGGAGAAGCTAATTAGAAATGATGTTGGTCTTAATATCAAAGAGAAAGCAATACTATTTTCAAAGAACTTGCGTATGAAGAAAAAGAGTTGCAAGAAGGGGTGTAGAGTGGAATTGGGAAAAGTAATCCCGTTGTTCTATATCTGGATGGTTGGGTGTTTTGTCTCACTATTTTGTTTAGTGTTAGAGTTACTCAATCAGCCAATTCTACATATTTGTCACGCCTCTTTCCCATCGGGGTAGGCAAAGACCACTTCCCAATGTAACTTGTATAAAAAAATATGATCTTGTATGGAAAATCTGGACTTTTTAATCATTTTTGGTGTGGATATACATACATATCCGTCACGCCTCTCTCCCATTGTGGATATCCCAAAAAAAAGAGTTTTTAAATTTAAACAAACTTAAACATACTTTGACAAGGTTAGGCACTTTTTGAAAAGCCTGTAGCACACAATAGGCTATTTGACAACATTTGGAAAATAATTTTAAATTAATGTTTATATGATAATAATTACCCTACATTGATATTTCCGAAATATTTAATGTTTTGATGATGAAAAATCAATGTTGAAATTCAAATTTAATAAAACCCGCGAATAACACTGTTTCTGTAATGGCGCTGGTCACATGTCACGCGTGACGCCACATGCGAGTAAACAAACACGAAAAACACTAACGAAGCGCACTATTATGACAGCTGTTTACTCGCGTGTGACGTCACCAGAATGTCAACAAATAACAGGCCTTTCGTGTTCCAGATAAAAATTTAAAAAATATTACAATTTGTTTATTTTATTTTGTTAAAAATAAACATGTTTTACATCAAAATAAAGTGAAATATATTTCTTTATAATATAATCTTTTAGGATGGCCACATTTTGTTGTATATTTTGAATATAGTCAAATACCCTATTATAACAAGCACATTAGCACTCGTTTTAAAAACAGTTTTCGTGTTTGATCTTTACTAAATGCCCAATTAAAACAGTATTAGTTGTTGATGTTATAATTCATGCCATTAGTTGAGCTTTACCAAAATCATGTCGTGTGCAAATGGAGTTATGATGAATACAGAATAATAACGGTATCGACGTAACTAAACGTCCTATAAAAGACGCAATGAACTATTTTTCGAACCAGTTTAAAGTTGTGACGACTAACTCTACAATATTAAAAAAAAAGTATTCAGTAGATAAATAAAAATTGACGAACAAACGTTTTGTAAATATGACATTAACTAAAACCTTCGTAATTCAGTTTATACTTGCATCAATAGTTTTTAAAACCACATCTTCATATGGAATATCAATTTCTACTGACATTGAAAGAAACCCAATTGCAACATGTGTTTTAAAAATTTTAGAGATAGAAAATATTAAAATGGTAACTTTAAATTATGAAAAGAATATGAATGGCATATCTGAAATATTATATAAACATTCAATCCCTGTATTTAATACAGATGACAAAATCCCACAAATAAATAATACGCATAAAGACAACGTTTTGATCATAAAAGATTTCGAAAACTGTGAATCATTGATTGAATTACAAAATTATATATTTGAAGAACACATTAAGTATCTTATCATATTATCAAATTATAAAAAATCTTGTAATACCATATTAAAAAGAGTTGGTAGTCAGAATGCAATCTTTGATATCAGTTTCGTAATTAAACGTGACCGTAAATATGAATTTGCAACTTTTATTCCTGAGATTGATGATCGATCTTGTACTCTAAAGAAAGAACTGGAAGCTATAATTATAAATGAGTGTGTTGATGTCAATATGAAAGATACAACAGTGTTTCCTGTTAAAGGAGTTTCAAATATGAAAAACTGTGCATTAAAAATTGGAATGGCCAATCTATTCCCATTTGCGATGCTAGAAAACAAAGACTCTTACAAAGATTATGACCCCATATATAAAATTGAAGGTAGTGACGTTTCGATATTAGAAATCGTAGCAGAATCGCTTAACGCGAGGTTGAAACTTTTCAGTATTTACAGAGTGGAAGAGAATCCTTATCTTCAATCAGAGTTTCTGAACCTTGTGTTAAATGGGAGTTTGGATGCATTAGCAGGAGGGTTGTACAGGATTTACGGTGATGTCGTAGCTTATTCAGGCATTTATCAAAGGCAAGGGATTATTTGGGTATACTCAGCATATAGAGAAAACAGATTATGGAGCAACTTTGTTACTAAAGTGGGAGGACTGTACATTTTCTTAATATTCCACATTTTATACTGCATCGTTTGGATTTTATGTAGCATCGTCGATGGCGATGCAATATCTCTGAAGTCTACAATTTTACAAGCGTGGGGAGCACTTATTGGAGCATCTTCTTTGCAAGAGGCGAAATCTTTCAAGAAAAGAACGCTTAATTTATTTTACCTGATACTCTGTATTCACTTGTCGTTTTATATAAGTGTACAGTTGTATTCATTTCTTACAATACAGGGGCCTCCAGAGGTATTCAGGACGAATGAAGAGGTTATGCAATCAGGACGCAAGGTATTTCTGAAACTTTCTTCAAAAAACTTCGTTCAAGATCCTCATTACTTGAAATTTGCTAATACATCGGAAGACTGTGAAAATTTCGGTGACTGTGAAGAGAAAACTTTATTTTATAAAGGTTTGACCATTGTGATCGATGGTCTGTTTTATCAATTTCAAGATGCTACCGCTGTTGGGAATGAGGCTCGTATACTGAGAGCTACAGAAAATATTCTTACTGTTTACCACGAAATGGTTATCCGTAAGAAAATTCCAATTGTAAAAAACTTTCAAAAAGTAATAGAACGGTTGTTCGAAGCTGGGATTTGCGAAAAGCTGTACAATGAAGCTATTGGTATTTCTGTGATTGCTCGAGCTAAAGAAGCTAATGAAAACATGATGCACAATAGCTATAGCTGTGTAGTTGGATGTAGTATTACTTTGTCGCAAGCTGCTGGTATATTTTTTGTTTGGCTGATAGGTTGTTTTGTGTCTTGCGTGGTTTTTGTTCTAGAAATTTTAGTTAAAAGGCAGCGAAAATTGTAATTTTAAGTAGTTTGCTATCTCGATGTATTAAGGTGGTTAGATTTACTGTGTGATTTTATATAAAATAACTTAATTAAAAGTGTTTCTGTTTAAGAGTGTCACCTTTGTTTCATTTTACGATTTAACAGTTAGTTGATCCAGCAATTCATTGAAAATTGGAACTTCTACAGTTCAGGCAACAAAAATATAATTTATAAAAACGAAATAGGTTATTATAATAATAATAATAATAATAAAATTTCATTTATTCAGACAACAGAGATCCAATTTATGTTAGTAGGTATGTATTTCAATTAAATATTTAGTCTAAACTATCCTAGGTTAGTCTTACTCTACTTAAATAACATAACATAAAGATTTTATTGTATTTGTAGATATCAGGGCCATTTATCCGATCAGTGCAATATGCTAGGTACTATCTTGTGCAAGCCACCGGTCGAACCAACACGCCCATGAAGTGTTCCAATAATGGCTCACTAAGCTTACCACTCCACATTTTTAGTATGCTATTGGTGCTGCCTCGGGTTCGCTGCAGTAGGGAGGCGGTTTTTTTCCTCATCATGGCATAAAAGTCATCTGTTGCAGCATCTGCAAACATGCCCGATGCACTGCAGAACCGCGGCAGCCCCAGCAGCACCCTAAAGCCATTATTGTACTGCACCCTGAGATCACTCAGCGCCTTGTTGCTATAGTTCACCCAGAGAGCGCTCGTGTAGAACGTTTGGCAGTACGACTTAAATAGGGTTATTTTTGTTTCGACACTGCAACGAGCGAATCTGTGGGCCAACATATTAGTTCTTGCTGCCAGTGTCCTGCGTTCCCGCTCTATGTCTTTATGATCCTTGAAGTCCTCGGAGATGAAATGACCTAGGTATTTAAAAAGTTTCACTCTATTTAGAGGTACATTATTTAGTTTTAAGTTGGGTTCATAGTTCATAGTCACCCCGACGACTCCAAAGATCATATACTCACTCTTCTTGACGTTGTAAGTTAATCCGTGACCTCTTGCGTAGTTTTCACACTTCCACGGATATTATTTAATAACATCCGAATTTATGATTCAGAATCCAACAATTCCAACGAAAGTAGACCCATCCAAGTTTAATGTCCCTGCGGACCCTGAATCACGTGATGACCAACAGATCTTCAGATACAAGAGGTCTGAAGATCAAGATATACCCTGTCTTACGGTACATCCTAATGCTCGCGATATTGGTTCTCGATTCTGTGCTGTTTTACCCTAGTAAGTAAAATGTTATGTTATTCAAGTATCTATCTAAATAATGTAAGTTTGATAGGACTGCCAGGTCATACATTTTTCTCAGTGAGTGTACTTAAAATGTTATTTTTAAAAGTGATAAGCTGCAATAATTACAATTTAAATACGCCTTAATAACTTTGGACCTTAGCTCTTTTAAAAGCCCTTAATCCTTATTGTGCGTACACAGAATAGTGGCCCTAGCCACATAAAAAAACTACGCAACGTTTTTTACACGAAATTCATAACCAAATTCTATCTTTATTTTGCAGTTTTGACAAACAGCACGCTAATACAGAATTTCTGCACAAATACCGCGGCACCGTCAACCAGATGGCACAAGAAGAGGATATGCTAGATCGAGAAGCAGCTTTCTACGCCACTGTTCTCACACCCATCATGTTCTTGCAAAGATACAGAGACACCTGGTGTATTTTAGAAAGGGTGAGTATAGAATAAGGCCAGGTCAAGGGTACACTAAAACGACGTACCTACATGTATGAGGCGACTGATGAATGTGGATGAAGCGGAGAAAGTGTGTTTTGATCGTAGAAAGTGGAGCGAAGGGACTATAGAAACTACTATTATTATTGCTGCTACTGCAACTTCTCTCTCTTTTTATATATTTTTTAGTTTCATCGAGCGTTACGATTGTATCAAATATCGCATCCGACTGAAAAGAGATCGTCATTGAAATTATTGCAAAATCTCAGAGCTGTTAATCAAAAGGTAAGTCTTATTTGGACATATTTTTTTTTATATATCTTTAGTAATAGGGACTTATATTGTCCTCAATTCGTTATTTTGTTTGAGTCAGTCAAATGAATATATTTGAACCTTTGAAAACCGCGGGGTCTCATTGGATGCAGGTGGCGGTCACGTTGGAGAACCATTAGAGAGGCTGAGCAGTGGGCAGCTATAGGCTGAGATGATGATTATGATTTAATACAATGTTTTTTCCCCAGATCCGTTCCTTTGTGCTAACTCTGCCAGGACCTCAACCAATGACCCGGCCTTCAACAACGTCCGAGCCTGAAGATGACGAGCTTCATGACAAAAAAGACATAAGATATCTGAAAGAGCTTGTTAAAAATCTTGGCTAAAAGGTACTGTAATTTTTGTTGAAAGATTTATAAAGTTTTGAGCTATATTTTGTCTTTGATGTTTAAAAGTGTATTTGATGACAGAATTTTTGGCGGCTTTAGTCGTGGTAGCATGAGTGTTACCTATCTTGGTTTAGCAACAGGAAAATCTGATAGTACTTTGCCTAACTGTCAGATTTTTATCATAGAGAGAGCATGGTCCCGACAGGTTTCGAGAAAAGTAAACAGCGATGTTTTTTCGACTTAAGATATCCGTGGAAAGTGAAAAAATAAATGACAGTCAAAACAAGTGACTGATAAATAAGTAAAAATCGGAATTATAGAAACTGAATAAAATTACTATAAAACCTAATAAGGTTACTATAATTAATAAAAAAAAACTGATAAATTACATAACAAAAAGTTATTCATTAAAAGTTCTATATCGTATTTGCTTGTTAACGTGTGTGTGCATAAAATAAACAGTACCGAGTACTACTAACAACACAAAACATATAACACCCATTATTAACAAGGGATACGCGTCAAGACATGGATGACTGTAGTTGTAGCTCCGATGAGAGCAATCTGATGGTAAATCTTTATAGTGAATGTCGTGTCTATTTACTTCTTTCGTATTATGTTCATCGCCTAATTTTACGGAAAACACTAGGTATGAATCATCAGCTTTTATACTTTTTAGGTGCACCCAGGCATCAGAACTTGAAATCTTCTGTTGTATTTCTCTATAGAGTGATCTGAAATTAATATTAAACAAACTTAATTGAATTGGCATGATGACTAAACATTTTTTATAAGTCCATCACATAGATTATTTTAAAATATTCGACACGTATTTTTTCTTTTTTCTCTTGAACTAAAAATGACAAAGATACACTACACTGGGTTAAAGTACCTCGTGACGTCACGTTTGAGTAGAATTTTTACTTAAAAGTGACGTCAAATCCCCCCACTCAACTTTGATGCTCTGTAACTTTGTATTTATTTATGTATTTGATCAGGTAAAAAATGTGTTATATAGACGGACTAATTATAATGTCATATTTTTATGTAGTCATCATCCCTATTACTTATCTTCACACTGAAGTATAAAACAACTACTGTATTAATATTTACTTACTTTTCAAGTTCATGATTAGTTATTTCATCGGTGTTATTTGACTCCCAATTAGTTTTTCCACGAACAATTTGTTTAATAAAGTTTATGCCATCAAGGATATTTCTTAAATCAGTATTTTGATGATGATCTTCATATTTATGTCTTGACAAAAATAATGAAAACACTTCGCCTAAAACCTGAAAGTTTAATTTAAAAACAATTAACGTTATTTTAACTTAAGATTTAAGTGTTTGGGTGAAATTCTAATTGCAGTAACAGCAACATGCTTTTCTTCATTTGTTGTATGATATAACTTGCGTTCATGTAACCAGGTTGTATACTTAGATACGTGATCATAAACATTTACTGCATGCTTTTTTAATTAATTCTAACTACCAATTTAAAGATGTGCGTACATACTTGTGTATCAGAATAATACTTGAAAGGCCAGTCTCTCCATATCCACATTATATCGTCATACGAAGTCAGTCCATGTTTAGCTGCAGCCACCACCAAATCTTTCGCGTATTTTCGGTCTACATTTCCTATTATGACCCTTGCTTTTTTCTCCTTCAGTGTTTTTAGAGCCTGTTTAAAGAATAGTTATTTTTTTAGTGGATTCAACTTACAATTTTGATAACTTACGCTACTACTTGTTTACTGTTAGCTCTTAATCAAGCAGTCGTTCCACCACTTACACTTTAAGTGACAAGAATTGGCTTTAAGGTTGCTACACTAGGCATTCATTGACCAATGTTACACTCAAAACCTCCGCAAGGAAATTGATTATCTGTAAAACAGATAATGAATCGATTATAAAATTTATTATAATCTAAAAAATCAATTATAAAATTACCTTATCAAATTCGCAAACTTTTCCCTGACATTGTTCAACAACATGAATTATATTTTTATCTTTAAACATGTTTACCAATTCAGCTTCAAAATCTTCACTGTATTTCGAATCGTCGGAAACTACAGCGATTCTGCTCCATCCCATTGTTTCTAAGAAAACCATTAAACCTCTTTTCATTTTGTTATTGTAGTTATCAAATACAGGAATACCATGAGGGTAGGCGTCTTTATGTTCAGGTAGTAAGTATGGTATATTGTAAAATATTGTCGGTACGTATGTTTTGTCTTCATCGTAGTATGGCTTAGGTGCTAGCGCTGCTAGTAATGCCTGCTGCGGGAAACTCTCTATTGTTGTGCAATTTACAGCAAAACGCACATCGTTTGCAAAGTGTTCCTTATGCCAAATGTTTTTTTTATCAGCACAGACCAAAATAGTCTGATTGACAATAGGTCCTTTAGGTTCAAGTATTCTAGAGGCACGTTTGAATTTCTCCATATAAGCATATTCTTCTCTTCGATATGATTTATCGAAATGTTTTAAGAAATTCATAAACAGTTTATATTTTGCTAAAGATTTAGTCATCACAGTAGCAAATACATTGTCTCTTTGATATGCCATTTCGCATTTATTATAGGTTTTCACATTTTCTACGGAGGAGTATTGTTTTGAGTCGAATTTGCAAACGTTTTTACAATTGTTTGGTGAGTTTTTAATGTCGTAATCGTTGCATTCTTCAGTGTCTTCACCCCAAATGTTTTCTATTGTGAGATTTTGATTAATCTCAGTTGTATTGTCTAAGTTATGTACAGGTATACTGACATTCAGACTGACAACGTTCCTGAAAAAAAGAAAAAAATAAAATTACAGGGCTAAAGCAATACTGAACCTAGACAATTATTAATATTTATGCTGAAATAATATGATAAGGTCAGGTAATATAATATAATTGTGGGCAGCACAAGACCGGTCGTTGTGGAGATCCTTGGGAGGCTTTTGTTCAGCAGTGAACGTCCATAAGCTGACACTACAATATTATTAATATTGCAATCTTAATCTAGTTTAAAGATGTCGGTGGTGTAAGTTATTTATCGAATAGTTAGTAATTAGAAATTTTATTTAGGTACCTGATTTGTTCTGAAGCTATTTGCGTAGCTTCAAAGGCGTCAGGGCAGAATTTAGGCAACCTAATGACACGGAAACCCAGTAACTTGGATATTTCCTCAAAATTATCAAAAGTCTCTGGTTCTGTGTAGGTAGAAGTCACGAGAAATATTGTATTAGATGAAGAAAACGATATTTTTGGTCTTTCAGGCTTTATTTCAAACGAAGCGGTGTCAAATCCATCTGCAAAGGCAAATGGAATAAACCATAACTTGCTAAAGATGTATCACGCGGAACTTTATCATTCCGGTACCATATGAGAGGCAGGGAGGCTTCTCAAAAATTGACTGAAAGTCTAAATAAATAACTTTGATTGTCTTGACAAACAAAATTAATCAGATGATCGATAAGATTCTAGGGAAGTTGGAAAGGCCTTTTTTTTCAGATACCTATCGATTAGGTTCTGCAGTAAAAGTTGTTTGTTACTACAAACATATATACATATCCGTCACGCCTCTCTCCCATTGGGGTAGGCAGAGACCACTTCCTTCCACTTGATACGATCCAGACATGCTTCTTTCGCACTCATAAATCGCCTCATACATACTCGTTGGTTTTTTGTTTGTTATCATGAGCCTAATCCCTGCACGAACAAGGAACGATTTAAAAATACGAGTAAATAGATAAAACATACCTCTACACTCCTTTGAACTGCTACAGAACTTTGTAAAACTAATTAAAACATAAACGAATGTAAATCTTGTCATTTCAATAAATACGTTCATAACTACATAAACTACATTATAAACTGATTTTGATAAACTGTATTGAATCATATCCTTAACAGGAAAATCATAAATAGAAACATTGTAATAATTGGACCTATTTATGCAGAAACGTTCCAACTGACAAAATTGTCAAAATTGAGTTAATGATGCCAGGCTAACCCTTGAGGTACCTTCCATCTTTGGGCAAAAAACTGGTTCTCTAAACTTAATCAGTTTTGAGATAATTAATAGCTCAAAAGCTTATAACGTTCCAAACGACACATTTCGCACTAAAGAAACGTTTCAAATCACTATGGAACGTTTTAATTTTATTCATTTGTGGCTGAAAAATGTTCCAAACATCTTTGGAACATTGTTATTTTTTAAAAATAGTTGACAATTCTTTTGTTGAAATGTTTTATGTGGGTTTGGAACATTTAAAAAAACACATATTTTCAAAATTATTTTTCTTTTAAATGTTTCAACTATATTTGTGAACTCACAGAAATAAAATAGATTTTTCTATATTTTTAGAAAGGGTTCCAACAAGCTCTGGATCACTTGATACAATTACCTAAAATGATAGTTTATTAAATGAGGAAAAACTTTACTATAAACCGAAAAAAGTAATTTGAATGGTGCACAAGACCAATCTTTAATTTTTAATGATTAAATTACCTACAGAGATATTAGTTAGCTTCTAATATAATTTTGCTCAAATGTATTATTTATTTTTACTCAAGAGACCGTATTTATGTGATATTACTATTCATGAAAAAAAAATATATTAAGGAAATTTCTCACAAAAGGTGTCTTGACTTGACAAAAAGTGGAATTCGATTGATATTTTTACTAGCTTTCATATACTACCTACTTGAAGGAAAATTAAGAAACATCATGCCAGTTATTGTAGGATGATTCACATTTTAAAATTATTTATTTAATTAATTAATAGATAGATACCAATCTAAATATAATTTGGTGCCACAGGTAGAGTACAATAGTAAATCAGAAGCTTACTAAAGAATAATTAGGTATATATTTTTTATATAATTACCAAAATGTATATTGACATTATTGGTTCAGAAATGATACATTTTTGTCTAATGGTTCGTTGGCTGTGGTTGAATTAAGAAAATTTTCAGCTAAGTACTGCAAATGCCATGGAATATATGCGGTTTATTTGATTTTATTCGTTTATTAAAAAGATGGATTCAATAATTAAAAATCTCTCATTCATGTACCCAGATCTAATTCTATTCCCTCAGATTATTGATTTAGATGTAGGGGACCTTTTTAAATTAATAATTTAAGTCATTTGTATCAACATCGCGTTTTTTTTTCATTATATATATTTTTATTACAAATTGCACCTATACAAAAATGTTTAACTACTTATTTATTTTGTTTTATATTGTTTATATGGTAGCTAATTAAAATACCACAGAGTTGTTAGCAAGTTTTAGCTTAAAAAAGTTTTTAAATAGTCAGCAACAATCAAAAATTTACAAAAAATACCTTTGTGAATCTTTTTTTTTTTTTTTTTACGCCTTTGCAATAAAAAAATAAATTAACAAAAACTTACCAAAATAATAGTAAAATTAGCTAGCAATAATTTAATTACATGGTATAATATATTTGAAAAATAGTTGTGAAACCTGTGGTTGAGTTAGTGGTGTGGCAATATATTGATTTGGAAACCAGAAACATTAAGATACCTACTAATATTTTTTCTTGTAGCTTAGTTATGACAAATAGAAGCTTTATTTAGTTGTCAAATAAAAATATTATATTATTTGTACTTATAATAAAAAAAAAACCATTTTGGAACGTTTCTGCGAAATGTGCTAAAAAACGAGTTCATACAAAATAGAATTTTCATGAAACGTTCCAAACCGATTTTTCGTAAATATTATCAATTTAATTACTTTTACTCGAATAACGACCCCTTAAACAAATGCATTTTAGTAACATCTTTAAATTAATCAATCATTTTCGACTCTACCTGCAGTGAAAAAAAAGTACACAGCTCAAACACAAAAATGCATTTTTCTCAGTTTCACCTCTCTGTCAGTTGGAACGTTTCTGCATAAATAGGTCCAATTGTCCTTGTTAAATGTTTCATTTTATAATTGAAACACAATGGCTACTTGTGAATTTTTACCTAAAACTTTGAGTCTCCATACTAACAGTCGGTACTTGTGTTGTGTAATCAAATTAGTGAAAATAGCACCAAAATCTAGGTAGGTGCATGATCATAAAATGGAATTTGGGACTCAAATGTTTATAAGTGGATTTATTGATTGAAAAAAAAAACTGTATTGAAAGTGGTTATTTTCTCATTGTTCCTAAGGGAAAGTTTTTCAATTTTACGATATTGCTCTTATTTTTTCTTGGAGTACCCTTATTGTTGCGTCTTGTATTTATTTTAGCTGAACTTGAAACAATTGTCGGGCGCGTAATTATAAGCATGCGGAATAGAGTTGTTTTGGTCCCTACTTGAGTATTAACCACTACTTTTTCAAATCACTTATTTATTTTATTATAATAGTACATTTTTAATCCATTTTTATAAGGTACGAAACTGTCACTTCAACTGTGAACTGTGTTTTGCCCCAGCCCCAGACTACTAAATAATAGATACTGCTTCTAGAATAGGTAAATTTTTCTTAGCTTCATAATTTTCGAAATGCGTAGGGTCTGGTTTGCAGCCTGTACAAGTCTTCATTCCATCATCGTTGCAAATGCATGATTTACAATGGGAGTCATTTATCACAGAGTTTGGTTTGCAAAGAACTGGTAACCCTGAAAAAAGAGGATAAGAGTAATCAGTTTTTTGAGAAAGAAGCTCAGGTTTGTTTGGATCGTAGCAAATAGAGAGAAGTCAACGCTGTCTAAGGAAACATGTGTGACAATTTTGTATATATGTATTTTTGGAATGGTTTCACAAAGGCAAAACCATTGAAAAGGCAAAACCATTGAAAAGGCAAAAAGTAAAGTGGATACATAAGTATATGATAGAAATTCAGAATATTTAATCTTGTTTGTTAGTCGCAACTAACATAATCATCAGCTGTAGGACCTCCACTTCGGGAATCATATAATCCTTCCATAATTTCCACTCGTACTTGTCAAAATCAGTTTGCCTCCACTGTAAACCTGCAGCTATCACCAGTCCAACTGGTCGGTGGACGTCTAATGCTACCCTTGCCAATTTTCCATTTCAGAATTTTATTTTACTTGTCAAATCTGCACTCAAAATATTACTGTTACTACAATTTAAAGGGACTTACCAGCTTTTGGTGGAATACAATTGTGGATAGGTATGCAGAAAGGTCGTCCTATATGGTCACATAGACAATCATGGCAATTGGCTTTCCATCTCGTGCCTTTTTCACATCTTGGAATTTCGTCAGATGTTACGCTTGACTCGAATTTTGGTGTCACTGAAATCATCAAAATATTCTAAAGTATTACTTAACTCACAAATTTTATGTTAGTACTCGTATTTCCCTCTAAATGTAGTTTGTTAACTATTACGGTACAGATTTATAGAATACTGCATTATTTAGCAGAGTCTCTAAGCACCCACTTTAGCCCCAACAATTCATCCTCATCATGTCATCACTCGATGAGCAACAACTGTTTTATGGGATCTACAGAGGCAGAAGTAGCTTAAGGCCTGGCCTTTATCATCAATAAATGTAATTACATATTTAAATTCTTACATTGCGTATAATTAAAGCAATATTTTAAAGAGCATGTCGGATACCCATCACCGCTACATTTGCATAGGTTGCACTTGTCGCTCATAAATTCTGAATACGGTTTGCAGACCTTTGGCTTATCTGAAAAATAGGAAATTAAATTCTAAATGATACTTGAAGGTACTTAATTTCATAGCGATATGTGATACGGTTTATCGAAGTTGAGCGAAGATTATACCATTGCGAATTACATCAAAAGAATTCTCATAATGGCATTGAGTACTAAGGACACATAAATGAGTTGTAATTACCAGTCGGTGGTGGGCTGCAATCCCGTTCTCTAGCACAAACAGCTGTTCCGTCTTTTCGACAATGACACGAGAAACAATTGACAATCCATTTGGTTTCCAGTTCACATTCAGCATCCAATTCCTTCATTTTAGTCGGTTGCCGTCCTGTTATTCCTTCCCAGTTCCTCTCCTCCGATTCATCAGTTGGAGAAGTGAGTACGGAATGATTTATGCTTATCACAGGTTTTTCCGACGGCAATGATATTAATGTTAAGGAGTCTGGCTGCAATGGTACCGGATGTTCTTGTATTCTAGGTACACCGTTGATTAAACCAATAGACAGACGATTTTGATTTAATGCATCACGATCAGCTGCGAATGCTTTATCAGAAATATCGAAGTTTTTTTGTTTTCGATTGTCAAGGTTATGGCTCAACATAGCTTGATTGTAATAAGGTATGTATGCGAGTGGGATGGAAGGCTGCAAATTCGAGGATATACTGGAAGGAATCGACATTCTAGGGTTGTATTGAACCCATTGTGGTTGATACTTATCCTGTATTTGTAATTGCACTGGATTCTGAACGGGCCTTAGTATTTTGTTTTGCATTTGGTTCTGTATTTGCCATAGATTGAAGAGTTGTTTAAGATGGTCTGTACTTCGAAGCTTGGTATCGTTTCGATATTCTTTAGTGTCTGTGACTTTTTGTCGTAAAAATCTTCGAGATGTGTTCAGTGGATCTACATGTTGGTTGCGTGAGTTATATCGATTGTAATTATTATTACTGTGTACGATATTTTGATGTTGTGGTTTGATATCTTCTTTGTTTACTAAAAAATAAGTCATATTATGATAATTGCCACCAAATTAAAAGTCTAATATTTCACTAATTAATAATAACTGTACCTTTGGCATAGTGGTTCCATTCATCATTTGAGGTACGTGTTGAATGCAAGATGTTTAGTTGTTGTAACTTTAAATTAAATTTATTATTAAAATCTTGATAACATAATATTTGTTGCACTTGAACAAAGTTTCAGAAAGGTGTTAACAATAATTTACAGTACATATTGTGGACCCTGTTTTAGGGCACGGCAAAAAGTGCATCAACACGTGGTAAGAAATATTAGTATTAGTAAAGAAAATTCTTTATAAACTTACCAATATAAAAATTAAGTATATTTTATGAAAACCCATAGTGAACTACGTGCTTTCATATCAGAGACGTTGATTAAAAACACGAATTATTTAATGATTTACGTGATTATGTATGTGAAACATGAAAAACATGTTAAGTGAAGTGAAGTTTAATTAGAATCCGTTGTACGAATTAAAAACTATTAACGAAATTATATGCTAAAATATTTTGTTTAGATTAAATGTTTATTATATGATAACAAGCTTATCTATTTTTATAAAATTGAGTGTGTATTTTAAATTATTTTGTTGTTTTAAGTACTGAATTAATAGGTAAAAAGGTACCTAGTGTTTTCTTATATTACTTAAATAAATATTTATCTTCCGATTTGAGAGGTAGATGTATGTGCTTAAAACGTAAACACCAAACACATATTTGTTTCATTAATGAGGTTAATTTTTGTCTCGGAAAAAGCCATCTATATTTTAATGCCCATAAATTATAATGTAATGGTAATGTTAACACTAAATTACTAAAAGAAGTACGTAATATAAATTAAAGACTTATACGTTGAGAGTTATTGTGGAAATAATCGATTAAAATTAGACCAAGCGTGATGTTTTAAAACTGTTTTAGAGAAAAGAAAATTCACTTCGAAAAAATACCTAATTAGATTTACTAGCTATACAAAACTATAGCATGTCACCAAAACAGTAAGGTAGAAATTTTAATGTAAATTCCAAGAATATACAAAGCATCTGCTTTAAAAATTAGAATTTTTTATTAAACAATCTTCGGCGTCAAAATGATGAACTTACGAAAAATGTTTCCCGGGAAGAGCATGTTCCTCGTCCATTTTTATTAAAATTATTAAAATGAATCCGGGGGCTTTGAGAAATATAAAATTCTTGTACCAGCCTTGTGGCAGGAAGCAGTTAATAAATTATTTATACAGGATGCGCGCCTTATCTGCCTCGGCAGAGTAATTCTTTTCTCAACTCGAACAGAATTTGTATTTATTTAGAGATATTATGTCAACAAAGTTTTTGAATTACGTAATTTGCTTCACTTTGCGTATTTGTAATGATATTTTTTGTTGTCTATCTATGTTCAAAAGATTGAATGTTTATCTATCATCAAAACAAGCATTTTAATCTCAATCCGACTCGTTGATCTCATTGCTTCTAATTTCATTGTCATTGTTAACATCGAGTTCTGGCAAATATGCAAAAGTTTGAAAATTTAGTTAAGGATATTGGCCATTTCTTTTGATATTATTTATATAGCTGGCTGACAATTCCCTTAAACTAAATAAGTACAAATCGATTCCGGTAGTAGCTCGATCCTATAATATGTTTTTCTTTTTTTATCTTATCTTCTTAATTTATATTTTTGACGCATTCAATTGTAATTTTGGGATACGTATTAATAAAAAATCTTTATCAAAATCATGAAATAGACACGCGTTTATTTAAAAGGGTCTTAAACAAGAGATATTGACCAACTGTCTTCGTAGCCGACCCCACACAGCAGCCAAGAAAACCTTAAGTATATATTTTCTCACAATAAAATTACTTCAATATTGTACTTATACTGCCTGCAGCGTTATTATAACGGGTGCTTTGTCAAAAGGCCACCAATGTCCCTCAAAGTGGCACTCTTAAATGTTTTACTTCCAGTATCTTTGTTACTGATCTTTTCGTTTGCAATCACAAAGTAGATCCCACAGGCAAGACCGGATTATCTTTAGCTTTGTCCGGAGACTCTGGCTGGGTAAAGTTGGGGGTTCTTTTATTGCGGTTATTTAATAAATCTTTATTCATGTTTTAACTTTTCTGTCAATTGATTCAATTTATCATTACCTCGGATCATTACCTATTGATGGTTATAGATATATTGAGTTATAGTAGGATGTTTCATCATCATCTCAGGCTATAGCTGCTCACTGTTGAGCATAAAGCCTCTCCAATATTTCTCCAACGGGACCGGTTCATTGCCACATAGTAATAATCTTAATCTTATCTACTATAGTGCTTATTCTACCTCTAAAATCAGCTTCATAAGCTAAATCCTTTGGAAAACTGTCTAATTTCCTTAGCTTTTTTTCTCAATAATATTTATTTGGTATTGTCTGTACAAATCTGTACACGTTTTTTATTATGACTTCGTGGGTTTTTAACTTTTTAAATTTCATCGCTGATACTGAAGCCTCATTTTTCGAAAAGATTTTGACTTAGTAGCAATAAAGTCTCGTCTCGTGGATGGCGGCGTTGTTTCATAAGTTTCCGTGAAATTGTTTCGTTTCAATTCTAGATTTCATATAGCCAACCTTTAAGTAATTCTAGAGATTTACTTAAGCCTCGTAGCGGGGGTAAGACCGAAGAGATAATAGGTATTCTTAGGTTACCTATGGTTATATATTGTCTTATAATTTTTGGGGTGCAATATATGTCTTTATCTATAAACTAAATCATATATTGAACATTATATAACCTCCTTGTTAGCCCTTTTAACGTTCCTACTACAGGGACACGAGCCTTATCTCATACGAGAGAGATATAAAACCTAATCTGGGATTTAAGCAATACTTGTTAGTAACAAAAATTATATTTGTACCAAGTGGTTTTTTTAAATGAAAAACATAAGTTTAAATTCTGAAAGGTGGATACATCTTTATTGTTTTTGAAAAATGTTTCGTAGACCGAAATGAAAGCCTTGTCGAGTTTGTTACAAATATAAACGTATATTTACATAAGTTATAAAAACCTTTCTATTTCTTCAAAGTTCGTAACACGACTTACTCAATTGCTTGACTTTAAATATTTATTTAAATATTTTTTAATGCTATTTCGTAAATCGTGTTGGTGGTATAAGTATATACGCGAATATATAAAATATGTACCCGATGGTTGCGTGGGTACTTGATGTTTGATTGTGTGTATGTAGATATATAGGTATACTATATTTTAGTGTTGTTTGTTGGTAATTTAGGCATAGAGCGCGTTCTTGGCGGCGGCGGCGGCAGGGTAAGTGTTTCCTCCGGCAACTGCGGTTCTGATGAACTGGGAAATGTAGAAAAGCGTTTATATAAAGACCCATAAAAAAACCAACCAACCAACAAACTCTAGAACCAAATAATTCATCCACCCTATTCGTGAATTGGCGTTTCCTAAACAAGTCCCCGATTTGATCGAAATAGTTGGGTCTTGGCCTTCCCGCTTTAACCCTTCCTTGACATTGCATGTATGAGGCGATTGGTACATGTGGATGAAGCGAAAGTTATTTGGATCGTAGCAAGTAGATGGAAACGGTCTCTGCCTACCCCAATGGAAGAGAGGCGTGACGGTCATGTATGTGTGTGTATGTATAGCCTATTTCGAGACCTCTTGTGTTTTTTGGATCCATCATCATCATCATCAGCTCTTTTTTTTTCATCCCCACTACAGGGGCACGAGCCTACTCTTAAACGAGAGTGATTAGGCCGATTTTTTGAACAGTTTTTATAATACATTTTGATCAACAATTCAAAATATATCTTTGCTAATATCCTTAGAAGATAAAGGAATTTCAAGATACATACATTGAGGAGTGGTTGTGAACAACGTTGGACGGCTTGCACGTTTGGTGGCAGGGCAGCGGCGGTGATGGCGGCTCCGACGTTGTTGCTGCGGGCGTTGAACGCGTTGTACAGGCGCTTGGCGGCACAGTACTCCTCGTTCACCAGTCTGGAATCACGTTTGAGGTCATTTATTTCATGCAAATGCAATACACATTCAGATTTTCAATAGTAAAATAGGTACACCGTTATTAGACGAAAATCGTTTAGCAAAAATACACCAGAGTTAAATGAACATCCATTAAGGTTCAAAATAAGGAATATAAGTAAGGTTTTACATCCAATGATGGTGTATATTACTTTTGAAAATCTGAATGTATTTATCGACATAAGATTTTGACTGTACAATATATGGCTTTATAAACGGGATTCAAAACTCGAGTAAATTCACAGAACCTAAATGCTGCCTACTGCTGAGCATTAACTTCTCTAACTCTTCAACGCGATCGGTTCATTGTTGCCACTTGCATCCAACGAGACCTCGGTTTTCACTAGGTCGTTTGTCCAGCTGGCAGGTAGTGGCCCCACGCTGCGCTTGATAGTGCGTGGTCTTCACTCCAGAATTTTTAAACTCCATAACACAATTTCAGCTTAAGGGTGCCTTTCCATCAGAGATGTGCTATGCTACTTTGCTAGGTATGCGTTTGATAACAACCAATCATATTCATTGAATATGAGGGCACCCTGAATTATGATTGATACATATCAAAAGCATCTATAGTAACGTATCATAGCAAATCTCTGGTGGAGTAGCCCAAAAGGTGCCTTTAGGCTATGCCATACTCTATTACCAATATAAATCTGTATAGACTATCTTAATCAAGCACCCAAAAAGTTGTTACTACTCACGGGAGGGCTGCTGGGGAGACACTGCTGAGAATCTGGTCCCAAGCAGCCTCGAATTGGTAGGAACGTCCACCTCCGACACAGTTTTGGCGTGGTCCGCTCTGTAACAGAAGAATAATTTTAAAGTCTTGAGTATGCTGGCTCCACTAGTTCACACTTCGGTGCTAGTAATCTATAGTGTTTAAGATTCGTGACAAAAAACGCTCAATATATTAATCCTATGTACAAGGAATATTGTTTCTTGAAAGTAGGAAACTATATATCAATCAAAAGTACTATATATTGTTGTCAATCGAAACTACGCTCAAAACTACTATAATATAAGTAGGTATTTGTATTTTTGAGACTAGTTAAGTAATACGCTTTGGAGCGATTTGCTTAAGAAATGATAAGTAGCTATTCTTTGAGTTAAAAACATATAAGTAGGTATTATTTAGATTTACGATAAAGTAAAATCAGACTGGCACCACGTACGCAACGTACACATTGCATTATGACATCTGTTCCGTAGAAATAATAAGATTAGAAGCACACTTGTCACACGCATCGCGGTTTTGTCTAGAGCTTTTACCAAATAAATTATTTCCAAGTAAAAACGTACACCTAAGTATTTACTATTAATATTTCAATTATCAGCTTAAACAATTCGCTAATTCAACTAAAGCACTATTAATTACTTCTTATAAAAGAGCGTAAAAAGTCCAATTAGTTTCCGCATAGACAATGGCTGTTATAGCAATGGCCGATGATAAATGGCCTCTCAAGAGAGTGATTAATGGTTCGATGTGTCATTATGAATCCGCACCTCACCGAGACTCAATTAGAATTGCAATTGTAATATTTGATCATTGGAGTTTGCGATAAATACAAAACGAAGTAAAATTAAGTCTACACTTTTAATATTATTGAGTCAAAACTAAAATAAAAGAAGATTTTTCGTTGCTGGCAACTTTAAACAGACACAGGAACAAACTCTCAAATCAGTCAGATACTCGGACGGAACTTGTATTCAATGCAAAACAATAAATCCTTCTGCTCATTTCCGTTTCCGATCAAACGGACGCGTAGCTTAAACCAGAAGGCGAGTCCCTCTTGACGAGGATCATGATGTCAGTTGTTGTATCAATTTGTGGATGTCCACTGCTGGACAAAAGCCTCCCCCAAGAATGTCCACAAGGACCTGTCCTACGCTGCCCATATTCAACGGCTTCCCGCGACTTTCGTTAGGTCGTCACACCTTGTCCATCTTGTACCATCTTCATCAACAAGATGTCAGTTACTTACAGAGTAACGGAGGCTGGCTGGGTCGTTGGCGAGGGCAGCAATGATGTCGATGTAAGCTGCGATTTGGTTCAGGTAGTTTTGGGAGCCTCCACTGACGAAAGCGTCGATGGCCTGGAAACAAATGAAAGTATCTGTAAATCAAAGATGGATGGTAAATCAAAGTTGGATGATCACCGTTTTATTTAGTTACTGAAAATTCATACTTTTTTACATAGCTAGTTGTGTTGTTGTAAAGATTTTTGGTCTTACTTTAACATAACTTAAACAAATGATTCTGCCATATTTTTTGGATTTGAATTGAGATATTTAACATAACAGATCAATTTTTATTCAAATTCTGTTAAAATTATAACACCTTGTTTTGTTATTCATTTAAAATCTATTCAAATTAAGCTAAATACAGGATAAAAGGAATCGATGCCTTCCTTATTTAAAGCTGGTTTAAAGATCTCTTAGATGCTCAAACGGACGGCAGAGAATAGATAAGAGTGGCAGAAGACTCCACCAACAACGATGCTCTTAAATGTGATGAGGACGACGATGAAAACTTCACAAAGTTAACGTCATGTCGTATCAAGAAGTCAAAGAACTGGCAGACGATAGGCCTAAATGGCGATGCTGTGTGGGAGCATCCTAATAACTTTCAGTATTAAAAATGTTTGTAAATATTTTTTAACATTTTATAACAAAAAATGTATACTAATAGTTTGTTAGAAAATGTTTACGAACATTTTATAACATGCAGTGTGGGTTCACCATAACTTTTAAATATAAATGATGATGATGATGAAAAGTCACTTACGGTGGCAGCAGAGCAGGCATCACCGGTGAGACCGTTGGCGAGTTCTCCAAGGAGAGCGACCAGTTGGGAGAGTCCGATGGCCTGGACGTAGGAGTCGTTCTCAGCAGCCAGATCTTGAATGATCTGCTCGATGGTCAGGATGTAGATGTTGGCGTCGGCTTGGTCGCACAACTCTAGAGCTTGGTTGGCAATGCCACTGGGGAAGTGGAAAAATATTACTATTTACTTATCATTATGGTCAGTGGGCAAGCAAGCGAGTACAGCTACTTGTCCGGGTTGCTCTGTCATCTTACTAATATTATTTCAATGTTTGTGCCGATGGATGTGAGGATGTTTGTTACTCTTTTAAAAGTTACTAAACAGATTTTGATGAAACTTGGCAATATTACAGCTTATCAGAACAACATAGGATATATTAATTTACGATATTATGTAAATTTTAAAAGATATGACGTTAAATTGGGACGAAGTGGCGGATAGACTCGTCTTTTTCATACATTTGTATCGCTGAGGTAGCGTCCGCGGTGTGAACAGAAGTATGTGAAATTGATGAACGATGCCTGAGTTTTAGAGATACGAAATATTGGCTAACAGTTGCGTATTCATGCTATACCACTTAAGGTAGAAGATTAGAAACACACTTGCCACACTTTTTAATCATAATATTTCTATGGAGTAGATTATCATAATGGGTTGCATATACGTGAGATGAGGTTATTTGTAGGGTGCCTTCACATTAGCGCGATAGCCGCGCGGCAACGTCATGATAAGTAGCAGTCACGCGGCTGTCGAGTTGCTGTTTCTATACAAAAAAGGACTGCCGCGCTTCTGCCGCACTACTTGCGACGTAATGTGAAGGCGCCCTCAGTTTCTTTATCAGATGTCTATTAATTTAAATGAAAAACAGAATACTTACGCGTTGAAAAGGTAACTACTGTCGTAGTATGGGACAACATCGTTGATGGAATTTTGAACCACCGACACGGACGGAGCCGCGAAGGCGCTCTGGAAAACAGAAAATAATAAATTTAAATAGTCAGTGTAAGTGTAGAAACTCAGAAGTATAACAAAATACACATTGTAATTATCCTGTAGGTAATAATTTGAACTAAGACTTCGATAAAAAAAAGATTTTCTAAATTGCTTAAAGTTGCAGAAGGAAGAACTTTTTGTCGCTTTTGAATGCTGCCGCTGGTTTTCAATAATAATAATTGCATTTAAAAATATATTGACAACTGACTAATGTACTAATTAATATAATATAATAACGAATAAATATGTGTTTAAAAGCATCCAATTATTTTAAAAATGAAAACAGCAATTAACAAACAAAAGCCAATCGGATTACGGCTGTATTGAATGGCGTTTTAATACGTTTCGCGTGGAAATGCAAAAGATAGATTGTTTGTGGATTGGCCACTAAAGTTGTCACATGTGAGTTATGAAAACTGTTGCAGCGACGACAGGGCAATCCGTTTGGACGGAACTGCCATACGGTAATCCTACATAAAACAGGTTTTAAAGTACTGACATGTAATAGGAAATTGTGTCGGCCATTTTCCAATAGGGTAGAGGGAATATACTTGAAGCTCACATATTGTTCCGCCACTTTCGAAACAAAAGTTCGAAATCAGTTCTTAAATAATAATTGTTTTTTCCTTCGAAATTGGAAGAGAGGCAGAGGATAGGCCTAAATGGTGAATGCTCCACCGAAAATATCTCTTAAATGAAAAATAATGAATGAATGAAAAGAATAATATTTTTTCGAAATTCTCGAATCGACGAATTTCGACATACGAATATAGCTTTATACATATATAAAAGTACCTATGTTAGCAATTGGAATTTGACTCACTCATAACGTTATGTAAGTTGTAATTGTAATTGTAATTGTAATTGTTATGCAAATATGTGCGATATTAAGCTGCGATGTTGTGAATATAATTTTACAAAGTTATGGGAAAAATTGAGAATTTTTAACATAAAAAATGTAGAGAGAGGAATTTCGTAGTATATTTAAGTATAATGGCTTTTATAGGGTAACTGTCAAAGTTGTATTATTCAGCAACTTGCAAGTTAATCAGTTTTACAATATTTGGAAAGAATTGCTAGTAGATTTTTCGTGTAATTAAAATTAAAACTACAATAATATAAAGACATGTTTCGAAAACGAAGAATTTTATTCTAGTATCCTGAAATTTACCGAATTTTCTTACAAAAGTCAGACTCGAAAATGTGAAACGAAATTCACAATGTCACCCTACTGTCTCGAGGGACCGTCACATGCAGAACCCGATTTCAATATACATTGAGAGTACGAGTGCAGGCGACACATCACGACAAGTAGGCCACATCATATTTACCTGCGGATCTCTGAATATGCAAATATAGGTTTTTAGGTTGTCTTTTATATTTGCTTTCCAATATGTTTAGAAAATCTCTTGATTGGTTTCTAAATAGGACTATGTACCCATAGAGATGGTTATAAAGAAAGTGCAGAGATGTATACAGACTGACTTTTAATTAGTGAACAATAGAAAAGGAAATGCATATACTCATGATAATAGACAACTTTTACTATGGTACCAACTTTGAAATCATTTAAAAATTTTCAAACTCCCCATACAAAATGCTGATAGCTGATAGTGTAAAATGTATGGGAGAACAAATTTTTTTTGAATGATTTAGAACTTGGTCCTGTAGTAAAAGTTGTTTGTTATCATGGGTACATGCATAATTATACTTTTATATCTTTTACTAATTAAAAATCACTCTATATTTTTTTATGTGCTTTTGGTTTTTTTTATACTGGCGGTTGGATCGTCGCGGTTTGCTTTTTGAAATATTAACGTTGTTCGTTTTTGTCAAGTCAAGAGTAACCTAAACCGATGATCATGTGCTTACTCATGTATAATACGATTGATGAATGCGGATGAAGCGAAGGAAGTATGTTTGGATTGTAGCAAGTGGAAGGCCTCTCCCTACTCCGACGGGAAAGAGGTGTGACAGATATGTAGGATTTTTATCAATTGACAAAGCCGTGGGGTTGTTCGTAGTTATACGTTAATTAAAATCTTTAAGATGGGTGCTATTATCATGTTGTGTAACTAAACACCAAATTACGATTGTAAGTAAATATTGCAGCTTATCATCGCGATTGTGAGAACTAATTGGCATTTGTAACTGGCGCTACGAAATCTTGCCTTATGCCTCTAACTTTTCATAGATCATAGACAATCATAGATAATCATGAGAGTGACTTCTCTTTTTTGACAAATGCGATAATATTAAACAAACATTGAGATAATACAACATAGCCAATTAAAATCACAATTAATATAAATTAAAAGTAAAAATCTGACTTACCGTAGCGAGAAGTAATACCAAAGCGATAGGCAGCATCTTTATGGTCTATATTGACCAATTCGGTATATACTATACACACTCCGGTGGTGTCTTCACTGGTATTTATACATATCATAGACAATAGTAATCATCCCTTACATCTGTGCAAACATTTGATTCTGACAACAAAGATTACAAACTTACACGCGAACCTCGCACAAAATTAATCAAAGCTTTATGTGTTAAGTAATAAAACTCATTTTCAAGATAATAATGTTGAAGCTACTGAAAATATATTTTTGTAAATTACAGTTTTAAACAAAAGAACTAATTGAGCTGTTTGTTCGTATGTTTGTACAGAAGTGAGCATTAACGCAAATTCAGTTGAGCTAAACAATAAGAAATTAAGTTGTTATTTTTAGACGTCATCTGTTATGTCAATTTTGGTGAAGGTGAACTGCAGTGTCGCGTACAATTTGACAATAACTATCGTCAATTAATTACAGAATAAGGCCTAGAAGACACGGGGAAACGCAACTGCAACTGATAGTTACTTTTGAGTTGCATCTTAGTTTCTGGTATAGACTCCTTTAGAAAACCACACACGATGCAACTAGTTTGAATCGTTTCAGATTAGTTGCTATTAGGGATTGCAATCCGGTCCGGCGGATCCGGTAATCCGGCGGATCCGGCGTGTTTTTGGACCTACCGGATCCGGTGAGTCGGCTCCGGATCCGGTACCGGATCCGGTAAAGCAAAAAATACGCATAAAACAGTACTGTACGCAATGATTTCTTAAATGATGAAAATGTGACAGAAACAGCAGACGAAAATATGGATTCCGACTCCGATTCTGATCTACAGTTACTTAATTAACGGCGATTAGGCCAACTAGTGTTGAGGCAGAAAGGGCCTTTTCTACTGCGAGTTATATTTGTAATGCCATCAGAAGCAGATTAGGATACAGTACAGTCACGAGCAATAATATTATGTGTACACTGTCACATTTTTAAACTATCGTAACTTCTGTTGTTTCAAAAATATATGTTTATCAATTTATTTAATAATACAACCAACAATCATATAATTATTCAACAACTTGACAAAAACTTCGTTTAAAACGACAGAAATTACGATACTTTGAAAATGTGACAGTGTACACATATGTGACTCGTGACTGCACAAATACAATCAACATTATAGGTATGTTTTCTACGATCGTATTTCAGGTACAGAAATAATATTCACTTGCATTATGCATTGCAAAAAATAAATGCTCCTTGTTTTATTGTTAGGATTATGGACTGAAGTTGAATTTATAAGTACAAAAAAAACTGTTTTGTTAACTTGAGCCTATGTAGATTATTAATAACCGTTTAATAATTATTATTACTGAAGTAACTACTTTCAGATACTTACAGCAATAGGTACCATAATATCATATAAAACAATAAGTGAGAGTCTGACTTTACTTTATTATTTAGAATAATTTTATTTAGTACAAATAGTACCAAAAAATACAATTAATACAAAAAATATGATTAAAAGTGATTTTATTTTAATTAAAAATGTATTTTATTTTTCTTTTTATGTATTAAAGTCAAGTCAAAAATATATTTATTTCATAGGCACAAAAAATGCTCTTGAAACCGTTACATTATTATATAGGTAATTTTTTTAAAGCTAGCGCTAGATTCGCAAGGTGCAGTTTCCCCCAGAGAAGAACCTAGCAAGAAACTCTGTGAGGTTGCTCTTTTCAAAATTATTATCAAAACTAAAAGCACTAAATACCAGGCCCTCAGTCACTTTCTAATCCGGCCGGTATTTGGTTCAGGGTCCGTTTCACCACTCACAGAAATAAAATAACTGGCAGATAAAATACTTGTTACTGTCTAAAACGTCATGCTTTATGAAATAGAGATATGTTTATCTGTCAGTTAAATTTTATCTGGAAGTGGTGAAATGGGTATTATAAACAGAAATGTAGATATTTATTTCTACATTGCACTACAATGGGGATGATAACTACATTCAAAAAATAAAAAAATAATTAGTCCGTCTTTTAGGCTATTAAAAAATATTTGAAACACATTTTTTACCTGATCAAATACATAAATAAATACAAAGATACAGAGCATCAAAGTTACGGAGTGGGGGGTATTGACGTTACTCAGTCCTCGGTTAAAATCGTACTGAGGCGTGGCGTGACGTCACGAGCAACTTTAACACAGTGTATCTTTGTCATTTTTAGTTCAAGAGAAAAAGAAAAATACGTGTCGAATATTTTAAAATAATCTATGTGATGGAATAATAAATTTTTTTTAGTCATCATGCCCATTCTACAATCTACTTTACGCTACTCCTACTCCAAAGGTTGTCTGGAAGAGGTTGTTCTGTTACTCTTAGTGATAAGGCCGCCGTTGCACGCAATAGATGCCTATAATAGCTTGTAAAAGTTATAAATTATAAGTAACGCCTAAGAATAACGCCTTGTTATAAAAATGTGCATGTGATTTAATTTAAATGTTATAATTAAATGCCGTGCCTATTTATATGACTAAAGGGATAGTTTTGATAGAACGTCTTATATTAATAAGTATATATGAGTGACCATTAAGACCCAGAACTCACGGTGAAACGCAACTGCAACGCAACTGAAACTGCTAGTTACTTTTGAGTTGAACTGAAACAAAACGTTTCAGACTAGTTGCGTCGTGTGTTGTTTTCTAAGGAAGTCTATAGCAGAAACTTCGATGCAACTCGAAAAGTTTCAGTTGCGTTGCAGTTGCGTTTCACCTTGTGTTTTGGCGCTTACGAATCAAAAGCACAGACATTTCAAAACTTTTGTGTGAATGTGATTTTATTGTTGCATGAAGTTAATCTCGAACATAAATTCAAGCCTTCTGAGTCTGTTAAAGTTTTGTATAGCCAAAACAATTTAGTTAGCAAATAGAAATTAATGTGCATTCCACTTTGGTGCATTTTGGCAAAGAGTTCATGTCATAGAATAAACAAGTAAATGTCTACTTTTTGTTTCTTCGTAGGCATTCAACTTCAAAAATATCAGGATAGACGAATAACTACATAAAATATAATTATATATGTTTTTATAATATATAATATTATAAATATATATAATATAATATATAAATAAAATAAATAACTGAAAACTATCTATAAATATAATGGAAGTATTAATAGTAACTTTCTGTATAAAAATCTTATTATACGTGTGATTAATGTAGAAGAAACAAAAAAATTTTTTTCCATAAATTATAGAGTTTGATGAATCGCCTGAATGCTATGAGGAAGGAATATAAGAAGTGGCCCCTTTTTTTTCATATACAAATGAGTTTATGACAGCGTGCCAAGGTTGCACCAAGTTTTTCATAGTTTTCTTGGTAGATGACCTGTCAAACGATAAGACATACCATACAAAAAGGTAGCCATTTTGCGCCAGACCAGGCAAGCAGATCCAGACGGTATGGCTCCTCCTTATATATTCTATACTCAAAGCCTGACTGACTTATAAGACTAGAGTGTCAAGCTGATGATAGAATAGACCCTGTAGCCATAAATCTATTTTATTTTTTCTCTTATAAACATAATCTACCTACAAAAATTGAAATAAACTAGTCCTACACCAAAGGTTGTCTGGAAGAGATCACTTTTAGTGATAAGGTCGCCTTTGCGCACAATGTTTTAGTTTTAAGTTTTATTTGTATTTCTTTGTGTGCAATAAAGTATTTCTATCTATCTATCTAAAAGTTGAGTTAGGAAAGAATTGTAAATCTCTTAGTCGGTAAACTGATAGAAAACAAATAGCCAAGCTCACTGGCACAGCCAAGTTCAATCCAAACTGACAAATTCTTTCTATAAACTGGCGTACTGGAGTCCTTAGTCTATGTCTGTGCAGTAGGAACCATGAGGCGCATATTTGGCAGTTTATCACTGAGGCCGTTGTACAAAAAATGTGGGAATGAACGCGGCTGCGGCGATACGTATTAGACCTATGCGGGGTTTTACACTGCAGTACTCCTACTATGAGATGGAATCGTACTATACCACTATAACACTATGATTTGAACAATGTGTGTTTTCAAAATCCTTTAAAAGTTACATGTGGAGCTATTTCTCGTGCCGCCGCGCCGGGTTTATATGAGGATACTGGTACTCATTCGCGTAAAAGCTACTGAAAAGATTTTAATTTGTGTAATAGATGTCCACTGCTAGACAAAAGCCTCCCCCAACGATCTCCACAACTACCGGTCCTGGGCCTCCTACAAGGTGGACCGCCGGCCTGGTGAAAGTCGCTGAAAGCCAGATGTGGGCAGCGCAAGACCGATAGTTGATTTTAATTTAACTTTTCAATATTGTAGGCTAGCTGCATATCAGAATAATACATAAAGTATATTCTTATGAGATATTGTCTAACTTTTCTTCGTGGTTTTCCCATATATGCCGATAAATGCATACAAAGTTGCCAAGCTGTCCCACGTTGCGTGTAACCAGTGTGCTTCTAATCATAATATATCCTATGGAACAGATTTCATAAATTCATAATACATTGTGTTCTTTGCGTACATGCGACCAGTCTTTCGCTGGTTAAAGTTACAGTTGTAACAGCCCACAGTAGAGGCAAAGATATTAAACAGCTTATCCGTGACCCGGTACTATAGAACTGCCGCAAACGCTAATAAAAATATTTGCCTCGAAACTATAAATACTTACACAGAGCGAGATTTACTTTTATGGTAGTTCTTTTTGGAAAACTTACGACTTGAGTTTAGTAGGGACATAAATTGTTAATTAAACCTTAAAGTTTTTTAAACTTATACCCCGTTATTACAAAACGAGTTTGAAATATAGTTCCAGAACTAATGTCATTTTTTGATGTTTTGTCTATAGCCCAAACGTCATTAACCTGAGTTCGTACTAGAACTATGAATAAAACTCATTTTGTTATAACGAGGATAGAGGTTGCTTACTCTGTACTGTACTTAGGTATTTATCGTCATATATTGGAAAATTTACGCAATATCTTAAAATAATAGAGCCTATATTATTTTGATGTGTACGCTGCGATCTGCGATACTGTAAAATTGCATTAAAATCTGCAAAGATTTTTAAATAGTCTTAGCGCGCGAAGACTAATGGGGATGATGACTACATTCAAAATTTCAAAAAATAATTCGTCCGTCTTTTAGGCTATTAAAAAATATTTGAAACACATTTTTTACCAGATCAAATACACAAATAAATACAAAGATACAGAGCATCAAAGTTACGGAGTATTGACGTCACTCCTACGTAAAAATCCTAATGAAGAGTGACGTCACGAGCAACTTTAACCCAGTGTATCTTATGTATACTGTATTATTTTTAGTTTAAGAGAAAAAAGAAAAAATATTTGTCGAATATTTTAAAATAATCTACGCGATGGACAAAAAAATTTTTTTTGTCATCATGCCCATTATTAATCTAAGTAAATCTGTTGTTTTTGCGTAAGAATAACAAACATCCTCACATTCATCCATCCAGTATTTCTATACTCCATATGTAAGTATACATCGGATCTGATAAAAATTGGATTTAAAAGTGCATCCGCTCTTACCCCTGGAAGTTCTAATTAAGTACAATTTTCTTCATTAAAGATACTCACGGAAAACTCAAAGGCTTCATAAAGCACTTTATTAAAAGAAGATACAGTTAGGTACTTATCTTTAAAACAATTTATGTTTTACATCGCAAGGCAGGCGGCAATATGAATTAAGCTCGGAAAAATGTTAAAAGCACATTTAAGGCATGTCCAGGAGCTTTATCATAAAAATAACTAAGATTTTTCTGAAAAAGCTTTTAAAAGGTTACTAGTAAAAGCAAAACCTTTTCACTTTGATATTCATATGCGAAGTTGGAACTGTGTCGCATTAATTTATGACAGAGTCGCTTTTGGAGTCCCAAAATGTATTTTGCTAATAGGGATGATGACTATATTCAAAAATTCAAAAAATAATTACCTAGTCCGTCTTTTAGGCTATTTAAAAATATTTGAAACACATCTTTTTCCTGATCAAATAACATAAATAAATACAAAGATGCAGTGCATCAAAGTTATGGAGTGGGGGGTATTGACGTCCTAGGTAAAAAATCCTACTTAGGCGTGACGTCACGAGCAACTTTAACCCAGTGTATCTTTGTCATTTTTAGTTTAAGAGAAAAAAGAAAAAATACGTGTCGTATATTTTAAAATATTCTATGTAATTTTTTTAGTCATCGTGTCTATTCATACTGTGACAGAGTTCTAACGTTTTATGTCGACTGCGTACTACCAATTGAGCGTAGAATTTTTAAAACACTCGAGTGCAGGTAAAAAAGCGTACCTAAAGTGCATTTTTAACTGCATTTCGTGTTTGTTCAAAAATTCACTTTAATGAAGAGAGAATTCATAATGACTTGGGTAGGTACCTACAGCTGGTAAAAAACGTGTAGGTACTAAAGCAATGCAGCGGTAAGGCTACGCATAAGTGAATAAAACACGTCATCACCCATCATCATCATCATGCCAGTTTATGGATGTCCACTGCTGGACAAAAGCCTCCCCCAAGGATCTCCACAACGACCGGTCTTGCGCCTCCCAAAACACATATGTTTTGAAAATTTGATAATAATAATAAGAAGAATTCTTATTTATTTCATATATTTAAGCTAGAAGAACCTGTATAATAGCATTGGTATTAACTATCATTAGGTAGGTATCACTCGTTTATACCACTGTAAAAAATTGTTACAGTGATTTTAAACTTTGAGTATAGAATATACGTATAAGGAGGAGCCATACCATCTGGATCTGCGTGCCTGGTCTGGCGCATTGGATTCATGGCTACTTTTTTGTGGTACTACTAATCGTTTGACAGGTCATCTACCAAGACAACTATGAGAAAACTTGGCGCAACCTTGGCACGCTGTCATAAACTCATTTGTATATGAAAAAAAATGGGGCCACTCCTTATATTCCTTCAACTATGAGGAATTAATCCACAGTTCTAACTTACAAGATATAAAACCTTACCCACTTTACATTAGAGATGCGATCAAAATTTTCCTTTGTTTTTCGTATGTTTCTTTTGTTTTACCGCATTTCTAAAAACAAAACAATACCGCAGCAAAGGAACACTGGCTAAAAACAAAATTTTACAAAAGCTACATTTTTCAAGTCTCCACGGAGGCGGGAATAGAAAATTTTCAACTGTAGAATTAATATTTAAGAAACTGAAGTGGGTGCATGAATCTTAGGTCGCATGCGAGTATTACACTGTATTATACAGGGTGTTTCTGTACTGAATAACTTCATAGATAGATAGATAGAAATACTTTATTGCACACAAAGAGATAAGTACAGATAAAACTTAAAACTGTAACTCTGTGCGAAGGCGGCCTTATCACTAAAAGTGATCTCTTCCAGACAACCTTTAGAGTAGGATTTAATATTTACCATTAAAATCAGCTGATTGAGCATGTCGTATAAAAAGTTAAAAAAACTGATATCGACTCAGTTTTTTCTAGTACTTTGCAGTAAAGGGCGACAAAGAATGCACATCTTTGGAAAGAAGCAATCGGCAATTTTTTGCACCGTGACGTTTGCTTTTTCAGTCGTCGTTCAAAACAACATTCTAGAACTTAGTTCTTAATTTAAATTCTAATTAACGTTCATGGAAATTAGCATTCGTTTTTTTTCGGAAATGCGATCATTGCCGAAGTGCATTCTTAACACCTTTTAATATGAGACCTCCTTAGATTTTCGTCAAAAAACATTCTGTATACAATATATAGGGTGTTGTGAATCCTCTCACGTACATCTCGTGTTTTGTGAGGAGGTAAAAAAGTAAAATTTCGGCACCGACCCTTGTAATGTGTTACATACTTACCTAGAGCCTTGTTTTACATTTTCTGAGCACTGCAGTCGGGCAATCGATTTGTGTGGATCACCCTTTATTTTATTTTTTTTATTATTTTTTAGCCTATTTCGTCCCACTGCTGAGCAAAATCCTCTCCCATGCCTCTCCAAACACTCCTGTTATAAGCTGCTTCCCACGAATCTTCCCTGAATGAGCGTAGGTCGTAACTCCATCGTTTTTGGGCCTACCTTATGTAGGCAGCAGATCTTGGGGCGGGTTTATACCTATATGTAAATGAAAGTCTTCAAGTATTGGCACGAAGGAACTGAATTTTATTCACTTAGTTTTTACACACCATAATTATTACATAGCACACGTATTCGTATCAGAGCGGGAATTTAGAGTAGTGAACAAAGTGTTGCTACATAAATGAAATATAAAATTACTGTTTTGTTGGTGTTGCCAACACCTTAATAAGGTAGACCCTTTATTATAAAGGAGTTTAAAGATTTTGGCTTCATACAAAAATCTTCAACCCCTTTGTAGTAGTTTTTATTTCATTTTTAATTAACAAACTCTTGTCGGTGGAGTAGTATAAGACAAAAAAAAACAGCTGAATTGAAAACCACATCTTCTTTTTGGCCGATGGCTTTTAGTTTAAAGTCGGTTAAAAACTAACGTTTAAAAAGCGTTCCAATATTCCAACATTCCAATTTTGAGTTTTCAGCAGAGTTAAGACAGTTAAGATTTCATTACTGACTTGATTTAAAAAGAAAACACCACGTTATTGTTTATCATTTGCCAAAATAAAAATAAGGAATGGGTAAAGAGTGAGGAAGTTTGAATCCTATATAACATGTTTGTGCCGATGGATGGATTTTTGTTACTCTTTCACGCAAAAAACTACTAAACAGATTTTGATGAAACTTGGCAATGTAGCTTGCGCATCAGAATGACACATAGGCTATATTACTTTACGACATCGTGATTTTTTTCCAAGATATGGCGATAAATGCGTCACTTGATTTATCCTTCACTACAGTCACAAAACATGAAAAGGGGTCATCGGTTTATCGCTTCTCTTTAAGCACTAACTATAAAACTTGCCTCATACCACTTGAATAGATATATAAGATGTTACCACTAATGACATTTTCAATTTTCTTGATAATAAAAGTGTGCTCGAGCCAATTTAGGGGTTATCGGTCTTGCTGGACTTAGCGATGTTACCACTTAAGTACGTATCTACTTAGTTTATGAATATGTATGCTAGTGGTGGCCTCTGTTTGGGTGATCTGTATAGTACTTCAAATATACTTTCGAACTTGCTTACTTTTCAAAGTACATCGGGCAAAAGCTAGTATATACTTATAAATGTATAAGTTACTGTCAAAACTCATAACTAGTCAAAACCACCTTTATCTGCCAAAATCAGTCAAAAGTGGTTTTGACTGAAGACATCGGTCAAAAGAACTTTTGACTGGTGCCGTCAGTCAAAACAAAACCACTGCAATAACCACCAGTCAATATCCTAAAAAGTTAAGATGATGAAAATTACGAGGAAAAAAAAGTGGTTTAAACAGTAGTTTTGACTGGACGTTATGAGTTTTGACTGTAACATATATACATACTCGTACATATCTGTCACGCCCCTTTCCCATCGGGGTAGGCAGAGACGACTTCTCTCCATTTGCTACAATTCAAATGCAGTTCCATCGCTTCGTCCACATTCATCAGTCGCTTCAAGATGAACGTATTTCGATCAAATCGGGGACTTGTTAAGGATAGGCCAAGTCTAGGAAACTCTAAGCGCCAAAACACACGGTGAAACGCAACGCAACTGAAACTGCTAGTTACTTTTGAGTTGCATCGAAATTTCTGCTTAGACTTCCTTAGAAATCCACACACGACGCAACTCAAAAGTAACTAGCAGTTTCAGTTGTGTTGCATTTGCGTTTCACCGCGTATTCTGGGTCTAACTAAATCGATGTGCATGTCAAAATGATTTGAAAATGAAAAGTGTTTTATTCAAAAATAGGCAAAATTCATTACACTTTTTTGATGTCACTTTTTTATCTAAAACTACTGCCGGTTCACTACCTGTATAGCTGAGAGGAAGAAGACGGCAAGAAACCTTCGGAACAGAGCCCTACGTTTTATGCAATTTGGTATATCCTCACTATTCTGTAGCCACCATTGCAGTGCCGTCTAACAAATATTTGATATTGGCGTCACTCGACATTCGTTCGACATTCCATCGTCCATGCGCTCTCCTTGTTCTCTTCTATCCTATAAACACCTCTACTACCGGAACTGTGGTACCAACAGGTTACTAGAGTTACCTTATATTAAAATTATTAAAATTGTATGTGCCTGGTACAAAGAATTCATACTAGAGGCGTATCTTCTAGTATTTCTTACATTTTGATATAATATTATTGAATGAGTATTCTTATTTCATACAGATATGTATTTTTAATTTCTTATCTATTACTTGTATGTTTTTGGTTCTATCGTTATTTTTTTATACATACCTACTTACAAACTTTATACAAAAGAGTAATACCGAAGAGGTTTTTTTTACCTTTGGTAAGCGATTGCTTGTTTCATTAATGTAGTTTTAATTATTATTAATATAAATATATTAATAAAAAAATAAGAACTTACTTACCTCAACCTAACAAATCCGAACTAAAAACCCGCCTACAGAAAACCTGCAATCTTAAAAGTGAGAAAAAAATAATTCTTGTTGTCCTACCTTCCCCAATGCACAGATGATGCGATGTTCAGAGGATGGCCATAGTCATTCCTTCCTTCGCTTCGCTGGAAAGTGGGTTTCATGAAATAGTTCCTATACCGCCATGTTGGCAGCATTGATTTGTACTACGAAACTCAATGAGGTAAATGTGGTAGTACAAATTTTCAATGCTGTCAACATGCCAGCATAGGAACTATTTCATGAAACGCATTCTAGTCTGGAAGAAAGCAGTTGGTGGTCAACAACAAATACGTTTGGATGTAGAAAGTATTGCAGTCTCCACTGAATAGTAGATCAGACCGTCGCAATTTGAAATGTTGAGTAAACCTTTCATATTTTGTACTAGCTGCGACGACGACATATTTGTTCTTGAATGAGGTAAATATTTGAACGTTGCTTGTAGGACAATATGTTTCTGATGCAGTGAGGTACACAATAGAGGAACTTATGTATATTTTAATGGTGTTCAAACACAATTAAGTTTGAATTGAAGACATTTTTGCAATGTTTCAGTGTATGTAGTAGCGGAATGGATATTTAGCGTTAGTTCATGAAACAGAGCCTGCTTTGATATTACCAATCACATGACATCATTAAAAAAAAACTACTACTTACTGTTTCACTAACTTCCTAGCCGAGGGGAAGAGATGGCAAGAAACTTCACGGCACAAGGCCCTAAGTTCACGTTTTAAATTTATATTTTTATATATTAGGTGGTTAAATGTACGATATAATATTTAGAAAACTTGGGTTTAATGTAACACCATCACAGTATATCAATTAAAACAAATAAAAAAAAAACACAACTGCCACGTTCGAAAACCATAAATACATATAATAGACAACTCTAGTACATAAGAACTTAAGAACTGATACATACCCTGTCACGTCACACTGCTGGGCAAATGCCTCCTTGCTCTCAGGATTTGCCATTCTACACTGAATGAAGAATGCCTCGAGAAGAAAACAAAAGAAAGAAAAAGAAAGTCACCAGTTTCTCACATCGAGTTTGTTTCAGTGAAAACAAATAGTAGAGCGATTTAAAGTGGATGTGGCCGTAGCGACTCTTTACTGGATATTTATTGCTGGATCCGGCGTCAAGGGAATTTTTGGCATCCTTTGCCATCCGGGCAGGAGAACACTTTACAACCAGAGCGGCGAGTGGCGATTGTTTCGTTTCGTGTGTTACTTTGAAAGGTTCGAGTTTGAGGTAGAATTTTGTATGTAGAGCTTTAAATACTGATGTTCAAGTTTTTAGACAATGTTTTTAGATATTTTTAGACAATCATCATCATCATCATGTCAGCCCATGGACGTCCACTGCTGGACAAAAGCCTCCCCCAAGGATCTCCACAACGACCGGTCTTGCGCTGCCCACATCCAACGGTTTCCAGTGACTTTAACCAAGTCGTCAGTCCACCTTGTTGGAGGCCTTCCGACACTGCGTCGTCCGGTGCGTGGTCGCCACTCGAGAACAATTAGACAATACCGTCCACTATTAAGTACGTTACAAAAATAGGAGGTGAAGCGATCAAGCCAAATGAGATAAAAAAGATTTAAATAAATATGTAATGTAGTAGTCATTGTAAAAAAAAATATGTGACGTAAAATAGGGAATTAATTTATGGCTACGCTTTCAATTACAACTAAAGTACTATGTACCTATTCACAAGCCAATATCTAAAAAATTTAGTTATTACTCAAATAATAAAGCAAAGAAAAAGCAAATTCAATATCTCAATTAATTTCTTCACGTAATTCTTCTCAGAAGTGCCAATCAGCTTTCATAGACAAACAAAATAAACAATGTTATTCTAAGAAATAACATATAAAGTCGTACCTACCCTAATAAGTAATAATTATTACCAAGAATCCAAGTATTATACCTTACCTTCATATCCGAAGCTTAAACTTGATCCCTATTAATATCCGATTAGAGTTCCTTTCAAAAGAACTGTTCGCCGTGATTCCATGATCTTAAGCGGCTTAAGATCTTGAAGCGTCGTCCAAGTATTAATAATGATTACAGAATTAATATTACGAGCAGTAGTTGCATACTAATCCCTTGCAGGAGTGCACTGAAATGCAGTCGTGACTTAAATCTTGTTTCAGATAGAGCGGCGGGAATTAGCGTTTTTAGTAGTAATGCATCCTTCATCTTTATACATATTTAAGAATTAAAGTTAAGTAGTACTTTTTGAATCAAAAAGTGACTTAAAAATAGTGTAATTAATTTTGCCTATTTCTGAATGACACACTTTTCATTATCATAGACTCCATTCTTCTTTCTGTCAATGCTTTGACAATTAAAAAGTCATTACCTACCCTACTTTTGCTTACTCTTTCAACTCTTTTTAATGCTTGTCGGTGAAGTTTTTGGTATTCGGAGTATAATTGGGTAAAATGTTTTTCTATATTAATATGAGTGTTTAACAAAAGAAATGAAAATCGTTAATCGTTTAACTGTCAGTGTGAAAGTGTTGCAGGTATCTAACCATAAAGGAATGCTTCCTTAAGCAGATTTGCTTTGAGCGTTACGGAATTTTAAGTAGTTAGGTAGCTAAATATCTGGTAGATTAAGGTACCTACTGGATAATGTATAGGGTAAATAAAAATGTTGTTAGTGTAAATACCTAACTACCTACATATGATATTAGAATAATTACTACTGAATAGAAAAATTAGGTACAGAATAGTAATTACTAATAGGTACTGAATAATAAATAGTACTAGGTAATTCATGTACCTATAATAGATACGTGTACCAAGATACATGTACCAAGATATTTAAAAACAAAATTACAAAAAGAATGATGGCGATAACAACAAAAATGACACCGTGAAGAATGATAAACTAATCTATTTAAACAGAAACCTATTTCACTAAAATCCTAATATTCATATTAAAATTTCTTCTTTCTCCACAAATAAATCACGAACAAAACGTTGAGTATTCAAGACTCATATTTTTGCCACTTTATAACGGTCTGTAACAGGTCCCAGAGTGATTCACTAGAAAGATAGTCAGGCGTTGCCAAATCCACTTAAAACTAAAACTAGTGGGGTTAGGGTGTACTTTCGGTAATTTGTATTTCTTTCACTGCGGTCAGTGGGACTTTTGGTACCTCATTTTTATTTTTCTCACTGCGGTCAAAAGACTTAATCGACCGGAGTTTATAAACAACAGCGTTCATTTTCTGATTAACGAGTGTTTGCAGTGTAGAGTGTGATTTTCTGATGTCTGATTAAAATGACTTCATTAGTTCGTGATTTATACTGTTAGCATTATGTGTTTTGACCTATTTTTGGGATTTTAATATTAAAAGAGTAGGTACCTAGGGTATACCTGCCAGGAGCTTCAAGTGTTACCTAATCAAAATTAAAAAGAAAGAAGAAAATTCTAGAAGCCGATGTGGTAAAAAACCTTAATAATTCAGTTAGAGAACCTAGTACAAGACGATGACATTGTAAAATTGTTAAACTTGCTGGTATATAACCAAAATATCCATTATGAAAAAACAAACATACTGATGAAAAATAGGTGCAAATATTTACGAACAACAAAATTTAATTGTCAGGATACAGTAAAAGTAACTTAAAGAAGAACAGTCAAAGTCCATAGAACAAATACCCAGACCCGACAGTCACGTGACCTATCTCAGTTTTTTTACTATCATTTAAATAGTCATATTACATATTCTTTTGATTCCATTTCATTGGCTAACACCAAAAAATGCCTTATGTTTATGTTCGGGCTCTACACTAAAAAAATACAAAATGCCTACTTATCTAGAAAATTCGTAAATGAATGTAACTCAATGACGATACAATAGTTACGATATGTCACGTGACTGTCGGGTCTGGCCCAGACCGTCTAGGTATCGTTTGCCGGTTCTTCTTTAATTTAATTTAAATATAAAATATCACAAGAAGTGGAAGTATCACATTACTGCAAAGGAATTGAGTTCCGTTTGTAAAGTTTTCCTCCCGAGTTCAATTCAATGCAAATATTTATTCTCAAGATCGAGAAACCTACGGGAACTCGTTAAGCTCAGACCAGAACAAACGAAGCCGGCGGAAAAGATAATTAGCTTCCAGCAGTTCCACTTCACTTGAAATACTTCTGGAAAAGCTAAATTGAAAGTAAGAAACTATTTTAACAAATAAGAAACAAAACTTTAGTTATAAGTTTGTGTTATTGGTCTTGGTATGTTTGCAGCTAGTTGTTGTATAGGGTATTAACGATAAAGTTACTTTAAACTGAAATTTTAATTGTAAAATCTGTCGTCGACAGTGCGATAAATAATAAAGATAATTAGCTTAGCATTAAAATAAGATATTTTAAATACCTACTTTTTTCCTTTATCCATAGTTATTAATGATATAGTAGGTACCTACTGTTAATGTGTAGTTAAATGACCCCCTAAATGACTTTTTAAATTGGCCACATTATATAGGGTGTAACAGAAAGGGGGTATAAAGCCGAAACACAGCGATAGTCCTCATGAAACTGAACAATTTTCCCCACGGAACATGAGACGTAACTCGAAAAATTTTTTTGGATCGCCCATACTTACTCGATCAGCTGATCGGACATTTTGTATGGGGAGACGAATTTTTTTTTTTCAAGTTACGATCCATGTTTATTGGGGAAAGTTGTTCAGTTTAACGAGGACTACCGCTGTGTTTCGGCTTTATACTCCCTTTCTGTTACACCCTGTATAGAGTGACTTTAAATTAGTAAACGATAGAAAAGGATATGTATGTACTCGTGATAACAAACAACTTTTACTAAGGGACCAAGGTTGAAAGCATTCAAAAAAATTTGAACCCCTTGATAAGCTGATAATACTACGGAGGAACATTTTTTTTATGATTTCGTACTTGGTCCCATAGTAAAAGTTGTTTGTTTAGTGAACAATAGAAAAGGATATGCATGTACTCGTGATAACGATCAACTTTTACTATGGGACCAAGTTCGAAATCATAAAAATATGTTTCCCCATAGTATCAGCTGATGCATTTTGTATGGGCAGTTCAAATTTTTTAAAATGATTTTTAACTTGGTCCTTTAGTAAAAGTTGTTTGTTATCATGACTACATGCATATCCTTTTTTATCGTTCACTAATTTAAAGTCACCCTATATTATGTACCTGGGTGGATCTTCAAGAGGTCGAAAATTTATGTCTCGCCCTATCATTCATAATTGTAAAAGAAATTCAAAACTTTTTATAGTTATTCTACTACCTAAATAAATGAAGTAAAAAGTTATCAAAACCGTTCAGTGATTGAATAGCAGAAAAACAAGCTATTAGAAAAAAACGCTAGAAAACCACGATATTTTAGGTGTCGCCTTTACATGATTTTCGATATTTTATATCATAGTGAAAATATTATTAATAATAGAGTAATCCTGTCTAGGAATATATTATTTATCGTTAAACAGGCAAGATATTTTAAAGAAAATAAATTTAAAAAGTAGGTGGTAAGTTAATTAAAAATTAGTTCAAACAATGTTCAAAAAATATTCGTCATTATTGGTAACACGTTTACTTAGCATGATTAAAAAAAAACGGAAAGCACCCGAAGCGTCACGTCTAACTTAAAAGTCGCAGCCCCCTCGTACCTAAGTCGAACACCACTCGTCATAGTGAACGGACGCTAATTTTTCCAATGATAATTAATTGAATATCGTTCTCCAAAGATATTCATGCCACGTCGTCATTGGTTTCTTTTGCTGTATTTTAAATATAATGCATGGTAAACTCTTTATTTATTTACCATGGCGAACTTATTAGGGAAACAGATAACGTGTAATGTTTGTTTCATAATTTAATAACCTATTTTGCCAATAGCAGCGATATTTCCAAAATTCCTCATTGTTGGTAACATCATTATTCCCAACATTGTGTCTGACGACGATGACATCTGTCACCAATAATGATTATTTGTGTAGAAAACAATGACGTTTGTTACCAATAATGATTATTTGTATAGAAAACGACTGATGGCAATAAATTATTTTGATGTACGATTATCATTAAAAAGCATGTTTTTGTTGAAAAATGTTGAACTGGCAGAAAAATGGCAGCCCGCACTCCTGGAGGCTCCCATTCTTCATGATGCTATTCCAGCTGCCTTAACTTAAAAAACGAAATAATCTGCCGGGCGCGTCAGCATCTGAAGCAGCTGCCTGCCCATGTGGCCTTAACACTCTTCCGTAGTTGCCTATATGTCCCAACACTGGTGTATAATATGAGAACGTCTCCGACTTGGTTTTTATGAAATGTCAATGAAATGTCTAAAATCGGCGAAGACTTCAAGGTGACATTGGAGATGATTCTCAATGTAAAACTTAATGAGGCTCAATGACAGCAGACTTCGTTATCATCCGCTACGGCAGATTGGGTGTTAGAAGAATGCAGGATATCAATATATCGGCGTTTTAACCTCCTCCCACGAGGTTAACGGTTGAGTCGCTTAAAAACTTCATGTCCAAGGTGGCAATCTTCTTATTAGTTATATACGGCGGAGGCTTTAAATGTTTGGGCAACTGTGTGTCTTGAGCAGCCAAGGGACAAAGGTGTCCAGCGCTCTTGGCACGATCACATGTACAGTACAAAGCAAGCAGCCGGATTCTAATGAAGCGGCTGTGGGTAGGAATCTGGCTATGCTTGAGGCGGCATCAAGCCCAGAGTCTGGCCGTATTTGGGCGCTGTAATCAACGAGCTCATTGAGGATAGTAATTTATCTGCGGTTGGATTGTCACGTTTGTGGTACGATTGCGGACTCTTTGGGACATCAAGGGTTGAGTTGTGTCAAGTCAGCTAGACGATTTCCTCGTCACTATAAAATATGCTTAACGAGGTTGAGCGGCGACCCCGGAACCGCCAAGCCTAAATCACACAAATGGCAAGAGGACTGATTGATTAATCCTCATCTCTCGGGAAAGGGGACGCTGTCTAGTTTAGGATGCAACTTGCATAAGTACCTTCGCCATGTCCCACCTGCCTTGTATATGTAGGGCAGCTAGTGCAGCAGCAGAAGGAGCTGCCATACAAAAGCATGCTAAATATGCTCCCTTCCAAGACGAGGTAAGTACCTCTTTGTTCCCGTCGTAGTGGAGGAAAGCGGGACTTGGTGTACGGAAGCTAAGAGTTTGATGCGTGAACTAGGGAAGCGCCTAAAAACAATAGTCGGGACCCTTGCGTAGAATTTTACTGCGCAAAGGTCCCGACTAACCTATTTTCCTCGCTATTCAGTGTGGGAATGCTGCTAGTGTCATAGCCACTTTTGCATCAGGTGCGATTCAGGGTGGGCTTTTGACCTAGCCGTCTTAGCTAATTTGTAATGGATTGCATGTTAACGGTAATTAAGTTGTAGTTAAAAGACAAATAAAAAAGTATTTGAGAATAAATATTTACATCAATAATATAACTCAAACGTCACTGTCGGTAACATTCCGTCATTACATTCGTCACTGTCGGCAACATCCGTCATTATCAGTAACACTCAAATTTTTATATTTGCCAATATTTTCTAAAATATTAAATTCTTTAACGTGTCTTTAATATAATATAGCATATAATTCATGTGTTTATAGATTTAGCTTAAAATAAACGCCATTCTCGGGGTAAAATGTGATTTTTTTTTTTTGTATGAGGAGAATAATCTTGAGTAGATTCACCCACCTACACTACTATGTTATGTGTACGACGTGGCCGCAATCCTTACAACGTGTAAGTCTATATTTGTCACATAGACTACGTAGGTACATCCACGTACTCGCCTATGACGTCACAATAATATGTACAAAAGCTAAAATTAAACACCATCTTTTCATACATAGACCGACCGTGTGGCCGAAAGCAGTTGAACATAATGCAGGAGATATTATTATGAAAGAATAGAGTTTAGGCACAGAATACCAAATGTTTTGGTATCTATTCAGTCCGGAATTCTGTGGTTAATGTTTTTTTAAATAGTAACTTTAAATGCAGTTTTGTTAGGTATGAAGTAAATGGAATACCTACATAGTTATATATTTATTGTTTATTTAAGTTAAGTGACTATTCTGCCTTCATGCTATCATTTCTCTCTCTGTGGGGTCTGCAGGAAGAAATTTCTTTTAGAAATATGCTGTACCTTTTGTATAACTTCTCTTTTTTTCTGTCTCTATGTACTATCATCTTACAATAAACTGTTAAATAGTTTTACCTGTATAATATAGGTATTTCGAAATTTAATACACAAGGGATTCGTATAGATTTTATTGTACTTACATGTATCTATGATAAATATTATACCTAGAGGTTATTTGTTAGTAGCATAGTAGGTAAGTACTTACCTTTTTTATTGAGGTTATATTGTTAATATTTATTTAGTCTGTAAACATCGTGAGGAACCTGCAAACTGTAGAGTCGAAAGAAGGCGTAGGTGAGCTAACCCGCGTTGGGCCAGCCTGGTGAATCACGGCCTAATCACTCTCGTATAAGACTAGGCTCGTGCTCCTGTATGGGGATGTTAAAAAGGCTGATGATTATCCTGTAAACCCAACCAAAAAAAAAAAAATGGTACCTACTTTCTCAAGCTAAATTAAATTGAATTTTAGTTAAATTGAATAACAATCTTCGTGTTATGTGCCTTTACATGTAGATAACTAGGTAAATATATTAATGAAGCCCCCGTTTCTCTCGTAGCGGCTAAATGCCTTACATTAATCGAATCGATGCGTTCGCTCGACAAATTGACTAAGGCGTAGAGGCGGGCTTAAATTAATTTCGCCTTAAGTGCAGTCGATATTGCACCACATTTCACGTTCAGAAGCTATTGCTACGGTAATTCTTGGCTAAAGCGCTTAATTCTATTAATTAGCTGCTTTTTCACCTTTCAGCTACGTACTTTGGCATTATTAGAGAGTATTTATCTTTGTACTGTTTGTAAGAAATAAATGTTTCGTAAGTAGCTTCTTCGGAAATTATTTATATCTCAGTTTGCTCCAAGTTCATTCGTAGTACACATTCGTAGTTTTGAAATAACAATATGGTACATTCGTGGTTTTGATGCGCAAGCCCGCTGTTTGCGAGGGAAAGAGAGAGCGCTCTACAAAATAAGAGTCATGCGTACTGCGGCGCGCGGATCTAGTGATTGGTTGTTTCGCCGTTTTCGACTAGCGGTCCCATGGTGTAATGGTTAGCACTTTGGACTCTGAATCCAACGATCCGAGTTCAAATCTCGGTGGGACCTTTGCTTTTTGGCACAAATTATACTTTATTTTTACATTTTATTCACTACACTTAAAAATAATATGAATGCCTTTTAAAATGTCCTAATTTATACAGGGTGTAACAGAAAATTTGAAATACGGCTAGAAGACTTCTACATAAGGTACACTATATGCTCCTATCGCGATGATATAGGTACCCTTTCTGTTACACCCTGTATAATATTTCTTTGCATTCTGAGAAGTCGCAATTTTTTTTATAGGTAACCTATATTATAGCTAACCTACCTCTTATGACTTTTTAATTACGATAGATACCTACTTATTTATCTTTCTACTTACATTAGGTATGTAGTTACCTATAGGGCATGGAATACCGGAACATATTTCATACCGGTATTGATACCGGTATTAAAATTTTAAATACCGGTATACCGAAATTTCGGTATTTTTTCGGTATTTTTTTAAATACTACTTTTTGTCATTTGAATTGTTCCAAAAACGATATTGGTAAATATGACGGTTGCAGATAGTTCGGCCGAACTATTCGGCTGCACTTTCACACTAATTTTGATACAACAAATAGGTAAAGTTTATAAATAAAAGCGCCTTTGACGGTCACTAGATAGAGCAGAATGTCTAGGTTTCTAAATTCTATCTTTAAGTGTCACTTATTAACTTATCTTCATTTATCATCTCCTAATAACTCTTGTAATACATAGATTAACCGCTCCTTGGTTTAAAATAATTTAATATGAGGTTAATATCCTGTTTTATCAAGCAAATTATCACTAAGCAAAATAAACGAATAAATTGTCATTTTAAATTTAAACGAATATTCGGCCTAATATTCGGTTGAGGTGCCGAATATGCCGAATACCGAATAGTAAACGAATATTCGGCGCATCTCTAAATTATTTTAATTGTCTCATTAGCTCAAAATCACAATCAAATAGCAACTTAAATCAGTCTTAGTTTAATATCCATCACTAATTTTTAAAAAGAAAACAAATACCTTATCTAAAATAGTATCTCCTTTCGACGGACCCATAATATGTTATTATTTTAAAATAAATCAGAATACAAAACTCACTATCTAACGTAACGAGTACACTAATGATACTTAAACAATATAATGTTACTTTACGGGGTTCGTGATACAAACAAGCATTCTGCTTCTGCAGAGTATTTTATTTTTATCTATCCTCCTTTGAAAAAAAGAGATATTTCATTAATATCGAAATACCGGTATTTTGTCTTTATATACCGGTATCAAAATACCGAAAATATTTACCGGTATACCGGTATTTCGGTATACCGGTATCCATGCCCTAGTTACCTACTCGTACATTTCAAAGAAAGTTAAAAAAGTTACAAAAGTCAAAGTAAAATTGAATAGAAAATAAGGTAGAGGTAGCCAATTATAGCAGTGCTCGAGATCAGCTATCGAATTAAAAAAGTACTTATTTCTTTGGTTTCCTTTGGTATGGCGCTTCTAGCAGCGAAAAATGTTTCAATTTTATTATTAACTTGGTACCTACTAATGAAAAAGGACCATCTCTACTAGGTTTAACAGAAAGGGGGCATAATGCCGAAACACAGCGATAGTCTTCATGAAACTGAACAACTTTCCTCCAGGAACATGGGTCTTCTCGAAAAAATTTGTTGTATCGTCCATAATACTCTATCAGCTGATCGGACATTTTGTATGGGGAGGCGAAAATATTTTTCGAGTTACGACCCATGTTCCATGTGAAAAGTTGTTCAGTTTCATGAGGACTATCGCTGTGTTTCGGCATTATACCCCCTTTCTGTTACACCCTGTATATAGGGTGACTTTAAATTAGTGAACGATAGAAAAGGTTATACATGTAATCATGATAACAAACAACTTTTTCTATGGGACCAAGGTCGAAACCATCCAAAAAAATTCAAGTCCCCATACAAAATGCATCAGCTGATAGTATGGGGCAACAGTTATTTTTTTATGAATTCGTACTTGGCCTCATAATAAAAGTTGTTTGTTATCACGAGTAGGTACATGCATATCCTTTTCTATCGTTCACTAATTTAAAGTTACCCTATATGCAGGTAAGGTACACACTAGGGGTAGCTATATATTTTAGTAACCATTTAGATATCACTTGTTTAAAAAATTATATATTTTTTAATTTTACGTAGGTACTTACTTGAATTTACATACCTAGGTAGTTAGCTACTTTTAAGAGCTTAATTAGACATTTTGATCTATTCATACTTTTTGTGGCTAAAACAAACGTATTTTCATCATATTATTGTCTAAATATCTATTAGGTACTCATAATTATTACTTATTTGTAATGCTATCTACACACCAAAGCTGCCGGCATGCCGGGCTAGGCCGGCGGCGTTACGTCATATGAATGGCAGATACCTTAAAGTACCTTGATATTTCACAAAAAAAAGTTAATTTGACTCCCCACACCTAACACCGCGCATATTTCCAAAAACCCAAGAACACAATTTCGCCTTGTATTTTATCTACCAATACCAAAACGAAAAGTTCCCATTCCCATGAATTCAAAGTTTCGCACGGGAACGTCATTTTGGTGGGAATGGCAGGAAGTGGGGTTAACCGCGCGTGCCGGGGTGGCGACAATGCGACCGACGCGGCGCTTTGATAAAGTGCTTATTTGATAATGTAGCGCCAAATGCTATAGAAATTATTGTAACAAAGTTATTTTTGTTTGGGTTTAAAAATGTGTTCTTTTCGGATTAGAGAGGGGTTAATAAGGGGCTATTGAGACAACCCCACCATGCCTAACCCTGAGAAAGATGTCAGTTTTAAAAATGTCTTTTTTTTTATTTCTTACTTAGTAGGTATCCATACGTACTTAAAAAGGGTGGGTTACTTTTAGTATTTTAAGACCTGGTTTTTCAGTAGTCAGATATTGACAGATAACCCCATGTCTGTTTCTTGCCTGTTTCATAAAATATGACGTTTAAGACATTGACAGGTATAAAAATATTCCTATAGGAATAAATTTTAAGTGACAATTGAAAAACTAGGCCAAAAACGAGTAAAGATTGAAAAAAAAAACAAGTTACCGTTAAAACCCGTCGTATACCCACTTAATAAACTACACACATAACCCACACCAAAAAATAGTTAAGTACCAAATTAATTCCAAAAAATAACTTAATTTTTAATGATCAAACTTCGAAGTTCGGTTATACCCACTAGTTTCCCACGCCCAAGTGTTGATTTCCCACACGCGGGTGAGCGTTCCCACTGTAGAAGGTTCCCACGCGCGGCCGTGGGACTGACCTTGACCTTCCTTTACCTGGTTGGGGTTATACAGGGTGTTCAGGTTACAATGGTGAAAACGCAGCAAGTGACGCGACATCAGTGGCGAGAAGGTAGTCGCGGAAGGATTTTTCTCACTTGCATATTCGAAAATGCGTCTTTGTTTAATATCTTTTAAAAATATTAATGTAAAATCAAAAAGTTTGTACTTAATATTTAATTTTTAATGTAAGTATTTATCTTTGTAGGTATGTCTTTTGAAAACCAATAAATAGGTAGGTACTTAAGTAGGTAATAGTGACGTTTTTAATTTGTTCTTATTTACCTACTTACTTTTTTTATTTTTACCAAGCGGAACTAATATTATAAAAACCGTAGCTCTATAATGTTTTTATTGACGAAAGCAACAGTTCGTTAATATGAAACTTTAATCTCAAATGTTTTACATTTCCGATTGCTATTTAGGAAATGTATAGATTTCCTAGGAAATGTGTATATTTAATTCACACCATTTCCGTGCCATTTTAGGAATTACATACATTTCATAGGAATTGTATACAATGACGGATTATATACATTTCCGGTAACACATACATAGGAAGATAGCTACATATCCGTCAAGGCTCTCTCCCTACTCCAACTTTGTAGTAGGTATCTAAGAATAACATTTATATTTAAATTTAAATAAGAATAAAAAATAATAAATATCCACTTACCTAACAAAATGAAATAAATAATATATTGAAAACCATCCTGTATGTATATCCCGACTATTGAGCGTGAAAGTGATGCTCTACGCGTAACGGCCGGATCAACTAATAATACGAACAAATTGCGACCTTATCACAACTATGTAAGGTGTAACATGGACTTCTGGTACAATTCGCAGAATTTCCCACAGTTTTTTATAGAAAAGTTGGTTAGTATTAATGAAGTCGTTAAAAGAAGACTCTATGTAGATATTTTGTTATAAAAAAAGAAAAAAACTATGCATTATTCAAGCAAGCCCTTTTTTAAAACTAGATCTTGAAACTAATGTTGTATTTTGAAATACATACCTATCTGTTACGCCTCTTCCCATCGGGGTAGGCAGAGAACACTTCTCTCCACTTGTGACGATCCAAACTCACCTCTTGCGCTCCAACTACATTCATCAATCTCATTTTTAAATAGGTACTTACAAATTTACATTCACGTAGAAGATCAGAAGTATCCTTTGGTTAAATAATCCAAGGAAGTATCCTACTCTTCTTTATGGCTAAATAGATTACTTTTTCCATGAAAGATTATTTACATTTACTTAGATACTTTTTAGAAATAAAATCTATTTTGAATTCGGATATTCTTTTGAAACATCACTGTTCACTGTTGATAATCAACAGTGAACATACATTAGCCATACACAATAATACACATTAGCCAAAAACAGAAAGGTTAAAAAAATTCATGAGAAGAGATACCACTTAAACTTTATACAGTACCTACTCACCTTTTAGAGCTTCGAACGAAACCCTATGCGGTATTTTCCTTTCAGTCTAAGTTGAGAGGGCATTTTAAGTATTTCGCAAACAAAACTGGGACTGGGACACATTTCGTTTGTTCAAATCAAACCTAAGTATTATGAGAATACAGACTGTTTCATTTGGGTCTCCTAAAACCTTTGTTACAAGTGCTTTGAGCGTTTTGAGTGTTTGCCGACCTAAATCAAACGATGAAACTGTATTATTATCTGTTTTTTTATTAGATTTATCATCAAGAACCACCACTTCAAGTAGTCAATTTCATGAAATTATAGTTATTAATCACGACCTCAAGTAGGTAGCCCATTTCATGAAATTGTTAATTCAACCGTCTAAACACGATTAATAGATATAGTTAAACTGGATGCACTAGATACATACCTACTTCTTTCTATCTAATATTCCTTCATTTTCAATCTATCATGAAGTGCACCAGTCTTGTAGGTAACCTATTTGTAAAAAAAAATGTTAACATTAACACGGGGATAGCGTGTGTGATGATGTTATTATATCGTGGGATCAGACTACTTAGATGCTCATTTACGCATAGCACGCATAAACTTTCACAAAAAGCAGTCTGGTAATTATATTAAAGTACCTATGAAGAAAAACGAAAAAGTAAGAAGATAACCTGCGCTTAGAAAAAACAAACCTTACAATCTTAAAACATGAGCCCAATATAACAGCTATATTTACAACTCCATCCGTATCCAATTTAATTTATCCGCGTAATTTATTTCGGGGAATACTTTATCTTCCGAGCATCCTATTAGATAAATTTCTTCTCTCGTCTCGTCATAAAGCGAGGAGCCGTCATCGCACAATTGTTTTAAGTGATTCTCTCGAAGCTGCAGCTCTAATTCCCATTTTATAAGATAAAAGGAAATTACCCCGTTTTTATTTGAAAACGGCTTCTATTGGCCATCGTTTTATAGCCGTTAAGTCTATTGTACCTACTTATAGCTTCCTTTTTATTATTGCTACCGTCTTTTTGTTTTGTGTTCCTCTGATGTCTTTTCCACTCTAGTTTTTGTCTTAATTCTATCACTTATGTTCTATTTTAGTCTTAATTTAATCATTTTTCATATCACGCGTGATCCTAGTCTTTTTTACCTCTCACATCCCACTGACCTATTATAAACCCGGACACAATAGATTTTCTATTGTTCTTTTTTTGGGATGTGAAAGATTAAAATTTGAGCTTAAATTCGGTAAATGTTTAAATTATTAAACTGTCTGTCTGTCTATCTGTCTACCAATAAGTCATAACGTCATAATCAATAATGTCAATAAGTATTATTAGAACCTCAAACAGCGGGTACGCACAACATCCAGTTCTTATCCGATCCAAGATATTTATTATGGATCCGAGAACTATGTATTTCTATACTAAATATCTGGGATCAGATAAGATTTAGATATAAGTAGTGCGTAATCGCTTTGAGTCTTGGATTAAGTAAATCCAGAATACCAATAAACCGACCCACGCATCTAAAATAAGTACCTGTCTAAAACGTCTGCTATAATTGAACTCTTTTCACCTCTTCAAGAGTCTACAGAACACTGAAAGCTTTTTCAATATCTCCTGAGGGTCCATAAATTAAGGCTCCAAAGAGGAATCTTTCAAAAAAAGTCAATTTCGTTCGACGACGTTCAACTGTGATTAAAGTCCGAATGAAACGATTTATCTAAAGTATTGAACTGTGATTGGTTTGTATTAGAAATACTTATTGCTTACTTACCTGTGCAACTTGCTATTAAGGTGTAAAGTATTATTAACGTACCAGTTATTTTCTGGTAATCATTACTGTGTTATTACTAAGGAGCGTTATCTGAAATATACATAATAAGTACATACTCATCCGTCACACCTATCGGGTAGACAGAGACCACTTCCCTCACTTGCTACGATCCAAACACAATTCCTGTTAACATATCTGTAATATTTTTAATTTATTACCATAGGTAAAGATTCCTTTTTAAATTATAAATACCTAGATGTCGTTTCATTTTATTTGCAACTTTTTTGAAGCATTTCTAACGCCAAAATAACCTAGACCCTAGACCCTATTGCTAAGTATGTAACTAATTCATTTACATAACATTTACACAACAGATTTTTTTCAGTACGGAGTCAAAAGATGATGGATGATGATATGTCATGTTCATACTGTCATCCTTTCATCTCCATTAATCTAAGTTCAAACTATTGCAAGAAAGAACGCAAAGATTTTCTTTCCTCCGGTTCAAATAAGGCCAAACTGTTATCCCAAATCATTCATCTACTTACGCCGTTTCAACAAGAAGTCTAAAAAAAACCCAGCGCCGAATACAAATGAGTGAAGATTAAGCATTATGCAATACTGAGAAGTAACTTCATTCCTGTTGAAAAGTATTTTATTCAAATAGAAGCCTGCCAAGGAGGAAAATGTCCAATAAAAATGCAAACAGAACGTACCCTGTACCTTTCTTTGTACTTTGCAGCTAAGTAAATCGCTACAGAAGAGGTTTGACGTGTCTATTGGCGATATTTTATTATATTTTATTCGTTTTGTAGCCTTAACATACATGCAATGTCAGTTGTCTCGCTTTATTCTTTGTGTTATCACATTCAAAGTTGAGACAGACATATCTAAGTGTGAGATATCTTTTAGAAGTTTTTGTCACGACGACGATGGTGGCGCATAAGCTAAGTCTATTAGGTGTAGGTATAAGCACGGGGTACTTATTAGGTTACCCACCAGTACGCAGTTTCCGTTTTCATGTTCAGCTTGTGATTCAATTTTCAGTTCGTTTCGCGTCAAGCGTTGTGCCCTACTGTTTGACAAAGAGGTAGTATGCGCTATGGGTTTCTGGGCATGCTTCAAATGAAAACGCAAGATAAACGTGAAAGATGAGTAGACAAAATTTTGTCTTGAGTGTTTCTCTACACACAATTGTGTAGAGTAAGGAACTAAGGACCGACAACTGAAAGTATATTGCACTGGTTATTGAATACTTAAATTCTGTTAATGAATATTCCAAGTAGGTTACCTATGAATAAATCTTTATTGAATTGAATTGAATTGAGGTACCTACCTACCTAAACTATTTCTTACAATCTGTCCATTAGTGCTGAGTGCATTAAATTCTAGTTAAAATTTCTCTTTGTTCGTCGAACTTTAAACACTTTTTCAAAAGATGAAAATCTTTTTCAAAGGGTAATTGAAAAAGAACTGCGTAGTGGGAGTAGCTATATAGTAGTGATGGGCCGAGTACCAGTTTTACCGAGTAACCGAGTACCGAGTATTACTCGGTTTAAAGTTTACCGAGCCGAGTACTCGGCCGAGTTACTCGGTATACCTGAAGCAGGTAGAATTGTGCGCTAACAAATTCGGGATCAAACGGTGTTACGATCCTCCCTCCGCACCCCCCTAATTATTCGAATGAAACCAATAAGCCGCAAGCTTATGAGAGGAAAAAAATTGATAAAACATTGTTCATGAAATTTTCTCCTAAATAATTATGGTTTTAGCAGCTTATAACATTGCTCTAGCTGGGCAAAGGCCTAAATATGTACCATATGAATGAATGAGACTATGATCTACCAAGCAGATCTAATGCGCAAGGTAGATTTATTTGCACCGAGTACTCGGCATTTTTACCGAGTTATTCGGCCGATTACGAGTAGTGAAAAAAGTGCCGAGTACGCCGAGTACCGAGTATAAACCGAGTACTCGGCCCACCTCTAAAAAAGACCAACTCAAGAGTACCCTAAACCGACGGACATATATCAGGCGACTAATGAGTGTGGATGAAGCGAAAGTGTGTTTGGATCGTAGCATGTGGAAGGAAGTGGTCTCTGCCTACCTCAATGGGAGAGAGGCGTGACGGTTATGTATGTATGTAAGTATGTATTGATTTGTAGAGTCGCTGAAATAATAGTTCTGGTAGGCTTAACGGCTTTTAACAAAAAACACTCAAAATCACCAAAATATTCAAAGTTCCCAAAGATCGTCAGTCCCGTGTGAACTTGGGGTTCTATCGTGCCTTCCCATGGGTAACTGGGACTTCCCATGGAATCGACTTAAGTATGTCATGGGATATTAACATGGGGTGGCTTGGCGCGTGCCATGTTCGATAAGTGGTGAACTGCACTGGAGTATAATTAATGTAAATGCTGTTAGATAATCTTTAAATTGCGTTTTATTTGTTTTTATATCTATTACCTGGAAGATATTGCTACCTAGCAATAAGGCCGCTGTTGCTTCTTATATTCTTGTTTGTGTCTGTACCTTATACCTTTGTGTGCAATAAAGAATATTCGTATTGTGTTGTCTATTTTTTTTTTCTTAATTATTAATAGGTATTGTATTAGATAAGAACTTTAGTAGGAAAAGCTTTTGAAGATTATTCTGAAGTTGAAAGTTTAGTTAAAAAACTTGCTTGTTTTTTTAGAAGTGTTGTCACTTTCACATCTAGCTTAGCAATTAAATGATGTGAATATGAAATTTCAAAATTACGTATGAAGGAAAAAGATATCAAATTAAATCATAATATGTGTAAGTCAAAAAAACTTAAAACACTATAAAATAAACATCTTTATTTACACAATCAAAGGCACTTAAGATTAAAACGAATTATGACGTTCCTAAAACATTTAGCGCAAAACGCATTATTTGCCAAACTAGTTGACACGGACAATAGGCACGTGCTCTACCTGGGGCGGGACTCGAACCCGCTACCCGTGACGTAACCCGTGTGAATCAAATAACGAACTTTCAATCCGTTTCTCACAATATTCGTGAGAGTGGGAATCTTAGGTTTTTTTTAATGGTTATCTTTTTTTTTTATGTAGAGGGACGTTAATTTAGACTAAACAGTTTAGACACAAAGCACTGTTTTTAAAAAGGTAAAAGTCATAAACCGTGTTATAAACAAATATAAATAATGTTTCTTTAAAATAATAATTATAAGTTAGTTAGTTAATGAGTACTTAGTTAATTTTATGTTTCTTTTTTTTGTTTTATAACAAGACGATTTTTCTCTTTGAAACATGCTAAATACTTGTGTAATAAAATAAGTATTGGTTTCATTTTTTTATTAATGATACGATACAATTTATTAAAAACTTAAATTAATTACGGAATAGCTACCAAATTACTTTCAAGGCTTAACAATCAAATATTTTGTCAATAAAAAATGTACCTACCTACCATAGGTACATAACTTTCAGCAACGAAAAATCACATACCTACCTATAACATACCTAACATGAGTCAACCACTAGGTCACAACTACAAAGTTTGGCATTCCAAACATATTTCCCACCTTTATAGGAAGTTCACACAGGAACTGTAGGATCCCATGGGAAAAGGCCGTCCTTGTCAGTTGACCTCTTATGATAATTTCGAGGGCAAAAAACGCGATACCGACGCCCTAACCTAACTAATTTCACACCTAATTTCACACGATGCTTTTTTTTTTGTAGGCTGATGACTGGGTGGGAATGATGTCTCATTCTGCCATTTTATTTAAAGGTACATATTTTTATGATTTGGTATTTCTATGAGTTAGTAATTAGGCAGTCAAATATTTTCAAGTTAGAAATCATTCACATTTTTTTTAGGTAGGTAAGTGTGATCAATTTAAAAAAAATCTTTTGGATCTTAACAAAGGCTACTTTATTTTTTTTTTACAAATAAATTGAAGTACTTACTGCGATTACATATTATATTGGTTGGTAGGTACCTAGATCTAAAAAAACATACCTACTCAGAATAATAATAATATACTTATGTAAATAAATTACTGTAAATATGGGATTGGTACGTTGTGGATCAAATCCCACGAGTTTGTAACTGATGCAAAAAAAGAACTGTATTATCTTCAACAGTTAAAAAAACGATTCAAACTTATCAAAAAGTTCATCGCTTGTTTAAAAAAAAATGTTTTACCTAGTTTTTCTTTTTACAAATAAATAGTTTAAATAATCATAAACCATAAATATTATAATATCACAAAAACTCAAGTGCCATTAGAGTATTTAAAGCACCTTCAACTTTACTTTTAAACCAGAAAGCAGTTTGATCATCTATTGGTGTTGCCTTTAAATCTTGAATAACTTTATCAATACCATTCGAATCTTTATGCAATGTTTCTTTCAATTCCGCTGCATCATTTGGCCTTGTTAAGCTCGTAGCAAAGACAATAGCAGATGCTAAAGCAAGTTTCCCATGCCGTTTTAAATCTGCATCAAGCTGGTGTTAGGGTTAACATAGTTAGCTTTTAAACCATATTCATATAGGTAACGGTCAAGTTGTAAATGGTAATGGTTGATCCAAGAGTAGTAGTGAATAGATCTTGTTTCGTTGAGTTTTTAGAAATCGAATTCAGAGATACTACCAATTTCATGCAAACTTTCGTTCTAAGATCTTAAGCGCTTACCTTAATTTGAAACATTATATTATTTGTCCAAGCTTCGCCTTGTAATATAGCAGAAAATCTTGATTTGGTATCAATTTTAGATTGCTTAGCAGCGAGCTCTCCTATTTTACTAACAGTGCCTTTAACAGCTTTCTTACCTCTCTGGCATACAAACATGGCCATAGTATCATGTTCTATTGATTTACAATACATATTCATCGCATCTGTTTTATTAAATGACAGCCACAAGTCGACTAATTTCCTCTGTACATCTTCAAATATTTCTGTACGTTTGTATTTGAGAGCGTAAGACAAAGCATGGAATTTTGCTAACTTCTAGTACAAGTTTAACTTCTTCATTAGTTAGAGATTGAAATCTATCTAGCAAAGTGAAGTCAGAGAGTTGTAAGTCTTCTAATAGAATTATTTCATTTGGTGCGTCCATAAGGACTCCCATAACAGGTTGCATAATATCCTCTTATTCACCACTATGTCAGCTTCTATTTTCAGCTCTGCAAACATTGGCAAGACTTGAGTGTACATTACACATTCGTTATTAAATTTTACAACTGTATTCATCAAAGGAGCTACTTTGACTATCATTTGGGCAGTTCTACCATCTTTTTCAGCTATAACTCTCTTCACGTTTGCGTTAATTTTGTCCCCTGGTGCTCCAACTGGTCTGATTGTCACTTTAGCACCATGAAACCCGTTTTTACTTAGCACTGAATCTATAAAGTTTAGTTGAACTGGAACTGGAACTGGAACTTGCCATCTTGGTGGAGTAATGTACAAATCATATGTTCCACGCAACAAGTGATTAAAACTGAAAATGTTCAAGGTTCAAGGCTCCGAATCTTGTGTAAATTTAATTTTATCATGGTTTTGATTTTATTTTGTTTAGATATAGAACTTATCTCACGCAGTAACATTGGGCTTGCCAATACATGTAGGTAATATAATAACGTTTCATCATTAATAAATCTTATCATCGATTAGGTGTGGGTTTCTTTATCAAATGATAATTCTCAGACATTTATAGTAAATAGGCATTTAATTCTTTCAACAACCATGAAATATTGATATTAAGTTTTTCCTAAAGTAGGTACATTGGATTTTTAACGAATTATTATCGTATTTTTCCTCAAGTTGGTTGGTACTTTAGCTTTTTATTATCGTAAAGTATTTTATTGAATCTACTGAAGATCGGTAATTCTACTGGATTTACACTTTTAAATTCAGTGGAGTGGAAAATTACTTGTAATACGAATAAGACAAAAACGTGCGTTGTCTTATGTATAAAAGGCATAAGATTTAAATTTGAAGAGCATAAATGTTTCGAATACGTTTTCAAGTATCTTCGTATATATTTCCGGGAAGCAGCAAATTTCATTTGCGACGATTTTCTCCTCGGTCCCTTGAGGAAGGCTCGCAGATTTATACCAAGCAAGCTATACTTTTTTGTTTCGTGTATTAAAAACTCACTTATCCTCCGAGATTTGGCGGAAGTTCGTTTCGTTTTGTTCACAAATGAAATTTGCGTTACGTTTGTCCATGATGTTATGAATATTAAGCGATTCTTTTTTGTTTAGATGACACGTGAATGTTTTTTTGTCTTCGGCAATGCGGATTTTTCAGATTAGGATTTCAGCTGATTTCTATATAGGTACAACAATTGCACATTTGTAACTATTCATTCAAATAAGTAATAAGTTTTTTCCATTGTTATTTAATTGAATGAAATTAATTATGCTAGTAGGACCTAAAATACTAGTAGCATTATCAACTTGTTTGTAATTTGGGCACTTAATTGTTCACGTGCGTATCCAATCAGTTTGCTTTGTCTTAGCTAAGCTATAACCAATCTGTCTGCACATTCTACCTATCATAGTGATAAACGTCTATAGGATGCTTTTACTGTTACACATTGTGCGCGAAATAATAGCTGTCGAGGTCCCAAAGTGTTATTAAGCTACCTAACAATGGTCAGCCCCTTAGCTTTGGATAATAAACCTATAACTCAGTCTTACAAAGCTTTTATGCACCTCTATTACCTCAAAACACAATTAATTTGCTATCTTCAGCTCAGATATCTTTTCCGAAATAGACTTTAATACAAAAGCATAGAGGTGATTAAAAATTGCTATAGAAAGTTGTGATGGTAAAGTAAGTTTGTGAATAGAAGAGACATTATGCTCGAGGGTGTATTAGATCGTATTTACTTTTATGTACGTATTGAAAGTTGTTACCTAATACATTGATGTCATTATATTTCCTCTCATTGTTATTACAGTGAATGTACATTGAATTTGCATTATCAATTAACATGTTATGTATATTTTCTAGCTTTAGAAAGCACATATGAAATTCTCTGATTAAAATAAAATCTTTTGCGAATTGCCAAAAGCGATGCACATTTTGTAAAGCAAGTGTTACGATTGGTATTTCTCTTGAGATACTGTTTTTTTATTTAAAAAGAAAGATTTTTCGGGGGTACGTCCCACAGGGAATAAATCTTGTTTTTATACTTTTGATTACATTTGAGAGAATTCGCTTTGTGTAAAGCAAACACAGTTAGAAATTGTCTTGTTGAAAGCAATTTATGTCTTTAAATTTCTAGTTTTAAGTTATTTATCAAGAAATACAAAATACCTTGCTTAAAGCTCCTGATAAATATATACGAGCAAAGTTTCGAGGAAGGAAAATGTCGTTATTGACATGAAAAGGCGCTTAATTTCACGATAAAATGTTCAGACCTCAAATTGTTTTGGTTGATTTCAGAAGAGTCATCCTATGTCGCAGCTAATAAGCAAACTAGTTTTTCTTTTGTTCTGGGGCCCAAGTCTGCTATTATAAAATAGCTTCAGTTCAGTTGTGTGTCGGCAGAGTGTCAATGGCATTTTTTGACACATTTGGTATTCTTCTAAACAACTGATTGCGACCAAATGTATTAAAAATGCCAATGACACTCTGCCGACACACAACTGAGGCTATTTTAAATTAGCAGACTTGGGCCTTTATTTGACGAAACATTGATGAAGAAATGATTTGAAGTTAGCTAAAGTCCGTGTAAAGGATAAAATAGCGATGATATCAGCCACTAGATTTGTACTAATAATAGCTTCAGTGCAACAGGATTCGTAAACAGTGCAGTACCTAGTGTAGTGAAGTCTAGATACGGGAACATACGTCAAGGAACATTACAATTGTAAGTATTTCTTTTCAATTCCTACTATTTCCAACACTCAATACTAAATTCCTTATTGCATCATAACTTTTTGATTTGTTAGGTACTTGGTAGGTACTTGAATTCGATTCCTATTTACGGAAATAGGTTTTTTTTGTAGGTACGTACCTAGTTACATCTTTAGTTGAACAGTAATTATTTTGTTTACGTATAAAATACTCGTATGTTAGGTAAGTTTTATCTGTATAAGTATCAGATAGCAATGTCCGTAATTAATCTAATTATTAAATTCAATGTCAACTGTGTGCGTTGTAATATAAATAGGATGTGTTTGTTTGACTTCTTGTTTACATTATGATTCTATATCTTTATTTGATACCTTTTTATACAATTAAAATTAATAACTAGGGAATGAGATTAGTAATACTACTTCAAAATATTTTTTCAATTTATTAAGTTGCTTATATCAAGCCAAAATCAATCAGATTATCTATAGCACCTCCAACTCTTGATTTAAACAGTTCCTTAGTATCATCATCTGTTATTTTATGTTCATTGACATGCGCTTGAAATTCTTCCATATTATCCATGTTAGCGGTTTCCATAAATTCTTTCATTTTAGCTGCGTCTTCATTTTTTCTTGTCACTGCTGAGTTTAACGTGAGAATAAAAATAGGCGCTACTTTAGAATGTCTCTTAAGATCTGCGTCTAATTGTTTTCTTGGATACACATTATCCACTTTGAGTCCAAACTCCGATAATGTAAGGTTTAATTCTGAATGATAGAAGTCAATCCAATCGTAGAAATGTTTAGTTCTTGTTTCGTAGTCGGTGCAATTGAAAATCAAATAATTTAGATCCGCGGCTGGGCTATTAATTCTTGAAATTTGGTAGTCAATCATGCAGCACGATATTGGTTTTCCCCCCTGAAAATACGTTGGTTATCTTGAAAATATTTATCTTATCTTTTACGTGAAATACTACTGATACGAAAAATTTTATGGTTTTACCGTGTTGTCCAATCATAAAGGAATTATCGATAACTTAAAATGTTGGTCAACTTTTTCAATTGTACCTAAACCTACATCTAATGCTTCTTAATTTCACATTCAATTTATTAAACAAGAAGGCCAACATTAACACCAGCACTTTGAATTACTACTAGGTACTGTGTGCTTAAAATTTAAAATGAAAATATGATTAAAGAAACAGCAAATAAGAAAATATACTATTACTGATTTATGGGTAATTAATGAAACTATTTACCTCTACTTGGAACATTAAATTATTCGTCCAGGGATCACCTTGTTGGATCACAGAATATTTTGAATCTGAATCAAAATCAATTAAGTCCTTTAAATCATCGTTCATATTTTCGAATGCTTTTATAATTACATCTTTTTGCTTTTGTGAGTCTAATAATTCTAGAGCATCGTTTTCAAGAGACTTGAAGTATATTTTCATTAGTTCATCATGAGTGTAATGTGACCATGCATCGTAAAATTTGGTCTTATATGTATCAAAAATCTCTGGTTCCTTTTGCCTGAATACATATGACAGAGCATGTAGCTTAGCAAAACTTTTGATGACAAGTTTTATGCATTCTTGTTTAAGAGGCTTAAATCTATCAAACGTGAAGAAACCTGGAACCTGTAAGTCTTCTAATAGAATAATTTCATTCGGCTCGTCCATCAGACATCCGTAACATTTTGCATATCTTAGTCTCTCCTTCACCGGTATGCCTGCTGATATCTCATAATCTGTATACTTCGGTAGCACTTTCGTGTACATTATACTTTCGTTTTTGAACAAGTCGTGGGTTTTCATTTGCACTCTCATCTGTTCCATTGTTGGAGCTACTTTTGCAATTATCTTTAGAGTTTCTCCATTTTTCTCTGCTACAATTCTCTTCACATTTGCTAAGTAGTTATCACCTGCTTCACCAACACTATTGACGGTTACGTGAGCATCGTTGTAACCTTCTTTGTCAAGAACTTTACTTATAAACGCGAGTTGTATTTCGCTTACTTGCTGTAGGTCCCCATAAAATGAATGAGCCATCTTTTCTAATAAACTAACGCGTATTATTTGAGACAATTATTTAAATATAACTTATGAGATAACATTTATCATGTGAATCGAATTATAGGTACCTATTATTATCTTTTAGATAAGGGTTTTATAATGTTTTTTAATGTATCCAGACGCTGTATTTGCTATTTGCTGCTAAGTAGTTTGTACTTTAATGGTATCTATTAAATATAAGTCAAAGTTTGTGTCGATGGATGAATATTCACATCGATGGATATTTGTTACTCTTTAACGGAAAAACCAAAAAAACAGATTAGGATGAAAAAGACAATGCGGCTCCACCTAGTGAGTTTTTTTTTGGGCTCAATAAATAGCAGTATCCTTTACAAGCTACAATAGCTTACAAATTGACTATTCTTGAATAAACGATTTTGCGTAGATATGAGGATAAATACGTTCAAAGTCACGGTCAATCACTAGTATTTTAAGTTCATGTCTAATCAAAAGGATTTTTTTTTTTATTGTCGTGATCATTTCGTTGCCATTTTTATAATTAAAACTTAGATTATGTAATATAGGTACCTACAGTGATTATTATTTTTGAAAATGCCTCAACGTTATTATGTAAGCATATTTACCTAAATAAAAAAACCGCTTTATCATTGAAATAAATTTATTTAATTAACAGTTTATTGTAAGATGATAGTACATAGAGACAGAAAAAAAGAGAAGTTATACAAAAGGTAGGTACAGCATATTTCTAAAAGAAATTTCTTCCTGCAGACCCCACAGAGAGAGATGTGATAGCTTGTAGGCAGGATAGTCACTTAATCTACAATAAACAATAAATATATAAGTATAAACCTACACACATATATTCGATAAATACACATACATAAATATTTTAATTTATATAAATATATATTGTATTCTCTTCCATTTTCTCTTCTCTATTGTATATATTGTACACTCCTCTCTATAAATCCTACAAAGTCTAGTTTTTTTTGTTGTTGTTTGTCATGGTATCGATTTAGTACCTATCACCATTATAAATATTTCGTAAAGCATCTAAGTACATAATAAACATTATTTTTTAACAATTTTCATTAAAAACATGCATTGTAGATATATTTCCTTTTAGTAAGTAATTTATGTTTTATTTATTTTCGAGATCGAGAGTGTTCTCAGTTTCACATCAGATTGGATTATATCTTGTGCTATAATAAGTAGATACTTCTCGCATCGATATTGTCATTTGGGAAATACCATATTACCCAGCACATATTGCTTCCCTATAAAAGCCTTTGCAACATTTGTTACAGACCAGTGTAATTCATAACTCCCCGATAAACAAAATGAATAAAATCCAATTCGAAGGAGATTTAAATTTAATCAGTGAACGTCAACTGCAATTTATTTCAAGTGTGCTCGAAAAACGAGGATTCTGTGAAGCGAAAGCTATCGTTGAACCAGTTTGTAAGCCGGGAGATAATTACGGAGCTAATGTGAAAAGGATTACAGTCGAAAAAGATGGAGCTATCTTTAAAGCGATCGCTAAAATAGCACCGTCAAATGAAATGATGAGAAATGCTATACAAATCGGCGTTTTGTTTCAAAACGAATATCTGATGTACAACGAAGTTTTGCCAAAGTTTTCTAAAATTGAAGAGAAAGCAGGGATAGTTGACGATGATAAATTAAAATATGCAGTTTGTTTTGGCGGTCAAATGGATGATTTGCATGAAGTGATTCTGCTTGAAGATCTGAAAGAGTCCTCCTTTGCCATGCTAGACAGGTTCAAATCTCTATCGGATGAAGATATAAAACTTATCCTCAAAGACTTGGCAAAGCTACACTCACTGTCATACGCTCTCCGAAACCAAGAACCAGAGAAGTTCACAGCATACAAAGAGAAACTCTGTAATTTGGCAGAATTGTTCGCTAACGTTCCAGAATTAAATATGTTCTTTGTTCAAATTGAGAATACTCTGCTTTCTCAAATACAGAACGAGAAATATACGAAGGTTGTCAAGGGCATAGTGAGTGGCATGGCGGCTAATATGGTAAAACTGTCCGAGGTAGATAGAGATGCTCGTTATTCTATTATACAACAAGGTGATACTTGGACCAACAACGTAATGTTCCGAAAAAAGGTACGTCCTTAAAATTTTTACCCATTTTTACCCCAGTCTAGGGTGCATATCGTTATGAGTCTCTGTAGACAAGACAAACTAATATACCTGCATAACTTTTATTATCGAAATTTTCATATTTGTTCATAAATAATCATATAGAAACCGATATCACACTGATAAAGGCAGATATTTACTTGTAACGTACAGGCTTGTAGTAAATATTGATTCTCATCATTATGAATCAATATTTAAACTCTATGGACGTCATATTCTTTTAGATAAGGTAATTACTTGAAAACACTATTGATAAGTGATATTATCTAGATACCTTATGTTATATAATTGTAGTAAGAGTACACTGCAAGGTTGAAAGAACCTAGCTAAAAAAAGGTAAAAGTACTCGTAAATCTGAACAACTTTACCAAAGTGATTAAAAATAATAATCTGCGGAATGGTGGGAAAAGAAACGTGTGGGGACTATGATTTTCCTTTCATATTCGACCTTATGCAAAAAAATCGCTCTATTAGCTTTTTGCAACTTTAGAACCCTGCCTACCTTCCAAAATATCACCGACAATCTTATATTTTACTGAATCACATGTATGTCTATCTTATATCTATTAGATCCTCAATTTATTTTTCCAGGACGAAAACCAACGAGAGTGTTGCATAATCGACTACCAACAATCCCGAATAATCAGCCCAGTCGGTGACTTACTGTACATGATATTCAATTGTACAGACTACGTAACAAGGACCCAACATTTCCAAAAATGGATCGACTATTACTATATACATCTTGATAAATACTTGTCTAATTATGGATTTAAAGCCAGGGATGTATACCCACGAGACCAAATTGACGTGGACTTAAAAAGACACGGTAAAGTATCTCTAGCGCAATCGATATTGTTATCTTTGGTATTGCTAAGAGAAAGTGCTGATGCTGAAAAACTACAAGAAGCGGTGCAGAAAGGCCTAAAGTTAGAAGATATGGTTGGAGAAATGGAAGCTGCGATGAATGTGCAGAAACTTGTTGAATATAAAGCGAGGATTGAAGGATTGGTTGACAGTCATCTAGAACTTGGATTAGTGTAGACTGGTGAACATCATGAAAATTTTGGCATTGGAATTTTTCAAGCCAATGCAGAAGAAGAGTACATGCATATACCTTTTTCTATTGTACACGAATTAAATGTCACATATATTAAGCAAGTTCTCATTAAATTTTGGATGATTTTTCATACCCCAGTTGCTTATACCTTATACGGCTTATTTTACCTTATTACAAAATATTTTTTAAAAATACTTCTAGGACTAATGTAATTTTTTGACGTTTTGTCCATAGCGGAAACAAACATAAAAAAATACATTACTTAGTCCCAGAACTATCTTTAAAAATCGTTTTGTAATGAGGGGGTTTAAGTTTACTTCATTTGAAATTGGGTGCTGGTGAAAATCACTTTTTGGAGTCAAGTTTGTGCCTTTGATGACGATAGTGGCTGTGTTGGCACTAAGTTGATATAAACAGCCAATAAATAATTTATCAACGCCATACAGTATTTTAAAGTCTGTGATTTTTACAATGTTAATATTAAAAATGGTGATTTCGATAGACATTACTGAATTTATAGTTCTTTAGTATTGTACTCCTACTAAACAAAATAATTAATTAAAAAAGTGTATTTTTAATCATAAGGATTCAAATATGTCTTTAGTAAGATGATCTAATTAAGTGACAAATTATAATATTCAATAAAGATTATATTAACCACTACTTGCTCAATATTATTATAATGCCCTGGTTGTAGGAGCTTGTTCAAAAAGTTTTTTTTCAATAGACGTACTACATTTTTTTAGTTTACTTCAGCCACACCCACGTCAAATAATTAAAGACAATAGAACAAAAAAACTGTTTTAAATAATGGTTGGATTGGAAAGAAATGTCTACCAATAAGAATTTTTTTTAAAAAATCGTTGTTGTTTGGGTATCTGTATGGGTTGGTAACAAAAAAAAACATCAGGGTATTAATATGTTTTCCTTTTTTAAATAGGTATTTAATCATTATATCAAACCAAATTCCAGCATACTATCTAAAGCACCTGCAACTCTTTTCTTGTATAGTTCTTTTGTTTCTTCATCTAAAGACAAGATTGAAGTTGTCTCCATCATTTTGGTAACATTCTCCCTATTAGTTAAGTCTGTACTTTCCATGAGCATTTTCATTTTGGCAGCATCATCATTTTTTATAATAATGCCTAAGTTTAGCAGGATACTGAACATCAGTCCTGCTTTACCATGCCTTCTGAGGTCTGCATCTAACTTATCCTTTGGATACACGTTGTTCGCTTTGAGTCCAAATTCAGATAACGTATTGTCTAATTCTGCATGATAGTAGTCAATCCAGTCAAGATAATATTTCACTCTTGTTTCGTAATCAGTACAGTTGAAAATCATATAATGAAGATCTGCAACTGGACTATTCACTTTTGATATTTGATAGTCTATCATACAGCAAGACGTTGCTTTTCCATCCTGAAAATTAAGGTGACCTCATAAAATATTTGTTACTTTGATAATCTAATCAATTGTGTACCTACGTGACAAAGTAATATTTTGATTATCATAGTCAGGACACTTATTAGGATGATAAATAAAATATTTACAGCATCGTTTTGCATCACTATTATCATTATACTACTTTTAAAACTATTGCACAAGTTCATTAAGGAATGAAATAATACATACCTCTAATTGGAACATTAAATTATTCGTCCACGGATCACCTTGTTGAATGACAGAGAACCTGGATTCATAATCAGTGTTATCTAGTTTTTTTAGAACGGAACCAAAATTTTCAGCTACCATTTTAACTATCTCTCTATGCTTCTGCGAGTCTAGCAATTTCAGTGCAGAGTCCTGAGCTTCTTTGAAATACATATTCATTAATTCATCTTCAACTAAATTTAACCAGCCATTGATAAGTGATTTCCTTATCGACTCAAAACTTTCTGGCTCCCGATGTCTGAAGACGTATGAAAGAGCATGTAGTTTTGCAAAACTTTTGAGAGTTTGTCTTACATGTTCTTCTGGCAGGAAATTGAATCTATCAAACATGGTGAACTCTGAAACTTGCAAATCTTCTAGTAGTATAATTTCATATGGTTCCTCCATTAAACACCCGTAGCATTTAGCATATCTTAGTCTCTCTTCTTCCGGTATGCCTGCTGATATTTCATATTCTGTATACTTCGGTAGCACTTTAGTATACATTATAAACTCGTTGTTAAACAAATTGTGTGTACTCATTTGAGCTCGCATCTGTTCGATTGTTGGAGCTACTTTTGCTATCATCTTGAAGGTTTGTCCATCTTTCTCTGCTACTATCCTTTTCACATTAGCTACGTAATTATCTCCAGCTTCACCAACACTGTTAATAGACACTTTAGCGTCATTGTATCCCTCTTTATCAAGCACTTCGCCAATAAACTTAAGTTGCTTTTCGTTTAATTGACTGAAATCACCTTCAAATGTTTGAGACATTTTGGTAAACGATATGATAAAATTATTTGAAGCAGCTATATAAATACTTCTTACTGAGATAAAATTATCGATTAAAACACCAATATATGTGTTATCAGAAAGTTGTTTTATATTATTTAGCTACATATACCTATGTATGATAATAATCTGTTGCTGACAAAGTATGATGAGGGTTATTTTTATTGGTTTTTCATTTAAGTAAATATATTGATTTCTACTAATTGATCGGGCATCTCTAGATTGGCCTAGATAACCTAATTCAATACATACATACGAAAACGTGTATTAAAAACGTGATGTTTATGGAAGGATTTAATCTTTAATTAAACTATAAAGATAAAACAGAAATTCTCAGTAGGGAACTATATAATAAAGACTTCTCAAATATGATGTACCTATTTTTATTAACTAGATGATAATAATGGTAAATAGAAATGTAACAGAAAAGATATAGTTTCATAACAATCATATCGTGAAGACGTGTGCAAGATGACTAGTGTTAAATTAGAAGGTGATATTGAAGATATAAGTTTAAAACAGCTCGAATTTGTTGCAAGTGTTATAGAAAAAGAAGGTTTTAGGAACACAACTGGATTTATAAAAAATATTGGAGATGGCGGGGCAGGTTATATGTCTACTGTCAAAAGAGTCGTGGTAGAAAAAGATGGTAATACCTTTACAGCTATCCTTAAACTAGCATTTACTATTGAAAAGATGCGTGATACGATAAATACCGGAGCAGCGTTTCACAATGAACATATTTTCTATACTCAAATTTTTCCAAGATTATCTGAATTTGAGAATGCAGCAGGTATCCCAAAAGATCACAGATTGAAGACTGCAAAATGTTACGGTTCAAGTGATGAAAAAGGACATGAAGTAATTTTACTTGAAGATCTAAGCAACTTTGTAATGCTTGACAAAAACAAGCCGTTGTCAAGCGACACTGTTAAACTATTTCTTAAAGATTTAGCAAAGCTGCATGCATTTTCTTTTGCATTAAAGAATAAAGATCCAAAGAAATTCAATGATGTTAAAGAGAGTATTATTAATATTTATGAATTGAAAAGTTACACCCAAGTTATGTCTTTGATCACTGCTGTGTTAGAAGAAGATATGCTGACTTTATTTGATGAAGATAAATATAAGGAAGCTTTCCGTGGAATTGTAAGTCAGATGCCAAATCTTATGAATGAAGTAGTTGTGGATGATGATGGAAAATATTTTGTATTTACCCACGGTGATGCATGGACTAACAACGTTATGTTCCGTTTAGAGGTAAGTGTAATAAATAAAATAGAAAATAGTTATTAAACCTTAATGTTATTAATATCTGAATTAATTTAATAGAAACTTTGAAAACGATTAACCTCTCACATCCCATTGACCCATTATAAACCCAGACACAATAGATTTTCTAATGATCTTTTTTTTCTGGGATGTGAAAGATTAATATAACAAATAAATCAAATCTTTGCCAATCATAATTTTATCTTGCTGATCTTAATTTTGATACGTAACATTTCATTTACAGAACAATAAAGTAATCGAGAGCTGTATGATTGATTTTCAATTACCAACATTTAGAAGTCCTGTGAGTGACCTTTATTTTATGATATTCAACTGCACAGACTATGAAAGCAGACGAAAACACTTAAAAAAGTGGATTGATTATTACTACGCTGAACTAGAATACCTAATTTCCAAATACAACCTTAACATTAATAATATTTATCCTAAAGAGAGATTCAATTTTGATCTAAAGAACTATGCCAAAGTATCGTTGTCTTACACAGCTGTTATGTACTTTTTTTTCGTTAAAGAGAGTCGAGAGGCTGCAAAAATGAAAGCTGATTTAAAAGATGAGATAGATATGATGGAAAAGCTTGTGGTAAACAGTAAAATAACGTTACAAGATGAAACAACTAGGAACAAATATAAAGAAAGAATGGAAGGGTTAGTCGGCAGTTTGGTTGAATTGGGACTTTTTTGAAATTCATACATACATAAAGTGCTACAAGGATCTATTGGCACTTGGGTGACATTGTCAGGAGTGCGTGGTTGTGAATAAATAATCCCACCAAAAACATACTGTAAAAACGTCAGCAAAGTCTCGATTCTTGTTTAGCTCTAAAAAGTAATGAAATCTAAACAAAGTCGTGCCAAGTCTAAGGTTCCGTACTGCGATTTCTTTATTATTTAAAGTTAATGTTGTGTGACTGGGCCGTACTTCATGGGGTGCACCTCATAAATGTTGACTTCAAGCTCAAGCTTCAGCAATCACCGAAACACTGGATCACGGGAACAAAAGAAAAGAAAGAGTACTTTAATGAATACAAGTCAATTTTGTTTACCCACACGTAATTGTTATACCTTACAATCATACTGTATTGGTACGGCCAAGTCAGACAACATTAACTTTAAATAATAAAGAAATCGCAGTACGGAACCTTAGACTTGGCACGACTTTGTTTAGATTTCATTACTTTTTAGAGCTAAACAAGAATCGATACTTTGCTGACGTTTTTACAGTATGTTTTTGGTGGGATTTCACTTCTTTTTGTAGAGCCGAAAGCATATTGACTAATTTTATTTGTTTTTCTCAGTTAACACATTTTTCTTTTTAGGAGTTTTTTTTTACTATTACAAATCTTTCTTTTATTTTGTTCCGGTTGTGATTCTTGCACTTTATCTATAGTTTTATGTATTGCCCATTGGCGTTCATTATTTACTCTTTTATACGGCTTAGACGGTTTTATTTCAGGAAGATCGGAGCGGTATTGCCGTCTAAGCCGGTTGTACTCGGTGATTGCTGAAGCTTGAGCTTTTATATTTTTAAAGTCAACATTTATGAGGTGCACCCCATGAAGTTTGGTTACTCGTGAGAGCGCTACGTAGGCTTGGCCACAAGAGAATATGGAGGTGCCAATATCCATAAGGGCATTTTTAAGACCTTGGCTTTTGTGAATTGTTAAGGCATACGCCACACAGATTGGGAATTGTTCTCTATACACGTATGCCCGGGGTATGACCTCAAATTTTGACTTAATAGGCAATAATTCGTGAATCAAATTATTACCGAATTTTACTACCAATTGTTTAGGCTTTGTTCGGTCTTCCGGGTCCCACCTCACTTTTTGTACAGCGCCTATCGACCCATTCACTAAACCTAAACTAACATCAATGTTTCTCCTAAGCATTACTTTAGCTCCCTCTTTAATGATTATAGTTTCTTCCGGTCCAGCAGTCATCGACGCATCATCTTCATATTTTTGTAAACACGCCCGGGCTTTCGTCATCATATATTTTGAACAATCCAAGGAATCTTTAGCAACTAACTTTATCTCTGGATGCGGAATCGCTTTTAACAAAGCATTATTTAACTGCATACACATGTTTCTAGTCGGTAATAAGCAAACAGTATCTTCTGGTAAGTCCCTCAAACATTGTGCTATTTCCATTAACCTTCCTTCGTTGGAATGCGAGAGCAGAGGTATCAATCGGTTAGATAGTATATCTCTGTCTGATTGAGTTGTCACTCCTACTCTAATTCTTTTCAACATCTCTACAAACGTAGAATCGTCTAGCTGTCTCATATTCAACGTAAGTTCGTCGTAACTAAAAAGTTCAGTCCATAAATTTGGCATACATAAGGAGCCTATAAGTTTATTAATTTCTGAAGGGGTTAGATTTTCAAATGGCGACTTTTCTCTAACGGGTGGAAGTTGTAAAAGATCTCCAAGCACTAAAATATGTTTCTTTCCAAACCAACCATCTTCTACATCAGAAGTATCAAACACTTCGCATAAACGAAGATTTTTGTAGGCTAAAGTTACGTTAGATATCAAAGAAACTTCATCAATGATAAATAATTCGACTGATTTTAAGTCTGTCCTTAAAACTTGAAGTACTTCGTCTGAAAGCGGGTTGTATTTAGGAGTTTGTTTATGCTCTACAGGAAGTTGTAGTAATCTGTGAACAGTTAATCCGTTTACGTTAAATGCTGCAATCCCAGTCGGAGAAGTAATAACAACATTTTTATATAGGTTGTTTTTTATCCAAATTTTTAAGGTTTTTATTAAATAGCTCTTGCCGGTGCCACCGGTGCCATTAACGAAATGTCGCAATATTTCCTTTTGGTCCGTAATTTTATTAGTGACTGTATCAAATACCTTTCTTTGGTCAGAATTTAGTTTATCTATCATTGCTTGCTCATTCATTGCCGAAATGTCCGCTTCAACTACATCAAGATTGTTTAATTCTTCCATAGCATGAACCGCTTCCAAAGCTTCAAACTCTAAAGGATTTGTCGGGTCCTTCATCTACAATGTTTTCCCTCTCTTCGTTTAGTTCTGCTACTTTTTCTTCTACCTTTTCAAAAGCTGTTTGTAAAATATTTCGTAATTCAGTCCGTAAATTTCCGTAGCGTAATGCTTCTTTTAAATCGTCCTTTACAGCATTAAATGCTTCTGTGTACGTCTCATAATGCATTTTGAGGTCATCTAGTAGTCTCCAAGGTTTAAATAATAACAATAAGGAAAATAAATATTTTTCTGGCATTTGCTCTACATCATACAAGTAATGGTTAATTAGGTATGGTCTTTCTCGTTTTTTTATATTTTTTATTTGCTTAAACATAATACTCTACTTTATTTGAAACAGGCCGTGTATTAACTAAATCGTAGTTTTTCGAAAAGTCAAAAAGATTCATATCTTGTAATTCGTCAGGTCTGGCAGGGTAAACGTTGTCTATCCAAGAATCATAATATATATCAGTGGAATTCGGGTCGAGTGCAGTCATTTCTGTTTTCGATTTAACTCTGCGATTACGATGAATGTTTACGTCTAACCATCTTATTGTTGTTTGTGGGTCCGTGCCGTATAGTGGTATTCCCAATAATGTATCGCTGGCTTCTAATGCTCCGCATTCTCGATTTGATAATACTCTGAGTATATAGCCGGCTTCTAAGACTTTTTGTAGAGTTAATATCGTTAAACATGTCAGTTGCATGGGTTTTTTCACTTTTAGTAGTATACTTGGTCACATAATAGTTCAAAATGGCTGTTTTCTCTCCAACATATTGAATGTCAATATTTCCATTCCACGCCAACAGCAAAGCGGGATTGTAGTCATTGATCATATCTGACTCCTTTGAACGTATAATATTGTAGAGACGATTATTAGAGCTGAGAGTTTTTCGCGCCGCTATGGTTTGAAATATGTCTCTTATGATAAGAGAATCCGTCACAGTTCGAGGAAATCCAAAACGACAAACTGAAATGAATCCTTTTTTTGTTTTCTTTCTCCTTATGCAATAACTGTTATGTTTATGCATTTGATACGAAGTGACCCGTTGATATAAAGTAGGAGAAATATCTTTTTTTGGAATAGCACATGTCACGTATTTAGTAATAAATGACGCTACCTCGTCTAAAGATGACTTATGTAGAATAGGTGCATCCTTAACCCATAACATTAAATGAAAGTGCTGGGCGCCTCTAGATTGATACTCTCGACGCCAAAAGTAATGAATAATTTTACCTAAAGGTTCATCTGAACTAGTTATAAAGTCTAACATGGCATGAAACTTATTATCTATAAATCGTGAGGTAGATACGGGGTCGAGAGCAACCAATTCATTGATTGTTTTATTTGCCATTTCAACGCCATTTACTTCCCTGATGTACTCTCCTAAATCGTCCCACATCCACTCAGAGGGACTCATGGTAAGAAACCAAGTTGCTGGACCGTAGTGTTGAGTCATACAATTAACATCGTTTCTTGGTTTCTTCCAGAACTGTTCAGTGTTCCTCAGTCTGCCAAATATTGCGCTCAAATCACCTTCTAGCTCATCATTATTAAGCATCTGTCCCCCGATGACAATTTACAAGATGATATCGTTAATTCCGAATTCCGGCTCGTGCCAAAAGATCCTTGTAGCACATCTGTCATGCCTCTTTTCCATCGGGGCAGGTAGAAACCACTTCCATCCACCTGCTACGATCCAAACACATTTCCTTCGTTTCATTCATTTTCATTAATCGCATCAAACATACACGTCAGTATACGTAGAGTACTCTTGCTTGACATTCATGCTCATGGAAATCCTAAAATTCAGCGAAATTCTGATAAATATTATCTTTAAAGATACAGATAATAATTTCTTATCTTTTTATGACTGTATGCTTGTGGTTACTTCAAAAGGATTAGAATTCTTTATCATTTTTTTACGTTAACTGAAATTATACATATTTTTTTAATTATTTTACATTGTCATTATGATGTTTACAAAATTGTTTTTTAGAATTACCTACTCATGTTTTTGTTACGCAAGAATATTAAGTTATTGAACAAAAGCTAAGTAGGTACTTACCTTCATTTTGTTTTCATACAAACCGATAATCATGATCAGTATGTACCTAAAATATTTAGAGGTTTTATTTCGTGTTTTAATTTAGCTTTTATTTAAATGATGGATAAATAAATTTATGCACCTTGATACAAAAATTTATTTAGAATCCTAAGTGGAATCTACAGCACCTGCTTTTGCTACTTACCTACCTATTTACAAAATAATTTTATTAATATTTTTCTTGACTTTTTTCATTTCGTACATAGGTACGGTCAGCATCATAAGTCGATTAACACGTCCAGACTTTAAATAGTTAAATACACTATAAATATAAAAAAATCGCTTAGCAAAATATACTCCAAAGTTAAACGAACACTCAATACCATTGTATCTAATCTGAAATTTATTTTTGTCAAGATTACGTGAGTTACTTTATCTCTGAAGTCTCCCCGATTGCAGCTAATATTTTTATCACTAAGTGACATAGCGGCTACTAAGGTACATAGTGCTGCAATTTCTCTAAAGTGACTCTTATTTCGTAAGATATTAAGTAATGTAGGTATACGACTAACTCAGTTACATACCTAAGAAAAATCAAATAAGTGTCAGTTTTATCATAATAATCTTAAAGTCGAAAGATACTTCATATAAATAACGCAAAGAATAGTACTGGGGGCTTATTATTGATATTAGCGCGATCAAGATGGTTAACATGAGATTAGAAGGTGCAGAAGATATTACTCCAAGTCAGTATGACTTTATTGCAAGTGTTTTACAAAATCTTGGATTTGATGGAGCAACAGCAGTCCTGGAAACTCTTGGCGAAGGAGGAGATGGCTACATGGCTGCAGTCAAAAGGATATTTGTACAGAAAGATAAACAGATTTTTAAAGCTATAGTCAAAATTGCACCAACTGCCGAAACTATTCGTCAAATATTGAATATAGGAATTGCTTTCCACAACGAACATATGATGTATACAGCAATTCTACCGAAGTTTACTGAATTGGAAGAAAAGAAAGGAATACCAGAGAGTGAAAGACTAAAGTTCCCTAAATGTTACGGATCATCAATTAAAAATAAAAACGAAGTTATGCTATTGGAGGACTTGAGTGATATCGGTTTTACTATGCTTGATAAGTTCAAACCTTTAGCTGATGAAACTGCAAGAGAAATTCTTAAGCAATTGGCTAAATATCACTCTTCAGCGTTTGCTCTCAAAAATTTGGAACCCGAGACGTACTTTGGACTTGAAAAAATGTTAATTAACCTTGAAACACAAGAAAATCATATTAAAAAAACGACAGCTATGAGTAAGATGTTTGAAGAAGATATAGTATCTCTGTTTGACGATGGAATTTATAAAAATGCTTTCAAAGGTACAGTCAGCAAACTAAATGAACTAACGAAAGATGTAATTGAAACTGATAATAAAAATTATTTAGTAATCAAACACGGAGATGCTTGGACCAACAATTTCATGTTTCGGATGGAGGTTAGTTTTAGACCTTAAGTAGTAATCATTGCTGATATCGATTCAATTTGTAAAAAAACTAATGTTCATGAAAATATAAAAAATAATAAGTGCCAGTTTCTATAGATAAAATTTAAATGATAGATAAATCTAGGTCTATGTCATAAAACATGAAGTTTTAGATAGAGACAGGTATAAATTATCTGTCAGATAAATTTTATCTGCAGATGGTAAAACAGGCCCTTAGCTTTTTGTCCAGCAGTGGTCGTTTAAAAGCTGACATCATCATCCCTATGAATAAGTTGAATAAAGGTTTCAGTGGTCGTTCAAAAGCTGACATCATCATCCCTATGAATAAGTTGAATGAAGGTTTTTGTAACATTTTCTCTTTTTGTTCAGGGCGACAAACCAGCAGAGTGCTACATGATTGATTACCAACTGGCATCGAATAGCAACCCTGCAAGTGACATCCTATTCATGATATTCAACAGCACAGACCACGAGAGTAGATCAAAATACTTCAACAGCTGGATTGACTATTACTACTCCGAAATGCAAAAACAACTTGCGTATTACGGTTTAGATATTAACTCTATTTACCCAAAAGACCAACTGAATTCTGATTTAAAGAGACACGCTAAGGCTTCTTTAGCTCATATATCAATAATGTCTTTCTTTTTCATAAGAGAAACTACAGATGTAGCTAAAATGAAAGGAAATCTCGATACTAAAGAATCGGATTTCCTTAAAAACGCTTTAGACGATGCTAGGCTATCAAATGCTGATGACAAGACTAAAAATAGATATAAGGCCAAAATGCAAGGTGTAGTTGATACATATATTGAGCTTGGTTTTATTACAGTGTAGGCAGTCAGTTGTTTCTAGAGGGAGCCACGTCTGGTAGTAATAAAGAATAGCGATGAGAAGGAAGTCAAAAATCGTCACGAAAATGTATTAAATCTGTAAGACTGTAGAAATAAGAATGCAAATCCTCGTTAACTATGAACCAAGACGTTCTATCTATCATGCATGAACCACTTGCATCGTGTACTAAAGTTAGGTCAGTAAAAACTATTGATTTCATAAATGTAACCTTCAACTTGGCAATTATTTTTTAACAACCTTATTTCTTGGAGAAGTAGGTTCAATTTCATAAGAAAATCCAAGCATTGTACGTATTTATGTAAGTATTTATAATTACATCAAAATTAAACACATTATCAAAATAGATCAGAGATTGTACATATCTTTTTTGTTTTAACCTTTTAGTAGATACGTATTTACTATCTATAAAATGTAATATAATTTCAGACTTTATTTCCAATAAATCAATCATAATATGAATCGAGATCATTTTTTTCCATTCCTGAAACAAAAAAGAGCTATTATTCAATAATAGTAACATATTTTACGTAATTTAGGTACCTATTACTAAAATTCCAAAAATCCTATGAAATCTATTCAGACGGATTGAAGGCGTTTCGAGGGCGGGCGGACTATTCGATTCAAACGAGAAATGTCATATTTGTAGTAAACAAGTAACTATAATGTATTCACCTATTTACTTTAATATACAGAAAGTTAGGCGAATAAGTAGGCACCTAATATAGGTATAGGTCGCGCCACGTAAAATGACCCCTAGCTGGCAGATGCGCATTAGACGATTTTTGAGTCGTTGACGTTTAACATTTGTTTTAAAATACCATCGCGCACAAAAGTGTTTAATTACAGTCATGGTTTTACGCACAAAGGAAAGAAAAATATTATTAGTAGTATTAGTAAGGTGGAATATAAATAAAAAAAAATACACAACTACCAATCAATATTGGATTTAGTGTAAAATGTAAAAAATATTAGAAAATTAAAATAAAAAACATATTGTTCTTAAATTAAGTCTTCATGGGTGGCGCGAAAAACAGATGAGGACGCGGTGTTGATGCCAGAAGTGGCCATTTTATTATCATCGTTGTCGTCATTTTCATAACCTTTGGAATCAGAATCATCATCCTCTACGTATAGTCTATAAGTCAACATACGTAACCGCGTGCGAAAGACTCTCACAAAATGAAACGATAAATAGTCCTAGTACTTTCGAGCGTAATAGTGTACCCATGCGCGAACACGTGATTTTCATTTGTTTCTAAAGTTCTTTTTACGTGGCGCGACCTATACCTAATGCATTTTAACTTAAAATTGTACATCGAATATACAATTTACATAACATTGGAAATTTTAAAGTCAATTTGTTACCAGAATGAAAGGTACTTACGTCGTTTATCATTGCAGTCGAATCTCGTACAAGAAGTGGTTCCGTCCGCTGCGCACACGCACTTGTTGCATTTAGAAGAAAATATTTGAAATGGTTGACAAGGCTTCGCGTTTGCTGCAAGATTTAGAGCCCGTTTCACTACACTTTACAGATAAAATTAATCTGACAGATATTTTATTCCTGTCTCTGTCTAAAACGTCATGTTTTATGAAATAGACATAAGTTTATCTGGCAATTAAATTTTATCTGTAGTTGGTGAAAAAGGCATTTAAAATAATGAAGTTTAATTTTTGAACATGCAAGAGATTGCATTAGGGCAGCCGTACTCGGACTGTTTCAGGCACTTGCTGATTTTCAAGTAGTGATGGGCCGAGTACCAGTTTTACCGAGTTACCGAGTACCGAGTATTACTCGGTTTATAGTTTACCGAGCCGAGTACTCGGCCGAGTTACTCGGTATACTTGAAGTAGGTAAAATTGCACGCTAACAAGTTCAGGAGCAAATGGAGTTACGACCCTCCCTCCGCACCCCGCTAATTATTCGAATGAAAGCAATAAACCGCAAGGTCAAGGGGAGAAAAAATTAGATAAAACCCTGTTTATAAAATTTTCTCCTAAATAATTATGGTTTTAGCAGCATATTATAGTAACATTGTTCTAGCTGGGCAAAGGCTTCGGCCTTTATGTCCCATTAGAAAGAATTAGACTATGATCTACTAAGCAGATCCAATGCGCAAGGTAGATTTATTTGCACCGAGTACTCGGCATTTTAGCCGAGTTATTCGGCCGATTACGAGTAGTGAAAAAAGTGCCGAGTACGCCTAGTACCGAGTATTAACCGAGTACTCGGCCCACCTCTAATTTCAAGCAAGCACCAGATTGTTTCAAGCGCGGGTATTGAAGCGACTGCGACTGCTCGAGCAGTCACCTGTACGGCAGCAAATAAATGACTATTTCACCGAGCGGTCGCGGCTTCAAGCAGTCGGGTCTCAACTGTATGAAGCAGTCCATTCCATGTACGACCTAATTCTCACCTTGTTTCCAAAACAGTAGCATATCGTCGTCAGTATTATATGGATTCACGTGCTTCTCGTCTAGTGGTGGTCGCGTTTGTATTAATATCAGACACTGTAAGTAAAGTAAACTTACTATGGGATCTACACACCAAAGCCGCCGGCATGATTGTTTATGGTATCTACAAACAAAGGCCGCCGGCACTTCATTTGTCAAAAATGTCTTTGACAATGTTTGAAAACGACGCTTACACACCAATGTCGCCAATGACAATTGCACACCAATCCTGCCGGCCCGGCGGCTTATGCTTTTTTTGTGTCATTTTTGACAAACGAAGCCCGCCGGTCTTGCCGGCAGCATTGGTGTATTTTAAAAACTAAAACACGCTTTAGCTAGCACTAAACATGCTCCATCATCAGGTCATTTCGAAAGTACCTTAATATTGTATTGTTATCAGAACTCAGAGCGTGTGCAAAATTTCATCCTATTCGAAGACCGGCAAGTGGGTCAAATTAAGATTCCAAGATTTGTTTACATACATAGTTATTTACAAGTGAAGCTAATATAAAGCGTGTAATTAACAATAAAGAACTTCAGTCACGTACGTCATTTTGAAGGTGAATTAGTATAGAAAAATAAACTTACACAACACAATATCACAATTTCTTTGAACATATCGGAAACACATTATATTCGTACGTAATCTCGTTTGTGGATAAGAAATCAATTTCAGGTTTGCTTTGTTGAGCTACGATATAATCGATTATAGTAAGGTAATCAATCGTTGGAGCTATTTTTGTTTTTAGATGTTTCAATTGTATTCAGTCATTTTTTATATAAAAAAAACAAAACTTTATAGATGATCTAGCCAATAAAATGCAATAGCAGGCGGCCTTATTGTTAAGGGCAAAAAATGTTGTTTAAAGTTTAAAATGCTGCTTGAATGTGCCATTCCTGCCCATCCTGAAAATTTCAAAGGTAAAATTTAGAATCAAACAAAAAAAGATTCTGGCACATTAATACTTTATTTAGGCAATTCAAAGTGCTCAAATATATTTACAAAAAAATAAAATAAATAATTAAACACATAACAAATGTTCCTATAAAACCAGGGTTTCATGAATAGCAGGCTTTGTTGAAATGAAATTTGCTACATTTAGGATATCGTTTCATTACTTTTCATCATTTGCAAAATTATGTCATAAACTTTCTCTTTGACATTTACCGCCCAATGATAATCTAAATGGTTGTAATCATCAACTAAAATCATTGCTCCCAAATTGTTCAACTTCCCCGCCAAAATGTCCACATCTTTGTCACTAGAAAGCCAATCTGACTTACTGTAAAATAGATTTACTTTTGTACTGATATTTCCTACATTATAATCCGGGGGTTCTTCACTTCCATATTTTTCAATGTTTTTCTTTGTATCATATTTATATTTTCTAAAGTGACCAGATTCTATATCTTGACCGAAATGTATTAAGTCTTTCGCTGAAGATCCTGCTGGAAAATGCTGGAAAATTGTATAAAGATATTTTATATTCATCTGAGCTGTATCAAATCCAAATATAAGATTTACCAAATTGTCACAAAATATTGCTGATAGAGCATTGTCTTTACACAGTAAACCTGCTAAAGTTTTTGTTACAAAACTATTTGGGGCAAATTCATTACCGGCAAAAATTTTTAGTGCAAAATAGAACAAGTTATAATTTGTTGCCAATATTCTTAATAACGGACTTTTTAAATTCGATAAATAAGCGATTGGAGCCAACGCAAACATTTCGTAGACTTTGTCGTTGTATTCCGGTAGCTCTGAAGTCAGGGCGAAAAAAATCATGGTTCCTTGAGAAAAACCAACGTAAAATAACTTTTCTTGGTCGGTTTTTTCCAAAACATAATCAATAGTTGCTGGTAAATCGTATAATGCCATTTCATCAGAACTGAAGTCCCAAAATTCAGCGCAGTCTGGGGATATGCTGACGTGATTTCTTGAAAATTTGTTTCCTCTATTATTTCCAAGCCAGACATCATATCCTTCTTCAGCTAAAAGATATGGTAAACTTTGTTCTTGTGCCATAATCCAATCAAAAGAAGATCCAATAAAGCCATGATTCAGGTATGCAACTCTGTTATTTGATTTTTCACCAAAAATTCTGAAAATCGTTAGGATATATCCGTCTTCTGTTATCACTGTATGTTCTTCAATTCCAAAACCGTATTTTTGAACTAATTCCGTCATATTTAGATGCGCATCTTCATTATTTAAGCCACTATTGTAATCTTTCACGTCTTTAGCTATTTTCTCTGGAGATGCATAACTTGCAGTTGCAAAAAGTTTCGGAACGTTTCCTAATTTTAAAATACTCGTTACTACATCTGTTAAATCCCGCGGTGATAGGTCGATCTGTCCAATCGTCGTGCAATTTTGGAAGCTTAATTTTATTATATTAAAAATAATAAAAAATATTATTAATATTTTCATTGTGAGTATTTCGTTCACTTCCTAGCGTTGTACAAATCTTTCTGTACAAAATTTCTGTTAAAAGCGCATTTTAAATCCTATAAATATTATGCTAATGATTGTAGCTTTGACGTCAACTTGATTTGTAAATTATAATTTTTACCAGGTAGGTAAGTATATTCAATTTATTTAATAATGAGATACGGCCTATGGAACTCTACTATTGAGCTCTTATTGAGAATGCTTACTAATTAGATACAAACACGCGTACAGGACAGCGTAGTGGATTACGCCCTAAACATTCTCGTATAAGAGTAGGCTCGTGCCCCTGTGGTGGCGACTAAAGGGCTGACAAGGCAAGACGTAACAGGTCCATAGCAGACGTAGTTTTCAAAACACGCGGTTGCGGAGCATTTTCCGTGATTCCACGAACGCGGTTGCCGCGTGTTTTGAGATCGCGCGTTTTCCCGCGATTTACTCGCCGTCGAAGCGCGTATTGACACATTACAAACTTAGGAGCGAAGCAGTAGCAGGAAGGGCGACGATCAGGGATGAAAAATGCGAAAGAAAAATTTTTGTTTTTTCGAAACTTTCAATTTTACCTACATGTAAAATACATGAAACTTTTGAAAGATTCAAATTTCGAGTACTTTGAAAATTACACGTCAAATGTGTAAAAAACGTGTTTTTCTTCGAAAAAAAAGTGAATTTTTCAATCGGTGCATTTTTACAACTACGTCTGCAAGGTACCTTAGGGATCCTTCTAACCTATGTAGGGTATACATATGGAAGATCTTTCAGCTTTCTGAACGTGAGGAAGGTATGGCCCTCGCAGGCTCTTGGACTATTTAATTTTGTCAAAACGCGAATGCTACGCGGGTAAACCACGAGTGAACCGCTTGGCGAGACAGTAGCGGACCGTTTTGGTGGCGGTGGTTACGCATGCTTAGCTTACAAGGTTGCGGCGAATCGCAGAAAACGCTCCGCTACCGCGCGTTTTGAAAACGCTAATATGGCGTACTATGGCTCTTTCTTAACCAATAAAATTAAAACATATCTTGATAAAGCCAATGAATCAGTTACAAGGTAAAATACTGATTGAATATGCCCTTCCTGCTCATTTCGAGAAAGTAAAAGGTAGTCTTGAGCCAAATAAAAAAATTTTTCTTGCTTAGGTATTTAATTTCCATAAAAAACGCTGAACATAACAACAGAGCCGTAAAAAAAACAGGTTTCAAGCAGGTCTATTTTACATTTAGGATATCGTATCATTACTTTTCATTATTTGCAAAATTATATCATAAACTTTCTGTTTAACATTTATCGCTTTAGGGTAATTAATAATTATTTTTTAAAATGACCATTGTGACAAAAATGAAAGTGTTACAAAAATGAAACTTGTTACAAAAAATAACAAAAATGAAATATTAGGGCTTACTCACAATGCACACTTTATCTTTTACTATTTTCTTTTACTCATGTATTAAATGTCATGCAATGAAATGAAACACAATACCAATAATCAACACAAATTGTATTTTTTTTTATCAATAATGAAATCAATGAAGTCACTGTATATAATAACAACATAAAAGATTATTCTCTTTAACTTAAAATATAAGAAAACATAATTAAACAAAATATTTCATTGACATAATAAAATAGAATTAGTAAAAATTATATGTGCATTTGGGTGCGCATGCACAATCACGCTCCGATTATAATGTTTAAATTAGTGGTCCACATTATAGTCACCGATGTGATTACAGCTTTACTTCATTTTTGTAACGTCATCAAAAATTGTTACAAAAATGAAGAAGCAACATTGTTTGAAAATAATCTCAAATAGTTTATGCCAACAGAAATCTCAATGAGTGAAATCACCGTGCATTTTTATAAAGATACATAATAAACTATTCCAATAAACAATTAATGAAAAAGGAGCCGCTTACCTGTGTATTTTGACAAACAACCAAAAAAAAACAAACAAAATGGATAAATTAAAACTGGAATTTTTCCGGTCGACAAAAAAACACACGTCGTGCACTTTTTCACACAGTAAACGAAATTACCGATTCAAATTCGTTTCTGGCGTGCCATTGACTCGTTGAACTGCTAAGTGTTTCTTTTTCTAGTTTTCAATTATTACCAGATTTATTTGTTACAAAAATGATAAACAAAAATGAACAAAATTTCGGACGATGTTTTGTAAGTAAAAAATATATATTTAAAATTATTTAAATTAAATAATGTATACTGAAGAAATATGCTTTCACTGTTGTCTAGGCGATAAATTCACTCATAATTAAATAAAGATTCCAGTAACTTTTTTAGGTCAAATTTTGTAACGTATCTCGTGAAGAGGACAAATAATTTTGTATAGGGACCATCCGAACCCACTGAGAAAAAATAAGTATTATTTTTTTAATTGTAATATTTAATACATAAAACTGTTTAATTCTACTAGACAATACAACATTGTACAATAATAGGTACTTTTTTGATACTTAAAAGTATATTTAATAAAAAATATCGCGTATGGACAATTTTTTTCATCCAAATAATCATTTTTAAAAATAATCATCCTTTAACATTCATTGCACCAATTTATTTTTCATTACCTACTTTGAAGAGGTATGCATGACACGGAAATCAGAGCTGTCACGAAAATCATCGAAAAACGAAAAGACTATAGTGACGAACTGGTGCAAGAAGGTAGTGATTTTTTTCATTTTCAAAGTCTTATATCTCCGAAAGTATATCACTTTTGACAATTATTCAAAATACTATCGTTGTATAATATTTTTCTCTATCGATTGACGTAAGTTTCATCAGTGGCCGCCAACTTTTTTTTTCCATACTAGCTCGAAAAGGGAATGTGTAGCCTAAGTGATACCGAAAATTTTTAATATACCAATTAGGTTCTATGCTCTTTCTGTGAAATCTTTTAAATCCGAAAATATGCTAATGTTTGTAGTTGTGACGTCAATCAATTTAATTTGTAAAGTGTATTTTTTAATTTTTTAACTGGAACTAATTATCTATTATAATAAATAAATATAATGAGGTACTTCATACTCTACTATTGAGCTTGTTAAGATGACGCTTACTAATTGGATACAAACACGTGACTTATGAACGTTCTATAGTCGAATCTCAAAAAAATTCTTTCTAGTATACATATAATACACGTTCTGTAGATTTATTTTTTATGTAAAGTTACTTTTTTAACTTTTTCGGTTCCTCTACATTAGTTGTTGGTCAAAATTAGTATAATCACCTGATTAAGTAGTTGTGTTTGAATAGCCAACAGATTATGTTATGTACTTACCTTTATTACCTATACCACCACCTTAAATTATTGTGTAACTAAACTAAACAAAACAAAACAAGAGAATCATTCAATTTTATTTTTGGTGTCTATACGTATTTAGCAACAAACAAAAGAATATATTAGAAGAATACACAGGGTGGCCTTTTGGTCGATTGACGTCCAAAAGGAAAATTTGGATTTCTCGTGTCGTGGGGTATCCGGAATCACCCCCATGTTTGTTCAGCGATTTTTTACGGTTTCCAAGTTATGACATGTAAATTTCTGTGAATCGAATTCTGTTTCGTCTACATTTTTACGTCAATGTTTTATTCCAAGTACTTATATTAAAATTAACAGCCGTTGATTTTGAATAACCTCGGTTGACCAAGGTTTTACAATCTATCTTTTATCTAGATAGAGATTTCTTATCTTGATATGTAAACTAAGGCGGGGAAACAGCTTCAGTAAGACCCCAATTAGTATTAGGATGTGTATTATATTTTATACTGAAGATTAGGATAAATGCTGATTGAATATGCCATTCCTGCCCATCCTAAACATGTAAAAGGTAAAATTTTGAGGCAAACAAAAAAAAAATGATTCAGCCACATTTATATTTTATTCAATTCGCTTTCAAAGTGCTCAAATATATTAACAATAAAATAAAAAATTAAACACATAACAAATGTTCCTATAAAACCAGGGTTTAATGACAAGCAGGCCTTGCTGAAAGTTCCACATTTAGGATATCGTTTCATTACTTTTCATCATTTGCAAAATTATGTCATAAACTTTCTCTTTGACATTTACCGCCCAATTAAAATCTAAATGATTGTAATCATCAACTAAAATCATTGCTCCCAAATTGTTTAACTTCCCTGCTAATATCTCCACATCTTTGTCACTGGCAAGCCAATCTGACTTACTGTAAAATAGATTTACTTTTGTACTGATATTTTCAACATTGTAATCCGGGGGCTCTTCACTTCCATATTTTTCAATGTTTTTCTTTGTATCATATTTATATTTTCTAAAGTGACCAGATTCTATATCTTGACCGAAATGTATTAAGTCTTTCGCTGAAGATCCTGCTGGAAAATGCTGGAAAATTGTATAAAGATATTTTATATTCATCTGAGCTGTATCAAATCCAAATATAAGATTTACCAAATTGTCACAAAATATTGCTGACAGAGCATTGTCTTTACACAGTAAACCTGCTAAAGTTTTTGTTACAAAACTATTTGGGGCAAATTCATTACCGGCAAAAATTTTTAGTACAAAATAGATCAAGTTATAATTTGTTGCCAATATTCTTAATAACGGACTTTTCAAATTCGATAAATAAGCGGATGGACCCAACGCAAACATTTCGTAGACTTTGTCGTTGTATTCCGGTAGCTCTGAAGTCAGGGCGAAAAAAATCATGGTTCCTTGAGAAAAACCAACGTAAAATAACTTTTCTTGGTCGGTTTTTTCTAAAACATAATCAATAGTTGCTGGTAAATCGTATAATGCCATTTCATCAAAACTGAAGTCCCAAAATTCAGCGCAGTCTGTGGATATGCTGACGTGATTTCTTGAAAATTTGTTTCCTCTATTATTTCCAAGCCAGACATCATATCCTTCTTCAGCTAAAAGATATGGTAAACTTTGTTCTTGTGCCATAATCCAATCAAAAGAAGATCCAATAAAGCCATGATTCAGGTATGCAACTCTGTTATTTGATTTTTCACCAAAAATTCTGAAAATCGTTAGGATATATCCGTCTTCTGTTATCACTGTATGTTCTTCAATTCCAAAACCGTATTTTTGAACTAATTCCGTCATATTTAGATGCGCATCTTCATTATTTAAGCCACTATTGTAATCTTTCACGTCTTTAGCTATTTTCTCTGGAGATGCATAACTTGCAGTTGCAAAAAGTTTCGGAACGTTTCCTAATTTTAAAATACTCGTTACTACATCTGTTAAATCCCGCGGTGATAGGTCGATCTGTCCAATCGTCGTGCAATTTTGGAAGCTTAATTTTATTATATTAAAAATAATAAAAAATATTATTATTATTTTCATTGTTATTATTTCTTTCACTTCCTAGCTTTGTTCAAAACTTACTGTGAAATTGGCATTTAAAATTTCTGTGAAATCTTTTAAGCCTATAAATATTTTTAGCATATGATTAGCATATGCTAATCATTTCAGTATTGACGTCAACTAGATTTTGAATTGAAACTATCTATGATAATAAATACATAAGGTACTTCATACTCTACTATTGAGCTTGTTTATGCAAACACCTGACTTATGAACGTTATATAGTCAAACAAAAAAATATATTCTTTCTAGTATACTGAGAGTAACAGAAAGGGGGTATAATGCCGAAACATAGCGATAGTTCTCATGAAACTGAACAACTTTCCCCAAGAATCATGGGTCGTAGCTCGAAAAAAATTTTAGAACGCTCATACTTACTCGATCAGCTGATTGGACATTTTGTATGGGGTGGCGAATTTTTTTTTCGATTTACTACCCATGTTCCTTAGGATAAGTTGTTCAGTCTCATGAGGACTATCGCTGTGTTTCGGCTTTATACCCCCTTTCTGTTACACCCTGTATATACATATTATACATATAACACACGTTCTATAGATATTTTTTTTAAGGAAAGTTTTTCGGTTCCTCAATATTAGTTGTTTGTTAAAGGGGTTTGAATATAATGTCCTACCTAAACTTGTGTATGTACCTTTTTCGACAAAAATGGCGGCAGGCTATAAAACCTTCATTAAATATTTTGATAAAGTGTCACGTTTCCGAGATATAGGCTGTCAAAGTTAGACTAGTGGCGCCAGTATTTAAACATGAAAAAAATGTGTTTTGGTGTTATTAAATGGCACATATTGCATTAAAAATTGACACTAGAGTTTAAATGAAGGATCCTGGCTTATTTAAGCGAACCCCCTCCTTCCCCCTAAGATGCTCAGCCTATAATTTTTATTATTTTAGGTATAAATATGGTGGGAATTTAGAGTGGTTTGAAAATAAGAGCTTTTGAAGCAATTTCTAACAACTCCCTATACCATCCCCCCCCTCAAATACCCCCTATCTTTTATTTTGTAACTGTGCTGCCCTGTATTGGGAGTTGACATAGATTGCTTCAAAAACTCTTATTTTCCTACCACTCATTCCCACCATATTTATACCTAAAATAATAAAAATTATAGTCTGAGCATCTTGGGGGGAAGGAGGAGCGTTGCTAAAATAAGCCAGGATCCTTCATTTAACTTCTAGCATCAATTTACAATACAATATGTGCCATTCAATAGCACCAAAACACTGTTTTTCATGTTCCAATACTGGCGCCACTAGTCTATCTTTGACAGCCTATATCTCGAAAACGTGACGCTTTATCAAAATTTTTTCATCTATACTTTCTATTTGTATTGACCTGAACTATCGATTGTTGAGTGAAGGTCTCATTGAATGCCGCCACTTTTGGAAAATTAGAAAAAAAGTTGTAGGCAGGACACTCTCCATACTAAAATCTTCAAACCCCTTTGTCTTACCACCTGTTTTTTAAGTGGTTGTGTCTAAATATGCAACAAATTACGTTATATTGTACGTACCTTATATTACACCACCACCTTAAAAAATATATTTATTTATTTATTTCAATAGTGGGTAATTATTTTTTAAAATGACCATTGTGACAAAAATGAAAGTGTTACAAAAATGAAACTTGTTACAAAAAATAACAAAAATGAAATATTAGGGCTTACTCACAATGCACACTTTATCTTTTACTATTTTCTTTTACTCATGTATTAAATGTCATGCAATGAAATGAAACACAATACCAATAATCAACACAAATTGTATTTTTTTTATCAATAATGAAATCAATGAAGTCACTGTATATAATAACAACATAAAAGATTATTCTCTTTAACTTAAAATATAAGAAAACATAATTAAACAAAATATTTCATTGACATAATAAAATAGAATTAGTAAAAATTATATGTGGCTGAGGCTTTTTTTACTGCATTTGGGTGCGCATGCACAATCACGCTCCGATTATAATGTTTAAATTAGTGGTCCACATTATAGTCACCGATGTGATTACAGCTTTACTTCATTTTTGTAACGTCATATTTGTAACGTCATCAAAAATTGTTACAAAAATGAAGAAGCAACATTGTTTGAAAATAATCTCAAATAGTTTATGCCAACAGAAATCTCAATGAGTGAAATCACCGTGCATTTTTATAAAGATACATAATAAACTATTCCAATAAACAATTAATGAAAAAGGAGCCGCTTACCTGTGTATTTTGACAAACAACCAAAAAAAAACAAACAAAATGGATAAATTAAAACTGGAATTTTTCCGGTCGACAAAAAAACACGCGTCGTGCACTTTTTCACACAGTAAACGAAATGACCGATTCAAATTCGTTTCTGGCGTGCCATTGACTCGTTGAACTGCTAAGTGTTTCTTTTTCTAGTTTTCAATTATTACCAGATTTATTTGTTACAAAAATAATAAACAAAAATGAACAAAATTTCGGACGATGTTTTGTAAGTAAAAAATATATATTTAAAATTATTTAAATTAAATAATGTATACTGAAGAAATACGCTTTCACTGTTGTCTAGGCTATATATTCACTCATAATTAAATAAAGGTTCCAGTAACTTTTTTAGATCAAATTTTGTAACGTATCTCGTGAAGAGGACAAATAATTTTGTATAGGGACCATCCGAACCCACTGAGAAAAAATGAGTATTATTTTTTTAATTGTAATATTTAATACATAAAACTGTTTAATTCTACTAGACAATACAACATTGTACAATAATAGGTACTTTTTTGATACTTAAAAGTATATTTAATAAAAAATATCGCGTATGGACAATTTTTTTCATCCAAATGGTCATTTTTAAAAATAATCATCCTAGTACAGCCAAAAAACACCACCATTACGGGAGACTATCCCAAATCGATGGTATTATATTGCTAGATATACTTTTACACAAAAAATAATAATAAAAAACACTAAAATTAAGTACTTAATACCTAATTGAGATCATAAATCTTATATGTACTTATCTTCGAATTAATGGCATATTTAAGATAAAAAAAATACAATATTTTATTTTAGAACTAAACGAAACAAAACAAAACAAACAACATTCAAATTTATTTTTGGTGTCTATTTATTAACAAACAAAAGATTATATTTTTATCAATATATGAGTAGAATATATTATGTACCTCTTCACTCAAGTAAATTACGAAGTCAAAGCACTGCCAGATGATAGGCTTAAATGGCGAATACTCCACCGACAAGAGTCTAACTAAATGATGATATATTATGCAATACAGAATAAATACTTGTACATATCAAATAATATTATTATGTAAGTATAACATTTTTATGATATCCATTAGGGATGTTATGGATATGAAATTTCGGATACGGATTGGATACGGATTTAGGAATGATTATTATACCGGATACGGTTACGGATACGAATAATAAATTATTTCGGATTATCCGTTAGTTTCGGTTACGGATATTAATTTTTTAAGGAATTTCAAAAGTAAAATACAAATAACGTGTCTCAATTAGGCTCCACCCCTATCCGATACTATGCGAAACTTTTATTTCGGATTCGGTTACGGTTACGGATGATTTTTTATATCGGATATCCGATAGTTTCGGTTACGGTTACGGAGCTCCCTAACATCCCTGATATCCATCTAACAAATAGATAGGTACTACTTTAACTCTTTATGAGTCTGTTTCACCATCCAAAGATAAAAAATACCTGACAGATATTTTATACCTGTCACTGTCTCAAATGTCATGTTTTATGAAATAGATAAAGGTTTATCTGTCAGTTAAATTTGATCTGTAGATAGATGGTGTAACAGCCCCTAAGCCTTAAAAGGCGCCACATCTTAAAGATACTTAAAGCGAAAACTAAGTGAAAGAGACGGTGGAATTCAAGTTTAAAGGTAAAAGAAAGAGTAAGAAAGAGAGGAGAGACATGAAAGTTTCATGTAGTTGAGTGCCTTTCAGTTGTGCAAATATTCCGTGGATTATTCGAAGATTACGAGTTGAATCGTATTATCGAATATTTCCTTTCAAATATATATTTTTAGAACGACTTGGTCAAAGAATATGTACTAGGACCCGTTTTTTTAATGGAAGACATTTTTTAATTATAGGATTTAGATAGGTACTTTAGAAATTTAAAAAGCATTTGTGATTGTGGTTATAAGGGGTTTGAGCTTAGAGGTTTTAATTTAGGGATTGTAATGGTATCTACACACCAAAGCCGCCGGCTTTTTTGACAGCTGCCATTCGTATGACGTAAAGCCGCAGGCCTAGACCGGCGGCATGCCGGCGGCGGCTTTGGTGTGTAGACAGCATAATATGCACCCACCTACAGCCATTGGGTTCGATTTCAACCTACAGGCAAACATTGCTCCGATGAATAAAGATGTTTGTCTTAAGTTTGATTGTTCGTAGGTATTTAGTATTTATAGCAAACTATATAATTATTGTGATAAACTAAATAATAATCTTCATTTCACTAGACATTGATAGAATCTTGAATGTTAACTGCGATTTAAAAAAAACATATTAATACTGCAGTAGATGTATCTCCAACAAGCTGGACCGACGACCTGGTGAAAGTCGCGGGGAGCCGTTGGATGTGGGCAGCGCATGACCGGCCGTTGTGGAGACCCTTGGGGGACTCCAGCAGTGGACGTCCATCAGCTGACACGACGAGATGTACCTAGTATTTCTTCGAAGAAAATTCACGTAAAAATTTTCTCGATAGGTACTTTGGAGGGAAGTTGTGATTAGTTGGGGTGTTGTTGAAAAATTATACACACCCCAGTATTGACAGAAATGCAGTTTGCTTTACCGTCTTTATCTAATTATGAGCTGCTAAAACCACCTATTAAATATTTTGGGACTTTTTGATAAGTAATTATATATTCTTTGTTTATTTTTTTTCCTGCTGCCGCCACTGTGTCTTACAATAATTTCTAAAAATTCTATTCTATTTTATGTAGTAATATTTTCACATAAATGTTTTATTCCAATTGTTTACAGCCTTTGATTTTGTATACCTAACCTCAGTTAAATTAAAGGTTTTACAATGGTATCTATTTTTTATCTAGATAGAGATTTTTTATCTTGATAAACTAAGGCGAGGAAACAGCTTCAGTAAGATCCCAATTAGTAAGAGCCATTATTGAAGTTCTCGAGTGCAGCTACGTGTTGTAATTGGCTTTTAGATACTGTCTGCAGTTAGTACATTACAGGCAGCTAGTTTGATAAATGACCTATAGTTAACTTCGTGCAACTTCGGGTAACTTCGTGTGAAATATGAACTCAAGAACACAGGTCATTCGTTTGTATCAGCTAGCCTAGTACAGTGCCGAACACATTTCTCTCCCATTGTTTTCAAGTTGGGGAACTTTCAGCTTTAAAACTTGTGCTGCCGTTCCGTTCCGTATACAATCCGAGTACGGAAACTAATATTAGATTTGTGTTGTGAAGTTATGAACGAAATGTTTGTTATGTTTGGGGTTTTGATTAATTTTGCTGGTTGGTATTTGTTTGATAAGGATAATGGGGTAACAGCCATGCTTTGTGTAGAAGTTACGAGTAGTTAAAATACTTATTTGAATAAAAGATTTCTGACAAAAACTGTGATGGTTCCTGTGTGTCGGTCGGGTTTTAAATTGAGTAGAGAGGCGGAGCATCTTGCTTTGGCTCACGACCTATCAGCTATAAATGAATATGACCGATTTCTGTCACGGCGACCGCTTACGATGAACTCTGCTGTCGTTCATGTGCCCATATAGCTGATGTATAAAACAAACTTATAAGATGTTGATAGCCCGCCATTCATACTTGCCCGCTGGTCGGGTTGTTTGAGCTAATACATGTCGAATTAACTGACGGGCTATAATCCCGAAAAGGAGATAAACCTAATCCTTCTTTTTACAAAACGCGTTTTAAATATAGTTTTAGGACTAATGTCATTTATTGACATTTTGATTATAGCCAAAACGTCATAAGTATATCTTGGCTAGTTCTAGAACTATAAATAAAACTCGTAAGGGGATCTTGTTTAAGTACAATGTGTGTTCCTGTATAGGTAGAAATGTTTATCGTTCGAAAACAGCAACTGCAGCACACAGCGCAAAGTTATAAACCAATACCCATTTAAAACCCACATCACAAAGAACGTTAGATCAAACGCAATTCGCCCAATATGGTATGAAAGAAAAGGCGCTAAATTTTTATAACCTATAAAGTTTTTATGATCGCGATACCTTCATCGTTAGATATCAAACGGAAACTGAGTTTGAAGTGGAAGTGGTACTTACTGAACTACAATGTTACACAGAATCCAATAAAATAAAACCTCAAATTAGATTTTAATGATTCGTGGTTTTGTGTGATCGTTGAACGTATTGGGTTCGGGGTTTTACTCGTTTAAATTTGATATGAAAATCGCTGAAATCTAGTATTTTATCACTTAGCACCAACTTAGCAGGGGCCCAAGTCTGCTATTTTTGTGTTAATTTAGAATATCCTCAGTTTTGTGAGCATAGCGCATACAATAATGCGCTATGGTTTTTCGTGCATGCGTCAAATGAAAACGCAAGATGAAAATGAAAGCGTACCTATTGGTGAAAACATAGCTATTGAGTCATAATTATTCGAGTTTTTCATTCTACTTCAATTGAATTTTCTTAATAATTGAGGCCTTGGCCTTAGGTAAATGTACTTAAGTGACACCCATTCGAAAGAAAACAGGCTTTATGACGCACGTTAGAACAATTGAATACTACCTTGTTAAAAAAACAATACTATGTAGGTATGGTGATATATTATTTTCACAAAATAGAAGATAATATAAGGAACACGTATCTTCTATTTTGTTTGATAAAGTTGACAAAGTGAAAGTTAATAATTCTTGCAAAGGAATTCAACAGGGGCCCAAGTCTGCTAATTTAAAATTGCCTCAGTTGTGTGTCGGCAGAGTGTCAGTAACATTTTTTGAGACATTTATTATTGGTGTATATTGGAATTCTGCTTAACAATGGCTTACACTGATTGAAGATTGAAGACACAAATGTGTCAAAAAATGATATTGACAGAAGACAAATGTGTCAAAAAAATTATATTGACACTCTGTCGTCACACAACTGAGGCTATTTTAAATTAGCAGACTTTGGCCCCTGTTTGTTCATAAACATAATTTCAGCTTTCAGTAAAACAAACACTTGTAAACGTATTAAGTACTTACTTACTATATGTACATCTGAGTGTTTTGGCAGTAATTTAAAGCCTCATTTTTCAAATTGTGGGTCGCGTCCCCCTGGGGGGTCGCGAAGCCTTACTCGGGGGGTTGCCGGCAAAAAAAAAGCCAAAGTTCTACAAATCTACACTACAACTAATGAATGTGTGTACCTACCAAAAGTAGAATAGAATCTTTACCGCGGCATGTTGATTAAATTATTTCCTTGTCTATCTATAGAACAAGGGGGGTCGCCAAAATTTTTCAACCCGAAAGGTGTCCCGATATCAAAAAGTTTGAAAAACACTGATAAACGAATAGAATTGTTTGTTCGAATTCAAACTTTCACTTCTATTTCCCTAAACACATGTTAGAAAAATGACAGTAATTCGGAATACAAGAAGCGACAAACCGAGATATTGTAGCCGACGGCGTACATGACAATCTCTCTTTGCATACATGAATACTGCCTGAATACATGCTAATGCCTTTTGTCAGGCGCGACACATCACCGCCTGAAGGTCCTTATGCATATCTTATCTGAGGGATTTACATTATACTTACATACATACATATCCATCACGTCTCTTTCTCATCGACAGGCAGAAACTACTTCCCTCCACTTGCTATTCACATAAGGGTTAAAAAAATTCATTTTTAAGGTTATGTTAGAAAACTATTATATTTATTTAAATATTTATTTACGCACAAGAAGTATTATTTTTATTAGATTATATCACATGGGATGTCGCTCAGCTCTGAATACGATTCGTATCTGTATACTCCGCATAAACCTACAGTTAAAACATAACCAGAGTTGTGAGAAAAATGTTACCTCCCTTGCGCAGAACACAACGCACATTTGATTATCCCGATCAAGCGGATGATGTTTGATGATAATAATATGATAAATAAAAAATTCTGACAATAATGTGAGTCAGTCCCTAGAATTGAGGTGTGTTACATTTTGAATAGGTGTTCGCTCGAATTTCACGTCCATCGCCCAGTTGTTTGACTCGACTCATCTAATATTGAATGGTAGCTAAAATCATGGTTTATTAGAATTATTGTTGATTATAAAAAATATATATATTGTAACCGGATTTTTGTTGCCCAAAACTCATAAAAACATTAATGTATCATTTTACCAAATTGAAAAGATATTATACGAACCTACATTTATGAGATTAGTAGCGCATGCAAGGGTAAGATTAAGGGTTAGATTAAAAACTCTTAAACCTACCTTAAAACTACTACAACAAACATCTTCTACAGATGCTGTGGCCAATGATGAATGTAACCTAATTGAAATATGATTTTATTTGACAAAAAACAGATGAAAAATAAAAAAAACTCAGTTATTCATATCGCTGAAGTTTCTGTGCAACAATTAGTACTTAACTAAGTAATAAAATATGTTACAATAAAAACACTCTTTCATTTGAGTTTCAAGAATTTCTGCAGTAACACTAAATTGAAGCAAGTTTTTGTGCAAAATAGATAAAAGCTCTTTGAATATTTATGTCGCTGGACGTAGAAGAATAAGAACTAAAAGTCTATACATTTCCCCGTCACAGGGCACACGTTTACACAATCCTCTTACTTACCTAGAATTTAAATTGAGACGTCTCTACATAGAATAATAGAGTTCTCTTTATTGTCAAATAAAACGATCCAATTTGCTGTTCTCAAGTTTAAATTTATTCAGGGATTTGTTGTAAATGTAAGAACAAAAGACTACAATTATTAATTTAATACTTAAACACTTGTACTACAAAACTTCGGTAAAAAGTTTGAACACGTAACTCAGATTTTGTAAAGCTTACAAACATTTTGAAATTCTCCTTATTATTTGTATTTTATTTAAATTGAATAGTCATAAAAACTTTCAATGATTTTAACTGAAACTAAGTACCATATTTGCAGTAAAAATTGTACCTATGGCTGATGAATAAGAAAAAAGAAACGAGCTAACTTTATTAAATTACGTAACACCTAGTAGTTTTTCTACAGCCAGTTTAAATAAGTATGTTGTATTGATCACATGTCAAACTCGGCTAACGTTGACGTTAAATAGCTAGAAATACCTACTTTATTGCACACAAATAGATTCAGACAAAACTTCAAACTATACTTCTAACTGCTTTGTCAATACTTTATTAAGTTTCTATTTGTGAAAACCTGTAGGTAATTGGCTCCTTTGTTAATTTATAATTTTCTATTTTGTATATTAAAGCTGTTGGTTTTTCAATAAATAAATAATTAAAAAACATTGTGCGCAAATGCAGCCTTATCACTAAAAGTGTTCTCTTCCAGACAACCTTTGGAGTAGGACATGTTTAAGAAGACTGTAGAGTAGAGCGTGGCATAAATAGATATATACTGTTGTTAAAATGACTACCTACTAAAATATAGATAGTAGATACATGATTTAAAGAATTGCTTAGTTCAGTAACTGGCTGATACCTACCTTAGTACCTTAGTATGACTATACTAAAATATAGATAGTAGATACATGATTTAAAGAATTGCTTAGTTCAGTAACTGGCTGATACCTACCTTAGTACCTTAGTATGACTATACTAAAATATAGATAGTAGATACATGATTTAAAGAATTGCTTAGTTCAGTAACTGGCTGATACCTACCTTAGTACCTTAGTATGACTATACTAAAATATAGATAGTAGATACATGATTTAAAGAATTGCTTAGTTCAGTAACTGGCTGATACCTACCTTAGTACCTTAGTATGACTATACTAAAATATAGATAGTAGATACATGATTTAAAGAATTGCTTAGTTCAGTAACTGGCTGATACCTACCTTAGTACCTTAGTATGACTATACTAAAATATAGATAGTAGATACATGATTTAAAGAATTGCTTAGTTCAGTAACTGGCTGATACCTACCTTAGTACCTTAGTATGACTATACTAAAATATAGATAGTAGATACATGATTTAAAGAATTGCTTAGTTCAGTAACTGGCTGATACCTACCTTAGTACCTTAGTATGACTATACTAAAATATAGATAGTAGATACATGATTTAAAGAATTGTTTAGTTCAGTAACTGGCTGATACCTACCTTAGTACCTTAGTATGACTATACTAAAATATAGATAGTAGATACATGATTTAAAGAATTGCTTAGTTCAGTAACTGGCTGATACCTACCTTAGTACCTTAGTATGACTATACTAAAATATAGATAGTAGATACATGATTTAAAGAATTGCTTAGTTCAGTAACTGGCTGATACCTACCTTAGTACCTTAGTATGACTATACTAAAATATAGATAGTAGATACATGATTTAAAGAATTGTTTAGTTCAGTAACTGGCTGATACCTACCTTAGTACCTTAGTATGACTATACTAAAATATAGATAGTAGATACATGATTTAAAGAATTGCTTAGTTCAGTAACTGGCTGATACCTACCTTAGTACCTTAGTATGACTATACTAAAATATAGATAGTAGATACATGATTTAAAGAATTGCTTAGTTCAGTAACTGGCTGATACCTACCTTAGTACCTTAGTATGACTATACTAAAATATAGATAGTAGATACATGATTTAAAGAATTGCTTAGTTCAGTAACTGGCTGATACCTACCTTAGTACCTTAGTATGACTATACTAAAATATAGATAGTAGATACATGATTTAAAGAATTGCTTAGTTCAGTAACTGGCTGATACCTACCTTAGTACCTTAGTATGACTATACTAAAATATAGATAGTAGATACATGATTTAAAGAATTGCTTAGTTCAGTAACTGGCTGATACCTACCTTAGTACCTTAGTATGACTATACTAAAATATAGATAGTAGATACATGATTTAAAGAATTGCTTAGTTCAGTAACTGGCTGATACCTACCTTAGTATGACTATACTAAAATATAGATAGTAGATACATGATTTAAAGAATTGCTTAGTTCAGTAACTGGCTGATACCTACCTTAGTACCTTAGTATGACTATACTAAAATATAGATAGTAGATACATGATTTAAAGAATTGCTTAGTTCAGTAACTGGCTGATACCTACCTTAGTACCTTAGTATGACTATACTAAAATATAGATAGTAGATACATGATTTAAAGAATTGCTTAGTTCAGTAACTGGCTGATACCTACCTTAGTACCTTAGTATGACTATACTAAAATATAGATAGTAGATACATGATTTAAAGAATTGCTTAGTTCAGTAACTGGCTGATACCTACCTTAGTACCTTAGTATGACTATACTAAAATATAGATAGTAGATACATGATTTAAAGAATTGCTTAGTTCAGTAACTGGCTGATACCTACCTTAGTACCTTAGTATGACTATACTAAAATATAGATAGTAGATACATGATTTAAAGAATTGCTTAGTTCAGTAACTGGCTTATACCTACCTTAGTATGACTATACTAAAATATAGATAGTAGATACATGATTTAAAGAATTGCTTAGTTCAGTAACTGGCTGATACCTACCTTAGTACCTTAGTATGACTATACTAAAATATAGATAGTAGATACATGATTTAAAGAATTGCTTAGTTCAGTAACTGGCTGATACCTACCTTAGTACCTTAGTATGACTATACTAAAATATAGATAGTAGATACATGATTTAAAGAATTGCTTAGTTCAGTAACTGGCTGATACCTACCTTAGTACCTTAGTATGACTATACTAAAATATAGATAGTAGATACATGATTTAAAGAATTGCTTAGTTCAGTAACTGGCTGATACCTACCTTAGTACCTTAGTATGACTATACTAAAATATAGATAGTAGATACATGATTTAAAGAATTGCTTAGTTCAGTAACTGGCTGATACCTACCTTAGTACCTTAGTATGACTATACTAAAATATAGATAGTAGATACATGATTTAAAGAATTGCTTAGTTCAGTAACTGGCTGATACCTACCTTAGTACCTTAGTATGACTATACTAAAATATAGATAGTAGATACATGATTTAAAGAATTGCTTAGTTCAGTAACTGGCTGATACCTACCTTAGTACCTTAGTATGACTATACTAAAATATAGATAGTAGATACATGATTTAAAGAATTGCTTAGTTCAGTAACTGGCTGATACCTACCTTAGTACCTTAGTATGACTATACTAAAATATAGATAGTAGATACATGATTTAAAGAATTGCTTAGTTCAGTAACTGGCTGATACCTACCTTAGTACCTTAGTATGACTATACTAAAATATAGATAGTAGATACATGATTTAAAGAATTGCTTAGTTCAGTAACTGGCTGATACCTACCTTAGTACCTTAGTATGACTATACTAAAATATAGATAGTAGATACATGATTTAAAGAATTGCTTAGTTCAGTAACTGGCTGATACCTACCTTAGTACCTTAGTATGACTATACTAAAATATAGATAGTAGATACATGATTTAAAGAATTGCTTAGTTCAGTAACTGGCTGATACCTACCTTAGTACCTTAGTATGACTATACTAAAATATAGATAGTAGATACATGATTTAAAGAATTGCTTAGTTCAGTAACTGGCTGATACCTACCTTAGTATGACTATACTAAAATATAGATAGTAGATACATGATTTAAAGAATTGCTTAGTTCAGTAACTGGCTGATACCTACCTTAGTACCTTAGTATGACTATACTAAAATATAGATAGTAGATACATGATTTAAAGAATTGCTTAGTTCAGTAACTGGCTGATACCTACCTTAGTACCTTAGTATGACTATACTAAAATATAGATAGTAGATACATGATTTAAAGAATTGCTTAGTTCAGTAACTGGCTGATACCTACCTTAGTACCTTAGTATGACTATACTAAAATATAGATAGTAGATACATGATTTAAAGAATTGCTTAGTTCAGTAACTGGCTGATACCTACCTTAGTACCTTAGTATGACTATACTAAAATATAGATAGTAGATACATGATTTAAAGAATTGCTTAGTTCAGTAACTGGCTGATACCTACCTTAGTACCTTAGTATGACTATACTAAAATATAGATAGTAGATACATGATTTAAAGAATTGCTTAGTTCAGTAACTGGCTGATACCTACCTTAGTACCTTAGTATGACTATACTAAAATATAGATAGTAGATACATGATTTAAAGAATTGCTTAGTTCAGTAACTGGCTGATACCTACCTTAGTACCTTAGTATGACTATACTAAAATATAGATAGTAGATACATGATTTAAAGAATTGCTTAGTTCAGTAACTGGCTGATACCTACCTTAGTACCTTAGTATGACTATACTAAAATATAGATAGTAGATACATGATTTAAAGAATTGCTTAGTTCAGTAACTGGCTGATACCTACCTTAGTACCTTAGTATGACTATACTAAAATATAGATAGTAGATACATGATTTAAAGAATTGCTTAGTTCAGTAACTGGCTGATACCTACCTTAGTACCTTAGTATGACTATACTAAAATATAGATAGTAGATACATGATTTAAAGAATTGCTTAGTTCAGTAACTGGCTGATACCTACCTTAGTACCTTAGTATGACTATACTAAAATATAGATAGTAGATACATGATTTAAAGAATTGCTTAGTTCAGTAACTGGCTGATACCTACCTTAGTACCTTAGTATGACTATACTAAAATATAGATAGTAGATACATGATTTAAAGAATTGCTTAGTTCAGTAACTGGCTGATACCTACCTTAGTACCTTAGTATGACTATACTAAAATATAGATAGTAGATACATGATTTAAAGAATTGCTTAGTTCAGTAACTGGCTGATACCTACCTTAGTACCTTAGTATGACTATACTAAAATATAGATAGTAGATACATGATTTAAAGAATTGCTTAGTTCAGTAACTGGCTGATACCTACCTTAGTACCTTAGTATGACTATACTAAAATATAGATAGTAGATACATGATTTAAAGAATTGCTTAGTTCAGTAACTGGCTGATACCTACCTTAGTACCTTAGTATGACTATACTAAAATATAGATAGTAGATACATGATTTAAAGAATTGCTTAGTTCAGTAACTGGCTGATACCTACCTTAGTACCTTAGTATGACTATACTAAAATATAGATAGTAGATACATGATTTAAAGAATTGCTTAGTTCAGTAACTGGCTGATACCTACCTTAGTACCTTAGTATGACTATACTAAAATATAGATAGTAGATACATGATTTAAAGAATTGCTTAGTTCAGTAACTGGCTGATACCTACCTTAGTACCTTAGTATGACTATACTAAAATATAGATAGTAGATACATGATTTAAAGAATTGCTTAGTTCAGTAACTGGCTGATAGGGGCCTGTTTCACCATCTACAGACAAAATTTATCACAGAGATATTTTATACCTGTCTCTGTCTAAAACGTCATGTTTTGTGAAATGGCCATAGGTTTATAATGGCATTTGAACTGACAGATAAACCTGTACCTATTTCATAAAACATGGCTTTAGACAGAGAATGGCATAAAATATTTGTCAGATAAGTTTTGTATGTAATTGGTGAAACGGACCCCTATTCTATTAGATCTGCTTCAGATCCCAATATTCTATTAGATCTGCTTCAGATCCCAATATTCTATTAGATCTGCTTCAGATCCCAATATTCTATTAGATCTGCTTCAGATCCCAATATTCTATTAGATCTGCTTCAGATCCCAATATTCTATTAGATCTGCTTCAGATCCCAATATTCTATTAGATCTGCTTCAGATCCCAATATTCTATTAGATCTGCTTCAGATCCCAATATTCTATTAGATCTGCTTCAGATCCCAATATTCTATTAGATCTGCTTCAGATCCCAATATTCTATTAGATCTACTTCAGATCCCAATATTCTATTAGATCTGCTTCAGATCCCAATATTCTATTAGATCTGCTTCAGATCCCAATATTCTATTAGATCTGCTTCAGATCCCAATATTCTATTAGATCTGCTTCAGATCCCAATATTCTATTAGATCTGCTTCAGATCCCAATATTCTATTAGATCTACTTCAGATCCCAATATTCTATTAGATCTGCTTCAGATCCCAATATTCTATTAGATCTACTTCAGATCCCAATATTCTATTAGATCTGCTTCAGATCCCAATATTCTATTAGATCTACTTCAGATCCCAATATTCTATTAGATCTGCTTCAGATCCCAATATTCTATTAGATCTACTTCAGATCCCAATATTCTATTAGATCTACTTCAGATCCCAATATTCTATTAGATCTACTTCAGATCCCAATATTCTATTAGATCTGCTTCAGATCCCAATATTCTATTAGATCTGCTTCAGATCCCAATATTCTATTAGATCTACTTCAGATCCCAATATTCTATTAGATCTGCTTCAGATCCCAATATTCTATTAGATCTACTTCAGATCCCAATATTCTATTAGATCTGCTTCAGATCCCAATATTCTATTAGATCTACTTCAGATCCCAATATTCTATTAGATCTGCTTCAGATCACAATATTCTATTAGATCTGCTTCAGATCCCAATATTCTATTAGATCTACTTCAGATCCCAATATTCTATTAGATCTGCTTCAGATCCCAATATTCTATTAGATCTACTTCAGATCCCAATATTCTATTAGATCTGCTTCAGATCCCAATATTCTATTAGATCTACTTCAGATCCCAATATTCTATTAGATCTACTTCAGATCCCAATATTCTATTAGATCTACTTCAGATCCCAATATTCTATTAGATCTGCTTCAGATCCCAATATTCTATTAGATCTGCTTCAGATCCCAATATTCTATTAGATCTACTTCAGATCCCAATATTCTATTAGATCTGCTTCAGATCCCAATATTCTATTAGATCTACTTCAGATCCCAATATTCTATTAGATCTGCTTCAGATCCCAATATTCTATTAGATCTACTTCAGATCCCAATATTCTATTAGATCTGCTTCAGATCACAATATTCTATTAGATCTGCTTCAGATCCCAATATTCTATTAGATCTACTTCAGATCCCAATATTCTATTAGATCTGCTTCAGATCACAATATTCTATTAGATCTGCTTCAGATCCCAATATTCTATTAGATCTACTTCAGATCCCAATATTCTATTAGATCTGCTTCAGATCACAATATTCTATTAGATCTGCTTCAGATCCCAATATTCTATTAGATCTGCTTCAGATCACAATATTCTATTAGATCTGCTTCAGATCCCAATATTCTATTAGATCTACTTCAGATCCCAATATTCTATTAGATCTGCTTCAGATCACAATATTCTATTAGATCTGCTTCAGATCCCAATATTCTATTAGATCTGCTTCAGATCCCAATATTCTATTAGATCTGCTTCAGATCACAATATTCTATTAGATCTGCTTCAGATCCCAATATTCTATTAGATCTGCTTCAGATCCCAATATTCTATTAGATCTGCTTCAGATCACAATATTCTATTAGATCTGCTTCAGATCCCAATATTCTATTAGATCTGCTTCAGATCACAATATTCTATTAGATCTGCTTCAGATCCCAATATTCTATTAGATCTGCTTCAGATCCCAATATTCTATTAGATCTGCTTCAGATCCCAATATTCTATTAGATCTGCTTCAGATCCCAATATTCTATTAGATCTGCTTCAGATTCCAATATTCTATTAGATCTGCTTCAGATCCCAATATTCCAAGATCTAATCTTTTCTATTTATCTATCTGTTCCTACCTCTATTAGATCTGCTTCAGATCCCAATATTCCAAGATCTAATCTTTTCTATTTATCTATATGTTCCTACCTCTATTAGATCTGCTTCAGATCCCAATATTCAAAGATCTAATCTTTTCTATTTATCTATCTGTTCCTACCTCTATTAGATCTGCTTCAGATCCCAATATTCCAAGATCTAATCTTTTCTATTTATCTATCTGTTCCTACCTCTATTAGATCTGCTTCAGATCCCAATATTCCAAGATCTAATCTTTTCTATTTATCTATCTGTTCCTACCTCTATTAGATCTGCTTCAGATCCCAATATTCCAAGATCTAATCTTTTCTATTTATCTATCTGTTCCTACCTCTATTAGATCTGCTTCAGATTCCAATATTCAAAGATCTAATCTTTTCTATTTATCTATCTGTTCCTACCTCTATTAGATCTGCTTCAGATCCCAATATTCCAAGATCTAATCTTTTCTATTTATCTATCTGTTCCTACCTCTATTAGATCTGCTTCAGATTCCAATATTCAAAGATCTAATCTTTTCTATTTATCTATCTGTTCCTACCTCTATTAGATCTGCTTCAGATTCCAATATTCAAAGATCTAATCTTTTCTATTTATCTATCTGTTCCTACCTCTATTAGATCTGCTTCAGATCCCAATATTCAAAGATCTAATCTTTTCTATTTATCTATCTGTTCCTACCTCTATTAGATCTGCTTCAGATCCCAATATTCAAAGATCTAATCTTTTCTATTTATCTATCTGTTCCTACCTCTATTAGATCTGCTTCAGATCCCAATATTCAAAGATCTAATCTTTTCTATTTATCTATCTGTTCCTACCTCTATTAGATCTGCTTCAGATCCCAATATTCAAAGATCTAATCTTTTCTATTTATCTATCTGTTCCTACCTCTATTAGATCTGCTTCAGATCCCAATATTCAAAGATCTAATCTTTTCTATTTATCTATCTGTTCCTACCTCTATTAGATCTGCTTCAGATCCCAATATTCAAAGATCTAATCTTTTCTATTTATCTATCTGTTCCTACCTCTATTAGATCTGCTTCAGATCCCAATATTCAAAGATCTAATCTTTTCTATTTATCTATCTGTTCCTACCTCTATTAGATCTGCTTCAGATCCCAATATTCAAAGATCTAATCTTTTCTATTTATCTATCTGTTCCTACCTCTATTAGATCTGCTTCAGATCCCAATATTCAAAGATCTAATCTTTTCTATTTATCTATCTGTTCCTACCTCTATTAGATCTGCTTCAGATCCCAATATTCAAAGATCTAATCTTTTCTATTTATCTATCTGTTCCTACCTCTATTAGATCTGCTTCAGATCCCAATATTCAAAGATCTAATCTTTTCTATTTATCTATCTGTTCCTACCTCTATTAGATCTGCTTCAGATCCCAATATTCAAAGATCTAATCTTTTCTATTTATCTATCTGTTCCTACCTCTATTAGATCTGCTTCAGATCCCAATATTCAAAGATCTAATCTTTTCTATTTATCTATCTGTTCCTACCTCTATTAGATCTGCTTCAGATCCCAATATTCAAAGATCTAATCTTTTCTATTTATCTATCTGTTCCTACCTCTATTAGATCTGCTTCAGATCCCAATATTCAAAGATCTAATCTTTTCTATTTATCTATCTGTTCCTACCTCTATTAGATCTGCTTCAGATCCCAATATTCCAAGATCTAATCTTTTCTATTTATCTATCTGTTCCTACCTCTATTAGATCTGCTTCAGATCCCAATATTCAAAGATCTAATCTTTTCTATTTATCTATCTGTTCCTACCTCTATTAGATCTGCTTCAGATCCCAATATTCAAAGATCTAATCTTTTCTATTTATCTATCTGTTCCTACCTCTATTAGATCTGCTTCAGATTCCAATATTCAAAGATCTAATCTTTTCTATTTATCTATCTGTTCCTACCTCTATTAGATCTGCTTCAGATCCCAATATTCCAAGATCTAATCTTTTCTATTTATCTATCTGTTCCTACCTCTATTAGATCTGCTTCAGATCCCAATATTCCAAGATCTAATCTTTTCTATTTATCTATCTGTTCCTACCTCTATTAGATCTGCTTCAGATCCCAATATTCAAAGATCTAATCTTTTCTATTTATCTATCTGTTCCTACCTCTAGTAGAACAAAACCAGAGATAGAATATTGAAATCGGCCGCAATTAATTTATTTATTGATAGCCTTGTATTCGACGTCAATTATACTGCAAAAATAATTACATTTGTTTGAGTATAAAAGGTTCTTGAACGAAAATTTTCCGTAAATGAACTGATTACCAAAAAACATTTTTGTAACTTTACTATAATCCACGCTGCCGTTGAATGATCCCTGTAAAAAAATATATTATATATATTTGTTTAAGTTTAATAAATTAAAGTATCATTGACATATATTTCAATTTAGGTAGATACTTCAGATTTGAAATATTGAGGACCAACTATGTTTTTCTGACATGACGACGACGTCGCGTCGTACAGACGATGCGATTTGTTTCACGACAAAATGAGTAAATTAGGTAACTACTTACTGGAGACAGCTCACAATTGTCCGAAACATCTAGAATTGACTGCACCACTGTTTTTAACAGGATGTGTGTGCAGAGATTTTGTTCATGTATCCTTATGTATACTCGATCACGTAACTTACCTACTATTTTCACCTGTAATGGACAAACATGTTATGTACCTATTAAGAAATCTGTTTGTGGACTATGCACGTTTCTACACCTGAGGGCAAAAAACCTTGTCCGTGCAGACAAAATGGCAAGCTCCAACTTTTTAATAAAGTTATTAAATTAAACCCTACTAATATTATAAATGTCAAAATCTGGATGGATGTAGGTATGTGAGGATGTTTGTTACTCTTTCACACGAAAATCGCTGAACAGATTTCAACGAAACTTTACAAAATTGCAGCTTAGACTATTTTAAGATATTGTTAAAGTTTTCCAAGATACCACGACAGAAAAGCGAGCAGCTCCAAGTAATAATCATAAATACCTACCTCCATTTTAGGCAATTTCTTTTTTATAACCGCATTAACATGCATAATAGTTTTATTTGTAAAAGAAAGTTTGTAATCGGTAACATCACATTCTTTCGGCTTTGGACCTTTGCAATTTCTTACATCTATGATTTCAACGTCATAAGGACCCTGAAAAAGAAGTTGGGAATATAAAAAATATACATCTCTGCTTGTAAAACTTAATAATGATTCGATAATAATTATATTAGCTTTATAATAGTATAATTAGTAGTACCTACCTAGTATGTTTTGGATAACATTTTCGGTTAATATGTTACAGTCAAAACTCAGGATATTGACTGGTGGTTTTTGCAGTTAAAAGTGGTTTTGACTGGTTATGAGTTTAGACTGTTACATATATACCTACGTTATTTTCCCTAGTGTTAAGTGAAATATTGTACCTTATGTGATACTCAAAAGGACGACAGAAAACAGAGCAGAGTGGCGTAGACTCCACCGACAAGAGCAAAGCTTGATGATGTGATACTGACTAAATAAAGTATTTATATTCTATTCTACCTACATTGTTACATTATAAGTGAAAATATGTAATGCCCCGAATTTCAAATATTTTCAGAGACCAAATGAGGAAACCAAAAATGATCTAATTTTATACTGAAGTGTCTCTTATGATGGATACTTCAGGGGTCTGGTATTTTATTCAATGTATATTTATACTCAATATTAAGTGAATGAGTTTGTACTCATTCACTTAATATTAAGTTTCTAGGTTTCGTGGATATAACGTAGGTACTTACATACAAATCTGCAGCGTTTATGTAACAAAAAACATAAATAACAAAAAAACTAAAACACGCCTACGGATAAACTGCGATCTTAAAAGTAAGAAACAAGAAATTATTCTTGTCTTCTTACCTACCCAATAAGTGCACAAATGAAGCGATTTTCAGAGGATAGCCGTGGTCGTATGCCTCTTTGCCTTGATATTAATTTACGTGCAAGTGTGGAAACTGTAATACTGTAATAGGTATATATGTTACGGGCAATGTGATTAATTGGGCATTATGCATAATGCCCGGGCATTATGAATAATGCCCAATATAAGCGGGCAATGTGATAAATACTATGCAATTAATCAAATTGCCCGGGCATTATGCATAATGCCCGTCACCTATTGGGCAGAGTGATAATAAACTTGTTTCAGTACTTTTTTTATTTTACAATGAAACCTTATCTCACCTAAACCTTACTGAAAGTCAAATAAATATGTAGGTATTATGAAACTTAAAATTCTCATCATTTCTTCATAGGTTAAGTTGGGTTTTAGTTTAGGTTAGGCCATTCCGGACTCTGATTGGTCAAAGGGTGACATACGCTGGTTTCCCTAAAATACTTCCTAAATCCCTAAAATATGTGGAAAGGGTTGATGGCTGGCACATGTGATGAGACCTGTGTAAAGGTGCTGCTGTGATGGCCGGTCATGTACCTATGCGGATTCTATCAAGCAAAGCCTTTCACTTTTCAGCTTCCCATTTACTTACCTATACCTTGTTCTGGATATTGCAGGGGCATTTTTTTATTATTTGTTTATTGATTTAAGCTCTATTGAAATGTAAATTTTAATGTTTGTTTCTGTGTTTCAGCCTAAGAATTTGTGAAACTTAAATTTAAAAAAGCAACCCAACAGAGTTTTTTGCTAGGTTCTTCTCTGGGGGCACTCTTGCAAATCTAGCATTAACTTTAAAAAATGACCCGTGCAAAGTGTTGTAAAACCTAACCTACAGGATTAAAAGAATTTTCATTATCATTCTCATTTTTATTTTATAGTTTTTATAAACTTTGGACATTTGCTTCGTCCCAAATTTATGTACGCCCTTTGCGCCACCGCCGGTTTGTTGCCGTAAAGTTGAGTTCAAAGTTTTGGTACAGTTGTTTTTACACTTTTATTATGATTTTGCATAATTAAAAAAAAGTATTAACCCTAATAATAACAAAAAGGGTACCTGATTGTTATAAAGGCACTAGGTTAAATTTTCTAACCTTTTACAGGAAGATTGAGTAGGTCATAAGTAGTACGTTTTACGTCATCTTCATTAAAATTAGAAACTTAAAAATTTCTTATAATGCCGAAATCAAAAGATTTTTTTCCTTTAGGTATGCAGCACATACGTAAAGTTTCTAAAAACCTAATTGTATTGAGGTACTTAATAACATAACATACGAGATGCCCAATTATTTTTCTACTCTACTTCAATAATCTTAGTTGCTAAAAATGCAAAAACCTAAATTCTACCTAAAGCAATGACCTAAAATTTCTAAAAAAATTGTTTACTTATATGTCTCTGACAACGTTTTAAAAATTTGGTGACTTTAGAATTATCATAACCTACAATTATCAAGTTAACGGACTATTATTATCAAATTGCCCAATGGTCTTTGGGCATTATTCATAATGCCCGGGCAATGTGATAAATAGCACAGTTTTGATTGTAATTAATCACATTGCCCGATACAGCTGGGCATTATTCATAATGCCCGGGCATTATGCATACTGCCCGCATTAATCACATTGCCCGTAACATATACATTGCGTGCAGGCAACCATTATTATATGGCGGCATACGACCACGGCTATCCTCTGAAAATCGCTTCGTCTGTGCACTTATTGGGTAGGTAAGAAGACAAGAATAATTTCTTGTTTCTTACTTTTAAGATCGCAGTTTATCCGTAGGCGTGTTTTAGTTTTTGGAACTTATTTTTTATTTTACACTTTTTAGTTAAACCAGTGGTATCCTACTGCTATCTACCAAGGTACCTACTATAGAACACATACAAACACATATATGACAACTACTCAAACTCCATGTTACATTTCCAATCTGTCTTTTAATCTCAAGATATTTTACTTGCAGTTATCAGCGACTTCGTTCACGTGTTACAGAGTCTTCTACACCGCAGTTACTTTTCGTGGTGGATAGAATAGAATGTAACGTGATAAATAGGATAACAATCCTAAATATTGCAAATTTATTACCACTGAAAAAACTAGATACAAATTTGGTATCTCCTGAACGCTTTCCTTGTCCATAGTAAGTATCGGCTGCGCCCCCCAAGCCCCCCCACATAGTGACTACTTTCTCCATAGTAAAGTTCAGGTGGTGTTTGATTATGGTGGGGGGCTGCGCCCCCCAAACCACCCCCCACATAGTGACTACTTTATCCATAGTAGAGTTCAGGTGGTGTTTGATTATGCCGGGGGGCTGCGCCCCCCAAGCCCCCCCACATAGTGACTACTTTATCCATAGTAGAGTTCAGGTGTTGTTTGATTATGGCGGGGGGCTGCGCCCCCCAAACCCCCCCACATAGTGACTGCTTTATCCATAGTAGAGTTCTGGTGGTGTTTGATAATGGCGGGGGGCTGCGCCCCCCAAACCCCCCCACATAGTGACTACTTTGTCCATAGTAGAGTTCAGGTGGTGTTGAATTTTGGCGGGGGGCTGCGCCCCCAAAGCCTCCCCACATAGTGGCTGCTTTGTCCATAGTAGAGTTCAGGTGGTGGTTGATTTTGGAGGGGGGCTGCGCCCCCCAAGCCCCCCCGCATAGTGGCTACTTTGTCCATAGTATAGTTCAGGTGGTGTTTTATTTTATTTTCGCGGGGGGCTGCGCCCCCCATACCCCCCTACACAGTGACTACTTTGTCCATAGTAGAGTTCAAGAAGTATTTCATATTATTTTGGCCATAAATTACTTCACCTCTACACATTATACATAGTATAAGTATACTCAAGAAGTCTTTTATTTTATTCCAAACTTCCCTTTTAAGATCCTGTCTAAAAACTAGAATCACTAATTCAACTCATGATTATAAACAACTTTGAATATTGTTTTTTTCCGTATGAAATACATCATTTACTGTGTGCAAAATGTTGAAGGAATGTTGAAGTTCCGTAGTAAAAATTGTAGGTAATTTAACATAAAACGAGCCAAAACAGTAAACATAATTCTAAGGAAGCCTTATTTGGCAAGCTGTACCTAATCAGTAGTTTCGAAATAGGTAATTTATGATAGAAAAGACAATACGTAAAAACACACATTTACGAGAAAGACCGCTCGTAAAACCTAGTGATATATATATTTTTGGCATGTGGCATTCTAGGAAGCTAAGCCCTTTCATTTGATACCCCACATTTTATCCTTTGCAAAATTTTATATTCTTCATTGCGACTTTTTGTCCACTAGTTTACAAGCAAATCCATGCGCAAAACCTAATGAATATATATATTTTTTAAATGTACTCACTGAGCTCTTGAATTTGATACCCCACACAACACCATTTTCAAACTTTTATTTTTTTCATCGTGACTTCTTGCCCACTAGTGGGCAAAGTATTAAATTTATTGGAAATCTATATAGCCTATGTCACCCGCCGTATTATTACGAATCTTTTGACACCTCATTCATCAAAATCGGTTCAGTATTTTAGAAGTTACGGTGGAACATACATACATACATACAAACATATTACATAGACTGCCAAACACATTACACTTCCTTTTGGCTTCGCCGTAGTCGTGTAAAAATAAAAATAACTTTGTCGCACATATTTATCTAGACGAGATGATTCTGACCACTTTCCATGTAAAAAGCGTCATTATGAATATACTTAATCGATATTTAATAGGTTCAACTATTTAACGATACTATAGGTCGCGCTACGTAAAAAGAACGCTGGAAACAATTGAATGGGATGAGTTGATGATGGGTACATTTGCGCACGAAAGTACAAGGGCTATTTAATGTTTTATTATTATGGGTTTTTGTCTATTTAAGTATTTTATTTTTTCTGAGGTTATCGGAAGACGACAAGGAAATCGGAATCTTTTGACCTTTTAACAATTCGTCTCAGAGTAGAGTTGGAACATTTTATTGCCGCTGCGGTCCGTTTTATACTTTGTTTTATATTTTCGACTGCATCATTATCTTAGCTCTTAATAAAACAATACACCTACATACGTCGTAATTAATTTAATCTCTTTTCTGTGTAAAGCCATGAACGTAATTAAATACTTTTGTGCGCGATAGTATTTTAGAACAAACGTCGTACGTCAGACTCTAAAACCGTCTAGTGTGCAGCTTGACAGCCAGCTTTCTTTTTACGTATCGCGACCTATATCCTAATGATTTTGTGTTCAAAGGTACCTACATAATCCTACGTACTAAATATAATATTTTTTTAAGTTTGTGCCGATGTTTGGATGTGAGGAAGTGTGTTACTCTTATAAGCAAAACCATTGAAAAGAATTTGATGAAACTTGGCAAAAATGTGGCTTATACATCAGAATAACACATAGGCTGTATTATTTTAAGATAATGTGTTAGCTTTTCAATATACGAATGTAAATGCGTTCGAAGTCGCGGGCAGCGTCTATATTAGCAGACAATCAAAAGTAACGAGTAGGTACATGATCAAAATGTAGGTAATTATATGGAATAATAATGTGGTGATCATACTTATACCTAACAAATAGTGTAATGTTATTTACAACGGACGTGACGTACAAATGAATATCACGTCATTAACTCCCGTTGCAGAAAAGGTTTTTTAAATTAATTTATCTATCGAACACTGAACCATTATCTTCAGAATTTTCATATATAAACTAGCTAGGAAAATCAGCTAAGTCCACAAAAGCAATAAATTGACAGTAATATTTAATAGATTATATAATAAGTATTCATTTAATACATCAAAAAAATTACATTAACATATGAATAGTTTTTATTGTTTGATTGTTTTTTAGTTTCCGTCAATTTTGAGAATTAAAGGTACACACATCCGGGCCGTGTCCGGGACGTGTCCAGGAAAAAATATCATTCCATACATTTTCTATGGATTCGTTCACACACGTCATGACGACACGGCCCCGATGTGTGTAGTGAGGCCTTTATACTGCACAAGGAAATGTAGGTACTGTTTGAATCTAATATTAAATGAATTTCATTATCAAAAGCCACGATGAGAATGAGTACGTGTTAAGGTCTGTCTACACAGATCCGGGCCGTGTCCGGGACGTGTCAGGGAAAAAATATCATTCCATACATTTTCTATGGATCCGTTTCCACACGTTGTCATGACGACGTATTATTTTCCCTCCTGGCGGGCCACGGCCCGGACACGTCCCGGGTACGGCCCGGATCTGTGTAGATAGAGCTTTAAACACGCCTCTGTCAATGGCGGCATGCCAATATCTGAATAAAATTAAAAATGCGTACTCAACTGCTATTTCATGCCTTTTTGAACATAAATTATAATGAATCGCTATTATATATATCTTACTCATTTAACTTATACTAAATAATCGTCGATTTCAAAAATACTTTTTGGGTAATAATAGTCAGTGGACATTGAACCAAGTTGTAGGCGGTATATAATAGTATAATATTCATTTAACTTTATTATGTTTATGTCAAATATATTATTTATTGTCTTTTGTTTCTTATTCAATATACTGATTGTAGTTGGCAGTACTAGTACATCTAACACAAAAGTAAGTTAAATATTGAAAATTAATTTTATAGAGTTCAAGTTTTTGTACGCAACTTCTTTCATTCATCGTCTTTATTTTTAACATCTATAAAATATATAAATAATGATATTTATAAAATATATAAATAATGATATTTATAAAATATATAAATAATGATTTTTATATATTTTAAGATATCTATTGTTTCTAGTTCATAATAATGTAAAGTTTCATGAAGACTTATTCAGTGGACGATTTTAAAGAGTAATAAATATCCCTCTATCTTAACATCGGTACAAACATTGACTTTTATACCAAATATTAATAGAATATGGAATATCATTAATATTATTTTAAATAAAACGGCTTCTAATTAGCATTTAGTTACCCTCGCTTTTTCAGATCCTGGTTTCCTTACCATGGGACAACACTCGGGGTAACCCCTTTCCAACAAAAAAAGAATCATCAAAATCGGTTCATAAACGACGAAGTTTTGCGTATACATACATAAAATATATATATATATATATATATGTATGTATAAAAAAAATAGGTGTTGAATTGAGAAATCTCCTACTTTTTTTGAAGTCGCTTAAAAAAAGCGGAATAAACTTACTTTGACTGCTTTGTTTCAGAATGGTATGAACAAATTTATGTTGACAAGAGCTGGATCCGATTGTAAAGGTCCAAAATCTAAAGACTGCGGTGTTATGACTATAAATTCAACTATAATTAGCAACGAAGCTGTTAAATTCAAAATCATCATTAAAGAAGATATTATGACAAACATAAAGGTGATCTAAATGAATTGAGTTGTTTTCATCAATGAATATATCCGTAGAATAAAGAAAAAATGTATAAGAGCAGGGCCTTGATTCTGTAATTTCTTGTTATTTTCAGTGTAAGGATATCGACACCGACACCGATAAGCCACTGAACTGAATTTTGGTAGTCTCTAAAATTAAAACTTCGGTGTGGCTGTCCTGTCGATGGTGACTTTGCTTTTTTTTTTTAACACGTTTGATACCAATATTTTTTAATGATTTATTTTTACATTCGTTCTTTTTAGTGGCTGTATAGTCGAATGTCACTGCTTACCAAATATTTGAATGAGATAGAGTCGTTGCAGTGTTGCCGTATGTACGAATTTGTCCGTACACGTACGGAATTTGGGGTATTACGTACGCAGAGAAATGGCGTACGGATTTGTGTTCGGATTTATAATTATTACACATTATAAATAAAATGTAGCACGCTTTCAAAAATAAAAGTGAATATCTATGTCGATTTCGATATTTTTTCACTCCCCTCATCTCATAAATTATATTATTGAGTAAGTAATTCCCCATTCTAGACAATAACTTGTCTATGACAACTGATTGTCTATGATCGGGAATTACCGCAACATATTTCGTTTCGTCTGACAGAGGGAGCATGATACACGACTGACATGAATGAACGAAAGAGATACATTATAAATCCATTGTTGTTGTGGTTATTGTTTTGGCATAACGCGCTCATTTATACGCATTGTTCTTTCTTAAAGTGAATAAAGTATTGCTGTGTGCGCAGCAGTTGAGCGTATTTTCTCTGCTATTAACTTAATAAAAACAAAACAACGAAATCAACTCTCAACAGAGACAATCGATACGCTTCTGCATACTAAACAATTGTTAGGAAATACGCCATGTTTTGATTTGAATGTTGATAATGATATGATTAAAAAAATTAATAAAGACATGTTTAAATAATTCTTGCTATTGAATTTGTTTTTTTTTATTGTACGGATTTCGTACGGAGTTTCAGGTTTATTTTACGTACGGAATTTGTACGGATGTTACTGTCGAATGTACAGATTTTTAGTTCTTGTTGTATGGCAACACTGAGTCGCTGTCAGTTGTCATTGTCAGCGTTGTTTTGACATTGTTTGTGATAAATTGTTGGTGTTTATTTTGTGTTTATTCGTGTATTTATCCACTAAAATGACTTTATAAGTGGTGTAAAAATGACTTTATAAGTGGTGTAATCTAATTCTCCAAAACACCCGAAAAACTGTTTACCAAAAAATTTGAAAATTCGTAAAAAGTGGTTGCAGCTTGCCCGCATGGATCCTAGGAATATGTCTTATAGATCAACTACTTTTTCCTGTGAAGACCACTTCAATGTAAGTTAACATACCTAGAGATAAAAGATTATTGTACTAAAGTGATAAAAGGTACTAAAGTATGTTGTGGTTTTGAGGTTAGCTTATAACTTTGTTATTTTGTTACAGATGGAGCAAGATATTGCTAACTATAGTCAATATAAAAAGGTTTTTTTTTTAAATGCATTGATCGATGGAGCAACGCATTCTAAATCTGATTGCCAACCAGATCGCCGGAAAATAACGTCTGATAAAAGTAGTACTTCTCGGCGAACATTCATAAAAGACAAAAACTGAAATGCTTCTAGAGCTCATTAGAAAAGAGGAAGAATCTCAACCTATTGAAAGTGCGCCTGAAATTTTTATTGAAACTCCTATAACGACAGGTATGTGAACTTCTATATTACCTACATATCCAAGAATAAAGCGATGTGAGATTTTTTATTATGTATGCCTATTATACTTAGTTTATTTCTCTACCTAGATGCTACTATCTGTGTAAGTTAATAAACAAGTGCTTCAAACTCGTGAATCAATTTCTTTGAAAACTATAGACATGACAGAGAAATATAAAGTCCTTATGCGATATTGTTGTTGTCAAGCCAGGCTGTATTAGCCAAGCTTCCTAAATTATTTTATAATGATATGTAAGTATTCATATTTTTTTATCTTTACAGAATCACCACCAAGAAAAGATCAATTTACATCAACCGAAAACGATCAATTTACATCACAGCTGAAAAGGCAGTCCAATTTAAGGAAAAATTGCATTATAGAAGTAAAGCTTTACCAACAACAATTGTGTCCAAAGATGTCGCACTTTCTCCTTATAAATTGTCAACTATTACAAGTTACACATCTCCATTTAAGATGGAACAGTGCAGTAATGTAATAAAGCCATCAAAAAGGGGTCTTACTGAATTAATAGGAGAATTGGGTTTATTGATGAAGATAAATCAGACAGTGAAAATGTAGAGGTTCCAAAACAGCCAGATTCATCATCATATGCACCTTCTTCATCTATTGTTTCCAACTCGGGTACAACCATAGCAGAAACCAACGAAGATATTCATAAAATACAGTGTTTGCAGCATATTTTGCGCCTTATTCATAGAAAACCTATGATGTACATTGGAATCTCTGAAGATTCATATTTTTTAGTACACCTGATTCATAAACGTATCCGTATACCACATGAACATATTTTGCTTTGTCTTAAAAAAAAAAATGATTAGGGAGTACTTTTTCAGAACTTGAAGATAATTTTGAATTATCTCTGTCATATGCTAGTAAATTATTTTTTTTAAATATACCCTTGATTGCTAATGTGCTATGAAGTTATATTGTGAATATAGATGTAGTTTCAACTAAAAAGCCACTACCCATTTCATTTCGCCATATTTTTTACAATGTCAGCTGTATAATTGATTGTTTAGAAATTGATATTCATAAGCCACCTAAAGCCCTTTTCCAAGCACTTACCTACTTGGTCTGATTATAAAAAAGGTAATAGGTACAGTAAAATATTTGATTTCATGTACTCTAAATGGATAGGTCAATTACATTTCACCTGGTTTTGGGAGATGGGCCACTGATGTTACAATATTACAAAATTGTGACTTTTTAGATTTATTAGGTCCAGGTAATTATGTTCCAGCTGACTGGGGATTTAAGCATGTTGAGCAAACACTGAATGCAAAGGGAATTAAATTGCTTAGACCACCAAGTGTCCCAGCAGGGTCAAAGCTAACAAAAAAAGAAGTAAGGCAAACGAAAATTATAGCTAGTTTAAGAATTCATATAGAACGAGTGATAAGGAGATTAAGAGAGTTCCACATGTTAAAACAATATCATGTTATCAACAAAAACATTCTACGAGTACTTGATGATGTTATCGTTAAAGCTTGTGCTCTGATCAACACACAGGACTCTCTTATAAAATAAGGAAAATGATGGGCATTAAAATGTACCTATGTACCTTTAGTTTTAGTTATTTGAAATATATGTTATTTGTTAAATAAATCCAGCATTTATTATTTTTCTAAAAAAAAATCTCTAATGAACTACCTACCTAATCCTTGATAGGAATTGGTAGCTTTGTTTATTACTTTTGGAAGACAGTTAAATGACCCAAGATTACTAAGTTACCTATAATATCCTAGTATGTATGTAAGTACCTAACAAATTCATAGGCACTGAAATGTAGAAAGTGCTCTACTTCAAACTAATTTTTCAATCTTTACTTGTTAGGATGTGCACTCAAATTAGTTAGTCCTGTCAGTGAATAAATTAACTTGGTTTCAATGAGCAATAGTTATTTATTGTATGATATTGACATACCTATCTGAATGGTGTTATGTAAAAAGGAAACAATAAGAAGTTAAAAATATTTTAATTACTTAAATAGTTAGCAAAGACACAATGGTGTATGGTCCATAATGGTACCGTTACCAAATACATAGGTACCTATTATTATTACGATTATGAACAATATGGGACAGATATTTTTTTTCCAAAATAACTCAGGTGAAATAAATAAATAATTTAAATATTGTTCATTAAATATAACTGGAACAACATCCACTTTCTTTGTTTTTTCAAAGTCTGGATGTGCAACGCACAAATATCCTTTTTTTAAATTTGTTAGGTACATTTGCAGCGCACTAATTCACAGTTCATTACTTTTCTATCTTTTATTGTTTGAAGGTATTCATTTAGCAGAACTTGCACTACTGTCTGAAGTCAAAGCTTCTTTATTGCAAAGTTGTTCCACTGTTACAAACTTCAATGTGGTTCCAACATGGGAAAGTTTTGATTTCTTCTAATAGCACTCCACCTCTGTGCAAGAAGGCTCCTCGCTTCTTCTGTGAGACCACATTAGGAAAGCAACAGCATGTTTGCAACCGCCAGCTGATGCTGTGCAGTCTAAACATTGGCAGCTTACAATTTCCTCTTTGTTCTCGTCTACAACCATTGTCACATTGTAAGAACCCGCTTTCACTTTGTGTTCTGGACAAACCGACGCAGTTGCACGTAACCAATGGCATCGTCACCGTACGACTCTCTTCCACCCCTAAAACAAAGAACAAGTAAGTTAGGTACCTAATGAAGCTGTTTTTCGCAATAGTAGCTAAAATAATGCTATATATCTTTAGTAGTTGAATGTAAATTATATACTTACACAGCAGTTTTCACATTCCCGAGTTCTGCAGCATAAAAGTCTACCGTTTATACTGTCTGCTTTGTCCATTTTAAAAAACTCTGAAGACAAAAGTAGCAGAAACATAAATAACAGAATTAATTCAGAAAATAACACAAAAAGCTATGATGCAGTTTTGACAGTTGGCAGCCATTAAAACTATTGAAAGAAACGTCAAATAATTAGGGAATACGGTTTTGATACGACATCATGAAGCCACTGAAGCAAATTTTGGTAGTCTCTAAAATTAAAACTTCGGTGCCGCTGTCCTGTCGATCGTGACTTTCTTTTTTTTTTTTAAACACATTTGATACCCATATTTTTTAATGATTTTTTTTTCATTCGTTCTTTTTAGTGGCTGTATAGCCGAATGTTACTGCTAATTCAATATTTGAAGAAAAAAGTGGCATGTTTTTTGTTGGTTGACATATGTTTGACGGTGAAAGTCATTGGAAATTTGGAAGATTCGACTGAAATTGTAGAAAAACTGTTTAAAAACAAATTACTTCTGCTTTGGTAAGTAAGTAAGTTAGTCTTTTTATTACAAATCATTACGTTGTTTAAATGTTCAAGACAATTCTTACTATAAAAACCTGATTGTTTTAGGTAACATCTTGATAGATTATACGGAGGCCCACCCTGACCTGGCACTAGGAAGGTGCACAAGGACGAAGGAGGGCCGCAGTCTAGCTTAAAGGCTCTGAGAGGAATGCGCCCTGCTACTGAACAATGTAGGGGCAGACTGTACTCATAAAAACTAGTGAGGATTATTCATACAATATGATATTAATGTGACAAATTCAAGTGTAAATTTAATGTTACCTACGAATAAATAATTTTTGATTTGATTACTAACCTGAGACTACTCTCTGATCAACATTTATTCCTTTTTCAGAATTACAACGAATATAAGAGTAAACTCATAAGAAAAATTAAATCAGAAAGAAAAGACAAGTGCAACAGGAGGAAGGCAGCTGCTAAAATAACATTGTCTCAGGCAGAAGATATAGAGTTGCTTGCTGCAAAGCTTTCAGAAATATCATTGCATGGCTTAACACCAACTAATAGACGCCGCCGCCGTAGTCACATTTTGTTTGATCTAAAACTATTATCGTGACCTAATGTAAACCTTTAGTGCAAATAAACGTATTGAATATTAATTAACCCATTCAGAATGCTATAACTCCTTTTGAGTTTTATTTAATATAAGTATTAGAATTTGTTATGATTAACTACATTAATACGGTACTTATCGCTTACAAACATCTTAGAGCAAATATGTTACTTGTAGGTATTAAACTTTGAGTAGAATGTAGAAATTATTTAATAGGAATTTATTCTTGTTAACTATAATGTAGTCTTGTTTTAGTAGTTTCATTTTGCAAGAAGCAATTGAGTTTTATTTATCTGAATATGTGTACGTCGTGGGTCTCTCATAAACTAGCTAGTAACTGTGTTAAATAAAGGAAGATATTGCAAAATACTATAGCCTTTTATTCTGAAATATTTATACATTTTTACACATTTATAATAATCTATATAAGTACCTATATAAAAGAAAGTTGTGTTGTTTACGGTATTTACATAACTACAAAACGTATACAGGCAAAGGTCCACAAGGAGGAAGATTCAAAGTCCGTAGATAAACACCAACACAATGAAAAAACTGCAGCAGGAGATAGAGTAATCCAAACGTATATAAAATCAAACATGACACACACACGACATATCGGAATAGGTTTTTTTTCCTTCTTTACCTTCTTTCTCCTAGATATGAATTGTTATTCAAAGAAACATTAAGTGTTTTTTTATCGAGTCTATATAAAATGTGAAGAGACATTGAAAGGACTTTGCTAAAATAGCAGTGTCTGCTCAAATGCAGTTTTGACAGTTGACAGCCATTGAAAAAAACGTCAAATAAATTAGGGAATACGGTTTTGATGCGACATCATGAAGCCACTGATTACGGGAATACCAAAATTTGCTAAGATGGCTCCGTGGCCCCACGATGGCGCCATCGATGTCAAAAATGTATCAAAAAACGAGTTTTGCGGAATACCAAAATTTGCAACCATGGCTCAGTGGCTTCATGGTGGCCCCATTAATCCCAATCAAGCCAAGCCATTTTTTTACAGAATACCAAATGTGTCAAAAATTGCCGTCGACAGTATACCGACACGATATCCACGGCTATTTTAACTTACAGAATCGAGGCCCAGGCCTCATAGCCAGCGGGTGAGCATGATTCCACGTCTTCATAGAAGGTGACTTTTAATTAGTGAACTATAGAAAAGGATATGCATACTCGTATAGGTCGCGCCACGTAAAATTAACTCTGGAAACAATTGAAAGTGATGTGTACGCGCATGGGTACACTTACGCACGAAAGTACTAGGGCTATTTATCGTTTCATTCTTGAAAGAGTCTTTTGCACCCGGTAACGTATGTTGACTTATAGACTGAAAATCATATTAAATGAAATATAAATATAATTCTTTGGATAGATTTGCCTATTGGTCTTTTCCAATATATTTTTTTTATTTATATTCCACCCTACTAATACTACTAATAATATGTTTCTTTCCTTTGTCCGTAAAACCATGACTGTAATTAAACACTTTTGTGCGCGATGGTATTTTAGAACAAATGTAAAAACGTCAGACTCAAAAATCGTCTAATGCGCAGCTGTCAGCTAGGGTTCTTTTTACGTGGCGCGACCTATACTCGTGATAACAAACCACTTTTACTCACGGACTAAGTTCTAAATCATACAATTTTCGAACTTCCTATACAAAATGCACCAGCTAATTAATAGTATGAAATGTATGGGCGAACAATTTTTAATGATTCCGAACGTGGCCCCATAGTAAAAGTTGTTTACACGCGTAGAGTATGCATATTCTTTTCTATAGTTCATCAATTAAAAGTCAGCCTGAATGCTCTTGGTGCCTTGCATACTGCGAAAGCTTAGTACATAAGCGATACAAAAGTAGGAAATGGTGACTGCCCGCTCGCGATGTAATCTGGACTTGATGATACATTTCCTCACTCTACATGAAAATGTCCAGTGATTTATCTAAAAAGAAACAAGGAAATAATAATATTTCGGTTTATAAATATTTTCAGTTTAAAATGATCACAATAGTGGACGGCAAACAAGTATCAAGACTGAGATTCGACAGTATATGTCACAATGTAATGATCAAGATGATTTATCAAGTTATCCTACATGTTGCTGATGATTGTACTATAGTTGAAAAGGTAAACACAGGTTTGTAATACTAGTAACATATTGAGTACCAATGAGGAGTACCCACTCAATGTCCTCAAGTCCGCAATCATCAATGCTCCAAATCGTGATCTCTAACAATGACAATCTTACTAAAAAAAGAAAGATAATGGCAGAGTCAGACTGTCATGTCTCTCCATCCAGTTGTACTATGCTCCAGGTTTTTGAATTTTACACTGATAATTAATTCGAGCCCATCTCTTTTATCGAACTGGAGTTAGGTAACATTTAAAATTGACATTTGCACAGGAAACTCTGCCTCAGACTCAAAAAAAGTCACTGCCCAGAAATGAACTTATGTTTGAAAAACTTTTGTTTTTTTGTTAAAATTTATATTTTGGTTAGTACTAGTTATTTATATGCATTTAAGTACTTAAACCTAACGAATGGTTGCATTGTATACGTTTTGTAAATGTTGTGTATGCTTGTAATTGGCAGACATAATTATAGCCAATACTCACTCAATGTTTTATAAGACAATGTTAATCGTATTTGCTGTAAGCGTACCTTAAATAAATTTATCATAATATGCCAGAGTATACACCTAGACTGCCTCGACATTTTATTATATGGAGTCAAAAAACGGCTTTAGAAAAAAAAGATATAGCTTACTGAAGTTATTTATGTACCTACTGTGGTATCATTGTAGTCAATTTTCAACTAACATTATTTCTATTAATACTTCTATTTATTATTTCTGTTGCAGGGTACCCATTTAAGTTAACTAGATGTGGAACAGCAGAACCGTCGATTCAGAACATTTATGTTAGCAGGCAATTACACGTTTAAAACAAGTTTATACAATGATCATTGTAATTATGTATGTTATTTGTTATCTATGCAGGTCGCATAAAATATCTGATTACTTTTAATGCTCTCTTTTTTTGTGGTTTATGTGATACGATACTATAGTACGTAACAACCGAGTATGTATTTAATTTTTAAGAGCGTCGTTCTTATCGATGGAGCCTACGCCACTCTGCTCTGATTTCTGCCGTCCTTGTGAGCACCTGATATGACACAACTTCTATTCCGTCTTTCATTTGATTTATGTAAGTCCTTCGTGGTCCCCTCTCTTCCGTTTTCCTTCTACTGTTCCTTCCATGATGTTTTTTTATTTGGATAAGGCAAAAAAGAACTTTGTATTTAAACTTGTATAAGCAAAATCCATAAGGGATTTTGCTTACCCAGTACACTGTTGGGAAAGTGACGTAGGTAAGTATGTATGTAAGTAAAAGAGGCAAAATGGATGACAGAAAATTAAGTAACTTTTCTAAACTAGTGAAAAGTTTGTTTTCATAAGTAATACTAAGTCTATTTCATCATGCAAAATAAAAGCGAATTTATTAGTGTAGAAAAATATTGGCATGTTGACTTAAAAAAAATTGTAGTCCATCACATAAATTATTTTAAAATATTGGACACGTTTTTTTCTTTTTTCTTTTGAACTAAAAATGACAAAGATACACTGGGTTAAAGTTCATCGTGACGTCACGCTATAGTAGGTACAACTTTTAATTAAAAGTGACGTCAAAACCCACACTCCTTGTATTTATTTATGTATTTGATCAAGTAAAAAATGTGTTTTGAATATTTTAATAGCCTAAAAGACGGACTAATTACAATGCCATTTTTTAAATGTAGTCATCATCCAAATTGGACCTCCTTTGTATTAGACTAACTCTGAAAATATTGCCACGTGTATCTCTGATCACTGAAGCCCACTCTATATTGCAAACTACAATCATAATATTGAATAAGAAACGAAAGACTAGAAATAATATATCCATACTAATATTATAAATGCGAAAGTAACTCTGTCTGTCTGTCTGTCTGTCTGTCTGTAACGCTTTCACGCCTAAACTACTGAACCGATTTCAATGAAATTTGGTAGAGAGGTTGTCTAGACCTTGAGAAAGGACATAGGCTATATTTTGTCGCGAAAAAAGGCTTAAGGGGGTGGTAATAAGGGATGAAAGTTAGTATGGGAGATCGTCACTATTCAAAGATAAAACCATGAAACTTTATATTTAGGCACTTAATACTAAATCCATACTTCCATACTATCCATACTATATACTATTATAATATTATAAATGCGAAAGTAACTCTGCCTGTCTGTCTGTCTGTCTGTTACTCTTTCACGCCTAAACGGCTGAACGGATTTTGATGAAATTTGGTATGGTGATAGATGATAACCTAGAAATGGTCATAGGCTATAAATAATCACGCCATCGTTCTTAGGGGGTAGGCAGTAGGTAGATAACTAAATTGAGTTAGTGATTTTTAGTCGTTTTTGTTGGGACTTTTGCTCTTTCACGTCTAAACGGCTGAACGGATTTTGATGAAATTTAGTAAGGTAATAGATGGTTACCTAAAAACGGATATAAGATCAAAATGATCACGTCATCGTACTTAGGGGGTAGGAAGTAGGCAGAAAACTGAATTGAGTTTGTGATTTTTAATCGTTTGTTTTAAAAGTTTACCTCATTCACGCCTTAACGTCTGAACGGATTTTTATAAGACTTGGTTAATTTAAAGTTAGAATCCTAGGCACGAACACAGGCTACTTTTTACGGCGGGAAAATACCTCATTCCCGCGGAAATCTAGCGTGATCGTGTTAAGAAGCGCATGACGCCATAGCTACTGAAATGATTTTGATGTTTTTTTTTTAAACTCAGTGTTACTAAGGCTTCAAGTTAGTATTTAATCACTTTTTTAACTTAGAGGGTAGGTAGGCGCCATAATTTATGGAATTTATGATAAAATTTTGATGCAACTGTCTTTATTTAACAGTTTTACTTGGATCGAAACTTAGCGACATTCCATCACACTACTTAACTTATAGGGTAGGAAGGTACCAAAATTCAGACTACTTTTTATTTTACTTCGGGAAAATATCTCATTCCCACAGGAACGTATGTATACATAGCTACCTATCTACAACATTAAAACTCTGTCTAGAATCACATTACGCCAAAACTATTGATCTGATTTGTATACATCGGGGGTTGGCAGGTAGGTATAGTTAGTAGTATTTTAAACCGATTTACATTATTTACTTTTTATATTTACTAAGGAAACATTCGGAGCTATCCATTATGTGCTTAGGTTGCTTTTGAACAAATTTTGATGTGAAGTTGAGGACCGGAACACGATAAAGGGACATTGTTGCAGCCGGGAGAAAACAAAAAAACTTATGCGGACGAAGTCGCGGGTAAAAGCTAGTTTGATATAAACATGATAAGTTAAATGAATATTATAAATGGTGTCCCAAAAATAGTCCGACAAACTGACATCGATGGTAAATAAACTACTGCATGCATGCCCATAGAAAAGTGTTATGTGTATTGAGTTAGACCAATGAGGAAAGAATATAAGGAGTGGCCCCATTTTTTTTCATATACAAATGAGCTTATGACAGCGTGCCAAGGTTGGCAAAAGTTTTTCATAGTTTTCTGTCAAACGATAAGAAATTCCATACAAAAAGGTAGCCATTTTGCGCCAGACCAGGCACGCAGACCCGGACGGTATGGCATCTCCTTAGGTATACATTCTATGCTCAAAGAGACCCGTTTCAGTGATTATTGAAAAAAAAATACCACATTTTGATTATTTATTTCTGTATCAGAGAGCAAATAAAATGCAATCAGTTTTAAAGAAAAATACGTTAACGATAGTTACTTAAGATGTAGTCAACATGATTATTGATTAGTAGATGATTAAATTAGAAATCAAAATTGTCAAAGTCAACTTTATTTCTCTCTAAAAACAATTACTCGAATTTTAGCAGCAACCAGGAAAAAGAATTACTCTGAACTTAATGAACAAATGATTTTAAAAACTACCTTATGCCAAATGAATGCCAGAAAGGTTTAACATGTAATTGCAAAAACAACAAATACGGGGTTTAGACATCGAAGACCGACCTAAGTCGAATTATTTCAAAAACCTAAAACTCCCTTTTTGTTGTTGACAAAATCGAGTAGTTAAGTGAACTGCTAGCTTAGCATGGCACTCCGTGACAAGACGTTGTCATGCGTTTGTCGCTTACGTCTCTGTCTATACCAAAGAGTCTATAATTAGTTTTAAATGTGACAAGGACAGCATACGTGAGATAATTGGCGCGGCACGCCGTGCTAAGCCCCCTGGTCTAGTAGGGTCTCTCTTTTTCAGCCTGACGACTTGGTTAAAGTCGCTGGAAACCGTTGGATGTGGGCAGCGCAAGACCGGTCGTTGTGGAGATCCTTGGTCCCCCAAGGATCTCCTTTTTTCCAGCAGTGGACGTCCATAAGCTGACATTATGAAGTAATAGGGAGTTATAAAGACAAAAACTAAGTCGCTATTTAAACCAAAATACCTTCTAATGTACCAAAACAGTATTTTAATGGTGCCAGATTAAACAACCTTTTCTGCAATGGGAGTTAATGACGTGATATTCATTTGAACGTCACGTCCGCTGTAAATAACATTAAACCATTTATTAGGTATATGATCACAACATTATTATTCCATATAATTACCTACATTTTGATCATGTACCTACTCGTTACTTTTGATTGTCTACTAATAGTATAGAGGCTGCCCGCGACTTCGAACGCATTTACATTCGTATATTGAAAAGCTAACACTACGTATATTGAAATAATACAGCCTTTGTGTTAATTTATTTATTTATTTATTTATTTATTTATTTATTTATTTATTTATTTTATAAAACACACATAACAGATTACAGTCAATAGTAGGTTAAGTACATGTTAAAAGATTATATGAACTAGACTATAATCCACTGAGAATGTATGCTAGTAGAAACATTATTATAAGGTGAAACGAACGATACAATTTTCTTGATTGACTTATTCTAACTAAGGAAATAACTTATACAAAAACACTGCCAAAAAATGGTCATATTTTACATGACCTGATTTTAGATAAAATTAAAATTGAGAATTATGTAGATAGCAACAATTAATCAAAATTTGTCAGGTCAATCTTGTCTAAATGCTTCTTAAATTGCCTGAAATCGTTATTGAACACATCAATCTCCGAATCAGAATGTACACTAATAATGTCGTTATATTGTCGGCACATTCGGCTAATTGGATTATAATAAGAAGTGTTGTTAGCATAAATGCCAAGTGTAAAAGGTTTAGGATTGCGGAAGCGATAATTTATGTTTATGTCGATCTGCGAAATCAAAAATGGGGAATCAATGTTGCCGTGTAGAATTTTGTGCAGAGTAAGTAAATTATGTAATTTGCGGCGGTTTTCAAGAGATACAAGCTTAAAATGAGATAAAAGGTTACTGTAGTTTCGCTGATTACGCTGAAGATGGTGGCGATATGATAAAAATTTTAAGCAACGTTTCTGGATACGTTCAATACGATTGGTGTGAACGGCATAAAAAGGTGACCATATTACAGAGTTGTATTCTAAGATGGACCGAACTAAGCTGTTAAATAGGTAAATTGTACTAATTGGTTTTTTGAACTTTTTTGTAGTGCGGACTATGAACCCAAGCAAACTCGAGCTTCTACTTACAATACTATCGAAGTGCGCACGAAAAGTTAATTGGTCATCTAAAATTACGCCCAAATCCTTTGCCACTGTTTTACGCTCTAGGTTGGAATTATTTATTTGGTAACTGAAGTTAAATTTATTTATATTTCTTGTAAAGCTAATCACAAAACATTTACCAACGTTAAGAAACATGCTATTACTAGAACACCAATCAGAGATAGTATCTAGGTCGTTTTGTAATTTCGCAGCATCGTCTAAAGTTCTGATTTGATTATAGACCTTTAAATCGTCAGCATAAAGTAAACAGTGGCAGTGTAGTTTCGGAATGAGGTCGTTTATGAACGCGATGAAGAAGAGTGGCCCCAGGTGGGAACCTTGGGGAACACCGGAAGTGACAAATTTGGGAGTAGAGTAATCGCCTTTGAGGGCAACTAGTTGACTACGATGAGAAAGGTACGAGGTAATCCAGCGAAGTAAATCTCCATGAATTCCCATACCCTCTAGTTTTCTGCATAAGGTGGAATGACATACCTTATCGAAGGCTTTGGAGAAGTCAGTGTAGACAGAGTCAACTTGTACTCTCGTTGCAAACGCATTACAGAGATAGTGTTTATATTCGAGGAGATTGCTAGTCGTCGATCTCATCTTAATAAAGCCGTGTTGTTGAGGAGAAATTAAAGGTTTCAAATGAAAGTAGAGAGTATCATAAACACCGGACTCGAACAATTTGGCTAAGCAAGACAGAATACTTATAGGTCTGTAGTTTTCACAGCACGACCTATCACCGGATTTAAATATTGGTATAATGTGAGCAGTTTTCCAAATCGACGGAAATGTGCCAGACTTTAACGATTTATTAAAAATTATGCTCAGAGGCGTAGACAGCTCAACACCACAGCGCTTAATAAGTAGAGGTGGAATGCCATCAGGACCAGAACCCTTATGGATATCTAGTTTTTTTATTTTATTAAAAACCTCTTTAGCAGTAACACTAAGAGAATTAATAACTTGCACCCCGAGAAGATCATTCTGGTTAATAGAAGATGAGGAAGGGCCACTATTCAGAGGCTGAAAAACCGAACTAAAATAATTAGAAAAAAGTTCGCATACTTTCTTTCTGTCAGAGGCCGTTAAAATGCCATATTTCATTGTCTGCGGTATGGAATTAGATGAGCCCTTTCTGCTATTAACATAAGACCAAAAGTGTTTTAAGTTGTCGGGGAGAGAGTCTTCTACCGAGGCTACAAAATTGTTGTAACAAAATTCAATCAACATTTTACTACGTTTGCGTAATAAGCTAAAACTATCATAGTGGCGAGGGTTATCGGTTAATTTATACTTCCTATGAAACTTAAGTTTTTCTGTGATACAACGTCTCAAGCTGGGTGTATACCAGCAGGGAAATTCCTCTGTATTATCAGATGAGAGAGGCGTGTACTTACTAATAATTTTATTGAGATGGAAGTAGAAGATTTTAACATCGTCGTTCACATCCGAAGATGATAAAATCTCAGACCAATTCAGATTATCTATTTCCAATCTTACGTGATCGAAGTTACATTTCAAGAAATTAAGACGCGGTTGTTTACGCTTACGCATAGTTTTATATGTAGAGCTAGGAACAGATATTTTAAGTGGCGGGTGATGATCGTCTGGGCGTGATAGAGCATCATCTGGACTAACAGTAATATTACCGAGAGTTGAGAAAACCAAATCTAGACAACGGTCATTGCTATTTTTAATGTGATTGAACTGGTGAAAGTTACATAAAGTGGCGAACTCGCTCAAGATTATAGATTTGTTATCTCTTGGAGTAGAAGATGACACCCAAGGTGAGTTCGGATCCTTGGACCACGCGAGATCCAGTGTGTTAAAATCACCCACACAGATAAAACTCTGACTGTCATCTGAGTTTAGAACCACATCACTAACTGAATTATAGAAAATATTTAATAAATCAGTGCTCATGTCGGGTGGTAGGTAACATAGACAAATATTAATTCTAGTGAATGGAGCCGAACTGAGCTGTATAGAAACCCACAGATCTTCAGCGTCACTCTCCCACGCATATTGACGAGTCGCAATCATTTTTTTACTAATCGCCAAAGCAACACCCCCACCTTCCCTCCTATGTGATGTTGTCGTTGACCTATCACGACGAAATACGTTGTACCTACTATCAAAAACTTCGTCATCGAAGACAGACACATTAAAATTCGTTTCTGTAAGACAAATTATATCATAATTGTTGCTTAAGGTGCTTAAATATATTCGATCGGTTTTACTTCTTATTCTATTGACATTTTGATAAAATATATCCATAAAAGTAGGAAACAAAAATAGCTAACATTCTGAGACAGGCATTTACTACAATCTATATACTAACTATTATATACTAGATTGGATGTATAAGCTACATTATTGCCAAGTTTCATCAAAAATTGTTCAGTATTTTTTGCTTATAAGAGTAACTGCTTCACATCCATACATCAGCACAAACTTTGAGATTTATTATATTAGTAGGATTATGTAGGTACTATATTTTGAACTCAAAGTCAGTAGGATAGTATAGTTAAATAGTTGAACCTATTAAATATCGATTAAGTATGTTTTTTACATGGAAAGTGGTCAGAATCATCTCATCTAAATAAATATGTGCGACAAAGTTATTTTAGTATTTGTTATTTTTGTTTTTTGTTACATAAACACTGAAGATTTGTATGTAAGTAAGTTATTATGTACAAAACCTTTGTACGATTACTTATTCATTTAATACTGAGTTTCAATTAATATACATTTAATAAATCCCTCAACCCAAAAAAAAAAAAAAAAATCAGGGGTCCAAGTCTGCCAATTTACAATATTCCCTGTTGTATGTCGGTAGAGTTTCAATGTCATTTCTTGAAACATATGGTATTCTGTTAAACAATGGCTTATGGTATCTACACTCCACAGCCGCCGGCTTTTTTGACAGCTGCCATTCGTATGACGTAAAGCCGCCGACCTAGCCCGGCGGCATGCAGGCGGCTTTGGTGTGTAGACAGCATTACACATTAGCTTACACTGATTGTGTCAAACAATGACATTGACTCTCTGCCGACACACAGCTGAGAATATGTATTGTAAATTGACTTGGGCCCCTGGACCCTAAAAACATACTAAGCTAATTTATACTATTATCGAATCGTTATTAAGTTTTACGTATTTTTTATCTACCCAAATTCTTTTTCAGGGTCCTTACAATATTGAAATTACAGATGTAAGATATTGCAAAGGTCCAAAGTCGAAAGAATGTGATGTTACTGATGTCAAACTCTCTTTTACAAATAAAAGTATTTTGCATGTTACTGCGGTTATAAAAAAGAAATTGCCTAAAGTTGAGGTAAGGGCGTTTTTAGAACCAGTGTTTCATACAGGCGTATACGCTCAAACCGGTGGTGTCTTGTCAGTGTCAACATGGACCATGTCATGACACCACCGGTTTGAGGTCGTTTACTAGCTTAGGTGCGGTTTATGCAGAAATGGCGTGGCAGAGGCGCGCGGCGGAAGCGTCTCGTCAAGAAAACTCCAAAGGCCGTGGCCCCAGTAGGCAAACTGTTAGCGGCTGACTAGTTTGCGGCGTATCGATTTAGTACGCCCTTCCATATATTTGAAATGGAGAGTCCACAGTCGGCTAGTTTTTGCTCACTGTACGCAGTTTGCAGCGTTACGCGCGCTGACTATCTCAGACAGCGGCCGACTCCCACCAAAACTGGTGATTTCATTGATTTGAGTTTGCAGCTAACTCTTTCAGTTCGCCACAAATTTGCGGCTCATTCAGTCGGCCGCTAACAGTTTGCCTACTGGGGCCACGGCCTAAAAGTATTCGTAAGTAATTTCGTCCGCGTTCCTCGGAGCGAGCCGCTCGACCCGAGCGTCAGGCGGCGCGTATTGTATTTGTAGAATCATAATATCTTCCTAATAAGTACATATTATGTTTGTCCATTACAGGTGAAAGTTATAGGGAAGTTACATGAACGAGTATACTTAAGGATACATACACAAAGTCTCTGTTCACATATCCTGATAAAAACAGTGGTGCAGTCAATTGTAGATGTTTCGGACAATTGTGAGGTTTATCCAGTAAGTATTTACCTAATTTATTCGTTTTGCAGACTCTATAATAGTAATTCCCCATTGTGTATACTTAATGTATAATATTACTCGTAATGCAAAAAAAAATAAGTTCTAAAAACTAAAACCCGCCTACGGAAAACCTGCTATCTTAAAAGTAAGAAACAAGAAATAATTCTTGTCTTCTTAACTAGGTACCCCATAAATGCACAGACGTAGCGATTTTCAGAGGAAAGCCGTGGTCGTATGCCTCTGTGCCTTGATATTAATAACCGTGCAATGTCGGAACCTGTTTAACGTACCTTTGTAATAAGGTAGGTATCAATTGCTTGCAGGCAGCCATTTATAGTTATATGGAGGCATACGACCACGGCTTTCCTCTGAAAATCGCTACGTCTGTGCATTTATGGGGTACCTAGTTAAGAAGACAAGAATTATTTCTTGTTTCTTACTTTTAAGATCGCAGGTTTTCCGTAGGCGGGTTTTAGTTTTTAGAACTTATTTTTTATTTCACACTTTTTACCCGACTACGGCAAAGCCAAAAGGAAGGGTAATGTTTTTGGCAGTCTATGTATGTATGTATGTATGTATGTATGTATGTATGTATGTATGTATGTTTGTATGTATGTATGTATGTATGTATGTATGTTCCACCGTAGCGTCTAAACTACTGAACCGATTTTAATGAATGAGGTGTTAAAAGATTCGTAATAATACGGCGGGTGACATAGGATACCTAGTTTTGTAATAAATTCAATACTTTGCCCACTAGTGGGCAAAAAGTCACGAAGAAAAAAATAAAAGTTTGTAAATGGTGTTGTGTGGGGTATCGAATTCAAGAGCTCAGCGAGCACATTCCAAAAATATATATATCACTAGGTTTTGCGCACGGATTTGCTTGTAAACTAGTGGACAAGAAGTCGCGACGAAAAATATTAAATTTTACAAAGGATAATGTGTGGGGTATCAAATGAAAGGGCTCAGTGAGTACATTCCAAATATTATATATATCACTAGGTTTAGCACGCGGTTTTACTTGTAAATATGTCTTTTAACGTCTTGTCTTTTCTATCATAATTACTTCGAAACTACTTACCTACAGCTTGCCAAATCAGGCCTTTTCAGAATTATGTTGACTGTTTTGGCTAGTTTTAAGCTAAATTACCTACAACTTGTACTACTTATGGAATCAACTTTGTTGGCATTCAAACATTTTTGGCCCCTCAATAGGTACATTTTGCCCACGTAACGTGTACGAAAAAGCAAACATTTTTAGACTCTGACAAAGATCCCATATTCAAAGTTGTTTATTATCATGAGTTCAAGCAGTGATTTTAATTTGTAAAGCGTGTCTTAAAAGGGAAGTTTGAAATAAACTACAAGACTTCTTGAACTCACATTCATACTATGAACAAAGTGTGAAGGAAAGATTGGGGGGCGCAGCCCCCCGCCAAAATTAAACAAAACACTTCTTGAATTCTACTAGATAGAGTTGTCACTGTGTGGGGGGGTTTGGGGGGCGTAGCCCCCGCCAAAATAAACGAAACACTTCTTGAACTCTACCATGGATAAAGTAGTCACAGTGTAAGGTGGTTTGGGGGGCACAGCCCCCCGCCAAAATTAAACAAAACACTTCTTGAACTCTACTAGATAAAGTTGTCATTGTGTGGGGGGGTTTGGGGGGCGCAGCCCCCCGCCAAAAGACACGAAACACATCATGAACTCTACTATGAATAAAGTAGTCACTGTGTAGGGAGGTTTGGGGGGCGCAGACCCTCGCCAAAATGAAATAAAACCTTCGTAAACTATACTGAACAATGTTGCCACTGTGTGGGGGGGTTTGGGGGGCGCAGCCCCCCGCCAAAAGAAACGAAACACTTCTTGAACTCTACTATGGATAAAGTAGTCACAGTGCAGGAGGGTTTGGGGGGTGCAGCCTCCCGCCAAAATTAAACAAAACACTTCTTGAATTCTACTAGACAAAGCTGTCACTGTATGGGGGGGTTTGGGGGGCGTAGCCCCCCGCCAAAAGACACGAAACACATCTTGAACTCTACTATGGATAAAGAAGTCACTGTGTAGGGGGGTTTGGGGGGCGCAGACCTTCGTCAAAATGAAACAAAACCTTCTTGAACTATACTGGACAAAGTTGTCACTGTGTGGGGGGGTTAGGGGGGGGGCAGCCCCCCGCCAAAATAAACAAAACACTTCTTGAACTCTACAGTGGACAAATAAGTCATTGTGTCAGTTTGGGGGGACGCAGCCCCTCGCTGCAATAAGGAAATAGATACTTTTTACATATACTCGTACTATGGACAGATTATCAGTGTAAGATTATCAGGCTTTGGGGGCGCAGCGCCCCGTCAAAATAAAATAAAAGGCAACTTTGATCCACTTTCATACCTATCCGAAACGGATTACGCTACTTACTTTGGACCAGGAAAGCGTTGAGCATCTCTGCTCAAAAGTAGGTAGTAAACTATCTAGGTACTTTTTGTGTAGTTTTTTTAGTGTTATGTACTCTATTAAAAAATTTGCAATATTTTAGGATTGTTACCCTATAATTATTATCCGCTTTGAATAGTAACTGTGGTGTAGATGACTATGAAGTCGCGGATGCGCGCTAGTACAATATGTTGAGATGAAAAGATAGATTGAAAGTGTAACATGGAGTTTGAATAGTTGTCATGTATGTGTTTGTATGAGTTCTGTAGTATGTACGTAGATATCACTGGTTTAACCTTTATCCATGGTAGAGTTCAAGAAGTGTTTCGTTTATTTTGGCGGGGGCTACGCCCCCCAAACCCCCCCACACAGTGACAACTCTATCTAGTAGAATTCAAGAAGTGTTTTGTTTAATTTTGGCGGGGGGCTGCGCCCCCCAATCTTTCCTTCACACTTTGTTCATAGTATGAATGTGAGTTCAAGAAGTCTTGTAGTTTATTTCAAACTTCCCTTTTAAGACACGCTTTACAAATTAAAATCACTGCTTGAACTCATGATAATAAACAACTTTGAATATGGGATCTTTGTCAGAGTCTAAAAATGTTTGCTTTTTCGTACACGTTACGTGGGCAAAATGTACCTATTGAGGGGCCGAAAATGTTTGAATGCCAACAAAGTTGATTCCATAAGTAGTACAAGTTGTAGGTAATTTAGCTTAAAACTAGCCAAAACAGTCAACATAATTCTGAAAAGGCCTGATTTGGCAAGCTGTAGGTAAGTAGTTTCGAAGTAATTATGATAGAAAAGACAAGACGTTAAAAGACATATTTACAAGTAAAACCGCGTGCTAAACCTAGTGATATATATAATATTTGGAATGTACTCACTGAGCCCTTTCATTTGATACCCCACACATTATCCTTTGTAAAATTTAATATTTTTCGTCGCGACTTCTTGTCCACTAGTTTACAAGCAAATCCGTGCGCAAAACCTAGTGATATATATATTTTTGGAATGTGCTCGCTGAGCTCTTGAATTCGATACCCCACACAACACCATTTACAAACTTTTATTTTTTTCTTCGTGACTTTTTGCCCACTAGTGGGCAAAGTATTGAATTTATTACAAAACTAGGTATCCTATGTCACCCGCCGTATTATTACGAATCTTTTAACACCTCATTCATTAAAATCGGTTCAGTAGTTTAGACGCTACGGTGGAACATACATACATACATACATACATACATACAAACATACATACATACATACATACATAGACTGCCAAAAACATTACCCTTCCTTTTGGCTTTGCCGTAGTCGGGTAAAAAAACATATATTTTACAGGGATCATTCAACGGCAGCGTGGATTTTAATAAATTTACAAAAATGTTTTTTGGTAATCAGTTCATCTACGGAAAATATACGTACAAACACCATTTCTACTCAGACAAATGTAACTATTTTTGCAGTTTAATTGACGTCGAATACAAGGCTAACATTAAATAAATTGGTTTGTTACGACCGTTCTCAATATTCTATCTCTGTTTTTTTCCTATAGGTAGGAATAGATAAATAGATCTTTGAATATTCGGAATAGAAGTACCTAGAACTAATAGACTATCAGCCAGTTTCTAAACCGAGTATTTCTTTTTTAATCATGTAATGGCGTTTTCAGACTAGAGTTTAATATGCGTATTCGCGCGTCTTGTTTGAGCATTGACGTGCTTCTAAGATCGCATAGTCCATATAACACGACATCACCGGTTCAAGCGTCCGGTTGTTTGAAGCTAGTATGTAGCGGGCGTCAACGCACGTGTGTTGAAAACAACCGTATAAGCGCGTATGAAATACGTATGAAATACCATTTAAAGAAACGTCGACGAAGAGTTTGAAATGTTATCAATATGTATAATATCAATATACCTACTTATTTTAGAAACTGGCTGTAGCAAAAAAACTATTATGTAATTTAAGAACTTGGCTCATTTCTTTTTCTGAGTTATTCGTCATATCGCACCCAGGTTTTTACCTTGATTTTGCTTTGCTTTGCTTTGGTGCGAGTAATTTGGGTGCAAGATGACGAATAACCTTTTCTTCCCTTTTTTATTAAAATTCAACATTTATAGGTACAATCTTTACTGCAACTAAAGTAAGTTTCAATTAAAATAATAGAAAGTTTGTATAGTTGTTAAAATAAAATACAAAAAAGAAACAAGAATTTCAAAATGTGTAAGCTTTACAAAATCTGAGTTACGTGTTCAAACTTTTTACCGAAGTTTTGTAGTACAAGTGTTTAAGTATTAAATAAATAATTGTAGTCTAGTGTTCTTACATTTACAACAAATCCCTGAATAAATTAAAACATGAGAACAGCAAATTGGATCGTTTTATTTGACAATAAAGAGAACTCTATTATTCTATGTAGAGACGTCTCAATTTAAATTCTAGGTAAGTAAGAGGATTGTGTAAACGTGTGCCCTGTGACGGGGAAATGTATAGACTTTTACTTCTTATTCTTCTACGTCCAGCGACATTTATAAATATTCATAGAGCTTTTATCTATTTTGCACAAAAACTTGCTTCAATTTAGTGTTACTGCAGAAATTCTATAACAATACTATAACAAATGAAAGAGTGTTGTTTTTAGGGTTCCGTACCCAGAGGGTGAAAATGGGACCTTATTACTGAGACTCGGCCGTCTGTCTGAAAACGGGACCCTATTACTTGGCTGTCCGTCTGTCAGTCTGTCCGTTTGTCACCAACTGCATTTCATGAACCGTTACAGCGTTACAGCTAGAGCGTTCTTTTCACAGGTGATGTATAACCGTTGCACAACTACTAAACAAAGAATAATAATAATAATTATGGGAGGCTCCCATTCAATAAACGTGTGTTTTTGGCCTTTTTTTGCTCGATATTAATAGTGAATGGTATGGAACCTTTCCTTCGCGAGTCCGACTCGCACTTGGCCAGACTGCATTTTATTGACTGAAATATTTTACTACCTAGGTAGGTAAGTATTTAATTTTTGCACTGTTTCAGCGATATGAATAACTGAGTTTTGTTATTCTACAAGTGTTTTATGTCAAATAAAATCATAATTTAATTAGGTAGGTTACATATCGGTAATTAGGCCACAGCATCTGTAGAATATGTTTGTTGCAGCGTATGTAGATTTAAGGGTTAGGTAACAACAAAGCTCATAAATGTAGGTTCGTGTTATATCTTTTTATTTTGATATTATGGTACATTAATGTTTTAGGAGTTTTGGGCAACCTAAAGCTAAGTTTACAACCAACAATAATTCTGAAAACCATGATTTTAGCGCTCAAAAACCCACAACGCAACCAATGTTTGCTACCATTCAATATTAGATGAGTTGAGTCAAACAACTGGGCGATGGACGTGAAATTCGAGCGAACACCTATTCAAAATGTAACACACTTGAAATTAGCAATTCTAGGGAACTGCAGCTAACTTCGTTAACTAGGTGATGTGTATAGCGGTAACTAGCACTGGAAAATGTTTATTGAGGTAAATGTACTCGTATTTACATGTTTAATTACAACAATCATGAGTTAATCCTATTAGTCCGACTAATATAACAAAAGATTAGATAACATTTGTGCCTACGGATGGGTGAGAGGATGTTTGTCACACTTTCACGATAAAACCACTGAACAGATTTCAATGAAACTTTACAATATTGTAGCTTACACATCGGGATAACACATATGCAAATTATTTAAGATTATTACGAAAATTTTCCAAGATATGAAAATGAAATCTTAACAAAAAGGCGTAACGTCTATGTTATATAACTTATCATCGTTTTTTCCTTAACTTATTTTATTATATTCCATGGGTGGGTGTGGCTTGATAAAATCCAGGGACGGCATAGAAACCCCGACACCTACATTCTTCGAAGATTTGATCGCTCCAACGCTTTCACATAAAGGTGACGAAATGATAATGTAGTCTGGATGACGGGATTCTTAGATCGCACGATAGAATTTTCTTTTAGAAGGATTTTAGGAGCTTAGTTTCAAGCGGTTTAAAGGTTACTTGGATATTTTTTAAAGGTATTAAGATCTTCTTAGTTAAAAGAACCCTGCAGCCACACTTAAGTACCTACGTATATCGATGATTTGTTTTCGTTAAAAAAAAATCGGTATAATAGAAATACAAACCTACCTGTTTTTGTGCATTTGAGAGTTATAACTTCAGAAAGTCTATTTCATATTTTAAAAACATAAAGTCTTCTTGAAAGAACATTACGTACCTTCATTTTTGCCTTCAGTCGATCAATGTACGCTAGGCCGTTTCACTACATTCGCATTGCATAGCTGAATTCTATATTCTAGTGGTTTTCCCTGTAATTTTTGCGTAAGTATAATAGAAATTTTCAAAAAAAAAACTTCATTTTTCATTAAAAAAAAGCGACCAATTTCATAGAATAACCACCTGTACGTACATCCCCAGATGTGAGGAAAATGCATTGTAGCAAGTTTCCGAACGAAGGAGCACGTTCTAAAGATCAACGGCGCGATGATGTCACAAATATTTATGCTTCGACGAACTACGGAGTTGATAGAGAATGTATCTCTATGTGTGAGCATATCGGGACTTGAATTATGATGCTTGAAAAAAAGTTTTAAAGTAACATATCTATTATTTACGGTCTTCTTAAACAAGACCTACTCCAAAGGTTATCTGAAAGAGATCACTTTTAGTGATAAGGCCGCCTTTGCGTACAATGTTAAAGTTTTAAGTTTTGTCTGTGTCTCTTTGTGTGTAATGAAGTATTTCTATCTGTCTATCTGTATCTCAATTAAATCGAGAATTTGTTAAGGAAAAGCCAAGTCAAGAGTACCTTAAAGCGACGCGCATGTTTGAGGCGAATGATGAATGTGGATAAAGCTAAGGGAAGTGTGTTATCGTAGCAAGTGGAAGGAAGCAGTATCTGTGGTTTCGATTTCGTAGAGACAATAAAATAGTGATGTTGGAATGTACAGACCAGGGGCAGAAGTCTGCTTATTTCCAATATTCCCAGTTGCGTTACGGCTTTATCAATATCAGTGTTGGCAACACCAACAAAACAGTAATTTTATATTTCATTTATGTAGCAACACATTTTTCACTTCTCTTCAATTCCCGCTCTGCTACGAATACGTGTGCTATGTAACTTTTGGTGTGTGATAACAAAGTGAAATAAACCCAGTTCGTGCCAATACTTGAAGACTTTCATTTATTTATAAACCAGCCCCAAGATCTGCTGCCTACAATCAGTGTAAGCGATTGTTTAGCAGAATACCAAACAAAACCAATTGACAACTGAGGCTATTTTAAATTAGCAGACTTGGGCCCCGGTTGTACATCACACCAAACAACCCAGGGTAACATAATACTGGGTAAAGCAATCACTAAATACTTAATGACAAAGTAAGTTTTTACACAACGTGCATTATACGGAAGTGAAACGTGGACCATGACACAACGCGACCGAGATAATGTGGTGTTGGAGGAGGACGGAACGGATTAGCTGGAAGGAAAAGAGAAGTAATGAAGACCATTTTAAAGACAATTGCTGAAAGGAGAGAAAAGAGAAAAGACTTTATAAAAAACATCTTGGAAGGAAAAGTTGAAAGAAGACGAATGAGAGGAAGACCACGAAGGACTTACATAGACCAAAAGAATAAAAGAGGGAATAGAAGTTGTGTCGTATCAGGTGCTCAAACGGCCGGCAGAGAATAGAGAAGAGTGGCGCAGACTCCACCGGCAAGAGCGACGCTCGATGATGATGATGACAAAGTAAGTTTATATTATTCTTCTATAATAAAACACAACAAAGACAATACACTTTAAGTTATGATATCAATTTTCCAAAGAGCTGCAGGTTCACCGACAGATGTATGTAATAGAAACGTTGCAGATGTTGGATTCAAATAGTCTAGCTGATTTGGTAACAAATGATTTATTATCCTGATGTATTGTTTGTAAAACTAAACACTGGTTAAGGTATTCAAGGTTTTATTTAAATCTTCAATAACTTGATGTCTTGGTTAGCAAAGTCAAGTGACAAGTGCTGTCAAAATTAGTGAGGTGACCGCAATAGGTAGAAGTGGGCCGCAATAGGCTGATTATAATGATGATGGACTTTTCAGGTACCCTTCTCGAAACAAAGTAGTTTTTAAGAAAATCAGAATAATACCTATCTATAATTTAACCAAATGAATATCCTACTAATAATATTATAAATGTCAATGTTTGTGCCGATGGATGGATGTTTGTTACCCGTTCACGCAAAAACTACTAAACAGATCTTGATGAAACTTGGCAATATTAGCGTATATATCAGAATAACACATAGGCTATATTATTTTGAGACTTCATGATTTTTTTCCCAAGATATGCCTAAAATAAATGCACATAAAGGGGTGGGAAACCTCTAGTTAGTTTATAAAGCATATCTTTTGAAGAAATCTGATTTTATGAAATTTTTCACTCAGTACTTTGCATCGCCAACACTGTGATCAACAAAAACAAACAGCATATATCATACAAAATACAAACATACAGCATACATAAAGAATATAGCATACGAAATCATCTCGTCTACTTAAATCACAAAATCGATAAAATTGCTTCAAACAGTGTGTCGACAGTTGTCTTGTAACTTTTATGTGGAATTCTCTACATTTGTAGTTGAAAACAATATGCTACCTCTCTGTGTAGTTTTCTTAGTATTTTACACGTTTCTAAACAAGGTATATTTGTTTTATTTTTAAATCTTCTAGGATGTAGGTTTAGGGTGATTTTAGTACGGTTTATTTATTTATTTTAATTATTAGTATGAACATAAGTATTGCACAGAAACAAAAAAAAAAAAAAGTAGTTGTTAGGGATAAACATAAATTCACGACACGACACGTCACCACGCGACGCGTCACCACGCGACGCGACACGACGCGACGCGATACGACGCGACGCAACACGCAACAACTAATTTATAGTCTATTCTAAATATATATGCCAATGTCCAGTTTCTGAATTGAGATTTGACGATGCGCTTGCTTAAGTAGAATTTGTGTCTTGATCGACGTAGGTAACTACGACTTATTTTGAAACAGGTAACAAATATTTGGTCAAACAGTTTTTGTCTGTAAATGGGTTTGCATAAAGCTGGTTTTGAAGTTTTAGTGAACAATCTACGATGTGCAGCCGCGGGTAATTATATTTACACACTGTCACATTTCAAAAACATGTTTTCGTCAATTTGTTCAACCGCAATCATTGAACAAATTACCGAAAACATATTTTTGAAACAACAGAAGTTACGATACTTTGGAGTGTGACCATGTATGTATACCTATTATAGTTCGTTACCAGTTGGCAAACCTATTAAATAAATAAATAAAATTTGAAAAGGGCAGCTTGCCCGTCGCAACAAATTACCAAATATTAGTTTACTTTGGTCGGAGTCGTATTAAATGCAAATACCAAAGACCATTCCAAAATGGAATTATTTGTACAATGTTTGTACCTAAAAGTTGACAAAGTCTGCACAGCTTATAACCGGAAACGGAACAAAGCTTCCGGAAATGGAGGCCGTTGGTACGTTTAGCCGGAAGCGGGAACCACGCAGATCAATTTCCGGTTTGGCGATCACAACGTAGTACCTACGGTCGAATTCTACGGGTACATAAATATTTTATTATATCAAAATATGATAAATTACATGTTATGATATCTGAAAGAAAAGTCGCAGGTAAGTATTAAAAATAGCATTTGTATTGACCATTAAATATTTCCGCCCAAAAATGAGGGTTTTCACGAAACCATTCAATGAACTACATATTTATAATATGAATGGCCAGTAAAATAGGTAATAAAAATCTAAATTATATTTTGAGTGTTACCATAATAATTTGTTTAACACAGTAAATACATCGGTTATTTTGGTAGTATTTTGTTTAACTTTCGATACTGTAAACCAACCTTTAATTTATTCCACAATACCTAACTGCCAGCCTATAAACTTAAATGAATGCCGACACTGTATAGCTTAAACGAGATTTTCAATGGCCAATTAACAAATCCTATTCATTTACGTGCAAAGTTATAATAAAGGTAAAATTGTTTCCCGTTTCGAGCAATAATTTGTTTACCTAATTTATATTACGCTTTCAATTTCAAAAGTTTTGACTAAAACATCGCTTTTGCTTTGTTTTACGTTCGTCCAGTGTTTAATTAAAATTCTATTGAGGGTTTGGCGGTATTTAGTGTCCGTCAGGATGGCTCTTTGAGTATAGAATATTTTTTTTTCATATACAAATGAGTTTATGACAGCGTGCAAAGGTTGGCGCTTAAATGACCTGTCCAACGATAAGAAATTCCATACAAAAAGGTAGCCTTTTTGCGCCAGACCAGACACGCAGATCCAGACGGTATGGCACCTCCTTATACAGGGTGTAACGGAAAGGGTATATGTATAATCGGGATGGCTTTAGATTTTATTGAGATGACATATGTCGAATCGAATATTAACGAAACGTATACGCGTGTGTACGATACGATGTCGCTGCGATTTACGATATGATGGCGATGTCGTAGTATCTATATGGACGCGCGTATAAAACGCTAATCTGAAATCGTCCTTAATTGTACTTTTTAATAGATAAATAATAGGTACTTTAAAAATTTAAGGAATAAGCGGTATGGTGTTTTGTTTCAGCCATTCTGACGTCACGTTGGCGTGTGTACTACATGTAGTACTATTTATTATACTGTGTTACTTTACTACACTACCAAGCGTTTAAACTGCTACTTGGAACATGAATCAAAAAATTGTTCTTAAGACTCATTTAAGTAGAAAATATCCAGTTGTGTGCGTTGTGTCAAAATAATCTCTCGGAAAAATACTAGTTCTAGAATATTCTAGAATAAAGTCTCTAATAATTAATTACCTTCAATAATTAATTTGGTATAAATGGATACGTACGATTCGGTGAAATCTCTCACTTCAAAAAATATACCATTGTTTCACCATCTTCAGATAAAATTTATGACAAATATGTTATACCTGTCTCTATCTAAAAATCGTGTCTTATGAAATACACATAGGTTTATCTGCCGGATAAATCTTATCTGTAGAGATGGTGAAACAGGCCCTGTCTAAAACTTCATGTTTTATGAAATAGACATAGGTTTATCTGTCAGTTAAAGGGGTTTGAAGATTTTAGTATGGAGAGTGTCCTACCTACAACTTTTTTTTTTAATTTTCCAAATGTGGCGGCAGTCTACGAAACCTTCACTAATCGATAGTTCAGGTCAATACAAATCGAAAATATAGATGAATATTTTTTGATAAAGCGTCACGTTTTCGAGATATAGGCTGTCAAAGATAGACTAGTGGCGCCAGTATTAGAACATGAAAAACTGTGTTTTGGTGTTATTAAATGGTACATATTGTATTGGAAATTGATACTAAAAGTTAAATAAAGGATCCTGGCTTATTTTAGCCACCCCCCCCCTCCTCCCATATTTATACCTAGAACAATAAAAAGTATAAGCTGAGCATCGTGGATTCGCTAAAATAAGCCAGGATCCTTTATTTAACTTCTAATACAATATGTACCATTTAATAACACCAAAACACAATTTTTCATGTTCCAATACTGGCGCCACTAGTCTATCTTTGACAGCCTATATCTCGGAAACGTGACGCTTTATCAAAAAATTTTCATTTATATTTTCGATTTGTATTAACCTGAACTATTGATTAATGAAGGTTTCATAGACTGCCGCCATTTTTGTCGAAAAAGGTACATACACAAGTTTAGGTAGGACATTATATTCAAACCCCTTTATCTGTAGCTGGAGAAACGGGCACCATGACTAAATTGTTGTCAGGTGGAAAAGCCTGAAAGCTGATTCATTAACAAATTCTGAGAACCAGCTATGATGAGCTCTGGTATGAGTCACGCGTGGGTATATCACATGAAGGGGCGGGGGTTCAAATTCGTGCGTAGGACGAGGCGTTTTTATTACATGCCCTGGATTTTTAGAATCGCTATAGATAATTTCGAAATTCAAAAATGTTTTATTCGAAATTGGTATCTTGTTATTATACTTTTTGATGTAATTTTTGTTTTGAGGTAGGTACTACTGCCGTTTCAAGCCCGATTTAGATATAAAGTTATTTTTTTGTCCTTCTACACTAAGGATTACAAGTTTTTAAATTGTTAAAAAATATTTCGTAATTTCTGTAACTAATATGTAGTAATTTAATATGTAGTAATAATGTAATACAATATAAAACTTTCTTAGGCATTACTTTTTTAGAAGCTATGGTTAGATTAAATAGCAAGACAATTTTGCAGCACCTAAGTTAGGTAACTCACAAAATAATTAGGAAAATAATAATTCAAAATTTAATTTTAACAACATAAAGCAAATTTGAATATAAGTTCGTGGCTTCGTAGTTAAATACCTACACCACAATGTACTTAAATGTAAAACATACTAATCTAATCTCATCTAGCCACTTGTGTCCCACTACTGAGCAAAGGCCTCTTATCCGCCATGAATTTCTGTCTCGAGCTACCTACTAACATTACAAAAAAATTTAAACATGTATCAAAATCCTTAAAATGAAAACAATTCAGAAACTTTCTTTACATAAGATTACATAATATTGACACCAAAAACATTTTTCTCTATTTTTAATACATCGAGGCTCTAATAGCATGTTCCCACATGATTCAGCCTTTAACGAGTTCCGGAAAAACCCGGAAATACTCGGAAAAACCCGAACCGCTGAGTCATCCTTGATCTGCCTGTCACCGGAAAAAACTATGTCTAACCACTTAACGTGGCTAAATTGGTTCCCAAAATTAGATACAAAATTAGTTTTTCGGGAGCTCCGTAACTCGATTTCGTCGGAAGGACGTATCGTTTATGCACCAATCATGGAAGAAAACAAACAGAAAAGTGTCCACAATGAACGATTTTTGATATTGTTGTCAGAAATCAGTTTCTATTTTTACAGGTCTGTTACCCAAGAATCGTCAAATGTTCTTATGCCAAAACGTTATAAATCGGTAAGTTAATGCCAATATTACCTACCGAAATTCTGTGACGTTACTTTTTGGAAACGAGTAGCATTTGCACTGCATGTTAAGCTAGAAGACTACAGATTGATCCCACGTACGCTAAGTCCGCAACGCATTATGATATCTGCACACGTGGGTTAGCGTGTTACAAGTGTATTTCTAATCATAATATTTCTATGAAGTAGATGTCTTGTAAGAAATGTACCTACTTACGTCCTGCGCTGTTGCAGTTAGCATGAAACATAACACACTCATTTTCGAAAACAGCGAGAAATCCTGCCTCTTCATCCCAGCCAGCCACAGACAGTAGTAGTCCCATGACGAAATTTATAAGTCAAGCACTGTTTATACTTGTTGCACCAAAATTTTGTGCGCTTGGGCTTACCACTCCAACGATTGTTACCCTCCTGGTATAAAAGAAAATTACATTCATATCTCAAAGGCGCAATATCGATCCAGACCGTTTTTTTTTTTTTTAATTTTACCTATCGCTTTAATGTAAAAAATAGGTTCTACCCATTATAAGCCCTACTCTACTCGCATGATAGAAAACACACTTTCTAATCATTATATTTCTATGAAGTAGATGTCTGCGTTGCGTACGTGAGATCAGTCTGTTTCTATTCTACGTTTCTATCTTTGAATTTTCTCGCCATCAAAACCCCCAGCTAAAAATAAATGACAATCAACAAGTCCCGCCGTATTGAGTTGCTATACGATCATGTAGCAGATTTAGTAATAATGCTCATTTCCTCAACTAGCGCACTTAGCGCTGAATGCGCTATAAAAATGTATTTATGGCCGAAAAAGCAGCGCAGAATTACAGCGATAAGTCCTTTTGGCTTAGCCGCTGCAATTGTAAGCTGCAATTTTCAGGGCGTTAAATTTATTAAGGTGAAGTGTTGCAAATGTGTAGTGCTTTAAAGAGCAACATAAAGTCTAATGGGTAATCGATAACATTCTTTTTGTGACCACTTTGTGTAAGTTTCTGAAGATTTAGAAGCTGTTTTAATGTTGTTATGTATAATTTAGACAGTTTTTTAAGGTATCATAACCTATGTTCTGCTATTAGGTAAAAATTGTGAATTATTTTACAGAAATTGTCATAGATGAATAATTTGTTCTACGCGCGCTACGGCTACGACTAGATACCGTCGGTGTAGGTACTACTAATAGGTACGCCGATCGGAGCGTACCGCGATAGTCATAACGCCGAGTTGTGCCCAATTGTCATATGATTGTTTGACACCACCACGTTTTTTCTTCATAGAGCAGTATCTATTCGTAGCGAGCGGAGACCATTCAAAAATCTTTGCAAATAGCCTTCTTCGCAGACGTGTTTATATTGTATCCTCGTACCGAAAATATCCAACCGAAATTTTTCCAATAATCTCAATAAAACTTTTACAAGACAAAGTAACGAGTATGACAACAAAATACCGAAATAACAAAGTGTATATTTGAATTTCAATCCGTGTAGAGACAGGAACCCGGCTTCGAGTGAGACCAACTTTGATGTATGCGGATGCATGTTCTAGAGGACAATCTCTAACTAATTTACATAAGAGCTAATATCCTGGAACATGATAAAGTTTCTGTCTTGACGGAGTTGACTCGGCAAATTGCTAAAGTGCTGAAGGGCTCTATCTTGTTTCAAGAGTGGAAGAGACTAGAAAATTTAAGACTAAAACATTTGCTACAAGTAAATCGTACGTATACTATCTTTATAAATATCAATGTTTGTGCTTGTGGTAGGATGTGAGATTGTTTGACACTCATTCACGCAAAAACTATTGAACGGATTTTAATTAAACTTGGCAATAATGTAGCTTACACATCAGAATAACACGCTTTATTACTTTAAGATACTTATGGAATGAGTTTTCCAACATATGACAGTACATGCATACGAAGATACATTATAAGGATAATGATTTTTGTTGCGCAGCGATTAATATAGATATTAATTTATTCTTTCATAATAATTGAACAGACCAATATTCGAATTGTGGTTTCGTTATGATATTACAGACTTGACACAACAGAAAAACTGTCACGCACTTTTATGTATTTAATAATCTTTTTCACGTGAAATAAACTGGTATTATTTTGTAGGTGGATGTGTTTTACCACAATTCCGAGGCTTTGCGCTACGTTCGCAGCGTTCGTGCGTGACATTCCACACCGCAAACAACGTGTTAATGTCATACGGGTGAACTATGAAGTATTTAAATAATAAAATACATACATACATATCTATTACCCTTATTTCCCATTGGAATAGGCAGAAATCACTTTCTTCCACTTGCTACGATCCAATGGACTCCTTCGCTTTATCCATATTCAAAATAACATCAACAATAAAATCCACATTAAAGACAAAATATGTAACTACTTGCATGCATTCCCAGTGGATTATAGTCTAGTTCATAGTTTTCATCATGTACTTTATTCTGCAACGACTGTTAACTATCAGTTACGTATATTATGTTTAATAAATAAAATCGTTCAATATACAGAATGGGTCACAGGTTGTAAATCTACAGTTCTCCGGTTCTATCATTCACGCAAGCTGTAACAACGCTTGTAGACGTCTGTTTTTTACCGGACCACGGACTGTCAAAAAACGGGTACCATATATCTTTTTACCGGATGGATGTCCGGTGCGTGTACACACGTCTATTATAAACCATACACCACCGCATAACGGACAACGGACAACGGCCGGTAGTCCGGTAAAAAAACGCACGTCTACAGTCTACAAGCGTTCTAAGGGTTCTGCTCGAGCGCGACCAAGGTTCTTCAGTAAACATAGAAACTTACAGCAAGCGCTGTATCTGCAACTAGTGTTTCGTACCTTGGCAAATCACTGAATCCGGCCCTGCTACAGCGTTGTCAACACTCATTCCCGTACAATTTAGCAGTCGACCGCAGTTTTCGATTTGGGCCCTGTTTGTGATCACGCCAACGTTATTAGTTTTCGGAGTTTAACTAGCTATTGGGGTAGTACCGGCAAGGATTTGGACTTTAAATTGCTAGAAAATTGAGAATTAAGATTGTTGGTTGATGTTGACGCGAACGTTGTTGTTGTGTCAGCTTATGGACGTCCACTGCGGGACAGGGAGGCCCCCCAAGGATCTCCACAACTACCGGTCTCGCGCTGCGCACATTTAACGGCTTTCCGCGACTTTCACCAAGTCGTCGGTCCATCTTGTTGGAGGCCTTCCCACACGTATTTCGTGCAAATCTGGATTTGTTGAAAGCCTAAGTCAAGAGTACCGTAAGCCGTCGTGCTTGTATGAGGCGACTGACGAATGTGGATGAATTTAAAGAAGTGTGTTTGGAATGTAACAAGTGGAAGGAAGTGGTCTCTGCCTACCCCGATGGGAGAAATGCGTGACAGATGTGTTTGTATAGTGAAATATCTGATCGAAGCAAATAGGTAAGTACCTACCTACTTAGAGCCTTACTCTTAACATAATTTAAGGAAGTTGGACACAGACCTTTACATTTTTTTTTATTATCTCTGACGGAAATGGGTTGCATTCAATTTTAAATACAAGTCATTTTTCGATAGTTGGACGACAGATAAGGGAAATCTACAAAATGAATTCCATTCTTTAATCGTTTAACTAACTACTATAATTCAATACTGGTAGATGTCTCTTAAACGTTAAGAGTGTACAACTAACTATTGAAGTAGTTATAGCAACTTACAACAGTTTTCGAACTAAATAACTCAAGCCTAAGTTCGCCTCTGCCTTTAAGCCCACATGATCAAAGTTCCATCGTAATACGGGATACCTATGAAATTAAGTTGACACTTAACTACTCATAATCGAGGTAGTGCCTACGCGAAACGTGCAAGGTTCTTAAGTTTCATGTTATAAACGCCTGTAACTTTAATTACAGCAAAATATATTTTATAGCATATTGCTAACTTTTTACCTGTAGGCGTTGGAAACATTTTGAATGAGATTCCGGTGAAAAAATTGTTCTTAGTTACTTAAAATTCAAGTCTTGAAAGCTAATTAAAGAGTTTTCGCAGTAATTATTTAAAGACGGGAAGGATTTTATAAAAGTTTCAGTTATTGCTTTAGTATTAAGAAGTTGATTACTCAAGTATAATTAAAACGGAATGAGAAAAAGTTTTTAGTTTATACTGTTGATAGGAAAGTACCTAAGGAAGTATTGACTGGTTAAAGTATTTAATAATAGGTATTTATTTTAGTTACACTGATTACAAGGCCTTTGCCCAGCAGTGGGACAACAACGGCTAGATAAGATAAGATAAGATTACAAGGAAGTACATGTCTGTATATTTATATTGATTAAATTAAAGTGTCTGAAATTTATCTGTTATCAAATCGCAAAAAATAAATGTCAGTTTTAGGCGCAGATTAATGAAATACCTATGCAATATGAGGCATATAAACACACATACATGCATACATGCATACATATCCGTCACGCCTCTCTCCCATCGGGGTAGGCAGAGACCACTTCGGGGTAGGCATAAGTATAAACATTTTATAAAAATAACTCTATAACAAAGGATCATTATGGATTAATTACTGTTTAAATTAAATATTGCGAACTATAGATAGGTACATTACGGTTAGGTATTCAAGTCTTATTTCCCGATCTTACTTTTGCTAGTACTTAAATTTGCAACAATAACATGTTGCAATCCCCAAACAAAGGCAACAATCAAAGCACGTAAAGCCTTAATCTAAGTACTTTTATGAACTTTTTAGTACACAAAATCACGTTAAACATTAACCCAATGCTTAGTGTATGCAAATTACCTAAGTTTTTGCACAAAGGTTTTAAAGTTTAGTACTAGACTGAGGCTAGATTCGTGAGTATGCTAAGGCCAGTGAACGGCACATCAAGGACTTAGTTAACCGCAGGGCCCAGTTGTTGGCAATTATAGTAATTTTAATACTTAATTTTCATGGTTTACTTGTATTATTGTGTTAAGAATTTGAAGGGTGTTTAAATACTTGAATATGTTTCAAAAATTGAAGGAAGTTGAGACGACGAGGAGAGCAAAGCATCGTCGTCGTCCACAAATAAGAATGATGTCATTAAAAAAGGTTTAGTGCTTGACTGAAAATAAATACCTTGCTGAAAGATTGTATAGTTTATGTAGGTAGACATATTTTTATAAACTACATATTTTGAAGAATACTTCTTATCATTTAAAATTATTTCATAGATTTGATTGTACGAGTAAGAACCTATCTATTTAAAGTACACAGCTTTTTGCGATGTGTGTTTCAAAGAGATAACTTATTCCCGAAATTAAGTAATTCTGCGAATCATCTTCAGTAATTTTCAATTAAAATTAGATAACAGCTCCGAAATATCAAGGCAACCCTAATCCAAAGGTTAATTAAAACACAGAACTTTGATTACGAAGGCATCCCTTATTTATAAGGACCCAGTTATGTTTATCAACATGCCTTATCTATACACCTCAGTAGTAGACAGCGCGGTGACTCAAAGGTAGCTCTACTAAAACCCGCAGTGTTCTACGACACTGAGAGAAAAAGGGAAAACTGATTTGGTACCCACGAAAAACAGTAGGTAGGTAAGAAAGAGATGGTACCAGTTTTCCGTTTGCGTTTTCCATCTCTCGCGTTCGCCGGCCGACCGACGTAACGTAGTCGGTTAGTTTGTTTTTTTCCCTCTTCGCGTTCAGTGTTGGCCGCGCCATCGACGAATACGTTTTATTCGTACCGGCGAACACGATCGGTAATATACGCTGTCGTATTACCCAACTGTTACCTAAAAGTCTGTGTTTTCGAAGAATAAACAGCAATTAAACGGAAGACTAGCGCTGAAACATCTTTCGCGCGATTTTCTCCAGTTTTCCTTTTGTTTCGTTTTTGTTTTTATTTATTTTCGCCGGGAAAACGCCGGTTCGCTGTGGATACGCAGTAACGTAAAGTGTTTTGTTCAGTGACGGTTTAAGACGTGATATTTGGAAACAAGTACGTAAACAATTTGTATGTTTGTTTTTGTTGTTTTTAGTTGTTTTTTGTCTGGCAATTGGCAAGGGGAGGTCAACACGTGATATCGATCGCCGGCATTTCCCAGGTGAGTGGTTAAACGTGATGTTTCCTTTATTATTAAGTATTTATTTTTTAATTTACGTAAGTACTTAAACATATTTGCGTCGATACATATGCAGGTTCCTTGGATTGCAGCTTTCCGATGCTAACTATGCCTAACTGAAAAGAAATTTGATACGAACTTGCCATATCTATATATTTAATGATAGTTGACGTTGTATATCTCTCAGATGCAGAATACATCATTAACAATAACGCTCCATTAGCCGGTATTACAGGAAATCAGAAGAAAATGACTGAATTGATAAACCAACCGACCTTTTCTGTTAGGAGGCAAGTTTACTAAATCAAATTATAAAATAGTTTCTTCCATAACATATTAAGTGACCCGTTTCAGCCACAAAATATTGTTTGACAGGAAAAAAGGATGATAAGTGTTTAACGAACTTCCGTGCCGATAAACAGCTGTGGACGGACGATGTAGGTAGCTATCGTACCAATGACGTAATGTTTCTCGCGAATGGATGTAAATAATGCACCTATAAGAAGCTATCAGTCGTTGCCACGCGTTCCTATTAATATGGATAGAGTGGGGATTTTGTTTATCAATACCATGATTTTTGGTTAGATTAGAATATATTACGATTTCATTTTTAAATGATGTTTTTTCTTTTCTCAATGGAAGAGAGGCGTGACGGATATGTACGTATATGTGTCCTCTATCCTAATAATATTATAAATGTCAATGTTTGTGCCGATGGATGGATGGATGGATGTTTGTAACTTCATCTCGTGAAAACCACTGAACAGATTTAAATGAAATTTTACAATAACATAGCTTGGACATCAGAGTAACACATAGGCTATATAATTTGTAGATATTTCGTGTTTTTTCAAAGATATGACGATAAATGTGAACAAAGTCGCGGGCAGCCTCTATAGTGTACATATATGGGAAGAGTTGACACGAGAAACCCATTACATGAATGATATTCATTTGTTTTGAAGATTCTCTTGTCCATGTTTATGAAAAACGAAAGAATTAGCTAAGTTTTGAAGTTAACTTTAATATTTTTTCTACAACGGACTCTAAAGGCCTATTTCACTATCTATAGATATTAATCTTTCAGATATTTCATACTTACCTGTCATATTTTATTAAAAGACATAAGTTTACCAGCTTATCTTATCTTATCTAGCCATCGCTGTCCCATTGCTAGAAAAGCCTCTGTCCTCTTCTTCCATGATTCCCTATCCTGGGCCGCCTCTGCCTAAACATTCAAGAAGGCGTCCAGCTCATCTCGCATTTATAATATTAAAGGAGAGGTTCGGACATATAAATCATCACGTTTGTCCATCAGTAAATTTTTATCCGTAGATGATGAAACGGGCATTTACAGCGTTATTACAAAACTAGGTTTAAAGGTAGTTTAAGTATTAGACTAGGTTTAAACCAGGTACTAAAGAAAAACCTTATTACAAAACGTAGTTTATCTCTTAGACTAGTAATAAACCTAGTATCAAAGATAAACCCGCAATAGACCTAGTTTAAACCTAGTTTATCTTTTGAAAATGTCAAACAAAATAATGTCAGCTGTCACTTGAAGTAAGAGTTTTTCGCGAATTTACTACAAGAAATTGATTATTATATTATATTTTGTGAAATACAAACGTGGATATTGAAGACATTGATTTCGACGATATAGATGATGTACCTATATAGTTATTGCAATGTGCACAGATTTCGGAATCGTTATAACCCATTTGCACTTAGTGATGAAGAATTTCAATATAAATACAGATTCACTTTACGATTTGGTCAGAAAATCGTTGACCTGGTACGGCAAAATGTTGCTCACGACCCCAGAGGATGCCCCCTCAGCCCAGAACTGCAAATTACAAGTGCAATTCACAACTGGGCTCGCCATGAAGTAAGACGTGCTTATCATTATCATTTACTTACTAAATTATTATTACTTATCTAACATATTATACCTACCTAATAATATGTTCTTTTCCTTATAGATACAAGATGATAGCGCTGACCTTCATGGGGTATCCCAACCTGTTGTAAGCCTAACGTGCAAAAAAATAGTCGTATCCCTTGCTAGAATGTCGCACAGGTTTATAATGATGCCTGCATCCATAGGCGATATAATGAATCTCACTCATTTGAACCAGGGACACCATTAAAAGGTGTTTCGGGTTATGGAAACAAAGATTTCGTTGTTGTGCCGTCTCCATAACATTGCAATCAATATGCGAGAAGACATCTTTCCTGGGGATGAAGACGCTAAGGACATACCAAGGGAGCCTGAAGTTCAAAACTTCTTGCCAGGTTCTACAGTTAGAGGCAATATAAGGAAAAGGCAATTTGTTGCTACCTATTTTTAATCATAATATATAAATAAAATTTCAATTTAGTGGTTAATGTATTCCTTTATTTTTAAATACTGTGTCTCTTCTTATAATTTCCCTGAATTCATTTTACTTTCTTGCAATGATTTTCCTGAAAAAGAAAGTATGTCATTATTATTTACATTTATAACATTAGCAGGACAGAATCACAGAATAAAACATGTTGCCATCAACCTCTGTAATAAGTTAGATTAATATTCCCTTTAACATTAACAAGTTAGTTAATATTTACATGAATACGGGCGTGTATGAGGCGACTGATGAGTGCGGATGAAGCGAAGGAAGTGTGTTTGGATCGGAGGGCAGTGGTCTCTGCCTACCCCAATGGAAGAGAGAGAGAGAAGTGTGACGGATATGTATATATGTAATGATACAAAGCGGAAAAACACGAAACAAAGTTTTACTAACTTCTTCCTCTGTACTCCAATTTTCGCTTCCTTTTTTCCGCTGGTTTTCCATCTTCTTTGTTAACTAGGTACTTAGATAAAACTTAGGTAGCTGGCGCGAAGTGTAAACGAAAAATAATCTTGTACAATTTGATTAAAATTGTTTATAAATAATTAGTTTGCAATTTGCAATTTGTCAAATTAAAGCGCCATGTCACCGCGCAACTCCGTTTCACGGAAAATATTAAAACAAAACTTTACTTTATGAAACCGTTTCAATTATGTACGTTATGAATCTTTAAGTTATACATGTATATGCCTTTGAAATATATTTTTTTACATTATATTACAATATTTATGCATTTCAAGGTACGAGTATAAATATCAATATTGGGAGAAACGGAACGTTCTTGCGAAAAGTGACATTTTATTTTTTTAATTTTGGCTTGCCGCCTTCTTGCCGAAATGTTTGCCAAACAACAAGAAATAATAACAATTTCCATAGACAATTCATGGACTTCGATGAGACTTCATAATCTTTGGATAGTCTTCGTTTTGTAATAAGAAAAGTTAGACCAGGTTTAAACCTAGACTAGTTAGACCTGGTTTAAACCAGGTTTATTTCATTTTTTTGTAATAAGACTGTTAATGTTCTAAGTTTGAACTAAATTATGTTCTAAGTTTGAACTAAATTATGTTCTAAGTTTGAACTACATTATTAAGTCAATGCGGTAGGTGGTACTCGTAGTAGCAATAAGGTATTATGTGCCAATGTCATATGACCAACTTATATGGCTTCTGACATATGTAATGACTTTATTCAACTGGAGTTACCTTTCACGATACGTCGCAATTAGGTAATTATGTTTGTAATTACGTACTTCTACATTTTAATGCGGGAAAAATCTTAATTCTACTAAATTACAAATGTCAATGATTCTGCCGATGGATGGATCGATGTGAGGATATTTGTTACTCTTTCGTGCAAAAACTACTGAACAGATTTTAATAAAACTTGGTAATATTGTAGCTTATACCTCAGAATAATACATAGGCTATTAAATATACCTTAACATTATGGCTATGGTATCATTTAAAGGTATATTTTTTAAGATACAACGATATTTATCATATTCATTTGCATACAAAGTCGCGGGCAGCCTCTAAATGTCTTTGATAATATTTAGTGTAAGCTTTTGCCCAGCAGTGGGATGTGACAGGCTTACTATATCTTAAATATGAGAAAACTCAGAAAAAATATATGTTATTATTACTCGAAATTCCAAAGGTTTATTGCGACGTTGTCCATAGCCAAGTCAAGCGAAGGTAGCTCCCATCTTTTACATGTCACAAAATAAGAAAATGTCTTCTTTATATTGCGTAGGTGTCGATGGAGGGACAAAATCGGAAAATATGGAACGACATAATCTTTATTGACCAGATATTTTTAGTCACCTGTCTACACATAATACTTAGAGCCAGCCCGCGACTTCGTACGCTTTAATCGTCATAATATCTAGAAAGAAAAACATGATATTGAAAAATAATATAGCCTATGTGTTATTCTGATACATAAGCTAAAATATTGCCAAACATCAACATCTATTCAGGAGTTTTTGAGAAAGAGTAACAAACATCAATCCATCCATCGGCACAAACATTGACGTTTATAATATTAATAGGATATAGTCGTATTTTTCAAGATATGATGATAAACGTATAAACGAAGTCGCGGCTAGCCTCTAGTCCAGTATTTTTTAAACTGTGGGTCGCGACTCCCAGAGGGGTCGTGAAACTATATTCAGGGGGTCGCCAGCAAAGAGGCAATGGCAAAATTATAACTAAGTAAAATCAAAACACAATTTTTGAGATTAACCAACTGACCTTGTACTTCCTATCAAAACCCTCGCGGGTTTTTGCAGAATGAAGGTCCTAATGTTGAGAAATAATGTATGTACCAATATATACCAATACATAGGTATATCGGCACATCGGCCAACTTAACAAGTACATCAATGTTATTAACAAGTGCATCAATATTATTCATAGGTGAAGATTTGTTATTGGCATTGTTGAACATAGAAATCTATTTATGGACTTTATTTTGCTGTAAATCTTCCATAAATATACGTAAATATAGAAAAAAGGAGGTCGCCAAAATTTTCAATCCGTAAAGGGGTCGCGATATAAAAATGTTTAAAGACCACTCGACCACTCTAGTCAATAGTAAACTTCCTAAATAATAATATTCAGCTACGCAACACACTGAGGCTTACAACAAATCTGGGTGCAAAATAGTTATGAATTAGTACGTCGCAATTTGATCCGGGATGGCAGATCTCAAGGCAGCCTTACAAAGGTAAATGGAATAGCTAAGTAGGTATATCATATTCAACGAGCAAGTAATCTTTAGAGGTTTCATTATTTAATACTTTAGGACCGTAGGTATGAGGTTTTGGTTCCGTGGGCACTGGCAGAGGATAGGCCTTAATGGCGAATGCTTCACCGAAAAGAGTCTAACTCTTAAATGTGATGATGATGACCGTAGATAGGGCCCTGTGTCGTTTGTTTTCTTGCCGTTTTTTCCTTTCGGATATACAGATAGTGGAAAAAGTAATTGCCTACCAATTTTGAATCAGAAATTAGAATTATGTCTCTATCATGTTGAAAATGTATTCAAACGACGATGTGACTTCTTAAGCAACAACCACAGAAGTGACACAGCTGCTGATGTGTGAAAGAAGCCCTCCCAAGGTGTAAAATTCCTCTATGTATGAGATATGGTTGACCATATTATTATGATTAGTGGTATATTATTATATTGCGGTACGTATGCATGTAGATTAGTACACGAAATATCTGTATTGAACACAAAATAATGGCAAAGACAAATAAATCTGAAATAATAAGAATATCTGTGTTATACACAAAACGTAACAGAGACAAACATTCAGAAAAAAATAAGTGAGCACATTTATTAGAATTTTTTGTGACGATTATAAAAAAAAAAAAACATTATTAGTGACCGATTGTTGTGGAGATCATTCGGAGAGGCTTTTGTTCAGCAGTAGAAGTCCATTAGCTGACATGATGATGACGAATACAAAAGCATTTAGGATTTTATCCAAAAAGGTTATCTTAAATTGTACCTCTAAGGGTAACAAGCTTGTTGAAACTATTATACAGTTAGGTGAAGTTTGTTAGTCGTGATAAGGATGGTGTACGAAGGGGGGTGAGGGGTGCAGGGAGCAAGGTGTCTCTTGACTTGAGCCACTTTGGAGAAACTATATTTTAGTAATACAATGTACTATAAAGTAATTCTGTGGTACTGGAAATATTTTTAGTACCTACTAAATAACTTAGACTAAATTCCTCTGGGATTGGAAATTTGCGGGACCGGAAGTTACCTCGGTATACCTACAAAAAAAAGAGTTAGTTGATGTAGCTGACAGACCTATAGCCGGCTTATTACGAAACTGCGTACCGTGTCATAAGCCTTGACATAGGGATATCGGACGTATTCTTTCTCATGCCCAGAGCATGCTTTTACTGTCAAAAATACTAACATTTAACTATTACACATACCAGTTACTTTTCTTGTAACTATTACCTGTTACTGTTACAGTTAAAAATAGCATTCTAAATATGACTAGACTGTATGATTATGTTTCGTAATGCAATACCGCAGTTCAAAGGTGTTAGCATTTACCTTTCACTTTCTAAGTATAAGTCGTGCGAAAAAACCGCCTTTTTTTGTAAGGATTTGAAATAAATGTTAATGCGGTTTTGAATTTAAAAGCTTTTAGAATTGGGTTTTGAATTCTAATGAGAGTTATGTCAGGTTTCACTCACAATGTTTGTTCATTAGCTAAATACGTATCTAGACCAGTGTTTCGTCGTTCATTATTTAGGCAGTCGGAAATTAGCTTCTTTTCTCATCATCATCATGTCAGCTTATGGATATCCACTGCTGGACAAAAGCCTCCCCCAAGGATCTCCACAACAACCGGTCTTGCGCTGCCCACATCCAACGGTTTCCAGCGACTTTATCCAAGTCGTCAGTCCACCTTGTTGGAGGCCTTCCCACACTGCGTCGTCCGGTGCGTGGTCGCCACTCGAGAAACTTTCTGCCTCATCATCCATCGGTTCTACGAGCAATGTGCCCCGCTCACTGCCACTTAAGGTTTGCGATTCTTCGAGCTATGTCAGTGACCTTGGTTCTTCTGCGGATCTCATCATTTTTGATGTGATCACGCAGAGAAACTCTGAGCATAGCTCTCTCCATCGCCCTTTGGGTGACCTTGAGCCTTCTTGTCTTAGTTTTGTATAAAATCCTTTAGTTCCGTTTTTTTTTTCCGTTTCAAAATCGGATCCGAATAACGCCGGCACAGAATTAAGATTATTAGCCTCAGTTGTGTGTCGGCAGAGTGTCAGTGGCATTTTTTGACACAATACATTTGGTATTCTGCTAAACAATGGTTTACACCGATTGCGACCAAATGTGTAAAAAAAAGACATTGACTCTCTGCCGAGACACAACTGAGGCTATTTTAAATTAGCAGACTTGGGCCCCAGATCCGTCGTATGATAAATGGGAAGTGTAATTAGAAAATCAAACTAATTGATACATTTGGTACATACCGTGTGTTTTGGAGCTTACTGCTAAGAATGGAAACCATTTCTGTTGGTAACATATTGGTAACTGAAGTTGGAAGTTTGGCTGTTATCAGTTTGATCTTTTATTGGCTGCGAAGTAAGAATTCTAATGGTTTTGCATATATCTAATTTGAACTTTCGCGTAGGAAGGAACATACTTTCATTCTTACTCTTCCTGGCTCTACTGAAAAAAAAAAATTATAGTGACATGACATAATAATATGCTGAGTGGAGTCCCTTTCCCAGTTCTATCTCTTTCGTGTATTTTTCTTGTTTCTTGTATTATTGTTTTTTATTATTATTTTTTAGCATGAGGTGCAATTTTATTTTCTTTTAGTTTGATGTTTTTGTTTTGTGAAATTGTGTTTTATGAAAATTAACTGGGAATAAATGATTTACTTACTTACTACTTAATATACTAGCAAAAACTTATAGCTGCGTGGTAAGGTAAGACTAATATTTCATAGGTGTTTGATTGACTTTAGAAGACTGCTCTTTTTTTTTTAAATAAATCTCATCTTTTATATTAAAGACTGTCCACGACTTCGAACGCATTTATTGCTACAAAATTTCACAAAGTAATATAGCATATGTGTCATTCTGATGATTAAGCAACAACATTGCCAAGTTTCATCAAGATCTGTCCAGTGGTTTTTGCATGAAAGAGTAACAAACATCCATCCATCCATCGGCACAAATATTGACATTTATAGTTTTAGTAGGATTAAGGTAAGAAACTAACTAAAACTAAAATGACGTAAGATACAGCCTTGCAGCCTTCCGTTAACTACGGAACCTCTCACTGAGATTGTAAGTACTATAACCTTTTTGATGTTGCAACTCAATTGTTGGCAGCCTGTATTGAGACTCTGGCCTAAATACCTATTGTTTAGTTCATACTTAAGTACTTATTTACGATCATAGGTTCAGATTATCTTTGGATCTAGGATTTTAGTTTCCGCAATATTTTTTTATAGGTTGTTGCAATAAAGGATATTTGTGGCGTATAAATACTTTTTATGTAAATAAATACTATTTAGACTTTTAAAAAGAAATTTGTCAATTTTTCGTTCTTGACGTTTTTGTTTTTTGTTTTTTCTTTCTGTCATTTTTTATATTATCCTGTAAATTTTCCTAAATATTAAAAAAACATTTTTACTCAAAAACCTCGCTCTTTCTCTTTTTATAATTCTTCCCGATATATTAACTATAATGGGTGTAACAGAAAGGGGGTATAATGCCGAAACACAGCGATAGTCCTCTTTCCACCTCTTTGAAGTCTTCAACAGCAGACTGAAATAAAATGAAACCACATAAGCCCTAGATTTTGTTACAGTATTTCAATAAAACAAATAAACTAATTTACATGTGTAATGAATAACCTAGGTAGGTACCTAGTTGTTGAATGCGTTTCCGCTGTGCAACCTTGCTCTAAATGTAAATTTATTTATATGCTTTGTTTCAAATTAATTAGGTATTTGTATTTTATAGAATACTTTTTAGGTATTAAAGTCTAATTTATTTAGTTACCTATTTACTTACTTAGTTCTAGTATTATAAGGATATTAGTTAGTATAAGTATTATAAGTATTAGTAATTAGTATTAGATTTAACTTTAAAGTTTTTAACTAAGTAAGTAAGCGGTTATAGCTTCTTCGAATTGCAGAAAAAATGACATCAAAACTGACTTTTGACGACAATATGATATTTAATGGATGATGAAATTAAACAGAACTTTCTGCAACAAGCCCTGTGCCCATTAGGGTAGGGTAACGATTACATTAATGTGTAGGTACACAGAAAACGTTTCCTACGGTTTGTGCCTAATGTCCACTAAAATACAGGGTAATGCTTAGAGCTGGTTTTAGTACCTACAGTGTAGGCACTAAACCTAGGTTTTAGTTTGACCTTCGTTTACGCCAATTACCTATTTTTTCAGTATTGTCATGTATTACATTCTAAGAAAACTTTCGGTGTAATTCTGTTCATGATACATAAGTAATATGCCATTTTTTAAAATCTATTTATTTATTCATAATTTAAATATTTTAACATAATCCAAATACACGACATCATTACAGGCAAGTCCCAATTCGATGACGTACGTTACTGATAAAAAAATTTTTTAAGTAATAACATATTTTATACAATCCACTGAAAACAATTTCACTGTGTACTTATTAATTACTTTACTTGACTACATATTTCTATTGAAAAGTATGCTTATCAGCTCATTATACCCGATGTATTTATCTATGTATCAATAAAATACAACATAACCAAGAAGATTATTTGCTGCAGAAACAGACAGCCTTGCATCTTGGCTTCGTCTTCCGCGATATAATTCCCGTTTTTAGGAAGCCAAACAAATAAGGGAAAATTATTCTATACAAATCCGTCGGATTGACCTGCTCTACCGTCAAGCTGTCTCTATTTGGCATACTTATTGAAATGTTAATTTTAATGTATGTATTTATGTGTTTTTGTCTAAGAATTGTAAAACTTTATTTGAAAAGAGCAACCCAACAGAGTTTCTTGCTAGATTCTTCTCTGGGGAAAACTGCACTCTTGTGAATCTAGCATTAACTTTAAAAAATGACCCGTCTTATGTGATGTCAAACTCGTCCTACAAGATTAAATAAATTTTCATTTTTATTTTCGAAAGCATAAAAATACATTTTATTACAATCGATTTCTACTACAAATATTGTGTCAGTAGGTAATCGATTTACCACAGACCTCTCATATAAGAAGGTTGAAGTAAATGACTCGACCTAAATTTTTTGCTCTAAACATGTTTCTCAGTAGTTCTCTTTATTACCGTTAAGTACTTTGCGTTTATTACCATTTTTTACCCATTACGTAATTAAGTTAGCTCATCATTTTAGTATTAACTTAGTCCCTTCTTTTTTTTAGGTAGATTGTAGGTACTTAATGTTGGTAATGTGAAAAATCTATGATTACTGTGTTTTGTTATGCAGTAAATATTTTTTTCTTATAAGTTCTGAATGAGGTAAGCAAAGATTGATAGACTAACTCGTAGATAGCAAAACTGAGCAGGCCTTTGCTCAGCAGTGGGACATGACTATCTGTAGGTATTTGAAAAGGTGATCGTAACAAACATACATACATACATATCCGTCACGCCTCTCTCCCATTGGAGTAGGCAGAGACCACTTCCGATCATTTTCGAGCGAAAGAGGTGTGTTTGGATCGAAGCAAGTGGAAGGAAGTGGAAGTGATCGTAAGTACCAAAAAAAAAGGAAAAAATAAGGGGAAGGGGGTTCACAGGAAAGTTTTACTAAAATCAGTTTAATAGTTTTATCGTGAAAAAGTAACAAACATCCATCTAAACATCCATTCGCCAAAGTTAACGTTTAGACTTAACTTAGTACTAAAATAATAAATACTAGACCTAGCAAAACCTAACTAAAACCCACTCATTGATGACTAGATATGATAAATGAATACAAGACAAACCGTTTTGGACTGCGAGTACCAGTTTAAAGCAGATCTTGTGGGTGAATGACCATGCAATATTGTGTACCACTGTTATGTTAAGTAGGTATCACTATAGCACTACGTCATTCATTCAGTTAAGATGTGTGCTATTTGGCCGGGTTTTATGGTGTGAAATCTTTTAGCTGATCTTTTTTTTAAAAAAGTTTATTGTATATCATAGAGACAGAAAAAAGAGAAGTTATACAAAAGGTACAGGATATTTATTATTACAGACAGATACTTTTAAATGGCAAATATCACAGAACCCAATGTTTGTCTTTAGTAGGAATTGATTTCACGACCTGCGGCATGACAAGCACTACCAACCACGCCTACTGGGGCCCAAGTCTGCTAATTTAAAATAGCCTCAGTTGTGTGTTGGCAGAGTATCAAAGGCATTTTTTTAACACATTTGGTATTCTCCTAAAGACGGCTGCTAAACAATGGCTTACACTGACCGCCATGCTGACCGCAACCAAATGTGTCAAAAATGACATTGACACTCCTAACGTCGTAGTAAAAGTAGCAGACTTGGGCCCCTGGCCAGCGCGGTCGCGGCTTCAAGCAGTCGGGTCTCAACTGCTTGAAGCAATCCGTGTACATAATCATCATCATCATGTCAGCTTATGGACGTCCACTGCTGTACAAAAGCCCCAAGGATCGCCACAACGACCGGTCTTGCGCTGCCCACATCCAACGGTTTCTAGCGACTTTAACCAAGTCGTCAGTCCACCTTGTTGGAGGCCTTCCCACACTGCGTCGTCCGGTGCGTGGTCGCCACTCGAGAACCTTTCTGCCCCATCGGCCATGTACCGTCCGTGTACGGCCACCCTTAATACGTTACGGCAGTTACGGTATTTGGAAGATATTTACAAAATATGTCCAACAGCATATATAAATTAAACTGATTGATTCAGAACGATGACTCATAAGTTATTTCAATAACAAATACTTACAGGAAAACGATTGTTTTAAACCAGGAAAGATTATTGTTTAACTGGTAGTGTATAAGACGTATTGTTAAATATTTTTACGTCATTTCAGTATTCATTGTTTTTATTAGTGTTTCACCCCTGAACCAATAAAGGTGATGAAATTGTTTAATGCCTTTAATGGCCACTGCGATAGCATTATAGCTAAAATAGCGATAGCAAAAATACGGCGATAAAATGGTTGGCGATTATCTTGCAAGACGAGAGACACCTATATTTTAAGTTAACAAAAAGGAAATTCAAAAATCTTTTATTTAAAATTGTTTAGTACCTACGATACTTTACTTTTTGATGTGTTTTTGTTTTCTAAAACTATGTAATAGGTACTAACGATGAATCGTGAGCTAATAATAAGTAGTGAACTACTTGTATAGCAAAGGGAATGAAACAGCATTGATAATTTAATCATAGTGGATGATAAGTAATTTGTTTAAAGTCGTTTAAAAAGTTAAGTTCTAATCTAGTCTGAAATAGGCCAATCTTGAAAACTGTAAATCCTAGAATAATTTACGCATGCGAACATAATCTTAAATTGGGTATTAAATAAAGTATTCTAAATAAATCAAACTTAATTACTCTACTAAAACAAGCTATTAAAATGTTCTAAGTTTATTAGTTGAAGAAATGTACTCCCTCTTGTATAAAAGAGGATTGGAACAAGTAAATGCCTTACGGCCGTTTCCTATATTCTATCTATCTCTGATATTGCCCTACTGGAGATAGAAATAGTTATCTGTCTTAGAATTTTTCGTCCCTATAAACCTAAAAGTTTAAAAGTCTATGGGATTCTTCTGAAGGATAAATCAGAAGTGACAGTTATATGCTGGAGGCTTAGCATAGGTGCCGCGACAATTATCTCACGTCATGCTGTCCTTATCACATTTAAAACTTTAGACAAAGACGTAAGCGTGACAAACCCATGACAACGTCTTGTAACGGAGTGTATGCTAAGCTAGCTGATCTCACACAGTTATCTGTCCTTGAATATTGAAACCGACCGTTATTGCGTTAAAATGAAAAGGAGCGGATCAAGTATTGTACCCTGGGGAACCTTCTGGATACGTTTATGCGTGTTGAACATGACCTGGTTTGGTTCTACTGAATTTATATTAAAATTAATACCTAAATGGATGGGGAGATATGAATCGTCGGTTTTCGGAAATTTAGATTACCTAATTACCTATATACTTTGAGAAATACTGTATACAGAAATGTTTTTAAATATGCTACTCAATTTGTATTACTAAGCGCCAAAACAAACGGTGAAACGCAACTGCAACGCAACTCAAAAGTAACTAGCAGTTTCAGTTGCGTTGCAGTTGCGTTTCACCGAGTGTTTTGGGCCTAATAGTTTATTTTATGTGTACTATCTTCCAGCTTTCTGTAGTAAACTATTAAATAATTAAATTAAATACATATAAACAATATTTTGACTTCGACTTTCAGTGATGGAATGCATAAACTAAAGCATGTAGGTACCTGCTTTTTTCTTCTAGACAATGTCTAAAACAAATGAAAACTGAACTATGTTGTTAGGCTAAAATATTTATTCTATTAGGTACTTACCTATGTGAAGTTGGCTTTCTAAACACCGCTTAGATAAATTGCTGCAATATTAAACATGGATGCTAAAAAGACAATATTGATATTACCTTTTTCTAGCCTAATATTACGTTCTATTGCCATAATAATTAAACTACTATTCGTTACACCTAAATTGTTTATTACCATATTTGTTTAACACAATAAAATGGTTATTGTTTACGTTAATTATTTAATAAATTATATTATTTGCGATAACATAACATAACATGCTATATTTAACGTCATAGGGGATTGAAAATTATAGCAATATTTAAAAAAAACAACGACCCAGGGAAAACTGCTACTTTTGCGAAACTAGCTATAGCAAAATAATATCGACAGAATAATATTTCAAGGGCTCTATAATTTACCTACTAAATAAAGGATAGGTTTTTTAATTAAATTGGAAAATTTGCACGCTGTGTTGGTGATCGCTAAGATTAGCCGAAATTAACTGTATTATTCATAAAACGACAGTATCTCAACGCGGCAACGCACTATGCGGTTAGCCGTCCGGCTGGCCGCATAGTGCATAGGGGCGCGAAGAAAGTCACATTTCCGAATAACAACAAATAAATTGTCTAAAATAACAAATTGGCTGACATTAGAAGGTAGCCGATCTTTAAGCCTCCAAACTTGAAAATTTAACCGCTAATTAATAAAATACCCAGTTTATTTGGTTATTTACTCGCTTAAGATGTTTTGAAGCGTAACAACTTGTACCTTAAAGCCTGGGGGGTAAGTTACGAAAGTCAAGTCTCGCCGAATATTAAACGGCAACTTTTATTTACTTACCACACATCCTGAGACCAACTTCTGAATTTTCAAGTTCCTAACTTATGTAAAAGGAACTGCGTTTTATCTCAAGTTGGTTTCTAAATTTTCAAACGTGGAACTTTTGGTCTTTGAAGTATATTAAATTTATTATATGAAATATTTTGTTAACTCAATATTCTGTTTAAACTTTCGGTTTATTTTGAATTTCTAGACTTATTCTTAAACTGGTTTTAATACAGATGAAAATCAAGGAACATCTTTTCCCTAAAAATATTGATATCGTCAAGTTGATCGACCGTTTTGAATCCAAGTAGTAGAAAAAGAGAATGTGTAAAAAAAAAACTCTATCGATCGCTTTGTATGATAATGCAGAAACATATCTGAATTTTCACATTTTTTCGGGAAAAGATTACATGCCTTAATTTTTGTTCGATAGTGCGTTGCAACGCAGTAAATAACCTAAACTAATCAATTATATAATAAAACTCGACTGCTTTTAACAAATTACTCCTTTTTTATTTTGATGTATCCAGTGTCACTCTCACAGTAAATACGAATCTAACGACACCTCTCAAGTTAAAGTCCATCAAGCCGTTTAGCCTGTAGAGCGTGCCGAAGAATTATACATATATACTCTCGAAAAACATAACCCTCCTTCTTGCGCAGTCGGTTAACTAGTGCTTAGATGATTATTGAAGATCCCTTTTCTGATGTCCTACTTGTACCACACGTAATACATACATTGCTAAGTCATAGCCACTACATCATCAGTTAGATCTTAGATTAGTCCATGATTAATGATTCCCTTGTACGTGATATCAAATGACATTTGATATCAAGTATCAATTTACAAGATTACCCGTCGCCTATTAAATTATTCTCATAATTATCTACTTGAAGGCTGTAGCTATAAGTCCATACATTTTCAGGTCATCATTTCCTTGTAAAGACTTTTTAATTTTACTGACGACGTAAAAAAGGACAGATAGTCTCTTTTTGAGAAAACCGCTCCGCATTTTTTAGGTCCTTTTCTAACTATTTAAGATGTGAATACGTTAGATAATGACACTTAATTCTTAGTATATCACATTTAAGGACTGTTTTTTTAATAACTTTCGCTTTTAAAGAAATAACTACCTTAATTAAAAGACATTAAATAACATTTCAGTGCAAGCTAATATTTGGCGCGAATTCGAAGCAGAAGACATGCACAATTTTAAATATCGAGCAGCAATGTCCAATGTTGCCCAACCGTTGGCCAAAGATTGCCCGATTTGGCGCGAAGATGTGCTAATCTTTCCGCGTTCGTTCATAATTAGACGTACGTACACCAATTACGTTGTTACGTTTAGTTACGTGAATGTTACGTTATGTCGTGCAGTTTACATAGATGACGAAAAGGTGAAGGGATGGCTGAGTTTATAGTTAGTTCTTGTGAAGTCATTAGCTATAATATCTGACTTTTATAATATCGCTCAACTCTAGCTATAACCTAACTTTTTAAATGAACGTTGGTCAACGTCACATATTACATGCAACCGCCATGGATTTTTATTTAGTTGGGCTATAGTTATACAGTTGATTTTTTTTAATGTGACATTCAAAGAGTTCCCACACTCTTTGAATACATAGTGTTCCAATTTCGAATTCAAATAATTTTGGAAAATAGTATCAGCTACAAGTTTAATAAAGAGTTATGTAATGGCTTTTTCTGCAATGAGCTGATAGCATCATAAATCAAATAAATAAACAGATTACTACAATTATACGACATTGTCTTCGTTATTCATGGTTAAACGTCAATTAAATGGTAATAGCAAGGTAATCGTTTAATATTGAGCTCTATTTCTGTCCTATTCATAAATTATAAAGTGCATTTTTCTGAGATATCGTTATCGAGTTGTTGTTATAAAATGTAGTGTAATTTTAATACGAGTATATAGAAACTACTAACCTACGACGTCTGCAGAACCCACAGAGAGAAGTGCAAGCTAGAAGGCATGAGCTTAGCATATGAAAGTATGAATACCTACTAATATTACTAATATTTTTAAATGTCATTGTTTTTTGCCGATGAATGTTTGTTACTCTTTCACGCATTAACTGCTAAACAGATTTTGATGAAACTTGGCAATATCGTAGTTTATACTTCAGAGTAGCATAGTTCATATCATTATAATATATCATGATTTTTTAAGGTATGACGATTAATGCCTACGAAGTCGCGGGCAGCATCTAGTTTATTATAAAATGCACGAATATATGAAATCTGTCAAACAATTTAAAAAGCTTAATTCAGAACGGCGATCCACTTTGCAAACTTCGACAACACAGTTTCATATGAGTAAGTCATGCGGTTAATATCAGTCTCGCAAAATGTGAAGCCGAGCTTAATTCATTTTAAGCGGCTCGCCATCAAAAGTGGACAGAATACCTTTATTCAGCGTTGGCAAATTCGATTGCGCACCCGTTTTGCACGGCTCTCTATAGCAGAGGTTCTCAGTCTGTTGAAGACTAAATATGGTTTATTTGAATTATATTTTTCTCTATGTCCTAAACCACGCACTAAACGTCCACACCCAAAGTACTGACCTGCGTGTATGAGGCAACTGATGAGATGAACGTGGATGAAGCGAAGGAAGTGTGTTTGGATCGTAGCATGTGGTGTCTGTCTACGATGGGAAGGAGGCGTGACAGATATTTTCAACGAGAGCGATTACCTTTTTAAAAGTAAGTGTTGGTATCAGAATATTATTAGTTCTGGGGTAGCTAAAATAAAAAAAAAACAGAAGTTATAATATTACTTAGTTAGTATTTGATTGCATGTCGCCAATGAGTTCGCTCTGAGTTTAAAGATGCCAACAAACCATTTTTTTGCCTCGTCTCCTCGAGGCATGGTTTCCAAAATGCTAACCAGATTTCCCACATTAATAAGTGTTTGGTCAAGGAAAGGTTGAGAACCCTTGTCGCAGTTAACTCATTTATCGGATTCAAATGTGAAAATTGAAACATAGAGCGAGTCTTTGATTAAGTATCGAAATTGTTTTATTCCTGTACACGTTGGATTTTTGGCGATTCACATGACATTCGGGGAAGCCAGTAATTTGGTCCGACGTAAAAAGAGATTTTTACGGTTTCCACTACGTTCAGATTAAAGCTTGTAATTTCGGCAGAGAGTCAAAGCTGGATTTTTTATAGTGTTTTCTTGTGACACTGTATACGTGAATTTCATTTCCTTTTCATCGGATTTTGTTTTTATACAAAAAGGAAAGATTTGTTTTAAACAATAGGCGCCGAAACTAAGCTATTATATACATATAATATTATTCTTTCACCTTTATCCTATCTATATTTTGGCTAACCCAACGGGAAAGAGGCGTGACGGATATGTATGTAAAAATAAGGCGTCTACACACCAGAGTCGCCAGCCTGGTGGCTTACGTCATTTTTAAACATTTTCGATTACATTTTCGACAAATGAAGATCGCCGGCAAGGCCGACGCCTTGGTGTGTAGACATCATAAGAATCCGCAAATCTAAGTTTGTAATAGTTGTAAATTCTCGTTTTTCTGTTGTAAAATGTAACCTACCTACACAACTTATCTCTGATAGCCCTTTTCGACATTGTGTCTCGTAATCTTGAGAGCTTGAAAATTGTTTACCCTATAAATACCAGGCAAGCACGTCTTGAATTTTGCTGCCAAACAGAGAGCTGATAAAACCCCCGCACGGGGCGTATCGGTATCTTGACAAGGCCTAACTGGGCGTTAACTTTAGCAAAATATCCAAGGATATTCCAAAAACGGGGCAGCATAATCAGGGATTTAGTAAGATCCCTAGTGATTTGATCGACAAAAGAAGGCCTTGTCTCGTTCGTCCCTTGACACGATTTCGCCAATCGTCAGATTGAATTATTCTATTTGTTTCGCTTTTTGTATTTTCTGTGCCTTTTCTGCTGAAAATCTTTTTGCTGTAAGAATTTTTATTTCTATTCAGAATGTCTGAAATATTTTTAGGAACTCGTAGCGTCTTATGTATTATTTATTTTTGTAACACTGTTTTCTTCGATTGTCTGAGACTTTGAATATTTTCAATGCGTTTCGTCTCAGGATCGTTAAGCAAATTCGAGTATAAAATCAACGAAACAAATATATTTTATAGTTCGGTACCGTAAAATGGTACTGCATTAGGCATTAAACGACCAACTGTTTTTTCAATTTTTTTTTATTATTAACTAAACTCATTAAACTAAACACTTTATTTTATTATTACTACAGCTAAGAAGATCAATTTCTCTAATCTCCATCGCACTATACAGTAATACGGAACTAGACCTCGCAAGAGATGATTTGAAACTTTAAGTGTATTTCCTCTCATGAAGATTAGGTGTCAGGTTAATTCTTGCGCGTTTAATATGATTCACGCATGTTTTTGTATTTACAACACAATAACGTTTCTAATAGAATGCGCGTAGGTGTCAAATCCAATTTGAAATTGACACCGCGACGAACCCTCTTGGGAGAGCTGCGGTCGCTGCCTTTGGGACGCTGTCACACCGTTATGTAACATTGAATATATTTGTTGTAATCTTATTATTTGATTGTTGAAAAGTTGTTTTGTTTGTTGAAATTGATGTTAAAGTTTTTGTAGCATCAGCCTTTATATTCAAAAAGTCTTTGTTATAAAAATAGATTCTATTTTTAATTACCTATGCTTTGCTTGCGGCTGGCTGCCTTTATATAAGTACTTAAAAAAATTCTTGATTCATTCTAGTTATCTACTATAGCAAATTACTTAAGATTATTAAAGATAATTCTCGATATCCCTCATGATGCTTCTGACCATTTTTTTATACCCACCGGTTTTCACTTAACATAAAATAATATAGTAAATTAACATTCAAATATTCATTTCAAACACATGTACTAAATCATAAACGATAAATATCAAACAATTGATTGTTTCAATTCGACATAAATCAAAACAGCAAAAAAAATGACATATTTGATGAGCAAAAAATAATTGAGCGATGTAAACGGTATTTAAATGTACGCTACGGTGTAAATGATTGTTTTAACTACTGTCAATCAAAGTTATGGGTGGGATTAACCTCTCTATGTTCCCGTTATAGTACATGTTGAAAGGCTTTCATTATTAATTATTTAACCAATAAGCCTTAGGGCCCGTTTCACCACTCACAGATAAAATTTAACTGGCAGATTTTTGTACCTGTCACTGTCTCAAACGTCATGTTTTATGAAATAGATACAGGTTTATCTGACAGTTAAATTTTATATGTAAATAAATAGCTGTTTTTTTTTAATTAGGGCCCACACCCAACTTATGCAAATATCTCCAATTACAATGCTTTGCCACGTGTAAGTGCTTATTGTAATATCAAAATAAATTAATTTTCTCCTCTCTCTAAAAATACGACCTCTGCAGAAGCCGATTAGAATAAACAAACTCTTTCCTCATGGATTACCTTAAATAACAATGTAGGTAGATGATTGATACGGTAGTAGGTAGCCCCGTTTGACGGTACCGCGCTTCTATCTTACATAACTCAACAATAAATAGGGACGGGGATCGTATTATGTCGATAAGAAAGGAAAATCTGTGTCGGCGTAAACGACCCACCGACGGGCGCTGTCGCCCTACTGCCACAATGTCAGAAGCGAGCAAGTTTCGAACGAGCGTGCGAGTGAACGAGCGAGCACTACTGTAGCGAGTCGCCGCCACCGGTTAACACGTGTGCGCCACCGCCATACAATTCATGTGAAAAAGCGTGGTAGGTCGCAGACGCTGACCACCGGTGACGTGGTCGGTGGTTCGTTTGCGCCGAACCTAACCCGACCTGCATATAAAGGCTTTTAATTAAAGAACTCGTGATAACAAAACTTTTTACTAAGTGTTCGTTCGCATGAGCGTTTTTTCAACGCGCGTTAAATGCTACTGACACCAAAAATGGAACTAAAGCACCAAGTTCGAAATCACTTTAAAAAAATTGGTCTCCCATACACTGTCAGCTAGTGCATTTTAAGGAGAGTTTGAAAATTGTTGAATCTCTTGCTTTTCCTTTTTGCAGCTTCACATCGATAACCCGACAAAATGAGAAAGGTCTCACCCCGCAAACAATCCGCCAACCTCTCGACTTACAATTCAACTGAGTAGGTTTTCATTTATGTAACAGGTTCTTATCTCGTATACGGACTGCCTGTCTGTCTGTTACATGGGGCCATTAACATTTATTTTGATATGATGGATGTTTGTTTATATGTTTTTTTTGCTGTAATATTACATTGTCAGCTAGGTGTATACTGCAAAATAAGACACTACGACAAAGCAATGTTTGTTACTTTCTATAGTATTAATATTACATCTATCTGTGTATCTGTCTCTATTGTCTGTGTGTTTCCCCGTTAGGAAAGAGACATCAGACATATACCTATGTATGTGGAATGAAGACTATTTTCATGTTTTTTTTTTTCATAATTTGTCTTATCTTCTGTCTTTGTGTCAGATTTTCATAAATTGAACTGTTTGTGTCAGACGTCAGATGACAGAAAAAATATAAATAAACAAAGCGATGTTGTTATGAGTATTAAAAGATTATCCATACCTTTATTTCTACTGAGCGTCCCACAACGTTTTGGGGGCTCGTCCGGGATCGCGTCGAGTTTTGATTAAAGCGGATCGTCGAGATAAGTTAAGTGCGAAGAGTTCGAAGAGTGTGAAGACTTGATACAAGAGTATTAATAAAATAAGAGAAGATGCCGCCGAAATAAGACGTCAATATTTCGTTTAACGACTTAGAGAAGTCCATGACCATGTTCACCGGCGATGACACCTACCCGATTTCGGCATTTCTTACGGATTTTGAAGATCTGGAGTGAACAGATGTTGAGAAGATGATTTATGCTAAGAGGCTCCTGGGTGGTACGGCAGAACTATTTTTGAGATCACTTGAAAGAACAAAAGGTTATGAAGCATTGAAAGAGGCATTAGAAGAAGAATTTGGTTCCAAATTAAATAGTGCCATTGTACACAAAAAGATGGCTGCTCGCAAAATGAAGACTGACGAAACTCTGCATGTATATAGGTATATACAGATATACTATCTGTAGATAAAGCCTCAACGTTTTTACTTGAGAAAAGAGAGCCTATACCCCGAGTTTCTTAAACAAATCACATTGCTATAGAAGGAGTTTAAACTTGTATTTACTAAAATAATTTAAAAAATGTACATTCTATACTTAGTTGCAAAAAAATAACCTTAAAACAATAGATTATTAAAATCATGAAGATTTTAATGCAACGAGGTGTATATCTTTAGTTTTAAATCAAATTACAAGTAGGTAATCACTCAAGATCCCTTTGAGGAACATCTTAGATGAAATTTTAATGAAGATACTAGAATGGCGGTGTAATAACGCTACGAACTTCACCCTCAAACCTTGGTATTTCCTTTGCGATGATCCGTTTCAGATCAAAAGGGTTCAGTTCAGACGTAATTAATCACTAACAATAACTCGTCTGTTAACAGGGGATTAAACTAAGTTATGTAGACGTTGAGGTATTTCAATTACATCCTTAATATTACATTAGGTCCATTTCAAGTGCTAAATAATTCTTCTACGAAATTAGGAATGCTTTAGAAATGTCAATTTTAATGTTACATACTTACATACATACATACATATCCGTCACGGATCTTACTCGTCGGTGTAGGCAGGAACTTTCTTCTTGCTACGATCCAAACACACTTCCTTCTCTTCATCCACATTCATCAGTCGCCTCATATCTAGTACAGTCGCCATCAGATATATGGTAGCGGTCAAGGTACTCAAATATTTCGGAGCAGCATTAAATTTCAATATGTTCGTTACAATAGATGCGGCCTATAATATCGGAACATATAAATCGTCACAAATATCGGAACATTTATGGAAAATGTACTTTAAGTCTGTGCTACATAGTACACATTTGAATTCGGTACTAGGTAGTACCGAATCTATATTGACTTGTCAACGTCAAGAATACAAATATAACTAACTACACGCGTTAAAAGAGTTCGGACATGAAAGATAATAACCAAGTAGGTTCTAGTACTTGATCAACAATTCAATCGTGATAGATACTTAGGTATAAGTACTAATAAAATAATTTTAAGTACCTACAACAACAAGTTTGCTATTTTATTATTTACTTACTTACTTATTGTAATATTTATTCTTTGTAATTTTCTTTTGTTGTAGAACAATAACTATTACTACACTGTTATATTCACCAACTGAAAACGACTTTTATCATTTACTTTACAATTGTTCCGTGATAGAAAAGACATACAAAATAATAATGCTGTTTTTATCCATAAAAAGCAGAAAATAAGTAACGCACTCCCATCAGATTTGAACCCACGACTATGTGCTTTAAAAGTCAAAGGACAATCAATTACGCCATTAAGTAGCTGACATCGTTTTATCGAAATTAAGCTAATCATTCTACGCCCTTCAATTTTGACATTGCGTCAAAAGAACTTTTATATAGGCATTTAGTTTGGTAAGAATATTTGTTGTATTTGAAAGAGACAGTCACAATGACACTCTTTTCGGTGAATGTCACTACAAATTATTGATAACTTCGTGGGTCCAATCTCAAGCATTTTAAATTGTATTACACAGACTTAGGGCCACTTGTACCATTTTACATTTAAGTTCTTCTTAAATAAAATTAGCTAAAACTAATTAACTCGCTAATTTTGATTACGCTAATTACGTTTAGGCCTTTCTTGTACCACACCATTTGAGATGATATTTAACTAATTCCGTTTATAATTTGTTGCTTTTTTCTGACACTTACAGATAAGTTAAAAGAGAGATAGCGCTCTAAGAAATACAGTCGTGCTGTCTCTTTTTATTTTTTTTCCTACATCTAAAAATGCCCTAAAAATAGATCCTCTCTGTCAATGTCATTGTCAGTTCGATTGTTGTTGAAATATTAGACTATAAGTTGTTTGTCCTTCTAACCGATTAGTCAATTTATGTGTTGTGTTTGTTTGTATTGGTTTAGATAAGTCAACACTGCGCAGTCACTTCTAAAATTACAGAGAAATCTCTGTCTGTATTAAACCTTTTTCAATCACTAGGCATATCCTGTAGCAGAATCTTTTCAACCGTCCATCCTCGCCATCGCTATCAACTCTACACCACTGCACATTGGCGAAATCAAAGAAGGACCGCCATATTACCAAGAATTGATTGAATCTTCATCCATTTTGCGGCAGATAGAAATGAATGACAATAGCTGAGTCAGCTGATGAGATTCCGCCATTTTGAACTAGCTAATTATGATTAGGCTACCTTAATTGGCCATCAAGGAGCATTTAAGTTTGACAGCTTACTAATCACGATTAACGCTTGGAACAAGACAAGTTTTACGCTTAAATGAAAAGTTGTATTTAAACACATTTTTAATTTTGATTAGCCCGATGGTACAAGTGGCCCTTAAAGTACATTTTCCATAAATGTTCCGATATTTGTGACGATTTATATGTTCTGATATTTGTGACGATTTATATGTTCCGATATTATAGGCGGCATCTATTGTAACGAACATATTGAAATTTAATGCTGCTCCGAAATATTTGAGTACCTTGACCGCTACCATATATCTGATGGCGACTGTACATGCACGTGGGTTTAGGATAATTTTAATGTTATGTTTTTTTATTCTTTCTTTTCCATTTGGCAGAATTTAAGTAAGTAGCATGACTCTACAATTATCATATCTAAAACATTATAAGAAACATCATTAACCGTATGTCACAGTCACAAAATTTCATTTTACCAAAATCCGTAATTTTATGAGAAATCTAACTCCAAAACTGAATATATCCAAAAAGCTAACAAACAAATGTCTTCTTAAAAACAAACGGCTTAGAGATCAGATTACAAAAACATCGTAAGAATAAAATTTATGTTAGTACGACTGGTACAAGATCAAGGTCGGTTTGTATTACCGTCTACACCGCAATTAGGTTGGTTATATCATCTCTAGTTATCTAGAGATGATATAACCAACCTTTATTTATATCCACTTTTTATATCCACCCTTAAGTTTTTGGGTAAAATTTCGCAAGTCTAACGAGACTTTTTAAATATACTTTCATTTGAATGGAAGGCTATAGTTAATAAAATAGAAATATAATATTTTGTAGTACCAATCAACATACACACTCATCAGTCGCCTCATACATATCAGTCGGTTTAGGGTACTCTTGACTTGGCCTTTCTTGAGTAAGTTCCCGATTTGATCGAGGTCCGATGTTCGTCTTGGGCGACTGATGAGTATGGATGAAGCGAAAGAGGTGTGTTTGGATCGTAGCAAGTGGAAGGAAGTGGTCTCTGCCTACCCCAATGGGAGAGAGGCGTGACGGATATGTATGTATGTATGTACCAATCAACAGAAATTATAAGTAGTAGGTACATTAAGGACTTAACCATAGTAATTATTTAGTAATCAGTGATTTAACACTATATTTGACTAATAGATAATATGCCTCAGAACTTAACTATCAATCACTGTGGAGCCGTCTCCACACAGCGATATAATCGCCGCGATTCTCTCGCTTGTGGAGACAGCGCCTTAGAAATCATATTCAATTTTGAATCCAATATCGTGTAAAATTATAGATCAGGAGCTAACCGCAAAAGAAGTTGATATAGCTAAATCTAGTCTAACAGCCTTAGAATTTTGGTAAGTCGCCAAAGAGGCTGTATAACTCAGCATATTGCTGCCTCGTGTATTTGAGGTTATCTATGAGCTGACTGGTGAGATTCGCCGGTGAATAGGTAATCGATTTATTGATTCGAACAGATTACCTGACGAAGGTTCCACGAGTTTTATGTTGCTCAGCGAGGATGTAACTTGTAGAGATGAAATATGGGTCGATTACCTCGTTATTTGTAACTTGTCAAAATGATGTAGGTTTTGTCTCGATTACCCTCCCTGTTTTTTGTTTTCTGTAGGTAAATAAAGCTTATGATTAAAGCTGTTAATGGTTTAATTGATAAACACACACTTATCTGTCACGCCTCTCTCCCATCGGGGTAGGCAGAGACCACTTCGCTCTACTAGCTACGATCCAAACATACTCCTTTTGCTTCATACATGTTCATCAGACGCCACACTTAAATTTATATTTCTTACAATATTAGGTATACCTATTATATAGGCTGATACCAGAGGTGTAAGTTGCCAGATTTCCCTTACCAACACGTATAAAATAATTGTCATTCAGTACACCTCTACTAGCGATATACCCGTTGAGCTATTCAGATATAGATTAGGGCAATTGACAGCTAAGAGAATCCGATGACTCCGCGTTTCTAAGAATAAAATTATATTAAAGTATAAAAATGTTTGGTTCTTGGTACATACTTTGAATAAGTCTTTAAGAATCGTTAGCTCTTTATTCATAGAGTTAATAGTTGTAGGCAATCTGTCCATTGGAGCGGAGCAGAGAAATGGAGAAATATTAACCAATGAGTCCCGTGCACTGTAGCTGTGCGGAGTTATAAGCAATCCCATTGGTTAATATTTCTCCGTTTCTCCGCTCCGCCAGCTCACTCCGCTCCAATGGATAGCCTTACATAAATATCTGTCACGCCTCTTTCCCATCGGGGTAGGCAAAGACCACTTCCTTCCACTTGCAACGATCCAAACAAACTTCATTCGCTTCGTCCATGTGCATCAGTCGCCTCATATATGCACGTTGGTTTCGAGTAATCTTGACTTTGCTTTTTGTTTGCCTCGATAAACCGAAAAAGAAAATCGACGACATGTGGAAACGGAAAGTAAGTTAAATAAAAGAAAATAATTCACTTACCTAAGAAGTACCTTACATAAGTTACATACACAAACTGTCAAAGTCACCTAACTGAAACAAAAGACTAGAACTAAGCAGAAGTCAAAAGGAATAAAAGGGACAAAAGAAATGACCTTGGCAAAGCAAATTGGGGGCGTCGTAACCAATCGTACGACGACTGGATAAAAGGGGATAATCGTAATAATGGATGGGGAAGAAATGAGGAAGGCTAGGGCTGGTAAATCTGGAAAAATAAATTAGCTACGTACTGCTGCACGACTTCATACGAATTTATCGTCATATCTTGTAAAATTTACGCAAAATCTTCAAATAAAATAGCTTATGTGTTATTCTAATGTGCAAGCTACAATATTGTAAAGTTTCATTAAAATCTGGTCAGTGGTTTTTGCGTGGAAGAGCAACGAACCTCCTCACATCCATCTATCGGCTCAGACCTTGATATTTATAATTAAAAGTAGGATATAAGGTGCACCAAGCCAAAAGCCAGCGATAGTACACACTTTTAGATATTATATCAACTTTTCCTGGAGCACAACCCTAGGAGCGAAGTGATATAAAGGACGGTAACATAGTTTCTTAACTCAGGAAATGTTTTCGAAAAGGAAAATGTTTAGTTACGCTGTTTTACTTTGAATGGTTTAAAGGGATGTTTTTTCATTGTCTTTGCTTTATTATACACGAAAAATTGATAATGTTCTTTAAAGTATGTTTAGGGGGTAATATTGAACACATTTTGCATGTGGTAGTTCATCATCAGTTGAATTTGCATTGTCTGTGAGCGTTTCCATATTTTGTTTAAGGCACTCTTGACTCTTGGCCTTTCTTTAGCAAGTCCCCGATTTGATTCATTTTGGGAAAATTGTCAAAGGTATAGTTCGCGCCACGTAAAATGAACCCTAGTTGACAGATGAGCATTAGACGATTTTTGAGTCTGACGTTTAAAATTTGTTTTAAAATACCATCGCGCACAAAAGTGTTTATTACAGTCATGGTTTTACGCACAAAGGAAAGAAAAATATTATTAGTAGTATTAGTAAGGTGGATTACAAAAAAAAAATACACAACTACCAATCAATATTGGATTTAGTGTAAAATGTGTAAAAATTAAAAAAAAAATTCGAAAAAAAAAAAAAAAACATTATTGTTCTTCCATTAAGTCTTCATGGGTGGCGCGAAAACCAGATGAGGATGCGGTGTTGATGCCAGAAGTGGCCATTTTATTATCATCGTTGTCGTCACTTTCATAACATTTGGAATCAGAATCATCACCCCCTACGTATAGTCTAGTATAAGTCAACATACGTAACCGCGTGCCAAAGACTCTTGCAAGAATGAAACGATAAATAGCCCTAGTACTTTCGAGCGTAAGTGTACCCATGCGCGAACTAGTGATTTTCATTTGTTTCTAAAGTTCTTTTTACGTGGCGCGACCTATAGGCATACTTAACTTATTATGTAAAATCGAAACTTAAAGTTATGATGACAAGTATTTTTTCATATCAAATTAGAAATTTTGATGTACATGCTCTAGGATTGTTAAAACTTAGTAGATATCGTTGAAACTTAGTATTGTTGAGACTTTTGATTAAAATCTGTAGATTTTAACTCGTCAGCAACGAGACCCTTTATATTATTCCACCAATCAACCAGAAAAAAGAATTTCCTGTAAAATAAATAGGATTCCGTGCCCCGAAAAAAAGGGCAGAGTAAACAAAAATCACATTATTTACCTTTAAGCTTTGTTTATTTGGTTTCGCGGACGTGGGCCTTAGTCCGTTCGCGCCAAAACATCATGGCTGAGGCACTGGAGTGAAATCATTCGGTTAATTCATTGCTATTTTAGTCTACGAGGAAAAGTCGCGGCATATTTTCACGTGAAGCAAAAATTACTTTTACAAGCCTTTTGCAAGATGCTTAGCATAAAGAATAATTTAAAAATGATTTACCTAAGTCAGGGCTTCCCAAACTTATTTACACTATGACGCCCTACAGAATTGTTATTTTTTTGGCGACGCCCTCCCCTCCTCTATAATCAAAACTACCTACTGTAGGTACTGGAAATAAAAACAGTAATAGTTTCAGGGCTTGTTTCACCATTTGCTGATAACGCTATTCAGCAGTTCGCGTTATTGCTAACACTATTATTTCAAAGGTTTTGACAGTGATAGCTATAACGCTAACTAGTGTTAGACACATTATGAGGTTATCAGATAAACTCCAGAATATATACGTATTTAATATGTTTTTTAATCAAGAGGCATATTAATAATTATTAATAAGTACACTTTTATATGGTTTGTGGTTAGTAAAAGGAAGAATGCTAATGAGAAGGATGTGCTTGCTTTGCAGAGCATAGCTTCTGAAATCGAGGCTCAATTGTGGAAATTGCAACTCTCATCTCCTTTTCAAGATTTATTTTCAACCTATACTTATTCTTAATTACAGCAACTGCAGAAAAGCCTGTTTCGCATAAGTATGATGTCGCAAATGGAAACAAAACTCTCAATGCTGCCGTGCTGATGTTACAATATTCGTCAGAAACTGAGATCCAAAATTCAAGTAGTTTATCTTTGTCATATTGAAGCTTAAGGCTGGAGTCACAGGACAATTCTATCAGTTGTTCTTCTTTTCTCTCACAGAGCATGGTTGTATCTACACAGACAGCGAATGTATACCGATCGCCTCGCGACGCCCTTAGGATATTGCCGCGACGCCCCAGGGCGTCGCGACGCACACTTTGGGAAGCCCTGACCTAAGTAATCCTAATCAACCTAAACCTAATAAAAACCTAAACCTAATTAATGAAAAGTTGTACCTACTCAAATACTTACTCTTCCTTATTGCACACCATACCATATTAGTTAAATCAAAAAGATAAACAAAGGTAACCTCATAGAAAATCTGAGACGGTTTACTTCAGCAATGTAAGTAAAATTTAGGGTTACAAATACTCAATAATTTATTGCACTCCACAGGTTTTTACAGATCTTATAAATAACTTAAAGTACCAAATGTTAAGGTACTTAGCGTTATTCTACTGTGGGGAAAACTGCATCCTCCCGAATCTAGCATTAAGTAGCTTTAAAAAAATAATGCGTTTCAGTCGATGTAAACATCCTACGAGATTATTTTATTTAACGATTAAAAAATCACAAATCCACGAACAGTTACACATTCACATTTTCAAAGAATTGTAACTTCTGTTGTTTTGAAAATATCTGTTTATCAATTTGTTCAATCACACAATTTATTGAAAAAAATATCGAAAATATATTTTTAAAACGACAGAAGATACGATACTTTGAAAATGTGACTGTGTATGTAGATACTTAATATTGCCCGTGACTGAACATGTTACAAAAAAGTTTAAACTCGTATTTAACCAAGAGATAAACAGAATACGAGCATCCAGCAGCAGTCACCACAAACTCAAAGTAAATGCGTAGTAGAATTATAAAGTCCGTATCAACTGGTTCAAAGTAAAAAGTCGTTAAGCGGTATGACAGCAATGTATGGCAAGTAAACAGGGAACTTTGGGAACTCGCGTTATCTGCGGGACAGTTCCCTGAATTGCTTATTACCGGGCCGCCATCATAGCTTCGGGTTGGGTGCAAGTTAGTAGAGATACAGAGTAAACCTGTTTACACATAGCCTTAATGATTGTAAATGTTTGGTGTGTAGACAGCCTTAGGTAGAGAAAGTTTGAACAAAATTCGCTTCATGGCTTAGACACAGATAACTAAATAGTTAACTAACGTAAGCTTAGAAATATTTCTCATTTGTCAAACAACAATGCCGCCGCCGCCTGTAATATAATATTTTATATTTTGTAGGACCTCTAAAGTGTTTGGATCGTGGCAAGTGGAAAGAAATGGTCTCTACCCCAATGGGAGAGAGGCGTTACGGATATGTATGTAGGATCTCTATCTACAGAGAGAATATATTTATTAGTTTTACAATAAACACTTTCCTCAAACAAAAGTATTAAATAAAATGTGTTTTTATGCTTCTTCTGACGTGGGCTTTTGGTGATCTGTTTTGAATTAAAAAGTAAAGTGTTTTGTGCCTACATATACGTAACGTGTACGATACTGTATTTCATATTTTTTCAACAACAATAATGTTGTACAAATTACGGTAAGACCCAGAACACACGGTGAAACGCAACTGCAACGCAACTGAAACTGCTAGTTACTTTTGAGTTGCGTCGTGTGTGGTTTTCTAAGGATGTCTATACCAGAAACTTCGATGCAACTCAAAAGTTTCAGTTGCGTTGCAGTTGCGTTTCACCGTGTGCTTTGGCGCTTAATCTTATAACTTAAACCATACAAGTTTGTACTCGTGTTTTGGCTTATCGCCCTTCTAGGTAGCCCCTAGTGGGTACTCAGAATGTTCTAGTTTTAAGAGAATGTATAATATCCCTCAAACACCTAAACTTCATTAGAGAAAACGTCAGAACTGACTGAAGAGAACTTAAACATTTTGCGAAATGGCCTTTGACAATGTAAACTATAGTTTTAAAAAAAAAACTTGCAGCGTTTAAAAAAGATTTTAACCTTAAAAATAATTTTATGTCGGTAGGGCCTACGACAATTTTTCCCACGCGAAAAACAAAGCTGGCTGTAAAGTGTATTTAGGAACCAAGATACCGTCTTAATATATCATCTGGACTTTTAATAACCAAACTTGCAAAACTCTGATAGTTTCGCAATGTAAACTCCTTTCATAAGAATTAAAAACTTTTTGCTCAACTAAAACAAGACCGCACCACGTTAAATAACTTTAAAAACTCGCGTTCTACAGAATGGCCTTTGTTCTAGGATTAAAACTAAATTTCTCGGTGAATAGGAGCCAGTATAATAGAAAACTACCAACTTTTGATGAGCGGTTAATATCTACGTTTTTGTTAAACGGGTGGCGTAGGCAAAACCCCGGATAATGCGCAGACATAGTTACGGCGGCGGCGGGTAGTCTTTTGTTTTATTTTGCTAGAAGAACAAAGCGTAACAAAAAATCGTTCAATAGTTTTAGATGGAGCGAATATTTGCACTCCTTTTCATCGTTTATAATAGACTTATTTATTTATACGTGCATTTAATACCTTTCTGAACGATTTGTTCATTTGCTTTTTTTGTTGTCAGATGTTGAACAGATTTTGACAAAATTTGAAGAGCAAATCTGCCAATTTAATTTGATTGAGGTTTTCAACATGAACTCATCAAACATAAACCCGTTATTGAAAACCACATCAAAATCGGATCATTAGATAGTAGATAGGTGGGGACATTGCTTTGCACAAACACACACACACACAAACAAACATCTCAATCTTAAACGCACATACCCTGCTCAGTTCCGTCGTGGGTAAAAATACCCACTCAACGGCATTTCCAACACACCTCATCACTAAGCCACTCTAAAAAAACTGCGCCTTCAAGAACAGAAAACTTCAAAGTAACAGATGCTCGTCGATTCCTCCCGTAGCCAATCCCCCATTAGGTCCCTCCTTAATTCTGTAAGTGGTTGTGACGTGACAAATGTGTCCAATAAATCACCGACATCATTCTGGACACTTCCTTTCGTCTGCCCTTTGAGCTAAAATGTTTCAGAGTTACAATTAATTGTCTTTGGAGTTGTAATCGGAATTAGTTTTGGAGTGATCGAGTTATGAAGGCGATAGTTGCCACATTTCATGTCATGCGTAAAATTGGTCTGACAGGTTAAAGTATGCAAATCAAGTGGTACATTTTTAAACATACACTTTTTCGAGAGCGAAATAATGTGAATAAAGATCCACATTCAACAGTCGCCTCATACATGCACGTCGGACTCTTGACTTGAACGTTCTTCAGCAAGGCCCTTCCAACATTTCTATTTACACTCGCCTTGTACCTATTTAAGAGCAAACCAACTGAGTTTCTTGCTAGATTCTTCTCTGGGGAAAACTACACTTTTGAGAATCTACCATTAACTTTAAAAATAACCCGTCTTAAGTAATGTCAGACCCATCCTATAAGATTAAATAAATTTTCATATATCTCTTTGTACGTTACTGTATGAGTAATAACAATCAAAATAAATTCTAACATTGAAGTAATTTCTTGTAGAAGAACCCACTTAAAATTTCTAACCCACTTTGTGTTGAAAAGCCAAGCTAAGTAGTCAAAGAACAATTTATTTAAAGCCCAAAGTCTAGCCAAGTTTCTACATCGATTCATCTTCATTACATGCCAAATTGAAGTTTAGAGGTCGCTATCACTCAGATACAGAAAATACCTACTATGCGCAAATTTATAAGTTAGAAACAGACTGGGGCCCAAGTCTGCTAATTTAAAATAGCCTGAGCTGTGTTTCGGCAGTGTCAATGGCATTTTTGGACACATTTGGTATTCTGCTAAACAGTGGCTTACACCGATTGCGACCAAATGTGTCAAAAAATAACATTGACAATCTCATGGATACTCTGCCTACACAAAACTAAGGCTATTTTAAATTAGCAGACTTGGGCCCCAGATATTATGGATATGAGGCGAAGGAGTGTTTGTATCGTAGCAAGTGGAAGGAAGAGGTCTCTGCCTACACCGATGGGAGAGAGGCCTGTAGGATATGTGTGTATGTGTAATAGACTTTGTTTATCTGATACGCGGGCTTAGCACGGCGTGCCGCGACAATTATCTCATGTATGCTGTCCTTATCACATTTAAAACTATAGACAGAGACGTAAGCGTGACAAACGCATGACAACGTCTTGTCACGAAGTGCCCAGATAGCGGAATTTTGACAATAAACAACAGTCTTTACCTAAAAACATACCTATAACCGTCCAATCAATTAAAAGAACCTATTACTTTAATAATGCAAGCGTTGATACGTAACAGTTTCCCATACAATGATAACATTAGTATAATAACACAATACATAATGTTAACATACAATGATGCGCCAGAAGCATGTTTTGGTAACGTTGGAGGTTTACCAACAGCAATGTTACGTGTGTTTTAGACAATGATAGACTGGCTTGTTGCGTCGTCCTTTCTAAATGGACACCGAAATTTAAGTTCTAGTGGGGGTTTTTCACTTAGGTTTTAACAGCCTTTTCTACTAAGAATGAGTGTTAGTACTTTCAAACATTAATTAGTTATTCTTATTACTATTATTTGATCTTTCAAAGAACGAATAATTTCAGTCTTTACTACCTTCCATTGGGGTAGGCAGAGACCAATGCCACTTGCAACGATCCAAACATAATTCTTTCGCTTCATCCACATTCATCTATCGCCTCATGCATACTTTCGGTTTAGGGTACTTCTGACTCGGCCTTTCCTTTTGTTTTGTTCTGGTAATCTAATGAAAACGTCGACTTGTAAACGTCCTCCAGTTTCTTATCCAGGAAATCGGTATTTAACAAAAGTAGGCATTTGTTTTCCTTCAAAGAGCATGTCCTTGCCGTAATTTATTCAAATCCTTGAAATAAACCTGATTCTGTATTCAGAACACGAACAGTTTTTATTTTGAAACATCGCAAATTAATTGGAACCCACTCAGCTTTCCAGTAAAAAACCGGCCAAGTGCGAGTCGGACTTCCGCGAGAAGGGTTCCGTATCATTCAAACGTTAACAATAGCCCAATATTAGGGTCTACGGGTAGCCATTATTGACATCGAGCAAAAATATCAAGTTTGTGGTATGGGAGCCTCCCATAATTATTATTATTATTCGGTTTGAAGTATTTGTTATTATAGCGGCAACGGTAATACATGATCTGCGAAATTTTCAATGCTCTAGCTATATAACGGTTCATGAGACACAGCCTGCGACAGACGGATCGACGGAGAGACAGACAGACGGACGGAGCCAAGTCTCATCAATAGGGTCCCGTTTTCACACTTTGGGTGCGGTACCCTAAAAATTTGGAAGGAGGAAGAAACAGAAAATAAGGGGTTTGAAAATTTATCCAAGGCAAAAGTTCGAGTGAAGAAAAATTATTCTGGTTTTACCCTCGGACCAACTGTGCAACCTTCATTATTTCTTGTCGAATACTCATTAAAAAGTTAATTATTAACTGTGTCGACTTCAAACGAGTCTTTCTTATGTTTTTTAAAAAGCTAGCGAGAAGAAACAGCTAGGAGACTTTGAAAAAGGCGGACGCAAATAAAGGGCAATCGGATAATAGTAATGACAAACTAGTTTTGAATTATATTTCTATAAATGTTGTGGTTATCAGCCCATATATGTCCCCACCGAGGGGCACGAGCCTACTCTCATACAGAGAGTGATTAGGCCGTAATCCACCACGCTGGCCATGATAATATTAATATTAATGCGTAGATATTATCTGTTACTTATCTCTCTTTATTAAAATACATATAAAGTGCCTATATAAAGCATAATTATTAGCATAATATGTATATAAGGCATATTTTAAGTTATGTTTATCATATTTTTTTTTAATTAGAGCATTAGGGTCATTCTTGTACTGATCAGCAGGTACCTAAGTACATTATTTAATCATAGCCTTCCTAGAAAAATTATAAGTTTCTACGTATCATTAGTCGACACACGAATCTAACAATTAAAAATTAGTTCAATTCTACTTAATCGTTGCCTCGTTGCATCCATTTCTTTCGCAGAATATCGAATTTTCAAAGTTCTAAGGGCTAAAACATAAATTCACGACACGACGCGACGCGACACGACGCTGTTCGACGTCGTGGATTTTCACGATGTGATTTTCACGATGCGACGTGAAAATCCACGACGTCGTACGACGTCGTGTCGCGTCATGTCGCGTCGCGTCGTGTCGTGTCGCGTCGTTTCGCGTTGCGTCGTGTCGTGTCGCGTCGCGTCATGAATTTATGTTTTAGCCCTAGTAGTATTTTCGTGGAAAATCTATTTTGTTATTTAGCAATTGTTTTCGACAGTGTTCGCCTGTACGGAACTTTGCCTTCTCTTTTTGTATAAAACGTCTCTGGAAATTCGGTTTCAATTCCTCTCCTCAGTAGAGTTTTCGTTTTGTTTCTTTGTCTTTGTTTCAAGCGTGTAATACGTTTTTAGAACCCTTTTGACGGTTCTCTTAACACTTTTATTCATTACATTCAATGTTGTTTTTGTACATTAAGAAATTGTATACCTAGTCAGTATTTACTTATTACGAAATGCAAATGGGAGAACTAATCACTAAGTAATTAAGAAATTGTAATTATGTAATATTAGTAATGAAAGATTATAGAGGTTTTTAATATAGAGACACATTGCACTTATTATTATTGCTATTTTTTATTTAATAGCAGGTACGCAGAAATAGAAAAAGAGAGTACCTAATAAAACAAAAGGTGTGTAAAGATTATGATGAAAAAAAATGCAGTAACCTTGGAACGATTAGAGATTAACGAGCAGCTCCATCGATACTTCACTAGTTTTTTCAGTATTTTTGGTGGGATTTCACTTTAGCTAAGCTAATAAGTTAAGCCTCATGATATGTTGTATTTCTTTATTTTCTCAGCACTTTTCCGCTGGATATTTTTGCTTTATGATAATTTAAACGTTACTCCAATAAACCATTCAAACGGAAAAGATTCGCCAAGAAGCTGAACTCATTTATATTAACAGTGGACGGGATACAACGCCAGTAATAAATCAGCAAGCACCGGTCCAACTTCTCCAATCCACGTGACTTATTACCTACAGTATGAGCCAGGGGTGGGCCAAATAAGGCCACTGTGTCTTAAATTGGCCCACAATCTTTGTGATTATTTTCAAAAAAAACATTTATTTGAGTTAGGCAGCCTAAAAAAATAATTTTGGTTTCAATATTGCCAAGTTTCATAAAAATCGGTTTAATAGCTTATCCGTGAAAGAATAACGTACCCACATCCTCATATCCTATCTATCCAACCATCGACACAAACATTGATATTTGTAATATTAGTAGGATTCGATTTTTCATATTAAGCTTGCCGTTAACGACTCCTTCCTTAATAAACAACTTATAAGGCTCCTTGAAGACAAAATATCCATGGCCACATTAGGCACCCCTTACACTACAACCCAACCACTCAAAGTTCGAACCACTTGACTTCAAGTTAGATGCAAGTTGGCGCATAGTAGACCAAACCTACGTCCAACATTCAAAACAAATGGCTTGTAAACTAACTGATAAAACACGTAAACTGAAATAAAATCTATACTCTACTTTAACGTACGTGAACTTTCTATCGAAAATGGTAGTACAAACATGTTTTTTTCTATTTGAACAGCGGATATTTATAACGTCATAATTATAAGTAGATAATAAAAATGTTGTAGGGAGGCTCGTGCCTCTATAGTGGGGATGTTAAAGGGCTGATAAGGACTAATATACTTAGTACTTACATTATTTAACAACTTTGAAATAGGACTGCTTTAAATACATAGATTTTATTCTAACATGCTTCTTTTCTTAACAATAATGTACCGTTTTTTTTATTTGCAGGTAATGGAGCACCTAACTCTTTTAAGTTATTTATTTGGAATTTATTAATGTGGTAAGTAAAACTGTTCATGAAGAAAACATGTAAAATGCGAAAATTGTATATAAATATTTCCGGTAATATAATAAATATACATTATTCCAATAAAGATACCACAATGATACATATTTTTGTGTCTGAAGATTATCATTATCATTTTATAAGACATTTAGGCCTATCTGCTGCCCTTCTGTGCTTTGAAAGCACTAAACCTTTTTTAATTATTTTGAATTAAAAAAGATTTTTATCACTCACTTATTTAAAAATTCCTTAATTACATCAATAAAGCACTTAAAACAACGAAATAAAGTCTGTTATCCACCGCAAATAAAGTGTAACAGAAACAAAGCGGAATCGATTTACAAAATCAAGATCATATAACAAAGGCTCGTTGAGCAGCTGGTCGCATAACAAATATCGTATGTGTTCAATAACTTTACTTATCGAGATATTGCATGTGCGAAGTCGTAAGGTTACGAGCTCAAAGGAAGCGGGGAACAACAGCGATAATGAGGCATATTTAGACGAGTTTCATAGCAAATATAACAGTTGTTTGCTGCAATAAAATATCTTAATACTAGCTATAAAAACTTGAGATGAAAATAGAAACGCAACAGTTTTTTGCTAGATTCTTCTCTGGGGAACGAATCTAGCACTAGCTTTAAAAATGTACCTGTGTCAACGTTTTCAAGCACATGTATGCCTATGAAATAAACGTTTTTTTTACTTTTGATTTGACTTTTATGTATAACAACGTCCCACCAGTAATGTAGGTTGCAATAGCAAATTTTCTAGAGGATGTAGAGTTCAAAGTGCGTAATGTCTGAAAATGTATGCGAATCGTCTGACTCCGAAATGTTTTTACCAAGCCGCTTAGACGACTCCAGGAAAAAAAGTCCCAGAAAAGAAGTCTTAGGCCGAGTTGCATTGCCTTTATTTATTAGCGCCCCCGTTTTTCCCCTACTTAAAGCAACTAAGCCTTCATTTTTTTATGTGTCTCTTTCCGCCCCCCTTTCGGCCTACAGGTGGCGTTATTGCCCACTTTGCTGGTTTAGTTGGTACCGCTTTCCGCTGTACGCTCATTTCAGCACCACACCTTAACCCTACGCCACCACACCAGTAGGTAAACCGTTATCGCTTGACAGTTACGCAACTTCACATCAATGGTTATTTAATAACACTATTCAGGTTTATTTCATTATATTCTACCGTTGATAATTTATTTAACTATCAGATTAAATCGATTAACGCTTTTTATTCATATTTTCATTCATTTTACGATGTCTGGGCAATCACAACAACCCAATGGCAACCAAACTCCAAAAGACTTTGCGGCAGACCGCAAAAGAGGTGGCCAGATGAGCTGAATACCTTCTTGGATGATTCGGCAGAGGCGGCTCAGGATAGAGAATCGTAGACAAGGAGAAGAGAGGCCTTTGCCCAGCAGTGGGACACTGATGGCTAGATAGGATAAGAAGCTAGCATAATATGATACATTATGCTGGGATTGTGCAAACCGAAACATAATTAGTAGTTTAAAGATATTTATTACCCAGAGGTTGAACATTGTGACGTATCTAGGAGATCTATTTAAAGGAGTAATATTCATAATTACGCAATCAAAATACACACAATTCAATAATAAACTAATGATTTAAAACATACAAATTCATTGTCGCTTTGTCAATTCATTTTGTCTCACAACTGAAAAAGTGCCGCGAAACGCATAAGTTTCAAACAAAGAACTGGGTCCCTTTTCGCGCTCTTTTCAGACAGGTAGTCAAAAAAAGAACAAAGCAAACGGACTAAACGTTATACGGCCTTCGAGCAGGCAATTGAAAGAAGACAATTGCCGACAGGAAATGAGCGAACGGCAGCAGCAGAGAATAAAATAAAAAAACCGGTCAAGTGCGAGTCGGAGTCGCACGGGAAGGTTCCGTATCATACACTAGGTACGTTAAAAATAGTAGGCCAATAATAAAGTCTACGCTAAGGGTAGCTATTTTGATATCAATCAAAAAAAACAAAATATCACGTTAGTTGTATGGGAGCCCCCCTTAATAATTATTATTATTATTCAGTTTTTAGTGGTTGTTGTTATAGCGACAACGGTAATACATCATCTGTGAAAATTTCAACGCTCAGGCTGGTGAGGTGACAGACGGACAGTCAAGTGTCAGTAATAGGGTCCCGTTTTCACCCTTTGGGTACGGAACCCTAAAAAAGCGGGAAATACGCTATGCGAGGAAGGGGTGAACGCTGTATACTTCGCTTGGTTTTTTTTCTTCTGCATGACAAATATGCAGCCTTAAAAAAGAAAATGGAACGTGCTAGGGTGCTCTGAAACCCCTTTATTTGCTCTTTTGGCAACATTCATTGGATGAACACTCTTCATTGAAGAGTATCCTATGAGAGTTGGTCGAGTATTAAAAATATAATTTAAGTAAGTACCAACTTTAAAAGATTAAATGTAAAAAAATAATAGGTATTTAAGTAATGAATCTTGAAACTAAAAAGAATGGAATCTATGTGCTCTGATTTTAAATTAAAATACCATTTTTTTAATTACAATAAAAACTCTACATACTTACATTTACTAGGTACCTATTTAGATGTCGTTGTTTAAATAGAAATAATAAAAGAAAATTGCTTAACAAATACAAATTTAAATACTCACAATATCTTGAATTACCTACCTCGGTACTTAATTAATTGTTATTCGCTACTAAACGCTCAGAATATCAACAAAGTATGCGTAAGCGCTATGTAGAGAAACAAGGAAAATGAAACAAAAAAATGTTTCGCTCATTTTAATTTTATTCTGCCTCAATATTTTAGAAACTTCATTTATGACGACAATTATGCACTATCACTCACGATATTAGAGAAATTCGCGTAATAAATTATGAATAAGAATAAATGATAATGTTTGGCAATAAAACCTGTTTAGGTATTTCTCTCGCCCTACGAAGTACGAGTTGCTCGTTATCTCATTCAAAAGTAGAATACGTCATAATAAACCAGACGTATGTCGGCCAAATGCCAGCTGACGATTATTGCTGTCCTTGTCGCACGTCTCTGATTATGTATCGCGTTATCTCTAACTTCACTATTTCTTTATGAAATATTTTAAAAATAAAAAAATTTATTATTGCATCCGATTTCTACATATCACAAATGTAATCTGGCAAAATTTCAACCAAATCGGAGTTGTAATTTTGAAGTTATTAACGAAAGTCCTAAAACGCGCTATCAAAGTTTTTCATTTTCTTCGTATATATAGAAGTTCGACGGTACTACGCTTGGGGAGTCCGTTTCTACTCAGTGAAACAGTACAGAGGGTAAGAGAGCTGTCCTAAATCTCATTCCCTATGGTTTACCCGTGAGCTTAGCTGGGGGCCCGGGTGTTTTACGGCGCTATAGGTAGCGACTGTGGTTTTCCGTGACAGACAGACTAGATGGAATTAAGTCTTTGTCATAGGGTATTTGGCTGAAAGTATGCCACGAGACGGCCCGTAGAGGTCTATGAAGATGGGGTTACGCCCAATTGCAGAGAGGGGTCGATATTCCCCTCAACACCACTGTAGTAGAAGATTTGACTCTCTTTTTGGATTTTTTTTATTATAAAGCGTGCAAATATTTATAAAAAGAACCACTTTGTTTGTTAAATTAACATTTCAACAAATAATTAGGTACTAAAAGTAGTACGAGTAATTAAACAGGTTAGGTTTCGCGCAAAAAATTAAGCATGAGGTCAAATAAGAATAATTCGATAGAAAAATTCATAGATTCAATCTATAATCATAGTATCAAATCATTTGATACTTACCTTTAATACATACTTAATAATTAGGTACCTAAGTACTTATACTATAGTTTCAAGGCCATTAAGTAGGTAGGTACCTACTCAAATGTATGGTCAAATAAAAGAATATAAGGTACCTACCTAAACATTTCTATTGTATAGGTTAATAAATAAATCTGTAGGTACGGGACAACTTTAACTACGAAACAATTCGAAATAAAGAAATGTTTATCGTTTTCCATGGGCTGATCGGGCATTTTAGCCGATGACAAATTAAAAAACCGGCCAAAGCGAGTCGGACTCGCGCGCTAAGGGTTCCGTACCAAAAAAGGCAAAAAAATCACGTTTGTTGTAAGTATGGGAGTCCCCCTTAATGATTATTCTACTTTTAGTATTTATTGTTATAGCGGCAACAGTAATAAGTACAGCATAATTATTCAACGCTCTAGCTATGACGGTTCATGAGATACAGCCTGGTGACAGACAGGCGGACGGACAGACGGACGGACATCCGAGTCTTAGTAATAGGGTCCCGTTTTCACCCTTTGGATACGGAAGCCTAAAACGGGTGGTGAAGAACATAAAAAGAACCATTAACATAAACATAAACATCAGTCAGCAACTAACTAAGTGATAGCTTAGTTAGACTATTTAAATCCAACTTAGTACATTTAAACATCATTAAGATAAAGGGATTAGTCCTTGGGACTTAGTGCCTCGTTACATCAATATCTAACATCGTTTACATCGTTTTACATCGTTACTTGTCACTTTACAACTTTAAGGCTCGGTTAGGCAGCTATTGAGATAGTCTAGGTATTTAGGTTATAAGTAAGATCTAAAATGAACATGTATGAGGCGAATGATAATGTGGATGAAGCGAAAGAAGTATGTTTGGATCGTAGCAAGTGGAGGGAAGTTTCTCGGCTTAATCATATGGGAAAGAGGTGTGACAGATATGTATGTACTATGTACCTACTCGTACCTATGTGTCAATTCGAAATTTACTAAGCGCCAAAACACACGGTGAAATGCAAATGCAACGCAACTGAAACATTTAGTTACTTTTGAGTTTCATCGAAGTTTTTGCTATAGACTTCAACTGCAACGAAACGTTTCAAACTAGTTGCGTCGTGTGTGGTTTTCTAAGGAAGTCTATAGCAGAAACTTCGATGAAACTCAGCAGTTTCACCGTGTGTTTTGGGTCTAAGAGCCACCATCACCCGCGACTTCGTATGTAAACAGTTCAGGGGGCCGCTAGTACCTAACCAATAAAAGTATATACCTTCGTATAGGTAATAGCATACCTAAAAAGGTTGGTAGGAAGGTACCTACTATTGAGTATTTTTATGTTTTATTTTGGATGCTGCAGTGTCGAAGGTGTTATTTAGGTGGAATTATAGGTAAATAAGTAGATAATAATATTTATTTATCTATCTGTGTGTTTTTATGAATGGTAAAAGCTTATTTGACAAGAGAAATCCAACAGAGTTTCTTGATAGATGCTTCTCTAGGGAAAACTGCTACCTTGCGAATCTAGCTTTGAAAATAAATAACATCGACATATTTCAGGTATTTTAGGTAAGAAATAAATTAGAGTTTGAGTTTCTATTAAGTTTAAGAAGGTAACTCCTCATCATCATCATGTCGTTTACACCGTGTCCGGCGACGGCGACTCCAGAAAGGTTTACATTTAGGATTGTTAGCAAGGTACTAGAAGTACTTAAACCTAGAAATACTTCCATAGGTATTATGTAATGTAGGTTGACATTATCTACTGGTCATAATTGATAGGAGCTGCTTATCGGTAGGACAATGGCTCCCGCACGCACATTGTTTGAGCTGAGCTACTGCCTAAAAGGTGTGAGTGGTACTAAATGTTTTCGAAAGATATTCACATTCAGTGATCATAATATAGGGTGACTTAAAATTAGTGAACGATAGAAATGAATATGTATGTACACGTGATAACAAACAACTTTTACTATGGAGCCAAGTTTGAAATCATAAAAAAATTGTTCTCCCATTTGTACTATCAACTGATGCATTTTGTAGTTGAGTTTAATTTTTTTGAATGATTTCGGCTTCGGTCCCATAGTAAAAGTTGTTTGATATCACTAATTTAAAGTAATTTAAACTGTTTATGAAAATTGTAAAACTTTATTTGAAAAGAGCAACCCCACAGAGTTTCTTGCTAGGCTCTTCTCCGAGGGAAACTGCACCTTGCGAATCTAGCACTAGCTTTAAAAATGTATATTATAATAATGTAACGATTTCAAGAGCATTTTTTTCTGTCTACGAAATAAGTATGTATTTTTGACCTTTGGTCACCCTATACGAATATGATTACCTACAAAAAATTGGTTACATTAATTTATAGACAACGATAGAACCTAGATGACTCTATGATAACGAGGACAAATTCCTCCTTCATTATAAGTAGGTACCTATCTACCTACTCTACAAACTGTATTCGTTACTTTCAGTTGCACAAATAGTCGGTAAAGTTAACTATTCATTACATATAAATATCGTGCCGTCTGTTTCTCATCTTTGACAATTAAAGTGACAACTATAGGTCTAACTAATGGAACATTAACTTAATGACTTTTTGTGCAACTAGTAGTAAGCGTGTTAATAACATTCACACTCCCGTTTTAAGTTTGTAAGTACCTACTTAGCTAAAACGTGTCAAAATTCAAAACAAAACACGATCGGAATAGCTAACGGTAACCTAATTCGAAATTCAAAATGGAATTCGAGCGGGAACAAAAACTGTTTACCATAGGGTCACCCTGGCTGACCTTGGTGAAACGACCTTGGCAACTTGGTTGACCTGTTGTAGGGTGTATGGTTTTGTGAAAGAGATGGAGGATGAAGCTTTTCGTTTCTTTTTAATTTAAATAGTTTTGAGTGGATACCGTAGTTTTAAGGGTTTAAGGGATTTTGCTTATGTTTGAACGTAGTAAGATATAATTCGAAAATAAATAAGCGAAATTGAGAACTATGTACTTACTTTTTTACATCTTTATTTGGTCTGATTGTTTTTAATTTGAAAGCAAAGCTCTAATGAATTGGCTCCTTGTAAGTCAAGACATTTTATAATACTTAGTGGTAGGTACCTACCTAACGGAATGGAAAATGTAAAAAATACCTATACATAAGTACTTATAGAATCCCTACCTACATAAATCGATAACGTTGTATTAGTACGTAAGTAATTAACTAGATACCTACAAATTAGACATTCAAACTCGAAAAACTGTGAAGATTATGTTAGTAGATTTATAACTTTGTTAGGTTATCAAAATAAATAAATAAACATACTTTTAAAGCTGGCAATGTCATAACAGGAAACCATGCAGACGAGTGTATATTTCAACGAAAATACAGTGTATCTGTAATCTGTAGGTACCTATGTATGCATGATATTTTGATTAATACTGAAGGCGGCCCGGGACTTCGTACGCATTTAACATCATATCTTTGAAAAAAAGAACACAAAATATCTGCAAATAATAAGCCTGCGTGTTATTCTGATATATAAACTACAATATAGCCAAATTTCATCAAAATCTGTTCAGTAGTTTTTGCGTGAAAGAGTAACAAACATCCATCGGCACAAACATTGATGTAATATTAACAGGATCATAATCTTGCTAAAACTTACCAAATTTTTGGTACCTAGATAGATACCCTGTATAGGATTACCTACTGCTAAAGATGACCTAATAAAAACAAAATGGCGCCGGGTTCCAAGAATCCCGTCTGCTTCGGTTCCTTACAAAGAATCTGATGGACATGTTTGAAAGACATTTTTTCTGCTCCCATTTGCCCACTCGTGCTCAATTTGAGTGACAGAGAGAGTCGTCTATGTTAACAAAGTATTTTTTGTTTATCGATATTAGTAACGCGTTCGAAAACCATCATTAAGTTAATGATTCATTAAAGTTATTACTGAGATAGACTAAGACGGCATTATTTGTTACAATAGTTACGTACTATCGATTCTTATTCGAACCGCGATATTAAGGTATCTAAAATAGATACATCCGAGAACTGTTACTAGATATACTAAATATCTTGAATCAGATAAGATTCGGAAGTAATAAGAAAAAACTGAACAGATTTTTATGACAGGGTAGTATCCATCTATTTATTTATTTTATTTTTATTTAACAGTTTATTGTAACATGATAGTACATAGAGACAGAAAAAAAGAGAAGTTATACAAAAGGTACAGCATATTTCTAAAAGAAATTTCTTCCTGCAGACCCCACAGAGAGAGAAGTGATAGCATGAAGGCAGGATAGTCACGTAATCTACAATAAACAATAAGTATATAGGTATAAACCTACACATATATATTCAGCCAGCACCTATCTATATTTTGTAAATAAATATAGGTCAGGGATGGCCAAATGGTCGATCGCGACTGTCCAGTAGATCATGGTACGGCAAAAAATATAAATACATAGACCAGATCGCAGCTAAACTAGTGGAAGATGCCCAGGCGCGCAATACTCAGGCTGATATGAGGTTAAATAAGAACCTACCTTTTCTATATGATTGCGTACTGGACTATGCTGTTTCATATAAGTATGTAATTGGTAGATCGCACACGGTTTAAATAGTAAAGTAGGAGATCTTGGGTCTGAACAAGTTGGCCACCCCTGATATGGATAGATACGTAAGCACGTAGAATATATTTTTACGTTGAAAACAGTTTTAATTAATTACTTTATACAACAAACTTTAGCATTGTACCTAGACAGTGAGATTGAGATTAGTTTGCAATCATAATTCCTTACGAAAATAATTAATTAAGTATAAAAACATTCACCTTGACCTTGCGTCAATTTGAAATGTAACAAAAGGTCACTCAGCTGACCGACAACGTTCACCGAAATAATTAGTGTCGACCAAAATAGCGTTTCTAAGAATATCCTATTATATAATAGATACGCAGACACACACTGGCTGGCAAAAATTATATTATTGTGACCTTTAATGTGTCTAGAAATGCTTAGTAGGGAATACCCTAAATAGACGTGCATGTATGAGGTGACTGATGAATGTGGATGAAGCGAAGGAAGTGTGTTTGGATGTTTGAAGGGAAGTGGTCTCTGTCTGATAGGAAAGGCGAGACAGATATGTAAGTATGTATTTTATGTGGAATGTTACGCCTGTGTTTTTTAGATCCTCGATTGGATAGTAAATAGGAAAATTCAGAATTTTCTCTATCTGTTTTTGCTTATTGTAAAAAATGTAAAGCAAATACTTAGAAGGATATTTGACATTGTTCTGATTGTCTATTCTGTAACGGAGGATTCATTATTACAAATATTCGTTAATGAACAAATGACGTTAAATACAGAACTAAATTTTCCGAAACGGAATAACAACATCCATTACACTCTTAATATAACCTAAACTTTTTATAAAAAAAAAAATCCCGACTGCGTTTAAAAAATCTAACGACACCTCTCAAGCTAAAGTTTATCAAGCCGTCCATGCTACTAGAGCGTGCCAAAGAATTATACATACAAACATACATACCCTCGAAAAACATAACCCTCCTTTTGCCGAAGTCTGGTAATAACACGACACTAAATTCAATATATGGAAATCCTTAATCACGTTAATAAAACAAAATATAAACATTTAAAAGTGAATATCAACAGAAGACAATACATGTATTTTAGTACGTAATAACAATCAATATTGTATATCAAACAACACATACATAATAGACAAAAGAGTTACAAGATCAACATAATCAATATGCAATCTAACAAATTGTATGCAAGGTTTTTCAAACAAACAATGATATAAACGCCTTCTACACCTGTCTATAACACATGTCATATTATACAGGGTGACTTTAAATTAGTGAACGATAGAAAAGGATATGCATGTACTCGTAATAACAAACAACTTTTACTAAGGAACCAAGGTCGAAATCATTCAAAAAATTTTGAACTCTCCATACAAAATGCATCAGCTGATAGTACTATGGAGGAACATTTTTTTATGATTTTATACTTGGTCCCATAGTAAAAGTTGTTTGTTATCACGAGTACATACTTATCCTTTTCTATCGTTCACTAATTTAAAGTCACCCTATATAGGTATTTGGTAACATTTTGTAATAGGCATGATGACTAAAAAAAAAATGTTAAGTCCATCACATATAGATTATTTTAAAATATTCGACACGTATTTTTTCTTTTTGCTCTTAAACTAAAAATGACAAAGATACACTGGGTTAAAGTTGCTCGTGACGTCACGCCTAAGTACGATTTTTACCTAGGAGTGACGTCAATACCCCCCACTCCGTAATTTTGATGTTCTGTGTCTTTGTATTTATTTATGTATTTAATCAGGTAAAAGATGTGTTTCAAATATTTTTTTATAGCCTAAAAGACGGACTAATTACTTTTTTGAATTTTTGAATGTAGTCATCATCCTTATTAAAAATAGAAATATGAATAGCTAAACATCATTGCAGCACAATAAGAGCATCGATCTTATTAGTACAGACACGCCACTCTGCTCTATTCTCTGCCGTCTGTTTGAGCACCTGATACGACACAACTTCTATTCCCTCCTTTATTTAATGGTGTCCTTCTCTTTCATTTACCATCTTCTTTTCCTACAACAAGTGAGAAAATGGGGGGTTAGAAAGAGACAAAAAGTAGCATATGTCACTCTCTATGCTTTATTAAAAAATACTGTAATTCATCACTCCGTTTTTCCATGAAAGATGAGTTTAAATAGAACATGTCATATTGCGAAGTCTAAACTCTATCTGCCTTACTATCTGCTCAGTTGTTTTTGCGAGAAAGAGTAACAAACATGCATTCTCACATACATCCAAAACGGCAAAAAAAAAAAACAATTGTAATAAGTAGGTAATTTATAATAAGTAAGCCTTTGCCCAGCAGTGGGATCTTAATGGCTAACAAAAAAAGTAGGCACCTTAAAATCTTAAAAGTAGGTTCTTGTTGGTAGGATGATATTAATAAATAAATAAATATTGGGAGACATTTCACACACGGTCACCTAACCCCAAACTAGGCAAATCCTGTACTATGAGTATCAGGGACTGATAAACATACTTAGATAAATATTATAATACCCAGACACGGAACAAACATTTATGCTCATCACACAAATGTTTGTTAACCGACGGGGATCGAACCCGCGACGCGTGCGTATGAGGTAGACTCACTACCGACTACACTAACTGGCCTGTATTATTTAGAATATTACTAGGATGTATAAATACAAAATACCGTTCAGCAAAACACGTTTCAAACTAAACAATCAATGTTTTCAATGTAGCGAAACTTTTCCCATTATTTTAGAGCCGGGATGTGTTTCTATAAACAAAACAGCGTTTTAATTGCCTTAATGCAAACAAAGTAATTGTCTGGTAAAAATCAGAAGTCAATATTACATAACAAATACGTGAAGAGGTGGTATTTTTAAATCTTCCGTATATTTACGTATTTACTAGACCACCGGAGGCTGCCCGCGACTTCGTAACGCATTTATCGTCATATCTTGGAAAAGTCATGATATCTTAAAAAATAATATAGCCTACATACATACATTAGGTCGCTTCTATGTGTATTTTATATATATGTATACTATTTATATTTATATTTTTTTTATATATATATTTTGTATTATTATCTATATTTGTACACTTTATTTATTTAATAAGTAGTAAATTACAGTATTTATTTATTGCCCTGCTCTACTCTACAGTCTTCCTAAACTAGTCCTACTCCAAAGGTTGTCTGGAAGAGATCACTTTTAGTGATAAGGCCGCCTTTGCGCACAATGTTTTAGTTTTAAGTTGTATTTGTATTTCTTTGTGTGCAATAAAGAATTTCTATCTATCTATCTATAGCCTATGTATGATACTAATGTATAAGCTACAATATTGCCAAGTTTCATCAAAAGTTCAGTTGTTTTTGACTGAAAGAGTAACAAACATCCATCCATTGGCACAAATATTAATAAATTAATAGTAATAGGATTTGTGGTTTCTATATTAGAATGTCCGGGTTAATATAGCTATAAAAACCTTACTTATATTTTTATACATTTTATCCACCCCGGTACTTGTTAAAAGTGATAAAAACCGGCCAAGTGCGAGTTGGACTCGCGCAGGAAGGGTTCCGTACCATTCCCTATTGATATCGAGCAAAAAGAAACAATAACGTTTGTTGTATGGGAGCCTCCCTTAATTATTATTATTATTCTATTTTGAGGATTTGTTGTTATAGCGGGAATTGTTTATTGTTTAAAGATCTTTATTTTACTCAAAAGAAATACATTTCACTTACAGAGAAAACATGAAGATAATATAAAGTAGTTTTGACATGCTTAGTACCTATAGTAACGATCACAATTTTCGATCTACCTACATGCGAATCTTTGCCTAATCACAAAGAACGGTAATACATCACTTGTGAAAATTTCAACGCTCTAGCTATAATAATTTATGAGACACAACCTGGTGACAGATGGACGGACAGACAGACGGACAGCCAAGTCACAGTAATAGGGTCCCGTTTTCACCCTTTGGGTACGGAACCCTAAAAATAAGTCATCATCCCCGGCCAGAAATATGGGTTAATAAAACACCCTACGTAAATATCCATAAAAGGTAAAAGGATCAATAATTGACACCATAAAAGTAAACATAAAAAACTTCATTCGCCGTCCATTATCGAGTTAATGTTAAAACTTTTAAATATTCTGTTTATGAGATAAATGGTCGTGTCATAAAATTAATGCTAGTCATAATTCGTTGTTTATGACAACACAATTAATCAACGTCTGCTTATAGCGTTGAATATTTTCTTTCCTTATCGTAATTTTCCATACTAATCCCTGCTTTAAGTAAATAATGAAAGCATAATGAAATTGAATAATTATTCATGTTTGCGGTTTTCAAAGAAGATAATGTTACCTATCTAGGTAATCTTAAACATTCAATTCAATTCAAAAAAGATTTATTCATAGGTAACCCAAAATTACACTTGAAAGCGTCAGAAATATAAAATATAAGTAAAACAAGAAATAAAAACAGAAACAAAAACAAAAATATAACAAGTTAACAAAAGTAAAAACAAATTAAGTGACTGAAGCTACGCTGACTTCGGAAGCAGATTCCCCATAAAATTCACATTCCACATGAAACTGTTAAAAAAACTGTTAATTTTAATGTCTGCTTATGTGCTTATGCCTATGAATTTCTTAAACTTAAATTGAAAAGAGCAACCCTAGTTTCTTGCTAGGTTCTTCTCTAGGGAAACTGCACTCTTGCGAATCTAGCATTAACTTTAAAAAAGACCCGTCCTAAGTGTTGTCAAACTTAACCTTTGATTTTTCATTTTTAATTTACATTATCTTTTAACCCGACTGCGCCAGAAGGAGGGTTATGTTTTTCGACAATAATGTATGTATGTATAAGTAATTCTTTGCCACGCCCACGCCTAAACGGCTTGAATGATTTTGTCTTAAGAGGTGTCGTTAGATTTTTATTTACTGTGAGAATAACACGTCAAAATCAAAATAATAAAAAATGCGTTTTTAAATGCAGTCGGGTTTTTTTTTATAAAAAGTTTAGGGTATTTCTCGGAAAAACAAGACGGAATTTTTTATAATAAAAATATCATATCCCGGACTTTATTTTAAAAAGAAGAAAATAAAACAAAAAGATTAAAACGTTTGTTTAACGCGGATTTTGTAAATTAAAACGGACGTCAGATTGTTTGTCGACGTGCAACTGACGACAGGAAAAGAGGACCAATTTTCAGTGTTACACTGTGTTACCTGACTGACGTGACGTACCTGACTCTTATACAGGATGCCCAAAACACGATAATTTTGGGGTTATCCCTTAAAAACAAAATGGCGGTTGTTTTAGTTAGAGGATAACATTGATCACTAAATGTGAACTATTTACCTGTTTCTTTTAAAGAAAGTATTTTTATTTTCTACGGTTCACTGCCATTGTTTTAAAATGGTAAAAAAAAATAGAAAAGGTAATATTTATTTAGAAATGCTTACATTGGCTTATGTTTCAATTACATAAGTTCTTCTGACTAAGCTCACCATTATGCTTACAAACTCCATCATTTTCTATTCCATTTTTTTCATCATCATTGCAAATTATGAAATTACATAATCTTTGAGAAATATTCACGAATTCGTAAAATTTTTGTAACTAAGGGGCTGTTTCACCACCTACAGATAAAATTTAACTGACAGATAAACCTATGTCTATTCATAAAACATGACGTTTTAGAAAGAGATTGGTATAAAATATCTGTCAGATAAATTTTATGTCTAAATGGTGAAACGGACCCTAAATAACCTAAATATATATCCTTTAATCTCACTATTAGATAAGCACCATGTATAATCTACACACACACGTACAACCACTCGAGCGCCTACACGTTAGGATTACCATAATAATTCGGGGGCTCGCGGGGACACGCGACTGCCGGCAACAGGTACCTCCCCCAACAGGTACCTCCCCCCCCTGCGAGTGACATTAATGGTAGTGTAAGCATAAAAATGTTTGGGAAACCAACATTATAGTGAAATAGGGTGAACTGCTTTTGATCGTCTTATGTTTTGCTTTTTGTTTTTTTTTGAAGCTTGTGTGAGAATGTGAAAATATTGAATAAGATTTATACTGGGTTTTTATTTATCCAAGATCTGTGTTTCTTGAGGAAAGTTATTTAGTTTAGGTAGATTATGCCTCTAGTACACTATAGCCAAGCGCTGGGCCAGCGCTGGTCACCAGCGATGGTCACCAGCTTGGTTGAACGCTAGTACACTATGGCCCAGCGCGCTGGGCCAGCGCTGGGCCAGCGCAGGTTACTGGCGTAGCTACTAAGGGGCAAGGTGGGGCGGGGCCCCGGGGCCCTCATGCACAGAGGGCCCCGACGGGCGTATCCCTACATAAAAGTTTTAATCAAACTAAACGGTCGAAAATTATTTAAAATCAATACATCATGAGTGGGTGTGTAGTGAGCTAATGTCAAAGAAATTCCGGCACTTTATTGAAATAACGTGAAATTATTTAGAATTTTGATAGAAACAGTCAAAAACCAAATATAAAATATATTCTTTTCAATCTTGTAATAATCCTTCAGATTATTTTTTCTATCTAGACCATCAAATACCTATTAATAGTATTTTTATGTTGTTTCTGTTTAGAGAATATATTTATTTCCTACCCTCTAGTGCATAAAAAAGAGCCGATGATGAAATAGCTTATAATTTTAAAGTAGGTATATATATTAATACCTATTATTAATTTCATACATCTTACCAGATTAGATAGTTAGTGGGGCCCTAATATTTTATTTGCCGCAGGGCCCTTGGTTACCTAGTTACGCCACTGATCACCTTGATGATCGCCATGCTGGTTGTCAAAGCATGTAAGTAGGGTAAAGTCGGGATAGATGCCCCACTTTTTGAAATATTGTCCATATTTAAAAAAATATTGATTTTATTTATATATTATTTATGAATATGTTACAGCCAAAATGATTAATTATCTATTATATATAATCACCAAATGTCTTGATAATGTGATAAATTAATAACTTTAACCAGATATTAATCACAATATCCGCCCAAAACTAGCCAAAGTAATAAATGTACGCTTTAACTGAGTTTTTACCCCTCCTTTCTCGCTCTTCATCCCGTTGCTACTTCAGTCGCGCACTCACGTGGTATAAGGCGCCTAAGTTCGAATTATCTAATAATTTACTTTTTGACTTAAAGCAAAATAAATCCCATTGCAAGGAGTTACGACATGTTTTCAATTGTATGATCAATAGTTTTAGGCCATATTTACATAAATAAATAACTGGCGACACTGGTTCCAATACTAACTTCATGACATGCCATTTCCTTAAAATGCTCTGTGATGTCCTTTTTAAATTATACTCAGACGCCCCAAGCGGCATCAATATCTCAAAAAATCAGGGCTACTATCTTTTTTGATAGGGATAGATGTAATTGTTTTTTTAAATAAATTAAAAACAAAAGGTCAATTATTTGGTCAATTATGAGGTATACACCCTGTACAAGATACCAAGGTATTTTTGGCATATGTCAAATATGCGATTGACGTAACTTTGCAATGACGAGCGTAATGTTTTTTTGTTTTTTTAAAGGGGTTTGAAGATTTTACTATGGAGAGTGTCCTACCTACAACTTTTTTTTTTAAATTTTCCAAAAGTGGCGGCAGTCAATGAAACCTTTACTAATCGATAGTTCAGGTCAATACAAATCGAAAGTATAGATGAAAAAAATTTGATAAAGCGTCACGTTTCCGAGATATAGGCTGTCAAAGATAGACTAGTGGCGCTAGTATTGATACATGAAAAACTGTGTTTTGGTGTAATTAAATGGCATATATTGTATTGAATATTGATACTAGAAGTTAAATGATGGATCCTGGCATATTTTAGCGACCCCCCTCCCTCTCCCCAAGCTGTTCAGCCCATAATTTTTAATGTTTTAGGTATAAATGTGTGGGAATTTATAAAGGTTTAAAAATAAGAATTTTGAAGCAATCTATGTCAATTCCCAATACCATCCCCCCCTCGAGTACATCATTTATTTTGTTACTGCGCTGCCCTGTATACACGCTGAAGGAGGTACTGGAGGGGGGATAGTCAAGGAAAAATCAAGGAATGTCAGGATCCTTCATTTAACTACTAGTATCAATTTCCAATACAATATGTGCCATTTAATAACACCAAAATACAGTTTTTCACGTTCCAATACTGGCGCCACTAGTCTATCTTTGACAGCCTATATGACGGAAACATGACACTTTATCAAAATGTTTTCATCTATACTTTCGATTTGTATTGACCTGAACTATCGATTAATGAAAGTTTCATAGACTGCCGCCATTTTTGTCGAAAAAGGTAGGACATTATCTTCAAACCCCTTTTGAAATTGTTAAAAACATTAACAAAACTCTTTTAAAAAAGAGGTACCGCAAAAGTATCAAAAATTGAATAATTTTCCGAAAATCTTAATGGTTTTATTTTATAGCTTCGAAGTAAGATTTAAATAGAAAAACTGAAAAAGATGATCGCTCGTGCAATGTTACGCCGTTCAGTCAGATAGGACACTAATAAAATAGGCAGTAGCTGGTACAAATATCAGTTACGATTACGAATAAACCTTGTTAAAATATAATTTTTTTGTATAGTTTTACAAAGTTGCGGCTTTTTTTATTTGTCCGCCACGAAAAAAACAGTACACAGGAGTAAAACGGGTCCTCACAGCATGATGGTCCGTGGCAATATTAGTTGCTGGGTGATTGCTTTACTTAATTACACAATTGTGTTTTAGTAAGTAGCAAGTTTGTAAAGTTTATGAAAGTGAGGCATCTATCTCGACTTTACCCAACACGATGGCGAGTTCATTTGTCGTCTCGCCGTCTCGCCCAATGAGGAAGGAATATAAGGAGTGGCCCCATTTTTTTAAAATATACAAATGAGTTTATGACAGCGTGCCAAGGTTGGCGCAAGTTTTTCATAGTTTTCTTGGTAGATGATCTGTTAAACGATAAGAAATTCCATACAAAAAGGTAGCCATTTTGCACCAGACCAGGCACGCAGATCCAGACGGTATGGCACTTCCTTATATATTCTATACTCAAAGGTCTCGCCGTCCCCGCATTTTGACAACGGCTGGCTGTCACGACAAATTCAGTTTAATTTATATATTTTGGTGTGAAATATCTACAAGTACTATAGAAAGCATCCGTGTTTGTTCTAAAGACCAATTATATACCTACCTATTATATATGTACATTTACTAACTATGCTGAACGATCTCTGGGCAATCACAACAACCCAAAACAACCAATTGTTGTTAAGCCGTGTTATACTACCTATCCAGAGGTTTTCTTTATATTCCTTTTACCAAGAGCAAAAAACTCTTCCCTTGTCAAAGATGGAAGTGATGATGCTGGTGGAATATATTTAAGCTCATCCAGTGCTATTCGTTTCTAAATAGAAAAAATGAAAAGCCACCAACACCACCAACAATCAACTCCAAGAAGCAACTTGGATAAAACTTACAGCAAGCTTTAATTGTAATATTATTTTGAAAATAAATAGATATTATGAAAAATAAACAATTTCAATTATATTTATATCATCATTGTGTTCTATTTACCTCATCAAGATGTTTTGTTATGTATTTTAATTAAACAGTTATTGACAGTAAAACTTAGTATATTTAAGTATAGTGTGTATAATATTGTACTTCCTACTAATAATACTTATACTTATTATAAATTTCAATCGTTGTGCCGATGGATGGATGTTACTCTTTCATGCAATAACTACTCAACAGATTTTGATGAAACTTGGCAATATTGTAGTTTGCACACTAGAATTAAACATAGACTATATAATTAATAAGATATTATGTAAGTTTTCAAAGATTTATTATGACAAGATATTGTATATAAATACGTACGGAGTCGCAGGCAGCCTCTAGTATATTATAAATGTTATTGAATGTGCCGATGAATGTATGTAAGTAAGGATTTTTGTAACTCTTTCATAGAAAAACTACTGCTACTGTGGACAGAAACAAAATCAAAATAAAAAATGTTTTATTTTAAAATTGGCACAATATTTAAGTACACTTTTTGAATGTTGTTTTTAAACAAAACTGTGTGATGGGTGCACGATAACGCTGTGTGACGCCGAGCTCGTAAAGTATCGATACGTTGGTGCGGATCTCCGTCCACGCTATACCCAGCATCTTCCTCTAGCACCACAATTCCAGAGCATCTATCTTTCCTTTTTCCTATTCGGGCACTGTCCACATCTCTGACGCATAAAGAAACATAATAATCACTAGCATTTTACGAGCCCGACTTTGGTGGTTTTAGTTATATGTCGATTCCTCTATACTTTCTTCCTCTCCATTATAGACCTAGACATGGGCATACGTCGTTTTACTTCATCTACGCAGCCGCCGTTATTTGGAATATATAATAGCAAGATATACATAGTTGTTAACCACATCGCACATCGAAATCTGCGCCACTTTGGGCGAGCTGTTGTTGACACGGTCCACGATCATCATCTTGCTTTTAGATCGATTTATCTGTACGCACTGATGCTGTTCCTCCTTCATAGAGCTTTCTAAGCCGGTGTACAAGGTGTTGTGGTGTGCTCTCATCCAGTTACCAACGCATTGGAAAAATCAACAAAGCATATGTATGTCGGCTTGTTGAACTCTCTGTTCTTCTCAATAATTTAGCGAACTATAAGAATTCGTTCACGGATGCCTTCTAGATATTTCACATGTAGATATTTCACACGAAAATATATAAATTAAACTGAATTTGTGAGTCGTGACAGCCAGCCGTTGTCAAAATGCGGGGAGATGACAAGAAAAAGACTATAATAGATTTACTTTTTTGAAAAAATAGGGACGCGTCAACTATCATACAAATTTTTATCGACGGTTATTTATTCGCCGTCGATAAATAAACATAGAGGTAAGATTTTAGGTAGGATATAGGGACTAAAAATTCTAAGACAGATAAATATTTCTGTCTCCAGTAGGGCAAAACCAGAGATAGATAAATTAATAGAGAACGAGTGTTAATTCTGAGATCTGGCTGACGAATGGGTTTCGACGGAAGAACAGATTTTTTCTTGTAATACTATCAATAGTTCGATATTTAGACCGTTGCAATAAATAGCAGACTGGGCACATCACTAATTGCCATTTCCTAGGACTGGCGTTCGAAAAAACCGACACGCAGCTATCCCGTCGCCAGCCCGTCGCCAGCCCTTCGCCATCGCCAATGCCAATGCCAATGTGCCTAGTACACTATGGCCAGCGGACTGGGCCAGCGCGCTGGGCCATAGTGTACTAGGGTAAATGGCGGCCAGTCCCAACGCCAGCCCGCCGCCAGCCCGTCGCCAACGCCAATGCCAATGCCAATGTGCCTAGTACACTATGGCCATGCGCGCTGGCCCAGCGCGCATGGCCATAGTGTACTAGGGGTATTAAATACACGTACCATGTTTTTTTTAAGTTCATATGTCACACCTCTTTCTCATCGACGACGTAAACGAGACCGCTTTTAATTTTTTACGATCCAAACACACTTCCTTCGCTTTATCTACATTCATCAGTCTAAAAGCGAGTGTACACGATATTAAATTTTTCATATCTGCGGCAGACAAGAAACCTGCGTGTACACGACATGAATTTTGTCTGTTCTGCATGGGAAAAACCACCGCTCCTCAACAACGTAGCGCAGACAATTTTTTTTTTCAGTGCTGTGTAAACTGTACACAGTTATTTTCTAGTTACCACACGAATTTTTGCGTAGGACCGGCGTATTTTCTTATTGTGTACACGCGCGAAAGGTACTTATAAGACGCCAGCTGTAATATGTTCTAATTAAACATAAAGTCTACTTGTTAGCAGTCACATTACTCCACCCATTTCTAAAAATAGCTCATATTCACGTGAAATATTTTGTCACACTCAAAAACAGCTCAATAGGCAATTAAATACAAGGAAAAACTTGATGAGAAACACGAACTCGTAAATAGCTACTAAATTGCTGACAATTGACGTATTTTTCCTTCTTCATTATACATTCTCGGTTGAGTTTCGGTGTATTTTCGGTCAGGGTCACCCTACCCCTCGCAATACGTGAACTGAATTCAGAAAGCGACCCTTAAAACTTGGATGGACAGTCTTAATTTAAATTTATATGAACTCTCGTCTAGTAGTACGTTTAGGGATCCTAATGGAGCGTTTGCTGTATTTAAGTGTTTAACCTTAATTTACTGAGAGGTTTACTGAGTGGGGTCAATAAACTCGTGAATTTCGTGGATGTCCATTAGATTCAGACAGCTAAAGAAATGAGAATAAAGAAGAGAGTACTTTGAAAAAACACTATTTGAAATTATGAAAATTTTTGGGCATTTTCTGAAGATTGCCTTGTGCTCTTACTATCCCTAATACCAAGCCAATTCGCAAATGTTTACTTGTAACTTAACATATTACGTTACGTTACGAGCAATAAATATCGTTATCCAAGCCTATCGAAACGTTAACCTTGAAGTTTACGTAACGTCTCAGTCTAGTTGCCCGTTAATTAGATATTCGATAACCGTACTAGGTGCCAATTTCACATCGTCTAGGCTACGTCTTGCGTTATATATGGGCGTTTTATTTTATCTATGGATGGGTGTTTCCTTCAGACTAATTAGCAAAATTGTCTAGGATTTTATGAAATTTAAGAAATGGGTAATATTGTTCCATTTTTCAGTTTTTTCAAGTTCTTCAAGTTTCAGTTTTTTCAAGACAGAAAAAACACGCTGGATTTAGAGAATCTTACAGATTTTTTAAAAATAGGTACTTATTTTATTGCTGAAATGAAACTTCATAAGCAACCATCGTCTTATCATGATATAGGAAGATAAATTAAATGATCAAACAAGACTCAGTCAGGGTCTCTGATTTCAAATCTCAGCTGGCAGTATTTAAATGTAGAGTTCTAATAAGATTTAGTCAGAAGTTTAACCGACGTGCCATGAGGTGACTGAATGTGGATGAACCGAAGGACGTGTATTTCGATCGTAGCAAGTAATAGTCTCTTTCTACCCTGATGAAAGAGAGGCCTGGCAAGTGACTGATATAGAAGAGAATATAAATAATCATAGCAAGTGGAGGGAAATGGTCTCTGGTGGTGGTCGGTGAAGAGAATTAGAAATATGTATGTATGTACGAGTATAAAACGTACGACATCAAAAAAGTGTAATGAATTTTGCCTATTTTTGAATAAAACACTTTTCATTTTCATTTTCATATAAATATCTACTCCAAATCGGCCAGGATGGATGAAATGAAAAATCATTTAATCCTGTAGGTTTTGACAACACTTAGGACGGGTCATTTTTTAAAGTTAATGCTAGATTCGTAAGAGTGCAGTTTTCCCCAGAGAAAAACCTAGCAAGAAACTCTGTAGGGTTGCTCTTTTCAATTTAAGTTTTACAAATCTCAGGCATAAACACAGAAACATTAAATATAATTAATATTTCAAAAGAGCTATCCATAAATAAATAATAAATTTGACCCCGCAATGTAACCCCCGATGTAAGTTCACATTGTGTCACCATTGGCACATAGGGAGACTTTTGTGTGACGCTACGAGTGTGCGACGTTCATTAGAATGAACAACTAAAGTAAACATAAAACAGCTGAAGATCTAACAGAACTAATCGTAAAGAAACACAATTCGGCGCGGATTATGAAGTATTCGGTTCGGGCACAAAGAAAGTGCTCGTGCAAGTTTATCGACACGTCATGGACGGTTACACGTGCGCCGGCGCACGCGACGGTTTGTGACATACGGGGCTGTAGGATGGCGGATCACATAGATAGATAGAAATACTTTATTGCACACAAAGAGATACAAGTATTACTTTTAATCCTATTTCCTACTAATATTATATATGTCAATGTTTGTGATGTTTATTACCCTTTACGTTAAAACTACTTAACATATTTTAGTAAAACTTTACAATATCGTAACTTGCACATCAGAATAACACTTACCTGTACCTACATAGATTTGCGGCGACGACGTAACGTGACACCATCGTGATTTAGTTTTTAGGTTTTTATTTTGTATTCTATTTATAGTATTCATAGATTTTAATTGTATTGTATTTTATGTATCAATATGGGCCTTAGATGCCTGAAATTAAAAATTAAATAAAAAGTTAAATAAAAAAATAGATAATAATAATTCGAGATATTGTGTATTTTTTTCAAGATTTATGACGACAAATATGTGTACGAAGTCGCGGACAGCCTTCAGTAACTCTATCTTTTTAAAATCAACTTTTGCTTCAATCTTTGAAAAAAAAAAGTCTTCTCTTATACCTAAATGACTTACCATTCTTAATGGCATTAAGTATACCACGGCGACATCAAACTGCGAGCGTCCAATCAGCCGCGGTTACGCAACAGTTGCGTGCGCGACGTCGCAAATCGCAACCGGTTGCGATCTAGAGCATGTGCTAGTTGCTCGTGTTGTTATGCCGCTACAGTTTTGTCACTTGTACTTTTTGTTAGATAAATTATTAATTTAACTATTGTTCTTTTTGCCTTTATGCGTATACTAATGGCTGCCAACGACTTCGTTCGCATTTATCGTCAGATCTCGAAAAAAAAAAAAAAAAAGCTATCTTAAAATTATATACCTAGCCTATGTGTTATTCTGATATATAAACTACAATACTGTCAAATTTCATCAAAATAGATTCAGTGGTTTTTACGTAATGATTGACATTTATAATATACCTAAGCAGAATGTGTTGAGGACTAAATTATCTTATATGTTTTTTTTACCTGGGGGCAAAGTCTGTTTAAAATAGCCTCAGTTGTATGTCAGCAGAGTGTCAATGGCATTTTTGATAGATTTTTATTCTGCTATACAATGGTTAGGTAGACTAGAAGAAAGAACAGACCTTATTTTATTTTGTGTTCAATTTTGTCTTACTTGGAACTGGGAATAAGTATTTACGTACCTATTATTTACCTACCTTCGTATTGACCGATAAAGAATAGTACTTAATCTATAACGACCTAATGAAAAACTAATTAAGGAAAAGTGAGCTTGAGAGTTTAAGCATAATATTACAAATTCTAAAAGAGCTTATTGAAATATTTCCTTTGCAATATGACGATGAATATCGGATTATTCCTCTCAGACAAGTTTCAAAAGTAGTCGATCCTCCAAGTCATCGTTAGCTCGACGTCGACTGCAACGCTCGTTTTGAAGTAGACTTGTAATACGAACGTACTCTTGGTACCAAACCAACTTGTCAGATATTTGCCGACATAATGCAGAAAGAAGATATTGAAAAGTTAAGGGCGTTTTCAGACTTAGCGTTTCATACGCGCGTATACGGTCGTTAGGCATACGTTCGTAAACGGGCTTCAAAAAATGACAACGCTCTTACATACGAGCAAAAGATGCGCATACGCGCGTACACGCGCTTTAGATTTTCTCCAGCCATTTATAGGAATTAAGAAGGTGCCCGCGACTTCTCTCGCATTTACGGTCATATTTTGGAAAATAATACAAAATATCGTAAAATAACATAGCCTATTTCATTATTCTGATGTGCAAGCTAAGCTACTGTAAAGTTTCGTTTAAATCTGTTCAGCGGTTTTTGCGTGAAAAAGTAACAAACATCATCCCTTCACATACATTGGTAGACATATTAACATTTATAATGTAAATAGGATTAGGAAGTAGTATCTATAGAATTAAATACAAGTAAATACACGAATGAACGAAAAAGCTTTCATTTGAAAAGTATCTAAAATTGCATCCAAAAGAAATTGGATAGGTTTTTGCAGATACCATTACTAGATCCTTTTCTACAAATAACCTACGAGTGAACGACAAATAAAGTTTTCTAGACTCCTTTGAAAATACTTAGGTACATATTGAATGTAGGTAACAGAAAGGCGCATCCGGGATTCCATACATGCAATCCCCTCCAGACACCCTGTATAATACTGCAAATACCGGGTTGATCCGGGTACTACCGGATTGCATTGGATAGAACTGGTTTAAGCTGATTTTATTAGTATCTATGTTGAAAGTGGGGAAATCTTATCGGGATTAACTTTTTTGAAGATTGGTTTGGTTTAACAAATACAAGATAGATTTTTTTATTTAGATACCTATGCGGCACGATGAAAATTGTTCATTGAGACTAATTTCGGCGTTTTAGTTGAGAAATTGGCAATCAAAGTTAAATTCAATAAAAAAACATAAATGTAAATTATAATATATGTACGATTAACTGATTTCAAACTAAAACGTGGTTCTCAATTCGAATAGTTTTACCCGACTGCGCCAGAAAGAGGCATATGTTTTTTGAGAGTATTTAAATTTGTATGTATAATTCTTTGGCACGCCCTACAGCCTAAACGGCTTGATGGATTTTAGCTAGGGAGGTGTCGTTTAGATTCGTACTTCCAGTGGGAGTGACACTGGGTACATCAAAACAAAAAAAATGCCTTTTTAAACGCAGTAAGTTTTTTTTTTTTCAAATTAAAAGTTTAGGTTATATTCTCAACACTGTTCATATCATAAACAGTTGTTTTATGAAGCCGCTGTGTCATCTTATACCTGACAATCCAATTTCATGAAGAGCATCTCTCTAGAGGTTTGCCCAGCAATAGACTCGATCTCTCTACTTCAGGGGTGGCCAACCTTTTCCATGTCAGGTGTAAATCTTCCTATTTACTAATAGATACTTATTATAAATGTAAAAGTTTTACTTGTGCCGATGGCTCGATGGATGTTTGTTAGTCTTTCACGGAAAAACTACTGAACACTGAACATGATGGAACATCGGTTTAATTTAAAAAAATAATAATAATAATAATATTTTGAAGACGAACTTCACAATTTGAACTTTCTAAAGGACATAGGTATCAATCGATAAGTCAGAGGAAATTATCTAAGCTTAACAAAAATACTACGAATTTTAGGAAAATGGTGTCTCCCTAAAGGGGCGTGACAGATATGTAGGTATGTATGTAAGTTTTTATCACTACTACGAAGAAAATCTATTTACCTATAAATAAGCTATTCAGACAACCATAAAATGTTGTTGTGTCAGCTTATAGACGTCCACTGCTGGATAAAAGCCTCCCAAAAGAATATCCACGACCATAAAATACCAAAAAGAAATTCAAAAGCTAAAGTTCTGCACACTGGTTGAGAACCTCTACGTATTATATGAAACACCCAAGGGGGTTACCTACGTTATTTTGTGATACCCCGAAAGGATTCATGTTTTCGAATTTCTATGTCGCCGTCTCTCACTTTCAAAGTTCTCGTTCGTATTTGATAGGTATGACGGATGGGCGAGCGGAACATCATGCGAAAAGCAGGGTTCTTATCTATCCGCCATCAGACTTTCATTAAGTATCCGAACTACTGCCTAACTAGATGAACGCTTTGTGAAACGCGGAGAGTTCTGCACTCCACGTTCATTCGATCACACAGCTCACGTTGTTCGCAAATCCACCATTACATGAAGCATAGACCACTCCCAAGCAATGACAGTGACAACTATCATCACTTGACGTTTCACAGACAATACTTAAGAAGTTTGGTTGATGTTATAACCAAAGAGACGCCAACACGCCGACAGGTATTTTAAAGTGCGGGGAGCGATTCTGGGGCCCAAGTCTTATTTATAGTATTCTCAGTTGTGCGTCGTCGGCAGACTTTCAATGTCATTTTTAACACATGGCTTACACTGATTGCGACCAAATGTATCAAAAAATGACATTGATACTCTGCCGATACATAAATGAGAAACTGTGCATACTAACAAAGTTGTACTCTATTTACTTGTTTCAAATATGGTTTTATCATCGTCAGTACATTTCCTATAATCACGTAAGCAACAGAGTGCAAAGGAAGTGACATCATCTTTGTAGGATAAATTCTAAGTGAATTTATCTAAGTTTGATGACCGCTTACTATCTGTTTCTCTATAGAATGTTCTGGATAATTTCGTTCTTTATTTACGTGCGTTAATATTTTTATTATACAGAAAAGTAATTCCAGCCTTGTTTATACACTTTTGATTAGAAATTGTGTAAGGTCTTATTCCCACTTATAGTATCTCCGTGATATAATACCAATTAGCACACCTACGTTTAAAAAAATCTTCCTTTTTGTGTCAGGTAAGGATGCCCAAACCAGCAAGCCTCTAATACTTATTTGAAAATGAAAATGAAAAATGATTTTTTAATCGGTAAAGTATAATACTTATACCTAATTATATTTAGTATGTTTCTTTGACTGGCTACTTAATTAGATCATTACACTAGTTGCTACAAGTACAGGACAGCAAACATGATTGGATCACTTCCCTTGTTTCTATAAGTACACGATGGTATCATATGGAACTAAATCAACAATATCAGAGACTTGCTAAACTGATTCATTTCCCTTAAATCTACGTTCCAATGGGACTGCGTAACGCCCAAAAAATTTGGACTGCATAACGCCAAAAATTTCGAATCAATAAATAAATAGGTAATAAAACATTAAAATATATCTGTTCTGCTGTTGGCACATTCATAATTTATAGCGTTACTATTTAAAACGCCGGATGTATAGTCGTTAAATCGACGGCCATTGATAAAAGAATATTGCTCGTTTATTAATGTGATAGCATATATTCAATCTGCTGCATAAATCTAGGGCCGATGCCTGCTAATTTAAAATAGTATAAATTGTGCGACTATTTAGTGAGCCATTGCGACACACAACTGAGGCTATATTTAATTTTTTAATTTTTTTTTCTACTTACTGAAAATATTTTTTTTATTAACAAAACTTACCAAAATCTGAAAACCTGCTATCACTTTGTGCCCTTTGCCGTCAAATGTTCGGGCGTGTGGTGTGCCGAGGCCAAGACTTTCATAAAGGAGCTGGGGTGCCGCCTTAGGGATCGTAGTTCAGATCCCCGTGTCGAGTCATTTTTGGTGCAACGTATTTCACTGGCCATCCAGCGTGGCAATGCTGCTAGCATTCTCGGCACTTTTCCACCAAATTTGACTCGAGATGGGGATATTTTTTACGATTGTGTGGCCTGATTTTGTATTTTTTCTCTAGTTACAATATATAATGTAAATTTTAAATTAACAAACTTAGGCCCTTGATATATTTGGCATTCTGCTAAACAATGACTTACACTGTTGTAACCAAATGTATTAAAAAATGTCATTGGCACTCATTAGTCATACAACTGAGAATACTTTAAATTAGTAGACTTGGGCCCCTGGTCTGGCCACTAAGATCTTGGTGATTAGACTCCACTGAACGCTTTATGTTGGCTTTTGGGGAAAGGGTCGATTATTATGGCATTTGTGGCTTATCGGCAAAGACCTGCGACTGCAGGAAATCCAAAAGAAAGTCTTTCAAATAGCGATTCGAGGCATCTATAAAAGGTAGCTTATTTTTGTCTAAGACGAACATATCTCGATCAAATCGGGGACTTATTAAGGAGAGAGGCAAAGTCAGAAGTACCCTAAACCGACGTGCATGTATGAGGCGATTAATGAATGTGGATGAAGCGAAAGTGTGTTTGGATCATAGCAAGTAGGGGTAAGTGTTCTCTGCCTACCCAGATAGGAGAGAGGCGTGACGTATATGTATGTAGGTATGTATTTTTGTGTATATTATATGTTGTGTTATAAATAAAACTTTGCTGTTTTTCCAACAAAATGTCGAACATTTTCATAATACTTTAAGATCTATTAACAAAATAGGAAACGAAATTCAATCTGAATCAAGTTTAGTGGCAAAACAGGCCAGAGACTTGCGTAAGAAAATCGTTTATGCAAAGCCTATAAAGTTCTAGACTAGTTATTGTGCCACTAACTAAACTAGGTACTAAATCAGTTCTAACCAGACTCTTAACTAACAGTTAACTGGGCCCCAGCTGACCGGTAGAACTTAACTATTACGGTTAAATTAATAGTTTCGCTTCCAAATATAGTTTTTGATTTGTTCTTTGTTTAGTTTCGAAACTCACGGTTGTGGAATAGGTAGGAACTTTAATTGTGATTTTTTTATGTATCCATAGCTGATTATGTTTAACAGAAAGATTTATGAACATTAATTTAAGGTATAATTTTGCATTTGAACTATCATAATATCTTAATAAAAAATAAGAATAAAACACGGCTGCTTATAAACATGCCAAGACAAAAGTTAAACGTTTTCTTTCATAGTTCTCTCCTTATCACTTGGGAATTTAAGACAGAGACGGAGGCATGACATAAAACAATTGACAAATGTTGACATGGCGCGTGTTATAAGAGGTCGATATGACAATGAGATTTGCACAAAGACTCAACATACTGTGAATAAATAGCTGTTTCTAATACTATCTTTTTCAAATATTAAAAGACGACAAAATCTATATTTGGCAAATAAATTAAGATTTCCTTAGTTTATAAGTTTAGGAGATTTCTCTCCTAGTCATTCTAATCAACAGTCAATAAATCGCTAATTGTCGGTTACATTGACAACCATTAGCTTTTAACCTATACCCGGAATGATATTTTCTGAAAGCGGCCCTTAGTTGCGTAATAAACTGGAAACTAAATAATAATTGTAGCCGATTGAAACAAGCTTGGTTACGTAAGGAGGGTGAGCTTTAGTCGTAGCGAGTTTTACGTTTTAAAACTTAGAAAAAGAAGCGAAGGAAGTGTGTTTAGAACCGTGGTTTGGATCGTAGAAATTGGAGGAAAGTAGTCTTTGTCTACCCCAATGGGAAAGAGGCATGACAGTAGGTATATCGTACCTATTTATGTATGAAGCTTAAACTTTATTGACCTTTGCAAAAGTCTGTTATACTAAGAAACTAATGCCCGTTTTCACCTACTAACTCCTAACGTAAGGGCACCCTAATGACCCCTTAGCAGTACAATTAAAAATGTCTATCAACGTCATTTGTATGTCTAAGGGGTCCCTTAAGTTAGGAGTTGGTTGGTGAAAACGGGCATAATAAACATAAAAAGCTTCAAATCGCTGGAAGTAAAACCTCAAAATTGAAAGCTTCTAGACAAGATCAGTATTGTTCCACGTGGGTTGATGTCGTAGGATTATTGCAAGATACTAGTTTGAAGTAAGCCAACTCTATCTAGGCTAGCACAAAAGTTCTGTCAACTTTTGGCATACCTATCTCCGGTTCTGTTTTTTGTTTAAATCCAATAAAATTGCCAAAGAAATAGTTCTCGGATATATGTTAAACATCTCGGATCGGATTCGGATCTGATGTTGTTCGTAACCACTCTTAAGTACACTAGTGAAAAAGACGGAACGTTACGAGAAAGAACAAAGTATTATGGCGTTGTTTTTGGATGTCTGCGTGGGTTAGTAACAAATTATTAAGACGCTTTCGAAAATTAAAGCCCGGTTTTTCAATAGTCACATAAAATTTCACTGACAGATAAACAGAATAAACCTACTTAAATCTATTTCATAAAACATGACGTCTTAGACAGTGACAGGTATAAAATATTCCTAGGAATAAGTTTTAACTGATAATTAAAAAAGTGCATCAAATAAATCTTTATTTCGTACACACATGTAGCATTTAAGCATTAATGTGTTTTTTAAAGTTACCACTACATTTGCGAAAGTGACAGTTTCACCCAGAGAAGAATCTAGCAAGAACGAACTTGAAGTAGACATACCGTACTCCTACTCTAGATATTGATTTAGGTGTTCAAGACACTGTCGAATCTAATCTAGGGACCATTTGCAACTGACAGGGGATCGCCAGAATTGCTACATTCTACAATTTCTAGGTATTGGATTATGTCCATTTGGGTATTGGCTATTGAAAGCAGATTTAGATATAAATCCTAGCTAGACTATTATTTAGAATAACAAAAATGTAGATATAATCAACAATCATTTTACGAATAAGTAATATTTAAAAAAAATGTATCAGGCATTATTGTTACATCTAGCTTTTAGTGTATGGCTGTATTAGTTTAACATTAGTTCATGTAGGTACAAAATGTATTGCTTGAAATAATTTTTTTCTCAAAAAACATTCACGTAAAAACCTTTTTCTTTTTCTATACAATTTTAATAACTCTTACTTATTTACTCCTATCTAAAGTTTTCAAGGACAAAAAATTAAATTGCTCACAAGCAGAGAAAACTCCTAAATTCACGAAAACTCAACTTAGGAATGCAAAAGAAGCAGAAAAGTTCGTTTAAAGTATTCTTTTTTGAAACGGAAAAAACTGTTACTGGCAGAATTTTCACGCCGTTTGAAAAAGGAACACTACCAATCCCGTTCCGTTTGAGCGTCTGCGTTTTGAAATAAACAGAAAATTGTTATATTCAGACAAAAGTAACGCAAAACAACCGTTAGAAGTAGCTGAAAGAAACACTGTTCCATATTTAAATTTGAATTGAAACATGAAAGTGTAGTTGTATTGAAGAGAAAATTCTAAAATATATTTTCCTTTGATTTTTCAAGAAATGTAAATGCTACCGTCGTAGTTGCATTGCTTTTGCAATATCTTACCTTTTGAATTCAATACGCTTTAGTAAGTACAGAACCAAAAAGAAATTCCTATGTTTTAAGACGTTTCGAAGAAAAACGCTTATTACCATGTTGTTACCTATTTTATCAAAAGAATGTTCTAAGAAATGTTTCTAGAACGTTCCTTCGTCGTCTCCAACAAGATCCAATTTAATTTACGCGTGTACAGCTCCTTTATTAAACTCCCACGGCTAGCAAAGACTATATATAGCAACGATATATAGTAGACGCGGAACTGCAGTGCAACAATACATAATCTACCTATACATGCACAATGCACATAGATAGCTCGTCCAATTGAGCCCAGTGGCAACGATCGCTAGCTGGTCACGCTCAGGGGTCAAGACTGCCTAAGAATAAAACGCAGAATGTTTATCAGTTATTTACTTATGACTTCATGTCTCTGAGAGGCTGTTAAGTAAGTAATTTAGGGAAATAAGTTTAACGAGTAGCTTGTTTCTGGTTAACAAAATCTTTGAGTATTATTTGTTGTCACACTAAAAAGTGATCATAAATACGAATAGAGAGAGGTACTAAGAACAACCCAATAGAGTTTCTTACTAAATTCCGTTTTTGGAGAAAACTGCACCTTGCGAATTAAGCATTAACTTTAAAAATTAACGTTTTTCCAGTGATTGTAAAAATCTTACGAAACGAAAATTATTTGACTGTTGGTAAAATTGGAGACACAATTTATTTTGCCTTCGCAATTAATTAAATCAAAGACTTTTATCTATGCTAATATATTTATAGACTCTTATCTACTACAAAGCGAAAAATCTTTATTTATTTGATATAAAAAAAGAACTATTATTTTGCTATGTGGCATACCGCATACCTAATGAATAAGAAATAATTAAGATTATAACTAGGTAATTTGAGATTTTCAGAATTGCACCAGCATTTTAATCAAGTCAAACAAGTATATCGTTTCTACCTTCTTCGTCTTATCTGCTACAAAACTGCACCAATTTACTCTATGTTACATTGCACTCACGCCCGGCGCGTCCGATCCGATGCCCTTGCCCTATCAGTGCTGTGTTGAGGCAGGCCTGTTGTTTTGTTTTACATTTTTACATACATTTTGTACTTGCTGCCCGCGTCGTACGCATTTATCGTCATATATCGAAAGAAAATATGATAATACCTATATTAAAAAATATAGCCAATGTGTTTTTCTGATGTTTATGCTACAATATTACCAAGTTTTATCGAAATCTGTACAGTAGTTTTTAGATGAAAGAGTAACATCCATCCATCCATCATCGGCACAAACATTGACATTTATAATACTTCCAATTAATGTATATAGATAATAAGAGGTACCTATTTAGATTTATAGAATGAGTCAGTTTTATGTTGTATGTAGGTATTTGCTGGTTTTAAGTGGATAAAAGATGGTGAAATGAAACTTTTCAATATTGTATCTAGCTTGTTCCTCAAAAAGGCTATATTATTTTAATAAATTGTGTATGTTTTGCAGGTTATAACGATGAATACATTTGAATGCGTTGGCAGCCTCTAATAAAAGTGTAGTTTCAAGTGTAGGTAGGAACCTACCTTTTTAAAAGAAGGCATTTTTGAATTTAGATTTTTATTCCTTCTCTTTGCTTCTTTAATTTAAAAAAACTTTTTACATACTAGTTTGAGTTTTTATTTACTTTATCTTATCTAGCAGTCGTCGGTGTCCCACCTGCTGGGCAAAGGCCGCTCTCTTCTTTGTAAAAAAAAATTAACCTATTACACAGTACTTAGTTTGAATTTAGAATATTCCCAATATGAAGTCCGTTTCTCCTATATAGCTTGTATCACACAGATTCCCTGAGGTTACGTAACATAAGCTATTCAAGGCATGCTGCCTATTGTTGTCGAGTCTCATTATAAGGGAGCGGTGAGTGTCCTCAAGCTATACCGCGGCTAATAGGTAAACTCTATAGCTGTTGACCTGATTATTGTATTGCAGATTTTTATAGTTTGGTTGGTTGGTTAATAAATGTTAAAAAGGTTTTTAATTCTTGGTAAAATAGGTTTGAAGGTAACCTAACTACAGGGCACAAGTCTGCTAATTTAAAATAGTTTCAGTTGTGTGCAGTTGTGTGTCGGCAGAGTTTCAATGAGAGTATCAATGTCATTTGACACATTTGCTCGCAATCAGTGTACAGGCAGATCAACTTATCTGTGAAATGAACGGTGGCGCTAGTAGTAATACAAAATTGTATTTTTACCAATCGCAGTAGTTTTTGAATTTGATATTTCCGTATTAGAGGCCGTAGTTCCAATAACGGCCGTTTCACAGATAACTTTTTAGCACTGTAAGCCATTGTTTAGCAGAATACCAATTGTGTCAAAAAATGCCATTGACACTCTGCCGATACACAACTCAGCCTATTTTAAATCAGCAGATTTGCAGGCCTGTGCGTTCTGCAGTTTAGGCAATGCGCGCTCTACAGGGTGTAACAGAAAGGGGGTATAAAACCAAAACACAGCGTAAGTCCTCATGAAACTGAACAACTTTCCCCATGGAACATGGGTCGTGAATCGAAAAAAATTTTTGCTTCGCCTATACTTACTCGGTCAGCTGATCGGACATTCCTTGTTCCTTGGGGAAAGTTGTTCAGTTTTATAAGGACTATCGCTGTGTTTCGTCTTTATACCCCCTTTCTATTACACCCGGTATACTGATACTCAATGGACATAATGTTTTGTCGTCGTTGCCACATCGTGACCGGCTATGACCTGTGTCTATGTCGTGATTTTCCATACAAGACTCTAACATTCACTTCCGTAAAGATAAATTGGTTTTTTAACAGTATCCAGGAAAGCTAAAGGCTTTAAATGTTAAAACTATCGTTGTTTGTTTGGTAAGGAAACTTTTGTTTTGACCCAACAGAGTTTCTAGAATCTTCTCTGAAGGATACTGCTACTTTGCGATTCTGGCATTAGCTTTAAAAAAAAAAGTACATGTTCAAATGCAATAGATTTGCCAATAAAATATACCTAGATAATTTAAAGTTGACCTCCACAAGAGTATAAAATATTCCATCGATCCAATTTCAAATCTTTAAGAATTAGCAGTTTACTGGCCTGGTGTACGGTTAAGTTTTGAATGCTTTTATATGGAAAGCGCTACATGTCCTTTATAAAACAAATTGCTAATATGACATACATCGTAAATTAGAGAAAAAAATGACATTAATTTATATTAGTAGGACTAGTCCAACTAAACTGAACTCTTTTTTTTTAAACAAAACCCCCTCACAGAACCAAACCTTATGATAAGCAACAGACAGGAAAGCAAGCAATAAAAAAACATACAAAATGTAATAAAACAACCCATTCTCTTTCAGAACATGTTTATTTTATCATCGAAATGATGTGTGCTTGGGAAATCCACTGAAAGGTACTTTAAATACACATTTGCCTTTACGATACGATATAAAAACAAAATCGTAAAGAAACGTGAAAGAAACCTTTACGTGAATAAAGAAATGTAGACATTCTTTTAAAGTAGTTATTCGGCTTTCTTTTTTTTGAGGAATGGTGCTGCATGTTATAAAGTGTTAGTAGACATTTTCTAACCAACTTTTAGTGTACAAAAATGATTGTAATATATATAAAATATAAAAAAAATAATAATAATAATAATAATAATAATATAATATATATATATATATATATATATATATATATATATATATATATATATAACATTTTATAATATATATAACATTTTATAACATGCAGTTTTGCACCAGAAGAATTAAAAATGGCGGAAGATGAAACTTGAAAAACTTTTTCTTTGGATCGTCATGAATTTGCGGAAAAAATAAAAGCTAAAATAATTGGACTTGTTTATCGTAAATAATTAAATATCTTTAGTTTTTCAGTAACTGCACTTGTAGCAATCTTTTCAGGGTACCAATGTAATGTATCCTTACTTCTTTTAACCATTTATAACCTAACCTTTTTATTTTTAAAAATCCGACTGCGTTTAAAATCTCTTATGCTATCTACACACCAAAGCCGCCGGCATGCCGCTGGGCTAGGTCGGCGGTTTTACGTCATACGAATGGCAGCTGTCAAAAAAGCCGGCGGCTTTGGTGTGTAGATACCATTACAGTCACTCTCACTGTATATACGAATCTATCAACACCTCCCAAGTTAAAAACCGTCAAGCCGTTTAAGCTGTAGAGCACGCCAAAGAATTATACATACATACTCGTACATACATACTCTTGAAAAACATAACCCTCCTTCTGGCGCAGTCGGGTAAAAACACTCTGTAAAAATTTTATAACCTACCATAAACATTTCCCTTCTCAAAGCAACTATAAAAATAGAATTAGATCAAAATCTAGCCCAAAAGCTCAAACAGTCCATTATCATGCACAAATAAACGTTGCGTCATATTGAACACAAAGAATCTTATTAATATAAGCACTATGACTTGACATTTAAAGTCGACGTTATAGATTTAGAAAGGCACAGACAGGAAAGCAGCGAGGCAGTGAATTCATTAATCATTTGTAGCTCTATGTTGAGGTACGATATTGCTACGGTTTCTTACTTTAGACATTAAATATAGATCGTAATAATCAATCAATCGTCGCCACTAAAATGAATGTTAAAAGAAAACAACATCTTCGTAATCGGCCATTTATTGCAAGACTGAAGGAAAGACACATAGACAAATAAAAGTCATAAAAACCAAAGATAACAAACATCACAGTTTAAAGTCAGGATTTTTGCCAAATAGGCTATAGTTATTCATCATTACACATCTTCACTTGAGCGTTAGAAAACGGGCATAAAGGCTGAAACACAACTGATGAGTATGCGTAACGTAGACGTCAGCACGGCGGCGTACGAAGCCGCGCGCGTGGACACGCGCGTAGTTACGTACGGCGGCGGCGTAACCCGATGTGACACCGGGCTACGCGTCACGTCGACGCATAGCCCGGTACATCGCATCGTCGACGCATCGTCGTCGGTGCATCTACATTACACAAGCGGTTTGTCCTGTCTCATACAGTCCATACATTACAACTCAGAGGTACGCATACGTCTACGCATACGCAACGCATACGCATCCGGTGTGCTTTGGCCTTTAAATTGCCAAAATATATATGATATCTATTTAAAACCAATGTGCATGTGTGACTGATGAATATGGATGAAACGAAATGAGTGTGTTTGGATCGTAGAGAGTGGACCGATGTGTTATCTAGCTATCCCAATGGGAGAGGCGTGACAGATATGAATGTAAGAATTATAAAGGTCATTTCTGAAACTGTTTTTATATCTCTTCCTCTCCATTACCGCCATTTTACTTTGTTCTCTAGTTGCGCAAAGCAGACGTCTCGTTTACGAAACTATACAATTGAATGACGGCTCTATGGCTTGATTTCTTAACTTCAGATCAATTTACTTGGTAAATTCTATTTAGAATAGATTCATAAGGTTCTTTAAATACGAAATCACTAACCTCATTTCAAAAGCTAACTAGTTAGCTGACAGTACGTTGTTTTACTTTTTGACGAGAATATTTTACAAAAATATATGTCTTTCACGCCTCTCTCCCATCGGGGTAGGCAGAGACCACCACTTCCCTTCACTTAATACGATCCAAACATACTTCTTTCGCTTCATTGTCATTTAAACATCACTGGCAACCAAAGTCTAAGTTTAGGTCTTTTAATTAGGTATTCTTATTTTTTGAGTGTATCTACCTCATTTAAGCATATTATAGTTATACATATGAATACTTATCACAGAATCTATATACCTACATATATTAGGTTAACCATAAAAAGTTTATTATCTATGCTCTAGTATTGATTTTTCTTATCACTTTCCCGATATGGCTATTTGCATGGAAATTTTCAATAAGTGGATAACGTTTTTGTGTCAATGGATATTGTAGGTACTTAGATACTTGGTTACTTTTGCCAACATGAATAACCTACCTAAATATATATTTTTTTTTATAATATGAGAAGATTTTTACAAGCCTTTATTGCAGTAATCATATTCTACTTATCTTTCTTACCTAGCCGTTGTTGTCCCTCTGCTGGGCAAAAGCCTCTCTCCTCCTTCTCTAAAAAATATTCTGAATTATATTATTGTACTACTATTGAAAATTAAATAAACCGGGCCTTCGTGACGTGTGTTCGAAATTCGAAATTGTTTTTTTTGTCGGACGCGCATTTTGATTGCCAGCATAAGGCTGTATCCGACAATTTGTGAATAGCTTGCTTTATAATACATCCGTTTAATAATCAGATCGGGCGAAAAATGCGAAGCCCGTTGGTAGCCACAGACGATAACAAATAAATAACTACAAAAATCTACATCTAATTCTAATTGAATTGAATACTTAAAAAAAGTTCCCATAGCCAGATGGTTCCGCAACCTTTTTTCTAGGTACAGTCAACCAAAGAGATACAATATGTAAACTACCTTTTCTTTATTTTTTAAAGAAGCTATTTAAGGATTAAACATCATTACAGCCCGAGCCCACTATCTATTATTCTAGTATTGGTACATACTACGATTAAAATTCAGTTTTGTTAGCAACTAAATAAGGTATACATCTCTTCCAAATCCAAATTAAAAAACAATATTTTAAGTTCTCTAACCTCGACCGTAACTAATCGCACGGAAGTTCTTGTTCTAGAAAATCTTGGGAAACACATACCTACAAACATACATATCCATCACGATTCTCTCCCATTGGGGTAGGCAGGGACCACTTCCTTCCACTGTCTACGATCCAAACACACTTCTTTCGCTTTTTTATTCGCTGTTTTTCTTCCTGGGAAATATTGTAAAAATTCCAAAAAAAGAATCAAGCTAGGTACCTACTTAAAAACTTGGTTAACTTGGTTTATACTTATATATTTATTGTTTATTGTAGGTTAAGTGACTATCCTGCCTTTATACTATCACTTCTCTCTCTGTGGGGTCTGCAGGAAGAAATTTCTTTTAGAAATATGCTGTACCTTTTGTATAGCTTCTCTTTTTTTTCTGTCTCTATGTACTATCATCTTACAATAAACTATTAAATAAATAATAAATAACTTGCGTATTACACTTTAAAGACTGTACGTAGATACTAAACAAGGTAATAAAGGGTCATTCTCCTTATGATACAAATCAGAGTCACGACGTCGTTAAGGCTATTGTTTGAGCTGTCAGCCTAAGTTCACTCAAGTTCAAGGTCACGTCGCAACACGTGTGTTTAACATGTTTTGTGTTAAAATAGACAACATGTGTTACCCTTTGTTAAGAGTTAAGACTTGTTAATTTATGTTTCAGGATCTCTCTCTTACGCTACGCATAAAGCCCGATTTACACTTCAATACGTACGTACAGTGGCGAGTTAAGAACTCAGTTGAGTAATAAGTAGTAAGTTGTAAGTAGCGTCCAAACGGGCGGACTGAGTAGTCATAAGTTGCTGAGAAGAAGACCAGTCGCAAATTGTGGACTGTACTAAACTCACCCGTCTACATGCCGGCCAGTTAAGTAGGCGGGTCGCGGGAGACGCGAGAGAGGGGGCTACTTCGCACTTGACTCGTCAAAAAATAGGACCGCGATCTATTGAACTTAACTTAATCAAAAACTTACTACTTAACTCGCTTTTGACGTTCAAACAACATTAAGAACTTAACTCGCCGATGACACAAGTTAACTCGCTACTGTTTATTGAAGTGTAAATCGGGCTTAAAAGACAAACCGGATGATTCTGTTAAACCTAAGGGCGTTTTTAGACGTGAGCGTTTTTTACGTGCGTATACGCTTGTCTTTTGTTCGTAAGAGCGTTGATGCGCGTATAGTCCATGTTGATAACACGACACGACTGGTTCGAGCGTATATACCTACGCGCGTCTGGTTTTTTGAAGCGCGTGTGTACGCGCGTATGCTGAAAACGACCGTATATGCGGGTTTCAAACGCTAGTTACTTTTAAAATTACCTGTGAAAGTCATAATTTTTATACTACCGGCTGAATTTTTATTTAGTTAGGTAAAAACAAGATGGACAGTTCAGTTGTCATAACAGTGATAGTGACGCGGTAAGAAAAATATGTGACAACTGTTTACATTAGAAATACTCAAAATATGTACGAGAATGAATAAGCATGATGGTTGATAAACAAAAGGGCTTGTGATTCCGCTTTTCCCCTCAATTAACAATAAAAAAATCCGATATTTCTGGTTAACCCGCACAACAACGTGCATCTATTGAATACTTCCCTCCATATTGATTCCGAACGACCCATTCAGTGCCTCGAATAGCACTTCAACGCAGTTACTGAACGTACCCTGACGTTGTAAGTAAACTACCCCTATCTCTAGAATGCACTCGCTCAAATACCGTTATTCAAAATTCGAATTCAATAGAATCCAACTCTATAACGCTCCAAGATTACAATTTTTAATCCTTTCAACGCGTTTTAAATTGGAAAAAGAACGCTACGCTCAAACCGGCCAGTTCCGTGAAAAGAGAATTCGATTTTCGAATTTATTCTATTCATTCTTTTCATTCGTTCAATCAATTAATGGTCGGATACCTGCCAATTGGAATTCGTACGTGAAAATAGCTGACAAACATCGACAAAGCTGACTTTAGGAGTCAATAGACTGGATATAATCACGTTGCTTTGATCATCCACTCGGTTAGCTAGCCACAAGGCTAGTTGAAATAGTTTACTGTTTTTCCATTACTGAAGTTTCTATTTGTCTAAATAATGAAGTTTCGTGAGCGACGGGCGACGACGTCGGTAATGGAAAATTAAATGTAGTTGAAACTTTCATAGGGAACAAGGCACAAGAAAAACATTGTAATTACCTGGGGCCCAAGTCTGCTAATTCAAAATAGCTTCAGTTGTGTGTCAGCAGAGTGCCAATGGCATTTTTTGGCGCATTTGGTATTCTGATAAACAATGGCTGATTGCGACCAAATGTGTCAAAAATGCCATTGACACTCTGCCGACACACAACTGAGAACATTGTAAATTAGCAGACTTGGGCTCTTGATATAAGCAAACATTCATAAAACAAAAAGTACGTATTAATTTACCCAAGTTTGATGCACGTTAAATCCTAAATTCTCTTAACTATATCTCTAAACTGCACAAAATATCAATCAATACCTATCACAATAGGATTATATACAATCAATTTACATTCAATACACAATTATGTTATTAATCTATCAACACCACTAACAAAATACAATCTTTTTAAAGCCACTTAACTATTCATTCCGTAATGATTTTGTGATTAAATTACCATTTATCATTTTGTAAGTGAAATCAATTCACTGATACCATATTGCGGAAAAGGTCATTAAAGCTCCATTAAATCTACTAACACTTTCATATTCAAACATCAGAAGAAGACAGCATGATGTTTAATGAATAAATAATCTAACAGCCTTTTCTGCAATGAAGGGTTTATCGAATAACAAATGCTTTTAGAATGAATGGGAACGGGAGTGAATGGCGAACGAATGGTATTTACTGGAAATAATGGCGCGACATGTCATTGAACTTAATAAATAAATGAATGGACATACCTAACTACAATTGTCAGCGTCTATATTATCACGAAGATTGACATGTTATTGTTGGCTTGCTGAAAAATTGCCATGTACTTACTTTGAGTTCATTGGTCGATATTTTTATTACATTGTTAGATATGTTTTGTTGTTAATAAAATATAATGAGTAATACTATAATATAACGAGTAATATAATATAATAAGGAATAGAATATGATGAATTTAACAGCTTTTACACAAGTTGAATAGTCGCGTCGTCTTTGTGGTTTGAAGTTTCATTTCAAAAACTAGATGATCAAACCTGGTGCTTTGACACGGTTTCAGAAGCACTTCAACTTCAAAGACTAGTGTGCATAGGCCTAAACGAAGAAGAAATCTTAAATCTACTTGAAATTGGCAGAATCTATAATGATAGTTGCCATTTAAAAATAAATAAAAAATCTTGAACACGTAGGTGCCTACACAGGTACAAAAATGAATTTATTTACAAAATGCAGTTGCACGTTTGTAACATTTCTTCACCACCATAATGTGGATTAACCTAAACCACTTACTTTAATTAAAATCTTACTGGTACAGAATAAAAGAAACAAAGTTGCTAAAGCATAGGTACTTAATAATTTTCATTCGCAGCATACATTACAATCTACTTAGGCAGCGGGAAAAAAGGCAACGCAATAAAAAATAAGTTGCACAAAAGAAAATTGTGTTCGTCGAAATTGTTTGCAAACGAAAATGGTGCTCGTTCAAAATACGGTGATTACGATGCTTGGTGTGGAATGACAAGAGGATTCCCTTTACAACACGCTTTAATGAAATTATAATATGGGATCTGAGTGAAAAGTTGGTTTATTAGGTATGTATGAGTACGTGTGCAATAAGACAAAACTCTTGTAAGTTAGTAAACGTGTGAGTGTCCTGAATTCATATATAATGCTGTCTACACACCATCATACGAATGGCAATTGCCAAAAAGCCGGAGGCATGCCGGCGGCTTTGTTGTGTAGACAGCTTAGGAAAATTACTTAACAAATAACTTAAAAAATTGGGTTTTCTTATTTACCAATGCAGCGATCCAGCGAATTGAAAAAAAAATGTGACACCTTTAAAAAAACTATGATTAGGTTCATCATCATCATCATCATCATGTCAGCTTATGGACGTCCACTGCGGGACAAAAGTCAATTATCAGCATATTTACTTCATTTTTAAATCCTTAACCAAGTTTAAAACTCTATCATGCAGAGTTTAAATCTGCGCAAGATTTGATTGAAGTGTGCAATTCAGTTGTTTTAAAGATGTAACAACATTCCTGACAGCATTGCGTTGCGTCTGCGCCACTTATAAACCGGTCCTAGAAAGGGAAAGGGCGAGAGATGCTATTGAAAACGAAAGGGACAGAAATTATTTAATAAAGTACTTTATAGATATCACATGGTTTTATAGTTATTTTGACAAGCAAAATATTTATAACTGAACATATACAGAGTGTAAGGAAAAGTAAGTTTTTCGCGCGAATCGCGCGATTAATAATAAAATTCTTAATTAAAAATTAGTTAAAAAAAAATGTTTTTTTCGTGGAATGTTTTCTACATCACTAACACTATACCTGGTTAAAAAGAAAGTGATACTATTCCTAACACCCTGTATTAACTACCAAGATATCAATTTAAGTATGTATGACGAGATTTTATTAAGGTTTATTCCGAGAAATGTTTTCGACACAAAATGATAAAGTAATCAAAACAAAAGATCTCTTTACAATTTATAGTTCACATTACAACATGACGAATATACCCCTGCCTGAACCCATTCTCCAAAACAAAGAGCCAGTTAAAAAAAACAATTCCACGAATTCCGCAAAAAAGCCACCGAAATTAAAACCTAAACAAACATTCAAAACAATAAACTGAAAACAAGTGAAAAACAGTAACTGGAAAGCTAGAGCTCAATTAAAAGTTCCTTTTCCATTTTGAAAATCGAATGCAGATTCGTGAACGAATTAAAATGAACGAGTGAGTGAGCGGATGAACGATAAAACTACTAATAGGTAGTCGAGTTGGAATAAATCGATTATCGATATTCTACGAAGTGAAGGAAATAAGATTATTATTCTTTTAATATTTCAACTCTATTTATTGGATGAATCTTTATTGCGTCTGACTAAAATAGATAAAGTACTTATTGAATGTATAAATATAAATGAATCTAGGGATTGATTGAGTTTCGAAAGCAATTAATATTAGCTTTGTAAAATAAACTTATGAATTTTGGATCTCAACTTTATTAGCGGGTCAATTTCTTTTAAGTACATCACTGCAAGACTACTCAAATGTAAAACCTAAACATTATTATTTAGATAATAACTACATAAGGACAATCTTTATAAAATGCTCAGAAATTTGAATGATGGCCATTATACGTCATCAACACTTTTAGTTATTATATCCTGTGAAAATATATCGTAGTTCTTTATTTCACGAAGATGAATAGCGATTCTGTGTACATCTACAATAATAAACTCAGTTTTCAAAAAACGCGTGCCCATAACAGTTTTTCGAAAAGCATAATGACGATACCAATTTTCGTCATTCGTCTCATCCGGAGAATATCCTATAATTGATTTGCATGTGATCAATAGAGTAATTTCGACAGTGATTTCTAGCGCAAAAAAACGGCCAGGTTGATTTTTACATAATTTTGTAGCAAAATAACGGTAGCATGCTAAATAATTTAATAAAACAAGGATTAAAATATACCACCGCAGCATAAATCACAGCAGAATAAAGCATTTGGTATATTTCACGTCGCGTTACTAGAGAACGTTAACCGAAATTGGGTTTTTCACTAAACCTGATTTATTGTCTGTTTTGCGTAAGATTTTTCTAAAAATAACCATAAGTGCTACTTACGTAATTGCGCCATTGTTTTTTTTTTTATAAGTTGTAAAAGTTATTACCGTTTTGTTAAATAATTTTATTAGTTTGCATGTAACACCGTGAATAGAGGTTATGTCACGCGAATTTCGTAATGGTGTGACAAAGGGGCGTCTTAATTGTTCATTTATCTGTATTTGTAATTAAATGAACTCCATTTTTACTAGAGCCCAAGTCTGCTAATTTAAAATAGCCTTAGTTGTGTGTCGGCAGAGTGTCAATGGCGTTTTTTGACACATTTGGTATTCTGCTAAACAGTGGCTTACACTGATTGCGACCAAATGTGTCAAAAATGCCATTGACACTCTGCCGACACACAACTAAAGCTATTTTAAATTAGTAGACTTGGGACTCTCCTGTAGTGTAATTATTTTGTGCAAACAACTGAGGTTCAATTTCCACTAGGGTTTTTAGATGATATTTACACCAAGTAAATAATTTAACAAACTTTTGAAATGAATTTGAAACATCGAAACAAAAAGCATTTTTTAACACATCAAAAACAATCACAACAGAACCCTTACGAAATAGGACATGTAATCACATAAAAGTCCTTTTAAAAACCCACGAAAAGGCATGAAAAGTATCTTCGCTATAGATAAGGCCCCATTCCATAGTGCTATTTTGAGGTGCTATTCTATGGTACCATTTTGAGGTGCTATTCTTCAAGGGTGGCACAAAAATTAAACCCTTCTCGGGTTTGTCGTCTGGTCCGTCGAGATAGCATTCAATTCATATCTCAACGAATATAATACCTTCAACATACAGTAGGTAGTAGTTAGTTAGTTTGGTTCTAAACCTTTTATTATGTTAGAGTAGACTGACTTTTATGAGATTATGAAAAGTGACTTCATTTAATATAGTGTTCTTAGATACAGAATACTGAGGGCCCGATTCACTATTAACAGATAAAATTTATCTGACATATGTTTTGTGCCTGTCACTGTCTAAAACGGCAAACCTTATGAAATGGTCATAGGTTTATCTGTCAGTTAAATTTTATATGTAAGTGGTCTCTGAAGAAAGTAAATAAATGTTTATTTTTCTGTTTTGAGTTGACTTTGTTGGATTTAAAAAGTCGTTTTTCAATTTAACAAAATAATAAGGTATTTTTTTTATCGTAAAACCTCTTAAGCAGTGATTTTACTCATGCAAATGCAGGAAACTTTCATTGTCATCAATAATTCTTGGTACTCCTACTTGCGTGGAGATATCTGCTGTTTTATAAAAATAGCGTCACTTAGCAATCGAAATTCTCATGAAAGAAGTAGATACGAATAAGTCTTAATTTATTCACCAATACAGTACAAACAGCTTTAAATTCCAAAATAAAAGACAATCTACAATCTAAATAATGACAATGCGTAATTTAGGTATTTTATAAGGCCAATTCTAAGAACTGAAATACCATAATAATCAAAGTAGGTACTATAAAATATCATCCTTGACGTACCATTCACTAGGTCGATATCTAGTGACTGGTAGATACTATATTTCAACATTAACTACAAGTAGGCCAAGAACGCTTCCTTGCAGTACACATTAAATGCTACAGTCTAGGCAAATCAGTTATCTTATTTACCGACACATCGGTCATACCTAATATTCTATATATCTCTTTTGCCCTACTGGAGATAGAAATATTTATCTATCTTATGCTATCTACCCACCAAAGCCGCCGGCATGCCGCTGGGCTAAGCCGGCGGCTTTATGCCATACGCATGGCAGCAGTCAAAAAAGCCGGCGGCTTTGGTGTGTAGATACCATTAGAATTTTTCGTCCCTATAAACCTGCTGTCAAAATATCTATGGGATGCTTCTGAAGGATAGATCAGAGTGAGAGCGAGAGTGACAGCTACGTGACAGTTGAGTACTGCCGATCTCGAATAGCTATCTGTCTTTGAATATTGGGAACGGCCGGTACACAGTCCAAGTAAATCAGTGAATAATTCTTGTTGCAAGGGAAACGAAGTGGTCTCTGGCTGAAACGAAGGGAGAGCGACGTGCAGATGTGTATGTATATAGATATGTAAAATAAGTAATTTCCTCCAAAAACTTTCATTTTTAAATGTTACTTTAAACTTTTCTGGAAACTTTTTGGAGTTGGAAAACCACACGTAAGTACCTAAACTTAGAGATAACTTTCCACAAAATTGCTCTCAAAAGACTTGAAGTTTCGTGCAGTTCGCACCCTACCTATTGAAATGTCACGTACAAAGTTTTAATGTTCACCCGAACCATTTCCCCTGAAAGGAGAAAAATGAATGCAGTGGCTCCCAACCTTTAAGAAGGACCGCTTTTAGTTTTTATTTTTGTTTTCAAGGACCAATTTAGGTATGAAAAAAGTACATACATACATATCTGCCACGCCTTTCTCCCATCGAGGAAAGCAGAGACCACGTCCCTCCACTTGCAACCATCCAAACACACTTCTTTTACTTCATCCACTTTCATCAGTCACCTCACGTCGGCTTAGGGTACTCCTGACATGGCCTTTCCGTATTATGTTCGTAACGTCTACATCTCAAAAAGATTTCTGCGAACCACTGGCCCCCAAATCTGCAAATTTAAAATAGCCTCAGTTGTGCGTCGGCAGAGTGTCAATGGCATTTTTGGACACATTTGGTATTCTGCTTAACAATGGCTTACACTGAATGCGACCAAATGTGTCAAAAAATTACATTGACACTCTGCCGACACACAACTGAGAATATTGTAAATAAGCAGACTTGGACCCGTTGTTGGAAACCACTGATTCAGTATTAAGAAATAGCTCTTGGATAATATTCCCTTTGTCGAGAAGATTGGGAATCATTTGGTTTACTGCGAACTCCAATCGTATTTGTTCTGTCAGTGTAAGCATTGCGTAATAAAATGTTCGTGTCCTTGTTAGAAAAGTTTTTTTTCGGGGATCGAATTGAAATAGAAAATCAATTTCAAAACAAGTAGGTACTTGTTTTACATAGGTATGTAGGTATGTCTGAAATTATATGTTTTTTTGTAGAATAGTTAAATGAGTACCTACTTTAGTTAGTGATGAATATCTTGGAATCAGGTCCCGTACCCAAAGGGTGAAAATGGTTTTTTTTTTTAAATTTCTATTTTTGATAGTTTGATTTTGATTCTAAAATACTGAAAGTAGAATTGATATTTTAAAATTAATAAATAGTAAAAATACTAAGCAACACTACGTAGTATTCCCAGGGAGGTATTTCGAGATTAAACAGTCGATTCTCAATTTGCAAAGTCCAAGAAAAACAACAAATAATTTTCGAACAAAACTAAGTTATCTATCCGAAATTGTAGTAACTCAATTCCAAATTCGATTCGTCAACAAACAGTCTGCAGGAAAACACTCGACAAAATTATCTATCGACAGAATTCTTGTATTATTTACCAAATAAATAAACAAAACACGGACAGGGTTGATCCATCTATTACGCTTGTCATATCATAAGCAACGACAGCGTGTCAAAATTAGGTTGCTTCTCGTTTTGTGTGATTGACGTAAGGGCCGCGATAAAAGTGGTATACAGGGTATAGATAACTCGACTTCGGTCTTCATTCATCGATAAATCACTCTACACGTCGATCAAGTTATCCTACGTCAGTAGGAATTCTAATTCCGGTATAACTTCGTATTCGACGGGTAACGGACCTTTTTTATTTAACGGAGCTATTTTTCATTTATTTGAAGGGCTATTAGAACCTCCGTTTAATAACCGGATCCAACATACAAAAAATAGAAACAAGTTCTTTTTGTTCACATTTTAAGACTTCATATATCCCGATCACAAGTTCAAAACTTGATACAACCTACGTTTTCTGTGCGCCAGGATCTGTTATTCTTCGCTGAATGAGTCGAGTTTGTCTCGCTTCTTTGCTTACGTCTGCCGCGATGTCATTTCCCGTTTTTGTGAGGCCAATCGGTAGATGTTTAAGAAACCAATGGCGCTGAAATGCAAACTTAAGGGCGGCCTTACTTAAACTGCTTCAAGCAGTTGGGACCCGATGGCTTGAAGCCGCAAACGCGCGGTCAACTATAGCCATTTCGCTGCCGTTCGTAAAGCCCGAGCAGTCGCGACCGCTTCAATAGCAGTCGGGTCTCAACTGCTTGAAGCACTCCATGTACGGCCGCTGTAAAGTTCTTAGTCAGACAAACCGCAAATGCAAAGTCCTTAAATACTAAAGCTCCTTAACGACAATACTTTTTGGTGACCCATAAAAGGTTAAGTGAAATTTAGAAACATGGCAGTTTTTACCTGACCGCCGCATTTGTCATTTCTGGCGCCTCTTTAAGAGCCACGAGGGATGATCTGTCACGTTGATAAATGACCTCAGCTAATGCGACCTCTTTTCAACTCGCTACCAAAATACAAAGTATTAAGTGAAACGGTATCCTCTGATGTTATTAAGTTTATTTTTTGTTACGAATTGGAAGGACAGTTTTGTTGAATGGCGAGGATGGGAATGATAAATAATGGTCACGTTATTCCTTATACATGGTGTTTATTATATTTATAGTGTTTATGACGATGATCTAACTGTAATGGTGTCTACTGTTTACATACCAAAGCTGCTTAAAATTTGTTTGAAAATAAGGCCGCCGGCCGTGTCTAGCGGCTTTGATATTTAGACACCATAATGTTGACCAGCTGACTTTTTTAGACTTTTTTTCTGATATTATGTAACCCTGGCTGAACTCTTGTTAGGTTTTAAGGATTTTGTTAAACTTTCTGTTAGAAATCGCTAACAATATAAATTAATCCTAATGAGACATAATATTTTTGTATAGGCTAGAATGGCAGAAACACTCGCACTCTGAAGCTACTATTTTAAATTTTAACTTATCTCATTAATTTTTTCAATTGTTACAGAATAGCTACGGCTACGGGCAAGCTACATTTCTAAAAGGTTAGTACTCTACACTTTTTTACAAAATAAACCGCCTAAAAAGAAAATACATTCGCTACAATAATATTTCGCGTTGAAACGACCCATTTCCTATTTCAGTGGATGTCTTTTCAACATGTCCGTGTTATATAAGAAATTCCATTAGTAGTGACGTCACATAGAGGGTAGTGAGCTCAAACGATATTGAATCGGGGTGACGATTCATTGTATTACATCCACAGGGTATTTTGTCCGTTCTTTTAAGTACTTACACGCTGTTATTGCAAAACTAGTTTTAAATATAAGTAGTGCTAGGATTCATGTAATTTTTTTGACGTCTTGTCTATAGCCGAAACGTCATTTATCTGAGTTAGTTCGAGAACTATTTCAAAACTCTTTTTGTAATAAAGATAACAAAGCGAGAGTGGATGGAAATGTTAGTAGGGAAAAGCCAAGGCGAACCTCGAACCAAATCGGGAATTTGTTAAAGAAAGGCCAAGTCGAACTAAAATCGTCGTGCATGTATGAGGCGACTGATGCATGTAGATGAAGCGAAAAAAATGTGTTTGGAACATAGCAATTGGAGGACACTAGTCTCTGCTTGCCCTGATAGGAAAGAGGCGTGGTAGATATATATGTATGTATACTTCATTAAAGAAACGCAATCATACCTACCTCGAATAGAAATCATAACACTCGCTTCTGCAATATTGCAAATAAGGCATAATACTTAATTAAGTGCACAAGCCGGTGTAAACAGGTGATGCAAATTTAGGTAAAATAAACAAATTATCGGCCAGTTGGTAAACAGCGGGACGACTCTGCGACTTTAGCTCTACTATGGGTACGTAGACTTCATCATAAAACAGAACATTAAAGACTTTACATTAGACAAATAACCTAACCTTTAATTTAAAAAACCGACTATTATTTTGATATAATATGTACTTACCCAGTGTCACTCTCACAGTAAATAAGAATCTAACGACCCCTCTCAAGCTAAAATTCATCAAGCCGTTAAGGCTGTAGAGCATGTCAAACAATTAAACATGCATACTCTCGAAAAAAATAATCGTCCTTCTGGCGCAGTCGGGTAAAAAGAACAAGGCTAGTCAAGATCAGTGGTGGGACGACATAGGTTTGAACGAGTGAAGATATATTAATTGCATCAATGCGAGAAAATGTTGGAATAGAAAGGTTAATCAAATGGAGCGTGTACCTACTAATAATACCTATATTGAAATTATAATATAATGTCTGTGCCTACCCCGATGAGAAAGAGGTGTTTCTGTCTTGTACCTTGTAATTATCTAACCAGTAACAAATACGTGCCTAAATACAACTTATGGTAGTGCAACAACTCGGGACACGTCCTCTCAACAGGTGTTCTTAATTTGAAGTCCAAATAAACGTTAATGCTCGATGTTCCTCCGCTTAAATGGCGGCCATTAGAACGGAGCGGAGGTGGAAATGGAATAATACCGTAAATTTGAAATTGGAATTACAAATGGCCGTTTAGTGCTGTTATTGAGTGCGAACAGATATTAATTCGCGGATTTGGATTTCTTACAAATTTAAGTGGTTGTTAAGGAAATTTACTTGTATTGTTGTGATGTTTTATTACAATCATTTTAATGATGGCCATGTTAACGTAAAGGTAAATGATTTTATTGTTAGGTATTTACATGTTTGATTCATTTATCCCTTTTACCTGAAATAGAAGAAGTTGTATCACGAGTGCTATATCTTTTATTCACTAATTAGAATTTACCCTGTATACAGTATGTAAATAGGGAGCGCTTTGAAGTGCATCTTAGTGAAGGCAGCAGATGCATTCCGAGTTAGAGAACCACCTCCGGACAATCTTGTTCGTTAGAACTAGGGCTGGGACGTGTTAAATTTCACATTTATCGATAAAATTATGATTCGTGTGGATAAAAATTTCAAAAAAATATAAAACATATGTCAAAAATGTTATAAAATCATTTTGTCTAGTAAAAGAACCACCTCCGGATAATTGATAATTTTATTTGTTAAAGCTAAGGTTGTTATGTGATATACTCCACTGTTATCGATAAAATTAAAATTCATATCGATAAAAATGAAGTAAAATGTTGAAAGTTGTGGGTCTATTGAATATCTTTGTCAGTAAACTTCAATCATTAAACTAAGAAGTAGGTAGGTAAGTTACTGCATATAATAGAAATTCATTTACTATTTTAGATTTCATCGTCTAATTATAAGAATTAGAAGAGTACAAATCGACAATTTTTTACTCCCAAAACCTATTTTCCTCGTCTATCGATATCGAACCAATCCCATCCCTATTGTAGCGCATCTTGAGTTCTAGAACGCATATCCTGAAAGCATTAATAACATCTATCTCAAACTTACCTTGGGTATACAAGCTCGGATTTATCAACCTATTACCTAAATACACTTTAGCGTGTAGCTGCTACTTTAGTAATAGTTACTGTTGTTTAGGTACTTCAAATTTATACTTACATAGTTTTGTTTTAGTATAAAATACTCAGTTTTCGTTTTTATAGCTGACGCTGCCTACAAACCTGCAGCTAATAAGCGGCCCTTTGCACTATGTTACCAAAGTACCGGTTAACCATAGTACGAGCCGCCATTTAGCAGTGCGGATGAAAAGTCATTTATCGTACAAATTTTTGAATGCAGTTAGCCGGCTAACCGCTTTCCGGCTTGCCGCATAGTGCGTTGGCGCGCTAAGGGGTGGTGAAATTAAGATTCTATTATGTATAGGCTAGGCTGTCTGTCAGGCCGTTCAAAAATATTGGACACATAGTTTTTACTCGATCAAATAAATACAAAGATATTGAATGCTCTTTCAAGTTTTGGAGTGGGGGCTTTTGACGTCACGATTGTAAAAATCGTACTGAAACGTGACGTCACGAGTAAGTAACTCAGTGTATGTATTTTTAGTTAAAAGGAAAAAAGAAAGAAATACGTGTCCCCATTTTTTTAAATATAACTGATGGACTAAATATAGTATATTTTATTCTGCTAGACTATTATGACAAAAACTTTCAACTTTTCAGCCATTTCATTTCATTCCAAAACTATAATTTCCTTTGACTGACTCCACTAAATTAAGTAAGAAATACTTATTTAAACGTCATTTTAAATGGATCAAACTAATTTAAATTCAGTAAATTGGAGAACATAAAGTTTTAAAGGCGAGTAAAAGTTCAAAACGGGTCAGGTTTCGTGTGCTGCGACACTAAAGTTTACACGCTACAGTTTCCGTGACAAATAGCTTCGAAACTACAGTTAATTGTGTAAAAATGTGACAATTATATGGAAAGATACGTAGCGTTTTAATAAGGTAATTTAAATAGTATTTTTAGGTATTTTTTTCTGGCTGAATTTTAATAAGCGACATGCTGGTTTTACTATTTGATAAACATTAGCTATTTAGTTGCTTCTTAATGTACTTTATTTCTTTTTTAATATTGAAAAAGAAAACTATTATTTCCTACTCCTACTCTAATAAAACTTACGTCAGTACTATTTATTAAGTAATCTATTCCTCAACGCATGTGCCAGCTGACTATATAAATCTTTTCTTTTTTTTCTATACCTACAAAACTTTTATTCAAAACTATGCAGATGTAACGTAAATTTCGGATTCGGCAGTTAAAACAATGCGGACGGCATTTGTTTTGTTAGAAAAATGGCGCTAAAATAACAATTTGGTAGAAGTATGGGACTCGGACAAATATGCAAACTTGTTTACAAAATGTCTTTATGACTTTATTTATTGCTTTTTCCCAGTTAAGTATCGGCTTTTTCTTCTATCCTTGTTTAAACTTTTGCGGATTTTGATACATACTTACACACATACATATCTGTCACGCCTTTCACCTTCTGGGGTAGGCAGAGACCACTTTTTAATATAATATTCTTCTATTTTCTTCTCTTATTTTTCTTCTTCTTTTCTTTCTTCTTTGTTTGATTTTGATATAAAAACGAAATATTAGTTTCAAATTTTAAAGTTTTTCAAACAGTTATAATCAAAACTGATTAAAATAACCCAAAAATTTTACAGTGAAAACAAATTCATTTTCAACCCTTCTCCGAAACAGATATTGGCTTAAACGAGAAAAAAGGTTCGTTGGGTGCTTTTGGGAAAAAATAATAATCATTTTCGAGTAATATTTTCGAGTAACTTTCAAAGATGAACAAAAGATGTTAAGGGAGGCAGGAAAATTAACTGAGTTTAATGAAAACATTGGGTTATGAGCTTCAAACCCTTATTAAGAAGCAAACAGGTGCAAAAGCAAATAGATAATGAATGTAATCCATGAAAACCTCACCTAAATTAACAATAGAGATGAGAAATATTTTGGTATCGATAAAAATGTAAATCGATGTTTTAAGAACAGATGACACATTGCAGTCCTTATTAATTAGCAATAATTATCTACTGAATGGGCGCCACTAGATGGTCACAGACGCCGAAGTAGACCTCGAAAAAGATGGAGAGACGATCTGGATGCATTTTCAGGGGATTGGCGGGTCGCTACCGGAGACCGTGTTACATGGAAAGTCGCGGGGGAGGCCTTCGCCCAGCAGTGGGATCTTAATGGCTAACAAAAAAAAAACCTAGTAATTGTGGTTTTGGTTTTTGTACTTATATGACAGAAATCTAAGTTTCAAGTAACTAGTTAATGAAAAAATAAAATTGCAAATCTATTCTCAAATGTAGGGACAGCGAATAAAGAAACGTCAATTTAATATCCTGCTCTATTCTTCTGATTTATAACAATAACAGTTTCATTAAGGGATTTAATGCAACATTAGCTTTAATTACCTTTTCTGCTTTTCAAAAACCAACCTTAAATCATTACTTTAGGTTTTAATGTTCCGTCTCACAGTACAAAAGTCGATATTACTTTGTAAACGGCCCCATCATAGACTATAAACTAATTTGCGATATAAATATTTAACTAGAGTGGTAAACGTGGGAAACTTCATGTTCTTGTCGATATTCGAAACGATTACGATAATTCATCAATTAGGGCAGCCCTAGCGGGTATGTCCCGGTATTGATATCATATTTAGCTATCTATTATTTTATTTTTATACGTAGTATGAAGATTTATTCATAAAGTTGCCTAGAGCATATTATTAACAGGTATTCAACTTTTATATGAAAATAAATTAAGAGGTGTTTCGAAACCAACCAGAGCCATCAAATTTTTTAATGATCTTCGCACATAGATCACTAGTGAAGTGACCTTGCGAGAAACACCAAAAAATCACTACGTTTAGAAAATTCTCATAAATTTGATAAATACATTTTATAAGGATTCAAAGAAATTTATTTATTTATTGGAAAACCAACAGCTTCATTATATACGTTAGAAAATTATAAATAAACAGATGAGCCAATTACAGGTGTTCACAGAAAAACAAATAGATTTTTTATCAGGTAAAGAAAAAGAAAAACAATAGTTTATTACTAGAATAGAGTTTATAGACAACAAAACATAGACAATTTATTAAAGAACACATTGAAGATTGTATTAGCACAACCCTAGTTCAAGTTATAAAGGATAATAAGCATCGCGGAAGGCTGAGTATCGTGAACGAGGGAAACAAAAAAAAAGAAAAGAAAATTTGAAACTTTATTAGCTGCCCTTTTTTCTCAGAAAAAATAACTTCCAAGTAAGGTTTTCTTTTCTTCCTAAAAGTAAGTATTCAAGTGTTGTTAGATCTGGGGGCCAAGTCTGCTAATTTAAGCTAAGCTAGCCTACTTTTGCGATTCCATTTATGTACGAAAAGGTCTATCTACAAAGATCCGGGCCGTGCCCAGGACGTGTCCGGGTTGTGGCCCGTCTGGAGGGAAAACAACACGTAGTCATGACAACGCTTCCGGGACGTGAAAAATATCATTCCATACATTTTCTATGGATTCGTTCACACACGTCATCATGACGACGTATTGTTTTCCCTTTAGACGGGCCACGGCCCAGACACGTCCCGGGCACGGCCCGGATCTGTGTAGATCGACCTTAAGACAGATTTAAGACAGTAACACTCAAAATTATCGTGTGTTTACCCGAATAAGAAACAGATATTATTATTTATTTATTTCATAGTTTATTGCAAGAAGATAGATCAAAGAAGCAAAAAAGAAAAGAGCGGTTGTACAAAAGGTAGGTACAGCATATAAAAGAGAAAATATGTATTTAATAAAAAAAAAACAAATTATTTTTTGTCAGATTTTATTCCTATGCCTACCTCTATACAATATGGCAGATGTAACCCTTTAGAGGCGAGAATTCAAATACCTAAATACCACCCATAACAACTTGTAATATCAATCTACACATTAAACTATCCACAACAAATCCTTTGACTCAATATGAAATCAAAAATACACAAACTTGTAACATAAAGGGTTCCGTAATGGAATAATTAAAGCGAGGGTTTTTTATCGCATAAGGACCCCCAGGACCCCATTATCTTCGCTGAGTAAAATCTGATTGACTTTCCACCCGATGGAGTGATTGACCTTTATTGACCTTTCGATAGAAATAAAACTGAAAAGCTGAATGATTTGTGTTTCTAAAGTACTAAGGAATTCTTGATTGGTTTGCTTTAGCAAGTTTTTTTACACTAGAGGCTGCCCGCGACTTCGTACGCATGTATCGTCATATCTTGAAAAAAATCATGATTATCTTATAATAAAATAGCCTATGTGTTAAACAGACGTATAAGCTACAATACTGTGAAATTTCATCAAAATCTATTCAGTAGTTTTTGCGTGAAACCATAACAAACATCCATACATCCGATGCTGCTGTTACGATACCGTAGCGATAATGTTCTTCGGGCGACAAAATTAAATTATAAAACAGAACTTTTATAAAATACTTAGAAAAACACATGTGCAACATATTCACACATATAATAAAGAAGTTCACGTGGTAATAGCCGAGTAATTTGACGCTGGCGTGAAAATTTCTATGCAAATAATAACAGCAAAGAGCCGTGTTACGGAAAATGGGATTTCAAATGCAATTGTAGGGAGATGTTAGGTATGTTTTATAGTAAAATGGAGGCTGATTGTGACTTCTTAACGTTATATCATGAAAAACTAACACAATATCATAAAATAATATGGACTATGTATTATTCGGATGTACGTATAGGGTAGGTACAATATTGCCTTTCACCAAATGGGCATGATGACAAAAAACATTTTTTTAGTCCATCACATAGATTATTTTAAAATATTCGACACGTATTTTTTCTTTTATCTCTTAAACTAAAAATGACAAAGATACACTGGGTTAAAGTTGCTCGTGATGACACTCCTCATTAGGATTTTTACATAGGAGTGATGACAATAGCCCCACTCCGTAACTTTGATGCTCTGTATCTTTGTATTTATTTGTGTATTTGATCTGGTAAAAAATGTGTTTCAAATATTTTTAATAGATATATTATTTAACAGATATATAATATTAAAAGACGGACTAATTATTTTTTGAATTTTTGAATATAGTCATCATCCCTATTCTATGCAAGCTACAATATTGTAAAGTTTCATCTAAGTCTGTTTAGTAGTTTTTGCGTGAAAGAGTAACACACATCATCACATCCATCCATCGGCACAAACATTGACATTTATAATATTAGTGTTATTCTGAAGTGCAAGGTACAATCTCATCATCAGCCCTTTTAACGTTCCCACTGCAGGGACACGAGCCTACTCTCATATGTGATTATGACTACAATATTGTAAAGTTTTATTAAGATCCGTTTAGTGGTTGTAGCGTGGAAGACTAACAAACATCCTCAGATCCAACCATCCTTCCATCCATTGGCACAAACATTGACATTTATAATACCTAATAAGTAATGCTATCTACACACCAAAGCCGCCGGCAAGCCACCAGCCTAGGCCGGCGGCTTTATGTCATACGAATCATCATCATGTCAGCTTATGGACGTCCACTGCTGGACAAAAGCCTCCCAAGGATCTCTCCAAGGATCTCCACAACGACCGGTCTTGCGCTGCCCACATCCAACGGTTTCCAGCGACTTTAACCAATGCGTCAGTCCACCTTGTTAAAGGCCTTCCTACACTGCGTCGTCCGGTGCGTGGTCGCCACACGAGAACCTCTCTGCCCCATCGTTCATCGGTTCTACGAGCGATGTGCCCCGCCCACTGCCACTTAAGGTTTGCGATTCTTCGAGCTATGTCAGTGACCTTGGTTCTTCTGCGGATCTCATCATTTCTGATGTGATCACGCAGAGAAACTCCGTCATACAAATGGCAGCTGTCAAAAAAGCCGGCGGTTTTGGTGTATAGATACCATAAGGTAGGATTTACCCGCTTTCTCCTATCCGATATAAACACACCCATACAAACAAACTCCTATTAACATCTACTAAGCTGCAGCTTTATTAAGTTTGAACTTTGTACCTGTTACTGTAATGTTCTTTATCCACTGCTTTTATGACACCCTGGTAAGCATTTTATCTGAATACTACTTGCTTTGCAAATTGGATTGATGTATTTATTTAAAATATTAAAATTATTAGTGGAATTACCTCAATAGTGTTGTGCCACGTTTGTTTACATTCTAAAATTGAAATTTATTAAAATTTAATTAAAAAAGCATATTATAAAAACGAAAACGATCATTTTAGTAACAATCAAATAACTCCATAAAGTATTATAACTCTACTAGAGGCTACCCGCTACTTCGTACGTATTTATCGTCATACATACATACATACATATCCGTCACGCCTCTCTCCCATTGAGGTAGGCAGAGACCACTTCCTTCCACTTTCTACATTCCAAACACACCTCTTTCGCTTCATCCACACCGAAATCGTATCGTATCGTCATATCTTGGAAAATACACAGAATATCTTAAAATAATACAGCCTATGTGTTATTCTGATGTCCAAGCTAAATTATTGTAAAATTTCATTAAAATCTTTTCAGTGGTTTTTACGTGATGAAGTAACAAACATCCATCTATCGGCACAAACATTGACACTTATTATATTATTAGGATAAGCTATTTAAACAGTAATTTTTTAAACAATTTCCTAACAGAACTTAAACTAAACACATGAGTGTGATTGTGTTGCTCGGTCCATGACATAATGAAAGAATTGTGCAACGTTGCATAATCTGCTTCCCACGAGTTGCAGTACTTGCAGTCAACGCAACTTGCATTGCAAGATACCTATTACTTATGTTATGCTGTTTGCATTATTATAAAAAAAAATCTATGAATATTTTATTGATAAGATTTTTTTATAGTTCGTACCCAAAGGGTGGAAACGGGACCCTATTACTGAGACTCGGCTGTCCGTCAGTCTGTCTGTCGGTCCGTCCGTCCGTCTGTCACCAGGCTGTATTTTATGAACTGTTATAGCTAGAGTGCTGAAATTTTCATAAATTATGCATTACCATTGCTGCTATAACATGCAGTTGCGTTGCAGTTGCGTTGCAGTTGCGTTGCAGTTGCGTTGCAGTTGCGTTGCAGTTGCGTTGCAGTTGCGTTGCAGTTGCGTTGCAGTTGCGTTGCAGTTGCGTTGCAGTTGCGTTGCAGTTGCGTTGCAGTTGCGTTGCAGTTGCGTTGCAGTTGCGTTGCAGTTGCGTTGCAGTTGCGTTGCAGTTGCGTTGCAGTTGCGTTGCAATTGCGTTGCAGTTGCGTGACAGTTGCGTTGCAGTTGCGTTTCCCCGTGTGTTCTGGTTATATGTGTGTAATAAGATTACAAATAAATGAATGTCAAACAGATGGCAGCCACTGTAATATAAATTTTATTGCATTTTTATCATAATATTCTGCAATACCTTGACATTGAAGTGTAAATAGTCCATTAAAAAGAGATTGACCTCGATATATTGAAAAACAAGTACAAGAGTGATAAACAATTAATAAAAAGTCCAAAGTACCTACTTTAGGTAAAATTATTGAATTGTCAATACGAACAGAGAATATTTGGGTATGAAATAGCTACCGCGGTTATGACGTGTCTAGCCGCAAAAACGTTTCTTCGGTCAGTAATGCGTTAAAGCCCATAAATTGAATTTTCTATAAATTTTGAATGAAATGAGCGATAGAACGAAAAGACCAATACTATCGTTCGGTTTTTGAAAAGCATTTGACGTTGATCAAGTTCTGGAACTCTTGAACAGAGACGCTGTTTTTAACACGTTTTTATTAGGTCGTCGTGTATGTAACTATCTATGTAATCAAATCTTGTAAAAGCAATTTTACCATCTTCCAATGATCGTAGCGTACCTAGTGAAAATTGGTAGCCGTATGTGGTTCCGATGACAATACAATACTTAATATTTTTTACTTTTACATGCATTTAAAAAGCGTGTTTTCTAATGTTTTTTTTTTGCATTATAACATTCCAAGTACTTACTTATAAAAAATTATTTTCTTTGAAAATAGATGTACTTACCTTTTTACCCGACTGTTTTACGGGTTATGTTTTTCGAGAGTATGTATGTATGTATGTATAATTCTTTGTCACGCTCTATAGCCTGAACGGCTTGATGGATTTTAGCTTGAGAGGTGTCATTAGATTCGTCTTTACAGTCAAATACACTTTATAATTTACAATCATTTTACACGCAGTCGGGTTTTTTTTAAATCAAAAGGTTAAGTTATTTATGCTGTAATATCAATTCATCCTCACCCGCAATAAATAAATTGACGTAGGTAAGTAACATAGGCACCTATAGGTACTTAGTTCACATATCACTCACATATCACATTATTACAATTAAGATAACATAAACAAATACAATAGACAATTCATAAACCAGGTCTTTAAACTCTGATTAAGAATTTATCAAAATAAACATATAGATAAGTGAATACCTACAGTCAATGACCTGTGATTATAAATTATTTGATAATACAAATGAAAGAAATAACTGTGTTTGTTATTTTTATCATCAACATTTTGTCACTTTGCCATTGTAATAGGGATGAGAATTATAAACAGATGTGATTGTTATTTTGTAACCTCAAATACAAGGGCTGTCACCTTTTCTTTCTCATAAGTGTTAGGGATGTCCAAACACTAGTTATGGAAGAGAAATAATAAACATTATAAAGAGAAATAATGTTAAAAATTTTCTCTTTCTTATGAAAATTTATGATGATTTTCTTATGAAAGCACCTAATTACAGACTCTTTTGTAGTGCAATAAATGTAATTTCTATCTAAGCATGTTATGCTTAATGTGTAAGACAGAATACTACATTATAAGTGTGTAATTTTTTAATTGCTGCGTAATTTTGCCAACAGCAATCCTTGAAGTAGGTTTAAATAATTAAGTTTTTTTTTATTAGAAACCATTTCTAGTTCTATGATAAAGAAATCTATACAAAAATGATGAAAACTTTAACATTGAAATTATAATTATAATTACATAATTATTTAATCATTATCAATTTTACAAAACTAGGGAAATAATGTAACGATAGTAGCAACTGTCGTATCACTTGTAAACCGATGGTAATATCCTTCGAACATAGATTACAACACTAATTCAGTACAGATCTGTAATCGATTATCGATTACGCCACTGGTAACTCGAATCGGCCAGTTTATCGCTCGACTCAGTCCGCATGCACGTTTCTGCTCGTGCGCCACGCGCCAATCTGACGGAGCAATTTAAATTTCGAACTTTCAAGCGCCATTGATTGGTGGACAGCGAAAAAAAGGATTTCGACATTCGAATTTTGATTAGAATTCCGTTGGAATTGCAGTGCGGGAAAGTCGAATAAATAAAATATCTTTTCGTGTGTTGGTGTTTTGAGATTTTTTATAAATTGTGCTTACTTTTTACGAGTATTTGTGGTTATTTTTGACTGCAACTGTGGAATAACTATATACCTACGTGAAATACAGGCAAGTGGATGGATAACTTTGTTTTCTGCGTACTTCTAATGAGTTGGCTTATCTACTTATTATGTACAATGTTATCTTAATTTTCTCTCGAGTACACCTTTAATTATTATTAATCCACGTGTATCGTAAAACCTCTATATTTATATAAATTTCAATTTAGTTTTAGTGCAAAAGATCTTTTTATAGAACCTTAAAAATTTACAAGAATTTATCGATTTTAGAACTTCGTTTGTATTGAAGACTAAGCTGTATGGATTTTGGTCCTTGCCTGTCCTGAATGGACGAATAACAAAAAAAACTTTGTTTTGTTTTCAACAGGTGTTCACACTAGTTTTGCATATGTTAGTAAACATTAATATGCGGAACTTTGCGCGCTTTTTTAGTTACTTAGATAACAAAAAATCTCTGAGTTATTGGGAAAAATAAATAAATAAATAATAAATATTAGTACCTAATAGTTTCGATACATACATACATCAATACATATCTGTCATGCCTCTCTCCCATCGGGGTAGGCAGAGAGCATTATTCCCTTCAACTTGTTACGATCCAAACACACTTCCTTCATTCACATCCATCAATCGCCTCATACATACTCGATACATTTTTAAAAATCTTTGAATTAAATTTAATCATAAATTCTTACTATGAATGTAATAATAATAATGTAGTACTAACGTATGATTCAGTCGTAAATATAATATTATGTTGTTAAGTACTTTTACTCATGATTTTTGAACAATTTCGAGTGATTTAATGAGTGCGGTCGATAATTCGTGGCGATCACGACATTTCATAATTTTCTATGTATGCTGTGACGTAAAATGCATGCCGTAATACAGAGACGGATTAAGGTGATAAGTTTTTATTGATTGGATATAAAGTTAGTAATAATTTGATACTCGGGACAGGAGATTATTAAAAAGTTATTTTGATTTTGTTGCAATATCTAATTTTAAGTTTTTAAAATAACAAGTAGGTACCTATTATTAGCTACCTAGCTAGCTAGCTACCTACCCGAAGAACAATAAATAATATACCTTTGTATATTTCTGAATCAAGTGAGTTAATAATTCATTATATTGTGATGTAAATTGTTTATTAAGTTTTTTAATAGGTACCTACTTGTTTTTCTAATTCCAAATCCGTCTCTGTAACGAATTCAACAAAATCTGCATAAATTGCAGTTTTGGAGTGGCCACCACAATTCTCTATGGAAATTTTTGTGAAAATTGTAACTGATCTGCTGCGTTTTTTTCCACTAGCCACACCACGAAATTTGCAAATGTGAAAATTGCTGCCTTAACCAAATTAGGTACATTAAAATAAGTGATGTAAAGTAAGTTTATGTAAAAATAAATTGTTTCCGCTATTTTATTATGTACCTAATGTTACTTATTTTAGGTAGTTACAGTTTATTTATTTTATTTTAAGGATGACTGTTTTTATATGAACGCCGATAAAATCCAAGTAACATATAGTATTTACAATAGACTTTCATAATTTGCTATAAATACAAACTTACTACAGACTGGCTAAAAAGAGTAAAAAATAAAAAGTGGCAACACTGTAGCGTCTCGTCCCTTTTAAATCGATCTAAGAAAAACAGGACGACACTACAGTTTAATTTTACTCATTTTGGCCAGTCTGTAAATATACATAAACATATACAGCGTTATTACAAAACGTTATTTTATGGCCTAGAACACACGGGGAAACTCAACTGCAACTGCTAGTTACTTCTGAGTTGCATCTAAGTTTCTGCCATAGACTCCTTTAAAGATTTCAAACTAGTTGCGTCGTGTGTGGTTTTCTAAAGGAGTCTATAGCAGAAACTGAGATGCAACTCAAAAGTAACTAGCAGTTGCAGTTGCGTTACCCGTGTGTTCTGGGTCTCTTCTTCTTCTTCTTCTTATTTAAGAGCTAAGCTCTTGTCGGTGGAGCCTCTTCCATCCCTCCCTATTTTCTGCCTTCTTTTTAACATCTTGATACGACATGACACCCGCCTTTTCCTTCACCTGTTCTAGGAACGTCCGTCTGGGTCTTCCTCTCTTCCTTTTCCCTTAAATTTTTCCTTCTATGATGTTTTTTATGAAGGAATCATGTCGTATCAAATGTCCTAGCATCTTTCCTCTTCTGTTCTCAATAGATTTTAGTAAACTTCTCTTTTCTCCCACAATCTGTAATACCTCCTCATTTCTCTTCTTTTCAGTCCAACTTATCCTCTCCATTCTTCGCCAACACCACATCTCAAATGCCTCCAGTCTTTCTCTATCCTTTTTATTCATTGTCCACGTTTCGCTGCCATATAGAGCGATACTCCAGATATACACCTTTATAAGCTTTTTTCGGATTGTTCTTGCTATGCGGGCTTTGAAATACTTTTTATTATTAAAAGCTTGCTTGGCCATCGCTATCCTAGCAATTATATCAGGTGTACATCTTGAGTCGCTGGTAATAAGACTGCCCAGATATTTAAATTGTTTAACCTGCTCTAATACTGTGGAATTTATTTTAATCTGTCTATGCCTGGCTATTGATTTTGACGCTACAAGTGTTTTGGTTTTTGCCACATTGATTTTCAAACCAAATTCCTCAAAAACCTGGTTCATGTCCGTTAGTAGCTCTTCTAGCTGGTTTGAGCTTTCGGCTAACGCAGCTATATCGTCAGCAAACCGTATAAATTGTATTTTTGTCCCATTGTACTTAACTCCCCCTTTTCCTGATTCTACTAGTTTTCTGATGGCACATTCTATAAAAATATTAAATATAAGTGGTGAAAGTGGACATCCCTGCCTAACTCCTTGTCTTATCTTTGCCTGTTCCTTTTCTTCTCCTATTTCTATTACTGTTTCCTGGTTTCTATAAAGCTCATTTCTGGGTTCTGGGTCTCTTCTCAGTTCTGGGTCTAACGCTTACAATATTTTAATTAAATCAATTAAGTATTTTGACGTTTCTAACGTTTTAAAAAGATAAATCATTGACAACTGTCTTGATTTAAAGCTTTAACTGGCATCTTTTGTAACTTTTTAAATTACTTCCCAATGGCCGGTAGCTTAGATTAATGAACTAAGACGTAGATGGAATGGACCCAAAAAATAGTCCCATGAAATGCTTTTTTCATGGGCATATTGAACTTATTTTATGTGACAAATTGTACCTACTTATCATTGTTTGGCCTATTAAAAATAACGCAAAAAATTACTAAAGGTCTGATAGATCATTAAAAACTGTCAAACGGTCAAAGTCATTTATAGGTACTTACCACAGTTGATAAAATATCATTAATTTACTTTATTTCAAATTGTGCTATGTTATAAAATTTAAGTTTGACTTCAATTAAGTACTTACCTACTTAATTATAAATAGTTATTTTATAACGGGCTCAAGTCTGCTAATTTACAATATTCTCTGTTGTATGTCGGCAGCGTGTCAATGAAAGTGTCAATGTCACTTTTTGACACGTTTGGTCGCAATCAGTGCGAGCCAATGTTTAGCAGAATACCGAATGTGTTAAAAAATGCCATTGACACACTGCAGACACACAACTGAGGCTAAGTATTTTAAATTAGCAGACTTAGGCCCGTAGTTAGTCCAAATAAAATTGTCGTCAAAATTGTCGGCTAATAAATAACTGAAGGCTCTCTCTTCCTTACTTTAAGAGAGGGGTAATGGGTACTCTTATCAAGAAAACGAATGGAGGGACGACGGAGAATCTTCAAGAAACCTCGCCTCCGTAGCAATACTTCAAAGGAATTAAGATATTCATCACCACTTTGTTGGCGGAAAAAAAAATGTATTCGACAGTAACAAAAATTAATGAAACGAACAATCCGTTACCCTTTTAAATGAATTGATAAAAAAAATCCTTCCGGTTTATTTTTAGGGTTCCGTTCCCGAAGGGTGAAAACGGGACTCTTTTACTGAGACTCGGCTGTCCGTCTGTCACCAGGTTGTATCTTATGAACCTTTATAGCTAGAGCGTTGAAATTTTTCCACATTATATATTACTATTGCCGCTATAACAACAAATAGGTACTAAAATTAGAATAATAATAATTAAGCGGAATAATTATAATAATTTCCATACCAAAAAAACTATATTTTTTGCCATTTTTGCTCAATAGTGAATGCTACGGAACCCTTCTTAACCGAGTCCGGCTCGCACTTGGCCCGTTTTTTTATGAACTTTAATTGCCGAATGATTTTTTGTTTCAGAATTTGAATTGCTACTATTTAAATGATTGTTTGATTATTTTTAACCGCTTTCGATGGATTTAGCTTCAATCTTTTTTAGTAATTCTATTAACATTATATTTTTGTGTCGATGGATGGATGGCTGAATAGATATAGATAGATGGATGAATAGATGGATGGATAGATGTGTGCGAATTTACAAATAAGCGCTGACTTCCCGCCACTGTAGGTACAAACTTGAAATCAATTTACACGGGGTTGTTTTTCAGGTCAGTAGCGCTGACTTGTCTCGATATCGCCACTAGAAACTTACACTGTATAAATCAGTCTTTTAGGAATGAGAAACAATCAAAATTCAACGTTAATTCAAAAAGGTTTGATCTTAAATTAGTAATAAAGTACCTACAATCGAAAAGGCTCAAGAGTTCATCAGAATTTCAACTTGATTGGAAAGATCTATTTCACTTAAAGCTAGTGATGGGCAAATTATTTGTTTTATATCGATGTATAATATTGATATATTTTGAATACTGTCGGTAAGTATTAATCAGGATGAAAATATAAATATTTTGATAGATCGATATTTAAAAAAAAAATCAGACCTATGACCAGTGTTCTTTAAATATAAAATTTTATATTTAAAATAATAATTTATTGATGATGGGTAAATCGAAAGTTGAATACGTAGCGTATGCTTAGTTGCTGGTATAAAAATTGAATATTACAAATTAAACATCTTAATTCATAAACACACTACATTGTTTTTACAGACATACCCAAATCACCAATAATTATTATAAGACTATATTCTCACACTTTCATTGTTTCATACTATATTTCTATATTAACTAAATTAACTATTTAACTATATTTTAACATTACAAATTAATTCCATTATTTTGTAAAATAAAATCGACATTTTGAATAATATTGGTATCGAAACCCGTGCCTTCTTACAGCTTTTCAAGTAATTAATTTAGATACAGCGTTCAAAGGATTGTTTTAAGTGTTATTAAAACTATAATGGAAATCAAATTTAATATTTCTAAACGATTATGCTTATGCTGTCCAAGTTACAGGAATTGTTATTTCATGACAAAAGTAAATAATTAAATATTCATAACTAGAGGCTGCCCGAGTTAAGTATTTTTCGTCTTATCTTCAAAAAAAAAACATTATATATAAAGTAATATAGCCTATATATTATTCTGTTGTTTAAGCTTCAATATTGTCTTTCCTCAAAATCAAAATATACTGTGATGTTCAGAGATGTTTGTCTTAAGTCTGGGTCTTTGTGGGTATCACATAGGTTAACCTTACCTATATTTGCTTATGGTAAATCATAAAATCATGCTTTATTTTAATTGACATTAGCAACATCTACAATTGTAGTTGCCATTTCAAAAATATATTTTTCTATAAAATATAGTCTTTCAATACACATTAAAAATCGCCCTCTACCAACAAACTTCCTTAAGAATTACCACATCAAAGCCTTTTAGAGTGCCTTTAAGATTGAGCTATCCACTTCATGTTTACCCAATTACACGAAGGCTTTACCATCTTTTTGATCTGAGTCACTACTTTCCCTAACAGCCATTCGGAACCAATTCACCATACAGATTTTTATTCAATAGTAAAGTAAATAATTGCGCGTAAGGCCTTTAACCTTACGCGCAAAATAATTGCGCGTAAGGTTAAAGGTATCTATTCACCACACACACACAAATAAGGATTCTCAGTGCCACGATTGAATGTAAGTAGGTAATTCTTCGTTTAGTGTTGATAGTTCATATTTAGGACGTTTTCAGACTAGCGTTTTTCTCGTTTATTAAAGCGCGTTTGCGCGCTTCTTTTGCTCGTAGTTGACGCAATTCTAAGCTCGTATAGTGCATGTTGATACTGATACGACACCACCAAGAGTTCGAGTGCGCGTCCGGTTTTTTGAAGCGTGTATGTAAGCGCCAAAACACACGGTGAAACGCAACTGAAACGAAACGTTGCAAACTAGTTGCGTCGTGTGTGGTTTTCTAAAGAAGTCTATAGCAGAAACTTCGATGCAACTCAAAAGTAACTATCAGTTTCAGTTGCGTTGCATTTGCGTTTCACCGTGTGTTTTAGATCTAACGCGCGTATGCTGAAAAGTACCGTAAACGTGCGTATAAAAGACGAGGTCTGAAAACGCCCTTAAGAGCTTTCTCGGTGGAGTACTTTCGTTCTGATTTCACTTATTCTATAAGATTAGACTATACTTATTATAGATGAGAGGAAGATAAGTACTTTTAAAACTTTTCTACTTTACAAACCCTTTTACAAAACAAACAAATACAAAAACAAACTTTAAAAAGGTTACTTTATGAAATATTTTACTTAGAGTACCTTACGCAGATGAATTTAAGTATCTTCACAAAAATCTATTCGTCTAACTCTGAGTCACTTCCAAAACGATACGTGCGAGATACACATCTATAAAAGGTACAATAAAGTAGGTACAGGTTAATAAAAGCCTCGCATTTCGGCGGAGAGAAGGTAATGGCACTCGAAAAGCAATCTTGTAGGTCCGAGTCTTTCATCCTTGTATTTGATGGTTTGGTATAAAATACGAGCTTACTGTCTTATAAGTTAAGTACCGTATATAATAAGTTTATCTTTGTTATTTATATTTTGTTTTTTCTATGTATCTATCCAGTATGTAAAGAGAAAAAGATGTACAAGGCGAGAGTAGATGGTAATTGAGAAGGGAAGGCCAAAGCAACGTTTCGAGAAAGTGGAACTAGTGGAAGTCTTGTCGAGGAAAGTAAGAAGTACCCTAAACCGACGTGCATGCATAAGGCGATTGAGGAATGTAGATGCAGCGAAGGAAGTGTGTTTGGATCATAGCAGCTTTAGGGAAGTGGTCTCTCTCTACGCCAATGGGAAAGATGCGTGCGAGATAGGTATGTGATGTGTGTGTAGAAGTTTTTTTTGTTAGCCATTCAGATCCCAACTACTGGGCAAAGGCCTCCCCCCGCGACTTTCCATTTAACACGGAGAAGTATTTAGAATACAAATTATAGAGCGTATTTACCTAACCCTCTATTTTTATTACTCAACACAAATTATTATAATAAATTAAAATGTCAAAACTTTACCTAACTATTTTTCAGAGAGCACTTTTTTCTCTTATTATTATTATTTTATTATTATTATTATTATTTGACGTCTTCAGCATGAAAACCTGATAGTTAAGTAGTAAAAATCGCTCTATCTTTCAACTTACAACCAACATAACAGGATCACGTACTCAAGGCAATCGCTTTTAGGTTTTAGACCGGACGTCATGTGTTAAGGATTTTTCCGCTTAATTGATTAAAGAGGGACCCTATGTTTGGGCTCAAACGTGAATGCCCATTGGTCGGAAGGTAGATAGAATAAAACCAATTGACTTCCTTTTTTCGCACCCTTCCAAGTGTTTGAGCTTTTACTTTTCATGTTTGTGCCCATTCAATCACGTTTGTCAGAGTGTAGCCAAGTTAATATTGAAATACTTGTACTTATTGGGTAGGAATCAGATCAATTTTCTTTTAGATTCTTTTGTGTTGGCGATTTCTTTTGATATACTTCGTACCAACTAAAATAAAGGAATAATGAAGCTTTAATTTTGTTCTAATTTTATAATTATGAATTTTGTTCCATTTTTTAATTATGAATGAAAACATTTCTAAGTATTTTATAAAACATGACGATTTAGACAGTGACAGGTATAAAATATCTGTCAGTTTTTCATCTGTTAATGGTGAGACAGGACCATAAATACTTCGTTTACAATGGTTCAATTCTTATTGTTTAAAATTACCGCATAAATCAAATAACTTTAAGTACAGCACGACTAAACACAATGCAGGTAAGTAATATGCAATATTATATCGTAGACAGTTATTTTTTTAAAGTTGGATTTTACTTAGGTATATTACCTATAAAATTGAGTGATAGGGTGGTTGTTTAAAACGACAGGAATTGACCTCACAGGTCAATTTTGAACTTGAAAAGCAACTCAAAAGTCTCAAGTGAGTTTTACGTAAATGAATCTGATTCATGTGTTGTGAAAGACTTACTATCAGTGTGAATGAACGCTGTATGCCGCTATCCTATTAGCAGTTCACTAACTTGTTATCATAATATGTGACTTACTAATTTGAGCTCTAAACTTAGCTCTTGACGCGTTAAAATCGAGTTTACTGTAAAGTTTGCTAAGTTTCAAGTTGTTTGTTATAAATAGAAACCTAACGCTAAGTGCTTTATCTACTTTCGTTAGGGTTTATTTTTGAGGTATTTTGTTCACCTTTTCTAAGTTTTGGGATTGTGTAGGTACCTACATAATGAGCATGATGACTAAAAAAATTTTTTTAGTCCATCACATAGATTATTTTAAAATATTCGACACGTATTTTTTCTTTTTTCTCTTAAACTAAAAATGACAAAGATACACTGGGTTAAAGTTGCTCGTGACGTCACGCCTCAGTACGATTTACCTAAATACTAAAGCCAAGGTCACAATGAAGTTACTTACCCGTAACATAACACACATGTACATACCTACGCATATCTTATATTCCATTGAAACCTCCTATACAAGTGGAAAAGAATTTGCGAGTTGCTCAACCGAACTTCCTTCCGGTGCGAATGGCGAGAAGCGCCGAGCCGTGACAGCATGGCCGACAAAGATGGCGCCACTTGTACCATATGGGAGACATGTTTTTTCGGCACTTTTTTGCGCATCGGGAAAAATGCGAATGGCAATAAAAATGGGTGCCGATTTGTGTTATTTTGATTTTATTGTTGCGTTTTATCCGCTAGTCTAGTAGGTATTATTTTTTTCAGTACCTAGGTTTCAGTTAGGTAAAAGTTAAATGATAGTTAGGTAATCAACGTTTTTTTTTTCTTTTAACACATACCTAGGTAGGTATGTTTTTGAATACTACATATAATATAGGTATTTTTTATTCGTTTTATTCATTTACACTACAATTTTCACATATTGCATTCAATTTAAATTTAATTAAACCATCCAGTCGTTACCTTGTAATTGCAAAACTACAATGTATCTCATGTTTTATCACCATTTTTAAGCAAAATACATCATTTTATTTAGATACCTCTAAATAAAATGATGCCCGAATTCGCCTTCCTATGTGTCTATTTAAAAACTCTAACACTGCCAAAAGCCTGCAAAATTACATGTTAAATAAAAAATGTCGTATTAGCCCCGACTCTAATATTTCACCCTCGAGGCTCAGCTTATCAACAGGAAATGGCATTTCAAATGAAACACTTCGCAATTTGCCTCACAAGGGACGAAAAGAGTGGCCAATTGGCGTGGTTGGTATTGGTAGTGACTGCTTGCTCTCTGCTGCTCATACTGTGGGTCGTGGGTTCGATTTCCATTAGATACAAACATTGATCTGGTGTACAGAGATTTTTGTCTTAAGTCTGAGTGTTTGTGTGTGAATATTATGTAGTTATATTAAATCATTATACTTAGGGCCTGTTTTACTATCTACAGCTAAAGTTTATCTGACAGATATTTTATACCTGTCTCTGTCTAAAACGTCATGTTTTATGAAATAGAGATAGGTTTATCTGACAGTTAAATTTTAATAGTACGTGCTGAAACGGGCACAAAATCATTAAACTGCAATTTTAATGATTTTGTGCCCTAATTATCAATCAAATTACCTAATTATCGTAAACTTTACTTATCTGAATGAAAAAAAAAACTAACTAAATGACAATAAATATAATGCTATCTACACACCAAAGCCGCCGACATTTTGACAGCTGCCATTCGTATGACGAAAAGCTGCAGGTCTAGCCCAGCGGCATGCCGGCGGCTTTAGTGTGTAGATAGCATCAGCGACACTACATTACGTACCTAGAACCCTCATAATTGAACTTTCGTGTTTGTGACAAAGTTTAGACACCATTAGGTAAGTACTGACAACACAAGTAGGTTAATTCTCCTCTAGTGACAATGTAGAGAAGTACCTAATCTAAACTTCCTGACGATAGTGACGCCATATTGCATAGTTCAGGCATTGCTCATGAGTAAATAGGTTATACTAACAAAGTTTGCCATACCGCCATACTTAGAACGCTTATGTAAAATGACAGAAGTCAACGTTAAAATCTTGAAGTTATGCGCGTTTTCAGATTAGCGTTTTATACTCGCGTATACGCTAGTTTTTTGAAGCGCATGTACGCGCGTCTACGTGCATCTTTTATTTATTTATTTAACAGTTTATTGTAACATGATAGTACATAGAGACAAAAAAAAAGAGAAGTTATACAAAAGGTACAGTATATTTCTAAAAGAAATTTCTTCCTGTAGACCCCACAGAGAGAAGTGATAGCATGAAGGCAGGATAGTCACTACAATAAACAATAAATAAACACACTACGCACTAGCGTTGACGCGCTGCTAAGCTCGTATAGTTTAGGTATGACTTATGTTGATATTGACACGATACCAATACCACCACCGGTTTAGCGTATATGCCCGTATAGGTACGCGCGTCTGGTTTTTTTAAACGCGTAGGTATATAGCGCGCGTAAACAAGTGCGTTTGCGCGCGTATGTTGAAAACGCTTAGTCTGAAAACGCCCTAAACAGTCTTAATTATTTAACTTCAGTACTTCGAAATTGAGGATCTAAACTAATTTTCAGCGCTTCCACGTTTATCAGTGCAAGGCTTTGTCGATGTAACTAGCTTAAGGATTTTAGCCATTGCGGGAACTGCTTTCAATTACAGTTTACCGTCAGGCTTCATAATATTAACTTTTATCTACAAGGATGTAACGTAAAACTGTAAGGCGCGCAAGTTGTTTCATAGCTCGTAGCGTCAGGCGAAAACGGGGGAAGCGCTGGAGCGCAGGAGGTGCGCAGATATATAGACGGGTTATACCTGTGTCATCTTTTGCTAGAGAAAAACCTCCCCCAAGGATCTCCACAACAACCCGTTTTGCGCTGCCCACATCCAACGGCTTCCCGCGACTTTAACCAAGCCGTCAGTCTTGTTGGAGGCCTACCTGTGTAACTCGTGACAAAAATATACAAAATGTATATCCCCTTTTATCTAGACAATCTGCAAATGCACCTACAACATCCAGATATAAACTAAAATCAACTCACAAATAGCTACATTGTCCCACAGGAACCAATCATAAAAGGCTTTTGCGAAACGCTCTGAAATCAGATTTGAATATAGATTCAAAGTGTTCTATACACGAATATATTAAGACTATTTCGAAAACCAACAATGGATTTTCAGTATCCAACACTAATTGTAGTTAGAGCTTCTCGACTGATTTGCAAGTGAAATTCAAAATGGACCTATTGTGGAACTTTGCAGCCAAAGACCACAAATTGATTCATTTAAATGGGCTGTGGTGATTTATACAAAGAACATAGTAGATAACACCGTAATGCATTATTTACTTAATTTGGAAATATACCTACTTATATAAAATAAATATTAATATTGAATATACATTTAATGATGTACAGAAACATAACAACTAAAATCCCAATAAAATATATAAGAAAAAAGAATAGCAAAGACGCTAACTTTAAAACTGAAAGAAACCTACCACAATTTTTCATAAACAAGGTAAGGAAAAACTAAGATATTGTTTTATATATGCTTATGATAATGTTTTTAATTGTCTAGATGAAAATACAATATTGTTTTTCGATGGAACTAGCTTAAATGTACGAAGAGAAGGCCGAGATTTTTAGTAAAATGTGATTACAGTACAATGTGGTAGTAAAACAGTAGTAGTTTTACAAGAAAACAAAACATCAAAAGGAAAATCATCTAATCAAGCCACTGGTGTCCCACAGCTGAGCAAGGGCCTCCCTCCTTCTCCACGATGCTCTATCCTGAGCCGCTTCTGGACAGATCTGGACAGATCTGGATGACTGGACAGTCATCCATGAAAAACATCAAAAAGAAAAAAAACTAAGTTGGTAATAACCGATTATGAATAAAATCTCTTTCATTTTTCATTAAAAAGTTTCATCAATGAACTCAGCGTTGAACAAAGTTTTCCCTCAGAGAATAGCGACTATATATTAGAAATGCAATAGTGCCGACACATCGGTGATGTCCGATTCCAACCTCTAGACTCCGGACTAATTGCAAGAGGGATTGAATCGAACGGCCTTTGCTTTGATTCTCGTTACGGTCCAATGCATCGGTATTGGGAATATTTGGAGAAAAAAGTTGCCTGTCGAGAGGATGTCTTGACAACAATATTGTTTTATAAACGTATGGTTACAGATATAAATTATATAGTAAAAGATAAAAAAGAACGCGTCGGAGAACCATTGGAGAGGCCAGCTATGGGCTAAAATGATGACCATGATGCAAATAAAGGAAAAGGATTCTGATAAAATAGAAAAACATAAAATTTCGAAAAATAATTGGAATAATAACCTTAAAATTGAAATAAATGCAGTACAAACAAATATTTATTGCTGCTTAAAAGACGTAACTGAAAAAAACAATATTGGTCAAGTTGTAAACAAAGAATTATCAAAGTAATTTCACTGACCAAGCCTCAAAAAAAACCCACTTTAAAATATCCTCGAGACGAAGAGAGAGCGAGAGAATTTTCGAACTAACATTCTTTTGTACTTAATATACTTTTGCACTACCGAAATAACATAATTCGAAATTCAGTTAAAGAGTCTGCGGACTGCAGACTTTAAATAAAATAAGTAATTAAATTAGACATTTATGCAGAGCCCAGTAAGGTAAACATGAAAATATGTGAATGAATCAGTGTAGACTTTAAAGTAATTATCATATGTCTCATTACCCAAAACCTCACAAAATTCATCAAGTTTCCTTCTACAGTCGAATCAAGTGTCCTTATCGGTCATACAGAAAACATAAGACAATAGCATCGAACGAGCAGTCACGCCTCAGATCTTAGATTAAGTCATTAATATGCTAACAGCATCGCCTCGTGGACTGTGTGTGTTCGATGCAGCTTGGTGAAAGATTTTACTATTAATTTCAGGTTAGAGGAAAAGACTAGGAAAATAATGGCTAAGTTATAAAGCTGGTGAATGGTTTATGCGCACTGTGACAAAAATATTGATGACTTTTATCTATTGAAACAAGATGACAATACTCTCGTTCGTTGTGTTTATTAGAAAATATTGCTGTAGAGAAAATATATACCAGTATTTAAACTAGAATATGATTTACAGACAAAAAATAAAAGACACACGAAAGTCTGTCGTGTACCGATGTTTAAACATAACATTTGTTAGCCAAATAGCTAAATTTCAATTGTACCATAAGTAAAATGCCGTCTTTTTTCTCGTCTTTAACAAATAAAGAGTCTTTTTATCGATCTAATGGAGCATTGACTTAACACTGCAACAGAAAGCATTTCCATTTTGACCAGTGCTTGCTCCAACCATACATTTTGCCAAATCTCTTTTCAACTTTAAACCATTTATAGAAACAATTAACGCCCGTTATTAATAACCTATCCTGATCCGTTTCGATTTCGACCAAATCGAGATTGAAAAAACAAAACACAATTGTCACTTGTGTACCAAAAACATGTCAAGAACACAATTGTGTTTTGTTTTTTCAATCTCGATTTGGTAAAAACGGATCAGGATAGGTTATTAATAACGGGCGTTAAAGAGCAGCGCAGTGAAACATTAAATCATCTACATACTAAAAGCCATTTAAATTACATTAGCCGCATCCTTCTCAAAGTGGCTGTACATATAAAATTCCATCAGAGTTGGCTCGTGTTGGCCCGAGATGGTCTGAGTTGGCCCGTTTCCATCTACAAGTGAATCCTCGATGAGCTGTCAGAGGTATGAGGGTAACTCTTACCGAAATGACGAAGTTTTGAGTTGGGAAGTTTTGTTGCGATTGTTCTGTATGGGGTGGTGTATCTATACCATGTGTATTAATTTTATGCCATTATTTATTTGATTGTATTTTCTTTATTTATTGATATAACAATAATGCAGTAGAAACATGTAAAATAAAAACGCTCATTATTATTTTTAACAACACCAGTTTGTCTTTAATTAACTTTTATAACTTATAAGATATCATTCCATTATAGTTTTGATTATCTTTTACCATTTATACATGTATAAGACCAACATTCTGATCTGAATTTTCATTATAATTTACAAGTCGCTACATCAAAAGATTAGCAAAATATTCTGTTGCAATTTACCCGTCCCTTGTTACAAATAGACGACATAACTATACTCTTTCATTATGTATCTTTTACGACCGACGCGGTATAGCAAATCAGAATACAATGGAAGTTCAAATCAATCGTACGTACGTAGGCGATGCGATGCCCGCAGCATGCGAAGTGAGCCTGCCCTTGTCTGGTCGTTGTCATCGTGGAGTCATTCGCATCACGAGGAATGCAATGTCATGACACTGGTCTGCACTTCCATCACAACCGACAAACAATCTTGAACTCTACACTCCCACGATAAGAACCCAATAAAAATCACAATAACAAAACTTATAACCTTACATCATTAACCAACTTCACAACTTTTAACAACTTTGAACGATATTATAAGCGTACAAGAGTTGAGTTTTGTGTAATCTCAATGAGCAACAAAGGGCATTATCCAGGCATCGTCGGCTCCTTGTGCTGCATTCCATTGACGCCACACCAAAAGAAAATGTAAGTCGTCGGCGTGGAATTTAAAATTGCTTGAAAGTGAATTTCAGTTACACCGTTTGATAAGTGGGGAGTGGTTCAATGGCGATCGTGGTTTGTTTTTGAAGAGACTGCTCCTCTATGTGCATCGATAGGGAATTTGAGACTTATGGTTTCATTGCTAAGGTTATTTTCGGGTTGTGTTTTGTGGAGGTCGTGGCTGGTACCGAGTGCGTCGACACTACAATTTTAGCCCGGATGGTTTCATGCAGTTTTTATTGTGGTAGGGTCATGTGCCGGCGCTTTCGTTTTATTGCCTTAAGGATTTCTGCGTAGTCCATCGGGTTCTAATTACGTAAATTGACGTTTGTCGTAATTTCCTTTGTAATATACGTTTGCGTGCTTCGTGAAGATAGCATCTGAAGTGTTTAATTTATTAATTCAAGCAGGTAAAATACTGGTTAAAAGTTAATTTTATTAGCTTGATTTTATTATCTTTGGCGTTTTAACTACATAAATAAAATGGTCAGGAGAAGCTAGTAAAATACTTCTCGTAGTTATTCTCAATTACTTATCTTCTTCTTGCATTTTTTTCGACCAGACATGAATAAACTACCGAATCTGAATGTCAATGACGATGGCAACCGGTTGTCATCTAAACATAACTCGGGACTACAATTAGATCGGCGCGTGCGCGTTTTATTTTCATTTGTTTTAGGCCGTGAACTTGCACTTGTACATGTGGCTGTTACGTCTTTTGTTTCCGTTTTTATCACCGAATTTTACAACTTGATTTCTAAACGTAGGTAGGTATAAAAAGTAAAAGCACATCTTGTTCAGAAAGGTAAACAGAAATAAAACTCTGATACATCTACGTACAACAAACGTGTTTTTTTTATATCTTACATATAGGTATCTTACATAACATAACATAACCGATCGAAAAGAAGTCACACAGACAATTCTGTATTCAGCGTTGGCAGCAAGCGAGTATGTTACTCGTTCAAAATTTTTAAACATTATTTTTTATCACTTATTTTTTTTTGTACATTAAATTCTCGATTATTCGATTATTTAACAGTTGAATTAAATTCTTTATTTTATCAAAGATATTACGATAAATGCGTACTTACGATGTCGCGAGAGGTCATCAAAGTAGGTTTTAGTATGGGTTTATCATCAAAAGAACCAGGAAATCTTTGGAACCGCATCCGGAATCATTACAGAAACTTCAAAAGGGTTGAGGCCGAGATTCTAACTAAGAAACAGTGACTTGCAATTTTTTTGCCCCATTCACCCAGTTTGGGAGGTCATCGTCCTTTAGCGAAGTGGTTACAATCAAATCTAAATATAGAATATAGTATGTGAGTCGATGCATTTATGAAAAAGATAGAGTGCCATTTTGCACCTTGTAACTTTTTTTTAAGGATAAGTAATCTTTTTGGTGTTTGAGTTTTAACTTTAGTATAATAAACATGGAAAGCAAAAGACATACTCCCCGTTCCGTGATAATACAGTACCTAACATGAGACACATGTCTTTGCACATTTCACACTAAACTTCCTTCTTTATTGACATTCCTAAAAATTTATTCCTTGAATGGGATTTTTTCACACTGATTGCATTATTAGCCGCGAACTACATAGAATCGTTTCTTTTTATTCCTAGAAAATGGATCGAAAAATCAGAAAGATTGCTAGTGGCTAATTCATAAACATTTCTTATGAAATTGTCATGAAGTGATTGAGTTAAGTACGAAAATACCAAAAAAAGAACATCATTCTTTTCTCCATCGAATTCTAAATAATACTTCGATAAAGTACCTAATTATTATCATTTTATCAAAGTGCCAACTTGTATCTTGTCTTCCCATTTACATAAAGTAGGTGCATAGAAACCAGAAGGAAGTAATAAATAAGTCGACCTCACTCAGTAACTAGATATCAAGCGAGACTAATTGAAAAATCGATTTTCTGTCGCCAGGAAAAAAACTCTGACGAGAATATAACGTTTTTTACATTTAAGTGTTCCGTAACTTTTTATTTATTTATTTAATTGCACTCGCACTGCCATTATCACTGAACTGAAAACTTAACTTTTTAAATGAATGACTGTCATTGTCATAATAACTGATATCAGTTTGTATTTAGTCACAGTTGAGTGGTTTTAACAGTGACCTTAAATGAGAGGGATTGACGGGCTGATGAGGTTTGGATCATAGCAAGTGGATTAAAGTGGTCTCTTTCTACCCCGATGGTGCCCGATGTGAAAGAGGCATAATAGTTGGGTCCCAAGTCTGCTAATTTAAAATTTTTAAAGTAGTCTCAGTTGTGTGACTACTGAGTGTCAATGGCATTTTTTGATACATTTCGTATTCTGCTAAATAATGGCTTACGTTGATTGCGACTAAATGCGTCAATGGCCGTGCGAGTGGTGGTGAGTACTCAATAGTCGAGTGTCAAAGGCACGTTTTGACACATTTGAGACTGAGACTATTATAAGCTATCATTATAAGCTAGCAGTCTTAGGGGGGCCTATGTAAGTACGAGAATATGCTTTTTTGGGCAAAGGCCACACCTTTCATCTTCCAATTTTTCCGGTCATAAACAATCTCCGTCCAATCTATAGAATCTTTTTATCATAGTTTTCGCGATGCAATACTAATTTTAAATTTTAAAAATATTAATCTACGCCAATCTTTCACGATACCCTAATATGTATAAACTAGGTAGGTACCTAATGATACCATTATAATCAGTAATGACCTTGTGCCAATGTCACGCCTCAAATGACTTTAGCAATGACTAAATACGGAACCCGCATGTCTGTATTAAGAGTCTAATTTACAAACAATATATAAAATGTAGCTATAGGTATTTTTGTAAGGGCGTTTTCAGACTATCGTTTTAAGGTCTATCTTATCTACACAGATCCGCGCCGTGCCCGGGGAGTGTCCGAGCCGTGGCCCGTCAGGAGGGAAAACAATACGTCATCATGACAACGTGTGTGAACGAATCCATAGAAAATGTATGGAATGATATTTTTTCGCTGAGACGTCCCGGAAACGGCCCGGCCATGGCCCGGACACGTCCCGGGCACGGCCCGGATCTGTGTAGATAGACAAAAGTCTATATATATAATAAGATATAAAGATACGCGCGTATACTTACGCTCATTTTTTGAAGCGCGTGTAGGTACGCGCGTCTTTTACTCGTACGAGCGTTGACGAGCTTCTAATAAGCTCGCGTAATCCATTTTGATACTAACATGACACCACCGGTTTGAGCGTATACGCCCCTGTACGCGCGTCTGTTTTTTTTAAGCGCGTATGTAGCGCACTTGTACGCGCGTATGCTGAAAACGACCACATATAAGTTTTTCAAGATATAACGATAAAAATGTAATGCTCTATCTACACACCAAAGCCACCGGCATGCCGCTGGGCTAGGCTGGCGGCTTTACGTCATACGAATGGCAGCTGTTAAAAAAGCCGGCGGCTTTGGTGTGAAGATACCATAAGAAGTTTCCTAATTTCCTATTATTATAATTAATTACTAAATTATTTAATTTCTTTTCATAACGTTTAAACTGCAAAAAATACTTCCATCAAACTTAATTTCATAAACATTCTCTAACTTCAAACTCTTTGTTCGCAGGTACGGAATAAAAAAAAAGAGTACAGCCAACGTGAAATATCTGTGGAAAAGAATGGTCGGAGTAAGTTATTCATAAGCTTTAGAAGTCTGAAGTAAAAGTTGTCATTAATCATGGACTTAGAGTATTTCTTTTTTCTTTAGAGGACGTTAGCTTGCTGTCTTGAATGGGATTTCTTCGCACTTCAGAGTATTTGATGGTATTCAATAATAATTATGTGATAAAAGTACTTTGGATTTTATAGTATAATGCTGTTTTGTTTGAACTTTTTTCTAAGTATTTAAATAGTTGTTATAAGTAACAGATTAATTACAGTAAATAATAAAAAAACTTCGCTCATAATAAAAATTCACGCAAAAAAATTTCGGACAGACAACGTCATACAAAAACCGGTCAAGTGCGAGTCGGACTCCATACCATTTATTAGGTAACCGCAGCATCAAAATGCATTATCATAATAGCAAAAAAGAACACTTTTGTTTTATCAGTTAGCTGAGTTGAAATTCTGTAAGTGGTAAAACGGGTCCTAAATAAAACAACTCAAAACAATCCGACTTTCCAATAAATAAACTTAACTTCAAAATCCAGCTTTTCTATTTTCGTCACCCGCCAGACGGCTGGAGGCTAATAAAGGCCTATCTCAAGGAGCCACGCCTCGCCGGGGCCTCTTATCACGGAATTACAACAGATACGTTTACGTTCTTCGCATAAAGAAATAATTTACGCCGCAAATCCTTGGGCGGGAGTCAAGGGAGAAGCTAAAGCGAGGTTTTAAATATAATTTCATTGATTTGTAAACTGTCAGGTTAATCTGTGAAATCGGTAAACTGTTAAATAAAATAACATTTTAAATAACAGAAATGTAATTCAATTATTTCATGGTTTTAATCTGTTTTGCATTTTAAAGGCCAAAACGCACCGGATGCGTATGCGTTGCGTATGCATAGACGTCTACTAGACGCAAGCGGTCACAGTTCCATACATGACAACTCAGAGGCACGCATACGTGTACGCATACACAACGCATACGGATCCGTTGTGTTTTGGCCTTTAATATAAAAAAGTAAATAAAATAATATAAATAACATCTAATCGTGAAATAACATTTAAAATCAGGATTCAAAAGTGAAATTTACGTTTACTTCAGTTTTTCCATTAAGACTCTTACTACCCACACCACACATCCGAAAATCCCGTGAAAAAATAACGGTGTTACTACGGACAGGCTGTTAAGTGTGATGTGATCGAGTGCCGTGACTGGCGACTCTACATACAGCCTATATAGGCTATAACACCTTATAGAGTTGGTTCTGTGTGACTGAACGCGGGTGACTGCATTAGTGTCGGCAAATGAGCCAACGACGGTGGCTGTCGAGCGCTACCACCACAATGTCAGAAGCGAGTGAGTTCTGAGCGAGCGTGCGAGTGAGCGAGCGAGCACTATTGTAGCGAGTCGCCGCTATCGGCTACAATTGTGCGACGCCGCCATACAATTCATATGAAAAAGCGTATTAGGTCGCAGTCGCTGGCCACCGGTAGCTGTGGTCGGTAGCTCGTTTGCGCCGAGCCTAAATGGCTAAAATTATACTAATAATTGTTTCATTGTATTACCTACGAAGCTGTACTATAACTTGCAAGTATGAAGGAACGGTGACCCCTAGTACAGGTTTAACGCTTAAAAGGGGGCTAAAGTATAACGTTTGATAATTTTGTTTGAATCTCAAATAACGCGCTCTTCAATAAATGTCAAAAAAAAAATAACATCACAAAATCTTCCCTTTCTCTATAGCAAAGCAACATTACAAACGGTCAACGAGACAATACATAACCTCCCTAACTGAAACCATACCCGCGATAGTGATATCCAAGTCATTATAGGAACGAGCCCGGATATTATACGCATTTGTTTGACGCGACGCGGAAGCACGCGGAAGTGCTTGGGATTGTTTCTTTTTTTTATTTATTTCGGGTGATTTATCCAACGGCTAATGGCGGAGGGCGTTGAGAGCCTTATCTCGCTACATATCACGGTAAAACCGAGACGTTACGGTGTTATAATGTTTGCTAAATTGAAAATAGTAATTTGCGCCGTCCAGATTTTAATAAGTTTTGTGTTTGAAGCGTAGAAAGTGGATGTCTCTGCCTACTACGGTAGGAAAGAGACGTGACAGAAACCTATGTAAATTTCAAATTCTTTATTGAGCACACCATAGTAAAGGATTACTTAGCTTCATGGATTGAGGGATTTGCATAAATAAAAGTCACTGGTTCACCAATATCAACGAGCACATATATTCACAATCGATCCGATCGGTTCAAAACGCTACCCACAACTGACATTAACTCACAAATCAAAAGTCCCCACTAAAAAATCAATTTAGTGTCTTAATAATATTTAATAAAATTTTAATCAAATTCTAACGAGCAATAAAATCATTAAATAATAGTTTAACAAAAATATAATTATTTGTACTTATACATTATAATTTAATTTAGATATTACAATTAAAAATCTACTACTTCTGTTGCAAACACGACATAGGATAAAAATAAATAGCAGCCAATCAAAATAATGTCAAAATGATTACTTATTTTACATCTACCCTACGTATATCATTAATTAAAGTATGACAAATATTAAAATAAGCTTACAATAGGAAATTATTTTACAGATTTTAAAATGTAGACAGGACAGTACCGGCAATTACAAACTTAATTTGTAATGTATTATTTATCTATAAGTAGGTAGATCTAAGTACTTAGTACCTACATTGTCATTTGGGTTAGTTTATTTGTATTTAAAAGTAAACATATTTTTGTTTCTTTTTTCTTCAAAAGAAAATGTATCTATTACTTCTATTTTTCCAAGAACAAAACCTAATCTTCTAGTTCAATGCAACCTAATTAGAATAAGACACAGTGTTCTACAAAAGAATACAAAAGAAATAAAAATGCATACAATTTACAAAGGACGGCGTGCGTTTGTGAGTCAAAGAATGCATTATGCAGTATAATGCAGTACAAGACCTTGTACTATAAACAATGTTGGCACATTTTATAAAAGCGATGACACGTTATCATTTAGGTATGTAAAGTACGAGAATCCATTTAAAAAGGTATGTTTAGAAATATGTATAGCAGTTTTCTTTGACAAGAAAGGATTGTCTGTTAAACTTTGTTTATTTTAAAATAGATATACTCGTAGGCACTTTCCAAACATGAATAGTTTTATTTTAAAAATATATGGATCTTTACTACTAAGGGTAACACCGCACTATGCGGTCAGCCGTCCGGCTAACCGCAATAAAAAACTTGTACGATAAAGCAGTTTTTATCCGCATGCGGTTAAGAGACATTGTTTTTTTTTCTTTATTTTCCGCTATCAAAACGCGCCCACGCGTTTTACTCGCGTAGCGTTTGCGTTTTGACAGATAGTCAAAGAGCCTGAGAGCCCTATATTCCTCACGTTTGGAAAGCTGAATGTTCCTTTATGTGTATACCCGACATAGGTATGCTGTAATTTTGTCTGACTTTCCTTAAATTCATACAGTTTTAGATTTTTCAAAGAAATAACTAAAATCTTAGATCAACGTGCTTTTGACGCAAATAAAGATAGTCATATTTAATATTTAGTAATAAAGTCTTAATATTGCTAGTCTAATACTGCAGTGAACCGGACGACTGACCGCATTCCGGCTGATTGCATAGTGTAGGGGGCGCTAATCTGCAGTTAACCGGACCAACTATATAAGATGATAAATAAAAACTTCGGTTAGATGGCGCTGTTTGATAAGTCATGGACAAAAAACTACCCTATCCGTATAAAAAAAGAAATCTTTTTGATCCAACTGTACCCAATCAACATAATCTGAAATAATAACCGGGTCACAGTATACGACAACTCCTACGCATAACATACATACAAACAGTTATTCACTTAATTGTTATTAGCTATTGTTCTTGTTTAATGAACACAATACTTATCGATATTGAACTGTATTATTTCAACTGTAGGTATTGATTTGGTTTGTTATATGCGACTTCTTATTGTTTAATTAATTTTTGTATTGGTTTATGCCTTATATCAACGACTACGAATATAAAAATAAGAAAACAAATGAAGAAATGCAATAGGTACTCTTATCACTAAAGGCGTGTTTCGAAAGCGAGTATACACTTGTTTTTAGAAGCGCGTGTGCATGCGTATACGCTCGTCTTTTGCTCGTACGTGCAAGCTTTGACGTTGTTTGAAGCGCGAGTACGCGTGTATGCTGAAAACGACCGTACACGTGCGAACAAAACGCTAGATCTGAAAACGCCCTAACTAGAGCCCGCCTGCGACACATATTTAGTCGCAATCAGTGTTAGCGCCAAAGCACACGGTGAAACGCAACTGCAACGCAACTGAAACTTTTGAGTTGCATCGAAGTTTCTGCTATAGACTTCCTTAGAAAACAACACACGACGCAACTGAAACGAAACGTTTCAAGCTAGTTAAAAGTAACTGGCAGTTTCAGTCGCGTTGCAGTTGCGTTTCACCGTATGTTCTGGGTCTAAGCCCAGTGGCGTGCACTCCATAAAGGCAAAAAGACATTGCCTACCCTACAATATTGAATCAAATCGTAAATAAAATAATACGAATCAATCGAAATAACCTTGGTAGAAAATCACAAAAAAAATCATAACACTAACAGCGCCACCTATCTATTGATCATAGTACTACTAAGCCTTTAAGCGAGCGGGTTATTATTCCATCGAGCCATCTTCGATTGACCGCGCACCTAGCGCCGCTTCCTTCTGATTGCGGGAAAGGCACAAACTAATTTTGTCTTTCTTGCCTCGTAAACTACAGCTCGTTTGGTAGTGTGCGTGCTTGTAAATATGCAGGCACACTTTAAGAAAATCACGCACACAAGCGTCTAAGGCAGGCAGTGCCTTTTCGGTTTTGTATGGTGATTATGCGACCATTTTAAGGAGTACGCATTATTTCATGCAGTTGTGAGGCAATTCATGACCATTATTTTTTGTCGTATTATATTTTGACATTACGCGACCATTATGAAGAGTAGGTTAGTCTCAAAGTAATTAGACAAATATTATGTATTATTGTTTTTTGTTACGTAACCTTAAAATGTATTTTTGTTGTGCGTTATCGCGGATTTAGTATTAATTGATTTTCAAATGTATAAGTATAGATTAGAGATGCGCCGAATATGGGTTTTGCCGAATAACGAATACCGAATACTATTCGGTTTGAGACCCTACCGAACCGAATAGTTCGGCAGAACTATTCGGTTGTTCTTTCACTCTAATTTTGATACAACAAATAGGTAAAGTTTATAAAGAAAAGCGCCTTTGACTGTCACTAGATAGAGCAAAATGTCTAGGTTTCTAAATTCAATCTTTAAGTGTCACTTATTAACTTATCTTTATTTTATCATCTCCTAATAACTCTTGTAATACCTAGATGTGAAAATGAGGATATAAGATTGACTGCTCCTTGGTTTAAAATAATTTAATATGAGGTTAATATCTCGTTTTATCAAGCAAATTATTACTAAACAAAATAAACGAATAAATGGTCATTTTAACCGAATATTCGGCCGAATACGAATATTCGGTTGAGGTGCCGAATATGCCGAATACCGAATAGTAAACGAATATTCGGCGCATCTCTAGTGTAGATTGTGAAACGTATTTGAGTTGTGACTTGTGATGATGGTGATGGTGGTAGGAGGTAGGTACTTATTCCCTGGGGTCTTGTAAATTATCTTTTAACGATAATCAAGAAATCATGATTTTGTTTTTGCCTACCCTGACTGAAAAGTCTGTGCACGCCACTCTAAGCCATTGTTTAGCTGAATACCAAATGTGTCAAAAATGCCATTGACAGTCTGTCGACACACAACTGAGGATATTATAAAAAAGCGGACTTGGACCCCTGGTTGACTGTTTATATATAACTATCAACAGTTTAGTTTGTAAAATCACATAATATAACAACAAAGCATATCTGGCAGAGCTCAATAGAATAGTTTGGCAAAATATCAAGACGTTGCCCATTGAGTCAAGCGAATAATTGTCACTTTGTTCTGCTCACTGAATCAACCGAGCATGTTTGTTTATAACAAATTCCTTTTTTAAAGTGCTAGATTTTTTTTTATTGGGTCAAATTGTAGAAGTTAGCACGTGAAACCGTTTTCGGGGTTTGACGTTTAATATTTAAAAAAAGAAAATATATTTTTGGTGGATGAAGAGAAAAAAGTGTATTCGGGTCGTAGCTAGTGGAGGGATAGGCGTGACAGATTTAAAAAATAAATTACATCTTTTTACATAACTCTTTTTTATACACTTGAATATATTAATAGTAATTGTATACAGTTAACCAATTTCAACCCATTGGTGAGCGAAAGCCTCCTTTGCTTTCCCATATATGTAGTTCTTAGTGCATTGGTCAGTTTGTACCTTGAAAAAGCTTTTCGTATTTTTACTTAGGTAAATTATCTTACCATATTCTATTAGCTTACAAGTCAAGTCAGGTGTACCCCCTAAATCAAATCTGGATGTGGATGAAGCGAAAGAAGTATGTTTGGATTGTAGCACGTGGAAATTTGTCTCTGTCTACCGTATGGGAAAAAGGCGTGACGTTATTATATTTATGAACCTATTAATGTTTCTAAACCTCGGAAAGTCCGAAAAATATGATAATATTCAATACAAATGGCATTACAGATGCTATTACTAGACAGTTCACCTACACGAGCCCTTGAGACGATCTTAGAGGTCAATGAACTAAGATCAAATACTTTATTTCAAATGAAAGCTTCATTTTAGAGTGGAAATCTCAGAATAAATATTAATACTTGGCAATGTTTGCTTACGTAGGTATTTTATGTTTTCTAATTTTGACCCTTTGAAAACATGTATTACTTACTTTAATTCGCATTTAAATAAGTTTTCAAATATAGGCTTTGTTTAGGCACAAATAAAGGCACAAAATAATTTAAAACCAGTCGTCTGTGGCGAGTCCCATAAAAGTACTATGACAGTAAACTGTCAAATAATATATAATAAATAATATATAACTCTTACCAATAACTCTTCTTTTTTTTATTTGCAAAATAGAATTATTATTTTTTACTGCCCTTTCTGACCAATTGTGTTCACATCGAGCGGCGCACTTGAGGCTCTGACAGAATCATCAGCGCTGTGGCTTGCCCAAGGCTTGTTGCAGCATTACGCTGAGCCAGAACCTCTTCGCTGTCACAGTACACGATATGAAGCAATCACACATCACAATTTTGTAACTATGTTCACCTTATTTTATCATTAAGTGTGCTTGTAATCAATTGAATTTACTGTTAACTGTTATTTATGTACTGTGCAGTGAATAAATGATTTATCTATCTATCTATCTATCAAATAGGCGCAACTGTGACTAGTCCCGGTGATTTTAAGTCCCATAACAGGACTTTTAACAGATAAGTTTTTAGTATTTTTTTTATACTTAGGTGATCTTCATTAATATGCAATATATCATTGAAAACAAATCCAAAATGTAACGCCATACTTAATGCATTATAATTATGACGCAGTTGTTCAAACACAACATCCGATTTATGCGATTCATTAAACAAGTTGTCGGACTTATCGCAGTTCATTCACATAAAGGTGACACTGCCTCATTTGCATTTCATATTTTTGAATGCGTTGGAATACATTTTAAAAACAAACCATTGAAATGACGTCAACTTGTTTGTATATTAAAATATACGCGCGCTGTAAAATATTGCTACCTATCTTTGGTAATGTTAACATAAGGTTTTGGAACATTTGTTACATATAGACGCTGTCCGCATTTATCGTAATATGTTTTAAATAGAAATAATTGTATTTCAAAATAATATAGCCTATGTGTTATTCTGACATATACGCTACAATATTGCCATATTTCATCAAAATCTATTTAGTAGTTTTTGCGCGAAAGAGTAACAAACATCCATCCATCCATCCATCCATAGGCACAAACATTGACATTTAAACCTATATTTACCGGAAGCTTTGTGTAGACACCATAACATACAAAAATACTACATTCTATATAAGGTGACTTTAAATAAGTGAACGATAGAAAAGGATATGCATGTACTCGTAATAACAAACAACTTTTACTATTTAGAGGAGTCAATCTAACTCTGCAATGTATGGGGGAACCTTCATTAATTCACAACAGGCTGAAAATCACAGATATTGTTCAAAATGTAATTATAATTAATATGTAAAAGTTCCCCATCATTCCGATGTATAGATTTTTTTTATTGAAAGTCAAACGTCATAAAAATCAGTTTTTCGCAATTTGCAGCGAAATGGTAAGATTCCCATAAAAGTGTCCAATACAAAAATTATAGGTCTTAAAATTACCTACAATAACTGTATCAACATTTTTTTCTTGCGAGCCACCGTTTCTGAGATATTACGATCGATAAAGTTGAAATGGTCATATTATGCATAAGTACACCACATATATAAATCTCTAGAGATTTAATATATTTTTTGCTATTTTTCTATCGGCCACTGTCGCCATTGTCACTTACAACTATCTTTTCGTTAACGTTTAACGTTTTTGAAATCGAGTAATTAATATCGAATAAATAATATAGGGTGACTTTAAATTAGTGAACGCTAGAAAAGGATATGCATATACTCGTGATGACGATCAACTTTTACTATGGGGCCAAGTTCGCAATCATAAAAAAAATTGTTCCTCCATACTATCAGCTGCTGCATTTTGTATGGAGAGTTCAAATTTTTGTAATTCGTCACATCGGGTTACACAGTGACTACGCGCGTCCCTATGCCGTGCTTACGTCTACGTTACGCATACGCATCCGGTGTGTTTCAGCCTTTATAATAAGAGTTCCTATGACATCTACTATTCATTTTTTATTTAATTCCTTCAGTCAAAATATATTACTGTTTTTTTATGTTATGTTACCACCTCATTGTTTATATAATTGCTTCGAATGAGATTTCTTACCGACAAATTCCGATTTGTTACTGCCCGCACGTAACCGCTCATTAGGTCATTTTTACCGCTCAATTAGATGGGGAAGATGCGATATTTTTATTTTTGTGTTTATTTCAAAGAACTCCATGTAGAATAGACCACAAGTATATTAAAAAATGAAAAAACTGTAATTTACTGCAAAAAATGGGGTTTAAAATTGTCAATTTGAATTTTCGCGCGAAAACGGATCTATAGTTCGTATGACGTCACTCCCGTCTGCCACTCACTGGCCCACGTACTGTACGTCCTCTATGTATTTTATACTTTTGCGTTTTTCTCGACTAACGAGACATTTTTTTGTAAAAATTTAATATGGACTATCCATCAACATCAGGCGATCATAGCTATACTATAGATACTCCGAAAAAAAGCCGTGTTGACGTATGTTTTGTGCCAATGTGTCCATCTACTTCAAAGCAGTTTCCAAATAAATTGTTTTTGACTGGACCTTCTGACCCAAAACTGCGAAAAAAGTGGTTTCAAGCTGTGAAGAGGAATGATAATTATTCCCCAAAGACCATCATTCGTTGCTGTGAAGACCACTTTGACGTAAGTCGGCGGATATATTTGATAAAAGCTTAGTTTAATCTGCTTGTATGCAAAAGAAACATAGTTATTATACCTACCTAATTACTTATCCAAACTTGTCAATAACTTTTGAATGAATTAAATACAAATTTAACTAATGATTTACACATACCGTAATAGTTTAGTCCCTTTCATTTCTACACTTGAAAACTCTGCACTTTCGACAAAAAAAGTCACTATCATGTCAACACTAACTTTTGGTAGATTCCTGGAGTCTGCTTTGACAAACCCAACTTCCATTTTTATTCGAAAAACGCAATTAATTCTCGTTATAATGTTCACTTTTTTACTACAACTATAATCTCAAATACGTTGTCATAACAGGAGTGACGTCACTGAACGCTGATAGGTGTTTTAAATCCGTTCCGTTTCAAGCTACTTTTAATTCATAATTATTGTTGAAAAACAACATTATATAAAATATAAACCTTGCAGTGGCCCTTCTTTTATATATTTTTAACATTTTAATAACAAAATTTTCATAAATATTGTATTTGCATCTTCCCCATTAGATTTTCACCTATCATTTCGTTATTTTTTATTACTTATTTTTGGTTACTTTACTGCTTAGTTTTAACTGTTGAAATAGTTATTGAACGCGCCATTGATAATTTTTAACTTACCAAAACTGCTATTTTTAACTGCTTCTTTAAATCAGTGCCTTTGTTATATGATCACCACATTATTATTCCATATAATTACCTACATTTTGATCATGTACCTACTCGTTACTTTTGATTGCCTACTACTAGAGGCTGCCCGCGACTTCGAACGCATTTATATTCGTATATTGAAAAGCTAACACATTATCTTAAAATAATACAGCCTATGTGTTATTCGGATGTATAAGCCAAATTTTTGCCAAGTTTCATCAAATTCTTTTCAATGGTTTTTGCTTATAAGACTAACACACTTTCTCACATCCATACATCAGCACAAACTTAAACATTTAAAATATTTAGTACGTAGGATTATGTAGGTACCTACTATATTTTGAACACAAAATCATTAGGATATAGGTCGCGCCACGTAAAAAGAATGCTGGCTGTCAAGCTGCGCATTAAACGGTTTTTGAGTCTGATGTATGACATTTGTTCTAAAATACTATCGCGCACAAAAGTGTGTAATTACGTTCATGGCTTTACATAGAAAAGAGATTAAATTAATTACGACGTACGTAGGTGTATTGTTTTATTAAGAGCTAAGATAATAATGCAGTCGAAAATATAAAACAAAGTATAAAACGGACCGCAGCGGCAATAAAATGTTCCAACTCTACACTGAGACGAATTGTTAAAAGGTCAAAAGATTCCGATTTCCTTACCGTCTTCCGATAACTTCAGAAAAAATAAAATAATTAAATAAACAAAAACTCATAAGAATAAAACATTAAATAGCCCTTGTACTTTCGTGCGCAAATGTACCCATCATCAACTCATCCCATTCAATTGTTTTCAGCGTTCTTTTTACCTAGCGCGACCTATAGTATAGTTAAATAGTTGAACCTATTAAATATCGATTAAGTATGTTCATAATGACGCTTTTTACATGGAAAGTGGTCAGAATCATCTCGTCTAGATAAATATGTGCGACAAAGTTATTTTTATTTTTGTTATTTATGTTTTTTGTTACATAAACGCTGCAGATTTGTATGTAAGTACCTACGTTATATCCACGAAACCTAGAAACTATGTATTTACATAGTGTTTTTTTTTTACTTTGTATTTTTGTAATTCACTTAATATTGAGTACAAACTCATTCACTTAATATTGAGTTTCTAGAAATATACAGTGAATAAAATACCAGACCCCTGAAGTATCCATCATAAGAGACACTTCAGTATAAAATTAGATCATTTTTGGTTTCCTCATTTGGTCTCTGAAAATATTTGAAATTCGGTGCATTACATATTTTCACTTATAATGTAACAATGTAGGTAGAATAGAATATAAATACTTTATTTAGTCAGTATCACATCATCAAGCTTTGCTCTTGTCGGTGGAGTCTACGCCACTCTGCTCTGTTTTCTGCCGTCCTTTTGAGTATCACATAAGGTACAATATTTCACTTAACACTAGGGAAAATAACGTAGGTATATATGTAACAGTCTAAACTCATAACAAGTCAAAACCACTTTTAACTGCAAAAACCACCAGTCAATATCCTGAGTTTTGACTGTAACATATATACCGAAAATGTTATCCAAAACATACTAGGTAGGTACTACTAGAAACTACCATCCCTCCGGCGATGGTTATAACGGATTCTGCGTCTGGTATTGTCATCCCTGAATCCGTTCCCGACGTAACTGAGGGAGAGTTGGGGGCAGCGGTTTCACGGCTTCGTGCCAAGAATACCGCGCCGGGACTCGACGGCATCCCCGGCAAAGCTTGGGTCCGGGTTCTTAGTGGCGATGTTAAACCACTAGAACCTCAGGTTAGGAGACTATTCAGCGCGTGTCTCCGCCAGGGTGAATTCCCACGAAGTTGGAAAATCGGCAAACTCGTGTTGCTGAAAAAAGACGGGAAACCTGCGGAATCACCCTCGGCTTACAGACCAATTGTCCTGCTCGACGAGGTGTGTAAGCTCTTGGAACGCATTGTCGCAGATCGATTGACAAATCATCTGTCAAACGTGGGGCCAGACCTCAGTGGCAACCAATATGGTTTCCGTCGCGGTCGCTCCACAATTGATGCGATATCCCGCGTCCGATGCATCGCGGAGGAGGCGGTGGCCCAAGGCGGGGTAGTTGTTGCGGTTTCCCTGGACATCGCCAACGCCTTTAACACACTGCCTTGGAGTTGTGTAAAGGAAGCGTTGCGGTACCATAATGTTCCTGAGTACCTGTGTAGAATGGTCGGTGCCTATTTATCCGAGAGAGCGGTTAAATTTCCAGCGCGGAGCAGTTGGGGCGTAAGGGCAATGTCATGCGGTGTTCCACAGGGTTCGGTCTTAGGGCCGCTCCTGTGGAACATTGGCTACGACTGGGTGTTACGGGGAGTTCATTTGCAAGGGATCAACGTCACATGCTACGCTGACGACACCCTTGTGACAGCAAGCGCCCAAACCTTTAGAGAGGCTTCTCGTATCGCTACGGCAGGCGTGGCAGAGGTGGTTTCCCGTATAAGGCGTCTGGGTCTAGAGGTAGCGCTGAGCAAATCTGAAGCCATCTGTTTCCATGGGCCCCGAAGAGCTCCTCCGGCTGGAGCGCAGCTTATAGTAGGTGGAACCGCAATTGACATTAAGTCGACAATGCGCTATCTGGGGCTTGTCTTGGACAGTCGGTGGAAATTTGAAGCCCATTTCCGCCAACTAGCCCCCAAGTTAGTAGGTACAGCTGGCGCTCTATGCGGGCTTCTTCCAAACCTTGGGAAGCCTACTCTGGGATCGTTAGATCCATGGCGTTGTACGGTGCTCCAATATGGGCGGGGGATATGAATGCCCGTAATAGGACTCAGCTTCGGAGGCCGCAGCGTGCTATGGCGATAAGGTGCGCGAGAGGTTACCGCACCGTATCGTTCGAGGCAGCGTGCGCTATTGCTGGTACCCCTCCGTGGGACTTAGAGGCGGAGGTCTTGGCTGCAGTCTATAGACAGACCGCAGAAGCCCGAGCGCTAAACTCTGAGCCATGCCCAGAAGCGATAAGACGCTTGAGACAGGAGGCGCAACAGGAGCTTCTCTTGAAATGGCAGAGACGGATGGAAGAGCCGACGGCCAGCCATCGGACTGTTGATGCCATTCGCCCCATTCTCAAAACGTGGGTCGAGAGAAGGCATGGAGCGATAACTTATCGCTTGGCACAGGTTTTGTCGAGCCATGGCTGCTTCGGCAAATATCTGTGCAACATCGCAAGAAGGGAGCCCAGCACAGTATGCCACCAATGCGGCGCACCGGAGGATACTGCGGAGCACACCTTGGCGGAATGCCCTGAGTGGGCACCGCAACGCGCCGATCTGGTTGCGGTTGTTGGAAGGGATCTTTCACTCCCTGCTATCGTTAAAAGCATGGCTGAGAGCGAGAGATCCTTCAACACGATGACGTCCTTCTGCGAGGAAGTGATGATGCAGAAGGAAGCGGCAGAGCGGGCGCGAGAGGTAGATCCTCTTGCACATCCCAGCCGCCGCAGGCGTACAGGGCGCAGAAGGCAGGCGCACAATCGCCGCATCCCGCCCTAGGGGAGACCTTGGGTGACGGATACGGAGAATCCGTCTCCCAATCAAAATGGTCTCTGAGTGGGTGAGTTGACGTGTCTACGTGTTCCGACACGTCAACTGACGAGAAAGATAGGCGTCAGCCTGAGACGGGTCCTAATCACGGACACCACAGACGAGTTCGCGGAAGTATGCGCGAGTTTTCCCGTGCTCTCGTCAAAAGTGGTCAGTTGGAACACCGTGGGGTTTTAGCCGGTGGGAGTCCGGCATAATGGATTTCCCATAATGGATTTCCCCACGTAAAAAAAAAAAAAAGGTAGGTACTACTAATTATACTATTATAAAGCTATTATAATTATTATCCAATCATTATTAAGTTTTACAAGCAGAGATGTATATTTTTTATATTCTCAACTTCTTTTTCAGGGTCCTTATGACGTTGAAATCATAGATGTAAGAAATTGCAAAGGTCCAAAGCCGAAAGAATGTGATGTTACCGATTTCAAACTTTCTTTTACAAATAAAACTATTTTGCATGTTAATGCGGTTATAAAAAAGAAATTGCCTAAAATGGAGGTAGGTATTTATGATTATTACTTGGAGCTGCTCGCTTTTCTATCGTGGTATCTTGGAAAACTTTAACAACATCTTAAAATAGTCTAAGCTGCAATTTTGTAAAGTTTCGTTGAAATCTGTTCAGCGATTTTCGTGTGAAAGAGTAACAAACATCCTCACATACCTACATCCATCCAGATTTTGACATTTATAATATTAGTAGGGTTTAATTAATAACTTTATTAAGAAGTTGGAGCTTGCCATTTTGTCTGCACGGACAAGGTTTTTTGCCCTCAGGTGTAGAAACGTGCATAGTCCACAAACAGATTTCTTAATAGGTACATAACATGTTTGTCCATTACAGGTGAAAATAGTAGGTAAGTTACGTGATCGAGTATACATAAGGATACATGAACAAAATCTCTGCACACACATCCTGTTAAAAACAGTGGTGCAGTCAATTCTAGATGTTTCGGACAATTGTGAGCTGTCTCCAGTAAGTAGTTACCTAATTTACTCATTTTGTCGTCGACGTCGGCGACGCGTCGCCGACGTCGTGTCGTGAAACGAATCGCATCGTCTGTACGACGCGACGTCGTTACCTATGTCAAAAAAACATAGTTAGTCCTCAATATTTCAAATCTGAAGTATCTACCTAAATTGAAATATTTGTCAATGATACTCTAATTTATTAAACTTAAACAAATATATATAATATATTTTTTTACAGGGATCATTCAACGGCAGCGTGGATTATAGTAAAGTTACAAAAATGTTTTTTGGTAATCAGTTCATTTACGGAAAATTTTCGTTCAAGAACCTTTTATACTCAAACAAATGTAATTATTTTTGCAGTATAATTGACGTCGAATACAAGGCTATCAATAAATAAATTAATTGCTGCCGATTTCAATATTCTATCTCTGGTTTTGTTCTACTAGAGGTAGGAACAGATAGATAAATAGAAAAGATTAGATCTGCGAATATTGGAATCTGAAGCAGATCTACTAGAGGTAGGAACAGATAGATAAATAGAAAAGATTAGATCTGCGAATATTGGGATCTGAAGCAGATCTAATAGAGGTAGGAACAGATAGATAAATAGAAAAGATTAGATCTTCAAATATTGGGATCTGAAGCAGATCTAATAGAGGTAGGAACAGATAGATAAATAGAAAAGATTAGATCTTCAAATATTGGGATCTGAAGCAGATCTAATAGGGGTAGGAACAGATAGATAAATAGAAAAGATTAGATCTGCGAATATTGGAATCTGAAGCAGATCTACTAGAGGTAGGAACAGATAGATAAATAGAAAAGATTAGATCTGCGAATATTGGGATCTGAAGCAGATCTAATAGAGGTAGGAACAGATAGATAAATAGAAAAGATTAGATCTTCAAATATTGGGATCTGAAGCAGATCTAATAGAGGTAGGAACAGATAGATAAATAGAAAAGATTAGATCTTCAAATATTGGGATCTGAAGCAGATCTACTAGAGGTAGGAACAGATAGATAAATAGAAAAGATTAGATCTGCGAATATTGGGATCTGAAGCAGATCTAATAGAGGTAGAAACAGATAGATAAATAGAAAAGATTAGATCTTCAAATATTGGGATCTGAAGCAGATCTAATAGAGGTAGGAACAGATAGATAAATAGAAAAGATTAGATCTTCAAATATTGGGATCTGAAGCAGATCTAATAGAGGTAGGAACAGATAGATAAATAGAAAAGATTAGATCTTCAAATATTGGGATCTGAAGCAGATCTAATAGAGGTAAGAACAGATAGATAAATAGAAAAGATTAGATCTTCAAATATTGGGATCTGAAGCAGATCTAATAGAGGTAGGAACAGATAGATAAATAGAAAAGATTAGATCTTCAAATATTGGGATCTGAAGCAGATCTAATAGAGGTAGGAACAGATAGATAAATAGAAAAGATTAGATCTTCAAATATTGGGATCTGAAGCAGATCTAATAGAGGTAGGAACAGATAGATAAATAGAAAAGATTAGATCTTCAAATATTGGGATCTGAAGCAGATCTAATAGAGGTAAGAACAGATAGATAAATAGAAAAGATTAGACCTTCAAATATTGGGATCTGAAGCAGATCTAATAGAGGTAGGAACAGATAGATAAATAGAAAAGATTAGATCTTCAAATATTGGGATCTGAAGCAGATCTAATAGAGGTAGGAACAGATAGATAAATAGAAAAGATTAGATCTTCAAATATTGGGATCTGAAGCAGATCTAATAGAGGTAAGAACAGATAGATAAATAGAAAAGATTAGATCTTCAAATATTGGGATCTGAAGCAGATCTAATAGAGGTAGGAACAGATAGATAAATAGAAAAGATTAGATCTTCAAATATTGGGATCTGAAGCAGATCTAATAGAGGTAGGAACAGATAGATAAATAGAAAAGATTAGATCTTCAAATATTGGGATCTGAAGCAGATCTAATAGAGGTAAGAACAGATAGATAAATAGAAAAGATTAGATCTTCAAATATTGGGATCTGAAGCAGATCTAATAGAGGTAGGAACAGATAGATAAATAGAAAAGATTAGATCTTCAAATATTGGGATCTGAAGCAGATCTAATAGAATATTGGAATCTGAAGCAGATCTAATAGAGGTAGGAACAGATAGATAAATAGAAAAGATTAGATCTTCAAATATTGGGATCTGAAGCAGATCTAATAGAATATTGGAATCTGAAGCAGATCTAATAGAGGTAGGAACAGATAGATAAATAGAAAAGATTAGATCTTTGAATATTGGGATCTGAAGCAGATCTAATAGAGGTAGGAACAGATAGATAAATAGAAAAGATTAGATCTTCAAATATTGGGATCTGAAGCAGATCTAATAGAGGTAGGAACAGATAGATAAATAGAAAAGATTAGATCTTCAAATATTGGGATCTGAAGCAGATCTAATAGAGGTAAGAACAGATAGATAAATAGAAAAGATTAGATCTTCAAATATTGGGATCTGAAGCAGATCTAATAGAGGTAGGAACAGATAGATAAATAGAAAAGATTAGATCTTCAAATATTGGGATCTGAAGCAGATCTAATAGAATATTGGAATCTGAAGCAGATCTAATAGAGGTAGGAACAGATAGATAAATAGAAAAGATTAGATCTTCAAATATTGGGATCTGAAGCAGATCTAATAGAATATTGGAATCTGAAGCAGATCTAATAGAGGTAGGAACAGATAGATAAATAGAAAAGATTAGATCTTTGAATATTGGGATCTGAAGCAGATCTAATAGAGGTAGGAACAGATAGATAAATAGAAAAGATTAGATCTTTGAATATTGGGATCTGAAGCAGATCTAATAGAGGTAGGAACAGATAGATAAATAGAAAAGATTAGATCTTTGAATATTGGGATCTGAAGCAGATCTAATAGAGGTAGGAACAGATAGATAAATAGAAAAGATTAGATCTTTGAATATTGGGATCTGAAGCAGATCTAATAGAGGTAGGAACAGATAGATAAATAGAAAAGATTAGATCTTTGAATATTGGGATCTGAAGCAGATCTAATAGAGGTAGGAACAGATAGATAAATAGAAAAGATTATATCTTTGAATATTGGGATCTGAAGCAGATCTAATAGAGGTAGGAACAGATAGATAAATAGAAAAGATTAGATCTTTGAATATTGGGATCTGAAGCAGATCTAATAGAGGTAGGAACAGATAGATAAATAGAAAAGATTAGATCTTTGAATATTGGGATCTGAAGCAGATCTAATAGAGGTAGGAACAGATAGATAAATAGAAAAGATTAGATCTTTGAATATTGGAATCTGAAGCAGATCTAATAGAATATTGGGATCTGAAGCAGATCTAATAGAATATTGGGATCTGAAGCAGATCTAATAGAATATTGGGATCTGAAGCAGATCTAATAGAATAGGGTCCCGTTTTACCAATTACATACAAAACTTATCTGACAAATATTTTATCTCATTCTCTGTCTAAAGCCATGTTTTATGAAATAGGTACAGGTTTATCTGTCAGTTCAAATGCCATTATAAACCTATGTCTATTTCACAAAACATGACGTTTTAGACAGAGACAGGTATAAAATATCTGTGTGATAAATTTTGTCTGTAGATGGTAAAACAGGCCCCTAGTATGACTAGGTATCAGCCAGTTTCTAAACTAAGCAATTCTTTAAATCATGTATCTACTATATCTATATTTTAGTAGGTAGTCATTTTAACAACAGTACATATCTATTTATGCCACGCTCTACTCTACAGTCTTCTTAAACATGTCCTACTCCAAAGGTTGTCTGGAAGAGAACACTCTTAGTGATAATGCTGCATTTGCGCACAATGCTATTTAATTATTTATTTATTGTAAAACCAACAGCTTTAATATACAAAATCGAAAATTATAAATTAACAAAGGAGCCAATTACAGGTTTTCACAAATAGAAACTTAATAAAGTATTGACAAAGCAGTTAGAAGTATAGTTTGAAGTTTTGTCTGAATCTATTTGTGTGCAATTAAGTAGGTATTTCTATCTATTTAACGTCAACGTTAGCCGAGTTTGAGATGTGATCAATACAACATACTTATTTAAACTGGCTGTAGAAAAACTACTAGGTGTTACGTAATTTAATAAAGTTAGCTCGTTTCTTTTTTCTTATTCATCAGCCATAGGTACAATTTTTACTGCAAATAGGGTACTTAGTTTCAGTTAAAATCATTAAAAGTTTTTATAACTGTTCAATTTAAATAAAATACAAATAATAAGGAGAATTGTAAAATGTTTGTAAGCTTTACAAAATCTGAGTTACGTGTTCAAACTTTTTACCGAAGTTTTGTAGTACAAGTGTTGAAGTATTAAATAAATATTGATGTCTAGTGTTCTTACATTTACAACAGATCCCTGAATAAATTAAAACTTGAGAACAGCAAATTGGATCGTTTTATTTGACAATAAATAGAACACTATTATTCTATGTAGAGACGTCTCATTTTAAATTCTAAGTAAGAGGATTGTGTAAACGTGTGCCCTGTGACGGGGAAATGTATAAACTTTTACTTCTTATTCGTCTACGTCCAGCGACATTTATAAATATTCATAGAGCTTTTATCTATTTTGCACAAAAACTTGCTTCAATTTAGTGTTACTGCAGAAATTCTTGAAACTCAAATGAAAGAGTGTTTTTATTGTAACATATTTTATTACTTAGTTAAGTACTAATTGTTGCACAGAAACTTCAGCGATATGAATAACTGAGTTTTTTTTTTTTTTCATCTGTTTCTTGTCAAATAAAATCATAATTCAATAAGGCTACTTTCATCATTGGCCACAGCATCTGTAAAAGATGTTTGTTGTAGTAGTTTTAAGGTATGCTCTACTAAGCTCATAAATGTAGGTTCGTGTAATATCTTTTCATTTTGGTATAATGGTATATTAATGTTTTATGAGTTTTGGGTAACAAAAAGCCGGTTACAATAGCTAAGTTTATAACCAACAATAATTCTAATAAACCATGATTTTAGCGCCCAAAAAGCCACCGCACAACCTAATGTTTGCTACCATTCAATATAAGATGAGTTGAGTCAAACAACTGGGCGATGGACGTGAAATTCGAGCGAACACCTATTCAAAATGTAACACACTTCAACTAGCTTAGCATGGCACTCCGTGACAAGACGTTGTCATGCGTTTGTCACGCATACGTCTCTGTCTATAGTTTTAAATGTGATAAGGACAACATGCGTGAGATAATTATTGTCAGAATTATTTATTTATCATATCATCAATCATCATCCGCTTGATCGGGATAATCAAATGTGCGTTGTGTTGTGCGCAAGGGAGGTAACATGTTGCTCACAACTCTGGTTATGTTTTAACTGTAGGTTTATGCGGAGTATACATATACGAATCGTATTCAGAGCTGAGCGAGATCCCATGTGATAGAAAGAATCTAATAAAAATAGTATCTTTTGTGCGTAAATATTTAAATAAATATAATAGTTTTCTAACATAACCTTAAAAATGAAATTTTTTAACCCTTTAGTGAATAGCAAGTGGAGGGAAGTAGTTTCTGCCTGTCGATGAGAAAGAGACGTGATGGATATGTATGTATGTAAGTATAATGTAAATCCCTCAGATAAGATATGCATAAGGACCTTCAGGCGGTGATGTGTCGCGCCTGACAAAAGGCATTAGCATGTATTCAGGCAGTATTCATGTATGCAAAGAGAGATTGTCATGTACGCCGTCGGCTACAATATCTCGGTTTGTCGCTTCTTGTATTCCGAATTACTGACATTTTTCTAACATGTGTTTAGGGAAATAGAAGTGAAAGTTTTAATTCGAACAAACAATTCTATTCGATTATCAGTGTTTTTCAAACTTTTTGAAATCGCGACCCCTTTCGGGTTGAAAAATTTTGGCGACCCCCCTTGTTCTATAGATAGACAAGGAAATAATTTAATCAACATGCCGCGGTAAAGATTCGATTCTACTTTTGGTACACACATTCATTAGTTGTAGTGTAAATTTTTTATACTTAGATGATCTTCATTAATATGCAATATATCAAACAAATTCAAAAAATAACGCCATACCTAATGCATTATAATTATGACTCAGTTGTTCAAACACAACATCCGATTTTTGCGATTCATTAAACAAGTTGTCGGACTTATCGCAGTTCATTCACATAAAGGTGACACTGTCCCATTTGCATTTCATATTTTTGAATGCGCTGGAATACATTTTAAAAACAAACCATTGAAATGACGTCAACTTGTTTGTCTATTAAAATATACGCGCGCTGTAAAATATTGCTACCTATCTTTGGTAATGTTAACATAAGGTTTTGGAACATTTGTTACTTAAAGACGCTGCCCGTGACTTGGTTGGTACGTATTTGTCGTCATATCTTTAAAAAGAAATCATGATATTTCAAAATAATATCTAGCCTATGTGTTATTCTGACATATAAGTACGCTACAAAATTGCCATATTTAATTAAAATCTATTCAATGTTTTTGCGCGAAAGAGTTACAAATATCCATCCACATTCATTGACATTTAAACCACAGCACAAACATTGACATTTAAACCTATATTTACCGGAAGCTTTGGTGTGTAGACACCATAACATACAAAACTACTACATTCTATTTTATTTATTCGATATTAATTACTCGATTTCAAAAACTATTACAATGTCAATTAATCTACTAAAACCAAAACTAAAATCAACATCAATATAAATTAAACTCACAATTAATTGAAGCAGATAATCCGCAACTTGAATACAATATTAACATTGAAACTAGACGTTCTGAAACATCTGAAAGCAAATTGACAAGACGGAGGAGAATAAATAAAACAAAATGGTAGCAAAAGCAAGGGTCAAAGGGTTCTATTTTCATGTAAATGTTCAATTGTTGGAAGAGGTCTGAAGGCTCCAACACATAAACACGACACGACGTCGTTTCGTGGAAATCTACGACATGGTCAATTTCATTAGCAGACGACACGGTAGAATCTTAATAAAAAGTTATTATGTTTATTAATATTCTTATTTATTAATTTATTCTGATTTATTATTTTTTAATTTATTCTTATTTATTAATAAAAAGTTATGGTACTTTTGTAATTTGTCAATGGCGATTGTGATTTCCACAACGCGGCGTCGACGCTTCACGACACGACGTCGTGTCGTGTTTATGTGTAGGAGCTCTGAGTCTTCAATCTTTGATATGTTGTGGAGGCTGAGGCGCGGGGGCGGGCGTAACAAAGGTGAGATAAAATGAGATGTTTACCGTTCGATCTGCGATAAGGTTTCCCGACTTTCTTGTCCGGGATAAAAAGGGATAGTATATTTTGTATGTAAAACTGTGGTGCTGTGGATTTACTAGTAAGTACACAGGCCAAATTATATTATTGTAGGTACCTAAACCAAAATAGGTAGGTACCTACGTAATCTTTGGGTTGTTTTTGTTTTGTGCTCGTCAATTCTGTTTTTCTTTTATGCGTGTTATTTTTAATAAAATTTATGCTGCGTTGTGTGTGTTGAATAAATGTATAATGTCTTTTTCTATGTCTCAGTTTTTGTCCTTTTTCTATATCTCATAACAGATTGTTAATGAAATTGAACATTTTTTTCTAAGAAACATGAATTAAAGGAGGACAGAAATGATTCGTCTTTCCCATATCTTACTTATTATAAAAAGTAATAAATATATTTTCACCTGTTTTTCTTGGAGAATGTTGATATTATTTATAATAAAAAGTAAAAGAAGGCAATTCCGTTTTTGAAGAAAGCTTCAAGGGCATATTACTTTTATACATACAATACGGGATAATACAATACATAGGTATGGAAATACACGTCATATTATGAGCCAAATTTTAGATAGGAGTAATTGGAATAAGTAAAGGATTATTTAGAGTCAGGCCACAATGCGAGTCAACTATATGCATGAGGGTTTTATCTAGATGAAATCTGCATTCCAGTCCTGATTTGTCGCTTCCAATGTTTATTCAAGAGTTTACTTAGGATATAAAGCTTTATATGTATTCAATGCTCCCAACTTTGGTGTAATGTACGTCAATATTTCGGCCGACGGATTTCACTACGTTTGGCTGGATATTTGTAACTCTTAACTTACACCATTTCATATTATTAACGAATTTCGAATAGAGCTAGTTTTGAAGCCACTTTTGCAGAAGAGCCAATGCGGAGCGGCCTCTTTGTGTAGATATAAGAAGTTTTAAATAGATTATTATATGGTGTTGCTGAAGTTTTCATAATTGTAAATATTTTTTTTCGAATATAATGTATTTTGTATTGAATAAATCAATATTCTTTCTTATTGTATTAATCTGACATCAAACAAAATATCTTGAGTCCGAAACTTTCCTTTATCATTATTAATTTATAAGCTCTCGTTTTATGTAGAACCTCTTCTACATATTCAGTAGGTTAGTTACTTAGGGCGTTTTCAGACTATTGTTTTATACGCACGTATACGCTCGTTTATTGAAGCGCGTGTACGCGCGTTACACGCGTCTTTTGGTCGTACAAGCGTTGACGCGCTTTTAAACTCGTATATTCCATGTTTGTTGATACTGGCATTACCAAACCGGTTTGAGCATATACACGTTTTTTTAAGCGCGTATGTAGCGCACATGTACGGGCGAAATTTGAAAACAACCGTATACGCGCATATAAAACGCTAAGTCTGAAAACGGCCTTAAATATACAAGTCGTTTCCCGAAATACAAAACATCTAAACTCACGTTAGAGGCATCTGCACAAGAACTTGTATGATTTATGTGTCTTACAACTTCTTATGCAAAGTATTTTCTCGTATTGCACGACATATGTCTGTAAATCTGAAGTTGGTCTCTCCGGGACTGGCTCTTGCAATATTTTTTTATTAAGAACTTCGTTTTCTGAATTGAAAGCAGAGGCTTTTTGTTCTTGGATATGTTAAAGGAAGGTGGGGTATCTATTGAAAGATCGCTACAATTTTATGTTATATACGTGTGCGTATATTATAATTTTACATGTGAAATTAACATATTCAGGCACATTTGTGTATTTATCATTTGTATTTATAGTTTATTGTTAAATAATAGCACAACAGAACTTCTAAAACCACACAACTGAATAGCCCAACAAGAACAAACCAAACCTTTTTTTTTTTACTTTCGAATAACACAAATTAGTGGTTAAGACAGCAAATTTTAAACGAAAGGAATTGTAAGTTTTATTTCCTAGCCTTAGTATTATTATGCTCTTAATTTAAAGATAAAATTTTAATGTTTAATGGAAATAATAAAATGCTAGTACCTAGATAGCGTAAGTAAACCAAACAAGACATAAACATGTCAACATTGCAATAATTTATTGTGTTGCTATTCTTGACACGAATCAGCAACTTATCGATTTGTCATTCCGTTTCCTGATAACAATGGTAGAAGGGCTTCTTAGTGTTCCGTATCCAAAGGGTGAAAAGTGGACTCTATTACTGAGACTTGGCTATCTGTCTGTCTATCTATCCGTCCATCCGTCTGTCACCAGGCTGTATTTCACGACCCGTTATAGTTAGAGCGTTGAAATTTTCACAAATGATTTTTTACCACTGACGCTATTACAACAAATACTAAAAACCGAATTATAATTAAGGGGGTCTCTCATTAAACAAACATGATTTTTTTACCTTTTTCGCTCGATATAAATAGAGAATGGTACGGAACCGTTCCTGCGCGAGTCCGACTCGCACTTGGCCGGTTTTTTGTAAGAATAACACCTGATTCAATAAGTTTCCGTGAATGCCGAAAGTTTTCTCTTATTCAGCTACTTTTGCTGTTATTCGGTTTGTACCTACGCATATTGGCAACCTTGCTTATTACGTTTTCAAATCACGTACGAAAGTTTACATAGGAAACAGTCGTTCAACGCATATATTACTGAACACATAAACCTTGAGATAAAATTTTCCGATGCCATTTTCTTTTTTGATGTCTTCATGTCGTCAATTTTGAGAAAATTTTGTAAAGCTTTTGTCTTTGCCAGAATTAACTAGGTACTTAGTAGGTACTTACCCATTATATTTTTAAATTGGAATAAAAAAATTGCTTTGATATGATTACGGCCTAATCACTCTCTGTATGAGAGTAGGCTCGTGCCCCTCGGTGGGGAGTTGGGGACATATATGAGCTGACAATGATATGACGACGAGGATATGATTATTATGACTTATAAGTCTTATGACTCATAAGTCTTATGACTCATAAGTTCTTTCTTTTTCCGGTTTTGGATTCGAATATGTTATATTTATCAGAAATGACAGTCGCAGAGCGTTTTATATGAAACTATATACACTTGTTGGATTCGCTTTTGTATCTTCGCTTACACAAAAATGGTCTTGCAATAAAAAAACGATTCCTGTTGAATGTTATTTTAATAGGTAATATCAACTGTTTTTATTCTTGAGGAGTATGAAAAGTGGCCTTACAATTAGTCTCTCCTTCCCAACTTTTTTTTATTAAAAGAAGAAGTTTGATCTAAGAAGGTTTTCGGCTTTTTAGGCCAGCCTTAACCCTTAACCAACTTACAATATTGCAACACCCATCCGTTGAAATCGCACAAGCAATGACGCCGCGAACGTCTAAGAATAGCTGTGTCGCTGTTAATGTTCTGTGAAATAGCTTGCAATTAAAATACCCATGGACGTTTCGTTCTCCTTCCAAACAATTTACGGTTATGATTTTATTGACATTATTTTGAACCAGCCTTTGTGTTTCCTTATAATTAATGGCTTGGGAAATTAGTTTGTTAATGAAACTGAGGTAGGCGTTCTGAATCGATGTCTGATTGTGAATTTTGTATGCATCGTCATTTTTACGCTTTGACTTCGTTTGTGGTATATAAATCTTTAAGCAATAGAGATCAGGCTATTTATTTACTTACTTCGTGTGTGTTTATCGTCACAACTTGGAAAAAACACACAATGTTTGTAAATAATATATAGGTATAGCCTATGTATTATTCTGATGTACTTATAAGTTACAATATTGTAATGTTTCATAAAAATCTTTTCAGCGCTTTTTGCGTGAAAGAATAACGAACTAACTCACATCCATCCATCAATATTGGCACAAACATTGACATTTATAATAACATTATGTACCTAGGATACTAGATTTAGGTTCACTTGGCATTGGCAAAATCCAAAATGGCACGAGTAGTTGTTATTTAATAAAAAAAAAACTATGTTCAGTGTTGCAGTTGCAGCTATCCTTGTTCCCGCAATCATTATAGATTACCAAATTATTGTTATTAAAAATTGCTTTCTTTTATAATATTCTCTCTTTAGCATAACGTTTGGAATTATCTGTTGTTATGTATTGTATAAATAAATAAATAAATAAATAATATTATTTCACCAAGTTCCTAACCTATTTTAACAAGACTCGTGACTCAAAGTCTAAGGCCATTGACTCCTTGCACACGAGTAGATTGGATGCACTATTATTATGGCAACAATATCGTGATATACCACTAATACACTATGATCACGTACTAATTGGGATGCGCGTGCGCCACGAACTCAATCCATATTTAAATGTATTAATTTAAATAGTAGTTTTGTCTGTGGCACAGAGCACCCCCTAATAGAGTGTACTTGCAAGGCAATAGACGCGCACCGTACATATGTCTTTTTCGGCAGATGTAGCAAAGCGAACTATGTCATTCAAGTCAGTACTGACCAGCTGTCACATCCGTACGCACAAGCTTTTTCGCAATTTACATGGCTCTTATTTTGCTTTAAAGCGTAATAAAATGACAGTGTGTTCTGTGAAATGGTACGGGAAAAATTCTGGGACATCTTGCTTTAAGAAAACGATAAGTATAAACAATTTTTGTTTTATATTACGCGGAGTTCATGTTACACTGGACAACAAATTTTGATTTGCCTACATCCCTTTCTATCACTATGCTAATTACTATGTTTATCCTTTTTCGTTTCCGAAATTTCAGTACTAGAGTTGTAACAAATTTATCGACTGAATGTAATCGATTTATTTTATCAAATACAATAATAATATACACTTTTTGTTGAGATGAGATGTAGATAAAAAATAACTAATAATTATTATTAATATGTAAAGAACAGTACTTCGATATTTTTTTATTACCTATCATCGCAAATAATAGAATAAAGTTAGTGTTTGTTTTCTTTTAAAGATTTCCTAAATGTCCTGAGCAAAAAAGGTACAGCATATTTATTAGAAGTTTCTAAATAATAACCTAGTTTTGGGTTATTTGGGACACTGAAATTCAGTTTTCGGAAGCATGTATTTATTTTCAAATTAATTTTACCGGTAAGTGTCGTCAATTGTCATGCAATTTTAACTTAACCTCTCTAATTATTTAATTTTGTTATAACATCGAATTGTTCAACAATAAAAAATGTAACACACTTATGTAAATGTTTTATCGATAAACCTAACTGTCGTCACGGCACATCTCTAAGCGATGCGTTGACCTTGATTCAGCAAATCACAGCATAGTTGTCACGTCCCCCGCACTTCATTCTTGCCGCCTAAAGTTGTGAGTTTTGTTTCGAATAAAATTGTAATGATTCGGGCTCTATTAGGGGGTGCTCTGTGGTCTGTGGATATTGTAGTTTGTAATTTTGAGTTTCTATTGTTTTTAATGAGGAATTAAGTATTAGGTTTCATAAATGATTGCTTTTAGCTCGCCCGCTGTGATGAGTAATTCATACATACATAAATATTCGTCACGGCTCTCTCCTATAGGGGTAGGCAGAGAACACTTCTTTCCACGATCCAAACACACCTCTTTCGCTTCATCCACTCTCATCAGTCGCCTCATACATGCCGGTCGGTTTAGGGTACTCTTGACTAGGCCTTTTTTGAGCAAGTCCCCGATTTGATCGAGTTCATAGTTTTGGTAGTTATTCACATTTACGTCAATATACTGTCTGATATAGGTATTTAAAAATATATTATTGATATTATAGTTTTATGTTGTTATACTTTTTTTTAATAGAAAAGCTTTTTACTTATGTTTATGAAATAACTACATAAATATTAGTCATCTATCAGTAACCAACCGTTTCAACCAGTGAACAATAAAATAATTCTGTAATGTGGAAGAAAATTAATCAGGTGTATTTGTGCTTAGATTTTTTTTTTTCTTCTTTTTTTTATTTTTTTTTCCTATTCCAATATAGGTCTTACATATTTTATTCACTATCCACAAACCCCCTTATTACAAAACCAGGTTAAAAGATAGTCCGACGTTAGTTCGTTTAGTGTTAGTTCGGCTATGGACAAAACGTCAAAAGAAACGAACTAACGTCGGACTATCTTTAAACCTCGTTTTGTAATAACGAGGAAAATGTTCAATATATTTTCAAAGTTCTTATCGTTGAAAGTTCTTCAAAACACTCTTAGTTATTAAAGCTCTTTAGATTGTGTGTTAGTTATAAATTGCTTGGTATATTTCTAGCTGTTCTATTTCAGAACGTTGCGTTCGAAAATGTTTTTCAATTCTGTAACAGATTTCAATGGAATTTACCATCGATCTGATACAATATACATACTTGCAATGGGGATGATGACTACATTCAAAAATTCAAAAAAGAATTAGTCCGTCTTTTAGGCTATAAAAAAATATTTGAAAACACATTTTTACCTGATGAAATACTTAAAGAAATACAAAGATACAGAGCATCAAAGTTACGGAGTGGGGGGTATTGACGTCACTCCTCGGTTAAAATTGTACTGAGGTGTGACGTCACGAGCAACTTTAACCCAGTGTATCTTTGTCATTTTTAGTTTAAGAGAAAAAAGAAAAAATACGTGTCGAATATTTTAAAATAATTTATGCGATGGATTAAAAAAAAATTTTTGTCATCTTGCCCATTGATATGCTTACTGCGTTACACCTATTGCTTTGAGATTATTTAAGTTTTTTTTAATTCTGTATAAGATATATAAATAGTTGAAGAATTGATTTGATTGTTGGAAGAAATTCATTTTTGAAATATTCTGTACATTTTGTATAATGTCTCTTTTTCTTTTCTGACTCTCTTATCTTCTTGCAATAAACTATTAAATAAATAAATATTTGTAAAATATTAAGATGGATATATCAATGAAAATTGTTTATTGAACAGAATGCAGAGACAATTTAAAATTGTATAAAAAGTGCGCAAAGGTGGCCTTATCATTAAGAGTGATCTTTTCCAGACCACCTTTGAATTAGGAGCTGTATTCCCTAATCATCTAAATACATGTATCTAACAAATTATATATTAATACACTTCATGCAATAACTGGAATACATATGAATGCAAATAAAAAAGATACTTAGACAAACTACTCGACCAAACAAAGAACTTATATCAGCTGTTCACCACAACTCAGAGTTCAAAATCGAATTCATTCGAAGTCATTTATTTAGCATAATTTTCAAGTAGACAAAAATAGGTATATTTAGTGTCAGTCGTTGGCACTCGACGTCATAGCTCAATGAATAAAGATAGGTGCCTAGTAAACAAATGTCGCATGTTTATGTTTACACAACACTTCGGCTTTAGCTCGTTCCACCAATGTTTAGGTAATTGCTTCAGCAAATGTTTTTATTGACACTTTATGACTAGATATATCCCAGTTTTATGTTTATTGCTTTATTAACAACGACGTAATATGAGTATTTGCCGTAACAACGAAGGGTCTTATTTATTTTGTTACAGTTATAATAGCGTTCGTGATAATATTTAGATTATTTTATTGCGAACTAGCTGTCCCGGCGACCTTCGTCCCGCCTTAGAATGAACTTTAGTGTGTAGGAATAAAGTTCAAAATGACTCTACATTTTAGTAAGTAAACATTTGTATGGGAAAAAGAAAAGGTCTGTTTTAGGGCTTTCCCAGCAATTATTCGAATTTTTCTCACCGTAAAAACCATCCTTGGACCTCAATGAACATTTTAAAAAAAGAATTAGCGAAATCGGTCCAGCCGTTCAGGCGTGATGCCGTGACAACGGAAAACGGGTTTCATTTTTATATATATATAGATAGAAGATATAAAATATAATCACGTTCTTTTGTTTTTGATGGATATCCTTTATGATTATTACGTCACATTTTGTTATATTCTTGCTATAATATTCGTACAAGAGTATACTGATTCCATGATGAATTCAAAGGGCATAATCGGCTCATGAAACGAAATAATTTTCCTCAAGAAATATAAGTAGGTGAAAATACGATAAAACATTTATTTTATTTTGTGAGAAAAGTTAAAAAGTCTACTCGTGTTTTTGAGGAAAATTTATCAGTTGAACAGATTACGTTTTTTTTAGCATACCTACCTACCTTGTTTATTTGTTTTTCTTTCTCGACTTAGTTAAATAAAATGGAAAAATACAATATAATTTAATTATTGTAAACTGAATTTATTGGTCAAAACCACTTTTGACTGATTTTGGCAGTCAAAAAGGGTTTTGACTGGTGCCGTCAGTCAAAACCACTTTTGACAGCAATGACCATTAGTCAATATCCATAAAAAGGTAAGGTGGTCAAAATTACCAGGAAAACGACGGAGGAAAAGACGATTACACACTAGAACCTTGTTACTCTATCTACTCGGTTACAGTTACAGCACATGAATACACGGCCTTACACGTATGGACGCCTACCTTTTTATTACTTACCTAAATGGACGCGTACAATATAAACCCACCTATTTATTTAGTTGTACCAAAAAGCTCTCAACACCACATGTCAGTATTTTAAAATTATTACATTCTGATGTCCGCGCTCTAATCCGGTTAAAAATGACAAATGGCTGCATTTTCACCAACGTCCACCATTTTTTATAAATTAATAAAAACAGCTTTTTTATTTTCAGGTAAATGTCAACTGGTTACGAGGACAGGTGACTAAAGGCCGTTTCCTATTATTCTATCTATTTCTGGTTTTGCCCTACTGGAAACAAAAATAGTTATCTGTCTCAGAATTTTTCAGCGCTATAAACCTACCGCTGTCAAAAATGTATGGGGGTTCTTCTGAAGGATAAATCAAAAGTGACAGCTACGTGACAGTTAAGTACTGCCGGCCTCGGATAGCAATCTGTCTTTGATTATTGGAAGCGGTTGTAAAAGATTCCCTGGCTACCTTGTTGTTGGTCGGTGGGTCGATTCCCTCTAGAGACAAACATAGACATAGATATAAATACACGTTTATTTAACTTCAATATTGGTAGGTACATACCATCATTTGTACTTTACAGGTACATTTCTGTATGCTAGGAGAAATTGATTTCTCCCACATACACCCGTCATTCTGATCCACACCTTTTTTGTAGGTATAATTAAACATAGAAAGAGAGAAAATAGGTCAAATTAAGAGTACCCTAAACCGACGGGCATGTAAGGCGACTGATGAGTCGGATTGAAGCGAAAGAGGTGCGTTTAGATCGTAGCAAGTGGAGGGAAGTGGTCTCTGCTGACCCAATGGGAGAGAGGCGTGACGGATATGTATGTATGTATGTATAATTAAACATTATATAGAGAGAAATACTTTAAATAAAGCGATATAATTTTAGCAACATTATAAAGACATATCTACAATAAAGGTAAAAGCAAAATTAAAAAATAAAAATGCAAATGAAATCCCTAACTTTGTTTACTTAGCAAATTCGTGTACAAATTCAAAGTTGAAGAGAGAGAACGTTAAATATATTCAAGGTCTCGAGAGCTGAAAATAATTCAAATATGGCTCCTTGCTTGAAATTATAAAGTGACACAGTAATACAGGGGCGTAAGGCGCTGTTTCACCATCTACCTACAGATAAAATTTAACTGACAGATAACTGAGGATAGAGACCTTTGCCCAGCAGTGGGACACAAATGGCTAGATTAGATTAGATTAAACTGATAAACATTATGTCTATAAAATATGACGTTTTAAACAGTGACATGTATAAAATACCTGTCAGATAAATGTTATCTTTCAATTGTGAAACAGGCCTTAAGTCTGCTAATTTAAAATAGTCTCATTGTGTGACTATTGAGTGTCAATGGAATTTTTTGACACATTTGGTATTCTGATAAACAATGGCTTTTATATCTTTTTTATTGAAATGAAATGAAATGAAAATCATTTAATCCTGTAGGTTTTGACAACACTTAAGACGGGTCATTTTTTAAAGTTAATGCTAGATTCGCAAGAGTGCAGTTTCCCCAGAGAAGAACCTAGCAAGAAACTCTGTAGGGTTGCTCTTTTTAATTTAAGTTTTACAAATCTCAGGCATAAACACAGAAACATATAATCAAATTAATATTTCAAAACAGCTATCTATTTTTTGATCCATATCTGTCACGCCTCCCATCGGATAGGCAGTGACCACTTCGCTCCATTTGCACATGCGTACATTAACTTAAAAAACAAAGTCTTTCAAATTAATAATAACGCAGTTACAAAATAACCTGTATAACTAGTAAGTAACTAGTTACTCGAAGTGACAATGTGACATGATAATATAGCGCTAGTTACAACCTCAGAATATTAACGAAGTGGTTTAGTTGACAAGTGATTTATGTCAGTTTTCAAGACATGCTGAATACATTTTAGGTAAATTAACTTGTGAACTATATGACTGTATTAAATTGAGATGTAAAGAGTGAATTTGCTCACTTATTATTAAGAATTTTGTGACATAGACATGAAATAAATCGCAACAGGTTCAATTACAATTTGAAAGAATACTCGTCTGTAAAAAACGGTCATCTCGCACCCAAAAACCTCGCACCAAAGCACAAAAGTAAGATAAAAACCTGGGTGCGAGTTTTTTGGGCGCGAGATGACGAATAACTCAGAATTTTGAGGTCAGAAAAGAAAAAAAACTGAAAAAAGTTTTATTGTGAACGTCGACATTGCTAAGCCCAAGTTAAAATTGAGTAAGGTCAAAAACTACGAGCAAATCCATTGACATTTCGTAGTCTAAAGAGTAACATAAAAAGTGTCGAAATGTTATTGACTTTAGCTTTTTTGGCGACTGCTATTGTCCTCTAATGGAGGTTAGTCCGCTGTTCATTGTAGCGTTTTTATACTCACTTTGAGCTCAATTTTGCTATGGAAAATTTATGACTTGATTCTCTCTCACAAATACCTAGCACTAAACCTTTGGCACAGCTTTTTGTTTGCTTTATGTTGATAGTTAAAGAAAAAATCATGCTACTTTCACAATTTCTTGTAAGTTAAGTAACAAACAGGTTACTTATCTAAATATACATACATACATATCCGTCACGCGTCTATCCCATTGGGGTAGGCAGAGACCACTTCCTTCCACTTGCTACGACCCAAACACACTTCTTTCGCTTCATCCACACTCATCAGTCGCCTCATACATGTCATGTCATCTAAATATACCTACGTGATTTTTAAATTATCGTAAGGTCTTTTTCTCCATTTACAGATAAAAATCTGTCAGATATTTTATACCTGTTTCTAACAAAAACGTCATGTTTTATGAAACAGACATAGGTGTATCTGTCAGTTAAATTTTATCTGTACATCTTCTTTTCATTCGCAAACAATAGCTAAAGATAATTGACCATATAATCAAGACATAAAGAAAATTATGTTAAGATATGAAATAAAAATTGATGTACTAGAACGAATATTCGGTTCAGCCGAAAAACTTCCGTACATAAACTAGAACAGTGACAAATATGGGCTTTTTCCAACAAAGAAAGTCTATTTACTTACCTCATGCGGGACAAATATTTCTGTCAAAGTAACAGTGGGGTACCGTTACTTATATTCGTGAACAGAAGAGATTTATGCCCTTCTTTATATGAAGCGAAGAAGGTGAAAAGCCTTACTTTTTAACCCTTTGAGTAAAGGTTGATATAGACTACAACATTTCCTCGAGCATTTCGGTGTAATGTAACATTCGTACAAATGTTTCACCGCTTGCGTCTACGTCTACGTTACGCAAGCGGTGGTAGTTTCATACATTACAACTCAGAAGTACGCATACGTCTACGCATACGCATCCGGTGTGTTTTGGCTTTTAAGGTTTATCTACACAGATCCGGACCATGCCTGGGACGTTTCCCGGCCGTGGCCCGTCAGGAGGGAAAACAATAGGTACGTCCGGTCCGTGTCCGGGACGTATCAGGAAAAAAAATACATTCTATACATTTTCTATGGATTCGTTCACACACCTTGTTATGACGACATATTGTTTTCCCTCCTGACGGGCCACGGGTCGTGCCCGGATCTGTGTAGAATTGTAGATAGACCTACTTGTAATGTAACGTTCGTGCGAATGCTCGGCGTCATGTTACAGGTAAATGCTTACAGCGAGTTTGCATTTTACCAAACGCGCGTCGCCCATCCTCATACAAAAACGCTCAAAGAAATGTTACACTTATTGCTCGTTGGTTTATAGAAATAAAAAGAACCGAGCGTGCTCGACGTTTTGTTCGGAGAGGGGTGATACATTACAACATTTCATAGAGCGGCTCGTTATTCTGTTACAAGTAAATATTATAGTCTATATTCACCTTTACTTTTTAACCCTTTGAGTAAAACGCCGTGAAAATACGTAGTGGCGCAAATAGTGTTTAAGATCCCGGGTACGCAATCAGTCACCTTTTCTCGGTGATTGAATTCAATTTTGCTTTAGAAAATGTACGGAGCTAAAACTACTTTGACTTGCGTATAATTTGAGTATTTTGTCGTGACGAGAGCTGGTGTGCTTCATATTTTACGTAGGGTAGGGATTTTTTGACAGTTCATTTCTAGTTTTGAAAGCAGTATTTTAAACTAATTCCGAATCTATTGTAAGGAGATACAGGCTATAGGCTATATAGGGTGTAACAGATATAAATTAAATAAAAATATAGGGTATAAAGCCGAAACACAGCAATAGTCCTCATGAAACTGAACAACTTTCCCCAAGGAACATGGGTCGTAACTCGAAAAAAAATTTGGATCGCCCATACTTACTCCATCAGCTGATCGGACATTTTGTATGTGGAGGCGAAATTTTTTTTTCTTGTTTCGACCTATGTTCCTTGGGGAAAGTTGTTCAGTTTCATGAGGACTATCGCTGTGTTTCGTCATTATACCCCCTTTCTGTTACACCCAGTACAGAGTCCTATTGTTGAAAAGCTTTTAACATATCAACCATCACACTTTACTTACGATGATATCATTGTATTGTAGGAATAGCATTGTCATAATTAGGTACAAGACGGGTATTGTAACAAAAAACAAACCAACCTAGTATTTGACCTCGAAATGTCATGTTTATTACGCGCGACCATTGACTTCACCGGTTCATCTTTAATTTGTCGGTTCAAGGATCAAGGCATTCTCATTTCCTCCGCAAAATTAAATTTTGCATGATTAAAAACTTGTTTTGAACCACGGAGTTGTAAAGTCTAATGGAGGTGTTTAAGTAAGTTTGTTTGTACAGTCTGTACAGATCGGAAATGCCGAGAAAAATCCTGTTCGCGGTTCGTTGAACTTCATTTTTTTGGAACTTTATTTGCGTAAAACGTTATGTGTGAACTGTGGAAAATACTTTAATTTTATAGCCTTTTCTGTACAGTGACTATTAATTAGTGATCACCATCATATATTTAAGAGCCAGGCTCTTGTCGGTGGAGTAATCGCCATCTTTGCCTCTCTTCTGCCAACGTATGCATATATTCATGATAAAAAACTTCTTTTAGTATGGCACTCAGTTAGAAATCAGTTAAAAAATTGTTTCCCATTATATTATCTACTCGCAGCTGGTGCATTTTGTATGGGGAGTTCAAAAATTTTTTAAGTGATTTCGAACTTGTTTTCGAATTTGTGTTGTAAAAGTTGATTGTTATTACGAGTACATGCGTATCCTCTTCTATCATTCACTAATTAAAAGGCACCTTATTATATTATTTATCGACTTATACCTCTTTACATTTAAGACCAAAGCACAGCGGATGCGTATGCGTTGCGTAAGCGTAGACGTATGCGTACCTCTGAGTTGTAATGTATGGAACTGTCACCGCTTGCGTCTACGTCTACGTTACGCATCCGGTGTGTTTTGGCCTTTAGTCCGGTCATCCGCTTTTCTCGTAACTTCGTGATACCACATAACTCTCGCAGTCTAGCTCTGAATATTTGGCTATTTTTCTTTCCACAATGTTTCTGAACTGAATAGCTTTCTGGCTCCTATTCTGCTTACAAACAAACAAATAAGTAGGTACGTTTGAATTAGATATTAACTTATTCAAATAACCTTGATACATTTTTCTCGCAGACTTCAATTTATTCTTACTTTATTTTACAAAGACAAGACTACATTATATTAACAGATATTATCTGGAATTCCACAAATAGAAGTTAATGTTTCCCAGCTGGATATCTGTATATTTTTGCTATGACTTATGGCCTTGGTTCTAGTAGTTAGAATATGATTCTTATCAGCAATTTAATAAATCGTTTGTCTAGATTTTTTACTAGATTTTTTAGTCTATGGTCACGTTTAGTTATGCCAGTGGAAAATTTCATGAACGTTACACAGAGAATTGAGATCTGGGGTTCAAGTCTGCTACAATATTCTTAGTTGTGTCGGCAGGGTGTCAATGAGAGTGACAATGTAATTTTTTGACACTTTTGATCGTAGTCAGTCAGCAGACAGAGACAGGTATAAAATATACGTCAAATTAATTTTATCTGAAGATGGTGAAACGGGGCTATGTTAGCTAATTTCAAATAGCCTCAGTTGTGACTACTGAGTGTCAATGTCATTTTTTGACTCGTTTGCTCGCAATCAGTGTAAGATATTGTTTAGCAGAAATCAAATGTATCAAAAATACCATTGACACTCTGCCGACACACAACTGAGGCTATTTTAATTAGCAGACTTGGGCCCAAGGTCAATGTCCTACCCCGCCGTAAAGTTAATATGGGACTAACCTCTCGTGTTAATAAATTAATCAGCTTATGAAGGGTATTCCATAGAGACGCGCCAAAAATTTAAATACTTTGACAGCGAATTCTAGATACAGCTTTTTTAAAAATCGAGAATGCAATTTATTTAAATTGTTGTAGATTTCTTTTTTCTTTTTCAAAATTTCTTATTTTTTAATAGCGGCTTACTTTTTTTTAACATGGGAATATGAAAGAGTTCATTTTTTTATTAAACTAGTTACTTACAAAAATTATGATTAAAAAATATTATCTCCTGCTATGTAAAAAAATACTTTTACTATATTGTATGTACATTGTAATGTATAGGTAGATATAAGTATTACAATACTTTAAAGGTACCTAGCTTCTTAGTTCATTTCAAGAATTCAGTAAATTGTTTTCATTTAATTTCTGTACATATATCTATTTCGAAATACAAAATTTAATTCCTGGTAGCTTCCGGATCTAAACGCTCTGATTGAAGGATCACTGTTAATTCAAATTTCAAACGTAATTACATTCGGATTTAGAAATTTGTCATTTGTAAATGCCAGTTGTAATTGAATACTGAGTTAAGTAGGTAACTTAATACATTTTCTTTTCTTTTTTTTTTTTGCCTGTAACAACAGTTTCAGAAAACGTAATTAACTTTATATAAAACTTAAAACTGACATTAAAAAACGGTACGATGTTTAATGTAACCAAGTATGGTTAGCTTTGAGAATATTAAATGGAAGTTTTCCCCCAGTTAGGCTAAGGACTCACGAAGTGGTTTTCACCCGCACCCGCCGCGGTTGCGGGCCCGCAGCATTTATAAAAATAAATATCTCAAAGGCGGACCCGCAACAGCGGCGGGCGCGTTTGAAAACCGCTTCTTGAGCTCTTAGCCCTAAAGCTGCTAAGCTATACATCTTCTTCAAATTTTTAATAAATAGTTGACCTTTTTTTAAGCGGTGGTAGCCCAGTTGGTAGTACGCTTGCCTCGAATTCTGAGGGCGCGAGCACAGATTACATAATAGTTACTACGTGCGCGAGTTTGAATCCTGGCGCGGGCCTCTGAGTTCATTTCTCATGTACGGATCAATTTATTCGATTACCACTTGCTAACGCAGAAGGAAAACATCGTGAGGAAATCTCCATACACAAGAGAAGAAATTCGAAGGTGTATGTGAAATCCGCCAACCCGTACTTGGCCAGTGTGGTGGATTACGGCGTAATCACTCTCTGTATGAGGGTAGGCTCGTGCCCCTAAATAAAGAAGTTGACCTTAACGCAAATCTAACAAGAATAATCAAAGATAACGAAAAGAATGAAGCCTCGATTTGCCGTCTTAATGGTTACATTGAATCACATTGAATGTCAGTATCACTAATAGGACAGTACTGTTACTAAATTGAATGTATTCAGTTAAAGCCTTGGATCCTTTAGAGCGATCTATGTCGAAATAGTTTCGTCACATCATTTACAGTAATTGAATCACTTTATCTCCGTTTGATTCACGATTTTTGAATGTTTTGGTCTTACCTTTCAAATCGTGTACAATTATGTATATTTGGAATATTACTGTGTAACGAAATCCTGGATAAAAAAAGAAAACTGTGGTTATTAAAGGCCTCGCGGTAGACCACGTATAAAGTGGCGAGATGAGCTGGGCACCTTTTTGGATGTCTGGGCAGAGGCGACTCAGAATAATCGTGGAAAAAGAGGAGAGAAGCCTTCCCCCGCAATGGGACACAGACGGCCAGTTAAGTTAACATGTCATTAAAAAATAAGTAAAATTCATTATACTTACAGTTACTTTACATACATACATATATGTTACGCGTATTTTCCATTAGTGAAGACAGAGACTTTCTTGCGCAATAATTAATTTTTGTGCTTGTTAGGTTAAATGTAAAAGTACCTAGATAAGTTAAAAAAAATGCTAAAAGTCAATTTAAAACTTTAACTCGGATAACTACAAGTATATTTGCTAGAGATTAGAATCTTAACTGCCCTAACCTAATTATGTTTTTAAACAAATACTAAAGAAATGGTTTAGCTGATAAAATAACGACAAAAAACCACGAACAGTCATTAACTTATCTTAATTTATGTGAAGTTTAACTTTACGGCGAAAGTAGATAGATAGAAATTCTTTATTGCACACAAAGAAATACAAATAAAACTTAAAACTAAAACATTGTGCGCAAAGGCGGCCTTATCACTAAAAGTGATCTCTTCCAGACAACCTTTGGAGTAGGACTGGTTTAGGAAGACTGTAGAGTAGAGCAGGGCAATAAATAAATACTAAAGTAATTTGAATATAAAGTATTAATATTTTTAAGAAGCAACTTATTTCTTTTGGTGCTATATTTGTCAATTCTTTTCTTTCATCATCAATCATCATCAGCGTATTGCGGTCCACGGCTGGACATAGGCCTCTCCTATAGCATCCTATCTTTTCTTCACGCAATATCAAAATCACTCAACCGTGTAACCTTACTTTTTAAAATGAACTTCTGTTAACGCCGAATTAATATATTACTGGATTATTTTGTATTTAGTCGGGTTATACAGTTTTACGTTACCTACATATTATGTTTGTGTTTTTCTTTCAACTTGAATACCTATTTGATAATATAATTATTGAGTATAAAAGTGTGCCTACCGCTTGATGGAGACTATTTCTTCGGATGATTTAACTTCCGTCATTTGACGCGAAATTATCTGTCAGTTGACGTCAAATGACATCCTCCCTTGCTATTTTATAACATTGCTTTATGAATAATAAAACTAAATTTTGTCAATAGCTAACTTATGCAAATTGCTAACCTAAACGAAAACTAGTTTTTTCCTATTATGGTCAATTCTAAATTCAAATTCGGTATGACGTCAAAATCATCACAAACTGACCGCGATGGCCAGTGACACACAACTTTCATTGTCAATGTAAAATGAATTCTAATATCGAAGCGTAACGACGCGTCTCGACTGACTTCACATCTAGGCTTTACTTTCACTACAACCGCAAGAGTTTATTAGGAACGTGATTACTATGGTTGTGTATATTGGTGATGACTCAAGTTATGTCAGGTGGGTTGTAAGTAATGCCAATGTCAGTGGAGGTATTTTCTCTGATATTGTATAATCGGTTACGCGGATTACGATGGTGTTGCGTCATCGATTCGAGTTGGCACGAGGTAGCTTGTGGTTTAATAAGCATTTTCTTGAATTGTGATCGGTTTTATGACGTTTTTGTTACTTTTAGTTTGTTCTTAAGGAAGCTGAAGGCTTCATAAATGGTAGTGAATAGCAAAAACGCAATAAAAGTACTTTTTGTAACTAATTTCACTTTCTTTACCCTTGATTTGCTGCTGTCTAATATAATTACCTCTTTTCTTTTCTGTATCTTTCTACTATATTCTTGCAATAAACTTTTATATAAAATAAATAAATTATGGAACTTATGTTTGAGAAAATATTGTTACATCTTGTTACTTAAGTAGGTACGTGCTTTAGACAGATACAAAAATATGCGAAGTCGACAAGCCAACCTTTATATCAATAATATTTTCTCCTCCGGTCAGTACTTATTGTTTTTTAGGGTTCCGTACCTCAAAAGGAAAAAACGGAACCCTTATAGGATCACTTTGTTGTCCGTCTGTCCGTCCGTCCGTCCGTCTGTCAAGACCCTTTTTCTCAGGAACGCGTAGAGGTATGAAGCTGAAATTTATATCAATTACTCAGGTCTACTGTCCCTTGAAGCTGTGAAAAAATCAAACTTCTAAGCCAACGCAATCAAAAGATACAGCCATTTATGCCGCAAATTTTCGACACTTGCAAGGGAATCAAAACCTACAGGGTGCTTCCCGTGAACTCAGAATCTTGAAATTTGGTACGAAGCAACGTCTTATAGCATAGATAAAGGAAAAATTACGAAAACCATAAATTTTTAGTTACATCACAAATTTTTTTTTTTTTAATAATCTTAAACTTACTACCCATTTCCTCATAAACGCGTAGAGGTATTAAATTGAAATTCATACCAAATACTCAGGTCTATAATACCTTTAAGCTGTAGCAAAATCAAACTTCTATGTCACCGCAATCAAAAGAAACAGCAATTTAAGCTGCATATTTTGAAACTCGCAAGTACTTGCAAGGGAATCAAAACCTAAAGGGTACTTCCAGTCGACCTTGAATCTTGAAATTTGGCATGAAGCAACGTTTTATACCACACATAAAGGAAAAATTCCGAAAACCTTAAATTTTTAGTTACATTACAAAATATATATTTTTTAATAAATATAAACTTATTACTTTTTTCCTCATGAACGCGTAGAGCTATCAAGTTGAAATTCATATCTTTTCAATAACTTTCGCAAGTCTGCTGCAAGGCTAGTATAAGTGTTTCAGTTATATTATAGATAAATGATATGTGTTAATATAAAATAAAGGATTACTTAAACGATAAAGAGATCTTTGTCTTAAATTTATGCTCCTCCATCTTTCCCCATTGTAATGTTATGAATTTCATTTTGCAATAAAAATACCATAGTTATGACTCGATTGTCGTAATGAACGAACTTTGTAAACCTTGCAGGTTTGTACGGAACCCTCGGTGCGCGAGTCCGACTCGCACTTGGCCGGTTTTTTTCTTTTTGTCTCGATTTAGTAATAATATTTTAGTGAGGAATCCTTATTATTTATTATTAAACCTTTATTACTTACAAATAACTCTACATTTTTCAACATGCAATTAAATTAACATCCTTGAAAGATTTCGCACCTCAATTTCGTAATACTAGGTAGTACGCAATCTAAATATTTACAGTACCATTCACATTTGAGAGAATGTAAGATTATCATCGCGTAATAACCTAATTCTGTTTGTTTGTAAAACCTTGTCGATGAGTGCTTCATTAGAGTTTTATCCTTGAGATATTTTCGAATACAAAAGTAGCTAGGTACGTATTTTGAAATTAAAAATGAAGATTACAAAAACTTTTTCTTCGCTTATTTTCACCTTTTCTTTTAAATGCCAACTACCATAAAATTGTCTTCGGAATGTCAATAAAGCTTAATATACCTAATTATATACCTACCTACATATATAGTTGTAGATAAGTAGGTACTACAATTATTTAGTTTTCTATAAATACGTAAGTAGGCATCTATATATTATGTAGATAGATACCAGATATGTAGTACATATTAGGTATTATATTATATATTTATGCATACAAACGCCCAGAATCAAGACATCTCTGTACAAATCATAACAATGATTCTATCTAGTGGGCATCAAATCCTTGACCAACATTTTCATCTTTTCTTTTATCTTTTGGTAATAAAAGTTACCTGAAGACAAAAATAACAGATGTTAAATGTAAAATAGCACAATCGTTTCATTCTTGCACTGCAAACAGCCCTTATACATAGATGACTAAATAAAACATAAAACGATATTTTTCATTGCTTCCGCCGTTCCACTTTTCACGTTTTATTATAGCTAGATAATAAACTGTAGCGACTCTGTACGCGTGACTCTGTCTCTACATAGACTCTACCTAGAGATAACAATTTATATGACTATTGTCTCTTTTTTTACACTAACACAAATTCTGAATGATGCTATTTAAGCGGAGCGGAGATTCATTGAAATAAAATAAACGGAGAGAGGAAGTGAAAATAAGAGACTTCGATTGGTTATTAAGATATTTCTCCACTCCGTTCTGCTTTGGTAGAAATCGAGAATTGAAAATTGCAAGTTGCAAATGATAACTGCTTATTTTATTTTGATTGCACAGCTCGCGCTATTACTATCGTACTTATGTTTTATATTCAAGTTGCCTGGAAGTTAACTTTACCTGACAATAAGACCGTTTTTAAATATTGTTTTGTGTATTTTTCGCTAAAGGCGCTATTTAAACTACCAGATAAATGACTTTTCCTAATTCCCGTTTCACCACAGATAAAATTTAACTGACAGGTAAACTTATTTCTATTTCATTAAACATGATGTCTAACTAAAATATCTGTCAGATAAATATCTGTAAATGGTGGAACGAGCCCTTAGTTATTTTAAAGTAAAAGTGAAGCTCACAGTCGTTGGTAGTAAAATAAAGCATACTCACTGACATAGATGAAATGGGACGGGTCATATTGACTCAGCGATTTTAAAAAGCCCATAAAATGTCTTCAGTTACGTTTACGAGCTAAAATGGTAACCAATGTAACTTTGTAACAAGGATACTAGATCACAAAATAAATGTCACGGCAATCGATGATTCTGCACCACAAGTCTGCTAATTTAAAATAGTCTCAGCTGTGTGTCGGCAGAGTGTCAATGGCATTTTTGACACATTTGGTATTCTGCTAAACAATGGCTTACACTGATTGCGACCAAATGTCAAAAATGACATTGACACTCTCATTAACACACACAAGTGAGAAAATTGTAAATAAATTAGCAGACTTGGGCCCCAATAAGAGTAAATACCTAACAAAATACTATTTTATGAGTCTAGGCTTTAAAACTAAAACAATGTAGTAACATTAGTGTTAATAGTACTATAATCTAGTATCCAGGTTATCTAGCTATGTTCGAAACGACCTGAAAAGCCTCATAAAGTCCATAAAAGGCATTAGTCACGCAATGTCACATCACATTTTGCCCTGAACTAGTAATTAGGGTAACTAAAATTTATGCGACGGTAAAGTAAATGAAGTTTTTAATTAGTTAAGTGATAGTTTTTAGGGTCCCGTACCCAAAGGGTGAAAACGGGATCCTATTACTGTTGGCTGTCCGTCTGTCTGTCCGTCCGTCCGTTTGTCACCAGGCTGTATCTCATGAACCGTTATAGCTAGAGCGTTGAAATTTTCTCAGATGATGTATTACTATTGCCGCTTTAACAAAAAATACTAAAAATAGAATAATAATAATAATTAAGGGGGGTTCCTATAGGTACAACAAACGTGATTTTTTGCTTTTTTTGCTCGATATGAATAATGAATGGTACGGAACGTTTCCTGCACGAGACCGACTCGCTCTTGGCCGGTTTTTTGAAACTAATGCCTGTTTTCACCAACTAACGTAAGGAATCCCTTAGCACTACTACTGACTTTGACAGTCGTTGCCGGTTGTGCTGATAAGGAGTCATTAGGGGTCCCTTTTGACAAGATTTAGTTGGTGAAAATAGACATCAACCCCCTTATTACAAAACGAGTTTTATAAATAGTTCTAAAACTAATTCAGATTTTAGTCCTAGAAGTCCTAAATCGAGTTTTAAAGATAGTCCTGGGACTAACGACATTTTTTGACGAAACGTCACTTATCTGAGGTTATTCTAGGACTTTAAATAAAACTCGTTTTTTAATAAGGGGGTTTATGTTACAACGGGCCATAGTTAAGTATTTTGACAAGTATTTTCTTTTCTTAATTAAAATACGCTACAATTAAAATACAAAACTCACAATCTCAACGTAATAAAACTATAAAAATTATATAAAGTAAAATAAAATACCTGTAGATTTACGCAATCATTGATTGGTTACGTAAAGACAAGGTTAAGTTATGGTTAGCTAGTTAAATTGTTTGATTACGTCACTGTTTTGGTACAAGTTCAAGGTGGTGGGGAGATTAGGGTTGCTAGATTAAAATTTTAAAATGCGGAGAAAATGTTGCCATTTGAAATGTTGATATTTTTAAAGATTTAGCTTATGGTGTTTGGCTGAAGCTTCAATGCCAAGCTTGAGTTTTTTTTATAGTTTTTAACTTTAACTTCTATGTATTTTTTACCAAAAATAAGTCATTGTTTATCAAAAAACCGATACTTTGTTATTCGTTGTATAATTTCCACTTTTTAAATCTATCATCCTAACTTACTTAGGTATCTGCTTTTCTACTTATAGTATACGTATACGTATAATATTTAACTATCTACATAATTCTACAAGATTGTGGAATCTTAAGTGGTTAGAAGCCTAATTTCCTACACCAAACATAGTTTTTAAAACTGTCTAGTTGAAACATAAAATTGAGAATTCTTAAACAAGCATAGACATGACAACCCTCGGGAGGGGCGGAGGGAGTTGTAAAGCCTTATTTACAGCGTTGTAGGCTTTTCTGCTCAAAATTTTACGAGCCCTATGTTCTAGTTCAAAGATATAAACATAGATATAGCTACTAGATAATTTATTGTTTAACCAACCTTTCTTTTCACCTTGGTTGGTTTTTATAACTCGTAGGCTACTTGTTTACGTTTTCATTCGGTTTTGACTAGTTAAAGAAAAAAGTTTTTATTTTGTTGTTATTTAAAAAAATAGAGGTTTAATTTCTGTTTCAATAGTGTAGGTAAATCTTTTTTTAACGTTTATAGAAAATTTGCCTAAGGGCCAAAACCTAAATTCACGACACGACGCGACACGGCGCGGCGTCGTGCGTCGTAAAACGATACGACAGGACGCGACGCGACGCGACGTCGAGGATTTTCACGATGCGACGTCGCCGTCGTGGATATTCACGATGCGACGTCGTACGACGTGTCGTGTCGCGTCGTGTCGCGTCGCGTCGTGTCACTTCGCGTCGTGTCGTGAATTTATGTTTTAGCCCTTACCGTTATTGTAGAAAAAGTATTTATGCCAAGCTCTCTTGTAATTACAGGTTTTGTTATACTCTATGGCAAAATCAAGAAACGTAATCTGCTCATATAGGTAACCGAACAACTAAGCTTTACCTGAGAAACATACTCGTATAGAAGATATCAAATACCAACATATTATTTAACAAACGCAATAATCATTCTCATAATCAATACTTCTGTAGCTTAGTTTATTAGTAATTACTGCTGCGTTAATAAAATCTTATTTTTTTCTTGAAATAATGGCGATATTGTATGTGTGTATGTATGTGTAGGTTAATGACCTCGAATAGCAATAAATGTCTTGTTAATAAACTGTGACGAATCGCATGTTGTGATCAAAATGTACCGACTTGATTGATTTTCGTTAATTAATATACGTATAGGTACAGGGTGTTACAGATACCATAAAACATTTTCAAATACGGGGATAGCAGTCCTGAAGCCAAACAATTTTTCTCAAAAAACATGGTTATGAAAAAAATTTAGTCTACATTACTCATTTTAATCACGAATTTTTTTAGTCCAACGTTTTCGGTTTGCCCTTTCTATTACACCCTGTATTAGTAATTAAAACCTATTTTCTTTTGGAACTTATTTCTCATTTATCAAATATTTTTATAGGTCTTCGTATACGATGATGGCGAGAATTAATTAATTTGGATTTTGTTTACAAAATTTGATTATTTTTGTTTTTTTTTATGTAAGTAATTAGGTATTATTATTTACTTAAGTAGGTCACATTCGAAATAATTGAGAAAATAATAGGCGACTGATGAGTGTGGATGATGCGAAAGAAGTGTGTTTGGATCGTAGCAAGTAGAAGGATGTGGTCTCTGCCTACCCCTGTGGGAGAGAGGCGATGGATATGAATATATTAATGTGAGGCGACGGATATGTATGTGTAATAGGGGAAAAAAAATAGTCTGCGATTAAAAAACAGATTTCAAAATTAGTTTGTGGCAGAATATGCGACTAGCATGATTGCCAAAACTATAAAAAAGTACCTATGTATCCCTATTGTCATTTTATTTTCCCTCGAAATAACTCGATAAGTCAGTGACGTAATCAAATAAAGATGGAGGCGACAATCATTGAATTATTTATCACCCACACAAGGATGTGTGTAAATTGGTAATTTGATTTTGTGTCTCCATAAATAAATAAGCGAATTACGTTCTGATTTTCCCATTCATACGATGAATTGGCCAATTTTGGGCCACTTTGACCTATGAGTAGGAACCCTGCGGTCGGGAAAGTTTTGGGACCCCATTGATGGCTTTGATTTTTCATTTTCGGGTCCATTGTCACATAATTGTGTAAGGGATTGATACAATTGTTATTTTATTGGGGAGGAAGGCTTTTTGAGGTTGTATTTTATTACTTACAAAACGAAAAAGTATACCCAAAAGTAGACTAAGTATGTGGTTTAAATATATGATTCGTATTTATGGTAGACTTTAGCACTTGTCAGAAAAAACAAAAGATACATAGATACTAGATATACTTAGGTATACCAAAGACATAGATACTGAAATTTAGATGTAAGTAGGGACAATATTTATATTTTATCTATTTACGTATTGGAATGAATTCCGAAGATACATAGATACTCTTACATCAAATTCTCATGTCAATTTCTACAGCAAACGTAATTAAGTAGAAAACATGCTCACTACTCTACATTTTAGGTACAAAAATTCTAAACGAACACCCATTTGCGTATACGGCGTGATATCTGTTTGACGTTTTATATAAAATCGAGGGTACTGAGCGGTCTTACTTATCAAAATCTAAACCTAGCCTAAATCTTTATAGGTGCTAAGATTTTATTCGGGCAGTATCTTCTGACAAATAAATAGACATTCAGTGTGTATCTGTTCGTATTTCGATCACGCATCCCTTGGGTACTTTCTACTAAGTATATTATCCACTTTTATGTCGATCGTAAAAGCTTCTCCTACCTAAGTTGCTTGATTCGTATTTCTGAAGTTCTTACATGTAGGGTCAGCATGGTAATTGGACTTTTGTTTCGAATCGGCGACGCTGTTTTGGAGGTTATTTTGAGAATTTGCTGACTGTATTTGCTGACTGTATGTATCTGTGCATAATCTTAGGTAGACGAAGTTTTCTGAGAATTTCTTTATTTTCATGCAGTATTCCTTTTTTATCACCTGTCTATGTGGGACTGCTGTATTATGAACTAAAATCATAGAATTAGGCTAAAATTCGATTCTTAATACCTACATTTCTTTTTATTTATATTTTTTCAATTGTTAAATTAATATTGCATAAGAGTTAAGTTTTTTTTCAATAGGTAGTTAAATCGTTACATAAGTTAACTTATGTGTTTCAAGCTCCACTGGATTTCGCCACAATATTTCACAGAGTATATAACTTATTTCCCGGTAACCCAAATTAACCCCTTATATCCAGATAACCCAAAACCTCCAGGGTTCAACCTCCATACAGATACGCCATCAATAACCCGCTACGTTTACGAGGCGCCATAAAATTGCTAATATATCGGTAAACCTTGCCATATGCCTGTTTATTTGGACCTCTCTTAAAACACATTATTAAGGGTTCCACGAAATCTCATAAAGCTTAAGGGTTGAACATGTGTTAAGTAATTTGGTTGCAAATTATGTTATTCAAGGGTTTTGAGTACGCATCGGTGGAATTACGCGCGGAATTCTGAATTTAAATTAGTTTGTTTTTGTGACAATAAAAACACGTGTATTTTTTCATTCAAAACATGAAATTAAAATAATTATAAAAATTGTATACATTTTTCGATACACAATTTTAAGTCACCTCTCCCCCTATAAAGGTCCTACCTACTCTTACATTCGTACATAAATAAACACACCCTTACATATCCGTCTCGCCTCTGTCCCATCGTAGGCAACGACCAATACAGTGCACTTGTTACGATCCAAACACATGCACGTCGGAGGTACTTATACATATATTGCACCAATAATCAGCCGGTGCCATTTGGTATGGAAAAGACCGATTCCAGGCGCTTCCATCTATAATGTACTCGTAGATAGGTACTTAAAGTTCGTAGGTATAAGGCTAAGGACTCACGAAGCGGTTTTCATCCGCACCCGCCGCTGTTGCAGACTTGCAGCCGGGCGTAAAACGCGTCTTTAAATGCGCTTGAATTTTTTACATAAATATTTGTATTCAACAAAGGCTGCAGGGCCGCAACCGCGGCGGACGCGGGTGAAAACCGCTTCGTGAGTTCTTAGCCTAAGTAAAATAAAGAATTGATCAAATGATTCTAAAGTCACTTTGTCTAAACAGAGTTCCCACACTGAATTCAAGAATATGAGGTCTCGCTAAATAGTACGGTCAATGACACAGATTGTGTTCTGCCCCAGCAGTAGTTTATATCGCGTTCCCCACTTTAGATTGGTCTGTTAGCTATAAACTTGTGTGGTTGGTTAGTCATCGACACATGTTCTTCTTTGCGTGTGGTCTGTATATGGGTAAGTTTACGGTAGTAAAATTTTACTTCTATGTGTTGTATGAGCACTTATATTAATTGTAAGTAACATATGGTTAAGCCATTTGTCCTATAGATAAAGTATAATTAAAAGCAAATGATAGGTGGAACTTGAAGAAAATTGTAAAAGTTCGATATATCTGAGTCGTATGTCGGCAGAGTGTCAATGGCATTTTTTGACACATTTGGTATTCTGCTAAACAATTAGCTTACACTGATTGCGACTAAATGTGTCAAAAAATGCCATTGCCATTCTGCCGACACACAACTAAGGCTATTTTAAATTAGCAGACTTGGGCCTCAGTACTAGTACAAGTGAAGAGAATTAGGGATAGTGAATAAAAGTACAGTAAAACCATCTCACGTAGTTCAAAAAGTTTATATGCACCTGTGAGCGTTGCTCCCGTCCAAAGTGCACTTCAGTCCACTTTTAGACGGAACTCATCAACAAAAGTCGCAAGCGCACGTTTTACGATCTGGTTTATGATTCGAGACACACTATTTCTAGAACTATTCGCTACGCTCTAATGTTGAAGGGTTACTTTTTATTGGGGGACAGCAAAGAAAACTAATTGCCGAATACATATAATTTGATATTTTACATATCTACCTACAAACATCACACTTATATTATAAATGCCAATGTTTGTTACTCTTTCACGCAAAAACTACTGAACAGATTTTAATAAAACTTAGCAATATTGTAGCTTATACATCAGAATAACACATAGGCTAATTACTTTGAGATATCATGATTTTCTTCCAAGATATGACGATAAATTCGTACGAAGCCGCGGACAGCCTCTAGTATTATAATAATCACGCTTGTCTCAAAGTCAAGAGGGAAATGTGTAGAACGGAAAGAACGTGCTTATTTAATGCGATTCTTATAGCATTCATCCCCCACTTAATCCAATTTGTACCTCTATGTGGCAAGGTTTTTAGCTTGATTGTTTCCTTCATCATGTAAGAGCTACGCTACAGTTCCTGCAATAGCTTTTGCTGAGACTTGATGTGATTATTTTTTTATTCTTAACACTCAGACACAGAAAAGGATTTATCCAGCTACGTACCTATTTTCTTGTTTACCTATTTACCTAGTTTCGTGTCCCACTGCTGGGCAAGACATACTTAACATTCTACTATACGCTAGACTTTGTTTTTACAAATTAATCGTGCTTGTATCTAGCCATGATGTTTCAGAAATATTTAAAGAGTCTTTCACATAAATTTTATTTAAATGCTTTTACTACCTAAATTCGATACAATGTTTCATCGGTTTTTAATTTTAAAACTTTTCTGCAAGAAACCCAAGTCAAGATGTAAGTCATGAGAAAACAAATGAAATTGAATTCAGGAGTCTTACGGCGCGTGTACACGATAAGAAAATACGCCGAGCCTATGCAAGACACGACGCGGAGAAAGTTGTTGAGGAGCGTAGACAAAATATTTGTCGTGTACCCGAATAATTTGTCTTGTCTGCCGCAGACACGGTAAAATTTCTTATAATGTACACGCGCTGTTATTTAATCATAATTTAACTCTCTTTTTTTAATCAGCAACCGTAGTTGTACGGTTTTTTTTAAATTACAACACCAATAACACTAGTAAAAGGTTGCTATAAATAAAATTTGTGTATTTTAATTGACGTAATCTTTTAGAACCTAACCCATAAACTTTTGTTGTGGTCTAGAAAGGTTTGTATTATGCTTTTAATGGGCTATAAACCCTATGACTGAGCAATCAACATTATCAACTACACATCGATCGTAAAGTAAGTACCTACCATACTTTTTTCTACTCTAGCATGAAACAAGCAGTTTTTTTAGTGTCTTGTCCATTGTAAATTGCGGTAGTGGGTCAATATAATATTTTTTTACCGTTAGGACCACAATTATTTGTATAATTTTAAAATTGTTTTTTTTTATTTTCGTCACTATTTAAATTGTTTTTATTCAAAAAAATCCATGTCGAGATAGAATGTGTATTGTAATTATTCTACGAAACTTATTAGGTACCTATATTGTCTTACTTAAAAATTTCCGAAAAGGAAATATTCGCAATGTTATATTTTTAATTAATTATTTAGTACACAAAAAAAGAAATAACCTAATCTTTACATCAAATTTATATTAAAATTTACTCAATTAACAGCGTAGCCAAGCCAATAAACTCAATAAAAAAACCGTGTCAAATCTCATAATCTCGTCCAATAATAACAGAAAGAAATTCGAGATTGAGACGAAAGAAAATCTCTTTCAGTCGAGTCAAAAGTTGATTTATCGCTTTAGTGAACCAGTCTGATTTGATTATTGATATTGATTGATATTGGAGGTGGGAGGCGCCAGGCGGTAAGAAATGTAAGCTTCGGAAGGCACTGGACAAGTTATAAGAGATGACGGTTTTTTTAGAAACATCTTTGAAGGAAAGGTTGAGGGGAAGAGAGGGAGAGCAATATTGACAACTACTAAATCTATTTAGTAGTTTTTTACTAAATTAGACAATATTGTAGCCTATAAGTACATCAGAAAAATACATCATCATCATTAGCTATACCTTTAACATTATTAATTAATCAATCATTTGAATACGGTATTTTCCCATCAAAGTTGAAAAAAGCTATAATCAGACCTGTCCATAAAAAGAACTCAAAGTCAGATCCAAGTAACTATCGACCCATCGCAGTATTATCTACAATATCCAAAATCTATGAAAAAGCTATGTGTGTTCGTTTATATTCTTTTTGCGAAAAATTTAAAATATTTAATGATTCTCAAAACGGTTTTCGTAAAAACAGATCTACAATACTAGCAGTGTATAAATATATACAAGAAGCTCTTCAAACAATTAATAATAAACTATATGCTGTAGGCCTATTCCTCGATATGTCTAAAGCCTACGACAAGGTACAACATAATATATTACTTATGAAACTGCATGGGATAGGTGTGCGAGGAACAACACATAAATGGTTTGCTTCGTACCTAAAAGACAGAGTGCAACAAGTAGAAGTCAGCTACTACAATAAACAAATAGATCAAATAGAAAATATACGCTCACACAATAAAGTACTTAATTCGTCAATACCTCAAGGTAGTGTCCTTGGGTGTTTACTTTTTATTATCTACATAAACGATCTCCCTAAGCTCACCGACGACCACTGTGTTCTGTTCGCAGACGACATATCTATTCTAATCCCCTGTAAAGATAGTACTCATTTAGATAGTAAACTCTCCTCAACACTAGACCGAATTACCGACTGGATGACCAAACACAATCTTGAAATAAACTTCTCTAAAACTAAACTCATGACTTTCCACCCACGACAAAAAAACCCGCTAGACCTTTCATTCACTTATAAAAATACTAAACTTGAACTTGTACAATATTTCACACTGTTAGGGATAGATATAGATAAAAACATAAATTGGAAAGCACATACAGAAAAAATAGCTAATAAAATATCACGATTCACATACGCATTAAAAGAAATAAAAAAATCTACTGACATAAATACCGCCCTAACAGTTTATTACGCATATTCTTTCGCATGGTTAACCTATGGTTTGATTCTATGGGGAAATAGCTCAGGAGCTTCTGCCATCTTTACATTACAAAAGAAACTAATAAGAATCCTAGTAAATTTAAAGCAAACTGATAGTTGTAAACCACACTTCAAAAATCTTAACATACTTACCTTACCTAGTTTATACATATTCGAAGCATGTAAATTTGTCCGAAACAACCCAAAACTTTACCAAACACGTAATGAAATTCCTACAAAATATAATCTACGACATACAGACAGACTAGTGCAACCTACCTCCAAATTACAGATATTTTCAACAAGCCCCTATGCTATGACTATAAAAATATATAACAATTTACCACAAAACCTAAAAAATGAAACCAAAAATAAGATATTTCAAAAAAAGCTAAAAGATCTCTTACTTTCCAAGTCATACTATACTATAAAAGAATACCTAGAAGATAAATTATAAGTAAGTACCTATTTAACTAAGTATGATCTCATTAAAACTATATTATTTTAAAGTAATAGTATCATATTATAGTATAATATTAAAAATGTAAGTTAGGTATAGTGATCTAATAAAAACTAACTATTCATTACTTAATTTTAGCAACTAATACGTCTTCCTCTCTCTGTTTTGCCGTGCCCTAAAACAGGGCCCACAACATGTACTGTAAATTATTTTTAAGACCATTGTAACTTTGTGGAAGCGCAATAAATATGATTATGATTATGATTATGATAAATTAACTTGTCGGTGGAGTCTACGCCACTCTGCTTTGTTTTCTGCCGTCGTCCTTTTGAGCACCTGATACGACACAACACAACTTCTATACCCACAAGGGAGAAATGTAAAGAAATGTAAATCAAATGTAAAGAAAAACACATAGGCTATATTATAATGAGATATAATTTTTTTCCCAAGATATGACGATAAATGCTTACAACACAACTGTAGTTTTTGTAGTCTATAACTATATAAAAATAAGTCGGGTTTTCCTTCCTGACGCTATAACTCCAGAACGCACGAACCGATTTCCACGGTTTTACATTCGTTGGAAAGGTCTCGGGCTCCGTGAGGTTTATAGCAAAGAAAATTCAGGAAAAAATTCAACAGAAAAGCGGGAAAATCTTTTTTCACATACATAACTTTGAGGCGGTACGAAGTTCGCCGGGTCAGCTAGTTTTATATGAAGATAAAACCCGCCAGTATCTTAACGCTTCCACTGCGTTCAAAAGCGCAGCTTTATTAAACGCGATAGGGCACGTCAAAACCTATCTCGCTACTCGTTTCTCCGAGGTTTCATCACCTTAGCACGAATACTGTTAACAAAAAGATAGCTTATCTATTTAAAAAATAAGTTCTAAAAACTAAAACACGCCTACGGATATCCTGCGATCTTAAAAGTAAGAAACAAGAAATTATTCTTGTTTTCTTACCTACCCAATAAGTGCACAGAAGAAGTTATTTTTAGAGGATAGCCGTGGCCGTATGCCTCTTTGCCTTGATATTAATTAACGTGCAAGTGTGGAAACTGTATAATGTACTTAATTAGGTTTATAAATTGCGTGCAGGCAACTATTATTATATGGAGGCATACGACCACGGCTATCCTCTAAAAATAACTTCTTCTGTGCACTTATTGGGTAGGTAAGAAAACAAGAATAATTTCTTGTTTCTTACTTTTAAGATCGCAGGATATCCGTAGGCGTGTTTTAGTTTTTAGAACTTATTTTTTATTTCATAATTTTTAGTTAAATCAATGGTAACTACCTACCTACCAAATATTTATGAGCACCTAAAGACGATAACAATAATTTTTTTGAAAAACTATTCAAACCCCATATTTTATTTCCAATCTAATTCTAAACCTCTTTCTATCCCAATGTATGAATTGTACTAGCAATATCATCATCATTTAATTTAAGGGTTAGACTCTTGTCGGTGGAGTGTTCGCCATCTAAGCATATCCTCTGCCAGTGCTTTAACTTCTTGATACGACATGACGTTAACTTTCTCTTTCACTTGAGTGAAGTAAGTACGTCGCGGTCTTCCTCTGCCTCTCTTCCCCTCAACCTTTCCTTCCATAATATTTCTCAAGAAACCGTCATGTCGTATCAAGTGTCCTATCATCTTTCCTCTTCTATTTTCTACAGTTCTTAACAAGCAGCGCTTCTCGTAAAAAAAGCAATATAATCACCTAAAAATCACCTAAAACTTCGTGCGCGTGTAGATTCATATGCTCATACATTGCACTTGTTGCCGCATAACACTTAAAAACTACACAAGAAGTAGGTGTCTACGAAATACTTTCCTTGTCCATAGTATCGTTAAAAGTTTTGGATATATCATTTTGTCTTAGTGCGGAAGACTGGGCCCTCACATCCCCCTTATTCACTGTTTGCATAATCCAAAGAATGAGTTTGACTTTGAGATGTCTCTTCTCCCTAAACCCCCCCTACACACCGATTGCCATGTTCATTGAATGAGTATAAGTTAAGGACGTCTTTTTCTTCTAACGGGGGGCTGCGCCCCCCAAACCCCCCCTACACACCGATTGCCATGTCCATAGAATGAGTATAAGTTAAGGACGTCTTTTTCTTCTGACGGGGGGCTGCGCCCCCCAAACCCCCCTCCACATCGATTGCCATGTCCATAGAATGAGTATAATTTAAGGAAGTCTTTTTCTTCTAACGGGGGGCTGCGCAAGCTTATCTTACGGTATTCGTGTAGTTACAGTTCATTCCGACATCGTCGTTATTAGTATTTATTTCAATAAGTGTGTTTTTTGCCATAGCTCCTAAAGTATACATTTAAATTAAATAATGTAAAGAGCAATCATAATTATCATGAACTGTAAAAGATGATTAATGTATTTAATTTGATAAGGATTGCGAAAATGTGCAGCTAAATCGCCTTCTAAAATGTACATGCTTTTAGTCGCTTATTTTTAACTTTGAAGGGGTATATCTGGCAAACAAATACTATTACGGACTTATCTGTTCATTAAAATGAGAGCAACAATATGGTATACTACATTCATATAGGTGTTACACGCCGCCCGCAAAACGTAAAAACACATATGTATTTACAAGCACACCCGCGCGCAAAACCTAGTGATATATATATATATATATATTTGGAATGTACTCGCAGAGCCCTTTCATTTGATACCCCACTCAATAGCCATTGTAATTTTTTTCTTCGGCGCGACTTCTTGCCCACTAGTGGGCAAAGTTATTGCAAATATATATAGCCTATGTCACCCACCGTATTATTACAAATCTTTTGACACCTCATTTGTTAAAATCGGTTCAGTAGTTTAGACGCTACGGTGGAACATACATACATACATAGACTGCCAAACACATTACACTTCCTTTTGGCTTCGCCGTAGTCGTGTAAAAATAGCGCTGAATTTTTTAAAATTTATTAGTTAAAGGAATATTGCAGTATTTTTATTAAATATTTATGTCAAATCGCGAAAAGAATACATTTTTTTTATATCATAATTCAGGAAATGCAATAACTATGCAATTTCGTCCTTATTCATTATTCAATTGTATATATTTTTTACCCGACTACGGCAAAGCCAAAAGGAAGGGTAATGTTTTTGGCAGTCTATGTATGTATGTATGTATGTATGTATGTTTGTATGTATGTATGTATGTATGTATGTTCCACCGTAGCGTCTAAACTACTGAACCGATTTTAATGAATGAGGTGTCAAAAGAATCGTAATAATACGGCGGGTGACATAGGATACTTAGTTTTGGAATAAGTTAAATACTTTACCCACTAGTGGGCAAGAAGTCACGATGGAAAAAATAAAAGCTCGCAAATGGTGTTGTGTGGGGTATCAAATTAAAGAGCTCAGCGAGTAGATTCCAAATATATATACATATTTATATAATATATCACTAGGTTTTGCGCACGGGTTTGCTTATAATTATGTAATTTCCCTTAATTACTTTAATTCCCTTAATTACTTCAATAAAAAATAATCAAAACTTGCCAAATAAGGTTTTTATTAAATTATATAAACTGTTTATTTAATAATAAGCAATAGATTATTAAAATAAGATAAACACATCGTCCACCAGTGGACAAGAAGTTACGGAATTCCATGTTCCGCCGTAACTTCCTTAATATTGGACCAATTTTAATGAATTAGGTGTCTAACGATCTGTAATATAGGCTGAGAGACATAGGCTATATCGATTAGAAGGGCAACACATTGCCCACTAGTGGACAAAAAGTTGTGACGTAAAAAATTAAATCTTGTTGAAGGTTTGGTCTTGGACTTCAAATGAAAAATATAAACTACCTACACGCATAAAAAATGTTCAGTGAAATAGTTCCTTTCTATTTAAAAATAAAACAAATAAAGTACAATAATAACATTGCATACAACAGCCAGCGTCGGCCGTTGTGTGGCGCTAGTATGAACTCTGTTTGAAAATTAGTTTCCCAAACATTAGTGCGATGGCGCTACTTTTACTCTGAAACGCGGTATTAAGGTTGCCAGAAGATTTTATATAAGTAGTTTTGACCATCATGCGAAACTTGGGGTTTGTCGGTCGTTGGTTGTTGATTGTTCATTGTTGGTCGTTGTTGGTCGTTGTTGGTCGTTGGTCATTGGTCGTTGGTCGTTGGTCGGTGTTCGGTTGTCATTGGTTGGTGGTTTAGTTGGACTTGGACGAATCAACAAGACAACTTGTTGCTTCGTTCATACCGTTTGATAGAAGTAAATTGAACTAATTGTTGTTAATAATTACCCATTAATATTAACATTAATTGGTTTAACCAATACTGTGTATCTTTCAAGGCGTTTTTAAGTAAAATTTATAAGTTAATTGACGTATTTGCAAAGTTTTGTGTAGGTTGTTTCTATAAACGAAATATCCTAAAATATTAAATAAAATGCCTCTTTCTAAGAAAACGAAGAAGGCTAAGAAATTATCTGTTTCACGTGAAAAAGAATCCTCCGAGGAACGAGTCACTAGACTTAAAAAGATGAGAGAGTTTTCTTCAAATGCACGCGCTCATGAAGATACTTCTAGTAGAGAAAGTAGGCTAGCGTCATTGCGTCAGTATTCTAGAGAAAAAAGAGCTGCAGAATCCGCAAAATGTCATGAAATGCGTCTTTCTGGCATAAGAAATCATGCAACTGAAGTCAGAAAAGTGGAATCTCCGCAAACACGTGAGAAACGACTAAACATAATGAGAGAACACGCCTCTCAAGTCAGAGAAGTGGAATCTTCGCAAACGCGTGAGAAACGACTGTTCATTATGAGAAACCACGCTTCCCAAGTCAGAGACGAGGAATCTCCGGATACGCGTGAAATGCGATTGTCAATTATCAGGGAACATGTCGCTGAGGTCAGAGGCGAGGAAACTCCGCAAATGCGTGAGTGGCGACTGTCGATTATGAGGGAACATGCCGCTGAGGTCAGAGGCGAGGAATCTCCGCAGACGCGTGAGATGCGACTTTCCATTATGAGGGAGAATGCCGCTGAGGTCAGAGACGAGGAATCTCCGCAAACGCGTGAGATGCGACTGTCAATTATGAGGGAACATGCCGCTGAGGTCAGAGGCGAGGAATCTCCGCAAACGCGTGAGATGCGACTTTCCATTATGAGGCAGCATGTCGCTGAGGTCAGAGTCGAGGAATCTCCGCAAACGCGTGAGATGCGACTATCCATTATGAGGGAACATGCCGCTGAGGTCAGAGGCGAGGAATCTCCGCAAACACGTGAGATGCGACTGTCTATTATGAGGGAACATGCCGCTGAGGTCAGGGACTTCGAATCTCCATCATCCAGGGAGAAAAGGTTGAGGGATATGAGAGCTGTGTCTGAACAAGCTTATATTCGACAGAGGAACTTATTCACAACCGATTCTCAGCACTTTATTGATGCTATTTCGCAGGTGGCAGATCAAATGTGCCATGTCTGTAATCAAATGAAATTTAAAAATCAAACAAGGCAAATACATAAGTCGCAATGCCAAACGTTACCTGAAAATTGCCCCGATTGTTTTCTCGTTTGCAATAGGTGTTATTTCACTCTTATCAAAAATAAAATTCCAACCACTGCTTACTGGAACAATATGAATGTAGCTGCTATTCCCGAGGAGCTTCTAATCCTTAGTGAAATGGAGCTTCGATTAATATCAAGGATAAGACCATTTTTAAAAGTCATTAAATTGGGGGGACGTTTCGGCCAGAAAGGGTTTAAGGGTCAAGCGATGTTATTCGCGCAGCAAGTAGAAGAGCTAGCTGAGCAGTTGCCATTAGCAATCCATCAAAGTGGATTAACTGTTGTAGTGGAAAAGTTGGATAACGTGAACACAACTAGACAATATGAAGTTAACTTAACAAACATAAATGATGCTTTGATTTGGCTACAAAACAACAACCATTTATACGCTAATGTCACAATTGATTTCAATCATTTAACCAACGAAATCAATCAAAATATAGTAGAAATACCTGCAGTTATTCAGAACAATAGTAATATCGAGAACCATTACCAAGAAATAGCTAACACATCTCCAACTTTATCAATTCTCAGAGGCTCTTTCCATCAAGGTAGTGATGTTTTCAATCCAGAGAGTAGAGGAAAGCAATGCACGGCTAATGCAACAGCAGCAATTGCATATTCATCTTCAAATCCTTTGCGGAGCTGGAAATCATCAGATATTGACAGAGTGCTCATGTTTGGTGACAAATACTATACAAATTGCCTTGAAAATCTAGACATACGCCCAAATTATTTAGCCACTGATGAGTTGTTACCTAACATTACAATTGCTGAAAAGAGATACACATTACATATTGAAGTAGACGCTGCAGTAGGTTTAGTCAATTCTTCGGGGAACATACTTAGTGGATATTTTGGAAGTATCAAGGCTGCACTTGAAAATTTATTACAGAGGCCAGATTTTACATCTTGCATTGTCACTTGCAATGAAATGTCTGTTGCGGTAATTGTAGAAAATGGCATGTTTTATTTATTTGACTCACACTCTCGTGGTCCGAAAGGCCGCATTGCTCCTAGAGCTGGTAGAGCAATGGTTATGATATTCCCTACACTTGACACATTATCGAAACAATTGCATTTCGTTCTCGGTGTTACATCTATAAGAGACATTCAATTTTCTCTCAGCGCCGTAAAGTCACAGTTGGTGTGTCGAACTGATGAATCAATGAATCGAGAGTTAGTTATACCATTATCTGCAAATTCAGGAAGATTCGATGAAGGTCAAACAAATACAGGCGATTTGCACGAATCTGATAACGTGATAGTGAGTACAACTCTTTTAATGCCTATTGATGTTCCAATGCCGAGCATTGAAGATGTGATAATATGTCAAAATAATAATGGAAATGATACTTTACCTATTAGAGAAATTCAACGAAAAACCGCACCACCAGTCAGCATCCTTCTGGAGCGTCGAGCAGAAGAGCTGGCGTGGGTAAAATTATTTCCTGATGGGAAGAATGGTTTAAACGAGGACCGGCCATTGAAAATAACACCGCTTGATTATTTTCAAACACGAGTGATGGGTAGTGACCAGCGTTTTCAGAGTACAGAATATCTGTTTTATGCACTTTCAGTGATGGAGCTGCTGAGAGCTAGACAAAATGTTTCAGTTTGTGGGAGATTGCGACAAGATGGTGCCCAGCCCTCAGATCTTTTCCAAAATATACATTTGTGTATGAGAAATATTCGAGGCACTTCATCATACTGGCACCGCGCCTACAGCGAATTAATGGCGATGGTGCGTAATTTAGGGCCTCCTCACTGGTACATCACACTATCGTGCAACGATTTGAATTGGCCGGATATGTTACACGCACTATTAGTCGCCGACGGTAAACCAAATTTTAAAGTAGAGGACCTCACTTTTGAAGAAAAAGTCAGATTATTTGAGTCATATCCGGTTACGTTGTCACGTCAATTTATGTTTAGGTTTAATGCTCTGCTAAGACTTTTAAAAGCCCAGTCCACTGATCCACTGTTAGGACGCCACGTTGAGGATTACTGGTGGAGAATTGAATTTCAGCTCAGAGGTAGTCCACATGTTCATATGTTAGTCTGGTGCAAGGACATGCCAGATTTCAATTCTTCCATAGGAACAGCGTTAATAGAAAACGTTATAACGTGTGAACTTCCCGCAGATAATAATTTGAAAGAAATTGTAAGTCGACTGCAAAGCCACCATCACACAGCAACTTGTTACAAACAGAATAACTCCAATACATGTAGGTTTGGATTTCCAAGACCAGTTTCAGAAACAACTAGAATACTTGATGATCAGCAAGCTACTAGAAATGGTGGTAGATTTTATGATTTAAAACGTAATGAAACTGAAATCATGATTAATAACTACAACCAAACATTATTGATGCTATGGCGCGCAAATGTCGACATACAACCTGTTGTGTCAGCAGTAGGTGTTGCAATGTATATCGCCAAATACATAGCAAAATCAGAGCCAACACAAATACAGGCTGCGATATCAGAAGCACTTAACAGACTTAACGAACGGGGTGGAAACTTTCAGCAGCAAATATTTGCTGTACAAAGTGCTCTCCTAAACCATCGTCAGGTTTCAGCATCAGAATCTGCATTCCGGCTTTGTCATCTAAGGCTTAGAGAAGGTTCAAGAAAATGCGTGTTTGTTAATACATGCAAGCCTCAAGAAAGATATAGAATGCTGCGATTTGACACTGACTGTCCTGAACCTTATAAAAATATATTTGAGCGTTACGAAAATCGTCCGAGAAGCTTAGAAAGCATAAGTTTAGGAGAGTTTGCTGTTAGTTACGAACCTTTGTCTTCGGCTTCCTTTGGAGATGATGAAAATGGTGATGATGACGCTTATGAGGTAATAGAAGAGGAATCAGCCGCAACCATAACTTTGCTTAATAGAATGGGACGAATGAAAAAGCGCAGGAAGTCTGCCATTTTAAGAACGAGATATTATAACGCCGTTTCTGATCCTGAAGCTTACTATTACAGTTTGTTGGTTGCTCATTGTCCTTTTCGCCTTGAAGACGAACTATTGGCAAACTTTGACAACGCCAAAGAAGCATTCATAGCAAAACGCACTGATTTACGTCCTCTACAGCCGGGTTCTAACATCGACCTAATGAATCATTGGGAAGAAGAGATTCAAGATGCACTTCGTCGTGTCACAGCGGAAAACGCAGCAGATTTATGTGCAAATGATGTTAATACTGATCTTCAGCAGCCATACGTATTAGATCCTGAAACTCATATTCATTTAGACATTTCTGATATGAACGAAGACGTAACAGAACCCTCTAACTTAATAATGACTGACGAAGAGTTCCTTCGACAGGTTCATTGTTTGAATGTGGATCAGAGACGGTTATTTTCTCTTATTAGTGAAGCAATCCTAAACCGTACGCCTTCACACGGTGCTACTGTTAACTCATCTCTTCGTATATTTATTACTGGTGGCGCAGGTAGTGGTAAAAGCTTCACACTAAAGCTTATAGTGGAACAAATTCGTAGAATTAGTACAGACCGCAATAGTGTAGTGATAGCAGCTCCAACTGGCGTTGCAGCTCGGCTTGTTGGTGGATGCACATTGCACTCGACCTTTTCGTTGCCGATTGAAAAAGGTCGAGTAACAACAATGCGGCCGTTATCCGGGGATCGACTTCAAAGAGAGCGAGTAAAATGGAGGAACATAAACTGGCTAATTATAGACGAAGTGTCGATGGTTCCTTATCAGACACTTAGGAATATACATATTCGACTCCAAGAGTTAAAACAATGCGATGATTTCTTTGGTGGGATAAATATACTGTTGTTCGGAGACATAATGCAGTTACCACCCGTTGCAAAAGTGTCAGGTGGATCATACTGTTTCAGGCAGCCCGAACAATATGCGGCGGAGCCCCATCTGTGGAGGCTATTTAGTTTCGTTGAATTGCAAGTAAATATGCGGCAAGAAAACGATAATACGTTCGTAGACATACTCAACAATATACGAGTTGGCAAATTAACTTTGGAACAGCTATCTATTTTAGACCGTCGGCGATTAGTAGATCCACTTGAACAGGAAAATGTTCTCCGAATATATCCCACCACGAAACAAGTGGATGATTACAACCAAAAAATGAGTCAAAAACTGTCAAACGTAACTAAGATCTATGAAATTCATGCGGTAGACACATCAACGGAAAGTAAAACGTATGGTCAACGTCCACAAAATCATAATGTCCCTGACAATCCGAACAAGACTGGAGGGCTGGTAAATAAACTTTTCTTAGGTGGTGGGTCAAAAGTGATGCTCAGACAAAACTTAAATATAAATCGAGGTCTGGTAAATGGGGCAATGGGTACCATAATGAGCATTGATTGGCCAGCTCTAAGACGAGATCAGTTGGAGCCTGGTGAACTACCTGCAGCGGTGCACATTCGATTTGACGACACCACGATTAGACCAGACAATCTTCAAGACAATACTGTAATTATCACTCCGAGTACGGCAGAGTATGACGGCTTGAGGGGAAGTGGTAAAATTTTGCGTAAAATGCTACCACTCATTCTATGTTGGGGCGTTACTGTGCACAAACTACAGGGTTGTACTCTAGAAAAGGCGGTTGTAGACGTTGGTAAACGTATTTTCGCAAAAGGACAAGTTTACGTAGCTTTGAGCAGAGTAAGGTCACTAGAGGGCTTGTACATAAGCGAGTTACATCCACCAAAACTCCTATCTCACCCCCACGATGCCGCATCTTTAGCCGAACTAGAGAGATTAAGGAGTTTAGATTTTACACAATAATGCACCAATTCTGTCAGCTGATACTTCCGCTGCATTTATTCCGTCTTTTATTGCTTCACTGAGAATTATACCAAGCTAAATATCCAACTAGGAAACAAATAAATAGTTGTCGGCGCAGCTTATCAATTTAGTCGATAGTAATTATAATTCAAATATTTAATCGATTTACGAGTTTTTGGACGACGTGTATAAGTTCAGTTGATTCCTAAGCAAAACACTGACACTAGCACCAGAGACTTTCATAATGTTATGGGAGTCGTTATTTTTGATTATGATTGGGAAAGTTGTAATTGTATGGGCTGTAATTTTCAGTGGTTAATGTGTGTGTAACAGAACGATTCAATGGTGACATCCTTGCCCGCTTACCCAAGCCAAACATGGATGTTATATTTGACGACGACAGAGCTCCCTTATAATTGTTCTGTGTCTTTAGTGCCTTTATAGTTTATAAAATAACTAAAAATTCTGAAATAAAAAAATAAGTTCTAAAAACTAAAACCCGCCTACGGACAACCTGCGATCTTAAAAGTAAGAAACAAGAAAAAATCTTGTCTTCTTACCTACCCTATAAGTGAACAGACGAAGCGATTTTCAGAGGATAGCCGTGGTCGTATGCCTCCATATATTAATGGTTGTCTGCACTAATGTTACATTACAGTGTGGATAGGTAATACAGTTTCTGACATCGTATATACCTACTAATTAATGTCAAGGCACAGAGGCATACGACCACGGCAATCCTCTGAAAATCGCTTCGTCTGTTCACTTATAGGGTAGGTAAGAAGACAAGATTTTTTCTTGTTTCTTACTTTTAAGATCGCAGGTTGTCCGTAGGCGGGTTTTAGTTTTTAGAACTTATTTTTTTTTAATATGATGAAGGGTAAAAAAAAATTTCAGGCTTGTTAAACCTACAGCTTGCTTACAGTGCCATTTCAAAAATGAGCTAACTTAACTAATTACAAAAAAAAAGGAATTAGTAAGTATATTTTATTTAAAAGTGGTTCTGACTGAAGACGTCGGTCAAGACCACTTACAATTGATTTTGGCAGTCGAAAAGGGTTTTGACTGGTGCCGTCAGTCAAAACCACTTTTGACAGCAATAACCACCAGTCAATATCCATAAAAAGTTAAAAGTGAAAATTACGAGGAAAATCATCAAACAACGATCATCAATCATCGTGGTTTTGACTGGTTAAGAGTTTTGACTGTAACATAGGTACGTATTTTCATAATTATCTCCCATGTTACATTTATAATTTTACTTTTCTTATCTTATTTAGCCACTCGTGTCCCACTGCTGGGCAAAGGCCTCTCTCCTCATACACCATGACTTTCTGTCTCGAGCTTCCTCCGCCCAGGTACTCAAGAAGGTATCATGCTCGTCCCGCCAACTTTTCCGCGGTCTGCCGCGACGCCGTTCGGCAGTTAGTAGTATTGGGTAGCTGTTTTAGGGTAGCCCATAAGTCTTCTGGCATACGGCAGACGTGGCCGGCCCAATCCCACTTCAGCCTGGCAGCTGTTTTTGCCACATCAGCAATACTCGTTTTAGAGCGCAGTATGGTGTTTCTTACCTTGTCAGTAAGTTTGACTTTTCTGCAACTTGTAAACAGTATCTGATGCTACGCAATCTCATCTAATTTCTATTTTTTTACTTCGTAATAACACAAGCTTTATTTATCCTCTACTTTATTATGTATCACAAAACGAAATGTCCTCACATTCATCCTTCGACCTCACTACGGGCGTTTCGTTTGAATAATTAAAATCACAATCAAAAGCTAAGCACATTAATTCTGTCCACGCTGGGATGTGACCACGTCGTTAGTACTCCACTTGTGTGGATAGATGGCGTTGGCAGTTCATTTATCTTAACAGCTTGTTAAAATCTCCTTGCTTGAATACTTATGCTTCATAGGTTAGGTTGAGGAGAGATTTTTCTCAAGTATGGTATGAATAAAGTAGCAAATTATGAAGCTCCTCGCTAAGATAATGACGCATAAATTGATGGATTAACAATGCAATAAGTAGATAAAAAACGTTTGAAAATAAGTTTATTTTTGTAAACAAGGGAACAATATTGTAAACGTACAGTTATCGGTTTATTTCTTATTTAGGTTTTTTTTTCTAAATTTTAAAATTGGTTATTATTTCAAAATAGGTACCTTTTTTGTATTTACATGATTCTTTTTTGATCTTACTAAATATAACGACGAAAAAGAAAGACTGTAGTCACATGATCTTTCCGACCTTCCTCAATAACCCTTTGCATGTCTTCCAACCAAATACACCTTAGATAATCTATTAACAAACGTGGACTAATGACCAAACATAGACGTGTGTACTTAACCCTAATCTCCCCGAAATGGGTTCTAGTATAACCACAACAGGGATCAAATAGGCCTTTAGAATAGCTAAGGGCCTGTATTAATCAAGGACCGTGCAAGCTTGATGTAAAGCAAGTGTGTAATTGGAAAGTTACGTGCGTGTTCTTGTTCTTGCTAGATATGTAGGTACGTATATGTAGCTTTCAGTTATTACATCTATGTACATGTTACAGTCAAAACTCATCTTATCTTCTTATCTTATCTAGCCGTTGTTGTCCCACAGCTGGGCAAAGGCCTCTCTCCTCCTTCTCCATGATCCTCTATCCCGCGCCGCCTCTCATATCCAGTCAAAACCACTTTTAACTGCTGAAATCAGTCAAAACTGGTTGTGACTGGTGCGGTCAGTCAAAACCACTTTTGACTGCAATAACCAACAGTCAATATCCATAAAAAGTTAAGGTGGCGAAAATTAGTGTTGAATAAATTTTGACTGTAACATAACATACATATTAACTGTCACAGTTCACAAAAATGTATTTAAATGTATATAAATGTATATGTTACCGGCCAAACCCGATTTCCGGACAAACTAGTTTTGCCTAGGCTCAACTAGTTCTTCCTATACGCGATAGGATTAACTAGTATAGCCTAGTCCTAACTAATTTGTCCTAAGCCCGATAGGACAGACCAGTTTAGGCTAGGCCAAACTATGTAGTTGATCCTAATATCAATACACACACTCTAGGATAAACTGGTATAGCCTAGTCTAGACTAGTTTAGACTAGTTTAGGCTAGGCCAAACTAGTTGATCCTGATATAAGTACGCACACTCTAGGATAAACTGGTATAGCCTAGTCAAAACATATACCTAAAAGTCAAAATAAATAGATGAACTAAATAAAATACTCCGTGTTTAGAAAAATATTCATCTTTATTAAACTATAATGATTCGTCATTATGGATAATTGATAATACGAACAATCATACTACATATGTAGTAAACTAACAAATAAAAGGTAAGTTTTTTTAAATAGAAGCAATAATCAAATCACAAATTAAAATTTGTATGTCGTTAAAAGTTTATTAAACTTTATGTAAAAAGTTTTGTTAGTTTACTACATATATGTAGTATGATTGTTCGTATTATCAATTATCCATAATGACGAATCATTATAGTTTAATAAAGATGAATATTTTTCTAAACACGGAGTATTTTATTTAGTTCATCTACTAGGCTATACCAGTTTATCCTAGAGTGTGCGTACTTATATCAGGATCAACTAGTTTGGCCTAGCCTAAAGTAGTCTAAACTAGTCTAGACTAGGCCATACCAGTTTATCCTAGAGTGTGTGTATTGATATTAGGTTCAACTAGTTTGGCCTAGCCTAAACTGGTCTGTCCTATCGGGCTTAGGACAAATTAGTTTGGACTAGGCTATACTAGTTAACCCTATCGCGTATAGGAAGAACTAGTTGAGCCTAGGCAAAACTAGTTTGTCCGGAAATCGGGTTTGGCCGGTAACATATATAAATGCCCGCGACCTTGTACTCATTTATCATCATATTAAACTGAAAAAGATATACAGGGTGTAACAGAAAGGGTATATAAAGCCGAAACACAGCGATAGTCCTCATGAAACTGAACAACTTTCCCCAAGGAACATGGGTCGTAACTCGAAAAAAAAATTTCGCCTCCCCATATAAAATGCCCGATCAGCTGATCGAGTAAGTATGGGCGATCCAAAAATTTTTTTCGAGTTAGGACCCATGTTCCTTGGGGAAAGTTGTTCAGTTTCATGAGGACTATCGCTGTGTTTCGGCTTTATATACCCTTTCTGTTACACCCTGTATAATGTCACAAATTTATATAGCCGTCGCTATTACTATACTTAAAGTTTTATTAAAATCTGTTGAGTGAATTTTGCATGATTTTTATTAAATTTGTGGAAGTAGGATATATCTAGTTAACAGATTACATAGTTAACAGCCTAATAAAAAATATAATCCATCGCAAAATAGATAAGAATTACCTAAAAGATAAAATCTTTAAAAAAATCTCCCAAGAGAGTGCTTAAAATTTTCATCACAATTTTCCGACCAATATAACTTGACACCTTAAACAAAGCTGGTATCTCTGAGGAAAAATCTACCACATTTTGGGGGTTAAATTACTCCACCCTTAGGGCTGGCGCATAGCTGACGGAGCGCAGCGCAGACTATTTTTATTGTCATATTATTATCGACATTGTTCTCATTAGAATAATATACAAAATCATTTAACACAACAAACAAGCATCGGAGCATCGAAGCGACTACAAGCGAAAGTTATGTCAACTGATTTTGAATTTTATTCTAATGAGAACAATGTCGCTAATAATATGACAACCAAAAATGCTCTGCGCTGCGCCCCGTCAGATGTACGCCGGCCCTTACCAAGGAATGGCAGTGGTTAGACGATTACACATTCCTCAGATATCTCTCAATGAAGGGATCCAATGTCAAATTGGACTTAACGTAGGGGCCTGTGCCGAAGGTTTCTTGCCGTTTTCTTCCTCTCGGCTATACAGGTAGTAAATCAGCAGTAGTTTCAGATCAAAAAAGTGACATCAAAAAAGTGTAATGAATTTTGCCTATTTTTGAATAAACACTTTTCATTTCATTTCAAAGGTATTCCTATTTACATTTCTTCCCCTTTATTATTAAAGATGGTACTACAAAATGACTGATAAGTTATCGTTTAAATACATATGTATAGGTACCTTATCTTATCTAACAACGGTTAGTGTCCCACGGCCGAGCAAAAATCTCTCTCCTCTTTCTCCACGATTCTCTATTCTGTCTCTATCACTTCGCCACCTTTCGAAACCTTTTCCTTTTTTTTTCGTGGTCTACCGCAAGGTCTTTTAGCGGTTGGTTGCCATAGGTTGTTCTGATTGCCCATAGATCGTATACTTATAGGTACATATTATTATATATCTGTCACGCCTCTTTCACATCGGAATAGGTAGAGGCCGCGCCACTTGCTACGCTCCAAACACACTTCTTACACTTCATCCACATTCAACAGTAGCCTCCTTATTTTATTGAGATACTTATTTTTTTTTAATTTATGATTTACACAAAACTGTTTTAGTATGGTTATAGTTATTTTGTTTTTTTCTAAAATGGCAACTGTCAGTGGTACTCGTAAGGCGCAAACTTGAGTTAAAAAAACAAAAAAAAAAATTCAGTTACGCAAAGGCACAAAAAACACGTTTCATTCATTATTAAAGCAGCAAGAAGCTACATAAACACAATTCAAACTTACCGTAAAGTTAGGTAAAATTTTCACAATACGTAAACATTTCGCCACCTTAGTATTTACCTATTAGGGTTTCCCTTTAGGGCTGTTCCTTGAAATTGTAGTCTGGGGCCCAAGTCTCCTAATTTACGTAAAATAGCCTCAGTTATAAGTCATTGACACTCCGCTGACACACAACTGAGACTATTATCAGCAGACTTGGGCCGTATTGGGAAGTATTGAGGTGTTTTCGCATCTACTTTCCCAACCCCTTAACCTATCCGTAATTATATAATTTATCCGTAATAATATAATTTATCTGTAATTATATAATTTTGGTATCCTTTGAATTTTTCAAAATTTACAATTGCAAAATTGTCGAATTACGGATAGGTTTAGGGGTTGGGAAACGTTATGGCCCGAAACAATATTTTTATCACAAATGTTTGGAGATTCGCGCGGCGCACGATCGGCTCATAATCCTCTTAAAGCCCCATACCTAAAGATAAAAAACGGTCAGTTGTATAGCTATTTTAATTCGCGACAAAATGAAACAATGCAATGTCCCGCCCGGCTGACATGTCGCCAATGTATCTCTCGATTGTAGAGACTGCCCCTAAATGTGGCAGCGTGATTAAAACCTTATCCCGAATTAATTCAGCTCAAATTGATGTAACCATTCGTGTTTTATAGACTTGTCAACTCGACATAACTGAAATCTTAATCTGCGAGTAGGTACATTCCTCTCGTATAAAGTCACTATATATAAGTACACACATGTAAACAATTGTATATATTTATTTATGCCATACACTATTCTACAGTCTTCTCAAACTGTTCCTACTCCAAAGGCTGTCTGGTAGAGATCACTTTTAGTGATTACCGCCTTTGCGCACAATGTTAAAGCTTTAAGTATTGCTATATATCTCTTTGTGTGCAAGAAAGTACTTCTTTTTATTTTTATTTTCTTTATAATAATTGTAAATAGTTTTTAAGTTCATTTGTATATTTTATATTGTCATTTTGTAGCTAAAACTTATTTATAAAACTAACATTTTAAATGAACGACTGTTGACGTCAAGATTTTCATACTACTTGCTTTGCTTTGTATTTAGTCAGGTAATGGGTCTATCTACTCACATCCGGGCCGTGGCTGGGACGTGTCAGGTAAAAATATCATTCCATACAGTTTCTATGGATTCATTCACACTCGTTGTCATGACGACGTATTTTTTTTCCCTCCTGACAGGCCGCGGCCCGGTCACGTCCCGGGCATGGCCCGGATCCGTGTAGATAGATCTTTATACAATTGGGTGGTTTTCACAGTGATTTTGAACAAGAATAATTTGCCTGAACCGTTGTTCCGTAATGTTCTATGGTAGGTACCTACATGTGCCGTGTTTGCCTTTAAAGTTATGTTACTTACATCGGTCTGTGGCTGTTATAAGTTAGCTAGTTAGCTAGGATCTTGATTGGTAATTTGTTAAGTACACTTCATACAACGTAGCGAACAGTTAATATGTAGGTACGTAGGAATATTTTGTAATTACATTTTGGAATCATGTGTTATATAATTTATTCACTCTGATTTTAGAGCGGCAGAATCGTCTATAGGCATATTATTATGGTGGCTTAATGTTATGAACATCTTTGTTTCGTTTGAAATGATGAAATGTTATTTATTTTATTTTGTTTATTAAGGAAAACATACAGCATGAGTTAACACATAATAGATAGATAAGAGAAGGTATAATACATTAGCCAATTAAGTTTTCACCAATATTTGTTGAATACATAGCGTAACAAAAAGATAGAAAATAAAAAAGGGCAAATTATGTAGCCAAATATTAATAATAAGGTGATGAAAATTTTGAATTAGTAGTCTAAAATTAGTAGATTAAGGAGCCAAGACTGTAAGCTTTCCGTGATGTACATAGGTACTGTTTTACGAATACTTATGCATAATAATTCAATTAAAGTTCAATTTCATACCTACGTCATGATAAAAACATAAATGATAGTCATCTTAAGATCATACGTTTATGACTCATTTTCGTATGTTGTGAAATGCAATAAATACCTACTTAAATGATTATTATTCATTATTATTTAAAAGTCTGATAGGTGTCAGAAAACATTTATATTCAAAGAGGGATTGTATCAATTAAATTAACAAGTATGCACCTACACAAATTGGTTAATTTGTGGTATTCTCGTTGCTATTCCGAGAGAAGCAGGTCATTTCAAACAAGGTCGTCTAAAATCAAATTTCGCATGGGAAATCCACAAACTTAGTAGCTATATCAAACGTTCTTGTATTTCCTTGTCTTCTGTACGAATATTGACAAAATATTTCGAATTAATTTGGAACTTGTAAACCTTCACTTGTTTTTGATGGCATTCATTTTTTAACTGATAAATTGTTTTCTTTATTTCAGGTAAGAAGGAGATTTTCTGTCGCTCTGCGTATATTGATTTTAAAAAAGGTCAGTTTAAAATTAGTTCCTCGATCACCGACAAGAGTCCAAGTGCCCGTTTCACCAGATAAAATTTAACTGAGAGATAAACCTATGTCTACTTCATAAAACGTGACGTTTTAGACAGAGACAGGTATAATATCTGTCAGATAAATGTATGTTGATGGTGAAATAGTCTTTTACTCTTAAATAAAATAACGATGATGATCGGTACATACTCAACTAGTCTAGCCATGCGAAATTGAAATTGTATGTCCTACAGAACTGTCCGTCTGATACGAGTACTAAAATACAGTCCACCGGGCAGACAAGACACGAAATTGGACGCAACATTGACATTTATAGGCATTTTGAACGATGCCCACTGTCCCGAATCATTTCAGATCTACCACGTCCATTCCATAAATTATATCTTCATAATTATTAAACGTTATTTGCTTAACATTTGATTTTGAGTCTTTTTTCAGTTATTTTTTCCCTCTAATTATTCATCTGTGGTCACCGCCGTTGGTTTAACATCAAGTTTTCATAAATGTATACTTTACTTTATTATAAAATGTAAGACAATTTGGAGACCTCAATAAACGAAAAAAAAGAAAACCTGTCGCAGAATTACTTTTAAAAAAGTATTTCTACAGCTGTCCTTATAAAATGATATGAGAAATGCAAAAGCTAGTATATTTCATCTTTTCTGTAGCTCTAATACATACATACATACATATCTATAACGTCTCTTTTCCATCGGGGTAGATAGATACCACTTCCCGTCACTTACTACGATACAAAACACTTCGTTTGCTTCATCCAAATTCATTCACTTACTTGATTAAACATCTTTATTTATTTATTTATTTATGGTACCAAATATAAAAAACATTTAGTGACTATTTGGCTATATATGTCTGCCAATTACAAGCATACACAAAATTATTATTAAATTATAAAAGTTTTTCAAACATAAAAACTTTATGTACTTAGAAGCTTTGCAAATCTTTTCAAATATCTAAAGCAATTTACTATAAAGGAATGTATGTAAGTATTTTTAACCTAAAACGTATCTTCTATTCCAACACAGAAGCATAGACGTTAACAGGGTAGTTGTGAAACGAAATGCAAGTCATAATTTAGCTTCCAGCATTGTCGCATTTGGTCTTGGCTGCTGCATCGTAATTAATATTTCCTTCTCTTTTGTTGGCCGACAGTATAAGTGGAAACGATAAAAATAACGAAATAGTACATTTTACTGGCACGCCATTTCCTTAAAAGATTCTCAATGCACTTTTTGAGTTGTTTACCTACCTAATTAGGTTTTGATACTTGTTGCCGGAAAAGTGATATTTAAGCTTTTTTTACGTACGTAGGATCTTTGGATGTTTGGATCGTAGCAAGTAGAGGGAAGTGGTCTCTGCCTACCCTAGGAAAAAATCGTGACAGATATTATGTACTTAGGTATGTATTTTTGTTTACCCGATGTCCCTACGATAGCAAAACTTAAAATAAGTAGGTGCTGCGCAAAGATGCCATAATGGGTTAATTATAGAGAGAGGGAAATTTCTTTTCGTTTGGGCGTAGAAAAAATTGGTAGGTAGATATTGTTTTGTTTTTGAGTTGAAGTCTCGCAATCATGTCATGCGCAGAAACTATGGTGTGCTAATAAAGAATTGAAGTAAAATAAAATAAGTAAGTGTAATGTTTGAACGAGTAAACTCGTATTCGAATAAATATATTTAATTTTCCCGTACTGTCGCTAGTTTGCCCTACTTCTACCTGAGTTATTCCTTTGTCTTTAAGTTAGATTACGACAGTACCCGATCAGCGAGTTTTCAAAGTCGTTGCCTTCCACTTTGTTAATAGTTTTTCGTACCATTAAAACTTTTTACGTGGAATTCGTTATTGGAAGAAATTCTTTTAAGTATCTTTTCTCTTTTGTTTTTTGGAACGATTTATATATTTTTTTCAAAGACACTTATTAAAATGCACTATGCGAAGTATACCTATAATGTCGCCTCCTCATACATACTCGTCGGTTTAGGGTACTCCTGACTTGGCCTTTCCGTAACAAGTCTCCGATTTAATGGAGATGCGTTCGTCTTGCGATCCCAACATTTTTCACTCTCTTGCAGACTTGTAACGATTTGAATTCATCATATAAATGACTGCCTAGCTGGGATTCGTACCCTGCCGTTTAAAGAGTCCTTCAAGTGCATAGTGATCATTTTGCCAACTGGATCATACTAACAGGCTAGCTGTATTGTATCTGTTCTATAACATAAACGTTTTTAAACATTATCAGCGATCAAACAAAACGTTAAGCGATTTGATTAATTACGTTTTGTAGGCAATTTTCCAGGGGTTTGCAGCGAATTTAATCCGCATAGTTGCTAAGCTAATTACAACGATGCTGAAACATAGCATAATCTCATTATCCAAATTGGCTTTTTCGAATTAATAGTTGAATTTTCTCTCAGTTGATTGATTTCAAGCATATATTATACAATAATTTTTTCAACTTTGATTTGGTAATATCCGTATCTAAAGAATATCTACAAACTTATTTTTTTTTACTGAATAATTTTTAAAACCCGATTCAAGAACCTCCTTATTCTCGAAATCGATAAAAAACATACAAATGAATAGTTAAAAACTTTAGCGAAGAAAGGTAAAATTTCGTCTCATTTTCAATTAGAACTCGTTCCAGTAAACAAGATTAAGGTAAAACTTCTCGTTTCTTGGAAGTCGATTACGTAAATAAGGATATCTGGGTTACTAGGAGGTATTTAGGTATTATGCGGTATGATCTAGATTACATAAAGCGGTCAGCAAGGGGCCCAAGTCTGCTTATTTAAAATAGTGTCTCAGCAGAGTGTCAATGACATTTTTTGACTCATTTGGTATTCTTCTAAATAATGGCTTACACTGATTGCGACCAAATGTCCTATAAAATTACATTACATTCTCATTGATACTCTGCCGACACATAACTGAGAATTTCAAAAGTTAGCAGACTTGGGCCCCTGTTGGTTTCTATATGATAGAAATATTCCCATCCCCATCATAATTCCATTTCTACATGAAAAGATAAAGAGATAAACGTTGCCATTTCTATCTACGCACATTTCACACCAATGCGTTAAACAGAGACAGCAATTATACCCAACATGTTTAATGAACAGTCGCGCATTGTTTACAGTACCTATATTTTCCCTAAAGTACAAAACAAGAAACGTCAAACATATCTTGTAACTAAAAGAAAATCTTTTCCACTCCGAAAAATATTTACTCTATTTATTCTTTGACATACCTACATTCTGTGTCGTAGTGTGTAGAAGATTTTTCTGAAAGAAATCTAGATTCTTAGTTCCATTTTCCAAGCCAATGACGTCATATTTTGAAGAGGAATTTTCATTTGAAAATTCACCTGAACTCGACCCCGTTCATTGGATTTTTCAATCGAGATGCGGTCACAACGGAAAGTAATTTGACATCGATACACGTCCGCCATAATATTGGCTTCTGAAAATACCTCGGTGAATTTCAAATAAAAATTTTAGGGAGAAAAATGAATATTTTTTTAACGGTTCTGTTTGAAATACCTTGCTAAAAGTAATTTAAAAATGCCAATTGTGAATTTCATTTGCTTTTTAAATATTCTTTTCCTTATTTAAAAATGGGAACTAATTTTTTGAGCTGTTCTTTAATTATTCGAGCTGTTATTATGGTCAGTTGAAAAACATATTCAGCAGTTATTTAATTTTATTACAGTTTATTAAATAATACGACAGTAAAACATGGACGGTAATAAAAAAATAATCCGTCTGTTCTTAAAATATTTGACCAGTCCAAAATCTAAATGAGCGGTAAAAATGATGGAATGAGCGGTTCGGATAAATAGTTCGGCAATTACTAGCGAGCGGTGACACCCGAACTTAAATTCATTGAAAAGAGAGGTAAATATTCGTTCATTAGGCGGAGTTTATTAGCGTGGTAGTGGAAACTACCGATCACAGGCTAGGTAATCGTCGCGTTTTAAATTTTTGCATTTGTTTTCGTAATAAGCTTGAGAGTGCATTGTTGTTATCCATATTTTAAAGCCCAATCGAGTCTTATAATAAGAATTTCTCTTATATCTAGTTTTTTTTATTTTATTTAATATTCCTTCAGTCAAAGTTATAAATATTACTGTTTTTATTTTATTTTATGTTACCACCTTATTGTTCACAGAATTGCTAAGAATAAGATTTCCTACCGACAAATTCAGATTTATTACGGCCCGCACGTAACCGCTCAATTAGTCATTTTTACCGCTCATTTATTTTTTTCCCCGCTCAATTGGGTATTCTCCGATCCATTCTCTTATTTTTTATTACTCATTTTTAGTTACTTTACTGCTTAGTTTTAACTGCTCAAACAGTTTTTAAACGCGCCATTGATAATTTTTAACTAACAAAACGTTTTTTTTTTTAAACGCTTCTTTAAATCAGTGCCTTTAAAAATACTATTAACACACGCTTTCGCATTGCGTGTGACAAAGATTTGACAAGAGAAGGTACCTGCATTGCGTAAGTTGCGTAGGTACGTGAAATCATTCTATTTCTAGCCTTATTGTAGCTTTTAGGTATGTACCTACTTAACACATTTCTAAAAAAGTTATCATACATTTTTCCGACCCAGTTCCCAAAACAACACAAGCATGAAAACGTAGACTTTCTCATTACCCTATTTAATTAGTACTAAAACAGCTGATCGTACTGCCCAAACTCTTGAAGCAATTAAGGTTAGGTACCAAGTTTGATGCACTAGGATGCCCAGGAACATTATAGTTCGTCCGACAAATTGATGGGAAGTGAAATTGCTATGTTCGTTCGAGTTCGGAACTTCCTCCATGTTTTGAAGGGGGAAACCGAAAGCAGATCTGTGACCGAAACTTATGAACGGTTCTTAGAATGTGTTACAAGATGCAATTTAGTTACTAGGGACTAAGTTTTAAATTTTCATGTGAGCATCATTTTAGGAGTTATTATTTTAGGAGTTATAAGGACACACCCCTAAAATGGAGTTATTCGTCATCTCGCACCCAAAAAACTCGCACCAAATGCAAAGCTAAGCAAAAAAGCAAGGTAAAAATCTGGGTGCGAGTTTTTTTTGGGTGCGAGATGACGAATAACTCCATTTTAGGGGTGTCATGTCCAAAGGTATCACAACCCTTCTTCTTTGATTTTAGATAAAAAAAAGTCTATAGATCTGTTCATGAATAGCAAAATTTTGTGGTTAAGAAATTCGATTATAGGTATTTTTCGTGAAAAATTTACTTGTTGAAGTCATCTTTGGGGCATTAACCTGCTTATTTCAGCTTTATATTGTAAAAAAATTAAAAAAGATTTGCATATACGTAGATTAAATTATTAAAATAAGATTAAATATGAATAGAATTCCTCATCATTCACCTCTATTGTCTCATGATGTCCACTAAATAGGTACAATAGGTACCTAATTACTGCACCTAATCACTAAGCAGAGACATATTGTTTCCTATAATGAGCTCATGTGGGTATTCCAGTATTAATACGTACTATGTGCTATATATGTTACTGTATAAGCTCGAATTACGGCAAATCTTGGTGTCTGTCTACACACATCCGGGCCGTGTCAGGAACGTGTCAGGGATAAAATATTATTCCATAAATTTTCTATAGCTTCGTTCACACTCGTTGTCATGACGACATATTTTTTTCCCTCCTGGCAGGCCACGGCCCGGTCACGTCCCGGGCACGGCCAGGATGTGTGTAGATAGTCCATTATCCATCATGCCGGCGGCTTTACGTCATACGAATGGCAGCTGTCAAAAGCTATCGGCCTGTTATGCCTGCGGGCCGGTGTATAGATACCATTAAGATTTTCCAGTAAAACCTAAGATTTACCGACATGAGTTGGTAAATGTAAGTTTTAATATGATGGGACGACTTTTTCTGATTTTTACCATTCCAATTCAGTAACGCTGGGTTTTATCAATGTGGACTGGTATAATGTAAATCCTAAAGTTTACCATGCAAACGAATGTGCCTCGATCAAATCGGGGAATTGTTCAAGAAAGGCCAATTCAAGAGTAACCTAAACCGACGGTCAGGTGTGAGGCGACTGATGAGTGTGGATGAAGCGAAAAAAGTGTGTTTGGATCGTAGCAAGTGGAAGGAAGTAGTCTCTGCCTACCGCGATGATAGAGAGGCGTGACGGATATGTATGTATGTATGTACCATGTAAATGATGGTAAAAGTTCGAATCCCAAAGTGTTATGGACATTTACCATACATAAATCGATAAATCTCAGTTATTACAGGAAAATCTTAAGATTTACTGTAGTTCGAGCTTTTGCAGTAACATGTATAATACAACAACATTGAGTCCATTCAGCTAATAGCATATTCTTGTACAGATTATGACCGATCAGTTGGACTTTGAATTCCATTATGTGATTGGGTTAATTCGGGTCAATCCGTTTAATTCGTAACTTTAAAATTTATTTGGTAAAGTTCATTTTGTGTTTGTCGCTGTATATGACAAACACAAAATGAACTTTACCATTTTACGATTTTATTTTGTACAAAATATCATAAAGAGAAAAATAAACAGTTATTTATTTACTTATATTTTACACGTGTCGACTCAGATGGAATTAAATCCTTTTAATTTTTAATGTTAGTTCCAATGAAAAAGTTTCTAAACAGAATCCATAAAACTTTACAATATTTTACCTTTTACATCAATATAACATAGCCTATTAAGAGGATTATGCTAGGATTTCAAAATGACTATAAATGCGTATGGAGTCTCGGTATTCTTTTATGTATAATTTAAGTTAAGTAAATAGCAACAAAAAAGAGTCACAGAAAATAAATTAACATTTTTATATTTACCAATGTTACATTTCCCTGAATAAATAATTATAAATATTTCCACGTCCCGACAGAAAGCGTAGCTTGAAGCGATAATTACTTTGAAATAAGCAAAATCGACGTTATTATCGCGAATTAAATAAAATTCAATGAACACTGAACATAAATACTTACGTGGAATCTACATTTTCCACATGATTTCGTCCTCATAAATAATAAAGGTATTTAATTTATGTTTGCTGAATTAACTGTTTCTACAGTGCTTAATACTGGACTATGCAAATCTAAAGGAAGAGTAGATTTTTTTTAAATGACTTCAATAAATGAATTTTTTGTCAATTAGTTCAATTCAATTCCTATTTATGCAACCTTTTACATATTGTTCTAGGGACACATCAATAAACCAATTTTTAGTATCGACGACTTTTATCAAATCAGCAAAGAATTGCAAGCTTCATTACTAAAATAAACGAACATTTCACATTTCTTTACTTTTATTTCTCTTTACCTATCCAATATCGTGCCCATATCGAATAACTAAACGGTTTGATTGCTTTGCAGCAGCTTTAGTTTAAACTGAAAATTGCGTTTTGTATCTTATCAGCGTAGGCACAGCACAGCGTACGTAATCGCGCGGTAGTTTTATGTGTTGCTCGCAGCGTCAGACGCATGTGATCAGGTTACTTTGTACATTAATTTATATTATAAATGTACGTCGGAGATTATGTTCATGAAGGCTATTTTGGAACCATTTGCAAACTCTTTACTGCTAAAATGCAAGAACTGGCTTGTTTTTGACTGGTTGTCACTTTGGCGCTTTCATATTTGAGTGGCTGTCATGTATGATGGATTCTGTTTTGATTATTGTTTGGATATCGATGGAGACAAGATATCGGAAGATATCACGTACATCTTATTATTTTATAACGTGATTGCAAACTACGCAATAAAGCCAGTTTGTTCAGAACACGCCCACTGTCTTATTTTAACTAAAAGCTTAAACACCACTTCTGATGACTCGTCTCGCCGACATGTATATTTATCTTCATAGATTTGGAAGAAGTAACCTGGGGCCCAAGTCTGCTGATTTACTTTAATATTTTAGTTGTGTTTCGGCAGAGAGTCGATGGCATTTTTTGACAGGAAGGTAGGTAAGAACCAGGAAAAGAACATAGGATCGCATAGACATAGGTCGCGCCACGTAAAATGACCCCTAGCTGACAGATGCGCATTAGACGATTTTTGAGTCTGACGTTTAACATTTGTTTTAAAATACCATCGCGCACAAAAGTATTTAATTACAGTCATGGTTTTACGCACAAAGGAAAGAAAAATATTATTAGTAGTATTAGTAAGGTGGAATATAAATTTAAAAAAAATACACAACTACCAATCAATATTGGATTTAGTGTAATATGTGTAAAAATGTATAAAAATATTCGAAAATTAAAAAAAGAACATATTGTTCTTCCATTAAGTTTTCATGGGTGATGCGAAAACCAGATGAGGACGCGGTGTTGATGCCAGAAGTGGCCATTTTATTATCATCGTTGTCGTCACTTTCATAACCTTTGAATAGATAATGAATAGTATAGTCTATAAGTCAACATACGTAACCGCGTGCGAAAGACTCTTACAATAATGAAACGATAAGTAGCCCTAGTACTTTCGAGCATAAGTTTACCCATGTGCGAACACGTGATTTTCATTTGTTTCGAAAGTTCTTTTTACGTGGCGCGACCTATAATTTTTATCCCGTTGCCGTGGGTTGACGTGACATAATAAGTTGTTAAAAAAAAAACGCAACTATACACGGACGAAATTGCGAGGAAAATCTAGTTTTCTATGTAGGTATCTAAGCTTGCATATCATGCACCAAAGTAGGTATGAAATTAGCTACAACTACAAAACTGACTAACTATTGCACATTAACAACGAAAGTTGTTGTTAATAATGCAGGTTAGCTTGTACCTTAACTTGTAATGCTTGTATAATTAGAAGTTAGAGAACTAAAGTTACTATCGACATCGCACAAAGCTTGTTTGTGTTAGAACTGTGTTTAATACATAAATAAAGGTAAGGTGGTTGCTTAGTCATTATATACCCTCCTATAATGCTTCTATTATTAAATGATCACAAATGCCGAGGTGGACCTCGAAAATGATGAAGAGACAATCTGGATGCATTTTCACGCGAATGGCGGGACGCTACCGGAGACCGTATTAAATGGAAAGTCGCGGGGGAGGCCTTTGCATAACTATGGGATCTTAATGACTAACAAAAAAAAGCATTATTTTACAAAAAGTAGAATAAGTAAAAATTCAAAAAAGATTTCGCTCGATTACCATAGATACTCGAAATTAATCCATTTCAATAAACCAAATCAGTTTAACGGAAAAACTTTTAAGTATCCGCAGCTAGATTGAATCGAGTTCGAGTAAAGCCGATATTACAGTACATTGCTTGCTGCCTCCCATTTAACTTGGGCTTTCAGACTGTTCAGCGGTAATGGATTACGTCCAATTCAAATAAGGATTACCGCAGTCGATGTAACTTTAAAAATAAGCGATCCAATATCGATTATATTTTTGATGAAATTTTTGAATAGAGTTGAGTTTACTGGCCAGGATTTATTTCATAGAGTTCAATTTTATGTTTTATCTATAAATAAACTCTATTCTTGGGGCCCAAGTCTGCTAATTTAAAATAGCCTCATTTGTGTGTCGGCAGAATGTCAATGGCGTTTTTGGACACATTTAGTACTATTCTGCTAAACAATGGCTTACACTGATTGCGACCAAATGTGTCAAAAATGGCATTGACACTCTGCCGACACACAACTAAGAATACTTATTGTAAATATGCAGTTTTGGTCCCCTGTCCAGTCCAGGTAAGTCCGTGCCGGGATCCTGTTTCTTTATACCCTTACCCTTAAAGACATTACGATGTTAAAAGGACTTTTATACAACCGAGGTTAAGAACATTAACCCTTGTAAAGGAGCGAGTTTCATCAAAGACTTAAGTCTTTGCATCTAAGAACCAACCGAAATTGCCGCAGACAACAATATTCCGTAATTTAATAAGTTGAAGACGCGCCCGGGTGCAATAAGCCCCCCTTTGCTGGGCAATGAGAACCGTTCGTCCGTCCTTAACGGGTAAAGGTTCAGTATCACTGTTTTGATTAAAATTTAAAAAGAGGAAAATAAGTATTAAACTAATAAACAGTAAAGTATGGGAAAGAAATTTCTACAGTGCTTAATACTGGACTATGCAAATCTAAAGGAAGAGTAGATTTTTTATAAAAAAGACTTCAATAAATGACTTTTTTGTCAGTCAGTTCAATTCAATTCCTATATAAGCAACCTTTAACATATTGTTCTAGGGACACATCAATAAACCAATTTTTAGCATCGATAACTTTTATCAAATCAGTAAAGAATAAATGCAAGCTTCATTACTAAAATAAACGAACATTTCACATTTCTTTACTTTTATTTCTCTTTATCCAATATCGTGCCAATATCGAATAACTAAACGGTTTGATTGCTTTGCTGCAGCTTTAGTTTTTTTTTTAACGCAATGCTATTTTCTACAGTACCGTTATTTTGTGTAAAATTCAATTTTCGTTTTCACGTGGAAACGTCAGTTGATTTGAAAATATAAAAAAATATTCTAGGCACCTTGAATACGGAGTTTCGAGAGAAAAATAATTTTAAACATCCACGTTTCGGTCATGTTTGTTTTCCTTGCTTTGTTCATAACGCGCGTTGAATTAATTTAGGTGGCACTTCATTATGTAAAAGTGTGGTAAAAGATGATTTGATTAAAATAAAAATGTCGGTCAAACAAAATGGCAGCTTTATATATATTTCAAGCTATATCTTTTTTCTCTCGGAGCCGATTTTTTTGACTCGATACAATAACATGTCGTGGCAGTCTAGGTCTACGCAGTGGCAAACGTTTTATTTTTGGTCAGTGATTTTTTTGAGCCCAATGGGCCAAAGTCTGCTAATTTAAAACAGTCTCAGTTGTGTGTCGGTAGAGTGTCAGTGGTATTTATTGACACATTTGGTAGTCTGCTAAACAATGGCTCACACTGATTGCGACCAAATGTGTCAAAAAATGGTATTCTGCTAAACAATGACTTACACTGATTGCGACATTTGCGACCAAATGTGTCAAAAAATTATATTGACACTCTCATTGACATTCTGCCAATACACTCCTGAGAATATTATACATTTGCAGACTCGGTCCCCTGGGCAGAGATTTTGGGACCAATCATTTGCTTTTTCCTTTACTCACAAACTTTGAAAGTGGCACCACACCTTAAGTCTCAAGCCTTCTATATTTCAGTAAAATGCAAGGAAGGGGAAAATTTTCAAATTCCTTGATGGCGCTGCAGCTCTATTACTTATTTTAAGTTTGTTTTACTGAAAAATAAAGTAGGTAGTACAGTATTTTGCAAAAGTAAGAAGGGGAAGATTTCAAGCGGAATTTGGCGTTAAAAATTGTTTTAAACTAAGTGATTTTGGCAGTGGCTTTCGATGAGTGGGATTGCCGGCCTCCTTGGCAAATTGCTACTTCCCAAATCTATATAACAGCCCCTATAATTGATAGCCACGATGCCAGAGTAACCTCCTAAAAGCTATAGCAATAAAACCTAAAGTATACGCTTTTATTATGCTATTAAATCGTAACACACGTCGTCATAGTATAGCGCTTCCAATTTCAATTACCATCTCAATTGAATCATGTAAATTGGTTTTTTATGTCAATAAAATTAAGCGAGGCTACGTTCCGTTTTTATTGAGTCCTCCTAAATGGATAGGGGTCGATTTATTTTATAGTTAATTGAATTTAATGCCTAATTACTGGAGTCATGAAACTTAAATTAGTTAATCATGTAAAACGTGTAACTATTATTCTTAGTGAATAATAGGTACTTATATTATTAAATACATTTATGTTTAGAGACTGTCATTATAAAAAACAATAAAAGACAGACGATATAAAGGCTTAATTTAAAAGTGCAAATACCTACCTTTTACCTATGCAAAGTAAAAAATAAATTAAAACAAAACCTATGTAATTTCACCACCTAAACTAGATAAATTAAATTGAAACATCCAACATTAAATACTCAAGTTAAATTGCACCCCAATCGTTGTAGACATAGGTTGAATTAATTTCCTCGCCGTGGTTTGCATACACTGACAGAACCTATTAGGGCAAACAACATCAAACAGGATGTCGGCGAACTCGCTCGGATGTCGACGAAACTTGGCCGAATGTCGGCGGAACTTGGCCGAATGTCGGCGAAGCTACATTGCATAAAAGTTTGAACACGCACTCTGTTAATCGAGAACTAAATCCAATTAGGTGATCAATTTATTGTTAACGTAGCTTTTGTTTCATTTTCACAGAAATGGCGGGACATTACTGAGGACCGTGTTAGGTGGAAAGTCGCGGTGAAGGCTTTTGCCCAACACTGGGATGTTGATAGCGAACAAAAAAAAAGCATTTTTGTTGATTACTTATGTGAAAAGCGTTAAATACGCCAGACTATTGAATAAGTAGATTTATCACGATTTTGTACGTTAGGTTTTTCTGTTCATGCGTTATGCGTGAAGGACATCGTAGATTACGTTAAACCTTTGAGAAAACAAAATTGCTTGAAGACAAAAATATCCTCTGAGATACATGATATTTGTCGTGTCTATTGACCCGCTGTTACTACTACTTACCTAAATCTTCTACGTATTAGATAGATAACCTTTCTTCGACGTTCAAGGCATCTTATATATTGTAACATGTACATATTACATCGTATACCTATAGATACAAATGTAAAGTGCTAGCTTTAAGAGCACCTCCTCGATAAATAAACATATTACCTAATCGTAAGTGGAAGAGCGCCCATGTAAGATTTTTCCTAGGATCGGTTCAAGGTAGTGACGTTTGTATGTACTTTTTTTAAAATAAACCTTAACCTATCTTAAAACCTATCTAATGAAAATTAAGTCGACTGTAAGTTGTGCAGTTTTTAAGAATAAAAAAAAGTCTGTGCTTTATTGATGCCCTTTAATGCTTCACTGGGATTTGACAATCGCGCACGTTATAGGTAAAAAAAATATCTGTCATTATTTAAGCATACTTCTCTATTATAAAAAACATGCCTGCACTATTATCTACTTGGCTTCCGCTTGGAAAAATCCAGAAATTTCATACAAACAGTCAGTTGCCTCACGTGCTATATCAAACCTGATATTGGCAAGACGGCAATGTCATACCTCAATAACGTACTCCCAACAAAATAGAGTTGAAAACAATATCGCATCGCGTCAATCTCCTGAATTGTACCACGTACCGCGAAGGTTTTACCAAGCACGCCTCTTGAATCTTTAATTTTATTGAATTCCGATGGAAACCACTTGTGCTGGCGCCTGTACCAGATGTTTCCAAGATCCTGATCCGCGTAATGTGTATTGGCTATGCAATATTTTATGCTCTTACATGTTACTCCGAGATTTGTATTGAGATCGATGTTCTGTGTTGTGGATGTGTTGAGTAGGGTTAAGTTTTGTGGTTTTATAGATAGAGAAATGCATTTAAGGAATTAGGCTTATTGTAAAAGATTCAGGGTTAAACCTAACATTTGGTTTAACCCTGCAGCCAACCGGTGCAGGTGGGTGATTTAGCGATTTCATACTACACCTACGTGCCGTGCCTGTATGAGGCGACTGATAAATGTGGATGAAGTGAAAGAAGTATAGTTGGACCGTAACGAGGGGAGGGAAGTGTAATGCTATCTACACACCAAAGCCGCGGGCTTTTTTGACAGCTGCCATTCGTATGACGTAAAGCCGCCGGCCTAGCCCGGCGGCATGCCGGCGGCTTTGGTGTGTAGACAGCATAACAGGGGCCCAAGTGTGCTAATTTAAAATAGCTTCAGTTCAGTGTCAGATGTGTCAAAAAATTAGGTTGACATTCTCATTGACACAACTGAGTGTATTGTAAGTTACCAGACGTAGGCCCCAGATATGTATTTACTCATGTAACTATATTTCTACAAATCAATCTCGATCACTTTCTGCTTCGTACTATTCACACTGGAAACCCATTGAGCACGATAGCCGAATACCATCCAATTTGTCTGTCCATATACCATACAATAATCTCTGTTTAGGAAGGCCTTAGATTTATGAAATAAAACATAGACGGAGCATTCAAATATTAATACACTAATCCTCCATCTACAATACACTAATCGGAGCATCCAAATAAAAAATGCTAATGAGGCGACTGATGACTGCGGATTAAGCTAAAAAATTGTGTATTTTGGATAGTAGCAAGTGAAGCAAAGTGGTCTCTGACTATTCCGATGGGAGAAAGGCGTAATAGATATGTATGTACGTATGTATTAACCTTTTATCACTGCCACGCAGATGTCCAATCGTATTAGCAAACGCGGCGTGACATATCTCACGTCATTATGTCACATGTAAACTTAAGGCGAGGCATTAAAGTGAAATAATTGTGACAACAGTTTATCACGGCGTTCAGATCCTAGCTGAGCATTTAATGATGAAATTATTATCTTCTTTAAACATATAATCATTATGTAATACTGTCGCGTATATAAACAGCTAGGAAAATTTTACAAATCAAATAAACACTGTTTTGTAAAATTGTGCAGTCTTTTTTTTCATTCTTCTACAATATTCAGTATCACTCTCTATAGCTTACTCTATGATCTACATGTAGTCCAAAGCTACTGTATCTATCTCTTGACATTTCAACATGTGGCCAATTAGAGAATAGCTGATGAGGTTAGATCTATCTTGTGAATACAAAGATATTGGATTCTGACATTTGTAGCAACTGTATAGGTATAATGATTTCTAATATTCGGATCGCAAGTAATATTGGTGTTTATAGATATACATTTATAGAAATATAAAAAAAATTTGGGGGTTTTCGGATGAGAACTATTTAAAGCTCTTTAATCTATAAATGTCACTATTATTGTCAAAAATTAGAAGAAGACAGAACGATTTTAACACATTTAGGAAACAACGCTCTGTAACTTAATATCACAGACAAAAAAATTCATCATCATCATGTCAGCTTATGGAAGTCCACTGCTGGACAAACCCCCAAGAATCTCCATAACGACCGGTGTTGCGCTGCCCACATCCAATGGCTTCTCGCGTTTTTCAGCAGGTCACCTTTTTAGGAATCCTTCCCACACTGCGTCGTGGATTTAAAAAAAAATCCTAACTAAATACTTATACGTAATAGTTATTAAATAAAACGGCAAAAGCTACTTGAAAGCCTACAACATTAACAATGAAAGCGAAATAAAACTACAGCAATTATTATTCTGTCACGAAAGTTATAAATTACATCGAAACTGTTAACCCGGCCATGTTGCGAGTTATCCATGCAAGAATTCATTTCCGGTCACAAGCGAGCTGATTGAGAACTCAATTCAACATTTATTTACCTATAATCCGACGTTTTACCTTTTACCTTTGATAGGGAAATTATGTAAATAAGAAAACACACAACATCGTTTTATTATTTACCTAACGCATATTAAATTGTGCATGTATGAGGCGACTGATGAATGTGGATGAAGCGAAGAAAGTGTGTGATCGTAGCACGTGGAGGGTATAGTTGTCTCTGCGTACCTCGATTGGAAAGAGGCGTGGCGGATATACGAGAATGTATGTATTAAATCAGATGCAAAGCCAATTAAAAAACGAGAATTTTAAAACTGTAGCGAATACTGTACCCCATATAATGCTGCACAAAAATTCCCCCTGCTTATCAATCAACATATTTAATTAATTGCACAATATGACAAAGCTTTAAATTACGCATAATTCGCGGGATTTTATGGTATTTCGTTACCATTCATTTCCCCGTTGTACAATTTTCTGGTCCATTCACAATTTGAGGCCACAGCTCGAGTAATCGTTTTAATTCAACGTTAATTTATTGTCAGAACGGTTTTTCAGCGGTTCCCTTGTTAAGCTTCGAATAAGTCATCCAGGGTAACGACGTGTTATTAGACGTTTTTATTTGTTTTTGTAATGCAAATGAGTAGGAATGAGAGTATGAGTTGAATATAATATAGAGTAGCCTAAACCGCCACATGTATGAGGTAACTGATGGATGTGCATGAAGGGAATGAGGTATGTTTGGGTCGTAGTAAGTAGAGGGAAGTGGTATCTGCCTACCCCTACGGGAGAGAGGCATGATGGATATGTATGTACCTATGAATGTATATAGCGCTGCTCTAAGTAGACTAGATACTGCTAAAGAAGAAACAAGGGAAACGATAGAAGTTTTAACAACCAATCAGATTTCTCCACTAGTGAAAATTATGTAATAGGTAAATACTTATACACCGTAGATTACTCTTTTTATAAACTATTTTTGCAATTACTCCTTAATCGAACAAAGTTAAATGCACCCTTCATAAAGTTTCGAAAAAAGAGTTGGCTATCGCATTATATCCCATGAAATCCATGCCGAAATGCAAACAACAAATTTAATTAAACAAGATAAAGAAAACTGTTAAAAATAACTTCCATCCCGGATTTCCATTTTCAAAAACAAATAGAAACAAACGCTGTTTGAGAATCGCGTTTCAACTTTATGAATAAACTTTTATAGCTTCAATGTTCATTCTGCAATATCAAAATTAGTAAATATTTTGACTGACCCGGTGCCCAAGTCTGCTAGTTCACAATATTGTAAGCTAAGTGTCAATGGCATTTTTGACACATTTGGTCGCAATCAGTGTCTGGAATTGTTTAGCAGAATACTTAATATTGTGTTAAAAATGCCATTAACACTGCCGACACACAATCGAGGTTATTTTAAATTAGCCGACTTGGGCCCCAGGTATTTAAACGTACAAAAAATAGCCTGTAAAGTTTTTAAAACATTTAATATCTACACTTAAAATATCGTCTTCATTTGATTACACAACCTTTCACTTTTCATTGCCCGCTTACCACATTGAGTTTCATTGAACCACTTCAAAGTTTTCCATACACTTAACTCTTACCACAACTGTAATGCATTCCATGAACAGAACTTTCAAACGAAATTGTGCGTCGAAATTTATTTTGTAACCGCAAATAATATGTTGGTTTTATTTGTGTTCTTATTGTCAAATATTTCTTATCTATTCATTTAATGTATTTACTTATTTCAGTCGCTACTTATTTTGATTAAATAAATAAGTTATTCAACAATAATTAAGATACATAACATTGTTCTCTGGAAAGAAATTACCTTATTCCTTATCAGCCCTTTTAACGCCCCCACTACAGAGACACGAGCTTACTCTCATTCGAGAGTGATTAATAAATCTGTCTTCATATTCTACTAGTTAAGATTGAAATTAAGGTACAGCATAACAGAGGTCCAAGTCTGCTAACTTAAAATAGCCTTAGTTGTGTGTCGGCAGAGTGTCAGTCAATGGAATTTTTGACATATTTGGTATTCTGCTAAAGAATGGCTATTGATCTGACCAAATAGCAAATGTGTCAAAAAATTACATTGACACTCTCTTTGACACTCTGCCGACATACAACTGAGTAAGTATATAGGTAGGTATTATAAAGCAGACTTGGGTCAGCGTTCACAATATGTTCGTGATGCACTAACGCCATGTAATTTTATACTGGCGCATATGGTATGGCAGGATATTCGAATCAACGAACTTTGTGGCTTTGCGAATTCCGTCGAAGCCTTGTTATTACCTACATTCAGATATATTAAGATGAATTTAGGCCCAGTTTATTAGCAACTCTATTTAAGGCTGAAAACCTTTTTTTCGAGTTTCCAAATTTTGGAATCCAAAATGACACGATGACAATACCTACCGATCTATTTCGACTTTTTTTCTACAAAATACTTTTTAAACGACTTATACCTACAGACAGATAACTAAAAATGCTTGAAAGCTTATAAAAGCTGGATAAGAGTCTCGGAGCTAAGCCGAGGCACTTAACGGTAGAGTTAAAGTGACATCCGAGAGTAAAATGCTAGCATGAGGTAACATTAAACTGAGTCGAGTAGTAAAATGTAAAAGTAACAGACCTTATGCTACGAGTGCTCTTATTTGACGTAAAAGGCTTTGAAACTGATGTTTTTCTACTTATTAAAATACTAGGAAACCACCGATTTTGAACGCATTTATCATTATATCTTAAAAAAACTTACACAATATCTTAAAATAACATGGCTTTTGTGTTATTATGAATTGTCTTTGGTTTATATACGGTGACTTTAAATTAGTGAACGATAGAAAAGGATATGCTTGTACACATGATAACAAACAACTTTTACTAAGGGGCCAAGGTGGAAATCATAAAAAAAAAATTGTTCCCCCATACTATCAGCGGATGCATTTTGTATTTCAGTGTGGTTCAAAAATTTTTCAATGATTTCGAACTTGGTCCCATAGTAAAAGTTATTTGTTATCACGAGTACATGCATATCCTTTTCTATCGTTCACTAATTTAAAGTCACCATATATACATGTGGGTGGAATGTTATTAGCATCGTTTTGCCTATTTAGCTAAATACTATACATATAAGTGTTTGTCTGTAAACCTACATACATATCCGTCACGCCTCCTTCCCATTGGGGACAACCTCATCATAAATAAATAGGTAAATAAATAATAAATATTGCTATGTGTCATAAAAGTCTGTTCAGTAGTTTTTGTGTGAAAGAGTAACAAACTTACAGTCAATATTTAAAACACCAATTATTATGTATGATCCATAATGACGTCAGTCACAACTACAATGGGCATGATGACTAAAACATTTTTTTTAGTCCATCACATAGATAATTTAAAATATTCGACACGTATTTTTTCTTTTTTCTCTTAAACTAAAAATGACACAGATACACTGGATTAAAGTTGCTCAAGACGTCATGCCTTATTACGATTTTTACGTAGGAGTGACGTCAATACCCCCCACTCCATAACTTTTATGCTCTGTATCTTTGTATTTATTTATGTATTTGATCAGGTAAAAAACGTGTTTCAAATATATTTTTATAGCCTAAAAGATGGACTAATTATTTTTTGACATTTCGAATGTAGTCATCATCCCCATTGAACAATGACGCCTTTTCAAGGTCACTAAACGTGACCGGATCAGCGCCCATCATATTCTGTGATTGATGCAGAGTTCATTGACCTCATCGTTAAATACAATGTCATGTGTAAAAGACTCATTGACTTGAAGGTTAACGACCTCGTGGAAGATTTCGCGCATGGCTGCTAATTTTTTTAGCACTTTTCATTAATCAAAATCATTTTTTTTCCCTTTAAATACATACATACGTTTCATCCTCATATTTATATAATGAAATACATTTATTTGAATGCTAGCTTTTGCATGCGACTTCGTCCACGTTCTTTTCAAGGGAGACACCGTCCAACACATTTCTCGTTTCTTATTTTACATATCTGTAACATTAACAATACAAATACAATACAATACAAATATTCTTTATTGCACAAAAGATATAAGGTACAGACACAAACAAGAATATAAGAAGCAACAGGCGGCCTTATTGCTAGGTAGCAATATCTTTCAGGCAACCTTAGGGTAAGAAATAACGATATAATAAGAAATAACATTAACATAATATGGTATAGCATAATCGTAATTTTTAGAAGTATTTTGTGTAAGCAAGTAAAGTAATAGATTTTCATTAAGATCGGTTCTGTGCTTTTTGCGCAAAAGAGCAACAGGTCAAATGACCATTATACTTCCTCAGAAATTAACTGGCAGGTGTTTTCCTTTTCACTCCCGTACCAGTATTTTAGTGTAATTTTATGTTACTTCGAACAATAATTCACACGCATGTTGAATTTTAATAAAATTTTAAAAATAAATTATGTAAGCTAGTGTGCAATAAAGGTCTGTCTATCTACACACATCCGGGCCGTGCCCGGGACGTGTACGGACTGTGGCACGTCAGGAAGGAAAAACATACATCGTCATGACAACGTGTGTAAAGGAATCCATAGAAAATGTATGGAATGATATTTTTTCCCTGACGCGTCCCGGACACGGCCCGGATGTGTGTAGAAAGACCATAAAGAGTAAACATACTTAATAATAGCATAAAGAGAAACACAGTGTTTAAAGTTCTTTGTTTGCATATAAACTGAGTTCCTCACCTTTTAGTTTTAGTGAGATCATCACACTGATAGATATATCTTAATATTTATGGTTGGTAGACATCTCACATTTATCTAGATAATACTAAAGGCTGCCCGCGACTTCCTACGAATTTATCGTCATATCTTGGAAAAAATCATGATATCTAAAAATAATATAGCCTATATGTTATATTGATATATAAGCTGCAATAATACCAAATTTCATAGAAATCTATTCAGTACTTTTACGTGAAAAAGTAACAAACATGAATGTTTTGTGCCGATGGATGAACAAACATTAGTACGATGTTCCACTTTTAACTTCTTAGATTTGCCAGTTAAGTATAATAATGCTAAGAATGCTAAAGTGTTGCTAATTCAGGATAAAATTAAAGACATATTACCAGACTGCGCCAAGAGGAGGGTTATGTTTTTCGAGTTGTGCCATGTTTGTATGTATAATTCTTTGGCACGCTTTACAGCCTAAACGGCTTAGTGGATTTTAGTTTGTGAGGTGTCTTTAGATTCGCATTTACTGTGCGAGAGACATATCAAAATAAAAAATGGGTTTTTTAAACTCCGTTTACATTAATAACATTAAATATTCTCACCTTTAAACTTATTGATAAGGTCAAACACAATTTGACGTAAATCCTCGTTGATATAGGTAGATATTTAGCCATATTGAGTAATTGCGTAGGTGGCAGGAAGATAATGATGAATCATACCGTCATAGCTATTATACGAAACATGTTTCAACTTGTTAAAACGTTTTAGAAAAGGTACATGGTAAAATATTTATATGAATTTTAAAGCTCAATGACGTGCGTGCATGTATGAGGCGACTGATGAATGTGGATGACGCGAAAGAAGTTTGTTTGGATTGTAGCAATTCGAGGATGGTAGTCTCTGTTTACCCCGATGGTGAGACGCGTTTGAGATGTATGTATGGTTATAAAATATGTATATTCAAATGACGAATTCTACAATACGATAAATGTCAAAGTTTTCACTAAAATGGATAGATGGACGGATGTTAGGATGTTTGCTACTCTTTCACGTAAAAACCACTGAAGATTTTAATGAAACTTTGCAATATTGTAGCCTACACATCAGGATAACACCTAGGCTATATCTACATGTGTCAACACAACCATATATACCTATAAGGTGACTTTAAATTAGTGAAGTGGGAATAGAAAAAGATATGCATATACTCGTAATAACAAACACCTTTTACTATGGGGTCAAGTTCAAAGTTGTTGCCCCATACTATCAGTTGACGCATTTTGAATGGGGAGTTAATTTTAATGTTTTCGACCTTGTTCCCATAGTAAAAGTTGTTTGTTATCACGAGTACATGCATAATCCTTTTCTATCGTTCACTAATTAAATGCCACCCTATATATGTACCACCTTGTACCTATCTATGTATACCTATCTCTCCAGAAACCAGTGACTAAACCCAATTTGTAAGTTTTATTACAAAAAGCAAGCAAAACAAATCAATTACGGTTAAAATTTTTTGCTCTTAAAAATAGATTAAGCATCAAAAATTGTGTGTTGACTCAGAAATCCTGAGGCTTAACTAGAATAAAAAAACGCAGGTCGTCAAACTCTTACCTATTATTTGAAACTACATTAATTACCCCATTATTTCTACCAGTTCAACGTCTTCAGTACAATATCTTAGTCGCAATGACCTTGGCGAGGCCATACACTTTACCTACACAGTTTTTGCTTAACAAATTACTTACCTGCCACAAAAAATTGGCACGTTTTTGGAAGTAACGTTGTGCAATATATGCCTGTTTAAAGAGTTTAGACTTTTGTTTTAATCTTTTTAATGTGATTATTTGTACTTTAAAACAAAAACTGTAACCTAACTTATAGAAAATCGACACTTTCTACAATCTACATAATTATTACTTATATGTATATGATATGCATATTATTTGCATAAAAATGCCAGAGAAACACTTTTGTTTTTTTTTTTCGAAACTTTTAATTTTACATGTAAAATACATGAAACTTTCGAAAGATTCAAATTGCAAGTGGTTTGTAAATTACACGTCAAATATGTAAAAAAACGTGTTTTTTTCAAAAAAAACGAGTATTTATCAATCGGTATATTTTTCGAAAATAAAGAATGAATTTCGTAACTAATTAAGGCTAGAACATTTAATGCATAGCTCTACACCAAATTCCAACAAAATTTGTTACCTAAGTACCTATTTTTTCATTACAAAACACAAATGCCACATATGCACGCCATGTTTTTTAAATAGACATATCAGTTTTACGTTATCAGAAAAAGCAGAATATTAAAACAATTAATCTTACTTTCGTAATAAGTAATAGATTCAAAAATAGTATTTTCATATATTTTTTATTAAAATAACCGACTTATTTTTGTAATCACGCCATAACATAATTTGTTGGAAAGGTTTTCATTCGTTGTAAAGAGACAACCTACAATTTGCGTTTCCATTTGTTGTCTAAACAAAATAAAAGCTTTTTCCTAATAACTGCCTGTCAGTTATAAAATCGTTTTTCTTTTGTTTAAAAAAAATAATTATATTCTTTATTCAAAGTTCTGACTGCCCGCGACTTCGGATACATTTAACGTCGTATTATCTTAGAAAACTGACACGATATCTTAAAATAACATATTCTATGTGTCATTATGATGTCCATACAACAATATTGTAGAGTTTCATTATAATCTGTTCAGCGGTTTTTTCGCATAAGAGACACATAACAAACATCCTCACATACCTACATCCATCGGCACAAAGATTAACATTTATAATATTTGTTGGATTCGTAGGTAGCAGGATAGGATATAATAATAGGACTAAACACCTTTTTGACTCCAATCACCAATTTGCTCCAAATAAAAAAAAATGCTTGCTTTATAAAATAAATGTACCAAACAGCACATTAAAACCGCGGAAGTTTTATAAACAAATTTCGTATTCCGAAACAGTATCGTGTCCAAAAACGATATCAAACGTTACCTTAATTACTGTAAGGACAGAACAAAGAGTACCTGTCCAGGAATATAATGAATGTTGCGTGCTGACGGTACCTACAGTTATTTATTTCGCCGCCAGAGGGCGTTGCACAATGGAAATGGGAAAAACTATTACGAGCGCCGAGAAAAGGGATGGTACAAGTGAAATTGTTATTTTAGGCTCAGTTTTTCAATAGTCACATGCCCTCTTATAACAATACGAGTTTTATATATAGTCCCAGATTAAACTTATATTTACACTTATATTTATTGTTTATTGTAGTGACTATCCTGCTTTCATGCTATCACTTCTCTCTCTGTGGGGTCTGCAGGAAGAAATTTCTTTTAGAAATATACTGTACCTTTTGTATAACTTCTCTTTTTTCTGTCTCTATGTACTATCATCTTACAATAAACTGTTAAATAAATAAACTCAGATAAATGACATTTCGGGTATAGAAAAACGTCAAAAATGACATTACTCTTAGAACTATAATTTAAAACGGGTTTGGTATTAAGGGGGCAAAAGTTTAACCAACAGATAAACCTATGTCTATTTCATAAAACATCACGGAATTTTAACTGGGAATAGACATGATGACTAAAAAAAAATGATTAGTCCATCACATAGAATACTTTGAAATATTCGACACGTTTTTTTTTCTTTTTTCTCTTAAACTAAGAATGACAAAGATACGCTGGGTTAAAGTTGCTCGTGATTTTTACCTACGAGTGACGTCAATACCACCCGTAACCACTCCGTAACTTTGATGCTCTGTATCTTTGTATTTATTTATGTATTTGATCAGGTAAAAAACTAAAAGACCTAAAAGACGGACAAATTTTTTTTTTTAATTTTCGAATGTCATCATCCCTGTTGAATTGAAAAAGAAGAAAACCGCCAAACTAGCCCTGATCTATTAACTCGTACCAACACAAGATACGAGGAAAATAAGTCTCAAGCCAACCTCACCGCAGGGCCTTCTCGTGTTAGGGTCACTACTTACTAGTTTCCTCTTGATTTGTACACGGAATATCTCTAGGGACACAAAGACAAAACTTATCGCCAAGAAAAAATTACGAGTAATAAGTTCAAAGTTATAATGGTTATATTTTGTGAATGCTTTGGGGAAATTGTGGCGAAAGTGGACACAATTTTTTAGGGTTCCATACCCAAAGGGTCAAAACGGCATTCTAAAGAGCTATCCACACATTTCCGGGTCAGGGCTATCCGTATTCTGAGTTGTCCGTTTTACTATAGACGCTCTGACACGGAGTTGTGTGAACAAGTTCATACAATTTGTATGTAAACGATATTTGCCGTATTCCTTAGGGGCGTGTTCTCGGAAATGTGTGGCTAGACTTTAAAGCTCGGCTGTCCGCCTGCCACCAGGCTGTATCTCATGAACCGTTATAGCTAAGGCATTGAAATTTTCACAAATGACGGCTTACAATTAAACAACACTACTCTCCCATAAAGTGATTTTTTCTCGATACCAATAATGGATACTGGTAGAAATTATTATTTGGCTATTGTTAACCTACTGAATAGCACGGAACCCTTCGCAAGCGAGTCCAACTCGCACTTGGCTGGTTTTTTGTATTGCCACAAACACGTGAGGTCGTGTGAAGTAAATATAGCTACAAGGGATAATTCTATTGAATTATACTAGGTTTGTAGGTACTAGTGTTTGACTTCTGTTGACCTTTATTACGTACTTATTACGCACCGAAAGTTGCTTTTGCTTTAATGGTAGGTGTCTTACTTTCATTTTATGTTGAATTTAAGGATTTTAAAATCAAATTGTGATTTAAATGGTTATAATAGGATTGTCACTAAAACAAAACCATCTAATCTTTGGTAAATACATACTTATATGTAGAGATATTTACATGTAAACAATTTACTGATTGCAAACATGATTTTTTATGCAAAACAAAAACAAACGTAATAAAAAAGGAATATGAATAGAATTATATTAAATTACACCAGCTAAACATAATTTTATTTCAATTAACAAACATACATATCAGAGACCACTTCGCTTCACTTCACATGCTACGACCCAAAGTCCAAACACATATTTTGCTTCAATGAAAATCATCTGCAGTTCCAATATAAACTAACCTACAGAATATAGTTTCAAAATATTTTTGAGTACAACTAAGAAACACAACACATTGTGAAACCGATCCATCGTCCCTAAGCCATTTCTTTTTGACAGCCCTAAATCGTGTTGGCTACAATATTTACCTCAGAAATACGTTGGTGTTCTTATGACATAACGTATCATCACTGGGCATGCGCGAAATATGAATGAAGTACAGGATGTAGTAACAACTGTGGTATAACAAATAACACTTTCTTATGGTATCTACACATCAAAGCCGCCGGCTTTTTTGACAGCTGCCATTCGTATATGACGTAAAGCCGCAGATCTAGCCCTAGGTATCTATAGTAGGTATAGGTAGTATTCAGGATGACTTTAAATTAGTGAACGATAGAAAGAGATAAATTTGCATGTACTCGTGATAACAAACAACATAAATGGGAACAAGGTCGAAATTATTCTAAAAATTCTGAACTCCCCATACAAAATGCATGAGCTGATAGTATGGGAGAACATTTTTTTCATAATTTCAAATTTGGCCCCATAGTAAAAGTTGTTTGTTATCACGAGTACATGCATATCCTTTTGTATCGTTCACTAATTTAAAGTCAAAAAGTAAATAGAACGTGTTTGATCTTGATTTGAGAGTATAACAATACCTATGCTCTAATTTTAATCATAAAATTGTTTTACATGTTGGGTCACAAATAAACCCAAATAGCGACCATTTTCTTTAGTTTTGAATAAGCTTTTTGAAAAAGATGAAATTTTATGTGAATAAGCAAATATTAGAAACTTCATTTATGAAGTCAGCGAGCAGTACACTTAATATGTCCACGTTCAAAAACAAATGCCAAACTCTTTCAACCATTAAAGCCCTGAGATGCAACCCACCGCTAGCGCATTAAAGCCCTTAAAAAACACAAATCAGGAAGGGCGTTTTCAGACTAGCGTATATGCTCGTTTTTTGAAGCGCGAGAACGCGCGTGCTCTGAAAACGATTGTATACGCGCGTTTAAAACGCTAGTCTGAAATCGCTTTTAAACCCAGAAATAGTGTGTAGGAGCTGTTCCAAAGCCTCTAAGAAAGTGAGAAACGGTTCTAAGAAAATCTCAGATTTTTGCGCTACGGTAGCATAAAGACCGGATTATCTTCAGAAACAAATGCCTACAGGCTTAGCGCTGCCTAGAGAGCCTTCGAACCTCGAAAAAATAAAATAAACTCTTTTCGTCTTGACTAAAACAAATATTTTATTGAAATGACAAAAAGTAATTCTTCTTATGTATTTACTTATTTTATCTCAAAAAGTTTTTAAGGTAGGTACTTACTCTTGACTTGGCTTTTCTATAACAAGTCCCCGAGTCGATCGAGATACGTTCGTCTGTTGTGCATGTGCATTATTGTGCATGTAAGAAGCAACTAATGAATCTGGATGAAGCGAAAGAAGTGAGTTTGGATTGTAGCAAGTGGAGGGAAGTTGGCTCTGGCTACCCCGATGTGAGAGAGGCGTGACAGATATTTGAGTATTACAATATACATACATATCTAGCACACCTTTATTTTTTATTTATTAATTTCACAAAAAACAAAACTTCAAGAAACCTCATTTCAAATTTCAATTCTCCGTTTTATCTAAAAACACCCTTATTTTAGCATCGAAAAGCGATTTCAAGCTCATCATCGTAACGATAACGCGATCACGGAACCTTTTAACGCGATTCATTCATATTTATTCTCACAAACGAGCATTTTGTAAGCATTCCTTTACTTTTACTGTTACAAGTAAGGTAGAAATATTGCGATTCGTTCTGTTTATGAATGTAAATATTATTTTATTGGATCATCTAGGATACCAATTTTCCCCTACTTTTGTGGCTTTATTTTCTATTCAAAAAAGGTTACTCGACATACAACCCGAAAAGTTTGTTTATCGAAACATTCCGTCATACGCTCCACTGAAGGCAATATGGGCACAAACGAATAGGCAAATATTCCCGGCCTGTCGTAAACTGGGGCTAAAAGGCCCAAGGTCATTGCCAAACAGTGTTTTTTTTAGTTTTATTTGCTGCCTCTTTGCTACAGAGTTATGTGGGAATAAGAAAAAGAATAAATATGTAAACGTACGTCTTCTATTCCAATTTATTTGTGTTAAACGTCAATTTCTGTTTATCCTTTTCACGCAAACATCGGAATACATCCCACGATGTTATTTTCGTGAAGTTTCTTCCTAGAATTCAATGAAATTGTTTTTTCGTAGGTTCCTGGAATAGAAGGTTCTATCAATTTCAGTGGATTTTATCGTATCGCGAAATGAAATAATTTAACCAATTACTTTTATATCTACTAATCATTTATAATAATGTCGCGTGTCTGTACCGCAATATCATTTTTAGGGTTAAACTTACATATCCGTCACGCCTCTTTAGGTCTTGAGGTAGACGGAGACCACTTCCTTCGTCTTAGAACCTCCCCTCCCTTTTATTTAGATATTCCTATCTTCAAATCAATTCTACATAGTGGTAGACATCTTTAGAAAGACTTATCCAATAGACAAGATTTCCTCAGCATCAAACAATTCGCTTTGCAACGTCTGAAGTTCGGATATATGAATGGGATGATTGATTTTAGTCCGGTCCAATTATCGCCAATGCTCCGGTCCAGTTTTGTTTGTCTTAGAGCATAGCCGTAGTTGGACTTTGCAATCAGGAGTATGAAATGGGGATAGAAATAATCAAGCTTACCCTTCTATAATATGGCCTTGTCAATTTCTTTGCATTGATTTGATTTTCTAGTAAGACAAAGGGTATAACCTCGAATGTATTTTAATGTTTAAAGTCATACCTGCGAAATTCATTAAAGTTGTATGAGGCAATCGCTCTTTAAATAATCTGACAGTCTATAAATACCTATCCGAGGAGATTATTTATGTATCCAAATCCATTTTATGACGCACAAACACATCTGTCGCCCGTCTCTCTCCCATCGGGGTAGAAAGAGACCACTTCACTCCATATTTTACGATATAAACTCACTTCTTTCGCTTCATCCGCATTCATCAGTCGCCTTAAATTTGCTCGTCGATTTACAATTCTCTTGACTTGGCCTTTCTTTAACAAATTCCTAATTTGATCTAGGTTTTAAATATTCCAATGCAAAGTTTCAAGCATCTAATCTTCCATCATGTGAATAGAGTTACCACACAACAGTTAGCTTACTAGTCACGTCGTCCGCCCACGTACGAATGTGTTGCTACCCTACAATCACTCGGTCTTCGTAACACCCTAATGAAGTCTGTACCAATAAGCCTATATTCTAATGAACGTAGCCTTTTAATAGTTACGTGGCGTGAAAAGCAAAGAGCTAATCGTGTTTGTTACTATATTAGAAATATCCGGTTTTATTAAGTTATTGTTGTGTGTGTGGAATAAATGATTTAGTAGTTCTTTTGTTTTTTTATTATTTTTGTACTATTTTGCGAGTATCATAAACTGCTGTGCTTGTATGAGGCGACTAATGAATGTTGATGAACCGAAAGAAGTATGGATATAGCATTCCATAAGATACTTATTTTTTAAATTGTTTATACCTACATATTTTATAGGTAGGAAGGAGGAATGTGTGGAGCATGGGTGAGGCTTTTGCCCAGGATTGGGACGAAATAGGCTAACAGAACAAAAGAAAAAACAATGTAAACCCCAAAATCCTTTCACATGTAACCAAGTCTAAACACAGTCAAAGCTTAACTAAAAACCGGCCAAGTGCGAGTCGGACTCGCGCAGGGAGGGTTCCGTACCATTGTGTCCTCAAGCAAAAAAGGCAAAAAAATCACGTTTGTTGTATGGGAGCCCCACATTATTATTATTATTCGATTTTTAGTATTTGTTGTTATAGCGGCAACGGTAATACATACTATAACGGTTCGTGAGAAACAGCCTGGTGACAGACGGACGGACGGACGGACAGGCAGATAGCCAAGTCTCAGTAATAGGGTCCCATTTTCACCCTATGGGTACGGAACCCTAAAAACCAGAAAAAAACCAACACTAAAGTAGTAAAGTATATTTGTTGCCACAACAATAAACGAGCGGGGTGTTGGAAGAAATAAGAGAAATCTGGCGAAATGCGCAGATGTCGGTTATAGTGGGTAGAGGTCGCTTCATTAGTTTTTATTGGCTTCTCTCCCACCTAATTATGAACTTGGTTTTGACGGTGTATTTTGATTCCACTGTCAAAGGCCTATGCGATCTTCTAAGAACCGGTCTATGGACCACTGTGTACCTTCTATCGAAACCAATTTATTTTATGTATAGGTATTTATTCCAGGCGATCCGAGGGCTGGGAGCTTTTTTGCTCAAAGAATATGCATAGCTATTCAAAAGGGCAATGCTGCCAGCCTTTTGGGTACCATGAGACGCATTCGACGATATATTTTTATTATAAGTGGGTTGTCTATGCGGTTATTTATCTGAGTATAATTATATATAATAGGTACTTAAGTAGAATAATGTTGTATTATATTGTATATTTATTTATTGGGTTGTAAATTAACTATGTCCTTTATTTGACCTAATTATGAACTTGGTTTTGACGGTGTACTTTGTTGTCTCATTTGATTGTTATAAGCCTTTTGGATTTGATAAGGACCACTGGTCCACGGTGTACTATCGAAATCAATTATTTTATGAATAAAATGTAATGGTATCTACACACCAAAGCCGCCGGCTTTTTTGACAGCTGTCATTCGTATAACGTAAAGCCGGCGGCATTGCGGCGGCTTTGGTGTGTAGACAGCATAAGAAAACATTGTTGGTTCAATATTATTAAAGAATTCGTATAAATAGATGAAGCTAATAGTAAATTTGTTTTGATCATATCAAATGATAATTGGTAGAAATTCATTTAATCATATAATAATTATATAAATAAAAATTAATATATAATAACATAAAATGATAATGATCATATCATTTCAAATGAATGATTTGATTTGTCATTGACGTTAGTCCTGGGACTGTCTTTAAACCTCGTTTTGTAGGGATTCAGTTTAACTTTTTAAACGAATGATTCGCATTCTAAAACTAAAACCCATTTTATTTATAAGTAACATGCTAGTAACATGCAACCACAATATCGTGCCGTCAGAACTGAGTAGGTACTTAGTATTTCCTAAAGTCTAAAATGCAGCTCACAAAAGATTAGTAAACACGAGGTTTCAATTTCAACCACTGCAATGGGCTTCACTTGTTTCCAGCAAGGTCATTTTGCTTGTACTGTGTAGGGTTGCGTCTGTTTTTGAATCATGGTGTAATGTGTCCCTCAGAACCGTTGGTGAATATTTTCTAGGTCTCCGAATATTAACGAAACATATGTAAAAAATTGTACCTAAATAGTACCAAATAGTACCTTGCATTAGAAAAATAATACCCCAAGGATTTATGGAATAAGCACAGTGTTTTACACCTGCCATTCTGACGTCATTTTGGCGTGTTTACTAACCATATCTGCAAAATTCATTTAAACTGCTTCTTCAAACAGTATCAATATAAAATAAATAATGCTATATTAAAATGTGAAAAAAAACAATAAATAATCAATATTATTTCCAATAATAACATTGTTTATGATACTTACGAAGATTCAAGTAACTTCCGTAATATTTCCGTGTGTGAACATCAAAATATATTGGATTCTTTTATTTGCCAATATTCTACGCATCAAGCATATTAGTTGCCATGGCGTCTCATAGGAAGAGAAGTAAACAATGTGAAGCAATATAAATGATAATATAAATATGAAGCGATTAAAGATACAAAGTCATTTATGTATCTTTACATGTAGATATTTGAGATCCGTAAATGTAGGTAAGTAGGTAGGTACCTTCTTATAGAGGTAACGTCCCAAGCGTAGCAAATAGCTACGAGAGTTGCTACGCGGATTGCGTCGTAGCAATTAATTCGTAATCCGAAGCATTTTATGGTTCAATACAGGCTGTTTTGGAATTACTTAAAATACTATTTTAAGCAGTCTTACGCTCTAGCTATTGCTTATATTCACCGTATTTCCTACTTCAAAATGTCAATGTTTGTGCCGATGTGTCAGGATGTTTGTTACTATTTCACGCAAAAATTGCAGAACGGATTTTTTCGAGACAGAGATTTCGCGTACGAAAACGCAGTCAAATTTTACTTTAAAATAATAAAAAAAAACGAAGTACTAAACACTCATAAAAACTCCTTGCGAAAGCTACTTCACTGAAGCAAGAGCATTAGTACTCCAAAATTCTTGTAGCTTCAAACTCTCAAGAAACAGAATTAAAACAATAATATTAATTGTACAAACGTACTGCAGTAACCCTGACGCTATACCGTTTAAGTTTTCATGCCACTACTGTGTCAGTTGAAATTTTCTTGGCTTCAAATAAAATTTGTAACAGCTGCGGTACCTAACTCTTGTAAGTTGTTTCTAGGTTTGTATTTACTTAAACTTAAAAGTTATGGTTAAGGTCACTAGCGTTGATTTAATATTTAAAAAAACTATATGTGAAGTAGAAGCGGTGGTAGCCCAGTTGGTAGAACGCTTGCCTCGAATTCTGAGGGCGCGAGTTCGAATCCTGGCGGGAGCACAAATCTGACTTTATTTCTCATGTACGGATCCATTATTCGATTACCACTTGCTAACGGTGAACGAAAACATCGTGAGGAAACCTGCATACGCCGGAGAAGAAATTCGAAGGTGTATGTTAAATCCGCCATCCCGCACTTGGCCAGCGTGGTATGAGAGTAGGCTCGTGCCCCTCGGTGGGGACATATATGGGCTGATAAAGAAGAAGAGAATATGTGAACGATGCGGCGTCTTTTCACGACACGACGACAACGTCGTGGAAATCTTTGAGACATATCGGTAGAATCTTATTAAACAGCATAACTTTTTAATAAGATTGTATTAAGATTATTGTTTTAACCATCGGGATAGACAGAGACCGCATTTCTTTTTCTGCTACGATACAAACACACTTTCTGCTCTTCATCCAGATTCATCAATCGCCTCATACATGTCGGTTTAGGATATTTTTGACTTGGCCTTTCTTTAACGAGTTCACGTGGCCTTAAAACACTGATTATAATAAAAGCTAAGAAATACAAAAAATAAATATATAAAAGCTGAGTATATTCAATTTAAACTCTCTTAGAAATGTAACAAGATATATTTTGGCACATTAAATCATGTCTAGAGTACCTTACGCTTTAAAATATGACCTAATTTGAAGAACACCTCTTAAACTTCAACGTTTATATGCCTCATCGCTCTTCCACTTCAAATAGTGATGGGATTTACTTAGCTAGTATTATGGAACTAGTATTTTGTAACTGTTACCTGTTGTTTGGTCTTGTTGGCATGATAACTGGATGACAACTGGTAATCAATACAGTTTTCTGTCATTGTTAAGTTAACGATTTTAGAAGCAGAATGAATAATACAGACTATTTTTGGTAGCCCTAATTAAATTAACTGATAAATTATCAAAATAATCTTAGATAAATAAATTGGTCTCCGCGCGGAGATCCAATAAAATATATACATACATATCCGTCACGCCTCTCTACCATTGGGGTAGGCAGAGACCACTTCCTTCCACTTGCTACAATACAAACACACCTCTTTCGCTTCATCCACATTCATCAGTCGTCTCAAAAATGCCCGTTGGTCAAAACAAATCTTTGAAAATAATGTATTTTGTGTTATTTGTTTAATGTAATTCACTTATGTGTTTATATAACTCATTAATATACAGGCTTGTTATAACAAAACAAATTGAATATAACATATAATTAAGGTTGCCTGGAAGATATTGCTACCTAGTAATAAGGCCGCCTGTTGCTTCTTATATTCTTGTTTGTGTCTGTACCTTATATCTTTTTGTGCACTAAAGAATATTTGTATTGTATTGTATTGTAATTAACTAACACCACATTATATTAATGTACAGCCACATTATATTATCATTGATAACTAAATAATTAATTCAATAAAGGAATTATAGGATATTAATTAGATATTATTAATCAAAACAACACTAAAATTGTGATACCAGCGGCAAATGGCAACCCAAATTAATGTTGCCAATTAAGTTAACGCGTTGCGCTTAAATAGTAATTACAAGAACATCAAAACAACAGACTTCATTAACTGAATATATACAATCATTTGATATAATGTCTGTTTGGCTGTAACTTCGCTCATTAGAAATGTCGTCACGGGTAACTGTGGGGTTAGTTGAAGATATTAGTCGGTGGAAGTTCATATCAAGATATGCTAAGCTTCTTTACGGTCTGTTATTATAGGCTATAGATAAGTGACACCCTGAACGACTTTTTAAATTAGCCGCATTATACTGCATGGATAGCATATTACAGTGAGTTTCATGAAATAGTTCCTATGCCGCCATGTTGGCAGCATTGAAAATCTGTACTGCAACATTTCCCTTGATGACGTTTCGCAATACAAATTTTCAATGCTGCCAACATAGCGGCATAGGGACTACTTCACGAAACGCACTCTACAAACATTTTGTCATTGATACAGTATAATGTGGCCAATTTAAAAAGTCGTTCAGGGGGTCACTTATCTAAACTAACAGACAGTACTACCGTTATTCCATTTGACATACCAGCAACATACAAATTGTAGAAATCTCCATTAGTCAATGACTTGATCATTTACTGAGAGCCAAAAATACTTTTTATACTGGGTGTAACAGAAAGGCAGTATAAAGCAGAAACACAGCGATAGTACTCATGAAACTGAACAACTTTCCCCAAGGAGCATGGGTCGTAACTAAAAAAAAATCATCTCCCCATACAAAATGTCCAATCAGCTGATCGAGTAAGTATGGGCGATCCAAAAATTTTTTCAAGTTACGACCCATGTTCCATGGGGAAAGTTGTTCAGTTTCATGAGGATTATTGCTGTGTTTCGGCTTTATACCCCCTTTCTGTTACACTCTGTATAACTGGGGCCCAAGGCTGCTAATTTACAATATTCTCAGTTGTGTGTCGGCAGAGTGTCAATGCCTCTTTTTGACACATTTGGTCGCAATCACTGTAAGCCATTGTTTAGCATAGATAATACCAAGTGTGTCAAAAAATGCCATTGAAACTCTGCCGACATACAACTGAGGCTATTTTAAATTAGCAGAATTAGGTCCCTGGTAAGTCCAGGTTATATTGAAAAAGTCGGAATATTACAACCAAGCTACCCGTATTGTGTAAGTAAATACTTAATCAAACTCTCGCCTGTGAATATATTAATAATTTATAATTTCTGTGGTGCGTATTCAGGTTGATGATAGTCAGACTTTCATAGAACTTTGCGTACCTAGTTCTTAGTGTTAAACAGGTCCGAATTTAGTATTGTGAGGGTCCCAGGTAAATAATTATAATAAAGAATATTACAAGTTATAAATTTTAAATACAAAAGTAAAAAGGTTTCGGTACCTACATATTTTATTTATGAGCCTTCATATAATTCATACATGTTCGTCACGCCTCTCCCCATCAGGGTAGACAGAGACCACGTCCTTCCACTTGCTTCGATCCAAACATACTTCATATAATTATACTCTGAAATAAGAGTACCTACACACACAATACGATTATTGTGATACAATTTATGTCATAGAAGGGTTTGAGGCCCCACAACTATAGCTCCCATATCTACACCCCCTTCTATCAGAATTTTTTACGAATTTAAAGCCCCACTTTGCCCCCCAAAACCACACCTAACTCCCTCCCTGGTCATAACTTAATTAACTAGATAAGTTCAAGGTACAGCCCCTAGATTTCAGTTATTCATTGACAAACTTTTGGGGTGACAATAATTTTGTCAAGTTTCACTCAATATATATGTAAATAGTGTCTGTTGATGTAATATGTATAGTGGTGTAAAATGTGGTTAAAGTATTGTGTGACTTGATTCTAATTAAATTACTTACCTATTTGAAATGTTCGCTTAAGTCTAAAAGTTATACGTAGGTATTAGCAAGTCTACTGCCCTCGCGTTTTGACTTTTAAGTCGTCATCATAAGCTTCGCTCTTGTCGGTGGAGCCAGCGCCACTCTTCTCTATTCTCTGCCGTACGTTTGAGCACCTGATACGACACAACTTCTATCCCCTTCTTCTTTCTACTTTTAAGTACTATGCTTTAATAAATATCTATTACCTATGTACCTATAAAGATACTTTACTATCACACCTCTTTACCATAGGCGCACGCATAAACCATGTCCCACATGCTCCACATCTTCACATCCAAACACACGACTTCCACTTTATCCACATTCATCAGTCGCCTCATACATGCATTTCCGTTGATTTATTTTGGTATGAGATGATTTTTTTCTATAAATTCCATATTTGACGTTCTTAAGTCAAATACTCAAACATTTATTGCACACTACACTCCTTATTACAAAACGAGGTTTAAAGATAGTCCGACGTTAGTTCGTTTAGTTTGATATTTTGTCCATAGCCGAAACGTCAAAAGAAACGAACTAACTAACGTCGGACTATCTTTAAACCTCGTTTTGTAATAAGGGGGTATATAGGTTTAAATAGGTTTTACATTAATAATGTATAGCGTCAACCATTTGTATCTCATTAGGTAACGTCTTATCTAGCTTCCTATTAACCCTTATTTACTAGTATAACAAACACGAATAATACTTAAGATCCCGTGACAGTCAAGTAGCAGAACGGATTTCACGGCTGCTTAGCTTTATGTTCGCTTTTAACTACCTCGTCAATATTGCAGACTTCTACTTTAAAACTTTATTTTAAAATAAAGGCAGTTCGCTTTTGCGCACACATTTAACGTCATGTTTTAGAAAACTCAAACAATATCTTAAAATATTATCGCCTTAACCTTTAATTTATCTTCTATCGAAAATATCTCCTGTGTTTATGCCTGAGATTTGTAAAACTTAAATTGAAAATAGCAACCCTACAGAATTTCTTGCTAGGTTCTTTTCTGGGAGAAACTGCACTCTTGCGAATCTAGCATTAACTTTAAAAAATGACCCGTCCTAAGTATTGTCAAAACCTACAGCATTCAATGATTTTTCATTTCATAAATCAATCGATAATGTTATTTTGAAAAAAAAAACTATCGATTGATGAACCTATACTTCACCAACGATCAATACCTAGCTTATACCTAATTTCTATTTAAAATCTTTGGTCCTGTTATAGATAGATAGATAGATTAAAAAAAAAAAAACTTTAAAACATTATTTCGTAACAAAACTATATTGTTTGACATCATCAGTTACGCTTTTATCGGTGGAGCTTCTTCCATTCCGTACTATCCTCCATTTTCTTCTAGACTACTTGATACGACATGACTCCTGCTCTTTCCTTTACTTATTCCTTATATGATCTAAGCGGCTTTCCTCGTTTTAATACATTATTTTTTTATTATTTGACATAACTATTCTTTAAAAGTAGAATGAAATTCTAAGCACCATTCAGTATTTTACCTACATAAATAAAACACAAACTCCTACGAGTATTTACCTCATCTCTACATAAATACTAGCAGCTCATGAGTAGAATCTCGCAAACATTACCGCAACCAGCGCCTATAACAAACCGCGATTGACCCCAAACTGCTCCTATAACGTACCCGGTCTCCCCCCATTTATTTTTACGAGATCGTATTTAGAAGAGCAAACGTCTCCTCTATTATTTTATATGGAAACTGGTATTAAGCGGTCTAAACAGACTATTAGAGATGTTTGCACGCACTATAGCTGGGGCATGTTTATTTGATGCTTTTGTAAATAGGTGGTTATTGTGTAGTATATGCTTCTTTGTATGGCTCGTTTGACACCTACGTGTTAGAGAAAGATGGTGTCTAAGTTCTAAGTGAATTGCCATTAAAGTATATTCTATTTAGGAGTATATGTTATTTACAGAATCATTGCAATAAAATAAACAAAGTAGCTAGTTAGCAGTTTGCGTAAAAGAAAACAATGCATTACTTTCATTTGAAAAGTTTTATAAGCATGGACTAAGTATAACCTAAAATAGTTGATTTATAGTTATTTGGATATTTGTAAACAAAGTTATGAGGAGGATGTGCATGTATGAGGTAACTGATGACTGTGGATGAAGCGAAAGAAGTGGTCACTGTCTACCCTGATGGGAAAGAAACGTGACAGATATGTATGTATGCATGCAAGTGAAGTGAAGTAGTCTCTGCCTACCTCGACGGAAGAGAAGCGTGACATATACCTATGTATGAATGAACCATGTGAATTTGTAATGGGAGTTAGTCGACTCCATACAGTACCTACCTATACCTAAACATTATGAATTGGTTAAGGAAGTACCATTGTGCCGTATATGTCAGTGCGCCAATGGCCCATAAATTATTAATGCGTTTACCTAATCTAGTTATTGTACGCACGCTCCTCGAGTTAGTTCAATTGAATGGAATCTAATGATTGGAAATTGAGTTGTCTAGTAATGACTGATAGTGTTAAATGTTGATGCTTGTGTGTTGAAATACCTATTGCTATTTCGTCAAGCCAAATCATTGAACTAAGGCCTGGTTTTTCAATTGTCAGATATCATTTATTCCTAGGAATAATTATACCTGTCACTGTCTAAAACGACATGTTTTATGAAATAGATATAGGTGTCAATAGTCAAATTTTATCTGACTATTGAAAAACCGGGCCTAACAATTTCAATTTCGGGTTATTATAACATACAATTTGGGCTGGAAAAGAAATGTTACCTGACAAACAGGTATAACATAGAAAAGGGTATCCTGAAATCGCAAATTTCGGCTCCTTTTATCATCTAATTGATTTTAATGGTAAAAAGATCAAAAAACAACAAAGAACAATCTTTAAAAGAGAACAAGTTGGTAATTATCATGTCGGAGAATAAAGTAGGTTTATGATTAAATATTGACGAAAACACAGCTCAGTCTTGAAAACAAAATGACGAAATCTGATCAAACTTATGTCCCAAAATTGTCACAAACAAGAAAAGTAACCTAATTCATAAAACTCAAATTTGATGACGTAATGCGTGGGCCAAGTTGCGTCTTTGTTTACAATCGGACCTTGGGCCGATGACCTTAACCGCTTTCTCGATTTGCGGCCTCGATTCTGTACTTTCGCTTTCATGACCCTATTTTGTACAAGTGTACAACCTTGTCGAAACATTCGGATGTCCCACTGGGTCTTGTAAGTACTTAAGTGTATATGTTTTTGTTCGGCGCATAAATAAGATTATGTAATTTATTTTTGCATATTTTATTGAAATTTTTTGTTTGTCAATAAAAGAAGGTCTCGTAATGTGCTGCTTAATGCTGAATTTCGAAAATTAAGTTCAAAATTTTTATGTCTCCAAAGTCTGGAAAATCGGATTTAATTTCTACTGAAAACCATTTTTGAATAACAGAAAATATAAATAAAAAAAATATTTTAGTATAACTTTGTAATAAAAGCAACTTTTCAAATTAAACGAAAAAGTACCTACACATAGTTAAATTGCTACCCGCATAGTCTTCTAGTTACATCTAGAATTTTTCCTTTGGGATCTCTGTGCTTGAATAAAATACTGTGAGCTTAAATTAAGCTTAAAAAATCTGAGATTTTCCCAGCTATCTCCGAGTTAATGAACTGACTAACCTAGTCTATTAAGTAAGAGAATTTCTTTGAACCTAGAAAGTAATTCTGTAGACATTCTCAATTTTCTTCGTTCGTTAACAATACGAAAGGCCTTGTAATAAAAGGGTTTTAATTGTCATTAAAATATCTTGCGCCGTTTACTTCAAGTGTTTAGTTAAATGTTTAGTTACATTTTTCGGAGGTTTTTGGAAGATAGAGCTTTTTCTCGCTCTTAGGGCGGACGTTGAATGGAATGCTTCAAACAGTTGAGACCTAAGGCCCAAGTCTGCTAATTTAAACTAGCCTCAGTTGTGTGTCGGCAGAGTGTCAATGGCATTTTTTTATACGTTTGATATTCTGATTCTACAATGATTGCGACTCATTGACACTCTGCCGAAACACAACTGAGTACATATATATTGTAAATTAGACTTGGGCCCCTAGCTTCTTAAACCCGCGACCACGGGGAGAATTATCTATATAGACATTCATATCCTGCCATATACGCAACTAGAGTAGTCGCGATCGCGTCAATAGTGTTCGGCTGCCCTTAAGAAAGTATCACAACAAAATCTGATTTCTTTAGGCGATGGGCTATCATTGTTTGAGTAAGTTATTCAGTCAATATTTAACAAATCGAATCCATTTGCAGATGCAGATTGCAGATATGTACTGCAGTCACAGTAGAAGTTCCACTACTCAATCTTTAAAAAAAAAAACATCATTAGATATGCTGTATTTTTACATCAATATAGTGTATTTTTATATGAAAATATCTTTTATTTGATTGAAAAGCTTTATCACTAAAAGTGGCGGGTTTTAAAGAGGTATATTGACTGTGTTTTCATTTTTATTTGATTACGATCTAAAAAATTGAGTACGGTATATTTTTCGATGCAAGCACTCGTCATTCTTCCTATGCAAAACTTTCAAAATATTTTTCACATTTGATTGATTCACTATGATAGATGGCACACTGCAATTCACATTCACGCGACAACTAACTATTCCTTTTTTAATTCATCGGGCATTGGGCGTCGAAAAAAAATAGGCCATTGAAATGGTTTGTTCTATAACGAATAAATCACTAAATGCAACGCGACAGCTATCTCTCTGACAGATTTATATGATAGGATTAAGCTGATCGATATAATGCAATATTTTTTATGTCCACTGCGTAGATTTATTGTTAAGGTAATGAATCGTAAAATATAAAAAAAAGAATTTCCTCAACATTGATAAAAAGTTTTTCTCACACGTTACAAGTTATAAAGCGACGTACATGATGTATGACGCGACTGATGAATGTGGATAAGGCGAAGGAAGTGTGTTGAAGGAAGTTTTGATCGTACCAAGTGGAGGGAAGTAGTCTTTGCCTATGCCGTTGGTAAAATTGCGTGATAGGTATGTAGGTATGTATGGAAGCAAAGATTATAACGTTATCGAATTAAGTGGTATACTTTCCTCGCAATTGCGTCTTCATTACAAGGTTCACCTCATTAACTAATTATAAGCCAAGGTCTGATGACGTCACACTCGTTAAAAAATATGGCCGCCGTAAAGCCTGTCATTACTAGACGTGATAATAAAGTTTTATGTTAAATTCCGGGAGAAGAAACAAAGAAATTATGTAATACTGTTCTAGTTTTTATTGGGTGTTGAGATAATTTTAAAACGACACTTAATTGACGACGCAGTGTGGAAAGGCCTCCACCAAGGTGGACCGACGACCTGGTAAAAATCGCGGGAAGCCTTTGGATGTGGGCAACGCAAGAACGGTCGTTGTGGAGTTCCTTGGGAGGCTTTTGATCAGCAGTGGACGTCCATTAGTTGAAACAACAACAATACTTATTTAGAGTACCCTAAAACGACGAGCATGTATGAGGCGATTGATAAATGTAGATAACGGAAAAAGGTATGTTTGGATCGTAGCAAGTAGAAGTAAGTGGTCTCTGTCTACCCCAATTGGAGTGTGGCTTTACGTAGGTATATGTATGTATGTATGTGATAATTAGATTGCCCTATGACCTACAAAGTTTTATAAATAAACGTAAACAAGAGGCGGGAAAACTTCTAAAAATCGCCTGCAGCGGCTGTTTAGATCCATCATAATCAATCACACTGCATGAAGTTCTCTTTTGTTTTTGATCAACGTTTCGCCGCTCGGTAAAAAAATGGCAAATGCGATCCGGGGAACCGCCCTCAATAAATTCATGGATTCACCTATTTTGAATAGCTTTGGTGAAAGGTTCAGTTTTCGACGGCTTTCCTTTCTGTTATTGATGAGGGGTGAATGAACTGTTAGTGTTTTGAAGTAAGATTTATTGCTGATGCAGCGTTTTGTTGCGGAAAATTCTTGTTGGGTTAGGTTTGGGTTGAAATATAAGGTGCATTACCAAAACGCATGCAACTGCAAGCGACACCGATTTGTATGAAATTTGTAAATGAAAATGAAAAGTGTTTATTCAAAAATAGGCAAAATTCATTACACTTTTTTGATGTCACTTTTCTGATCTTAAACTACTGCCGATTCACTACCTGTATAGTCGAGATGAAGAAAACGGCAAGAAACCTTCGCCACAGGGCCCTACGTTATGTCCAATATATCTTTTTTTTTAAATGAACAGACTTATACAGTTACATGTTGTTTTTAACTTGTTATCACAGCAATTTACATCAATATCACAGTATGAGCAGATTCCGAGCAGAAGGAAGTGTGATTGGAGTGAAGTAGTCTTTGTCTACCCCGTTGGGAAATAGGCGCAATGGATGTATGTACCTATTTTTGATAGAATTTGGTGTAGAGATTATTTAAATGTGGGAATAACATTTAGGGACTTTAAATAGAACTTTTTTTTATACCAGTAATGCCAAATAGACCTTATACAGTCAGACCTTATAACCTAGACCAGTTAGACCTTATGACCTTATACCTTATTCAGTCAGTACAGTGTAGATAAGTGACCCCCTGAACGACTTTTTAAATGAGCCACGTTATACTGTATCGATGACAAATGTTTGTAATTTCATTAAAATGCGACCAATTTAAATGATCGTTCAGGGGTTCACTTATCTATACAACAGACCGTAACATTAAGAACTGTAGATTTTCAATTACTAAAGTATTTAAGAGGTTTTAATTTTAATTATGTACTTATAATACTTTTTCTTTGTTTACAGGTAAGATGCAATATTTTAAAGCTACTTAAGTTCTTCAAAGGTTTGTACAGTAGCAAAGAGTATCAAAAATAATTCGCTTGAATGCAATTGAAATGGTACAAATTGTCTTCATGGAATCGAAGTTTTATGCAGTAATACATTAAAATATTTAAGCCGCTCAGTTATTTTCGTTTGCTGAAATCGAATTCAATGAAATGGAATTGAAAGATAAATTTCCAGTAAAAGTGTTAAAAATGAAACGAAACACGAAATAAAAGTAAATACCTCGAACTCTAATTTATTTACTTACATAATTTAAAAGAATGTTATTAAGATACCAAATTGAGTAATTGTTTTATGTTTAAAGTATGGCCCAGAACACACGGTGAAACGCAACTGCAACGCAACTGAAACGAAACGTTTCAAACTAGTTGCGTCGTGTGTGGTTTTCTAAAGAAGTCTATAGCAGAAACTTCGATGCAACTCAAAAGTTTCAGTTGCGTTGCAGTTGCGTTTCACCGTGTGTTCTGGGTCTAAGTTGTAAGTAATACAGTTTTCGTTGTTTTAAAAAATAAATAATGGTTCCTTTTGTTAGTAAGTAAGATTCTATTTTTTTAAACTGTTCGTAAAAGTCGCAATTAAAGTTTCAAGATTGTTTTAAGAAATAAGAATAAGTATTTCTTTTTTTAAGTAAGATTAGCTATTATTTTTACACTTTTCATAAAGGTCACAGATTTTTTAGTAATTCATTTATTTAGCATCCTAATCTTCATTTAATTTAAGAACTACAAAAACCAACAAAACCGATATAAAAATAATACTAGATGATCAACCTGCTGTTTGACCATAGTCTAGTTCGAAGAAGGGTTATAGGGTTATTATTTTAATAAAAATATATATTTTAGTTTCAATCCTACATTTCTTTTTATTTTCAATAAATAACAAAAAAACAGTTTGACAAATTTCAAAACTAATAAAAATGATTACAAGTTTAAATAATAAGGTTTTATGTGCGGTTGTACACTAGACTTCAGTCCAAATGTACATGTTTTAGATTTTTAAGTAGATACCCCACAAAATGGGATAAGAGGGGATTAAAAGCATGCACAATTCACCTTAACGGCCTTGCGGAAATTTAAAGCGGGCAACACAGCCGTGTGCGGGCAACATTATATTGTACCGTCAGCAAAAAAAGACAATGAAAAATTATGGTTATTGCACTTTGTAAAACGCCGTAATGGGTCCGCGCTAGGACTTATGGTGATTAAAAAAATTCATCAACACAGATTTTCTTTTGTTTATTTTTTTTATATATGCAATAAAGGTTATTGTGTTGCGATATTAGTTTAGGTATGAAAGCATTTTTTTGTTTGCTGTCGGTACATATTGCCTTTAAAACATTGTTACACCTGACGAATTTCTCATTGCGGCTATAAGTTCAAGTCAAAATCATTCAAAAAGTATATCTTCAAAAAGATTTTATTTCGAATTTATACTTCTATGGGTTCAATAATTGCCGGATCTTAATTTTATCATTGGCAATTCCTTACATTTAAGCGCCAAAACACACGGTGAAACGCAACTGCAATGCAACTGAAACTGAAACGAAACGTTTCAAACCATTTGCGTCGTGTGTGGTTTTCTAAGGAAGTCTATAGCAGAAACTGCGATGCAACTCAAAAGTAACTAGCAGTTTCAGTTGCGTTGCATTTGCTTTTCACCGTGTGTTCTGGGTCTAAAATTACTTTTATATTCAGTCAACTGTTTGTATAATCCGACATTTAAAGTAACCTCTGTCACCGTAAAATTTTCAAACTACCTCCATTTAGTCGGGTTATACGGTTGAATGATTTTTACAGTGATTTTAATCAGCTGATCACTCTCTATCTTCACCCAGCTTAGTTTTGAAATATACAGGGTGACTTTGAATTCAGTCGACAAAATTTAAGGCGATGTTGTGATATCGATTTAGAATAATTCTGCATAATTAAAAATATATTGGAATTTTTTTTTTGTTTAATTAAATGTCAGAAAAGAGATATTAAATGTCAACCAAAAGTCAAAGTCACTAAAAAATTTTTTTTTTCTTTTACAAAACTTTTTTATTCCTTATAAACTTCGCATAATTTTATTTTCTTCTTTATTACCGAAGTAAAAATAAGCTTGCCTTAAATTTTGTCGATCGAATTCAAATTCAGAATGTATATCACTCTCTACACTCAACAATGAACTCTGTTTGACAGTAACTAGGTAACCTTACCACTGTAAATTCACTAGAGTACCTAAAACAGTTAAACTTGTTAACATATCTCGTAAAACTATAGTAAAACAGCGCAATGAAGATGTACGGCCATTACAGCACAGACTTAATCTCTCAGAGCTATAAAGAATACACAAAAACAAAAGTTATGTCGCTTTTAATGTACGCTGAGGTTATATTAAGTATTTTGCTGTTTCTTACTAAAAGGTTACTTTGTAAGGAATTCACGTTCATTGACAAAAATGTAACACACTAGAGGCGTCCTGCGATTTCGTATGCATTTATCGTAATATCTTGGGAAGAAAATCATGATATATCTCAAAATAATATAGCTTGTGTGTTATTCTGATATATAAGCCGCAATATAGCCAAGTATCATCAATATAAGTTTAGTAGTTTTTGCGTGAAGGAGTAACAAACATCCACCCATCCAACCATCGGCACAAATCGATCGATGATGGATCGATGGGATTTCTACTATGATTTCTGAGATTTCTACTGGTAGCCGCTCGACGACCTCTACCTCTGTGGGTACAGAGGTAGAGGTCCGGCCTAAGAGGAGATGGCGCGACGATCTGGATGCATACTTGGCAAGCTGGCCAGAAGTTGCCGGAGATAGGGAGGCATGGAAGCGTGCGGGGGAGGCCTATGCCCAGCAGTGGGACACATTAGGTTAACAAAAAAAAAAGTCTTATCTTATCTCTCCTAAATATCTCCTAAAGTAAAAGAATAAGATTTAAAATTATCTATTTGTGAAAAAAATAATAAGGAGGAGAATAATAAGACTTATTAGAAATAATTAAGTAAAAATTTTACAAGTTAATATTTTCAGCTTACAAGTATGTAGGCGTACCTACTTATTGCGCTGTAAAATAAACAATTTTTTCTAAGAGGAAGCCTTAAAAACTGCCATAAAATAAAATATTTACTTGAAATTTTTCTTTCAAAAACACGAACTTTCAAGGTGATACAGTTGTACTTTATTTGGCTTCACTTTCTTGAACAGTAATTAAGCAAAACTTAAACTTAAAAGAAAACCATTTAAAAAATAGGTAGGATATTTTTGTTATGATGTAACTACCCAGTTTTACTCTTACTGTAAATAAGAATCTAACGACACCTCTCAAGCTAAAATCCATCAAGCGGTTTAACTATAGGCAGAGCGTACCTAAGAATTATACATACATTCATATAAACGTACATACCTACTCCCGAAAAACATAACCCTCCTGGCAAAGTCGGGTAAAAACATAACCCTACTCCTTGCGCAGTCGGGTAAAAATACCCTGATCTTGTTTAAATATTCATTCAGTACAGAATTTCAGTCCAAACTTTACCATAATCCCCGGATTTTCTCGCATTTTACCATTTTTCAATGGATTTGAGTTAATTGTGTTATGATCTTCTACAAGCAATGAATTTGTCAAGTAGGAAGTTTAATTTATCCGGTTTTAAGCGGTTTTATTTTAAAACCCAGCGTTCACCTAATGGTCTATCTAGACACAACCGGGCCGTGCCCGACACGTGTCCAGGCCGTGGCCCGTCAGGAGGGAAAACAATATGTCGTCATGACAACGTGTGTGAACGAATCGATAGAAAATGTATGGAATCATATTTTTTCCCTGACACATCCCGGACACAGCCCGGACACGTTGTCATGACGACGTATTGTTTTCCCTCCTGACGGGCCACGGCCCTGACACGTCCCAGGCACGGCCCGGATATGTATAGATAGACCTTAAAACGCTAAGCATAGTAATATAATTATGTAGTTAAATCTCAATAAATATAAGCATCTGCTTTTGTAGGAACTTACTTAAAAAATCTACGTACCTACAAATAAAAAAATAGGTATTAAAAAAAACTATACTTATTAAAACAAATACACCCAAATGTGGATTTGTAAATTTGAAGAAACAAAAACCTACATTACAATTTTTACTAATCGAAAAAATTGCATTAACTGTGTGAAGATAAAACTCCAGCTAATTACTGCAGGAACATTTACTAAACAGTTAATGAATACAGCAAACACGTTTCTTATTAAAACATAAAAATACATTAATTTCATAATAAAACGGACTAACTTCACCCATTTGTACTGGCAACACAGCTCCGTGTAATTTTTCCCACGTGTCAGGAACACTAGTATCGCAGGGTTGCCAGCTTTAATATTAATATTACCTACATATTACTGCACTGCCTAAATGTCTCTAATATCGCCTCAGAGCGCCGTGCTCCCGCTTATTACAACGTGACATGGAGATAATTAACAATGGAAGGGTCTTTGGGCAGCAGCATATACTTCGGTAGAATCGCAGTCGCTTAAAGCATTAGCAGAATACCAAATATGTCAAATTTTGATGTACTTTCGCTTTGCTTTTGCGATTCGATTGGTGCATTTAGTAATTAGCAGACTTAGCATCCTGCTTTGCGAGCAGCCGAAGATAGATCATAGTGGTGTGCAATAGGAGAGGCCTTTGTCCAGCAGTGGACTGCAATAGGCTGATGAATGATATGGACTGCTTCAAGCAGTTGAGACCCGATTGCAACGTGCCGTGGAAATAATGAACTTTGTAAATGTCTTTCTTTATTAGAAAATACTAACGCCCGCCCGTTACTTCGTACGTACGCATTTATCGTCATATCTTTGAAAAACATAAAATATCTACAGATAATAAAGCCCATATCTAATCTTATCCAATCTTATACGACGCGGCGAATCTGGTTGAGGAGCGGTGGTTTTTCGCGTGTGAAACAGACAACATTCTTGTCGTGTACACGAAGAATTTGTCTCGTCTGTCGCAGACACAATAAATTTATGTCGTTAAAGAAGACCATATCTAGAAACTTTATATCCATTTCGACCCCATGTAATTAGTATGCAGCATCAAATATTACTCAGGGGTATTGCATGAGGTTAATAGATTCTATGAAGGTTATGCTATTACTTCACTAATTTTAGTGTATAACCTTTCTTTACATCTGTTATACCATGTTATTATCAACCATATTTAGTAGGATTATAATGATGACTCTATAATTAAGTATTGAAATTCACATACATAGTACAATATTTTAACTAAGCAAAATGGTTTCAATTTGTATTAAACACATCCATACATATCTGTCACACCTCTTACCCATTTGGGTAGGCAGAGACAACTTCCTTCCACTTGCCTTGATCCAAACACACTTCTTTCGCTTCATCCACACTCATCAGTCGCCAAAAATAATTTTAATAGCATTTTCATATTCCTTTTCAAAAGGGTTTCCCCTGCTTCGTACTCATTTGTCGTCGTTCGGTTATTATCAAAGATAATTATCTTAAAATAATATAGCCTGTGTGCTATCCCGATGTATAAATTATAAGCTACAATATTGCCAAGTTTCATCGAAATCTTTTCCGTAGTTTTTGCGTGAAAGAGTAACAAACATTCTCAGATGTAGTATGGATGTAGATATCCATACGTCGGCATAAACATTGTCATTAATATGAGCGGGATTAAAATAAATCTACCTTATTAATAGTTCCCTATAAATCGCCATTTTGATAACAATTCTGTGTATTTAACGAAATTCAAGGCAAATTGAATTATTCAATCTCGTAATGAATTATTGGTCGATAATATTGAGCTATAAATTTATTGTGTTCCCCGTTTTGATTTAATGAAGCAATTCTGTTTATTAAACACGGAAAACTGTGTATTTTAAGGTTACATAGCTTTGTAACTAAAACAACAAGGCAATGGAGTTGTATATGAAATTTTAATTAATTTTATGCGGTTTAGGTTAACTTTGTGGCTGTAAAGCGGTCATTTCTCCGGTTATTAGTTGTACAGTGGGTTTATTTAGGAGTAAACGGCTTTATAAGGTTATTTTGCAGGTAATTCGCTATTATCGTGGCCTTATTCGCAAATTACTGCAAACGTTCAAAGATTTATGTATATTTACCGCGAATTCGTTGTGTATTCGCTTCGCTTCAGCCTACTTCCTACTTTTTAATCCTACTAATATTATAAATATCCATGTTTGTGCCGATGGATGGATGGATGGATGAATGTATACAGGGTAATTCCGGGGGAGATGGCCGTACGGGAGAGATGGCCAAGTCAAAAAAGTCCAATAAACGCATGTTAGATGGTGCTGCTTATGCTTTAACTTGCTTCGAATTGTGCGTCCTAATACCGGCAAGCAAAAAAAATAGCGAAAATAAAAATAAAAGTAAGTAAAATCTACCTCTTTTGTTTTTAACTAGTGTGAAAATAAAATTGTGAGTTTACAATACATGATGTGTTTGTGAAGTTTCCATCAAATTCAGAGTTTTTATGTTTTTTCGAGACTAGTTATCAGTCGGTCTAAAATATAACTTTAAAATAAAGACAATAAATCACAGGTATTGGTACTTCTTTGACGTGGATATCTCTCCTGAAAAAAAGGGAGAGATGGCCACATTTCGTGTTACTATGAGAAATTTTTTCGAAAATTCTTAGATAGTAGTAAAGATGAAAAAAGTCAGTTATTGCGAGTCTTCAGATGAAAAGGGTGGGCGAAAAGAAGATAAGCGTGTTGAGTGCGTTGATAATCATTGTGAAACTTGCTTTGTCGAAGACTGGCTTCACTGAAAAGTCAATCAACTGTGGGTGCACGAAAATTTTACATAATTCGATAATATGTGTTCAAAGTGTGGGCATGGGAAGAAAAAGAAACTTAAGAACAGAAGATAAGTACTCGGTAAAAAATATAAAGGCCATATTGAGTACTGGCTATCTCTCCCGTACCACTAAGGCCATCTCTCCCGGGCACTACGGGAGAGATGGCCAGTTGCGTTTTTTTTTATTTGTCATTTTTAAGTATGATTTTATTAGAAATGACTTTTTTTGTTTTAATAAATGTGTAGATAAATGTCCAAAGTTTCATTAAAAGCTATAATTTCAACTTACATCCATGTAGTTTTATTTGCACAAGGCTTTAAAAAAACTATGGCCAACTACCCCGGACTTCCCATATTACTCTTTCACGCGAAAACTACTGAACAAATTTGGATGAGACTTAGCAACATTGTAGCTTATTATTATACATCAGATTAACACAGGCTATTATTTGTAGATATTTTGTTTTGTTTTTCGAAATATAACAATAAACGAGTACGAAGTCGCGGGCAGCCGCTAGTAAGTATTATAAATTAAAATCAATGTTTGGATGTATACGAGGAAAGAGTAGCAAAGCTCTTTCACGCAACCACTACTGGACAGATTTTAATGAAACTATACAATACTATTTGCTTACACATCAGAATAACTCGGGCTACATTATTTTAAGATATAGTATCAATTAAGCGGTGGTAGCCCAGTTGGTAGAACGCTTGCCTCGAATTCTGAGGGCGTGAGTTCGAATCCTGGCGGGGGCACGTACCTCTGAGTTTATTTCTCATGTACGGATCAATTTATTTGATTACCACTTGCTAACGGTGAAGGAAAAACATCGTGAGGAAACCTGCATACACCAGAGAAGAAATTCGAAGGTGTATGTGAAATCCGCCAACCCGCACTTGGCCAGCGTGGTGGATTATGGCCTAATCACTCTCTGTAAGAGAGTAGGCTCGTGCCCCTCGGTGGGGACATATATGGGCTGATAAAGAAAGTATCAATTGTCCACGAAATGTGAACGAAGTTGCGCCCAGCCTCTAGAATAGCCATTAATTCCCAACTCCCATACGACACACAATGTCTAAACAAGTAATATCCTTGTGGCACCAAAGTTCATTAAAGAAACGCTTAATTTTCGCTTGCAACTCGTTAACAAAAGCAGCTAATGGCTATAAAACAACAACGTAGGAACTATCTTGTACCCAGCTGAGAGATTTAATCTTACTCTGAATTGTATGTAGAAATTCTTACTTAATATCGTAATAATGTCAATGTTTGTGCCAATGGATGGATGTATGTGAGGATCTTTCACGTAAAAACTACGTAACAGATTTTGATGTGACTTTACAATTATTGTAACTTATACATTTTATTTTGAGATATCATGACTTTTTCAAGATACGAAGATAATGCGTACGAAGTCGCGGGCAGCCCCTAGTAAGTATTATAAATATGAACATTGACATTACAAAACAACTGAAGACTGGTTTTAAATCTTTATGCTTTTATCGATTAAGAAAATATAGTTTCGTTCAACGCTTAACTTACTATTTACCTATAGTTTCCACTAGAGGGCGCTGTAAAACAATCATGAGAGACAAATAACTTCTTTCAGCATCCATATCAAGTATAAAGTTGTAGTAAACTCAGAGTAGCCCCACAGGAATTTTTACTGCTCTTTGTGTCGCGGTAATGAACTTTTTGACGGGGGGGAGGTGTAGAAGGGAGGGGGAAGTAATTTACGTTCTTGTTTTGTTCTGATACATGGCTAAGAATGCAGATACACATATGAGAAATACATAGATATAGAATAGAATAGAAAATACTTTATTCAGTACCAATCAAAACAGAAAATGTAGTACATTAAAAGACTTAACACTAGATGGTCTCGATCGATACTGAACGATTTTCAGCTGGAACCCTAGCAAACTAAAAATAATAAAAGGAAAAGGTGAAAAGTTAATATAATTAAGTTAATATATACAAATAAAGGATTTAAACAGGTTTAAATTCTTACCTCATCATCATCTTATTTAAAAATTAGATCCTTTTCGGTAGAGCATCCGCCATTTTGGACTATCTTCTGCGAAAGAAGTGTGTTTGGATCGCAGCAAGTGGGGGAAAGTGGTCTCTGAGCGCGCTTGTGGACGTTCAAGTTTTTTTGTGAACTGCGAGCCGTTGTCCGTTGTGCGTTATGCGGTGGTGCATGGTTTATAGAGGACGTGTGTACAGGCACCGGACATCCATCCGGGAAAAAAATATGCCAGTTTTGACGGTCCGAAAAAAAAAACAAAAGTCTACAAGCGCTCTGATGCCTACCCTAAATGGGTGAGAGGTGGGACGGAGGTGGGACGGGTATGTATGTATGTATGTTCTGCTATTGCTTTGACTTTTTGATACCAAATGACGTTGTACGAGTTAGTTGTGCATTATTTCTTTATATTATGATGGTGACCTAGTTTAATTAGGTTCGATATTTTAACGCAAATAATATTAAAACAGTGCAATAAAGACGCTTCACACGCTCAAAATCTCTGTCATCAGGTATTGATAACCCATATCCTTCTGGGTTATCTGACATTCCGACCTATTTGCATTTAAATGTAGTGACACCCTTGTGAGTCGGTACAGACGTTATACCTTTCATTCTCATCTACAGCTTGTATAATATTGCATCATATAAGCTATTATGTAAATTATCTTTTAGTAATTATGAGTCTTATCTCATGTCATGACATAATATAATCTCCAACAGTTTAAATATTGACATAGTTAACAAACTACCATCGTAGCATGACACGCGTGTGACCTAGATGTAAAATAGTTATTATATTATGCTACCTACGTGACTAGTACTCATTATTACGTTTATGTACTGAAATAAGTATTTTTTTGTCTGAATGAAATTTTTACCTAAATAATATAGTCATGTTATTAACTTAAGCTTATGCATATAAATAGGTACTCGAATATACGTAATGCTTTATACATAGGTACCCTTAAAAATACATAATGAAATTTTAGTTAAAAAAACAATAGGTTTAGAAACTTAGAAGTCTAAGAAATCGGAAAATGTATTAGCTTTCGTAGCTAATATGCTACGGCGTAGTAAGTAGCTACGATGACGTGCGTAGGTTGGTCGGTTTCGTTCAACTTTTTTGTGAGTGTTTTTTTTCTTAATTTTATATTAATAATAAAAACAAATTTAAAACCTAATTCAATTTCCACAGAACACGCAAAATCAAAAACAAAACGTAGTTAATTGAAACGAAAAGAAATTAATTGTTACGTAATGAAGTAAGAAATTCCAATTACGAGTACAATAAAATAAAGTGGGCGGATGGAAAACAATTCACGACAATAATCTAAAATCGATCAAAGGAGTGATTTAAATTAGTATCGAGAGGTGAATCGAGAGCGTTCGAAATCGATAGCCTCCGAGCTTTGATGTTGTGAGTGGTATTCAAAACGCTTGTTTTCCACATTAATTCCGTTCCATTGTCGCGGTGTGGCGATGTTACGGTACAGTTCTATTAAAATAATTACAAAATTTACTTTTTAAATATACATATGTATATTATAAATCTCCTCTTTCCCGTCGTCGGATTAGGCTGAGACGACTTCCCTCCGCTTAGAACAATGTTTTCTTAATATAATTTCATATTTTACTTTTACATACAAATCTGCCACGCCTCTTTCCCATCGGGGTAGTTAGACACACTTCCGTCCTCTAAGTACATTACTTTTACTTCATCCACATTCATCAGTCGCCTCATACATGCACGTTAGTTCAAGGGCAGTTAAACAGATAAAAACTACAACATTTTCCTACTTTTCTTAGGCCCTTGCCACACTAGACGGAAATTCGGTCGCCGAACTTCCGCGGCAGAACTTCCGCATATAAAATACAATACAAATAGCGGGCACACTACGCGGATGGTCGGTCATTCCGTTTTATATGCAACAACATATACTGGCGTTCCGCCGCGGAAATTCGGCGACGGATATTCCGCCTAGTTCAGTTGTTCGGACATTTAGTAAGAAAATGAAATCTTGATTTTTCACTGTCCTACCCATGTTTCTTAAGGAAAAATGTACGTTTTGAACAGTAAGAGCTATGTAATAATATATACCTAACATTTTCACTCTGTTTATTACTAAGGATAGTCGAATACGATATACAAAAATGATTTTCTCCTTCATTCCCGTCACAGATTATAATAATAATATGTTCTTGAACATGCTACTGTCTCATGTGTCAACTGCACGTGTAAGAGAGACGCAATTAATTATACCGGTTATGATGCTTTATAGCAAGTTAATCAGAAATCAGAGTACCAATGATGTTTGCATTATAAATACATATGAATAAGGTAGAAAATTAAAGGGGTAATTGATATACGTTTTTTTTAAACTGGCACCTACTATCGTAGATTCTGCCAATGGGAATGGACTCATCGTCATTATGCTTTTGGATATTTGTCGTCTTTTTTGAAAAATCATCATTCAATGAAGTACCCAATGATATTTTATAGGTATAGATATGTTACCTTCATAGTAATTGACATTTTAAATTTGTGCCGAAAAATGATTAAAATGAAAGCTGATGACAGCACTTTAATATGCTGCAAAACTAATCTATGTCACGCATCCTTATCGCTCTCGCGTCAAAATCAATCGCTCTTTCTCTCTTGTTGTTGTCATAGTTAGTTCAATTTACAGTCTTCAAAATAGGTGCGCATATAACATATCTGCACCTAGTATAATATAATATCATTGGAAGTACCTAAAGCCTTCTTTAGAAAGAACATAGTTACATACCTATGTACGTAGGTACATATTATACACTAATATCTGTAGAAAGAGTAGCAATTTTATTTCTTAAAATAACGTAATAATCTCTCAATCAACTTCAGCCCTTTTAGCGTCCTCACTACAGGGGCACGAGCCTACTACAAAAAAAAATTTAATTCGCCTCCCTATACAAAATGTCCGATCAGCTGATCTAGTAAGTATGGTCGTTCCAAAAATTTTTTTCGAATTACGACCCATGTTCCTTGGGGAAAGTTGTTCAGTTGCATGAGGACTATCGCTGTGTTTCGGCATTATATCCCCTTTCTGTTACACCCTGTATAGGTATGTATTTTATATCACAAGTCAAATAGTCCATTAACGGCCGTTCCCAATATTCAAAGACAGATAACTGTCTGAGATCGGTAAGTATGTCACGTAGCTGTCACTTCTGATCTATCCATCAGAAGAATCCCATAGATTTTTTGACAGCGGTAGGTTTATAGTGACGAAAAATTCTAAGATAGATTTACTATTTCTATCTCCAGAAGGGCAAAACCAGAGATAAATAGAATATTGGAAACGGCCGTAAATCAACGCCTTCACAAAATTACATAAAAAATAACAATTCAATATTGAATTTGATACTAAAACCTTTATACTTATATTTAGACAACGTTTTTCTCCTCCAATATTGGAATTACAAGATAATATTCCCAGGGGAGACATATTGCGAAGACCCAAGGTCATGTTCAAGGTCAAACACCAGTTTTTCTTTCAGCGAATAAATTAGGCGGATCTTTTTATCTTTGGATAAATTACTGTTTGCTTTTCGAAGTTGTGAATGTAGATTTAGCTTTTGTTTTTATGGAGCCAATGTATATTTTTTTAATGATTTTATGTTGTTTAGATTCTTTTGCAAGCTGCATAAATAATAAATATTTCAAACTAGTTTACATATATAATGTAGGTATTTTATCTTTATTTAAATTTGTTCTTATTCGATTATTCCACATTCGTATCATAAAATGTCTCAAAAAAAAATTACCCTTTCTTTTTGCTTTGCCGTAGTCGGGTAAAAAGGGAGAAGGCGCAATCACTCAAAATATTTCCTATTTAATAATACCTCTTTTGGAAATAGGTAGGAAACTCGTTTTATTTGATTAATTAATTTTTTAAAGAATAATGAAGATGAACATAAAAACTTTATTAAGAACAAGTTCCTATTTTTATTTCCTTGCATTACATTTAAGTTATCTACATATATCATCACAATCATTTTATACGTTACAAAACAATAAAGCACTAAAAAAACTTGCATATCGTTTACCCATTATATAGTTTCAGTTTTAACAAAAACGCACGTTGAATAATTAAAATTTGTTTTAATATGTATGAGAACATTCAGTGAGGTATTCCTGGCATTTATTTAACATGGTTAAGATTAATTTGCGTTTATTTTAAAAAAAAAAAATTTTTAATTTTGCAGTGGTAGAGCTACATGGATCTTTTTAGGTAACCAATTGGCACAATTTTTAATGCGATAATATTTTAGCCGCCTATATATGTTTGCATCGTTTTTGACGTTCAGTGGTGGTCTTTTAGATTAAGTAGGTACTTAGGTTTTTAGTAAAGTATTATTATTTTTGAGTACCTGGGCGTAGGAAGCTCGAGACAGAAAGTCATGGCGGATGAGGAGAGAGGCCTTTGCACAGCAGTGGGACACATGTAGCTAGTTTGTTATTTTTAAGTCATGTAAATATCTTGAAAAATTAGAGTCTTCTTATTTTTGTCGATAGCAATGTTCACAATAAATTTATGCTTCTGACCGAGTAAATAAAGGAGCTTGGAAATCTATATGGCAGTCTCCTAAGGTTTTTGAAACATTTAAATATTTAAACTGTAGTAAAATTCTACTCAATTTTACAAATACCTAGGATACAATAAAATGTTACAGGTATTGTTATGTAACTTTATTTTAACATTACGTAACCTATATTAAAAATCCATTGTTTCAAATACCTGCCGCTACCGTATTGTATATTTTTTTGCAATAAAGATAAAAAAGGGTAACTCAAATTGTGGAGTTTTTACGATTTTCCTGATCGCGCTAGATATTTTCCATTCAAACCGAAACTCCTTGTTAGTTCAATTTAAAAAAAAATGTTTTCGGAGCACACGGCCCATTGTTACCGAGTACCTTTACGTATTGTTTACTGAGAACTGGTTTTGAAAATTGGATATTTTTTTATTTTATTGGTTTGGTACATTGAAACAAAGTTTTTTTTTATTCACATTTTTTCTAATTCACTGACATTTTGATGTGTGAGGAAAACTGTTTTAGTACATTTCATAAAAAAATATTGCCAGGAAGTAGGTATATTTATCACTGAATTGTCTAACTCTATAATATTTTAGTCAAATACCAATATGCTACTCGTTTAAAGATACGAATATACAATATTTTCCATTAGGAATACCAAAAAAGATTACAAAACAAAGTTTCAAACTCAGTCTCTAAAACAGCCAAAGCCAGAAATTAAAAAAAAGAAACGTCAAAAACATAACCCAAAAAGTAGCGAGTCGACAAAAATGTGAGTAAATTACAATAGAGAGCACCGCGAACTTTGTGGTCGGAGTTAAAAGGTCACTCGACTTGAGACGACCTCATCTTTAGCAAGTCTCTACTTTAGTACACTCTCTGTTACGAAATATGAATGTAGTTTAGTTGGAAAATGGTGTCAAATTAAATATTTATTTGTTTAAAAATAATTGACAGATATAACGGCGTTGCCGCTAAAAGAAATACGAACGTACTTTATACGAGCGTTTAATGCAAAACGTAGCTAATTTACAACTGAGGGCGAGAATTAATATACGTTCATGGAGATGCGTCCCACCAGGTGGAAGCACATTTCAATGCAGTATAATATTATTGCCTATTTCATATTAAAAATATGGTTTCGGGGGTAACCAAAACGACCTCTATAGCGCGTTTCAGGATACATGTGCCGCCATCTAAATTTTCTCTTGACGTATTATCTGTATCCAGAACATTGTCAACTAGCGCCGCCTTTATCCTCTAACTAATTAGGGTTGTTATACAGATGGTTAAAGTCTCGTTTAAAATTATTGTCGAAATTCAAAACTGAATAAAAAAGCTTGCGAACCTTTTGTATGTCAACTAACAAAAAACTTATTTTTGCTTTATTTCTTAAGTAGATACCTACTTTTTTATTATGTTTTACTAAATAGATACTTACTCATATCTAAAAAGGTTAATAATTTATTATTATGACTAGATATATCATGACAAGATTATAAATATCAATTTGAAAGCAAATATTACTTAATGTATCCTAAATAAGTAATATTATATATTTATCCTCTAAGTCCTATTAGAAACGTCAAAGAAGAAAATTATAGCTACAAATAATTACATCTTTGAATTTATGAAGCTAAGTTTAGCAATTAGGCGTAGTAAATACATATTTGTTTAGGTAGAAGTATTTAACATGCTTAAGTTTCAAACTTAAGGCTGATTTACATTGAGTAAGTAACTGACGTCAGTGCACTTTCGCGTCAGTACTTTACTGACTTGAAAGCAATTTACAGTATGGCAATACCAGGTCAGCACTGACTCGTCAGTGTAGGTACTGACGTCAGTTACTGACTCAATGTAAATCAGCCTTTACATACACATGGACTTTAAATTAGTAAACGATAGAAAAGGATATGCATGTACTCGTAATAACAAACAACTTTTACTGTAGGACCTAGTTCGAAACCATTCAAAAATGTTGGAACTCTCCATAAAGAATGCACCAGCTGATAGTGGTAAATGTATGGGAGATCATTTTTTAAAATGATTTCGTACAATATACGTTTACTACACACCTACGTAAACTGCTAAAACTATTTTAATAACAGCAACAAAAATATGTAAAATGTCACACTCGAAGGCAGAAACTCGGGAATTCACTTATTTTTCTCACTTAAGTTAAAAATTAAGCTGCGAGGAGACTTAATGAGTTCCCAGAGGTGTAGGGTGACCAAACCTTGCTTATTTTTTGTTTTTTTTGTTTTCAATTGGTCAGTTTTGAGCAAGAAAAAAAAACTTTAAAATAAAAACCAACCGATTTTTTTTTTACTTTGAATAAAAACCTAGGAATGTAAACGAGAAATCGACAGACTTACCTTCAAGTGATTTAAAAAGGAATTTTAGTTTTAATTAGGGCCAGCCAGCAGCTCTGCGTAAGGCGTACTTACAGAGTAGGCACATACTACGTCGCGCGTACGAATGTGTTACGTTTTACGCGTTTTATGTTCTTTATTTAATTTTCCTTTTATGAAAATAAAAAAATCATGTTACAAAAAACGACATTTTATTTACAAACGAATAATTACTGCGGAACCCACTTTGACATGCCAGGCGTACAGATAGGTGTAAAAGCGGTGGGGACAGCGGTCAATCACCCTAACAGCTGATTGCTCAATAGTGATGGGCAATATCAGGCAATGTGTTGCAGAAGTCTGCAATTCAAATGCGTTTTAAAAATCGTAGGATAGACTTAGAGAGCTGATATTTTGGAATATGCTTTGTTTCCCCTTCCAGAGTTACCCCCTTTCGGGATTATAAACCCTTTCCGTTATACCCTGTATACTTCGTCGTCTTATGTACTTCGTCGCCTTATGTACTTCGCCGTCTTATATACTTCGTCGTCTTATGTACTTCGTCCTTTTATATACATTGTCGTCTCATATACTTCGTCGTCTTATATACTTCGTGGTCTAATATACTTCTCTGTCTTAATATATATACTTCCATGCCTTTTAAACTTTGTCGTCTTATATACTTCGTCATCTTTATGTACATCGTCGACTTATATACTTCGACGTTAATCCCGAATTTAAAAAAGCGATTGCTACCCTCGTGCCCCAAATGAGGTCGACCCTCGGCCGGCTGTTTCTGCAATAAAACTAGATATTCTGTGACGAGAGGACAATTTTACAATTTTGAATACTAAATCTAGCTCGGCTTCATCCTTGACTTGTACTTCACACCTGAATATTTTATACCTACAGTCTACTTCTATTTTATACACTGAACTTCTATTTAATGTGTCGCGTTTTTTTTACCCGACTGCGCCAGTAGGGTTATGTTTTTCGAGAGTATGAATGTATGTTTGTTTAATCTTTTTTTGTTGCACGGCTTGATGGATTTTAGCCAATTGATTTTATATTAAATACTTAGTCAACTATGGTTTTGTTTTCAACATTTTTAATATCGTAAATAAGTAAACCTATACCTACTAGACGAATAAGTAATAAGTCATTTTGAAATATTAAAATAAATTATTCTTTAGATACTTGCTAATCCCCTTTCAAATATACCTAAATTCCAATAACAGGAACTAAGAAAGAAGAGAATGAAGGAAATCATTCAAAGACAAGAAAAGAAGGGAAAAGATTTGAGAGATGAAATTTTATAAGAGATAAGTAAGTAGTTGATTTTCCATTACTGGAAAAAGGACCGCTCGAAAAATCTTATCTCTTTAAAATCTACTTACAATATTTAGAGTTCCTGAAAATTCCACAGCTACCATAGTTACGTTAGGAGGCTACTAAACTTAAACTCAATTATAGAGGTAAATAATTAACAAGCTTAAAGCCCTAAAGCTTTTAAAATCCGATCAAACTTTCAACAAAACTTAGAACTTAGAGCTTTAGTCTTAAAGCGCGTTGAACGCAGCTTAATTTAAATAAAAACACGATTACCACCACAATCTCGTTTCTATCCTATCTAGGATGCAGCGGAACTCAATCTAGGAACATCTAGGTACCCTGAGTGTGGACCTAGAGCAAAACAAATTTCATCCGTTTTGCTGCCGCTTTCATCAAACATACTAGAATAGGTAAAGGATGAGATCCTTTGTGGTGACTTGCTTTGCATTCCCCGGTAAGGGTTGGGCTTTAGTTGAAGCGGATAGTTTTATTTACATACATACCTACATATCTGTCACGCCTCTTGCTACGATCCACACTTCTCAATACTCAATATTTCGTTCACATTAATCATAATTTTCGCTTGGCTTCATTCTCATTACTCGAAGAAGTGAATGAATATATGAATGAATATCATGCATCCAAATTTTTGATAACTTTAAATGAAATATGTAGTTAAGTATTTAATTTATTACCTCTACTTAAGATGCGTAATGCTATCTACACACCAAAGCCGCCAGCATGCCGCCGGCATGCAAAAAGGCCGGCGGCTTTGGTGTGTAGATACCATAACAGATCATCTTTAGTGGTAATACAATTTATAAATACATATAACATGAATTTAGGTATAGTAGGTACTTAAGTAGCATAAGTTTGTATTATATTGTATTTTATTTATTTATTGTGTTGTAATAAACTGGTTACATGAATTTGTTGATGTTCCTTACGCTGCTTTCACGCAAAAACTATTCAACAGATTTTAATGAAACTTTACAATATTATAGCTAAAACATTAAAATTCCTTATTATTTAATTAGAAACCTTAATATCAAAAAAATATGAACTATTACCTGACCTGAACTCTGCAATCTCTTTGCTCGGTTAGGCTTATACGTCACTGCATTGCTCACTAAGGCTTAACCTTTGAAAATGGCTCCAGCTTCAGATTTCCTTTGAATAACGTAATAGGAAAGTTGTCTGACTTTTGATACATTTTTCTAAGAAATATTATCTTTTGACGGGCTCACTTTTGTAGAATTGTAATATTATAAAAGCACTAGAGGCTGCACGCGACATTGTTCGCATTTATCGTCAGATTTTAGAAAACTTTCATTTCCAACTGCTATATAATATCTTAAAATAAGTATATAGCCTCTATGTGTTATTCTGATGAATAAGTTATACAAAAATTACAGATTATTTCCCTTCACTTTCTACTTAAGTGAATCAAACAATATTTACCTAAAATTTACAAAAAGAACGGTTTTTTACATTCGAATGTTTTTAGTTCTATATTTGGATGCGTATTTCAAAGGCGATAATGAGACGGGTTTCGGAAGGTGCGAATTTCTCTTAGTTTCTTTTATTGCTACTTCCCACTGATTTCCTTTGATGATAATTTTGTTTTAAGCAAAGAGTTTTTTCCTTTAGCGCCTATTTTATAATTTGGGTTCAAAAAAATTTAATTTCAGAAACATTTTTAATTTGCCTTTTTTACTGGCAGGTGATTAAGAATTTTGAAAAGTTCGTTAGGTACTCTTTCACGCAAAAATCACCATTGATCAATGATCAGAATGTTATGAACCTTTACAATATGTACTCGTAGCTTAGGTACCTACACATCTGCGGTCCAAGTCTGCTAATTTAAAATAGCCTCAGGTTTTGGTATCTGCTAAACAATGGCTTACACTGATTGCGATCAAATGTGTCAAAAATATTATTGACACTCTGCCGACACACAACTGAGAATATTGTAAATTAGCAGACTAAGGGCCACTGAATAACAATAACACATAGACTTTCGTCATCATCATTTATTTAAGAGCCAGGCTCTTGTCGGTGGAGTAAACGCCATCTTTGCCTTTCCTCTGCCAGTAATTTCACTTCCTGATACGACACGACGCCAATCCTCTCTTTCACTTGAGTGAAGTAAGAACGTCTTGGTCTTCCTCTTCCTCTCTTACCCTCAATCTTTCCTTCAATGATGTTCTTTAAAAAATCGTAGACTTTATTAGGTATTATTTTATTTTACGATGATTTGTTTGCAAGATGTGTCGATAATACGGATTCAAACGAAGACTGAAGTAAAAATAAATCTCAAACAAATGAATAGAGTTTACATAAGACAATGCTGGTTATTTATATCTCAAATACTGGGCCAAAGCTTCGAGTCGTCCAAACGTATAATGAACGAGTAGCATTGAACTTGAACCCGCGCTACCAACGTACGATTACAGTGGATAAGACTTTTCTTTTAGATATGAAGTTTGGAAAGGGATGAAAAGTGAGAAAAGATAATTTGGTTTTTTACAGGAAACAAAATATTACTAACACAAAAAAGTGGATGTTCTTGTAACTTAAAATTATAAATGAATACTAGAGGCTGCCAGCGACTGCGTACGCATTTATCATATCTTGGGAAATATACGCAAGATCTCTAATTAAGATGATCATCTTTAATAATGATGTTTAAGCTACAATATAGCCAAGTTTCATCAAAATCTGTTGAGTGGTGTTAGCGTGAAAGAGTAAACATGACAAACATCCTTTATATTAATCCATCCGACAGCTTTATAAGTAGTATTAGTACTAACTAAGAAGACTAGAAAGAAGGCCTTAAAATTACAAGATTTTTATCTCAATAAAATAACATTTATAAATTCAGTTGTCAATTAAAAACACAAATTTTATGCCGAAACAATAATGACAAGAAAAAATAATAATACTGCCAAAATAATAAGTAATTTAGACTATTTTTCTTAACAAAAACTCAGTCATATCCACACAATATCCCCCGCACATAGTCGTCGTCGGTCATTAGGACCGTCTCCACGCTATGCGTACCCCAGCCCCATTACATCTCAAAGCATTCGAACGGAACGCACCTTCCTGCCGCCTCCAATTTTGAATTTGGAACGAATTCTCTATGAAAATGGAAATTATTCCGTTGGTCCCTTCTGGCGGTCTTTATTAGCATATTTCGGCGACGGTCATAATATTGAGGCATATCCTTAGTATTCTGTCTGGGGTTGCAAGTTTAGGTTTGGTTTAAGGTTTTATTAATAACGGTTTAAGGGTCATTTTGCAAAGGATGAGCTGCATATTAATTTATTAAATATAAGTACCTAATTACGGCGTGCTCCGTACTTTGCCTTTTATTTTTAATTTTGTTTTAAATGGTAAGTATAATGGTCTATCTACACACATCCGGGCCGTGTCCGGGACGTGTCAGGGAAAAAATATCATTCCACACATTTTCTATGGATTCGTACACACACGTCGTCATGACGACGTATTTTTTCCCTCCTGACGGGCCACGGCCCGGGCACGGCCCGGATGTGTGTAGATAGACCTTTATCTATTTACCGATATCATAAAAAAACTTTGTATTGAAGTGAAAAATGCTTTAAAGCACAGTTAATTGATTCTGCGGCAAGTAGAATAGGCTAGTAATTGTATACATAGGTAAGCGAAATGTAGGTACTGTTCTTCACCAGTCTCCTCTTCGTGTCCAATTAGTTCTTTATTAATAAAAAATCTCTCTTTTTAAATTTCATTCTCTCAAAAAAAGTAACTAGAAACAGTTCCATAGGAATGTTATGCTTAGAAACACTCTTGTCAAATGCACTCCTGGGATAGCGTATTACAACATACATACATACAAACATATCCGTCACGCCTCTCTCCCATTGAGGTAGGCAGACACCACTTCCTTCCACTTGCTACAATACAAACACATTTCCTTCGCTTCAACCACATTTTATCAATCGCCTCATACATGCTCGTCGGTTTAGGGTACCCTGACTTGGCCTTTCCGTAACAAGTCACCGATTTGATCGAGGTACGTTCAAGTGTGTTCCTAATCGTATTATATCTATATGGAGCAGATGTCATAATGCATCGTATACGTTGCCCACGTGGGGTAAGTGGTGTCTGTACCGTGACTCAGAACACACGATGAAACGCAACTGCAACGCAACTGAAACTGCTAGGTACTTTTGAGTTGCATCGAAGTTTCTACTATAGACTTCTTTAGAAAACCACACACGACACGACGCAACTGAAACGAAACGTTTTAAACTATTTGCGAAAAGAGCAACTCAAGAGTAACTAGCAGTTGCAGTTGCGTTGCAGTTGCGTTTCCCCGTGTGTTCTGGGTCTTACAAGTCCCCGATTTGATCGAGGTACGTTCAAGTGTGTTTCTAATCGTAATATCTATGTAGCAGATGCCATAATGCGTTGCGTACGTTGCGTACGTGGGATGAGTCTGTGTCTAGCGTAAGAGTACACCCGTGAGATATTAACTAACTTGCAAGACTTGTTAAGTCACTTCCTGTCAGGGTGGTGAGCTTCTGGTATTTTTATGCGGGTAGTCGATAATGGTAGCATTGTTTAGTTGCCAGCTAAGTGAATGGGGAGCGTTAATAGCTTGCTAGGGTTGCCAGAGTGGAAAAATTAAATGTGAGAATTAAAAAAAATGGTTTCTTGAGTGGTTGCGCTCTTGATTGTATCTGTTTTTTGGTGTTACTTAAATTGCAAGTTAGTAAGTAATTTTTATCCAAAAGGAGTAGATAAAGCGTTTGATAAAAAAGTGTTTCGATATTAATAAAGTTTCATGTCATGTTTTTCTGAAAGCAAAAGTAAAAACAATATATGTACGTGTTTTTTTTTCATTTTTCTTTCATTTTTATTTCATTTCGGAATAAGTAAGTTACGGGTTGATGACTTAAATTAAATTAAAACATAGTTTAAGCCTTCCTGTTTATTTATAAATGATAATCCGATATACAAACTAAATGCAACAATTGTGAAATGAAAACCGTTCATTTGACAACCCTAAAGCTTGTAATAAACCGATCCAAATAGTGATGGGGGTAATGATATCGATAATTGGTTTTCGAGTAAATTTTAATCTGTATTGTGGGTTTAATTAAATTTCTGTTATCGCTAATGTACATGCCATTATTTCATAAATCGCTTCGACTTTCCATGATGAATTTTGTATTTATTATTATAATCTATTTGTATTTAAAATTTCATTTACATTGCAAAGTTTTATTTTTTAGGACGACGCTTTAATATAGGTCTACCTTTTCACATGCTTTAAAAAATATAATTAGATGTGTCAGTAGAAGCTAAGATGCACGTCGGCAAATTTTTTTTAGGCTTACGTTTCTGTTTAAAGTTTAAATGTGATTAGACAGAATGACGCGAGATATATGTCACTAAACAATGTGCTAAGGCAGTCTAATGCTATCTACACACCAAAGCCGCCGGGCTAGGCTGGCGGCTTTACGTCAAACGAATGGCAGCTGTCAAAAAAGCCGGCGGCTTTTGTGTGTAGATAGCATTACTAACGATACTCAGGTTAAGACTTACTATCAGCTTTCTTAGTAGCATGTTCCTTCACAAATCTTTTGCTATCTACACACCAAAGCCGCCGGCATGCCTCTGGGATAGGCCAGCGGCTTTGGTGTGTATTAGTCTCAGATTAAACAAGCTTCAAACAAATGTATGACTAAATTAAATATCATATTTCTTATTACGAAGGTCAAACTTTCAATTAATAGTTCATCGCTCAGTTCAAAGATAGGTATTCATTAAGCGTTTAATCCTAATTGGGTATAAATTGGACGAACCCTAATTCGCAATAATCCATTAATTGGCTGAAATTGCAAATCAGAAATCGAATCCCTTTCATTACTAAGAATAAATTAATTTCTGTTAAGCAAACGTTTTTTTTTTCAGCAAATTAATTTGGCTTCATTTTGAGTCTTGAATACTTGCTACTCGCTGTCTTTATTGGTTCAGTATAAAGCTGGATGAGGCTTTCGTCCAGCAGTGGACGTCCACGAGCTGATTGATTGAATATAATATAAGTCAAAGTCAAAAATACCTATATTTATTTCATAGGCACAAAAAATGCTTTTGAAACCGTTACATTATTATATAGGTATTTTTTTAAAGCTAGCGCTAGATTCGCAAGGTGCAGTTTCCCCCAGAGAAGAACCTAGCAAGAAACTCTGTGAGGTTGCCCTTTTCAAATAAAGTTTTACAATTCTTATAAACAGTTACACAGGTATAAAGGTACCTATTCTCATTATTATAATTATTGTCCCTAAAGTTAATTTTGATCCTGCAGCATTCAAAGAAACCACAAGGTGTAAATAGCTAAAAAGTAAAGATAGGTTGAGACCGCATAAAATGACCAGCCGCCACAGCAGCACCTTCACACAGGCCTCAACGCATGTGCCAGCCATCAACCCCTTCCACATATTTTAGGGAAGTAGGAGACCCGACACACAGCGCCACCGCTGCAGTGGTACAAGCGAGCATGACATGTTACACTATTGAACCCGATGACTAGCTTAATTAAACGCTATATAACACCCATTTTCTAAAATGGCAATGACTATTATGGATCCTGCCAATGACAATGTCTTTTTTAATAAGAAATAAAGTCAAATATTAATAATCCAAATTATGTTTTTTATATTTATTAATTTTATTTTATATTTTATTATATAATAGTATTAAAATAAATAACAATATAAAATAAACAAATAATAAATAAAATATTTCGATAAAATTATCGATACGTCTCCATCACTATACTTATCATATCGCTTTAGCGTTAGAGTAAATAAGCTTTTATATAACAGATCCTTAGTGTATTTATAAACACAAGTTATCTATAACATCAACATTCTACCAAATGATGTTTTGGAGAGTTCACTTTGTGACTCGTAGCTCTAACTTACCTATATCATTACTGAAATGCAAAACGTAAAATATTTACGTCACTTTCGTCGCTTGTTATGCCTATGCGTTAGAAAGAGACAAAAATAATACTTGATGTAATAGGTACGCAAAATCATTCTGGCTCGTATTCATCCTGTCAATTGCTATGTACTCGTATTCTTTATTCGTTCGAGTACCTATTTAAAGATCTAGAGAAAACTGGCCAGTTGCAGTATAGTGTTTTATAATAAAAGTAAGGCCGTGGCCCCAGTAGGCAAACTGTTAGCGGCTGACTAGTTTGCGGCGAATCGATTTAGTACGCCCTTCCATATATTTGAAATGGAGTGTCCACAGTCAGCTAGTTTTCGCTCACTGTACGCAATTTGCAGCATTACGCGCGCTGACTGTCTCAGACAGCAGCCGACTCGGTGATTTCATTGATTTGAGTTTGCAGCTAACTCTTTCAGTTCGCCACAAATTTGCGGCTCACTCAGTCGGCCGCTAACAGTTTGCCTACTGGGGCCACGGCCTTAATCGATAAGTTTTTGTTATCAAAAGTGAACTTAAACGCTATGGCTGGACACCGAATTTATTTGTCTAAGTGCAGTGTATCACATCACAACAAAATACTTGTAAACCACTAAAATCTTAAATCGACATCCATACATATCTGTTACGCCTATTTCCCATCAGGGTAGGCAGAGACCACTTCTTTTCTCTTGCTGGGATTCAAATATACTTCCTTCGCTTCATCTACATTCATCAGTCACCTCATACAAACAAGCACGTTGATTTTTTCGTTAACCATTAAGATGCTTAAATCAAACTTATGTAGATACTTTTAACTAACTGAGTAGCTTTAAAGTATTTGCAGCGAAAACTAGCTTTTAAGGCAAGCCTTTCAGCCACTTTAAATAACATATTCTCATTTAATTTGTAATGGAAATGAAGTCCATATGCAAAATGGCTTCCATTTATTAACTAAGTTTCGTACATCCAAGGAAATACTAGTGAATTAAATAAAACTGTGCGACGGGAACGTTATGATTACGGCAGATTTGCATTTTAGATTGGTGTTTGCACTTTTATTGTTATTTTGTTTTGAAAACGGAAGTATGAGTATGTAGGTATGTCACCATCATCAGCCCTGACGTCCCCACTACTAGGCACGAGCCTACTCTCATACGAGGCCTCATCTCTTTCGTATGAAAGTAGGTTCGTGCCACATTAGTATGGAAAAGTGCTGATGATGTTGATATAATCTTATCTAATCTAGCTACTTGTGTCCCACTGACGGGCAAAGACCTTTCTCCTCATCCGCCATGACTTTCTGAACACCTTCTTAAGTACCTGGGCGGAGGAAGATCGAGACAGCAAATCATAGCGGATGATATAATAAACGTATAAAAATAGAACAAAATTTACTCGACATTGGCGGAATCGACCATGGTATTTGCCATTAAAAAAAGGCCATTTTAAGTTTCATATTTCTCTGAATAACCTACTCAGGTAAATGCGTATGTAAAGTTCCAACTGCAAGCGTATACTTTAATTTTCTTTTTCTCATAAGTCAGGCAGGATGAATTTAAAAAAAAATAACGCTCCAGCGCGTTCTATGCATCCATAATATGTCTGCCATCAAACAAATGAGTTCACATACCATCCCAGAATTAACATAATTGAAACAGACCTATACCAACACGAAATTTATTTTATATTCAAGCCATTAGTAAAGGAATTCTGGAGATATTTCTCAAATTCGTTCTGTGAAATTAAAAAGCTAAGCTGTCTGTTATTTGATTGATTTATGCAGGTATTTTAGTTGCCTTGTTGGAGTTAGTGAAGGTTGAATACCTTTCAAATATAATAGAGGTAAGTAATATAAGTATATGATTGAAATTAAGAAGTCAGGACGTGTAGAAACGTATACTAACGATATTGTTGAAATAAGGTTGTATTCTATTAAATTCATAATCTTATTAAGCGCCACCTATTATTGGTTTGAAGAACTAATATTCTCCTTCTGTTGTTTTTTTGGTTCTAGAAGACGTCCGATTTACTTTATTTTAGAGAATAAAAGCAAGTTATATTTACAATGATTTATTATTTATTTTAACCATTTCAACAGATATAACTATCGATTATCGACAAGTATAAAAGAATTACGTACCTAGGTATATACTATAGCTAGAATCTAGATATAACACATATGCAGCATCTAGGTTTTACATAATTGCCGCCCTAAAGCTAATCAAAGTCGCCCCTACTGACATCTTTTTTCCTTTTTTTTTTTATTGTTTAAGACACGAAACGAATGCAGTCCCACTTGTGACCATAGCTTTTAGTTTTTGGCAATTTTTTTGGGTGGAATTGACCGCCCGTATCTCATTCAGCTTCTTTGCTAGTAATTGTTTATGATGAAATCTTTTTTTTTCATGTAAAAGCCACTTTTAAGTTGGAATACGTATAGTTCTAGAAATAAATAACTAATATCATCTCCATGAATTCTAGAACTGTATTTAAAACGCGATTTGTAATTACGGGGTTAAACAAAGCTCAAAAACGACTTATTTTGAATTGCATCGCTGAACCTATCATAACAACATCTAAGTATCTGATTTTAGTCAAAACCATCAAAAGTCTAGCAACTTTCCGAGCTAGGAACCTCAAACAAACTTTATTAACAAGTTCTCTGCAGCATAATGCATGGCGACACCCTTCCTGTTACTAGGTAGGGTATATACGTCTGTCTAGAAGCCAGACGGCTAGACAGGGGGGCTGCAGTGTTGGTCTGTTAATGAAATCACTACTGGCTACTCTCTGATAGCTTTTAGTATAAAGTTTAAGCGTGCAATAGCGACAATGAATGTTGAATGTCCCTAGGTAATAAAGCATTTGACGTTGTGTTGTGTATCGATTTAAAATAGGAATTGTTAACCTGATTCAGATGAATTTTTAGACGGTGAATAAAATATCTGTCAGATTTCTATCAATTATACTTATTTGGGTTTATTGAGTCGTAGGTAAAAATATTAATATAACGAATGAGTACCTAATTTGTGTTTTATTTTTAAGTGTTTAAGTGTGCAATCACTACAGCATAGCTCTTAATTCATTTTGTAAACAGATATCTACTTTTGATTGCGGTCAATAACGTGTTTTAATTTTTTTTTATTAAATTTTATAACACGACACAAACTAAATAAATAAATATTTGGGACATTTCACACACGGTCACCTGACCCCAGACTAGGTAAATCCTGTACTATGTGGGTATCAGGGACGGATAAATATACACATATAGATAAATATAATAACACCCAGACACGGAACAAACATTTATACTCATCACATAAATGTATGTAACCGGCAGGGATCGAACCCGCGACCCGTGCGTGGGTAGGAAGCAGAAGCATTGCCGACTACGCTAACAGGCTTGTCAATTTATTCCCCATATAATATTCCCCTGTTACTTTCACAGAAGAAAAGCAAGGCGAAAATTCTGTCTATCAAAATAAAAGCGAATATACTCTAAAAAAGGTTAAAAGTAATGAAATATCTGTCCTCTAGCGGTCTAGGGCAGTAAATTTACTGTACTCTTACCCAGGACGACAAAGATATATGTGTCTGGAGACTAGACTTAGGTAAATGACTTTTAAATATTGTTCTTGAATTATATGAGAAAAATACTAGCGTACTTAAGAAAATATATCTGACACGTTAGACAAAAAGGTTAAAGTACCTACCTACTTAGATAGAAAGATAGATAGAAACACTTTAGAAAAAGAAAAACAGAATCATGGATTTACTTCCAATAAACATTTTCAGAAATAAATCTTATTTCTTCTTCTTATTTAAGAGCTTAGCTCTTGTCGGTGGAGCCTCTTCCATCCCTCCCTATTCTCTGCCTTCTTTTTAACATCTTGATACGACATGACACCCGCCTTTTCCTTCACCTGTTTTAGGAACGTCCGTCTGGGTCTTCCTCTCTTCCTTTTCCCTTCAATTTTTCCTTATATGATGTTTTTTATGAAGGAATCATGTCGTATCAAATGTCCTAGCATCTTTCCTCTTCTGTAGAATAAATAGATCTTATATGATTTAAAATTTAATCGTCTTTTTCTTCAACCCTGACACTGAATGACACTGGCCCGAATCATCCTAGTTGATAATGGTCATATTTATTTATAAAATTAATTTAAGTATTGATAAAATAGCCCTAAAATTGTAAAGGAAGTAGGTTTGTAGTTACATCAGTCTAAGGTATTAAATAGATATAATAGACCAGATTGGTAACTACCTAGGTACCTATTTATAAAGTACCTACCTTAAACTTCGACTAAATAAGTCATGCGCCTGATTCGTTAATTGTCACGTTTTATATCCTGTAAATAATAAACAAAGCATTGTCGTGTCAATTAATATTCACGTTCATGTTCAAAATACTAAACCGAGGATCTATTCCGCTTATTAATTATGGTTCATTGTCTTTTATTATTATTTTAATAGTTTATTTTGAAAGCACGTGTTTTTTGATGATATTTTTGATGGTGGATTAGTGCTGCCAGGTGAAAAAGAGAACATCCCATTTGATAAAGTTATATTAAAGTTTATTATTGAATACTCTGCAGTCCTTGCTAGTTAGACTAGGTACTTAGGTAAGTATATAAAATTGAGAATGATGATGTTGAGTATTGATGTCAAGCATGACACATTGCTATAGAGGTAGGTACCTACTTACTATTATTAGAACTTATTAACGAATAGGCATAACAAGTTTTTCAAACTTTTCCAAACGACTAACCAGATGGAAATATAAGTAGGTAGGTAGGTATGTAAGTACGTCGTGATATATTTTTATATCAACGCCCGTGGCAATGACCGCGGCGGACGGCTCAGTTCATGGCCGTTTAAAAACGTTTATCCTTGTGCACCGATCCAAACGCGAGGCCATAGGCACTAACTTTTGAATTTCATCCAAATATTTTCCAAAATTCAATCGTTTCAGTCTTAATCCTCATTTCATGAAACCACCCTATAGTAGAAGTAGTAGTCGAAAATAAATAAACCGGGGGGCGGCGCAGGGCGCACGCACACCACAAAACTACACACACATGCGCGAGCAACCGACGCAGAACGCAACACGACGCGCAGAGGGCGCGACGCTCGCTCAGTCTCGCGCCGACCGCTTTTGAGGCAGGACGTTTTTCGATCATGTGTACGGAAAAATAAAACTAGTTTTGTTCCGTACCACCCCACTGTGCGTTCCAAAAGAATTTTACGTGTGTGGACAAAAAACTGTGCTGTGTTTTTCTCAAAAGTGAACGGTTCGTATCCGCTTTTTCGAACGCCGGCATTCACATGTTCAATGTTTACATCTGTAGTTATATCCAGACATGTGTTTCGTTTTTTTTCTCTCCCCCTTGTAGGGTATTAATATACGGGTAGATCGGGCGTCTGTATGAATCACAGGGCTGTAGATTAACAAAAGTCGTTATTCTTTACAGATTAAACTGTTTGGGATTGATTTGAGAGCTGTCAGACAAAGGCAAGAGGTGAACGCACTTCGACTCGAAGCAGGTAGGTTCCGTCCGTCAGAGCATGATTTTGAACTCATAACGATATTATTTTGTAAAGATAACTTTGTTACGTGTTCAAAATATCTTACAAATCCAATTTAATTTCAAACGTGGTATTTTATGTAGAAACATGTTTGCGATTATCCATTTCTGGGTCATTGACCTCGTTCTATGGTATTGTAGAACTTGAGAAGGTACATTTTAAATTCGTATTGCGTAAGAGCACGTAAGTAAGTAATTAATGTATTGCATATCAAAGCTTGGAACTGAGTTGTTTATGTATTATACGCCTTATATAATTTGTTAACCTTTTGTTTGACATTTTGGTAAAGCCTTATAAACTGCAATCGTGATTTGGTTAACTTGTTGCTTCAAGGTGTTCAAAACGTTATTCATTGTGTTGAAATGTATATCGAAATATTTCGAGCAATGTTATAATAATAACCGCTAAAATAATAAGGCATTTTCTTTCATTCTTTTTATTTTGAAATAACGAACTTTACTTCTTGCGTTACGTTTTACGCAGATATTGAGTATAGATAGGCAGGTAAGTAGGTAGTATCCTTTGTGATTTGATTAGGACTAATGTATCTCTTCTTTGCCTTTAGTGCCTACCTGATACTACACAACTCCTACCTTTTCCTTTTTTTAGACAAAGTTTTTTTCCATAGATATCTACAAATATAAGGTACATTAGGTAAAACAGTATGGCAGTATTATTTATAGGTACGTCTTTTACATAACAATGTTAAAAACACCGTCGTCATTTTGCACCTATCGATTTCTTTTGTATTTAATTAGAGCAATCCTTGAACGCGACACGCTATCATTGCCTGCTATTGCTAGGTAATAAATAGGTACCTACTCACTTTAATACATTAATATTTGCCTACTTTATTTCGATTCTATATTGCCAATGAATCATACTTTACCTAGGTACCCATTTTATAAATTATATTTGTTTGCATAGGTGCCATTTGACGTGTAGTAGGTACCTACCTAAGTACTTAAGCTCCGACTGAAAGTAGGCATGACCTAGGTATACATACTTATTATTTAGTATTGATTTTACTATCGCCATGTTTCATTTCTATTGCCATAGACAAAAACCGTACAGCCAGGCTATTGCACTGTCAAATCAAAACCACTCAACTGGGGCCCAAGTATGCTAAATTACAATTCGCCCGAAATTACAATATTCTCGCAATCAGTTTAAGCTATTGTTTAGCAGAATAGGTAACAAATATGTCAAAAATGCCATTGACACTAAGCCGACACACAACTGAGGCTATTTTAAATTAGAAGACTTGGGCCCCAGTACAATCCAACCTTTTAATTAACTGTCAAAGACAAAATCTTCATATTACCTGATTTGTATTTAGTCGTACTAAACTTGAGTACAAAAGAAAAGTTTCATTAAAATTGTATTTTTATATAGTTTAGTTTTAAAACGACCTTGTCCCGTCTATTTATTTGCATAAAACATTGCAACGGTACGAAATCTGGGGCGTTACTTCCATAGTTTTGCAATTTCCTATCCTATCTGAGAAATGAAAGAGTAGGTATTTGCTTGACCCTGTCAAATTATGTCCATTGTTTTGTTGACATTCAAAATTTTTCTGAACTGACGTTCTTGTTTGCCAGACAAAAGGTAACTCTCGCCTGTACCTAAAAGGTTTTCTTTTTTATTTTGGAATACCTCTCATTGGCATAAACATCATTCGTGGTAGACCATTAAAACTGTAACTGGCTTTCCGTTGTCAAAAATCAGAAGATTCCGCATTTAACGAATAGTTTACTAAACTGCAAACCTGCTACCTACTTACTTTTAAAAAAAAGTATTCAGGCAAGTCAACATCTGCTTACCCGGCTCAAAACACGTGACGCCATCCTAAAACTGCAACCAAAAAAACCTAGCGCACCGAATTGTGACCCGAAACCCGACAGATCAAAGCAGAACCGATAGGGGCTCAAATATTCTATTAGTCTGGTCCCCACGCCTACAATATTCTCTGAGACCGTGAAATTTATTGAAAACTACATTGGTGGAGGTTTCATGCTATTTCTTTAGGTTTTTAGAGATGCTGTGGCAAACACGTTTTATATCAGACTAGAGGCTGCTCGCGACTTTGTCCGCATTTATCGTCATATCCTGAAAAAAAAAAAAAAAACATACACAAAAATAATATAGCAAATGTGTTATTCTGTTAATAAGCTGCAATATTGCCAAATTTCATCAAAATATATCCAGTAGTTTTTGCCTGGAAGAGTAACAAATATCCATCAATCCATCCATCCATCTATCTATCCATCAGCACAACCATTGACATTTACAATATAACTAGGATATGTACTGATCCCGGAAAACTTTTTGAGTGTGAAGTGATGTAACATTCTTAAAAGAAGGCAAAAACTTGCTTTAAAAGCACTAGACTCCAATTAGAGGCCTGAGAAAAGTCTAGATTTTGTTCGCAAAATCAAATTATAGTTTCTTTGTTTACCTTTCTACTTATTGTCCTAAGAGGTTACTAAATCATTATTTACTATTTGATTTTATTATACGATAATCTATGTACAATCATAATTATAAGGAAATAGTTGCATGTAACTACATACATACATATAATTTAATATGAACAATTTATTTGTCATAGAAATCCGCCTTACATTTACAGAACTGTTGCGTCTTCTATGACTAATATGTACTCTAGTTCCGTATCCGTTTTAAGTAAGGTCGTTTTTTATTTAATTATACCTACTTATGTGTTCTGTATCTTTAACATACATATATACATATCCGTCACGCCTCTCTCACATTGGGGTAGGCAGAGACCACTTCCTTCTACTTGCTACGAACCAAACACACCTATTTCGCTTCATCCACACTCATCAGTCGCCTCATACATGCCCGTCTATTTAAGGTACTCTTGACTTGGCTCTTTATGTTTTAAAAAAGTATGTTTTTCGATATTCAATCATTATAGCACTCCACAGGTTTTTACAGATCTTATAGGTAACTTAAAGTACCATATGCGGAGTTTTAGAAAGATGTCAGAAATGTCAACTTGTGGCTATATCCCTTATTACAATAAAAGTATTTCATAACAATAAATCTTTATTGCACTTCCATAAAGTTACAGAGAGGTGTTAACAATATATTTACAGTACATGTTGTGGACCCTGTAATAGGGCACGGCAAACGGAGAGAGGAAGACGTATTGAGTCAAAAATATTACTTAGTAGTTAATGATTCATTAAACCTATAGCTTACACTGCAGTTATAAAATAAAGGAAACTACAAAGATGGTAACTTTAAAGGTAAGAAATGGTAACTTTAAAGACTCTGCAATAAGTTTTTCAATTAAATAAAGTTATTAAGTTGCAATCGTAAAGAATCCTATCGTCATAATAACGTAACAAATGACAAACTAAGGTAATCTTGTCAAAGAATTTCACGGAAACGTTTAGGCATGCGCGCCATGTTGATACGACATAGCGCTGTGCCTTGCATAATTCTGTGATAAACGCATTGTTCTAGGCTTCTAGGTAGCCTATAGTTTACCTATATCTAACTAACGTCTGGACGTAATGACGTATGGCGGAGTGACTTCCGTAGCTAGAGCAAGTGTATAATAGATTTGTTAATGTGAATAATTGGTCAGTAAGGGCGCGTTTCACCATTTAAAGATACAATAACAATGGCGAAATATTCTGTTGAGTAGTTTTTGCGTGGAAGAGTAACAAAAATCCATCCATCCTTCGGCACATACGTACATTGACATTTATAATGTTAGTAGGATAGACCTATCTAACTATAAGGTAAGCTCTACCATTAGGAACATGCACTTTAATTACTTAACCAGACCCACAGACCCATAGAAATCCCTTTCAAAACTACAACACCATGACCTTACCCAAAGAACAACCCATGTCCGTCCCCCATAAAATTATTTCCTATTAAGGAGCAGTCGTTAAACCGCATCCCTTTAATAAAAGGGCTTGAGTACTCTAATTAAGGGCAATCATTCAATTATGTAGTACATTAGGGCGTAGTGTCTCCGTTGTCATGGCAACCGGGTTTGCTGCAGTTTAGTCCTTGAGCTTTATTCTGGGGCCCAAGTCGGCTAATTTACAATATTCTCATTTGCGTGTCGGCAGATTGTCATGACACTTTTTGATACATTTGGTCGCAATCAGTGTAAGCCAAATGTGTCGAAAGTGCCATTGAAACTGCCGACACATAACTGACTGAGGCTAGGCTTTAAATTAGAAGACTTGGGCCCCTGTTGAGTCTGATGAACTTGACTGTTGTGGACATACATACATACATACATACATATATGTCACACCTCTCATCCACCGGGGTAGGAGATTTCCCTCCACATGCTACGATCCAAACACAATCGCTTCATTCATCTTTTGGTTGAGAGTAGGTACTCTTGATTTGATCCCTGATTTGATCGTGTTTGAATTCGTTTAGTATTTTTAAAGTTTATTACTATTTATAAGCTTACAGTATTTAGTTTCATTATTATCATGGCTTCATTGACCCCATATTGGCGCACCTACTTCCCATAATAACAGTATAATGTCCATAGTCTTCTGAATTCTTCCGTATTATGAGTGATTTTCCTATCTACGTAAACAGGGAAATCTCCGGTTATTATAATAGGTTCAGTGACATCGTTCTGGCATTTTCCTTATACTGTTATTGGCTGGTCATTTTACAAATCATGATACGTCTTTTCCTCAATGATTATAGGAAAAAGTGTTACAAAAAATATCCGCGAAAAAAACCTTAAGTTGCATAATGGAAACTATATTGTATGCTACTATAACTCGTCATAACGATGTGCAATTATCCATGTGCTAATAGTTTAACAAGCGTGAGAATCAACGCTATACGACTTGTTACTAAAAGCATGACTTTTTCTAAACACTATCTTCAACTCCCCTTCAAAATAATTCGACCAAAAATTGACCTCCGATTCCGTAGTAGATCTACTGCGCCATAGATCAAGTTTGGATGGACAGATTCAATTTCTCATAGTGCTAGAAGACATTTGCTGAGTACTCGTATCCCCCCCTTTCTTTGCGCAAGGAGCGTAACGCCACGCAACTTGGTTCTCAAGCTTATGCCTCGTTTGAACGACTCCGAACTTGCCCGAGTCACGGACGAGTAGCTTACTCGTGTTCTTAGTGTCATGCGCACTTGAGCCACGTAAAAACATAATGGTTTGTGTGTGACGTTAAAAAATAAGAGATTTGTAACGAAATTTATGATTTTAAATCTCTTGTCTTGTTCTTAAACGTTTTACGAGGAAATTGAAAATATTTTTGTTTGTTTATTACTTGTAAAACTACTCGTAAAGTCAAGGTGACATTTTTAATTTATTTGAAGACGACAGTGTTGTCCAAAGTATTTATTTATTACTTGAACTGAGTATTCAAAATGGTTTTTATCCATAAAATGGTCACAGCTGTTAATAAGTATCAATTAGAGCCTACAGGCAAGTCGGTACATTTCTGAAGTAGGTAATCGTAAAGACACCTGTGCGATTTATTTTTGTAGCAAAATAACGATCGGTCGGAGCCCTTACAGTGTATCCTTGAAAAAGGTTAAAATTATGACGACACTCGTAAAAAGAACTCCGTAAAATTTGCGACAGAACGTAAATGGCTCTTTTTATTTTTATCAATTTCACTTCAAAGTGCGTATTTAGTTGTTTCCAGAGAGCAATGCCAAGAGTTTATTTTTCCTCAAATTGGCACCAATGTTATATGAAAATATTTTATAGAGTATCTTTATAATTTATTCAGGTCATTGCACTGCTAGTTGATTCGCAAATTGTTTCGGACAAATATACATTTTGCGGCGTCATTCTTGTGTTTCGATGTGGAAACGTAGGTTCATGGTCACTTAGATTAAATCGTTAACAAAAAGGTAACATGTTGAAGTCTAACTACCTTTGTATAAGTACTTTATATTGTCTTGTAAAGTACCTAACTGAAACCAAAACCAATGGTATTTTATAGGTTCTTAGCCAAATTAATACATAAAACAATTATTCATTTTGGTATTCTGTTGTGAAAGCGTGAAACCTAAATAGTGCTCGTAGAGTAGATAAGTAGGTATCTTGAAAAAAGATTGCTAACCCGATTCCACGTAAATCTTGTTGACAAATAGCATGTCGCAGCGTCATTCTTGTGTTTTGTGGAACGTTTCAAGTTCACGGTCACAAACGAGTGATGGCATTTGTCCAAACGTTTCGTGTTTATTCGAATATTCAACAGTTCATCTCATTGTATGACAAGCTAACATGTGTTCTTGACGAACTAACGACCTCAAAATTGTCGCACTTTTCGTGTTTTTGCGTATGTCCGCTTGCTTTTAAAATTGGTGAATATTTTTGGATCATACTCTTTCCCGTTAGTAATTCATACAGTATATTGGGCAGTATATTAAGTGAATAAAATAGGTAGATACTCGACACCTATTTTATTTTATTTTTTTAATTATTAGTCGTATAAAAAAAAAAAAAAAACATTGCTTTAAGTGCACTCATTACACGTAGAGTTCAATTAAATTAAAACATACGCATGCATTTAGTTTAAAGTGTTATAATTAACGGTAGAATAACAAACCCGGATAAATCGACAAACAGACGCATTATAGTATTTAAATACTGATTATATAGTAGCTGTATTAAACATTTCATATACCTAATACATACTCACGTGTTCACTGGATAAGGACAGTGACTCATGTAAAATGTAAACAGGGCTTAGTACATTTCACACCATACTGGTCTAGTAACTAGGTAACCTTGTTGATATAGTGTGAACGTATTTCCGCATCATTTGTTCTGCAGTGTCCTTTGTAAGTATTTATATAGCGGTTAATGTTCTTATTGCATTATTTAACTCGTTTATTTAATGTAGTTTATTTATTTAATGTAGTTAATAAAATGAAGGTTTATTTTGAACCTTGCTTTGTCTAGTGACTTTATACGAACAAGGGTTATTAAAATACAAATAGGTACATAATTGTGTTAGGTATCTTTTGGGCCCAAGTCTGCTAATTTACAAAATTTTCAGTTTCGTGTCGGCAGAGTGTCATTGACATTTGGTCGCAATCAGTGTTATGCCATTGTTTTGCAGAATACAAAAAATGCCGTTGACACTGCCGACACACAACTGAGGCTATTTTAAATTAGCAGATTTGGATTTAAAGAACCTATGTACATCTTAACTTGCCTTAAGACTTAAAAGATTCAATTTCAGAAATAACACTGCAGACTTAAGTAATTTTAGTTTTAAAGTTACAGAATTAGGCTTGCTTTTAAGTTAAATAAAACTTATGAAAGATTCTTTGGATACTTATAATTACTAGTTATTAAGTCTAGTCTAGACGGTAAAGTAATGAAGTTAATTACAAACAGATTAATTTAGTTGAAAGACTGTTATTAATGAGTTTATTATGGTACTTTTGTAGGTATTGTTCTTGTGCACTGAACTTTATCATGATTACTTAGAGATTATATTTGTCTTGTTCTCCTTTGGAAGTCTATTTAAAAGTTTTTTTAAGTTGATTTTTCGAGTTTTTTTTTAATAAAATGTAATAATTAATAGTATTTTTATATTAATATTATATTTAATAGTATTTTTATATAAATAATATTATATTAATTGTGGCTGTGTATGCTAGCTGCATACGACCGAGACGAGTGTACATTTTTAACAAAGGCCTATGTAGTTACGTTGATACTGAGAACTGAGAATAATGTAGCAGACTTGAGCCCCAGTTCATCCCGCAACCCCTTTCGTGAATATTCGTGATCTGCCTCTAGGCCTCAACTATCAACAACCAGCGAAATAGTATTGTAAAATGTAAAAACTATTGTTTTACGAGTTTTTAAACAAATCGAGATGATCTGTTAGATAATAGAGATAGGTATGTAAAACGTTTCCTGTCGGTTTGTACTTCTGAATACCAACCGCCCATTATTCTGAGGTAACTGACTTTGTAATGGTGATTCACAAACGTCACTCCGCCTTTTTTCAACACTATTTTATGTTATGTTTGTAGTTTGTAGATTTCCATGTACTTGTACATACCTGATACATTGTTTAAATGGCTACTGAAAACGATTTTGCGACATTTAACTAAAGGGATATTCTGCGAAAGGGACTTTTGGCGAAAATGACGTTTTGCGAATGGTACATTTTGCGAAATCTTTTGCTATCAAGGGACAATCTACGAAAAAGACGTTATGCAACGAAAGAGGCGTAAAATATACAAATTTTGGTGTAGAATGTTTTTATATCACATTTTTTTATTCAACGCCCTTCTTATTTACTTGCACAGTAGCGCATGACTAAAACTATAAAAAATATTGTTGCCCATGCGCATACGTGATTACTAATACAATTTAGAAGTTAAGCAATAGTTTCTTTACCACAGAATTCGATGGAAAAATATGTTGAAATAATCTATTTGTAAGGTACGTGAAGCGATGATTACTCAGTCCACGCCCAAATCACGAAGCGTGTCACTACTCGACGTACTTACCTCAAAACGTAACAAAAGAATCTTTATCTTACCTTATTTGTTGAAGTTTGAAAGGGACGGTTGTATGTTTAACGAGCAGGTGCGAGAGGGACAGTAGAAAGAAAAGTCCCGGGTAAGGCACTCACGCGCAATGTTGTCGACCGTGAGTGAAGGCCGCGCAATCGGTCAGACAACCAAATGTCACGGTCGGACGCGACAGGAACTGCGTCACTAGTTAAAAAAAAACTAGTCAAGTGCGACTCGGACACGCGCGCGAAGGGTTCCCTACCATTCACTAAGTTTAAAATAGCCTAATAATCTACCACTTTCCATTATTGATATCGAACCAAAAAATCACGTTTGTTGAATGGGAGCTCCTCTTAGGTAATTATTACTATTAATCTATTTTAGTATTTGTTGTTATAGCCTTAACGGTAATACATTATTCGTTTTTGAACGCTCTATCTGTCACGATTCATGAGATACAGCTTGTTGACAGACGGATGGACATACAGGCAAGACAGACGGCCAAGTCTCAGTAATAGGGTATCGTTTTCACCCATTAGGTACGGAACCCTGTAAAGCGTGATTCAGTCACTGGACACAGCCGAAGTGGCTGCCACCTTGTCGCCGGCTACGAAATGATTTTAACTCGCCTATAATGAGTTTGGGGCTCGCCTCACCCTAAAATGTTTAATTTTGTACGACGCTACTCCAATACTTCGAATTTTAATTGAAATTCCTTTATTATACAGCGTGAGGACAGGTGAGAGGAAAATATGATTAATGATACCCTTACGTTGTCATCTATTCTACATTGTCGGAAATGGGAATTAAAGCATTTCGATTGTAGATCAGCAATTCCTTATTTCCGGTAAATATGAAACACCTTTGCAATAATTTCATATTCAAGATAATTATCTTTTTGCATATCAAACTCCACTTACCGCACCTGTAATTTCGTTGATTGTTTTTTAAATAAGTAGTCGCATTGCGTAGTAACGTCGACCTCGGTAATCGAGATCGAATACTCAACACAACATTGTCAGTTCAATCATATTTAATTTAAAATGTTTCCGAATGTCCTTTGCACACTTTCATAATCTTGAACAATTAGCACTTACTAACCTTGCCAAAGAGAATGGCAATGACATTGACTCAAATAGGAAAACCGGAAAACTTTGCACACTGGCGCGGATACAAAACATGACGGACATAAACTATTTTTATTCCACCTAGATAAAAGGCAATTTTTAAAATTCCTTTTATTCCTCCGAACCCGGTGTATTGTGATATTCAAACTCGTAAACTGATATTATAACTCTGGGTTCGACGTTCGCTTACGACTGTCAAAATCGTATTTCTAATAATAAAATGTCTCAATTTGGAAGAGGCCGATGTTTTATCACGGGTATGAAGAGGTGGTATTAAACATTTTTATGTTTTGTTCGTGTATCATTGTGACCGATAGGGTGGTTCGATCGCTCACTTTTTGACATTACATACTGACTTTTTAGTATCCCGTGGACCAAGATTATTAGATGAGTAAACACAATCCCACACGTTTTTTTTGAAGGGACTTTGTACTCGTAAACGATAAGCTGCTGATTCATCAATTTAAGAAAATAACGAGTAGTCATTGATCATCTCGTTTAGTTCTTTTTGATTAGTATCTGCCGGTAACAATATGACTTAGTTTTAATCATACACTTTGACGACAAAAGTGTGTAGGCGGGAAGCGTTTTTTTTTTAATTATCATTACTCGTCGTCAACTAAAATTATGTCAAACGTATTGCGAAATTGTATAACGCTAATGAGCACACAGAAAAAATCAGTTACACAAAGGGCTTATTATAATTGGTACGTAGCGTAGGTACATGTTACATAACCAGTTTTTTCTAATGTTTTCGGTTGAAGCGTGTGTTATAACGACAATAACTCACGTTATCTCACCGGAGGCTCGCCGGACGCGGACGTCACGTCTCACGGCGTTTTTTATTACTCATTATAAATAATTCTTTATTTGTCCGAGCCTAGGACGCACTCGGAGCTCTGTGCGAGTAAACGAAGGTAGATATTCTAAAAATAAATATACAAGTAGACATGTTGCGCGACAGCTAGACATTGAATAAAATTATAAGTACAGTCGCATATGTGCGAGTTTCCGTACTTGGAAACATACTTAAATAAATGATTCATGTATAATGGTCTTCTTTCTTGCAATTTTCATACAGTATCCACTGCAGTGCAACAAGAATAGTTTACGCAATGTAGAGCGTTGTCCTGATTTATTCCGCACTGCACACTGTGCGTTTTTTCTGCATTGCTTGCTGAAGTATGACCCGGTTAAATTCATTGTGGGTCAAAAATTTGTTTGCGCAGAAAATTGCTGTCAAATCAAAATGTTTTTTGGAATGCTAATATAATAAGGCATATCTTTTGGGAATTTCTTGGGAAAATTATACTTGCTTAAAAGCTTATTCGGCTCTTCCAACCACGTCTTTTTTAGGAACAGAAATAATTAAAAATTTTTGACTACTGAAAGTTTAATTTCATAGATTAGCATAGCATACATTTTAGCTCTCATAAATTGTGTTCAAATTCCACCCAGCTATACATACCTACATACTTATATACATATCCGTCACGCCTCTCTCCCATTGGGGTAGGCAGAGACCACTAGTCAAGAGTATAATACCTAATGTATGAGGCGACTGATGATTGTGGATGAAGCGAAAGAAGTGTGTTTGGATCGTAGCAAGTGGAAAGAAGTGGAATCTGCCCCGCTATATCTAGTTTCAATTGGCCAAAGAATCATGTATCACGCAGTAATATAATTAAATAACGCGTCAACGCGCTCTGAATGAGTCAGGAAATGATTCATTCGATTCCCTGAAAGAAAATCCGATGAAATGTCTCAGTAACAAGGTCAAACAATAAAAATAATTTCTTAGAAACCTGTATCTCAGAACGCGTTTCAGTTGATAGGTTGGTTTATATAGGGTGTTTTATAACACTAGGGTATAAGTGTAAGTATATACAGGATGTCTGTAAGATGTAAGTATATTTAGGGTGATACTGTAATCATTATAGGCTGTTATATAGGAGTTTCTATAATACTAGAGTAAATAAATTAAAAAAGGGCGTAATCGGGATAGAAAACTAGACAATTTCCTTTCTTTCACATTTCATACAGAATAGCCGATCAGCTGATCGTCATAATATTTTTTTTTTACGATGAAGAGCGGCGTCACAGGTATGTATGTATGTATATTACTCATATATATACGTATCTACGTAAAAAAACCTCACCCAATCACCCCTAACATATTCTCATCGCACCTCTCGAAACGCTGCGTCATTTAATCTTACAAGCTCACGTTATTAGTGTCCTATTTCGATTAGGTACTCCTTTAAACGCTCGTTGCTGGGAAGGGCATTAAAATAAACGCTTCTTTAAATCTGTAGACGACTACAACTATAGGTCAATTGGAAGGAATTATTTCTCGTTAATTCTAGTATAAAGGCATTCCAACCCTAGAAAACTTTTACTAATAAATATGTTTTATTTTTTCAGGTAAGACAAGTCTCCAAATGGACATTTCAATTGGATATTATCTGTAAGTAGTTGTACTAACTTTAACATAAATATGAACATATTATAGAGTTAACTATAGTAACTTAATACTTTTAAAAAATGTGAACCGTGCGTCGCGGTTGAAACGCGGGTCGGCCGTTTTTAGTTTTGTGCCTTTTGCGGTTCGAACGTGTCATCATCATCATTAATTTAAGAGTTAGACTCTTGTCGGTGGAGCGTTCGCCATCTAGGCCTATCCTCTGCCAGTGCTTTAACTTCTTGATACGATATGACGTTAACTTTCTCTTTCACTTGAGTGAAGTAAGTACGTCGCGGTCTTCCTCTGCCTCTCTTTCCCTCAACCTTTCCTTCAATAATGTTTCTTAAGAAACCGTCATGTCGTATCAAGTGTCCTATCATCTTTCCTCTTCTATTTTCTACAGTTCTTAACAAGCAGCGCTTCTCGTTGACCATGTTTAACACTTCCTCGTTACTCTTCCTCTCTGTCCAGCTTATCTTCTCCATCCTCCTCCAGCACCACATTTCAAAAGCTTCCAGTCTCTCTCTATCTCTTTGCGTCAGGGTCCATGTCTCACATCCATATAGTGCTATGCTCCAGATGTACACCTTTATTAGTCGTTTCCTCGCTGCCTTCGATATCTTGGCTTTTAAAAGATGTTTTTTATTGTTAAAAGCTTTGTAAGGTAAATAAAATTAAAAAATATATATATATATATATATATATTATGTCTATCAGCTGATCGGCTATTCTGTATGAAATGTGAAAGAAAGAAAATTGTCTAGTTTTATATCCCGATTACGGCCTTTTTTAGCTCGTTTATTTACTCTAGTTTTCTTAGTTATTGACGCAGTTTGATCGCTAGTGCGTATTTACGGGTGACCCATCGAACCCCAAGTCCCCAAACGCTGCGGAAGCGCCCTAAATCTATCTATAGATACAAAATAACCTTGACGAAAAATTATAAAACAGAACAGAAAAGTACAAAGCAACTGTAGTATTATACCTATATGCTTTTCAGGTTGTAAATTGAATTGAGTGCGTAATAGGCCTCTTGGGGAGGGAAAGGCCTTCGTTGAACAGGTGATCTAGGCCCAACGAGTTTAGGGACTGTGCGATACGCACATTTATCAATGTCTATATTGCATGTCGGGTAGGTTTAGTGTTTTACTTCTGGACTTTTAGTGTCTATTTAGGGCCTATTTGATGATATTTGATGAGCTGTTTTAGGTCTGGGAGATAGTTATTGCGTGTGTTCGATTTTGATGGCTTGGGATTGGTGTAGTAGCTAGTTTTTTTAAAGGTTTTGACTGTTAAAGGTTATTATTTCAGTTTTAAACGGGTATTGAATTGAAAATGAAAAAAAAAGATAACTACTTAATCAAATCCATTCCTTGACTTAGCATAATGCCCTAAAGTAAATTTATTCCGTATTCTCAAAGAAATTATTCTAAAACCTCACATCATTCATCCGACCCGAACTATCTCGAACCTTAATGTATATTATAATTTCATTTCTTTGTAAGTGAAGTTGAGAAGACATTAGTAGTCGTTGCATTCACGCACGTTGAGCAATCTCGTTGACAGACCAACAACGTTTGTGGAAGCGGAAGATGTATTGCGTAACGTCTTCTCTGGTCTACTTAATCTATGACATCGGGTGAATCTCATCGTATTACGAATTACCGAGTTTTTATGTTAATAGTTTTATGTTAGTGTTTTGTTTTTCTTAAATGAGTAAGTGCGTCAAGCCATATTACTGCTAAGGTTAGCAGTTTGCTTGTTTTTTTTTTTTTATCTAATTCGTGTCCCACTGCTGGGCAAAGGCCTCTATCATCCGCCATGACTTTCGGTCTCGAGCTACCTCCGCCCATAGGTAGGTTATTACTGGTACTGGTGGCACTTATAAACATATTGTGAACTACTTAATACAAACGTGTTGACAAAGAAAATATATCAAGATTCTTAATATACCTACTTACATCGTGAATATTATATATAATCCACTTCAACAAATAAAATATATTTATACTCCTGCTGTAATTCGTATCTATAGGGACCTTTATAACAAACAGATGAAAACCCTCTCATTCATACGTCAGGTTGAGTCACCCTTGAAAGCAAATAGATCAATACCCTCTCAGATTTACTCCTTGATTGACGAACCCAAACCGCACTCGAGCTATCTGACAACAATTACCATCAGTGTTCTGTGAAAATCTTAAGCCAATAATTCACGCGGCGTACGGTCAATACTCTGCGACACGTCACGGCTAAAGTAGGTATATCTGAGGCGCAATGGGTGGCAGGTACAAGCACATTGACCCCTCTGTATCTTTTATTGCTTAGTTTATACACGAAATGTGTTTGTTGATAGTAAATGTAGGTACTTGTGTCAACTGTCAAGTCTGTGCGTTGTCTACGCGCGTAATTTTATCATATTTGTATCTAATTAATTTGAATTATGTCGTGATAAGTTTTACAGTGATCATTGTCACTCAATTGTGTGTTGTTTGTGATTAATTTTACTATCAATTTATCAGATTTTGTAGATTTTATGCGTCAATGCTGAATTACTGTTTTGACAATTTAGATAAATTGTATCGCATGTTTATATTTGGGGCCAAAGCCTGCTAATTTACAATATTCTCAGTTGTGTATCGGCAGAGTGTCAATGTCATTTTTTGACACATTCTCAATCAGTGTAAGCCATTGTTAAGCAGAAAACCAAATATGTCAAAAAATTGCCATTGACACTCTGCCGACACACAAGTGAAGCTATTTTAAATAAGCAGACTTGGGACCCTGTTTAGGCTTTTTTTCAATGTCTAACCGTATGCAGTCGCGTAAGATGCACTGGTGCATAATAACTTAACTTTTTAAACACAATACGGGTTCATTTCATTACCCGCATAATTTTTTCACTAGCCTCTTATTACGCATCATAGAAGAGGTGAGACCTAGCCTTTTGAAGTTCGAACCAGTATACTCTAATTAGATATAAGTACTATAAAAAGGGTATAGGGGTTTTACACGTGCGTGTGTCCTAATGCGAAAGGAAATCCGGTAGACTGTGAAAAAGTCTAAAGTAATTTTTTTTCGAGGACAACCTGTCACTGACCAGGATATACTCATAATAAACCTTAGTCTAATATCTTATAGGTTCTATTGGGTTTAATAAACGTTTTTTTCGTTAAAGGAATTGAGCGAATCATAGAATTTATATCGCTCTCTTTCTTTCATATGCGAAATGTCTGACACATACATATAATATGAATATTTTATTAACTTTTATTCGGTAAATCATCAGTTTCAGCACCTAAAATACGCACTCATTAAAGAAATCAAAAACTAATAACAGATCTACACAGATACGTATTATGTAAAGTAAATTAATACACAGTGGTCGTGTCGACCTAAGTAAAGATAGTAAGTTAGTACTTATGTGAAAGCAGTATGTAGACATGCTTAGATAGCGAAAAAATGTCAACTTAGATAGCCGTTGAGTTGGTAACAAGTTACGTAATTTCTGCGACACGTTTTGACGGAGCAATCTAGATGGTTTCTGGTTAATGGAGTCAGGTCACGCTTTGATGACTTAGGTATAACTATGTAGATGCTTGTACGGACTTGCGACTGTTATCATTTTGTATCCGTGAGAAAAATGTGAAGTTTTGAGTCAGTGTTTTTAGTATGAAAGCTTAGATTAAATACGTACATTCTTACATATGAGTACATCACATACGTCACGCTCTCCAATCGGGGATAATTTTCATTTTTTTTAAACTTCAATCCTTGCACATTTACCCGACTACGCCAGATGGAGGGTTATGTTTTTCGAGAGTACCTATGTACCTACGTATAATTCTTTGTGACGCTCTACAGCCTAAACAGCTTGATGGATTTTAGCTTGAGAGGTGGCGTTAGATTCGTATTTACAGTAAGAGTGACACTGGGTACATCAAAATAAATAAAAATGTATTTTTTAAATGCAGTCGGGTTTTTTTTTTAATGAAAAGGTTAGGTTATTTACTAACATATTTTAACTTGCTTATTTCGTCTACACTACTAAGAATAAAGCTTCAAAAACATGCTACATCGCCTAATACGGTGCTAGCGTATCAAAAACCCTTTCACCTTAAGACGTTTGATAACTCTTTATGTTGACAAAATTCCTAGAACAGACCCCTTTGTTCTCAGTCAAATAATTGTATATAAGTGGGAACGTGACGGTGGTATCTGTTATCTCCCTCACGCACTACCTGTGCATTTTTTATAAGGTTACTTCTGGGTACCTGCAAGTATCCCTCGTTTGGGGTGAGTCAGTGGTCACTATCAGTTACACAAGTGTTAAGATTCATAAATTAAAGAGACGTATGGCTTATTTACAATATTCTCAGTTGTGTGTCGACAGAGTGTCATTGTAATTTTTTGGCACAATGTATAAACCATTGTTAAGCAGAATATGTCAAAAAAGGCCATTGATAACTCTGTCGACACACAACTGAGGCTATTTTAAATGAACAGACTTGGACCCCATATTGTATTAATTATTCATATTCAGATTATACCTTTGTCGTAAGTATACGAGTAGAAAGGTTTTCGTTAATAAATGCGTTTTATTGTACTTTGAATATAACTTGATTCAAAATGATATCGACAAACTCATCATAGCATAGTAGGTCATGAACCCTGTGGGCACTCTATATATAAATAAAAATAAAGTGTTGTATCTTCAATCATAAAAATACATATAAGTACCATACATTAGTATAAAACTCACATAAAAACAGCAAAAACCATATTTTCCTTTTCAATTTCTCGTTTCGCGTGTACTAAATAAGGAAATCCAAGGGAACAAAGAAATGATTATGTTGGATTCTTTGTCGATCGATTTATCTTTTGTGTTCGCTTGTACATTATTAAGGTAATATAAAATGTGGGTGTTTTGACCTCTCACGGTGCTTGCTCTTGGAAATTATACTGTCCGGTGTACTGGGCATTGTTATCAGCCCATATATTATGTCCCCACCGAGGGGCACGAGCCTTCTCTCATACAGAGAATGATTAGGCCGTAATCCACTACGCTGGCCAAGTGCGGGTTCGCGGATTTCACATACATCTTCGAATTTCTTCTCTGGTGTATGCAGGTTTTCTCACGATGTTTTCTTTCACCGTTAAGCAAGTGGTTATCGAATAAATGAGAAATAAACTCAGAGGTACGAGCCCGCACCAGGATTCGAACCCGCGCCCTCGGAGTTTGAGGCAAGCGTTCTACCAACTGGGCTACCACAGCTTAACCGCTTACTGGGCATTTGTTGGGAATAAATAAGCGTTTTCGTCAGTCAACAGAAATTTTTGGAGTAATCTTGTAAGTTCCGTACCTACTTTAGCTGAACATTACATTGGTAATGTAGCGTACTTACTTGTGTGTCGGATCGGCTTTTGTTTTTCGCTAGACCATTTTTACTTGAGTGCATATCTCATAGCAAGTGGAAGGAAGTGGTCTCTGCCTGCCTACCCCAATAGGAGAGAGGCGTGACGGATATGCACGTATGTCTGTATGCATTGTGATAAAATCAGAATAAGTGTTAATAGATTGAAAAATGCTTGGCTGTTAAATAACTGGATCCGATACATGACAAATGGGAATGAGTTCCTAAGCTGATTTGTACAGAAAACGTTTTTTTAGCTCGATTAAAAACAGTTGCCAAACAGCCACTTCTTTGCTTTTAAATCTTATACAAGAGGCTGCCCGCGACTTCGTACGTATTTATCGTCATATCTTTGAAAAAACACAAAATATCTATAAAATAAATAGCGTATGTGTTATAATGATGTCCGAGCTAAGTTATTGTAAAATTTCATCAAAATCTGTACAGTGGTTTTTACGTGATGTAGTAACAAACATCCATCCATCCCTGGCACAAACATTAATATTTATAATATACTAGCTGTCCCGGCGAACTTCGTCCCGCCTTAGAATGAACTTTATTGTGTAGGAATAAAGTTCAAATTGACTCTACATTTTAGTAAGAAAACATTTGTATGGGAAAAAGAAAAGGTCTGTTTTAGGGCTTTCCCGGCAATTATTCGAATTTTTCTCACCGTAAGAACCATCCTTGGACTTCAATGAACATTTTAAAAAAAGAATTAGCGAAATCGGTCCAGCCGTTCAGGCGTGATGCCGTGACAACGGAAAACGGGTTTCATTTTTATATATATAGATTTATAGAATATTCTTTTTCGAAATTTATAAATTCTACTTATTCAACATTTAAATCTTGTTCGATTACCACACCCAATTAACAACGGTTTTAAATAGTCTTGTTTTTGGTTTCCGTAGTTATTTTTTAAGGTTTCAGATATGTGTACCAGCCTGAGGACCTCAATATTTTAAGCCAATCGATACAATCGGATTCGGAACATGTCGGAATTTTTTCGAGGTGATCGAACCGGAAAGGGTACACGTTATTACGCATTGACTTGCCTCCAGTTTGTATGAGAAATTGTTCCTTTGTTATTTCTGTAAGGGTTCTTAGGTAGGTATTGTAAAATATGAAACCTTCTCGCACTTTATTAATGTTTATGAAATCGGTAGTTTCTGTTACTTTATTTTCTAATTGTATAGGAAACCTAACGTAGAAATTAATATGTTATAGATTACAATACAATATAAAGCCTAGCCCAACTATTAGGCTAAAACATAAATTCACTCACGACACAACGCGACGCGACACGACGTCGTGGATTTTCACGATGTGATTTTCGTCGTGTCGCGTCGTGTCGTGAATTTATGTTTTAGCCCTTATGGGTGTTAGTTTATTAAAAGCTGTAACTATAAGAAAACTGAGGCAGGTCCAGAGACTGTGTCTATTTGATTTCATATTAATTTGGAAAATGATTCGGCGATTCATACGCTTATCTTCAATTAAGTATTGCATTAATTACGATTCCCTATTTTCAACATCTTACTAATATTATAAATGTCAATGTTTGTTCCGATGGATGGATGGATGGATCGATGTTAGTTACCCTTTCACGCAAAAACTACTGAATAGATTTTGACAAAATTTGCAATATTGTAGCTTTATACATCAGAATAACACAAAGGCTATAAGATATCATGTTTTTTTCCAAGATTTGACGATAAATTCGTACGAAGTAGCGGGTAGCCTCCAGTCATTTCATAAGAAACAAAATGAAACATAGATATCCGCTTTATTTACTAAAGAAACCTTCCAGCAATTCTTCCTTCCTTGTATATTACTATTTAATATTAATTTAACGAACAATGTCCGGACTTCTGGATATTTCCAGCAATTTATTTTCATAGCAGGTGGTCGAGTCACAACTAAGCTTACACATTGTTTCTGGATCGTAGTAAATCAAACAGCACGCGCCTCTGTTTCAGAACATCCTGTTTATGAAGGTGTTTAATACAGGGTGGTGTTCCTATGGGGATTTTAATGGTATTAAGAGCCCTGAAAGGTTTAAGAGTATGGTTGAATTTCTTACTTAAGCAGGTGATTGACGGTCCCTACGTATAATCCCGTAAGTGGTAGGTAGGCGATTTGCAGTATTTGTGCTCATGACCTTTGGATCGCTTAACTGTATCGTTTTATTTCAAAAAAATATAATATTTTGTACAAATTGAACCTTAAATCAATAAACACAAAATCCCGTAACTGACAAACTAGAGCCGGTTTCCGGAGTAAAATGACGGTAGTGGTAGTTACGAGATTTTACATCGGAACGCACGCTGTCTCCGTCCCGCCCCGTCCCGCAACTGCCACTTGCGTAGGCGCCGTCTAACGCGGCGGTCAGGTTTTAATTTTCTGCTGAAATAATCCAGGAATATGCCGAAAAGAAGGAATAAAACTAAGTTTAAACATGGTGAAACACAAAGTTTAAAGAAATCACGGAAACAAATACTAAATCCATTAGGTATGCGAAATTTGAGTCATTTTACTATCGTAACATATGTTTTTAGGTTATTAAAAAAATTACAAATATTATTTTAATATTTTATACTTGAAATAACTAGCTAGAATTTAATTTATCTTGAATTTAATTTACTTAACTGAATCCCAGCGTAAAGTTTGGTATATGGCAGTTACGTTGTTTTACTTGGAAATATCTAGTTATGCATTATCATGAAGTGGTACTTACGTATTTTTACATTGGAAAAATTAACTAACTGTTATCTGTAACTACCATTTAAGGTGTTTTACTTGGGAAATGTTATTTTATTGTAGGCAAGCAAGTGCCACTTAGGGTATTTTACGTCGACATTTGTATTTCTAGAGCAATCCGGAGGAGATTCAAGTGATAATGAAACCCTTCAAGACATTTTAAATAAAAGAAATGAAGTTTCTGAAAGTTCATCGCGACAAAATTCTACGTGTTTGTCACCTGATTTATTACCTGATTCCACAAATACAGACACAAATGTAACTGTGGTAGCTCAAATCCACAAAAACAGTACGCAGGTTCCAGCACTTGACAAAGAGACTATCACAGCTTCAAAAACTTCTAACGGCGCTATTTTTTGCAATCCAGACACTATAGAAATGTTACCCATTGAATCTCAACCTCTACCTTTACTTACTAGGCCATTACCTAATATGTCTGCTTCCGAACTAATGTCACTTCCCGTTATTTTGGCCGAGGACGTAGACGTCGAAGATACCCGAGTATTTTTGAGTTCAGACACATGCAATGATAAAGAAGAAGTCCCTACAAATCCGTCTGTAACTCCATCTACAAGTACTCACGATATTGTCATGCGTAGGTCTTCACATATTCCAGAGAACATTACAGTAGAAGATATCGAACTAGCTGAGATTAATAGAGCCAGATCTTTAGATACCAGTACACTGTTGGGGTCCCCTACAATATCAACAATAATGCGACATATAGGATCAGAAAATGTAAGTTTTTCTAACATTAATACACCTACCTCATCTATGTGTGTTAGTTCACCAGTTAATTCTCTAATTAATGAAGAAACTCATGTGTCATCCCTCTATGGTAGTGATACTACAGAAGTAAGTGAAATGGAAAAACAAAATGCCAAAAGAAA